>CM042050.1:37517500-38875000 GCA_023525745.1 Arctium lappa | reverse complement strand
TAGAGTGGATCCGGAGTGAGTTTTGGGTCCAGATGATTGAGCAGGTTTGTTTTGTTTTGAATACTTGTATCTGGTTGTACTAGGATTTATATTGATTTATGTCTTCTTTTTAACAGGTATGGAACACCGACGGATTCCGGCATGTATCTGTGGCCAATACGGCCAATCGGGCCACCGAGTATGAGGGGATGACATCCAGACACTATATTGGATCTATTAGTACCACTATGCATCGGGACTGCATGGTAATTTATCATACACTAGACTAAATGTATATAATTGATGAATATATGTCCTATATACATGATTTTATTACTTAGTAACAATTTAAGTTGTGTATTGTAGAGAGATGCATGGGGTCGTGAGCCTACCAGCGACGAGGTTTGGGAGGCTACACACTGCACCAACAGGAAGCTTGTTCCGGGTGCGACTGGTCCGTTCACTGATCATCCGATCTACGTTTACCCAAAGGTGGCTCATATGGCGGTAAGTTCAATTATGCATGGCTAGATATTTGTTTGTTTTATAAGATAGATAGAAATTATAGCAAACTTAGTTTGGGCTGCCATTGTTGGGCAGACGATAGGATTGTTTTGATAAAAGCAGGTCATGGATATATGTTCAAATCACAGTTGAAATGCTGCCGAATTTTCTATAGGTTAGTTGACTTGACAATGTCTAATTTGGTAAAATGTAGGATGCCTACCATCGGATTAGGGAGGAGGAGTACCTGGACTTACCTCCCGGCACTGTACCTCCCAATGACGCCGAGTTGTGGGAGCGTAGTGTCGGAGGACGGCGTAAGGGCCGTATTTTTGGATGGGGGACCAGTCAGGATTCCTATTATGCTATGACGAGTGATTCAGGTGTCAGTTCGAGCGGGAGCACGCGTGACCGTCGCGATGAGGAGGTATGCTTGTCAAATGCTGTTTAACATTGTTAATCATATGTTTGTTAAATGTTGTCTAACATTGTTCTATATATGTTTGTCAAATGTTGAATTTCAGTTGGAGGATCTGAGGCAGAGGGTAGAGAGAGAGGAAGCAGAGAGGATCCAGTTGCAGGAGCGACTATAGAGAGAGGAAGCAGAGAGGATCCAGATGCAGGAGCGAATGGAGAGAGATGGAGTAGAGAAGAGACAAATGCAGGAACGAATGACTCAGTTTGACGCGTTCATGATCAAGTTTAACAATCAACACCCTTTTCCCCCTCCATAGGATTACGTTTTTGTACTACGTTTATGTATTTATATATATTTTGTACAGTTTAAGACTTAGTAATATATAAAAATTGGCATATTTTGTACAGGTTAAAAACTAGAAATTTTTAATTTTTAATTATTTTTAAAAAAAATTATCCGTCGGTAATCCGTCAAAAAATATATTTTGTGATTTAATTTTTATTTAATAAAAATCCGTCGGAAATCCGTCGCTAAATCCGTCGGAATTAATCCGTCGGTGAATAGTCGTCGGTGATCTGTCGGAAATAACCCACGTCGTCGGTGACCGTCGGAGGTCCGTCGGAAAAGTAAGCCGTCGGTGATCTGAACGCCGACCACCTTTATACCGATGGACATTTACCGACAGATCACCGACGGATTTGTCCGTCGGCGATAAGCCTCTGTTTTGTAGTGTATCTCTATCTTACTCTCTAAATCGTCTCCAATGAACTCTCTATTTTACTCTCTAAAATAAAGAATTGAATAGTAATTCTCTATATATAGAGAGTTACTATTCACTACTCTCTATTTTTTTCTAAACTTTTGATAACTACAAAATGGTCCTTCAACTTTTTAGATTCTTGCACTTTTATTTTATTTGTTGTCTAATACCAATTTTAATAAACTAGAATTATATTTTTCTTTAAGTTTTAAATTCAATTTAAATTTATCCAACTAAATTAAAAACTATAGGAAACTTTAACAATTTACAACATAGCATATTTAATTAAAACACGACATTAACACATATTTTAACATAAAAACATTACAAATGATAAAGATAAAAGTACATAACGATGACCGTAATAAAAATATACGTAAGCGGGAAATGGTTTTTTAAAACATTGATACTAATTAATAATCGGGTAGAACAGATCCAGATCCCCCAAGATCATTAAAATATTCTCCAAACGACATAGATGCATGAGCAGCTTGTTGATATTGTTTTTTTTTAGAGGGTATCACAGACCACATTGGGCCCAGACTAATCCCTGGCAATATGGGCCGAAGCCCGACTGCTAAAGCATGCAGCCCGGGCTCGAAGCCCCCGTACCTCCAGGATGTGTCCCCCAGGGTTCGAACATGAGACCGCTACTAGCTAGTCCACATGCCTTACCACTAGGCTAACACCCTTTTGGTTGTTGATATTGTTGTTGTTCAGTCATCTTTTGTAGAATACGTGCTTGGTCGGCTTGAACATATGCTCGTATATTGGGATCTTGTATTGCATTCAAGTCCCGAAACAATATTTTGTTTTCCTCCTTGCGAGTTATTGCATCAACGTAACTTTGTCTCTGCTCAGATGTCTTTTTTAATTGCTCTAAAAGTTGTCTATTTTCTTTTTTTGATCGTGTTGACAATAGTTGAGGTCTGCTCATCACTTTGCACTTCGGGATGCGTTAGTTGATCATTTATGGGAAAGATTTTTTAATTCCGATTAAATGCTTATGTATTTTAATTTTAGATGTGTGTTGAAAATGTAACATTTTTATTTAATGAAATTGGTTTTGATAATTTAATGTGAAATTAAATATAAATTATAACGTCGTTAAAAAATATGATAAAGTTAATAAATATAAGGTTATTGGGAAAATAAAAAATATAGGGATACAATTTATAAAGTTAATAAATATAAGGGTGTTATTTGAAAATATATGTAATCAAAATAAAAGAGAATATGCTTGGAATATTTTTTTAAGAGAGTAAAATAGAGTAATACATTGGAGATGATATAGCAAACTCTCTATTTTACTCTTTATTATAGAGAGTAAAATAGAGAAAGTCATTAGAGATGCCCTAAACCCAAACCAATGTGTTTTCTATTTCAAACATTAAGCTCAAAAATGGTAATTCATATTGTTAATACTCATTGATCTAAGACATGAGTGTTTTATGTTTCAAACATTAAAACCATATGTGGTAATTCATACTGTGATTACATATTAAACCCATATTTGTGTGTTGCTATTTCAAACATTAAACCTAGACAGAGTAATTCACGATGTGATTACTCACTCAACCTATACATGTGGTTGGATCTTACAGTACTCACAAATAAACGGGTTCTCAAATGATTACTCCATATATATATATGTGTGTATATATATATATATATATATATATATATATATATATATATATATATATATATACTAGTGTTGATATCGTGTGTTGCGCGCGGTGATCAAAATCCATGTTAAAGAGATATGTGAAAAAATAATTCAATGATTATTTTAATTTAGATTTGTGAAAAATCCATGTGTTTTAATTTAGATTCTAATTATGATACACTATTAAATTGTGAAATGATAGAAAATACGACGTTGGATAGATGTAGAACTAATATTTTTGCTTTTGGTTGTCTTAGTTAAGAGTAAAGAGTGGTGTAATATAATGTTTGTAAAAAATAACAGTATAATCAATAATGTATAAATAACATATGTGAATTCGGTACATTATTGGGAGAGAGAGGGGGAGCCGAATATTACTTTATATGGTGAACATTCCATATAAAATTGTGTCATGGTTGAAAATCCATCGTTCGATGGCAGACTCGTTTTCCTATAATAAAAGGTAATAAAATGAAAAGTATTAGTTAATGTATTATGTTGGTGTTATTGGCAAGAATATTTAATAGTTATTATAGATTATGATGATGTTGTACCTGGAGATCATATGTCGTGAAAAATTAGTTTGGAAAACTTGTTTGAAAACAATATTTTTAATGAAGTTTCGATCTTCAATCTTATTGTCGGCATTTAGTATGACCAATCTTTCACGTGATGTAACTCGTGATACAACAACATGCAGTTGGCCATGGGTAAAGACTTGGTTAGGGAGATATAAGCCAACATGGCGTAGTGATTGGCCTTGACTTTTATTTATTGTCATGACAAAGCATGGACCTCCTTTTCTTAGTTGAATGTCATGGTTTGGGACCCCATTGAATTTTAAACTATGCAAGAACTCAGATGGGTACAAAAGATCTTCTTCATTAGTTTGTTCACTTACTTTGCACACATTGTCTGAGTTGAGATAATTGACACCTTGTCCTGGTAGCATGTCCATAATCATGTTGTTCAAATTATGAACGAAACATGAAGTTTACACGTAATTATAGGATAAGATGTAGTTATCAATTTATAAACGAATGAAAAATTATGGAATGTTGGAGATTAAAATAGTACCTTCATATCTTTATCCCAAATAGCACATAATAGGTCATTAATCATCATTCTCTCTAGAAGCATATCTTCATCACGACGCTTTTTCTCATCCGGGTTTTCAATAAAGTTGATTCCACTTGCAAGGGTTGTGAATCTTTCAATTAAAGAAGAAACGTAGTTTGTTTCTAAACGTAGATTGTGCTAGCAAAATAAACAACACATGTGTTGTGAAAATTTAGGCAGACATTATTAGAACATAAATATTAACAATATACATAATGTGAATATGTATATGACTGTATGAATATGGGAGGTAGCAACGTTCATAATTTTTGATTTTGAATGATCAAAATAGGACCAACTTTGCTTTTGTTCCTATTTAGAGAACATGAATTTAATCACCTGGTTGTGTCTTTGAAAATTAGTTTTCTAAAATACATAATACAAGTGGGATATGAATTCTTTGAATGCATAATACAAGTGGATATGCATTATTTTTATAAGTAACGAAACATACATTGGAAAGTTTTCACCCTTGTACACGCCACTATGAGAATGACAACTCCGGCAACAGCTTTGGTTTTCACAGTGGTGGCATCAAAATCGTCACCCAGTTTACCCCACAAAGTTACTCTTGTTGCAATAGAGCTGAAAATAATCATATTAAATAGTACAAGAATAATAATTATGACCTACTGTTGATTATACTAAGTATTTGAATACTTACTAATAGGTGATAATCTCCACATCTCTTTTTTTCCAACTCACTCCAACAGTTTCAATGTGACCAACAACACGTATACATCCAATAACGTCTATAATATATTAAAAACTTAAATCAATAAAAGTTCAATGTATAAAAACATAATATTAGTGATAAAGTTGAACATACAAAAGGTTTAGAATAACTTATATAACTGTGTCGTCATTGACACGCGAATGTACTAAATCGGCTTAAATAAATTGGAAACCATTTTTCGGGATGCTCACTATACCTTCGTCTAATTTTCTAATGGAAGTGAATTTCTAAAAAACGATCTTCATATCATTTGCAAGAGGTCTGAAATTCCCAACACTTGGAAGAACTTTGAAATTTTTTATTTCATATAAAACACCCTCATGCAACAGACACTTAAATTTTGGAACAATATTGCTCCAAATGCTTGCATGAATCAATTTTCCTACAATTAATAAAAAAAATTAATTTTATGTTAAATATATGAGAAAGTGTAAATAGTAGAACAAAAAATTACAATATACTCTCAATTACCTCTTCATCGATTAATATCATATCAAAGCTAATTAATTATCCTCCTTTTTTGCTATTCAAATATTCCCACATCCTACAAATACGTATCCTTATGATGAAATTATGGCTATCGTTTTTGAGATTTTTGAGATGAGTGAACTCCATTAAATTTAAATGATTGTTGAGTTCCAAAAATAAAAGAGTGCAAGTGACACTTACAAAGTAAAGATATGATTATTTATATTAGGAACATGGAATGAAATACGATGTTTTAAAACCATTAATTTTAGTTGTGGATACAAAGTACAATGATGAAGATTAAGAACTGTAATTAATTTTAGTTGTCGTTACTAAGGAGTTGAAAAACTATTCATATAGTCTTTTAATAAACATTAAGAGGTGTCATTAATCATAATTGTGGTTACAAAGAAGTTGGAAAATAAGATATTAAATAAAACCACTAAAACATTTAAATATTAAGTGAGAAATATAAAAGTGGTTCCTTAAACTTTGAAATTCTATTACAAAAGTAAAAAAAAATATGAATATTCATTCAAACTTAGTACTTTGATTAAGAAGATGATCGTTGCTCTAAGCATACACTTAGTCAAAATAAGGATTTTGGGGGTTATACACCTTGATGATTTTGTAAAATTTAACGTTTTTGTAGTAACCCCTCGATGTGGTTCAACAAAGTTTTTGCAAGTTCTAGGGGGCATGAACCGAACATTACATATAATCTCTAATACAAGTACCGGTACTTATTGCTTAATTCACCATGACAAATTTCTCAAAATTGAGATTTGAGGCTCAAATCATAATTCTTTTATCGAATGTCTCAATTTGCATATATTGTATTTCATCCATTAATGTACGGTTTTCTCAAAAATTTTATACAGAAATTCTGCACCCAAACTTCTTCTATAGCCACAAAATAATCCGAATAAAAAACACGGTACTTTTTAAATAAAGTACTATCCCAAATACATAATAATAATCAGCTAAAAAAGAGAGATCGTGAGATTAGAACATAACTCAAGATCCAAATCGTGAAATTACATATAAAATTTTTATGATTCCTCGAGAAAATTACGAACGATCTACACTACAACTTCAAATTCGTAATCTAAATTCATAAGATGTTGATGCATAAATCGAATGATGGCCTCAAATTACACTAATCTACATATATCATCATCAAATCTAAAGAAGCCAAGAGGTTTTAGAGAAATTTACCATAGATTATCTTCGAATAATGATGATTTTCTTGGGGGAAAAACAAGAAAATTGCGGAATAGATCGAGAAAAGTAGCATGGTGAAATTGTTCATCATCGTCGGAGAAAACTTATAGCGTTTATAGGCAAAGAGCGGTGACGAATAAGTCATCGGAATCGTTGATTTGGTTAGAGGAAACTCCGATCCCGTGATCCAACGGCGAAGGTAGGTTGAGATCGAACAGTAACGGTTTACGTGAAGATGATGAGAGATCGGCGTCGGAATAATAATCATCGACAACCGAAGAGGATGAATCACAATTGTTATGGCAATCGTCGTCATTGTGAGGAGGTACCGCGGCGACTTTAATCGTCGGTGTGTTCATTCACGCGGCGGACCTGACGTTCGCGGTCCACTGGTCGACTCGAAGTTGTTGCTCGGATTGCTCGTCGTCAGCCTAGATTGATTGTTAAAATGTTGAAATTCATAGAAGCTCCTTTGGTGATGATTTATGTGGTCAATGGTTCCATCATCGGCGGTTTCGTGTAACGTTAATGTCGACACCGCAAAATCAGTTTTGGCCTTGGGGCCGCGGAGGGAGAGGGCGGCGGTGTCATAGGCACGGGCGGCGTCCTCAGTGGAGTCAAAGGTGCCGAGCCAAAAACGACCTTTCTTCCATGGATCACGGATCTCGGCGGCGAACCGTCCCCATAGTCTCTTCCGAACACCACGGTACCGAGGGTCGTTGTTTTCTTGTTGTTATTGTTGTTGTTGAGCCATCACCATCTCTCTATTTTCGATCGCTCCTCCGGCGACGGCGGCTGCGGCCTTCGCTCTGCTGCCTCGTGCCATGACCAATTTCAATTCCAACCCTATCTTTCAAAATTACTAATTTAAGAGAGAGATAGAGTGAGGGCTTTTTGATTTCTCCATTAATTATTATTAATTATTAATATTAATTGCTGAAGGTTGTGGGTAAGAATCTGTTAAAAGAAAATAAAAAATCTGAGAAAAAAAGCAGGGGTGGATACTCTTATTTGAGAGTGACACGTCATCATGCTAATGATTTTGCTTTATATATATATATATATATATATGTGTGTGTGTGTGTGTGTGTGAGTTCATACGAGAACGTTATCTATTTAAGAAAACAAGAAAAAGGTTGGTACATACAAAATCACATGTGATTCACGTACAAAATCACATGTGATCCCGCGACTTCGCACGCGACGTGAAGCCGAGGGAAAAGTCGCTTGTGTCCCATTTTTTCGGGTTAATGCCGAATCACATGTGATTTTGTACATGATTGTTGTTTTTCTTATTTTCTTAAATAGTTAATGTCCTCGTTTGAACCTTTCTCTCTCTCTCTCTCTCTCTCTCTATATATATATATATATATATATATATATATATATATAGGGGCCTAATCAAATGAGACCCTATTAGATTGTGGTAACTATGAGATCCAATCTCATCCAATCATTTTAATTTATTAATTTTTTAATTAATTAATAGGGGAGGATATATTAGTAATTTGATAAATTAAATAATATAACATTTTTTTGTAACTGAAAAAATCAAAGTCTCATCAATCAAATATTACGTTTCCTTTATTATCTCAACAAATTGATTTTGGGATAATATCCATATGGACCATGTGACATTGTGTTACATTGTGATAATATAACATCATCTGAATCTCATGTGCCACGTGATTTGGCATATATCTTATATATGTGTTACATTGTGATGTATGTGTTACATTGTGATTTGGTATGTATCTGATAATCTAACATCTGAATCTCATATGTACCATGAGACACTGATCACAGTGTATCACCACCTACGGAATTAGCAACAATAATCACATCATTCTATCATGAAGGATATAAGGTTTTGCAAGATGATCACAATGTATCACACCCATTTTTCCTAATTTAGTTGCATTAAATCCGGTAAGTGCTATCACACCCAAAATTATCGGAACACGCCTAAATTAGATCACACTGATTAATAATGTTTTTTGACAATTTTACCCCTTTTTCCTAGTTTAGTTGCATTAAATCCGTTTTTTAATTATTATTTATATTAGTTATTTTAAACCGTTGATTAATTAAATGGATGGATGAGATTGGATCTGATTGTTACCACAAAATACTAGGATCTTCCATGAACGGCCCTCTCTCTCTCTCTCTCTCTCTCTCTCTATATATATATATATATATATATATATATATATATATATATATATTTGTGTGTGGGGGGTGATCATTTACAAACCTCCCCATTTGTACGAACTATTCAAATCTAAATCAACCAATCAGAAATTTCAATTTTTTTGATTTTTTTATTTTAAAGGGCTAATTCGTCCTTTTGATTTTTTACCGTTAATTATGGTAATTAACAACTTCTTAATATTGTGGGATTTTCATTAATATAAACGTTTATTTATTGAGTTTTTTTTATTATTCTTGTCCTAATTATTTTCATTATTTTCATGCAACAATGATAAAATGAAACATGAAACCACTATTTCATTATTTCAGCAATAAAACATATATGAAACATGAAACCATCATTTCATTATTTTCGTACAATAAAACATGAAACCACTATTTCATCAACAAAACATTAAACATGAAACCAATATTTCATTATTTCAACATGAAACCATTATTTTAGCAATGAAATATGAATGAAATTGGATTGTGGTCTGGTTTCATGAATAAAATAGAGTTTTTTGTATTTGGTTTCATGTCTCGTTTTATAAATGCAATTGATTAGAAAGTTTCTAATTTTTCATCGATTAGTGAATAATGGTGATTAATTAGGAGAGATCATGTGTAATTGTTTCCTTGTTTAGAGAGATCTATTGGTGGATAATGGAAATTAGTTAGTAGAGATAATGTGTAAATCGTTTCCTTGTTCATAGGGATTTTATTACTTGCCATGAATAAGGTTCAATTTTGTTTGCCCATTTTGCCCTTCCATGCTCCTCTAATTAATGAACCTTATTAATTATTTATTTTATTGACAAAAATAGACCCAATTAATCATGACCCTTAATCAATGAAATCAAAGATTGAATGTGGTTTGTACAGCTTGTACAAATGGGGAAGTTTGCAAATGATCCCTCCCATATATATATATATATATATATATATATATATATATATATATATATATATAGAGAGAGAGAGAGAGAGAGAGAGAGTCAGATTCAAATGAAAACGATATCTATTTAAGAAAACACGAGAACGGTTGAATTATATGTGAATTTACAATAACATCATGTACAAAATCGCATGTGGTTCAAACGACTTGCCCCACGACCTGAAGACGCGGGCAAAGTCGTCTGCATGGCTTTTTTGACCGTTAATGTAAAATCACATGTGATTTTGTACATGATTTGGCCGTTCTCATGTTTTCTTAAATAATTAGTGTTCTCGTTTGATCTTCTCTCTCTCACTCTTTATATATATATATATATATATATATATATATATATAGGGGAGGGATCATATGAAAACCCTCCATATATTACAAACCATACAAACTCATTTCCACCAATCAGAGATTTTTTTTTTTTTTATTAATGAAGGGGCATAATTGACATTTTCTTTAGACGTTCTATATTAGGCAATTATCTTTTTGTTATTTTTTTAATTTCTAGATTTCATAATCACCTAATTAGGGAATTTTTTTTGGAAAATTAATCATCTCCACCATTAACTCCTTCTCTTTCTCTTTTGCAACTTGCAGGATCTCATCTCGATCTATCCAGCCATCATCACCATCTTCTCCGGCGGCAGCAAACCCACCACCAACATTTTCGGCGGCGGAGACTATCCTCAATCGTTCAACTGCAACCGCAACCGATTCATCTCCGTTTTCATAAAAATTAAACAGGTTCATCTCCGGTTTTATATTTGTTTCATCTCCGGTTCATATCTGTTTCATATCGGTTCACTTCCGTTTCATCTCCGGTTCATATCCGTTCATCTCCGATTCATATCCGTTCATCTCCGGTTCATATCCGTTCATCTCCGGTTCATATCCGTTCACTTTCGTTTCATGTCCGATTCATATCCGTTTCATCTCCGGTCCATTCTCGTTCATCTCCGGTACATATCCGTTCATTTCCGGTACATATCCGTTCATCTCCGGTTCACTTTCGTTTCATCTCCGGTTGATGAACCAGTTTCATTTTATACTATATTGTAATCGTCTGATTAGCAAAATAATTAATTTTCTAATCTTTTGAACAAAGTTTCCTCATTTAATGGCTAAATAAAATTTAATTATATGGAAATAATAATTACCATTTTTATATTGGAATAATAATCACCACATTTGTTTGGTTATGGATGAATGTGGAATCCATTGATTTGTAGGTGGGTGACGTGTATGAATGTGGAATCCATTGGAATAATAATCCATTTTTATATGAAATAGTTGTTGCACAAATTTTATTTTGATTATGGTTCCTGTGAAATCGGGATTTTATCCCATTTCCTAAATTATGTTGCGATGCAAAAGTACGAGATTGCCCTTTCATCATTTTCTTTTTAATATAAAAAATCAGAATAATTTCATTAATACCATAAATACACCATTTCATCATTTTCTTTTTAATATAAAAAATCAGAATAATTTCATTAATACCATAAATACACCAAATCAATCATGGTCATCGATTGTTTTCATCTACGGTTTAAAAGTGGGTTGCATAGTTTGCCAAATAAGGGTGGTTTTCAAATGAAACCACATATATATATACATACATATATATATATATATATATATATATATATATATATATATATATATATATATAGGGGAGCGATCAAATGGAAACCACTATAATTTTGAAAATCGTGGAAACCCTCGATTTCATTGGTTAAGTTAATGAAATTGTTTAATTTGATGAAATTGTTTCATATAATTCTTTTATTGATAAAATTGTTGCATATATTTGTGTTTTTTATGTAAAAATGAAAAAGTTTCATCAGACTGCAAAAATACATGAAACAATTTCATCAGAATGAGAAAAATAGATGAAAGTACATAAAAAACACAAATATATGAAACAATTTCATTAACAAAAGAATTATATGAAACAACTTGATCATATTAAACAACTTTATGAACCAATTTCATTAATTTGACCAATGAAATTGACTGTTTCCAAACTTTCCAATCTAATATGGTTTCCAATTGAAATCACCTCTATATATAGAAGATCTTTAGTTATCGAAACAAATGGTGTTAGTTATACAAATCCATTTGCACCAATAAGAAACCATTGTTAGTCCTTGTGATTAACATGTTGGAGTCAATTATTAAGGGTACAAAGGTAATTTTAGTTTTTAGTTATTTTTAATTAATAAATTTAATGGAATGTTACAAAAAAAAGTTGCATGATTTTAGGGATTATAATTATATCAGATCTTTCAAGTTTCTCAATGAACAAGTTACGAAGGGAGAAAGACGGAGATTCAACTTGAACAAGTTCGAAAATGAAACCAGTGAACAAGTTTCACTTATAATCATGGTACACTTATGATATGCGTTCACCTATGAACAAGGTATTGATCAGTATCATGAACATTGTTTTATAGCGTGAATGTGTTCATGCTCAATTGTGAACACATGCACACTAACTTTTTATGTCTTAGTTCACCTATTAACAAAGTTCACTCACTAATACAATTCACTTATGAACAAGTTTTAGTAATGAACACGTTCACTGTTTCACTAATGATATAGTTTCACTTATGAACTTGTTCAAGTTGAATCTTCATCTTTCTCCCTCTGTAAACGTGTTCATTAAGAAACTAGAGAAACTAGAAAGAGATGGTATAATTATCATCCCTAAAATCATGCAAATCTTTTTTGTAACATCCCATTAAATTCATTAATTAACAAATAACTAAAAAGTCTCTTGGATCTTTTTCAAAATTACCCTTGTTCATTGTTGTTCATACGCATCAATTTCAATCCTATTACAAAATTACCACTGATAAATTTCATCTGTAGATTAGACATATTAAAGGCTAAGATTGGTTAACATATTTAATACCAATTATTATGTTAACAATTGAATAAGCCTCCATTGGTTGCCTTTCCTTGGCACGAGAAGAACGGGAACGATACATGGACTTAAACTCTCTTGGATTAACCCTTTTCTTAAGGGGTCTTCCCACTTGATCCCTTAAGATCTCGTTCTCGTTAGGACTCATGCGATAATGTGGAAGGTTTGGTAGACTAGCACCCAGGATTAGGTCTATTTGATGTTGGATGTCCCTCATGGGAGGCAATTCGGGTGGTAGATCACCGGAGATTAGATCCTTAAAGTCTTTGAGTATTTCATCAACCTCTTTCAGAATTTCATCGTTGAACTTTTCAGAATTCATCAAGCCTTTTTACGACTATCGGGATAAAGACTCGAGTCTCTTTGAAAGAACTTTCGTGAAGTTGTTCATCGGAGGTAAGGATTACAAAATTTATCACCTTTCTTTTACGGAGCTTTGTTGAAGTGAGCTACGAGTGCCATGGCAATTTTATGGTCGCCCCATCGAAATAGCATAACGTTGTCTCTTCCTTTGTAGGTGACGTCATTGTCGTATTGCCATGGTCGACCAAGATATGGCATGCGTCCATAACGAGAACGTCATAAAGAACATTTTCTTTGTAGTGTTTGCCTTGGAGAGGGGAACCTTTCAAACTTGAGTTACATGGACTTGAGGTCCTTTCTTCACCCATCCAAGTGAATACGGTGCATCATAGGGTTGAGTTGGTAGACCAAGGTAGTCTACTAACTTTTAAGAGACCAGATTTTCACAGCTCCCATTATCGACGATCAAGTTACAAACTTTCTTGTTGACGAAGCAATAGGTCCGAAAAAGGTTCTTCCTTTGGACCTCCTCTTTTGGATATAGAAGGACTCGTTGAAGAACTATTCGAATTCGTCCTCCGTAAATTCAGGTCCTTCATATTCATCCTCTCCTTCACTTTCATTGTCGTTCATGAACCCGACAGTTTTCCGGTTGCTACACTCGTTGGATTGGTGACCCGATTGACCACAATGATAACATTTAGACCTAGTTGACTTGGCATAAGGGTTGACTTGTTTTGGTGCGACGGGTTTGCTTTGAGATCCGGTAGTGTTTCGGGGATGATTAGGGTCTCGGGGAGTTTGGCTTGGCACTACGCTTTTTCCCTTGTCGAATGTAGAGCTAGAATTTTATTGGGAGTTGGTGTAGAATACTTGTGATAAGAGGAGGCTCGAGTAGATTTCTCCATGAGTTCGGCTTTCATGGCTAAACTCGATGTTTCTAGTACGGTCCACACAATTTGGAGTCTGATCTTCTCTTGTATTGAATTTCTCAGTCCGTTGATGTATCGGGCAACCTTTTGTTCTTCAGCGTCACCGATTTCATTTCGTTCGAAGAGTCGTATAACTCTGTGGTGTATTCGGTTACGTGTCTCGAGCCTTTTGAACAATCCAAATATATCTTGTAAAGCATTTGCTCATAGTCTTCTGGTAGGAACCATTTCATCATTATTTGCTTCATTCTCCTCCATGATCGTACCGAGCCTTTCCGTTGTCTTTCCTGTTTTGCTACTAGTTTGTCTCACCATACGGTGGCGGTGCTCTTTAGAAGGAAAACGACCATCTTGATTTTCTTATGTTCAGGTATCTCCATGATGTCGAAAAAACGGTCAACCTCGATTTTCCAGTTTAGGAACTCTTCCATGCTCATTGTTCCATAGAAGTTGGGGTTATCGACTTTCATTCGGTAATCGGGGTCTTTTCGGGGTGGTTCGAATTTCTCCTCGGATTCCGATTCGGAGCTTGAACTAACGGTCCGGTCATGTCGGTCACCACGTGGTGGTCAGTTTCGTCTCCATCGTTCAGTATTGTTGGCATTTATCTGATTGGTGAAGGTTTTTGTCAGAGTGGTGAGGGTTGCTGTAAAAGCCGATGTGATCCCGTCAAGATCTGATCGGGTGAGGGTGGTGGCAGTGGCAGTTGTAAAGGTGAAGAGATAGTGAATTCTATGCTTTGATACCAATTGACGTAGTAGGAAATATGTGGAAAGATTGACAAGCGTCAAATCCAAAGGATTAACGAGTTTACAAAAGTAAGCTCAAGAACTATTGAGAAAACTTAAACTCTCTAAAGAGAACTTTTATTAAATGATAAGTTATGAAAAAAATAAAGAGAATAATCTTATTTAGGTTAAAAGATAACTATGGAAAAGAAACATAATTGTAAACTAAAACTATCTATGGAAGAGATAACCTTTTTTTAAGAAAAAGAAATAATAAAAATAAGGAAATAATCGATCAGCTCAAAAAAGCATCAACCCACGGCCGGGCGAGTTTCCTCGCAACTTAAGTTGCCTAGAAACTCACGATAGCCTCTAGAGTCCATGGTATTTCCAAGAGCAACGCGAGTTTTCCACCGACTTAAGTCGCGTGAAACTCGCGATAGTTTCTGCCTCAATTTTTTGATTTGGCACATTTGTTCCTCGAACCTTGTTGCTAGCCGCTCTACTGCCTCTACATCACGAAAGCAAACATTCAAGCAAACAAAGACTAATCAAATAGTAAATGCAACAATCCCAAAGCAACATAGAACAAACTCAATACATATCATATATTCTTGCATATAGATATAGGATAAATTCCATCAAGTATATCATATATAGGATATAGGATCAAGCACATAGCATATGAACCTAGAAATACAAATTTCTCATAAGCATTTGGCAATTAGGTGGTAGACGAAATTCAAAAACCATCCACACAAGATACGCACATACACACACACCGATCCATATCATATATCCCAAAACATAAAACCCTAAAACAAACAATCTCAATGTAAGCAAAAACTCAATGACTCTCATTCTAATTTCAACCAAGAACCCATAATCATATTGTTGTATACATGTATATAGAAAGATCACCAAAGTCTTATTCTAATTTCAAAGGAAACGAGGATGTAGAGCAACATACCTGCACCAAAAGGATAACCCATGCCTTATTCTAATTTTAAAGAAATCAATGCTAGCAACCTAGAAATAAATAAGTTTCACAGATTTACAAAAGAGATGAGAGCAATAGTACGGGAATAGAAAAATGAGTCAGAAGCGAGAGAACAATTTCAAGATACCATGGTCAATGGACGATGCGAAGAGAACGAAGAAGCAAGGGCGGCGTGGGAAAAAGAACGTCTCTAAACTATATGCCCAGACATTAGAGGATGAACAATTCAAAGCAATTTAAATTTTCACCAAACAGATATAACCTCTAAGCGATTCAGATATGAGCTCTAAATGGTAACAAAATGTTATATATTCAGTCTTAATATTCGTTACTAATTTTTATACAGGTCTTGAAGAATGCTACATGTATATTTTTTGACTCATTCTAATGAAATCCGAGTAAATTAGAGATGACGGAGGAATTCACATTGTATAAGAAAAACATATATATATATATATATATATATATATATATATATATGATATCAGATTTTGACTTAACTAGTTGTATATTCATTGCGGGTCCATAAACTATTCTGGTTGGGGGCACACTTGGGGGTGTCTCAAAACCGAATAATTCATCCGAATCAAAATGGTTGCGTGTTATTCGTTTTCGACTTAAACGGTTCGGTTAACCGAATAAAGATAATTTATTCGATCCAGTTTTCGCTTAGCCTTTTACTATTTCGGTTAAACCGAGACATTATACTACTATTTATATATTTTTCTATTTCATATATACTTAAAGCATGTGTGTGTCCTTGTTTGAACAAGGATCTTTACCAGATAAATCAAATAAACGATTACCAACCTGTTTGATAGATTAAACAACGATTACAAGGTTGATCTTAGAGTTCTTGAAGAAGCTCTCGTTTTACACCTTTGTGTGTGTGTTGTGTGTGATCTAAACTTATTGGATCTTTTGCTTCTAAGAAACTCTATCAACCAACAACTTGCAAGACAACTTGCAATATAAAACAATATTTAAAACTAACTAACCTAATATCTAAATAGTTAGATATTATATAACTAACTAAACTAAATACTTAGAAACAATAAAATACAATAAAACAAACTATGACATTTTATTACAAACGACTTCAGACTTATATTTAAGAGTCGACTTTTCGGCTTTAGCTTCAGATTGGATCTTCAAATTGGATGATCTTGAATCCAATAGATATGTGATCTAACAATCTCCCCCTTTGGATCAAGATCATTATTTAAAAAGATTTATCCAATAGATTTGTTTAATTCAATCTTCTTCTTTTTCAGCTCAGAAGATGCAATCTCCTTCTTAGTCTTCAGAATGCAATAATCTTCCCCTTTTGATGTAGATAAAATCTCTTTAAGATGTTGGGAAGAAATTATCTCTAGTTATAGCTCAGATTGTTGTAGCAAAGTATCTTCAAAGAAAATTTCTTGCAATTCAGCATGTCTTCATAATACTTGCTCTAATCTTGTGTCGTTCCACATTTCTTGGTTCGGCCCTTCTCCCCCTTTTTGATGAAAAGAGTAAGAAGTTCATCAAAACTTTATGTCAAGAAATGTCCATCTTTTGGAGCCTCTGATTCGTCAATTCATAAGATATTCATCTAGATCTTTGCAAATCCAGACAAATTAGTCGTGTAACACCTGAATCAACAAATGAATCAGTTAAAATGTCTGTCAGTAACACTAAGTCACTGTGTGTAACGAATACACGTTGGAAAGGAGCTTTGTGATGTTCACTCCCCCAGGGCTTCCATTCAATCATCGAAACACCACAAAAATTTATGACAAAGAAACAAATTCCTTGTGTGTTCGTGCTAGAAAGAATTAAGCACTTGATGATCGCTTATAAGGCTCAATATTGTGTAAACCACTGAGACAACAGTAAGTTAAACACAGACTCAATGTGCATGATTGAAGTGCGAAGGTGGGGCAGACTTCCTTCTTTTCAATATCCAGATTTTCCAAATGAAAATCAGATAGCAAATGTGTTGCTTCCCCTTAGAAAATGTGAAACACTTTTTATTTGAGTAGAAAAATGAGTAGATGGTGAGGTTTGATCAAGAGTTGGCATGGGCTAGTTGCCTGTAACACCCGGAAAATTGAGGTAAGTAATTTTATGCGTTAATGTGGCCTCGTTATAATCTTATGTGGAGATTTTTCTTGACTTGGTATTATCTGGTAACTTATGTTAAGTGTTATTGTTATCAGTTTCTTACAGGTTTAACTCTATCGAAATCATCAAAAATGGGATTTGGGTGTTGGGCGAGAGTGACTCGCGACTATGACACTTGTCATAGTCGCGAGGCAACGCTGGCCGAGGGGTGGTCTCGGTACACCCTCGGCGACTATGACACGCGAGAGTGACATGGGCATTGTCGCCCTGTCACAATCGTCAGACCTGTACCGTGGGCAGGGCAGCGAGCGCGACTATGCCCCGCGACAGTGCCATGGGCATAATCGCTGGGCACTGTCGCCGACGGGCCCTGAGGGTTTAAATTCCAGCTTTGACCTTTTTGACTTCATTTCTCACTTCCATCATCTTAGATCCGATTTGGGGAAACCTTGGAGGCGATTTTCTTCCATAGTCATACTTACCAAATCCTCTCAAAACCCTAGTTTAGTAAGCATCATTTATTGTGATCCTTTGGTGGTTGGTGAAGCATTCAAGGGAGCATTCAAGGGAGCATTTAGGCATTCAAACCAAGATCTCACTTACACTTTTCTCATCCAAGTTTCTAGGGTTTCCTATAAAACCCTAGTTAGTGAGTTTTCCTTTCATATTTTCCAAATGAGATACATACCTTGTACATTTACTTGTATAATAACTCTTGTTTACATAAAAGTTGATCACCTGATAAGTTTTGACCTAACTGTTACTTTTGGGATTATTGGAGATATGGCCTTGGTTATTAAAGTGAGTAATAATGTGATGATTATTATTGATATTCTTGCTAAATGAGATGTGTTCTATGAACCATGGATGATATTGGAATACTTGCATGTTTTAGAGTTTTGTACCTAAATTATGCTTGGGATTGTTGGAGTCTTATACATGTGTCTTTGAGCATGGAATTGTGTATAGAGACGGACTTGTACGTACATAGACCGAACCATGAGTAAGTGATTCGTGTATATATTTTACAGAAATGTGAAATCAAAGTGCATATTTAAAAGACGAACCAATAGCAAACCCTAAATGAAAATAACAAATCCAAATTAAATAACAAATTCAAGAACCCTAAATCAAAAAACAATCAACAAATAAAAAACTAATAATTAACAAATAACAATATGTAAAAGAAAAGTTGGAAAAAAAACAAATATAGTAGTTTATCAAATCAATACCATTACAACAAACAAAATAAAAGAAATCAAATGATTTTAAATGAGTTGAGGACTTGAGGCCTCGAAAGTAGGGCCATTCGAATTTAATTGATGAGGCATTATAGAAAATTTAGCTTAATTAGTGTTGGGTCATTTGGGTGTGGGGACATATTCTTCTAACTGTTGGGGACCTTTTATGTAAAAATATAAAATTTTAAAACAACAACTAAAAGGTTTGTTGGGGGCCTTTGTCCCTTTGCCCCCTACCACTATATATGCTCTCCATCCACAATTGTATATATGTGATATTAGATTTTGACTAGTTACATATGATAAGGACACTACATGTTCTCATGATTCAATCAAGGATACCAACATTTAATTTTGATCCTCTACATTATTAGTGTAATATCTTTTTTGTTTAAAATTATTTTTGTCAATATTTTTTATTTAATAGTCATAAATAGGTTGATTTGTTTCCCTCTTAATGAGGTGCAATTGTATGTATAAATAGCCTTCATAGTTGTTAATAAAAATCATCAAGTCTTTCATCATTTTACATGGTATCAGAGCCCTGATCCATCTTTTCTCTCAACCAATTTCTCATCATGGTAAGCGATGGCAACACCACCACCCCCGGCCTCCTTCCCACCCCAAACACCACCAACAACAACCGCACCTCAAAACCTTATCTAGGTAAGTGTCATTGGTGTCATTATGTGGGTCACATCGTTTCTCAATGCCCCATCTTCAAACAACTCTTCCCTCACATCGTTTTTCCCACATCTCCCGTTGGTCCAAATCCAACCCGAGTCTCTCGCCCCATCACCCCTACTTATCAAGTTACTCGCTTGGCTCCTCAAACTAATGTCGCTACCTTTGCTAATTTCCCTTCCTCTTCATGGCTCTTGGATAGCGGTGCTACCCACCACGTCACAAATGATTTGTCCAACTTAGCTTTACATGCCCCTTATGACGGATCTGATGATCTCATCTTTAACGATTTCTCGTATTGGTTCTTTCTTTATCCCTACCTCTCATAAATTATTTAATTTTTCTAATGTTTTATTCGTACCATCTATATCCCGAAACATTCTCTCTGTTTCTCAATTATGCATGGAAAATAATGCTTTTGTTGAATTCTTACCTACTTCTTTCTGTATTAAGGATCGTTTAACGGGCCTCACTCACCTCCAAGGGCCAACTAACGGGGGTATCTATCAATGGAGCTTGTCACCTCCTCTCGTTCACTCAAGCATGTTCATTCCTTCCACCACTTGGCATCACCGTTTAGGTCACCCCTCTATTGATATTGTTAAAACCCTACGAAGTCAGGTGCCATTAAATTTTTCCTCACTTCAGTCTAGTTGTAATTCTTGCAACATTCATAAAAGTCATAAACTACCCTTCTCCCAATCTACTCTTACTTCTACCGCTCCGTTACAACTAATATTTACGGACGTTTGGACAGCTCCTATTCTTTCATATGACAATTTCAAATATTATGTCATTTCGTTGACCATTTTACTAAATATATTTGGTTATACCTGTAACACCCCGATTTTCGAAAGGTATCAATCCAAGTTAATGCAGAAACCGATATATTAAGGAAAAATAAGATATTTGATTTTGGACTTGAATCCTAGATTTCATAGTCTTGATGGATAAATGATTCAATTACGAGTCCAACGGTTCTTTACGGAGCAAAAACGAAGCTATAACGAAGAAGTTATGACCAAAACGGTTTTCGGGCAAATCATTGGCGGACTGGAGAGGGCGCATGGGCCGTGCTCTTCCCCTTCACAAATACGCACGGGTCGTGCGTCGGGCAGAAGACCCAGATCGGGTTAAAAACCTAATTTCCGCCTCATTTCACCCAAAACTTCATTCCTTCATAAATTTTGCTCCACAACTCCGATTTTGATGATTCAAGTTGCTACGGTTTCATTTTTGAGATCTTTTCAAGGATATAGTAAGATATTGGAAGTCTATTGAAGTATATTAGAGTATTTGGTGGTGGTAATCTTCTCATCTCTCCCTTTCATCTTCTTCACCAAAGTTTTCTAGGGTTTCATCCACCCTTTGTTCTCCCTTTCATAGATTGAAGGTTTGTGATCATTTTGGTGAACTAGAGGTGTTTTGATTGGTGGATTCAAGTTTGGATTAAGGTAATCTTCTATTCTCTTCATTTATGGAAGTTAAGATTTCTGTATCAATGGAGGTATTCATGTATAAGGTTGGGAAACGATTCTTTGTGGTTGATTATGTATATTTATGGTTGGGACCTTGTGGATCTAGGTTTTGGAAGATTTGGTTTGAAGAACCAAGTTTCTTCAAGGAAAGCTCTAAATGGGTAAAATCTAGATTTATTCTAAATCTAGCAAGGTGGGTTTACTAAACTTTTGTTAAAACTGGATACACATCATATTTGCTTATTTGTTGTTAATATCACATATTTGCTCAAAATGTTCATCTTTACGGGTTTAAGTAATTTATGGTATTTCCATGAGATTATGTGAGATATATGTATTACAAGTATCATCCCATGATTTACTCTATTTTGTGTAATTAATTGGGATTTCCATTATGTGTGCCCACAATGGGTATTTAACATGATTAAGGAATACATGTTTGGTATAATATGATGGTTTCTAGTTGGAATACCACTTTGGTGACATATTTATATGCATGATGAATATAATTGTCATTTGGGTCTTTTGTTAGACTTCATGAGGATAGGATGGTAATATTGTACCCGTAGTCGGTATGGAAATATATTGGGTTGAAATATACCTAAAGGACCTCCTATATGCGTTATGTTGGACAAACCAAGTCAGTACACTAGGAGGATGTAGTCTTGGGCGCCACTGTGATGGTATGTGCCTAGACCTCCGCCATTCGGGGAATTTTCTTTGCGATAGTCTTCGGGTGTGTTGGGCCTTTCGGGTGTTCCTTGTTAAGGGCATCAGGGTATATCGACTCTTGGGTGGGACTTGATTGGTGCTTTGGGTCTCCCCTAATGACTCCACATATATTGAACTCTGGTTAACTGCTGATAAGAATTGTAACTGTTCATGCATGCTTATTATTGTTCAACTCACTAGGATTTTTGGCCTAACACTTGTTTGGTGTCGATGTGTATCTCAGGTTTTAGCGGCATCGATTCTAAGCTGGCATAGTGCTTGGGTGAGAGATTTGGGAATATTGCATTCGGACTTACTTTTGGTAGGAGAACCTATGGGTCTATAAATGACACCCTTATTTGTAATCTCTTTTCTAGTTATGGAAATTAGATTAGTTGATTGTTAGTTATTGTCAGTTTAATTACGACTGTATTTAAACAGGTTTGTGTATTTTCCCCATTTTTGGGAGGCTCTTGCTTTGGCAATTTTATATACTACATGTCCGTTTTTCGGATTTTTGTTATCCCTATTTTAGGGTGTTACAAGTTGGTATTAGAGCTCTAGTTTAAGTGAACTAGGCATGAATGTAAGATGTCTATACTTAGACTGAGTATGTTAGGCATTGATTGTGAGATAGGTAGAATTTCTAAGATGGGTTAGTCTTAGAGTCGACGGAAACTATGGTTATCAAGCGTTGTGGCGATGGTAACGAGAACCTTTATGTATTATATGTTCATAATCTCACCTAGCTAATGTTATTATGAGGATATTTATACGTGATGGTGCTTGAAGTGTCGTTACTGTGACAATTGATAATGTAGTCGTACGTTCTCTTGTGCTTGGTTTACTAATGTTATGATATTTGGTAGACGTGGTAGTACATTTCCTTCGTGTTCAATTATGTTAAATTCCTCCTTATTCATCCTCGTGCTTGTATGAACTGCCTTGGTATGTCGACCGTTGGGGTAACAAGAAAGTTTCTGAATGGGTAACTATTAGAAAAGGTTGATGAATTTATTATTCGTTACTTGGAGTGACGGTAAGTATGGTGATTGCGTTAAGTGGACGGTTTTGAGTCAGATTAATTGGTTGGAACTAGAACCATAGACTTTTTGAATCGATGTATTCAAGGAGAAATTGTGAGGTGAATCTATGAAGTCCGTGATCTTTGCCTTAAAACGTTGAACATCTGGATGACGATAGTGTAACTATAGAAATCGAGGAGGGTGAGTTCAAGTTGATTTGTGAAAACGGTGTACATGCCAAAATGGTTATTTTAAAGTGTTTTACATAAAATGGTTAACTACTGATAAGTTTTAAGTATTTTGAAGTAAAAATGTATTTTACTTGGCATTTGTCAAAGTGTGAGTATTTTAATGAGTTTTCATATTTGACAAACTTGGCTTATTTTAGTTTCATAAAATGCTCATATTTGGGATTTGGACATCTTGATAAGTAATAGCATGATTTATGCATTTTGGGGATTTTGTACAAATAGAGTCAATTTCATGAATTATGCATCTTTGATGATTTTTGTACAAATGAAGTCTATTTTACGTTATATGCATTTTGGGTGTATTTGCACCCATAAAACCTTTTGAAACTCTTTGATCCCATTATGTGTTGAGTTTTGGGTTAATCACGTCTTTGAAGTATGTGTCTTCATAAACGTTGTTTAAAGACATTTAATTATTTGGGTGAAACTTGTCAAGGATTCGTAGGGACATTTGGGCTTTCATGTCGTTAGGTGTCATACGATGAACGTTGTAGGAGTGGCATACTTCGTGCTCTTTCGCTCTCAACGGATACGGGTACCCCCGTTGTCGGCCACTATATTTTGGATATTTAATTGTCCATTTGGTGCATATGATTTTATAAACCGTTGGAAAATGCATGTCATTGAACTAGGAGTCGTTTTGGAAACATGAAGAGAAAGAGTTCATTTGGAAAACATTTTGTTGCAACCAATGAGAAGTTTTGGTTATTTTGGAATGTTTAGTTTTATGAACATGTCGAGACATCCATTTTGGAATCTTTGGGTATTTTGGTAAATAAATCATGGTGAGATGTGTCATCGATGATTTTACATATATAATTGGAGTTCAATTGACGTAAGTGTCATTTTGTGTATTTGATCTTATAAACCTTTTTCAGAAAACACATATTATTGTGTTATGAGGCATTTTGAAAACATAAGAGTATGAGTTTATTTGAAAAATGGTTTGTCTCAACCAGCGATGAGATTTTAGTTAATTTTACTTTTGGTCATGTTTGCATAATAGTTAGTCAAACGTGTCTCAATATTTATATCGACTTTCATTGGGTATTTACGTAAACTGTTGGGTCGTTGGCTCGGTTTTAACTAAATGGAGTCTTGAAGAAATTTGTCCGGTTTAAAAACAGTGGTATTGTTTCCCTTTGAGTTTTGTGGGAGCAGTTCAGTTGCATTTATCATGTATGCATATTTTATTGGAGATTTCCGTCATGGTATTTCAGCCAATGTTTTAGAACAATGAGAACATGTTTATATTTGGCTTTGAACTCGAAAACGACATAAATTATTTCATGTTTTAACCAGGTGCATACGCATATCAATCTACTAGCTTTGTGAAATAAGCGGTCGTATGCAAGTTTTGTTGTGAAGTCTTATTTCGTGCTGCATTGTGACTAAAAGAGAGAAAACTTTAAGAATTCGATATTATGAGCATATTGTCTCGAGTTTTTCAAACATTTTATTTATACAGTTTGGAATTAAACTAAATTACTCTTACAATTGCTCAAATCGCATGCATATATCTTTACTAAATTTTGGGGAATAAACCGATGTATGCGAGTCACATTGGGAAGTTTATTTCAAGACATTTCAGGGTGAATTGCAGAAATTTTGAGGTTCGATTTTGTGAATTTTCCTTCTGTAGTTTTGTATGAAAGTCTTGTTATAAACTGTTTTAGTACGTAAAACTATTTCTCATTAATTACATAAATTATACTGTTGGTGTGAGTAATCGTATGAAAGATCATGGTATTTCGGATAGAACTTTTGCCCAGAATATATTTTAGTTATTGATTTTACTGATAGGAGTTTTCCGCAATGCATGAAATGAATTTTCGGTTTGCATGTCGTTGTAGTTACAATTTTGGGTAAGTACGTTTTATCGGTGCGACCCAAATTTGAAACGCGAATAAAAATATATATATATATATATATATATATATATATATTTTATTTATTTATTTACGTTCCTATTGTGTTGCTACATTTGGGAAATGATCGGACGTATATAGGTCTTGTTGGAAATTTTATCTTCCGACGTTTTGTGTTAAAGTAAAAGATTTTAAAGTTGAAGTTATGAAATCCTCTTTTGGGAGTTGTACAAACTTTTATTGCACATGTTATAGGACGGAAAGTTATTTTCATACGCATAGCATAAATTGATGCATACTAAGACCCTGGTAGTCCATTTGAAAATTTTGTTACGCATCTTTCGTTATCGTTTTATTAGCGTAAGTATTGATCAAATGAGTTTTGAAAATGGTTTTATATGTGTGGCATTCGTGATCAATTTTGAAACCTATCGAATGCACGATAGAGTATTTTCACCGCACGTTTAATTGTTATAAAACTTATGTATTTGAGAGTTTTATAAATTTCAAATTGGCATAGTAGTGTGAAAAACCTTGAAATCATTGGGATATAGGTGTAAGCCCCTCGTGTTAGAAGTCAATATTAAGGATTAAAAGAGTCCTCGGAGTTTGAGGCGTTAGACATGTGCGTTCTCCCAGTTAGTTAAGTAACGATCCTTATGCTTCGTTAAACCTACGGATTAAAATCGTGTTCGGTTGTTTGGGTATGGTTGGTTTTGGAATTGTGGGAATTTGGTATGACGGCATCCTATGTGACAGTAGTGTACTATATTGTTGGGTATTTGTGAATAATGATGATATTATGGTTGACTGGTTAGGATATTGGATTTGGACGACTACTTCCAAGAGTAGGTGTCAACTTTGAATCGACATTGCTAATTGGGAATGAAGTATTTGGTAGTATACCCACGTTTGCAGAATGGCCGTCTTCAGGTTAGGTGTTGGCGTGTAATTTTGAGGACAATGATTGTTGGGGTGCTTCAATGTATTTCCGTTAGATCTGGTGTGTCTGCAGGACAATCGGTAAACTTAAGGAAACTAGATGTTGATAATTAAGAATCAACCTTTGGTATTTTGATAATTGTCAGAACTTTTGTTGATTTGGAAATCGATGCTTGAGAGCATGATGGGAGTTTGATGGTAATGTTTATTGGATACATTTGGTGAGAATGTCGAGGTGGACTTTAAGTACAAATCGATTATCAAGGAGACCTTGATGCGTCGTATTTAGAGGTATCTAAGGGAAATGTTTGCGTTGGGGTATTCTTGGTGGAAATGACTGATTAAGGTCGTAAGTTACTCTTGAGGTAATATGAGTAACATAAGGTTGGGAGACAACCGAGATTTAATGATTAAGAAAATGATTAATCAAGGACTCAACGTTCATCCTATCGTCGGTGAAATACATCGAACATTGAGATTGAGTTTTGTAACGACACGTTATGAGAAACGCATCGACAACCTAAGCCGGAGTGTAATCGGGCCGTATATGACGTGAAGTCTCATGAAGGCATTCCCTTTGGGATAGGGAATCAATTGATCTTTCCAAGTATGTTGTCGGGTGCTCGGTGGTTCCAGATTTCGAGGACGAAATCTCTTTTAAGGTTGGGAGGATTGTAACACCCCGATTTTCGAAAGGTATCAATCCAAGTTAATGCAGAAACCGATATATTAAGGAAAAATAAGATATTTAATTTTGGACTTGAATCCTAGATTTTATAGTATAAAGGATTCAATTACGAGTCCAACGGTTATTTCCGGAGCGAAAACGGAGCTATAACGAAGAAGTTATGACCAAAACGGTTTTCGGGCAAATCATTGGCAGACTGGAGGGGGCGCACGGGCCGTGCGCTTCCCCTTCACAAATACGCACAGGTCGTGCGTCGGGCAGAAGGCCCAGATCGGGTTAAAAACCTAATTTCCGTCTCATTTCACCCAAAACTTCATTCCTTCATAACTTTTGCTCCATAACTCCGATTTTGATGATTCAAGTTGCTACGGTTTCGTTTTTGAGAAATTTTCAAGGATATAGTAAGAGATTGGAAGTCTATTGAAGTATACTAGAGTATTTGGTGGTGGTAAGCTTCTCATCTCTCCCTATTCATCTTCTTCACCAAAGTTTTCTAAGGTTTCATCCACCATTTTTTCTCCCTTTCATAGATTGAAGGTTTGTGATCATTTTGGTGAACTAGAGGTGTTTTTATTGGTGGATTCAAGTTTGGATTAAGGTAATATTCTATTCTCTTCATTTATGGAAGTTAAGATTTCGGTATCAATGGAGGTATTCATGTATAAGGTTGGGAAACGATTCTTTGTGGTTGATTATGCATATTTATGGTTGGAACCTTGTGGATCTAGGTTTTGGAAGATTTGGTTTGAAGAACCAAGTTTCTTCAAGGAAAGCTCTAAATGGGTAAAATCTAGATTTAGTCTAAATCTAGCAAGGTGAGTTTACTAAACTTTTGTTAAAACTGGATACACATCATATTTGCTTATTTGTTGTTAATATCACATATTTGCTCAAAATGTTCATCTTTACGGGTTTAAGTAATTTATGGTATTTCCATGAGATTATGTGAGATATATGTATTACAAGTATCATCCCATGATTTACTCTATTTTGTATAATTAATTGGGATTTTCATTATGTGTGCCCACAATGGGTATTTGACATGATTAAGGAATACATGTTTGGTATAATATGATGGTTTCTAGTTGGAATACCACTTTGGTGACATATTTATATGCATGATGAATATAATTGTCATTTGGGTCTTTTGTTAGACTTCATGAGGATAGGATGGTAATATTGTACCCGTAGTCGGTATGGAAATATATTGGGTTGAAATATACCTAAAGGACCTCCTATATGCATTATGTTGGACGAACCAAGTCAGTACACTAGGAGGATATAGTCTTGGGAGCCACTGTGATGGTATGTGCCTAGACCTCCGCCATTCGGGGAATTTTCTTTGCGATAGTCTTCGGGTGTGCCGGGCCTTTCGGGTGTTCCTTGTTAAGGGCATCAGGGTATATCGACTCTTGGGTGGGACTTGATTGGTGCTTTGGGTCTCCCCTAATGACTCCACATATATTGAACTCTGGTTAACTGCTGATAAGAATTGTAACTGTTCATGCATGCTTATTATTGTTCAACTCACTAGGCTTTTTGGCCTAACACTTGTTTGGTGTCGATGTGTATCTCAGGTTTTAGCGGCATCGATTCTAAGCTGGCATAGTGCTTGGGTGAGAGATTTGGGAATATTGCATTCGGACTTACTTTTGGTAGGAGAACCTATGGGTCTATAAATGACACCCTTATTTGTAATCTCTTTTCTAGTTATGGAAACTAGTGTTATACCCGTCCGTTGGTCGGGTATAACATGGCTTTAATTTAAATTCAATTATTTGATTGGTCACTCTTTTCATCATTGCCGAATGTTAATTTTCAATCGAGCACGAAGCTTAGTCAAACTATAACTGGCATTCCCGTGCCTTTTTGACTCTCGGTTAGGCACCCTTCGGCTTGAAGGGACCTTCTGTATCTTTCATAATAGATCATAAGCAAAGAAACGATCGAAATCGGATTACCCCCTTCTCGATTTCAAGATTTTCGTGATCTCACACTCAAGTTTTTCAAGCGAACCAGGTGAAAATGCAGTCTGATCATCTAGTTCTTTCGAGTTAAAATCCAATATCGATTGTGTATGAAAGAACTTTGTTGAAATAATGACAAATCTTTGATGGGATTCCATCTTGTCTTCCTCTTAATCCGAAATTCCCATATAGGGTATAACAATCTTCAAAAAAAACTTATGATTTTTGACTAAAATGTTTGAATTGAGCTCCTAATCCTATAAAGAAATCTTGATTTTGGTACCTACAATCATCGAAAACCATATACGGATACGCTAACGGCATTGGGGACGGAATTTGTGAGGACAAAAGGGCTATACTCAAAAAGGAAATTTCACGGTCCAAGTCTAGAAAAGCAACATACATTTATTATGTTAATAAGTTAATAAGTTACAACTTATGATATTATAGAACATATTATATGCAAGTACAAAAAACTCAACTAATAAATGAAAGACGTTCTCTTTTGAGTGTCAAGACTGATTTCGACCTGTCCATCAACAATCAAGATTAACTTATTACAAACCAAAAATCAAGATTACATTGGGTTTTCCTTTTGTTTCATAAAGTGAAATCAAATAACTACATATTCTTTCCAATCTCTGCATCAGTAAACACAAGAATCTTTTGTAACTTTCTTGCACACAACACTTGAACCTCTATCATATACGATGAAGAAACAGACCTATGATCAGAGCTTATACACCTGTCGCATCCCTCTCCAAAGTGAAAGTATGTGGTCACACCTTAACAAAACCATTATTAATTTAGAACAACAATAAAATATATAATATATTAAACATAAGTTAATATAATTCAAATAAACTGAACATTATGTTCCTAAATTAAGCCACATTGGACACTTCAAATCACAAAATTCAAACCATGTTAGAGTACACCTCCCAACTTTAGGATTCTCGCCATAGTATTTCTTTGAATTTGGTTCGTATTTGTAAGTTGGAGGAAAATTCAAAGCACCTTTTGTCCACCTGTCAAATGCACTGCCTTTTCTTAGCTCCCAACCAAGATGCAGGGAAAATTGAGATGTGCCCATTAGCTACAAATTTGTTAGCTTAAAAGCATGTGTTACAGCACATATTTGTTTCATCAACTTGTGAAGCGATTGTTATGTTTGGAACCAAGTCCATGTCCTATAGGATTTTTTGGCAAATAAAAGTTGAAACCAGTATTAAACACAGTGGCCATTTTTCTGGTTTGAATACAAGATATAAGCAGTGGTACCAACTTACTTGATCACTCTCTAACAACTTGGGCCAATTACTTTTTGAAATCAAGTCACATGTTCCTTCAAATGACAAATTGATACGGTAATTTAGATCACCATCCAGATTATTCTCCTGAAACGCAAAAACAAAATTAGGTACATCTTACAAGACTCTTAAGTATAATATTCCCATATCAATATCTAGTTTCTATCACATACTCTAAAAGACAGCCAATAAATGACATATCAACACAAGACCGTATCACCCAACCATATCATGGACCTCGTGCCTTTAGAATAAATTATAATTAAAAGATTCAATCCATAAATCAAAAATAACTTAAAGCTCCACTGTCCATGCTTGATATATAACATAAAATAACAATTGAGTTGATTTAAATGAAAACCATAAATAAAAGCAACATTTTAAGCTATAGAATGAAGTAGAACTTATAGTATTTGAGTTCCACGTTTGTGGCAAGTATGTGACCTAATATCACAGGCATCCAAAACACATCATAAGATCATCACGAGACTTAAGTTATATATGGCATAGCTTTCCAGACTTGGCACTATCTATCTACAGCCTGTCAAAAGAAAAGAAAAATTCAGGCATCCATATGACTATGCCAAAGTCATTACCACCTTCTTGCTTCTTTCCTGGACCAACACCTTCCAAGCACAATTCAATCCATCTATTTTCCTCTCCAATTTGGTAGATTAAGTATAGTAGTTTTTATAAAATACAACGGATGTCTAATTTGGTTGCCCATTGTACCTAATACATAGTTCCGTCTATGGAGCATAAAGCTTCAACCATGGAATTTAAGTTGAAGTCAATTCACGGGGAAGAAAGAGCTGGCAATCTTCACTCGTCCATCACTCCCATTGTATTATGCAACTGCTTGAAGTAAGTATTTCATAACCTTCGACAACTAATTAATAGTAGCACATATATAATTTGCATATATTATGAGCCATCGGTAAAGTCTTATTAATCACAAGATATGCCTATTTGACATTTTATACCAACATTGCAGATATCAACGCAAGGAATACAAATAAGACTGCTAGATGCAACAGGAAGTTTTGTTGCAACAAATAGAAGAGAGAGACTTGGTAAAGTGGTAAAAAGCTCAAGGAATAAAAAATTTATATCCTAAACATACTTCTCAAAAGTACATATACCCTTGATTTTGTTGTGGTGTATATCTTAAGTAATTGTTTAACTGTTCATTGATACCTTGAATACATAACCCAACTAAATTACCATTGATTTTGTGATAGCTGAAACTGGTAAATAGATAAATAGAGAAAGTGATGCAATTTTCACAACACAAGGAATAGTAATATTATCGAGAATGTAATCACAACTTACGAATTGGAAATTATGTGATTGTTGTCGTTGCAAAGTCCAACCCTCTATTCGGTCCATCAGTTTGCAGAACAGGTCACAAGGGTCAACTAACTGCCCCATGGAACTGCCGTTGGATCAACAGAACCATTGAGAACATTATAGAATTTGTGTAAAGCAAAACACATTTAAGCATGCCACAAGATAGGAACATGTATATGTGCAGTTGTATCATAAATAATGATGTTTCATCACCTAAAGTTCTAAAATTCTAAAACATGCATAGAAAATGAAATTTTAGAAAGAATAAGATAAAGGGTTGTTTAACCAAACGCTTACCCGGTAAGGCCATACCGGTAAAAATCAACACTAACTTATTTTATTTTACCGGGTAAGATTGTAATCGATCAAAACGTTATCGTATGCAATAATTTACTCGATGATCACTTACCGGGTAAGTGTCGTCACCCTCACTTAGCGGGTAAGACTTTTCATCTTTATCATAGCTCTTACCGAGTATGATTTTTGGCCCTTGTCATGTTAATCCGGTAAGGTAAATGACTTGGTAAGCACATCCGTGTAGTAAACATCCCCTAAGACACTACTAGAAAAAGAGGCATTTTCGGCGGATGTTTCCGACGGATTTTTCCGCCGGAAAATTTCGGCGGATTTCCGACGGAAGTCAAACGGGTCAGCCAAGTTTGACTTTCGCCGAAAATCCGTCGAAATTTTTATTTTATTTTATTTTTTTTTAAAATCAATTATTTTCGGCGGATTTCCGACGGAATATAATTTTTTTATTTTTTTTTCTTATTAATTATAATTAATTAACTATTTTCGGCGGATTTTAATTAATTAATTTAATTAATTAAAATCCACCGAAAATCCGTCGAAAATAGTTAATTAATTATTATTTTTAAATGAGTTAAAAAAATAAAAAATAAAAATCCGTCGGAAATCCGCCGAAAATCTTATAAAATTTCCGGCGGATTTTCGACGGATATTCTATATTATTTAAAAAAAATTAAAAATTAAAATCCGCCGAAAATCCGTCGAAAATAGTTAATTAATTATTATTTTAAAATGAATTAAAAAAATAAAAAATAAAAATCCGTCAGAAATCCGCCGAAAATCTTATAAAATTTTCGGCGGATTTTCGGCGGATATTCTATATTATTTAAAAAAAATAAAAAATTAAAATCCGCCGAAAATCCGCCGAAAATAGTTAATTAATTATTATTTTAAAATGAATTAAAAAAAATAAAAAATAAAAATCCGTCGGAAATCCGCCAAAAATCTTATAAAATTTTCGGCGGATTTTCGGCGGATATTCTATATTATTTAAAAAAATAAAAAATAAAAACCGCCGAAAATCCGCCGAAAATAGTTAATTAATTATTATTTTTAAATGAATTAAAAAAATAAAAAATAAAAATCCGTCGGAAATCCGCCGAAAATCTTATAAAATTTTCGGCGGATTTTCGGCGGATATTCTATATTATTTAAAAAAATAAAAAAATAAAATCCGCCGAAAATAGTTAATTAATTATTATATTTAAATGAATTAAAAAAAATAAAAAATAAAAATAAAAATCAGTCGAAAAATTTATAACATTTTCGGTGGATTTTCGGCGGATATTCTATATTATTTAAAAAAAATAAAAAATTAAAATCCGTCGAAAATAGTTAATTTTCGGATCCGGTTGGGCTTTAACGTTCCTAGTGTTGGTTCTATATTCTCAAGAATGATTATAAAATAATATTGCCGGTAATATATGATCCTATAGGGTCACACCAAAACAAGTAGACACTTAATTAATATTTATAGAATTCGATTCTTGATAAATATTAATAATTCTTGAAAATTATTATTGAATATGATTCATAATATTAGATGCAAATAAAAGATTCTAGAATATGATGGGTTCATATGCAAATAGAATTTAAAAGGAGGGACTATATATCATATAGTTTGATAGTTAAAATAAGGATTTTAACTAATTTAAACTAGGAGGGCTAAAGGAAAAATATGCATGGCTATATTTTAAAATGGAAGGACTTGAATGAAAATATGCATGAAAGGGTGCATCCTCATTGGTTCTTTTGTGAGGTGGTTGGTTGTTTTTATTCAAGACATCACCTTTCATTTTGGATAGAAAAGGAACAAGTTTTATAAAAATAAAATCCCTCCCTCCTCCCTCTCTCTTGTGTACGGCCAAAACCACAATAGTGGTGGTTTTTGTGTTTCTTGGTTATTCAAATCCCTTGTAGATTTGATTCAAGAAAAGATCTTTGCATCATCAAGAACAAATGAACTAGCATTCGAGGTGTTGGAGCTTGTTGGTGGATACCGCTAGAGGAACTCTACCTTGGGTTCTACCATCTTCATCAACGATCAACCTCCCGTGAGGAACCAAAGTCTCCAAAGGTTATATCTTCAAACATTCCTTTGTTTTAAATTATATCTTTTCATTGCATGTAACAAGATCATTGATGGGAATAAAATCGTTTTATGTTTTTGTTCAAATTTTTTTGCTTCCGTTGCATGAAAGATATTCTTAGTCTTTCATGGGTTTTTGAAACTTTTTTGAACATTAAATCCCAACAAGTGGTATCAGAGCCGATGTTATATGCATGATTAGATTTTTGATTGAATCTTGGTTTTTGGAAGCCATGGATAAAAAAAAAAAGAAAAAAAAAAATTCATCTTGTATGAAAAGGGTTCATGCATGGCAACTTTTATGCTAGTCTTTATATTTTTTGTAACAAAATTTTAACATGCATTTTTGTTACATAAAAGTTGTCTTTCAAAACAAAGTGTTGTTTTATTTTATGAAATATGTGCATAAACAAGCCATGGACCTTTCGTGTTTTTATGTGAGTTAAAAAAATTCGATATGGTTGTAATTTTTTTTTTATTCATGTTGGTTTGTAATAGTAAATAGGTTTTATTATCTTCTATTATGTTCATTTTGTAAATATTAGATTAGTTGTTAGAACTAGTTTATTTATTTATAAATTGTAAATAAATGGAGACCAACATGGAACTTGAAGATGGAGCTTGGTGACTTGTTTGCATGGAGATGTCAAAGCAAGTGGGAGCATGAAGATCTTCTTTAAAAAAAAAAATTGTCCTTAGGAATGGACTTGACATTTCTTGTTTTGGCTCACAAGAAATGTCATTAGAAATGGTTTTGTTTTATGCACATTCTTTTGCATGTTGTGTTTGTTTATGTTCCTTTTATTTGCTTCAAAATATAAGATATTTTATATGCAAGCAAAGAACATAAAATTGGTTCAAACGCGCTTTAAAATTGTTTGAAAATTTGGAGCGATTTTTTTAAAGATATGTTTTAAAAGTGAGAAGAGGACCAAACTTTTAAATAGAGATTTTAAATCCATAACATGTAAATTGGTTGAAATGTGTTTTAAATAAAATAGTTTATTGAAAAACACTCTAACTTTAAAATCGGATTTTAAATGTTAAATTTTATTTTGAAGAAATAAGTTTTTCAAAATTTAGAGTACCTTGATTATTGGATGCATTCAATAATATGGCACTAAGAATTTGGAAATCAAGATTTGACGAATTTTGTCATAAGATGCTAAAATGGTTTTATAAATTTTTGTTCTAAAAAAAAAAAATCCAAACGTCAAATTTTTGAAATTAGTAAAAAGAGTTAAAATAGAGATTTTAAGACTCATCCAAATTCATAGTCTAAATAAATGGTTATTAAAAGACTATAAACGGTTCTTTTGTGATCAAACATAAACCTTAATATATGATATTAATAATTTGACCACAAATATTAAGTTGATAAAATAAGGATTTCTTTTGACTAAGGAACCATATGATGAGAAAAATTATAGTACCATATATTATTGGATGTATGCAATAACGCAAGATACAAAATGTTTTTCAAAACTAGAATCGTAAAACATTGAAATCCCTTCAATAAATGCAAGTCTATGCCGTCCTTTTGAAAACACTCGCACGTCATTTGTACGATCCTTGTGGGATAAAGGTCACCTAACTACTTGGATTGTCTTTTGATGGCCGAAGTGGTTTTCACGATTTCTAGTGGGATAAAGGTCACCTAACCACTAGTTATGGGTCGATTCCACACGTTGTTCAAGTTGGATGACTTGATCGGGAATCTTTTGTGATAAAGGTCACCTAAGCATTAGAAACCTGAGGCATAGATGGGATCAAACATGCCAATTAACAAACAATGTTAAGGATCCCATAAAACTAGGAATTACATTTGGATGTAATTGGTAATCATTACCTACCTTGTTGAATTAAATATATGGGATAAAGGTCACCTAACCATTTATTTGTTTTGCAACGTTGGATCCTAGACTTTATATTTATAATTAAAGTTTTAAAAATTAAAAAAAAAATGCTAAATAGAACTTTGTTAAATTTTTGTAGATGGCCCAAAGTGCGAACCATCCTACCCATTACCTTCGATCCATCCTTGAAAAGGAAAAACTTAACCACACCAACTTCCTCAACTGGCACCGTAACCTTAGAATTGTTCTCAAGCCAGAAAAGAAGTTGTATGTGTTGGATACCCCACTTCCCGATGAGCCTCCTCTCACTCCTAGAGTTCCTCACGCAGATTGGTCGAAACATATGGATGATTCGATCGAGGTGTCGAGTCTAATGCTGGCTTCCATGATCCCCGAACTCCAAGAAATTTTTGAGCATCACACGGCATATGATATGATCATTCAACTGAAGGAAATGTTCCAACAGCAAGCCCGGACAGAACGATTCGAAACCGTTCGAATGTTGCACGCATGTAAAATGGAGGAGGGAGGAAATGTGAGCAATCATGTTCTAAAGATGAAAGGTCATTTGGATCATTTGGAGCGTCTTGGCTCTAAATATCCAACGGATTTGGCAACGGATATAATCTTGAACTCTTTACCCAAATCCTATGACCCCTTCATCATGAACTACAACATTAATGGTTGGGAGAAACCTGTCTCAGAATTGCATCAGATGCTCAAAACTGCTGAGAAGAACCTCCCTAAGAAAACCCCTCATGTGCTCATGATTCGGGAGGGTAGAACCAAGAAGCCCAAAACCATTAACTCCAAGGCTAAGACAAAGGTTGTCAAGGGCAGGGGCAAAAGGGTTGCCCAAACACCACAACCAAAGAAGAAGGAGAAAGTGGCCAAAGAAGACACATGTTTTGAATGTGGTGCAATTGGTCACTGGAAAAGGAACTGTCCTACTTATCTGGCAGAGTTGAAGAAAAGGAAGGCTGAGGCAGGGCCTTCAGGTATCTATGTGATAGAAATAGATCTATTTACTTTTTCACCTAACACTTGGGTATTTGATACTGGGTGTGGAACTCATATATGTAATATGTTACAGGGGTTCAGAAAAAGTAAGCAACTAAAGACAGGCGAAATCGTACTCCACGTGGGAAATGGAGCAACAGTTGCAGCTCAAGCTTTAGGAGATTACGATTTACATTTACCAAATGGCCTGTACTTAACATTAAATAATGTGTGTTTTGTACCTAGTTTGACTAGAAATATTATTTCAGTTGCTCGTTTAAAACAATCTGGTTTTATTTATCGTTTTAATGATGATTTTATTCATGCTTACAAGAATGATATATTCTATTTCGAAGCTAGACCTCTTAATGGAATATATGAAGTAAATTTGGATAGTTCAATAAACAATAGTTCTATATACCAAGCTAACACCAAAAGACTCAAGAAAGGTTTGAATGATTCTTATCTATGGCATTGTTGTCTTGGCCATATAAACAAGAAACGCATATCCCAACTTCAAAAGAGTGGTATTTTGAAGGCAAATGAGGACGATTCATTTGATATATGCGAATCCTGTTTATATGGGAAGATGACTAAAGCTCCTTTCTCTGGTTCTAGTGAAAGAGCGAAAGATCTGTTAGGAATCATACATACTGATGTATGTGGTCCTTTCAGAACCATGTCTAGAGATGGTGCTAGATTCTTCATCACCTTCACTGACGACTTCAGTCGTTATGGATATGTTTATTTGATGAAACATAAACATGAAGCATTTGAAATGTTCAAATTATTTCAAAGTGAAGTTGAAAATCAACTCAACAAAACCATTAAAATCCTTCGCTCCGATAGAGGAGGTGAGTATCTGAGTGATGAATTCCTGAGTCATCTAGAGAATCGTGGGATTGTCTCACAACTAACTCCACTTAGAACGCCACAACATAATGGTGTGTCTGAGAGGAGGAACCGAACCTTACTAGATATGGTTCGCTCTATGATGAGTAGAAGTACTCTCCCTTTATCATTTTGGAGTTACGCCTTAATTACGGCTGCCCGTATTTTAAATATGGCTCCAACCAAAATGGTAGATAAAACTCCTTATGAGATCTGGCATGGAAAGGTTCCATCCTTATCCTATTTAAAGGTATGGGGATGTGAGGCTTATGTGAGACAAGATGCTTCAAACAAATTAGATCCCAGATCTACTAAATGCATTTTTGTAGGATATCCTAAAGACTGTATTGGATATTACTTCTACAATCCCACTGAGAATAAAGTATTTATAGCAAGAAAGGCTGAATTCCTAGAAACCAAGTTTCTAATGGAAGATTCTAGTGGGAAGCAAGTGGTGCTTGAAGAAGAACCATTAGCTGATGCACCTGAGGTTGGTACTAGTGCTCAACATGAGGATTTTGACCCTGAACAAATGGTTGGTCAGGAGACAAATGTAACACAAAGTATTCGCAGATCTAGTAGAATTCGACATGAACCAGAAAGATATGGTTTTTCCATCTCTTATGATGAATGTTGTTTCATGGTGGATTCTAATGAACCCGCCAACTACCAGAATGCTGTGACAGGTTCTGAGTCTGGTAATTGGCTCGAAGCCATGAATACTGAGATGCAATCCATGTATGATAATCAAGTATGGGACTTGGTTGATCTTCCTCCCAATGGAAAAACTGTAGGAAGCAAATGGGTTTTCAAGAAGAAAACCGACATGGATGGAAATCTGCACACATACAAAGCAAGACTTGTGGCGAAAGGTTTCACTCAAATTCATGGTATTGACTATGATGAGACCTTCTCTCCTGTGGCTATGATCAAGTCTATTAGAATATTGTTTGCCATTTCTGCATATTATGACTATGAGATATGGCAAATGGACGTCAAAACGGCTTTTCTGAATGGACACTTAACTGAAGATGTCTATATGGTTCAGCCTGAAGGTTTTGTCGATCCAAAGTATCCTAATAAAGTGTGTAAACTCAAGAGATCTATTTATGGACTAAAACAAGCATCTCGAAGCTGGAACCTTCGTTTTAATGAGAAAATCAAAGAGTTTGGTTTCATAAGAAATAAAGATGAGCCATGTGTTTACAAGAAAACTAGTGGGAAGATTGTAATGTTCCTAGTATTGTATGTGGATGACATACTGCTCTTTGGAAATGATATTCCTTCCATGAAAGAGGTTAAGGCTTGGCTTGAGAAATGTTTCTCAATGAAAGATTTGGGTGAAGCAACTTATATTCTTGGTATAAAGATCTATAGAGATAGATTAAGAAGGCTTATAGGTTTAAGTCAAAATGCATACATTGACAAAATCTTGAAAAGGTTCAAGATGCAGGACTCTAAGAGAGGATCATTGCCGATGCCATCTGGTACCATATTGAGCAAATCTCAATGTCCTAGCACACAGGCTGAGCGAGACAAAATGAGTGGCATTCCATATGCTTCTGCAATTGGATCCATCATGTATGTTATGATATGCACAAGACCGGATGTATCATATGCTTTGAGCATGATGAGTAGATACCAACAAGATCCGGGAGAAGGTCACTGGATTGCTGTGAAGAACATTCTAAAGTACTTACGAAGAACTAAAGAAATGTTCCTTATCTATGGAGGTCAGGAAGAAAGTCTTAGTGTAAAGTGTTACACTGATGCTAGCTTTCAAACGGATAGGGATGATTGTAAGTCACAGTCAGGTTTTGTCTTTATTATGAATGGAGGCGCGGTCTCTTGGATGAGTTCCAAGCAGAGTGTGGTTGCACAATCCACTACAGAGTCAGAGTACATTGCTGCTTCAGAGGCTGCAAAAGAAGCTGCCTGGATAAAGAAGTTCATTGAAGATCTAGGGGTGGTCTCTACCATTCAGGATTCCCTAGAAATCCTATGTGATAATGAGGGTGCCATAGCTATAGCTAATGATGCCATGTCACAGAAGAGGACCAGGCACATTCACCGAAAATTCAACTATATACGGGATGAAGTTGAAAGAGGTGAAATAAGTATTCACAAAGTTCATACAGATCAAAATTTAGCAGACCCACTCACGAAGTCTCTTCCACCAGCTAAGCATGAGGATCACGCTAGAGCTATAGGACTTCGTTATTCTAGTGAATGGATTTGATCTGGTTTAGTATTTGGATTTTGGAAAAGTGTTAAACGACAACTATTGAAATGAATTAATTTGTAAATATTTTTTCATTAAATACTTGTTGAGTTCCATATTAGCATGTTTAATCCTTGAATAAATTAGTTATTCTAAACGTCCATAAGTCGGTCATAGTTGTGGGAACAACAATGAAGTAAGACTAATATGAATTGGATTGGTTGACTTTTAGGGGTAAAAGTGGCAAAGTGTTGCAACCAAGTTCATAGGTACTTGCTAGGAATCAAGTACTGGACATGACCCGCTTCAAGATCACTTCATGGATCGTTGTCATGAGTGACACTTGAATAAAGGTAATATCTTTGTATCCTTTGACCTGAGATGCATATTAGGGACTTGAGTGTAGGGAGTACTGTGCTTTGATATGGTTAACCGCTGATCTTGAAATAGTAGGCAGCTATAAAGGCCATCATTGGGTATAATATGAACTGCATAAGAGGCGTATGTAGTCAAAATGGGATTTGTTCCTCTAAATGGTTTAAGAGTGAGACATCTAAGGCGCCTTACCAAAAGTTGAACGACATATGAGAATGATAGCGATCCATGTCTCATGTTCAACATGATGTTCGAACAAAGGGGTAACTGATACCACACCTTATACATCAATTGAAACTTTGAGCTTGTGGGAATTGGATGTTGATGAATGGCACATACAGTCATACATTGCTGGGGGCAGTGAGATGTTGCTAGACGTCCACCACTGTCTATATTATTCTATAATGCAATCTTGAGCAAGTGGGAGATTGTTGGTTCTATATTCTCAAGAATGATTATAAAATAATATTGTCGGTAATATATGATCCTATAGGGTCACACCAAAACAAGTAGACACTTAATTAATATTTATAGAATTCGATTCTTGATAAATATTAATAATTCTTGAAAATTATTATTGAATATGATTCATAATATTAGATGCAAATAAAAGATTCTAGAATATGATGGGTTCATATGCAAATAGAATTTAAAAGGAGGGACTATATATCATATAGTTTGATAGTTAAAATAAGGATTTTAACTAATTTAAACTAGGAGGGCTAAAGGAAAAATATGCATGGCTATATTTTAAAATGGAAGGACTTGAATGAAAATATGCATGAAAGGGTGCATCCTCATTGGTTCTTTTGTGAGGTGGTTGGTTGTTTTTATTCAAGACATCACCTTTCATTTTGGATAGAAAAGGAACAAGTTTTATAAAAATAAAATCCCTCCCTCCTCCCTCTCTCTTGTGTACGGCCAAAACCACAATAGTGGTGGTTTTGGTGTTTCTTGGTTATTCAAATCCCTTGTAGATTTGATTCAAGAAAAGATCTTTGCATCATCAAGAACAAATGAACTAGCATTCGAGGTGTTGGAGCTTGTTGGTGGATACCGCTAGAGGAACTCTACCTTGGGTTCTACCATCTTCATCAACGATCAACCTCCCGTGAGGAACCAAAGTCTCCAAAGGTTATATCTCCAAACATTCCTTTGTTTTAAATTATATCTTTTCATTGCATGTAACAAGATCATTGATGGGAATAAAATCGTTTTATGTTTTTGTTCAAATTTTTTTGCTTCCGTTGCATGAAAGATATTCTTAGTCTTTCATGGGTTTTTGAAACTTTTTTGAACATTAAATCCCAACACCTAGTTGGGCTTCAACGGATCCAGTTGGGCTTTAATTGATCCAATATGACTTTAATGGATTCGGTTGGGCTTTAATGAATCCGATTGTTGACCCTGTTGGGCTTTAACAGATCCAGTTAGTATTTAAAGGATTCAGATGAAATTTAAAAGATCCAATTAGTCTTTAAAGGATCTAGTTGAGCTTTAATGGATACGGTTGGGTTTTAACGTACATAGTTGGGCTTTAACGGATCCAGTTGGGCCTTAATTGATCCAGTTGTGCTTTAACGTATACAGTTGATCATTAAGGGATTTAGTTGGGCTTTAACTACACAGTTGGGCTTTAACAGATCTAGTTAGTATTTAAAGGATCCAGTTGAGCTTTAATGGATACGGTTGAGCTTTAAGGGATCTAGTTGGGTTTTAACGTACCCAGTTAGGCTTTAACGCACTAGTTGGGCTTTAATGGATGCAATTGGGCTTTAACGGATCTAGTTGGGGCTTTAACGTACCTGGTTGGACTTTAACGTACACAGTTGGACTTTAACAAACACTATTGGGTTTTAACGTACCCAGTTGGACTTAAGGGATTCTATCGGGCATTGAAAGGTTCTATTGGGCTTTAAAGGGTTTCATTGGGCCTTAATGGATCTATCGAGCTTTAAGGGATTTTACCAGGCTTTAAAGGGTTCTATTGGGATTTAAAGGGTTTCATTGGCCCTTGAGGGATTTTATCGGGCATTAAAAGGTTATATTAGGCTTTAAAGGGTTTCATTAGGCTTAATGGACTATCGGGTTTTAATGGATCTATCGGACTTTAAAAGGTTATATTGGGCTTTAAAGTGTTTCATTGGGCCTCAAGGGATTCTGTCGAGCATTAAAATGTTATATTGGGCTTTAAAAGGTTTCATTGGGCCTTAATGGACTACTGGGTTTTAAGGGATTCTATCGGGCTTTAAAGGGTTCTATTGGGCTTTAAAGAGTATCACTGGGCCTTAATGGATCTATAAGAGTTTAAGGGGTTCTAATAGGCTTTAAAGGGTTTCATTAAAATTCGTTAAATGGTTCTATTGTGCTTAGTGTCCCTTAGTGGATCTATCGTGGTTTAAAGGGTTATATTGGGCTTTGAAGGGTTTCATTGGGCCTTAATGGATATATGTGGTACAAACCACACGCATATTGACATATGTTGGTTTAGTTGGCTTTTCGAACCGACTACAAACCACACGCATATATGTGGTACATATCGGATTTTAAAGGGTTCTATTGGGCTTTAAATGGTTTTATTGAGCCTTAATGGATCTATCAGGGCTCTAAAGGGTTTCATTAGGTCTTAATGGATCTATCGGGGCTTTAAAAGTTTTCATTGGGTCTTAATGGATATATCGGGGCTTTAAAGGTTTTCATTGGATCTTAATGGATATATCGGGTTTTAAAGGCTTCTATTGGACTTTAAATGGTTTTATTGAGCCTTAATGGATCTATCGACGCTTTAAAGGGTTTCATTGGGTCTTAATAGATTTATCGGGCTTTAAACGGTTAGGCCTTGTTTGTTTTTTCCTATTTCAGCTCTTCAGACATTTTTTAATTCAGACCGTTTTTTTTTCCAGATATATGTGGTTTGATTTATGTGTTTTTTTTCCAGATATATGTGGTTTCATTTAAAAAACAAACCGTCTTTTTTATTCAGATTTTAATACCCCAATTTCCCCCCTCCAATTTTTTAAACAAACCGTCTTTTTTATTCAGATTTTAATACCCCAATTTCCCCCCTCCAATTTTTTCATGGTTCCCCCCTTCTTTGTTCTTTCTTCACACACAATTGATAAAAACCTATCTAAAATTTTACTAACCCCCAATTTCCCCCCCAAAAATTTTCACGGTTCCCCCCCCCCCGCCCATTTTTTCACGGTTCCCCCCCCCCCTTCTTTGTTCTTTCTTCACACACAATTCACACTGCGTACCTTTCAAACACAGATTCTAATCGATCATCGCCGCTTCAATTTCACATTGCTCTTCGATTTCAAATAGTATCACCAATCAGATTTCAAAAGCAGCAGCTAACAGGTAATGTTTCCTCTTTATTGTTCGATTGAATCCCTTCATAGTTCGATTTCTCCTTGGCTATTTCTCTCGTCTTCTCCATCTCGTCTTCTTCTCCATCAGACCATCGTCAGAAGGTGAATGGTAATCGAATATGTTTCTAGGATCGATTATGGGTGCTTACTCCAGATTTGTAATCGATTTTGAGTTTGTTTAAATCGTTGGGTTCGATTTAGGGTTTTTTTGATTTTGATTTTAGGGTTCGATTTTGATTTTGAGTTTGTTTAAATCGTTGCGTCGCCGAGTTGTTGGTACCCATAGGGTCGATTTACTTGTTACCCAGGACGACAATGGTGATTTCTCAACATCTTTTTGCATATCATCAACTTTCTACGTTGTACTTTGTTTATCAGTTAAAACAAAATTGAAACCTGAATGTGTTCTATCATTTTTTCTTTTCAACTTTCTATGTGTTCTAGAAAACTTGCAAAAGATTTCTTCTGTGAACTTCTGTAATTAACTTTAGTAATGTCCAAATTTAATGAGATGATGGACCCATTAATTCAGTGAGAAATTTTTGGCCTATGTACACCAACAATACTTAGTTTGTTATTAATTGTGTTTGCCAGCCACTCGTCCCAACTATTAGCGCCGAAGATGGCCAGTGGTTAGCAAAGGGACAGTTCACCTTTTTTTCTTTTGTCTTGTCTGAAATAGTTAAAAATTCATATAAAACTAAGGAAGCAATAGAACCAAACTGAGAACTATTCTAAATTTCATTCTTGGAAGCTGTGGTCTCCAAGGGGCATATTTATGACCATTTGTTTATTCAAAATTTCTGATTGCTTTGTCTATAAGAAATTTGGCACTAAATTTGTCTATAGATCTCAGCAAGTGAACTAATGGTTTTCTGAGTTGAGATGCAGGTGTTGAGGAACTCGGGCTTGGGAAATCGACCGTGTTTATCAACGATGTAGCGTTTGAGGTAGCAGACGGTCCCTTCAATGTGAGGGAGGCATTCGGCGATGACGCGGTGCTGATAAACTCTTATGGGCAGCCAGTGCTAACCAATGAGTGGGGTGTCACCCTCCAGTCTCTCCAGCATGGCGCAGTTTATTACCTGGTGCGCTCGTTCTCATTCGATCATTCCAGCACTATCGACATGGTATACATGCTTTCCATCCACATCTTGATCACAGACCACCTAGATTTAGTTCATAGATTACCATATCGACATGGTATACATGCTTTCCATCCACATATATGATCACAGAATATATGTGGCTGTGTGTGCTCATTAAACAGAAATGAGTCTGAAAATAAACTTGGCTTTCCTTATGTAACAGAACTTAGATGTTTCCCATTCAAGTATGTTTGTATGCTCCTTGCATAGTTTGTGAATTATATGAAACTTATATGATCTTTCCCCATTGTAGACCACAAAAAGGAAGGGATGGCTCAATCATGGAATTAAGGGTCCTGAGTCCATTGCTGATCATATAGAGGTATACAATTGAGCCCCTGTTTGATTTCTCGATTTGTTCCTGATTTCTCGATTTGTTCCTGATATGTGCTAATATGTTGTAGGTCTTATTTGTTCACCTGATTTCTCGATTTGTTCCTGATATGCACGAAATCTTGGCAGGGATGGAGGAATCCTGATTTCTCGGTTTGTCGTCATCGAGGTGAGTTTTTCTTTTAACCATTTTCGAACTGAAACGCATATATTGATGAATACATTGATCTACCATTTGAACTAGGCTATATGCACTTGTGCATATAGGCTATATGCACTTGTGCATATAGGCTATATGCACTTGTGCATATAGGTGGGTTGGTTGGTGATATCGCCCATTTTAGCGTCTCTTTCTTGACATTTTACTTCAAAGTTTGTGCAAGTGTTTGGTTTCGATCGTCGTCTCGGTTAAAGTTTAAATTCCTCGTTTTTCGTCATCGAGGTGAGTTTTTCTTTTAACCATTTTCGAACTGAAACGCATATATTAATGAATACATTGAGCTACCATTTGAACTAGGCTATATGCACTTGTGCATATAGGCTATATGCACTTGTGCATATAGGTGGGTTGGTTGGTGATATCGCCCATTTTAGCGTCTCTTTCTTGACATTTTACTTCAAAGTTTGTGCAAGTGTTCGGTTTCGATCGTCGTCTCGGTTAAAGTTTAAATTCCTCGTTTGTCGTCATCGAGGTGAGTTTTTCTTTTAACCATTTTCGATCTGAAACGCATATATTGATGAATACATTGAGCTACCATTTGAACTAGGCTATATGCACTTGTGCATATAGGTGGGTTGGTTGGTGATATCGCCCATTTTAGCGTCTCTTTCTTGACATTTTACTTCAAAGTTTGTGCAAGTGTTCGGTTTCGATCGTCGTCTCGGTTAAAGTTTAAATTCCTCGTTTGTCGTCATCGAGGTGAGTTTTTCTTTTAACCATTTTCGAACTGAAACGCATATATTGATGAATGGTTATTATTTTGATGTTATACCAAATTGGTATGTTTGAATTATTACCGTTAACTGTGTACGGTTGTACTAGAATCTCGAATTAATGATTGATTGTTAATTGTAATAATTCAAGATCTTATTTGATTAACATAGATATCCTATTTTTGTGGTTGCAGATCGATTGGGCGTGCAAAGCTAAGAATGGAGCTCATAACGAAAGAGAAAACCCGAAACACCACTTACCATTACCAATGTTTTAGTTTACAGACTACATTGAATTTAGTTTACAGATTTGAGATGATATTGTATTAAAGACAACAGTGTTTTGTAATGGTTTTTGCATATGAATTATCAATGTTTTTTAATAGCTTTTTATACAGATTTTTTGTATTTTTAATTATTTTTTTTAACGTTCCGTCGGTAATCCGTCTATAAACGTCCCTGTCACGTAGTCGTCGTTAATCCGTCGCTAAAATCCGTCGGTAATACTGATCGTCGATAAATAACGTATCGTTGGTATTCCGCTGAAAATAATAAATAAATAAATAAATAACTATTTTCGGTGGAATATTCCGCCGAAAATCCGCCGACATATTTCGCCGAAAGATTTTTTTAATAAAAATAAATAAATAAATTAAGTACAAATAAAAATAAATAAATAACTATTTTCGGCGGAATATTCCGCCGAAAATCCGCCGCAAATAGTTAAAATTAATTTTCTTAATTAATCAAATCATTTAAATTTTAAAAAAAATCGGATCCGTTTCCGACGGCCAAATCCGCCGAAAATCTCAATCCGCCGAAAATGCCGCCGAAAAAAATGATTTGCGGCGCCCCTGTTTCCGGCCGACCAAATCCGCCGAAAACACCGATTTCCGGCGGATTTCCGGCGGATTTGGCCGTCGGAAAAGGTCGAAAATTTTGTAGTGAGATGCTCTAAGAAATTTGGTCACCGTAAAGGATCAGGGACGGTCAAATAAAAAAAATCAAGAAATATAACTGATCAATGGTGGCTTTCTGCCTTGATCCTCCCATCAACTGTAACAATGTCAATTGTGTAGTGTAATGTTTGAAGACCTAAATTAAAAACAAACTGGAACAACAAAATTGCAAGATAAATAAACGCATAAGACATACATGAAAGCTGAGAATCAAGTTAGTCATGTTCAAATGAGATAAACTGAGAAACTACTCCGAAATGGTGTAACCTTTTGGTTGCTAGATCTTCCTAAAATACATATCTTACTCTGTCCCAAAAGATAATATCATTTCCTATAATTGAAAATGGGATTGGTTGGTCCTTTATCTTGGAATTGGAGGAGTAGAGATGAAACTTTTATCATAAACTTGGCAACTAAATATGGATTGAAACACAAATCCAAATCTAACAGTCTTATCACTTCCTTATGCATCCTAAGAAAACATTAATTCGTGAACTTAGGCAGGGGAAAATTCCTCTAATGATAAGATCAATTGATCGTATTGAAATTTCACACATCAAATGCACAAAAATATTATAAAAAATTAAAAAGAAAATAACAATCATACCTAGTGACAACTTTTAAAACCGATCAGAAAACATAATGTAAATGTTTGAAATCTACGATTGATGATCCATTGAATGAAGAAATAATCAACAACGTTTTTAACTTGACGAAGCTACGGAAACAGAGATCATAAGTGGGGAATGAAGAAATACCTGGAAAGAAGAACAAATTCCTCGTTCCAGTTAGATTTTAAGCTTCTAGAGACACAGAATGAGAATGAGGAACCCACTGATGAGACTTTGTTGCCTGAAGAACAAACATTAGGATTAAAAATGAGAACAAAGTTACTTTTCTAAAAATCAGATAAAGTTAAATAAGTGAAAATAATTCTTATGAAGAAATCGGACAAAGTTAAATAAGTGAAACAATATCATAAATTTTTCTATTCCTACTAACCTGCTTAATCATGGACTATCACCCTGTAAGAGTAGATATATATCAAGAGAAGAGGAGAGAAGGAAAAGATCCAATAGACCAGACTTGTCTTCTCCGAGAGGAGTTGGAGTGATTCCTCCAACAACAAAATAGTATCCATCTTGTTCTTCTTTAAGTTCATCCCTCACATACAACAAAACCTATACTTTTACATACCTAAATTATCAAAAGCAAAAAGAACCTAAATTTGTTATATATCCAAATCATTAGAGACAACAAAATCAAAAAAAAATTACACAAGCCCAAAATGTTAAATCATTCATAACATCTTGGTTTAGAAAAGAGACCTGGAAATTCATTACCAGAGCGTTTACATAGGCAATCTGCAAAAAAACGATCACAAGTCCCTGAATAAGCATAATTTATACCCCATTAATGTTCCAATCATCAAAATCTATAATTGAACTCAAAACCATGATCAGTCATACATTTCAAACATATAATACAAGATTCTCTCATTTGTTGGTGATTCTGCAAAAAAGTTTTGGTCAATATGTTCATCAAATCATTTATTAATGACAATAATCAACAAAACATCAGGAGTTAGCTAGTGCAATTACACAAACAGATGGTGTGCATACCCTAAAAGAACGTGAACACTTAGAAAACCAACAAAGTCAAAGAGTTAAAAGGAAAAATTACAGATATCATGGAGGAAGAAAAAGAAATTACCAGTCGTGAAAAAAATTAGAAGAACCTTTTGGACAGTAGAAGAAGCAGAGCGTTACCTTGATTTGTGTGCAACAATGTCTGCCGTGAAAACATGAAGATGATAGGGCTTTAGTGGAGACCCAGAGAGAGCAATAATTGGAGTTTCTTCGTGGATTCGTGGGGAGAAGCGGAGAAAAAGTGGGATTGAGGGGATGTGGGATGGGAATGTTTTTTTTAGTACGTATGTAGTGCAGAGATGGTGAGGAGGGTAAAGATGAGCAGCGGTAGATAGGGAGAGTGTCGTGTGAGAGAAATCAGGGAAGGGGAGGGTAAGTGGGCCAAAGGAGGAGGCTGAGTAGTTAATGGGGGTAAAATGAATTTGAATGGACGAGATTCAATTTTGGATGATTTTAAACGGTCTAGATTGAATCACAAGATGGTTGATTCGTCTCCATCCATATATATATAATTAGATTAGTTGATTGTTAGTTATTGTCCGTTTAATTACGACTGTATTTAAACAGGTTTGTGTATTTTCTCCATTTTTGGGAGGCTCTTGCTTTGGCAATTTTATATACTGCATGTTCGTTTTTCAGATTTTTGTTATCCCTATTTTAGGGTGTTACAATACCCCCTTAAACAAAAACCGGACACCGTCTCAACTTTTCAACGTTTTCGTGCTCTAGTTGAAAATTTCTTCAATCGTCCTATTATCCAATTATTCTCCGACAATGGCGGGGAATACCTCAAACTTACACCTAATCTCTTAACTAATGGCATCTATCATCTTACATCCCCACCCCATACACCCGAACATAATGGGTATGCCGAACGACGACACCGACACATTGTTGAAACGGGTCTGACACTTTTATCACATGCCAACCTCCCTCTTAATTTTTGGCCCCACGCTTTTACAACGGCAACATATTTAATCAATCGTCTCCCTACTCCTACTATCCACCATTCCACTCCCTACCTCAAACTTTTTAATACCACCCCTAATTACACCAAACTTCGAAGCTTTGGTTGTCTTTGTTATCCATGGTTAAAGTCGTACAACACCCACAAAATGCAACCTAAATCCACCCCTTGTATATTCGTTGGTTACTCTCCCACTCAAAGTGCGTATTATTGCCTCGATCCAAGAACCAACAAAGTTTACACTTCTCGCCATGTCAAATTTATTGAGTCACAATTTCCTTATTTTACTCTATGCTCCGCACCATCCACCTCCCCCAATATAAATACTCATGAGTGGTGCACCCTTTCTCTACATCTTCCTTGCAACACTAATGTCACCCCAACCAAACCCCCAACACCACCTTCCATAACTCCCTCACCCACTTTAGCCGACAATCCTCCTTCACCTTCACCCTCACATAATTCTGTTTCTCCTCCTACTATTATGCAACCCACTCCATCGGATCAAAGTACACCATCTTCCTCCACCGCATCCTCACCTACATCCTCGACTCCACCATCCTCACCTCTACCAACCCATACCATCATCACTCGTCTCACTAATAACATCATCAAACCCAATCCTAGATACATCAACCATGTTTCTCTCCCTCCTCCCCATACACCTACAAGTGCCACAAAAGCTCTCAAAGAACCAACATGGTGTCAAGCCATGCAACTTGAATTTGACGCCCTTACCAGTAACAACACTTGGCATCTTGTTCCTCCTCATGCTTCTCAAAATGTCGTTGGTTGTAAATGGGTATTTCACATTAAATATAGTCCAGATGGCTCCATTGAACGATGCAAAGCCTGACTTGCTGCAAAGGGCTTTCACCAACGCCCCGACATTGACTACTCCGAAACCTTTAGCCCAGTCATAAAACCTACCACTGTTCACCTCATTCTATCCTTAGCCATTTCTTGTGGTTGGTCTCTTCGTCAACTCGACATTAACAACGCCTTCCTTCAAGGTACTCTTACTGAAAGTGTTTACATGTCTCAACCCACAGGATCTATTGACAAAGAATATCCTACCCATGTTTGTAAACTTAACAAAGCTATTTAAGGCCTTAAACAAGCCCCAAGAGCTTGGTACACATAACTTAAAACCTTCCTTATATCTTATGGTTTTCGAAACTCCATCTCCGATCCATCACTGTTTCTCTACCAACATGGTAATGCCACATACTAAACCTTTTAGTCTACGTCGATGATACCGACCCCTCTCCCTCATACCTAACTAATTTCATCTCTACTCTTGCTCATCGTTTCTCCCTCAAAGACCTCGGTCCCCTCTCCTATTTTCTAGGTGTTGAAGTCGTCCCTAATAACCAAGGACTTTTTCTTAACCAAACCAAATACATTCATGACGTGCTAGTGAAGTATAACATGCATAACTCAAAACCAGTATCCACTCCCCCTCACTTATGCCACAAACCCACCAATTCCCAACCATACAGATTATCAAGCCATCCTTGGTAGCTTACAATACATCTCTCTCACTCGTCCCGATGTTGCCTATGCTGTCAACAAACTCTCACAATATATGCATTGACCCTCCCATGATCATTGGCTTGCTCTTAAGCGATTACTACGCTACTTAAATGGTACTTCTCATTATGGTCTTCAACTCTACCGTAATTCTCCGTTACGACTACATGCCTTTACAGATACAAATTGGGCCCCGAACACAGATAACTACATTTCTACCACTGGTTACTTAGTTTATCTTGGTCGCAATCCAATTTCATGGAGCTCCAAGAAGCAACATGCCTTAGCTCGTTCTTCCACTGAGGCGGAATTTCGGGCAATTGTTGATACGACGGCTGAAGTACTTTGGCTACGTTTCTTGCTTACCAAGATTGGTATTACCCCAACACATCATCCTACTATCTACTGTGATAATCTTGGTGCCACACACTACTCCGCTAATCTTATTTTTCACTCCTGCATGAAACATCTCGCATTGGCCTTTCACTTTGTTCGTGAACAAGTACAACCCGACACAATTCAAGTTCAACATATTCCCGGTGATGATCAATTAGCAGATGCCCTCATTGTAACACCCCGAATTTCGAAAAGCATCATTTCAAGTTAATACTAAAATCAGTAGCTTTAAAGGGGAAAATAAGATATATGATTTTGGACTTGAATCCTAGATTCTATAGTCTAAATGGATGAAGGATTCAATTACGAGTCCAACGGTTCATTCCGGAGCAAAATCGGAGCTATAACGAAGAAGCTATGGCCAAAACAGTGAACGAGAAGAAAACCGAGGTTTGGGCTGCCGCGAGTTGTGGCGCGACTTGGGGTCGCGGCACAAGCCGCGTAACTCACTGTTCTGGAGGAAACGGGCGACTTATGCCGCGACTTGGAGTCGCAGCATAACCCGCGTAACGCACTGGTTGAGCTAAAAACCGATTTTTCAGCCATTAGCCTCATTTCTCTCAAACCCAAACCCTAAACTCCTCCCTTTTCTCTCCCAAACCCCAAATGATGAACCCTTGTGTATCTTGAAGGTTTTTCCCCCTTAAACTATATGATTCTTCATCATTTAACTAGTAGAACCTTGAACCACAAAACCTCCATGTTCATCTTCCTCATCAAGTTCAATGTTGGGAGCTCGGGTTGAAGAGTTGGATTGGGTGCCCTCGGAAAGTCTCATCACTCAAAATGGTAAGCTTTCTCGTAGTAAAATTATAGATGCTCCATTTATTGGGTTCTTAGTGTTTGATTTCTCGAATCTCAGATTTGATAGTTTTGGGGAAACTAGGGTTTTGATCTTGTTAAGGATTTTAATAAATAATGTTTGGGGAAATGTTTCTAAGTGGTTTGGTATGTTTGGATCTAGGTTTTGGAAGTCCTCGGCTTGAGGATTCAAGTGGCCTTCAAAAGAGCTCGTTGGGTGAAATCTAGATTTAGCCTAAATCTAGCAAGGTGAGTTCAAGTTGATTTGTGAAAACGGTGTACATGCCAAAATGGTTACTTTAAAGTATTTTACATTTTACATGAAATTGTTAACTGTTGATCAGTTTGGTTATTTTGAAAGTATTTAACCTTATAAACCTGTATAGCACATATTATTGTGATTTTGGGCATTTTGATAAACGAGTCATAAATGGGTGTGTTTGGTAACTTATTGCATGCATGAGATCATTTGGTTAAAAGGCATTTAGCGTTGTTTGGGGGTAAAAGGTTCAATTTTGTGTATGGAACGTTTTGAAAGGATAAGGAGCCTAAATCTGTTTGGAAAACCTTTTTACCTGACTTAAACTGTATTGGAGTCCATTCGAGTATTTTGGAGCATGTGATTTCATGGTATGGGTTGAGTGAGTTTATTACTTGCAAAACGTAATCTTTGGTCAAAAGTGGTTTTGAGCATTTTGGCTCGATGTCGTTTCAAAGAAGTCTCAAGGACACTAGTCCGGTTTTATATGGCTCAATGTAGAGTCCGGTTATGACGTACGTACTAATGCGTTGTGTTGCGTATTGAGTTTGGTTACGGGCTCGAGTGCTTTGGTCATTCGTGTGTAGTCCGGTAACGTTAGACAGTGTGTAATGGATCCATAGGCACGTCAATCAGTCTGTTTTGGGATGGTCAATTGGGTATTTCGGGGTGGGACTTCGATACCCATGTTTTGTGACCGGAAACTTTACAAGTGATCGCTAGGAGGGTTGAGTCTGTAGTGCTACCGGGGAGTGAGCGCTAGGACCTTCGCCGCTTGAATTAATGCCTAGGAGGTAGTCTTTAAGTGTGTCAGGCCTTCGGGATGGAGTTCTTCGGAATGATCCATCAAGGTCAACTGACTTCGGGTGACACTTGGTAAAGGAGTCGTAGGGACACTTGGGCTGCGATGTCGTGAGGTGTCATGCGATTAACGTTGAATGGGTGGTATACTTTTGTGTTTCCTCCACTCTCAACGGATACGGGTTTCCCCCGTTGTTGGCTATCTGTATTTCAAATAAAAAGGATGTCTTATTTTATTGTCTTTGGCTCTTCACGGTCGCGTGAGTATTGGACTTAGCGTCCATGTTTTCGGACGTACGATATACATGGCTTGATGATGAATCACGTTTCAAGTTAGTTAAGTTGCATCAATTTATAAAGCATGTTTCGAAATGAAGTGTTCATCTTTGAAAGTGCATGACATTGGAAAATAGTTGTTTCCACGTTTTAAAGTGCATCGATTGAAAGGTCATGAATTTAAGTAAAGTTCATTATCTTAAATGTGTTTACTTATGTAAAACTCTTGAGCTCACTAGGCGTTAAGCCTAACCTTTTTATTTGTCGGCATGTGCATCAGGTTCCAGATGGGGTTGGGTTCTAGCAGATATGAAGAGTTGGGCCTTAGCTTTGTGCAAGTGTAAGTGGTTGGTGAAGTCTTCCACGGGTTGGAGATAGTGACTACGATTGGGTTTTAGTAGTACCCGTCCGTATTATAGATTATACGTATAGAATGTATGTGTGTATGGAGGTTAAATCTTAAATTATGTTTGTAGAGGGATCATTTTTTGGTCAAATTAGAAATTTTAATTTAGTTGTAATTTCCATATTTGAGGGTGTTACACTCACCAAACCATTATCTAAATCTCGCTTCTATATGCTACTTGCCAAGATTGGACTTTCCCAAAGGACGTCCATCTTGAGGGAGCGTAATAAGGACACTACATCTTCTCATGATTCAATCAAGGATACCAACATTTAATTTTGATCATCTACATTATTATTGTAATATCTTTTTTGTTTAAAATTATTTTTGTCAATATTTTTTATTTAATAGTCATAAATAGGTTGATTTGTTCCCTCTCAATGAGGTGCAATTGTATGTATAAATAGCCTTCATAGTTGTTAATAAAAATCATCAAGTCTTTCATCCTTTACAACATATAAGCTAAAAATATGTCTAATTTGCATTGCTAATAAGGTATAAATGTAGATTGAAATTCTTTAAAAATCCTTGTCTCATATGTGATAGATGTAATATAAAAGATGTATTCGTAATTGTAATACGAAAAATAGTCACATCATAACACGTACGCATAAAGACTTGTGGTTAAAGTGGAGAGTTGTTATAAGAGTTTTGTGTGACAAAAAAATCTCGTTCAAACTGAAGAAAAAATTACACGGTAGTTATTAGACTAACCATATTGCATGGGTCAAAATGTTGGGCATGCAATGAGAGGATGAAAGTTTTAGAATTTAGTATGTTCAGATGTATATATAATCAGACCATGTTTGAGAGTATGTCAAACGAGGTCTTTAGGCCCGAGTTGAAAGTTGCGCCCATCATGGATAAAATTGGTAGAGGTAATATTTGTGATGGTCTTGACACGCGCGTAAAAGGCAAATTACAACACTGATTAGAAGAATAGAGAGTATAATTGTGAGGGGTGTTTGTGGTGCGGTTGAGAGCCAAAACCGCAAACCAGACCGTATATATCTTAAACTACAAAATACTGCGTGGTGCAGTTTATGCAGTTTGTACATAAAGTGATGTGTGGAAAGTATCAATACATAATTTCATAGTCTACTAGTACACCTATTATGATTGTTAATAGGAGAGTAAAAATAGGGATAAGCATCCATATGATTCCATGGACCTCTTTTAACCATTCCAATATAGAAAAATAATTAATAGCTTGTATTATTCATACTTCATATAATACAAAAAAAGTGACAATACAAGACATAAACGAGTCCAAAAATGCATAACGAATTTTAATCAAACTTTTAACACAAATTCATGACAAATCTAAAACAAATAAAAAATCTCCATATATATCTATCTATGCTATATTATAAAAACGACATAAAAAACTCTTAATTACAACATTTTAAACATAAGGTACAACTAATTAAAGTCAATTACTTAATTTACAATTTCTTAATGCTTTGGTACAACCTTTCCAAGCACAGTATCTCACATAATCATCTATTTATGGAATTGATACTCATTTATTAATATAAATATTTGTTTTTTTGTTGGAGGATTTTATAAAATAGATTTTATATTAGCATAATCTATTTTAAATGTAGATTTTACATTTAAATCTATATTAATGAGATGTAATATAAAATATTTTTTCTTCCGTATTTTTTTATATTACAGCTCATAATGATTTTTCCATATTTTATTTTATAAAATCTTTTTACATAATGAGATGTAATATAAACTCTTTTTTCTTCCGTATTTTATATTAGCATAATATAAAATCTACACGTATTTTTTTTGCTAATATAAAATCTACACGTATTTTTTTTTCACCAGCATTAAAAGAAGAAAAAAGAAGGTTGATATGAATTAAAAATAAAAAATAACGAGATACACTAATAAATTATCGTATTCTTTAAAATAAATATTCCGCAATACTTTCCAAATTAACCAAGTGTAAAGAAAATAAAACAGAAACGATGTAGATATAAAAATATTCTTCCATATTTTTAATATATTTACATTTAATTGTAAAATCGAAAAATGAAAATAAAAGATTTTAAAATATTCTCTACATTCACTATAAATATATATAACTTCTCTATGTATCATCCGAGTACAAGAAGAAGACGAACAGTCGGGTGTCAATGGCGGAACCTGCAACTGAACAAAAGGTATTCCACTATATTTTTGTTTCTTTGAAAAACTACTTTTTTATATTTTATTTTATTTACTGAGGATTTGTTTATATTTTTCAAAACCTACAATCATATTTTTCGAAGTAGGGAAATAAGATATATATACATATCTTTATTTTTATCGACTAATACTATGAAGTCTTGAAGTCTATAGTCAGATAGATTTTCAAGTGGTACTGAGTGAATTTGAACTATACCAGTTGAGTTGCTGGTTACAAAAGATATAAATCATTTATTTTCTTTGTCATATTTGATGTGGGTTGAATGTTGTTAATTAATCTACAGATTTATACGTTCAAAGTGATTGTCAAGTGTTGTCGAGGAGGTTTCAGAAAAATTGCAAAATCTGTAAAAACGTATGTTCATATTTATAATTATTTCAATAATAGTGATATGTTGTGAGACATGTCGTTTGAGTTTTAAATAATATAATACAAAACTATTACCAATATTATTGCACAAACTCATAATAACAAATGATTAAGAATATATGCAAGTTAACCACTTATGAAAATACATTCGTTTTTCACATTGTATTTCATTAACTGTTAACAGAGAAATTACGTTTCATTTTAACTCGGTTCAATATTCCAACAAAAAATTATTCTCCCGTGCAATACACGGGCCCAACACTAGTATATATATATATATATAGGGGTTGTTTCATTTGCAACCCTTAAAAATGTTGCAAACAATGCAACCCACATCTTAACCGTCGGATTCATGATCGTCGGTTACAATAGATATGGGGCCCAATATTTTTAATTAAAAAAAACAGAAAAATAAAAATAAAATAAGCGTCGATCATGAATCAAACGGTTAAGACGTGGGTTGCAAAGGTTGCAAAATATCCTTCCACTATATAGGGTTTGTTTAATTTGCAACCCACATCTTAACCGTCGGATTCATGATCGGCGGTTATAAAAGATATGGGGCCCAATATTTTTAATTAAAAAAGAGAAAAATAAAAATAAAATAACCGTCGATCATGAATCCAACGGTTAACATGTGGGTTGTAAGGATTGCAACCTTTTTCAGGGTTGCAAAATATCCTTCCACTATATATATATATATATATATATATATATATATATATATATATATATATATATATATATATATATATATATATAGGACGATAATCAAATGAAAACCACAAAAAGGTTGAAAACCGTGAGAACCAATCTAAACTGTAATTTGGTTTTGATCCTATGGTTTTAATTGAAAACTGTTTCACCACATGAAAATGACATAATTGTCATTTTGGTAACAAAGATTCACCAGATGAAACACATACTCACCAACTGAATCATTATAAAAAATATTAATTTTTATAAGGTTAATAATTACATTGTTTCATCTATATACTATTTCACCATATGAAACACATATTCAGCAGATGAAACACACATACAGATAAAATATATAGATTCACCAGATGAAACATACATTCACTAGATGAAACACACATTCACACATTCATCAGATGAAACACACATTAACCAAATAAAATACACAGATTCACCGGATGAAACACAACGATTCACCAGATCTGGGAAATCAAACACAAAAATCGAAAATCAAGAAATTTAAGGAGAATTTTAGAAACACACATATTCACCACTCTTGAAGAAACCCTAAAAAACAAGAAATTTATGGATCTCTCGGTCATCTATTTTAACTCAAATATAGGGTTGTCCCCAAAGGTGTCATCTTCATTAGGCACCAACAAATCTTCTCAGAATTCCATCCCCCTCCGATCATCTTACCCAACGTCCAATTACCCATCTTCTCGGGTAAGAAAACCCACAACCTGTTCGATTCATCGGCGACAGAGGTTCAGGCCGTGATGAATTCAAGATTTGGTTCGTTTTATAAACAACGCATCAAGAGATTCATAGATCGTGGTGCAGGAGCCACCATGAACCTTCGATCAATGAACTAGTCTTCCACTTATTCGAAATGGGGCTCGCCCGATGGGAAGCTGGAGGGGGTTCAATTGCGAAGAGGCTGTGAGAGAGAGAGAGAGAGAGAGAGAGCGAGAAGATGGAGAGGTGCTCACAAGAGACGAAGTGGTTGCTGGTGTCGGAGATGGTTGTCGGTGATGGAGATATGGATCTGTTCTTGGTGTCGGATATGGTTGTCGGTGTTGGAGATCTGGATCTGTTCTTGATGTTGGGGGGGCTTGATCTGGATTGTCTAAACGTAATATGATGCAAAAAGGATGAGTCTGGAGGTTTAGAATGAAAACTAATAAGATATGTCCAGAATAGCCTTTCAATTACTTCTAATTTGACAAAAATACCCTTCTTTCACCAATTTATTTCAAATAGACTTCTTTTTTAAATGACCTTTGATTTAATCTAATCTATGGATTAGATTAGTTCTCAAGGTTCTCAACATATTTTTAATCCTCACATGACCTATATGAAAAAAAATTAACATGCATTGCAATTTGAATAGCAATTTATGTATTTCAAAACCACATAATGCAGTTTGAAAAAATTATAAACCATAAATCATACACAATTACAATTCACACATAGGAATGATAACCAATCACAAATTTTATAGCTCTCAAAAACATAAAATGAAAGAAGACAAAAAAAAATATAACAAAACATGAATTAGGAATTAATATTTAAATCCTCAACTTTAAAATCGACATCATTTTTTGTGGGGAAATTGGCACAAATAGCCATATTACACCTCCATTTTCACCTCCTAACCATGTCTCTCCCATATTTGCAGATTTGACCCTAGGTCCGCAATGGAGAACCTAGGTCCACAATGGCAGCCCTAGGTCTGATTGTGGATTTGCATTAATGCTTGTTATGAGGATGACACGTGTCGGGATATACCATAGGTCCGCAATGGAGGACCTAGGTCCTCCATTGCTGACCTAGGGCCAAATCTGCAAATACGGGAGAGACATGGCTAGGAGGTGAAAATTGAGGTGTAATATGGCTATTTGTGCCAATTTCCCCTTTTTTGTGAGTGCATTTATAATGTGGGGAAAAGTTCAAAAAACCCCAATAAACTATCTCATTTTGAATGATTAAGTCCTTAAACTATTTTTTTGAATGAAAAACCATTAAACTTTTCTCATTTTAAATGATTAAGTCCCTTAACTATTTTTTTGAATGAAAAAAACATTAAACATTCTAATTTTGAATGATTAAGTCACTAAACATTTTTTTGAATAAATAAACCATCAAACTTCTAAAAATTGGTTACCTTTTTTAAAGGTATCTGGAACTGACTATGAATGTTTTAAATTAAAAACAAATCTAAATCATTTTTACCGTTTTCAAACTCTACGCCATTAAAATCCCTCACAAACAATTGTATCGCTCCGCCTCGCCACTCCCCGTTGCCCGAAAGTTGTCCGTTCACCATATTGCCTAACACGTTGTTGCCCCTGCCATCGATCTCTCTCTTTTTTATTTTATTTTTTTATTGTTCAAAAGAGGAAGAATAAAAAGATAAACGTTTACAGGTAGTTTTTTTTTTGTTAAAATGATGTCGTAAGTAACAAATTTTAAAAAGTTTCGATGATTTAATTTATTAAAAAAATGTTCAGGGACTTAATTATTCAAAATGGAAAAATTTAATGATTTTTTCATTCGAAATGGAAAAGTTTAATAGTTTTTTCATTCAAAAAGATAGTTCAGAGACTTAATCATTCAAAATGAGAAAGTTTAATGATTTTTTCATTTAAAAAATTAGTTTAAAAATTAATCATTTAAAATGGAATAGTTTGTTGGGTTTTTATGAACATTCCCCTTTAACGTGACATGGACCATGTCGACTTAAAAACACAAAAAAAAAAAACATTAATAAATAAAGCATTTCAAGAAAAAGAAAAGATTTAAATTCGTAAAAAAAAAAAAAAAAAAAATGAAGCGTGGTGATGCCAGACTGCCAGTTGTGGTTTGGTTCTCGTAATTAGGGCTCCATTTCAGAATTCAGTTCCTATTCAACAAAAACAAACTCGAATCTCGATCACATTTCATCATCAATATGACTTGCTGAAACCTCCATTTCTTGTTTTCTCTCGCCACGATCACAATTCCATGGCGGAATCGTCCTACACTAGCCTTCCTACTAGCCACTTGCCTGGTTCAGTTCCGGTATGTAGGCTAATATCATGTTGCTTCACCATAAATTTGCCCTAATTTATGATCAGTGTTAGAAATATTTGCCATCGATTGATGTCGTAAACTGGTCTCATCAAGTTGTTGGATGTTTTCCTTTTTTTGGTGGTATGATGTAAAGCAATCGGAGACTGAAACTTTATGATTCTTCACTATCTTATCGTTTTTTCCTTTTTAATTTGTGTTGTGGATTGTGATTCTAGAGATATGGTTTTGAACTGCGTTTGTTCTCTTTTTTTGCGCTAGCTGATGCACTTGATTAGCAACTTAACATAGAAGTAAGATTACGTCCGCTCCATATTTGGAGATACCAATGTCTTCCATTTAAAATATACCACCGACATTATGTTATTGCAGTAATTGCTATATAGTATAATTGGTTAGCAACTATGTCTCAAATTATAGCATTCATTGCAGAATCTGGATGTTGAAAGTAATCCATTCTACATCCAAAGACAAAGTATTCATTCTTTCTAGGGGAACAGGTGGAGTGTTTGATTTATATCATGCAACTGAAGCTATATTAAGTATCTAAATACTAGTCTATAATACAATATTTATGGTTTTATTGGTTTCAGGTTTCCTGAAAGTCACTTGGCAAATTTAAACTGATGTATGAACTAGAATTGTGTCTCAATTTTTTTGGAATGAAAGGAATTTACAACCTTTCATGCTCCAGAGAGTAACCAGCTATTTCAGTAATGACATGATTAGTTCTTTTGGTCAATTTGTGATATATTTGTTTGCGTGGAGGGTTGAAGTTTTATGGCCTGTTACTGTGGTGGTGTATGCTTTTACTTGCTGCAATATGACAATATCTGGGCTTGATGTAAACACATGAAAGAATTATCTGTGATTAACATTCAAGTAATAATGTGCTTTCTCCATTATGCTCAGGCTGTCATCACTGAAGAAAAGGCTAAAGCTATACACCAGGGTATAGGACTCTTAAGACATGGGTTTATAGCAGTTGGCTTCCCTTTCCAACTGTAGCTGAATTCAAAGCATACCTACCCTATTTAACTGTTTCTTGAATTTCTGCAGACCCTGAAGCAAATCTTCAAATATTTCCTCCTAACAGTGGTGGCGGTGGACAGGGATACCAGACTCTCACAAATCCAAATGGTATGTTACATCATTCTCTCTGTAGATTTTCATGAAGAAATGACCAATAGAACCATACTGTCTGATAGTCATCACTCTTCATAGGAAAAATTGTTACCTAAATATCTAATAGTCGGCATCTACAATATCTCGTTATCTTCTTTGTCCCTGCATATTATAAGTTCCCGTGATGAATATGGAGTTGACATTTTCTATAAGGAGATACAAGCAAAAGGAAATACAATATTTCTATAGCTGACCCTCTGTTATAACCAATAATCGTTCTAGACATGCTCAACCACAGTGCTCCTCTAGACAACTAGACTTGCTAAAATAACTTTATAATATATAACTAAATTTGATTCCACCATGTTTTTTGATATTGTAATTCTTAGGTGGTTATGGATGATGGATTACTATATAGTTGGTGTTTACCAGTGAAATCCTTTTTCAGATCTTCATTGGATAACCAGTAGGATAATCCATTGTGGTAAGCTACAAGTTTTGGTTGTAAGAGGTAAAGTGTCAATTACTGACATGTGGTCTAGAGCAGTCAAAATGGATATGTTGATAAGAAAAGAAAATTTGTTGGCAAATACAGTTGCAAGCTGGTCAGTTTAGATACTCATTTGCAAAACCTTTCGGGCTCTCTGTTCTGTTCCATTTGCTTTCTACATCACAAGTTTTCTGGTGTCATTTTTAAATTTGGTGAGATTTTAACACTTATAGATACCTTTATATGTAGCGTAAAAGGTTTTTTCTTTTGGCACTTGCCAACAACCGACACTCTTACATTGCCATTTCGAATATATAAAAAAACAATTTTTGTTATCATGTGAACGAGGATTGTATCTTTTTCTGAGCTTATCCAAGTGATTTTTGTTGTTAGAAGTTCTTCTACGCATTGGCTCTTATATGGACTGCCTTCAGGTGTTATTTTGGAAACACATGGTTTTTAGAGGCAAATTGTAGGTTCCGTGCTTATAGAAGACAGCACTTGGTGGTATCGTTAACACTTTCAACATTACCTTTTTTTGTGCTAACCAATTTTTACACTAGGAACGAACCAGATACTGTTTGCACTTCTGCTTTGTTATTCAGTTGTGTGCTCTTGACATATTAATATCTTATGAGGGATAATGTGGCCAATTATTTGTCTTAACTTCTTTCTTGTGATCACTGATCTCGTCCCCTTGTAGACTTTGCCTTGATTTGTTTATGTGTGACACGGTTAGGCAGGTTAGAAGGCATAAAGGTGCACTCAGAATGTGGAGAACTTCATTGTGTGAAACTGTGAATTGATATGTAAGTGGTGAAGTTGGGAGAAGGGATGATTCACAGTAGAAGTTCCTCTTACTCTTGGACCTTTTCATATATATCCATTAGATACAGACTTCTGAGTGGTAACTTTCAGGCGTTATATCTGAATCAGATGACACCTTATTATCAGACATGATGTAGAAGTTATACTTTTGGCACATGTTGGAAAGTTCTTGCAGTCTTCCAGAATTATGCCTTTGGTAGATGACCTCCATGGTTAGTTTAGATGCTAGTAGAAATTAGGAAATGGTTTTAACATACACTCTATCCATGCAAGATATTTTGTTAAGGAGATACTGAGATAGCATTCATCATTAGATATTATGCTTTTAGCAATAACTATTGCTAAATTGCTATAGATAAGGAGCAAAATGGAGAAAAGACGATTCACATAGCTAAGTAGCTGACCCTAATTAATTGATTCGAAGGCAGAGTGGTGTTAGCTTATTGAGTTGGGTCTATGTACATATTTAATATCAACCCCAGATGTTATATCAATCCTATTTTTTTCATTTTAAACAACATCAATTTTTGTTGGGGATGATTTTTTTTTTCCGTGTGTGTTCTCTTTGAAATTATGTTGACATAACCATATACTCTGCTCTATTGGTATGTCTGTCCACTAGTATGGTTCTCCTTGAGCTGTTCCAGTTTTTCTTGAAATTGCATCTTCAATACAATGCATGGTCATCAAAGAGGTGCTAGCCTAGTGGTAAGGTCCTGGGGGGATAGTGCATGGTATGCCTATCTACCAGGGTTCGAATCCTGGGGGATGCACTTCGGCGATACCCAAACCTTGGGTCGGCCTTCGGGTCGGTTCGGGTCCAGGTTTACGGGCATACCAGTCTATGGGTCTGCGGGTTCGGTCTTGACCGGGCTTAGTCGTACCTGGGCGGGTCCAGTCAATTTGGGCTGGGCCGGGTCGCCGCGGATTAGTCGGTGCTGCCCAATTGGATGCCCGGATACCGCGGGTGCGTGTGTGTGTGGGCTTAGCCCAAGTTGCCGTACAAAAAAAAAATACAATGCATGGTCACTTGTGAGTATCCAGAATGGCATACTCAGGAGAGTAAATTAATGGAGATAAGTTGACAGTAGAGGTTCTTTTCTTTCCTTTGCCACCTAAGGAGAAATGTTAGTTTTAAGGGATGGGTGGCCATAAAGAATATCTGTTTCCTTTCTTGCAAACCCCTTCTCCCTGGGGGATCCCTTTTCTCTCTGTAGATTCTGTGCACTGGCTAGAAGCCTAGAAACTTGTTTGTTTCGGTAGAAATAAATGTGATACAAGTTGTATCTTCTCTGATTTTTGAAGTGAAGTAACAAACTAATAGTAAGTTACATTTGAGTTGGGAAAAGGTACAGTATGACAAATATATAGCATGAACTTATTTCTTGTAGTCCTATATGTACAGATGGAGATGGACCACAATCTGCCAGCAACTGGAATGGAGCATTCAGCATCTCATCTTACACGCAATATTTTAATGTTGATACAGATGATGTTATGAACAGATTAACAAGTTCTTTGTATCCCACTGGTGACTTTTTCAGGAAAATTGAAGCTAACCCAGATCTGTAAGTTTTGCGCATTCTTTTTCTCTATCTAAACTTCAGCTTGGCACCTGAAAATTTAGTTTGAGCCATTTTATTGGTTATATGTAGTTCTTTCTTTCACAATTAATGACATCCTTCTGAAAGTGCTAAAAATTGTATTGGTGTATTCCTTCGCTTATGGGTGTTGTGTAGGGCTGATGCTAGAATTGTATATCTTATAGACATTTTGCTATAGGCCCCTCCAAGGGTGGAAATGTAGATTGCAAGCTATACGCTAATTTGCATAGCTTTGATGAAACAGAACGGTCAAGCTGTTAGAATCTAGGGCTTAGGAAATAGATATATGGATGAATAACTTAGATAGAAATCTGGACCGTAAACGGTATCATTGTCCGAAAGTATATTTTGTCCCTTTTTCAGCATTGGTGCATGAAATTCACTTATGGTATATTCCAAATTCGCACTCAAGATTTTAAGCAAAATCGAGAGCAAACAGACAGGTGCTGTTGTGTTTTTCGTATGTAGTACAAAAATAAAGATTGAACTTACTTAGATGGGTAGTTAATCGACAGTTAACTTTGGCAGGAAGGTTGTTATTTTGGTGCCAAAAAACGGTTGCCAAATACCAACGGATAAAATAAAATAAAAAAAATCAAAAAACAGCTACTGCACTAAGTTCAGAAAGTGGCTAGCCTTCTGAGACTAAGGAGCCGTTTACCAAACGCTTACCTGTACCGAGTCACTTACCTTACCGCATGAGCATGGCATGGACCGAGAATCTTACCCGGTAAGGGGCATGGGAACAACTGAAGGTTCTTACATGGTAAGTGAGGGAGAAGACTCTTACCCGATTAGCGCTTACCGGGTAAGAGACACTTGCGAACAATCCATTTTGATGGCCGAGAATGTTACCCGACAAGGTAAGTAAGCCCGGTAAGTGTTTGGTAAACGTACCCCAAGTCACGCCTTCTAAAGTGCAGGCACTTGCCCTTTAAATCGAGGCGAAGGATCGTGTGAGAAGTTGAGTTAACGGTGAGAAGCGTGAGAAGTGGATCTAAACCGTTGATCTCTTTTAATCTCAAGCCCTCCCATGAATTGCATCTTACAAGGGAATTGATCTGGTGCATCTCGGTGCATCTCATCCTAATGTGCGTTCATTTCTCATCCAACGGCTGATAACCACTTCTCACCATTAACTCAACTTCTCACCGGAACCCAACCCTTAAATCGAAGTCTTGCCTTCTGAAGTTAACTTTCTGAACCCAGACTTAGTATTCAGAAGTTAACTTATACTATCGTGCACTCCGCACCTCCTAATTCATATTATAGCTTAACGAATAAACCCTATCGATCTCGTGTTAACTACAACTACACCAAAATGCTTTATGACACTACAATCACCAACACAAGCTGAATTGAAATGTTTAATATGCATGTTTCCCGGTCATTGTTGTCAATCTTGTTAAGTAACAATTTGCTTCACCAATGGAGTTTGATTAAAATAGTTCCATGGATCGATCCTTTTCTTTCCTACCGACAATTTCACTAGTTCATGTGATATATTCTTCAAGGTTCCTCAAATATCATTCTTTATGCCTTGTTGGGGAATCAAAGTTTTGAGGTCTCACTTGAATAATTTCCAAATACTATATTTCGACCTTATAGACGCCTTAGGTTACACGAAATTAGTACTAGGATAATCCAGAAAATTCATACACGTTTTAAGGCACAAGTTCGTGTATATATATTCACCGGGTCAATCATTTATGTATTTACTAGGCATATACCCGCGCGATGCAGCGGAATGTAAGTAAATAACGAACAATTAATGTTACTTCCTTATAGACATGTCATCAACAATCCAACAATGACCTATGAATCACAATTTATGAAACCCTAAACCCATAAATATATTCAATAATTAGTTTATATTACAATTATTGACAGAAAAAATTATAATAATATAATTTATAATAAAAATGAAACGTATTTTATGATTATGTATTTTTAATGTGTTAACGGTGGAAAAAAATAAAACGTATGGATAGAAAACAAATTAGTTCGTAGATATTCATGATATTTAATAGTACGGTTAAATTAAAAAATATTCAATATTGGGCTCGTTTTGAAGATATTGACGAGACGATTATAATAGTATAATTTGTAGAAAAAGAAACGTATTTTTTCATTGCATTTTTGTTCATATACGATTATTTGTGTTAATATGATAATGATGTAAAATGAAAAATGAAAAAATAAGGGATATAAAATGAATTAAATAAGTAATTGTAAGGGTAACAAATGTAACATTACAAGGGTGATAAGTGTTATTGTATAAAAGCTTAGGGTGATAAGTGTTATTGTACAAAAGTTTGTACAATAACTGTATTAGTTTTTTTTATATAGTTGTAGAGATTTAATTCGTAGATATTCATGATATTTAATAGTACGGTTAAATTTAAAAATATTCAATATTGGGCTCGTTTTGAAGGTATTGACGAGACGATTATAATGGTATAATTTGTAAAAAAAGAAACGTATTTTTTCATTGAATTTTTATTTATATACGATTATTTATGTTAAAATAATAAGGGTGTAAAATGAAAAATGAAAAAACAAGGGATAGAAAGTAAATTAAATAATTAATTGTAAGGGTGATAAATGTAAAATTTAACTTTCCAAAACCGTTTTCCAATAACTACTTTTTTCAAGAACGGTAATAGAACTTTTATAATATAGTATAGATAAGAGAGATCGACGGTTAAGGGTGGTTAGGCAGATAATATGTAACTGCACAGCAGTTACAACCGCTTACGGATAAGGTTTAGTGATAGTTACAACTGACTCGGAAGCCTTGAGTCAGAAGCACCAAACTCAGAAGACTCTGAAGCTCTTAAGCTGAAAGCTCAGAGGCTCTGATCAGAAGGCTCAGAAGCTGTGAGTAAAGACTTGGGGGCCATTTACCAAATTCTTATCGGGTAAGCGCTTACCGGTAAGAGATTCACCTTAATTTACCTTATCATGTAACATCTTTGGCCATGAAAATAGATTGTTGGTAAACATTTTAAACCCGGTAAACGCTTACTGGGTAAGAGTCATTTCCCAAACTTATCGGGAAAGACTCTTGGTCCTTCCCTTGTCTCTTACCGGGTAAGTTTCTTGGTCCTCACCATGCTCAATCAATAAGGTAAATGATATTGGTAAGTGCTTACCCGGTAAGCGTTTAGTAAACGGCCCCTTAGACGTTGAGTGAAGACTCAGAGGCTCTGAGTCCAAATGCTTCTTGTTCATACCGGGCAATTTCACTAAGTTTCAAAACTAATTCAAGTAGGTTTCCAACCTTCTGAATACCACCTAAAACGTCCCGAAACTTAAATATCCTAGGTAAACCTCTTCATAAAATCTGTAGAGGTTTTGGCCTTTCGGGGCGCTGCCTTGAACCCCGCAAGGGACCACCGCCAGGTGCGCAGCCCCCTTGACCCCTGCCTTATGGTGATATAAGGTGATAGTGACAACATTTGTGAATCATGAGTGTGCACTCTGCACCTCCCAACTCACATTATTTGTCTTATCACCTAATCGATCTTAAGTAAATCACATTTACACCAAAATTGATTGATGACACTGAAATCACCAACATGCTTCTTATGAAATAACTTACTATCAAAATGACAATGTACTAAGTAAGCAGCCACGTTGACCAAGTAAGTGCACCCAGCAAAGAACATACACTTCCTCTCCTTAGGGTAAAAAGAGGTCTTCACGCTTCCTCGGGCAGGGCAGGGGGATACTGTCCTATAATATTTCGTATTGTAGTTTGTTTCTAGGTCCACAGTTATGTTTTGTGTTCGCCTATGCTCCCTAGTCTCATCAGAAATTATAGTTAAGTAGTTTCTCAATGTAACACATCTTACTCTGGTGTTACCATTAGGAACTCTAGCTTATCTTATTAACTTCTAGTGTTGAATCAAGAATCTTGAACTTGTCTTATTGACATTTTATATTTAGATATGGGCTCATTTGGATCTCCACAACGTTGGTATTTGTGATAGCTGCCCTCGGAAATTGTGCCACGTATCTGATGAGTAAAAAAGGCGACACTAGTGTCTCTTGGAGCTTTGATGTCAGCTACTTCCATGTTTCAGCCATTGCAGTGTATGGTTATGTCTTCATTGTTCCACTGGGATTTTACTTGTTGCTTCAGTATTTCGGTTCAAAGGTTGGCCTTGTCCACTTTTGGTGCATGTGGGGATACTCTCTCTTCATTTTCATTCTCAGCTCTGTGAGTATCCATCTTGCTTGTGTTATCCAACAAATTTAGAACCACCAATTAAGCTTTGCAACATGTGCATGCATAATCCAATTTATGTTTGAAGGTTGAAGAGATTTTGTTATTATAATAATTTTTGGGTATAATTTGACGTAGTACTGTCATCTCTACCTAAATAATTTCTATTGAGTTCGAACGTAGATATGAGCATCTCCAACAGATTCTCTATAATATCTCCAAACTGAAGAAGCAAAAGTTAAAATCTCCAAAAAGAAAAAGATTACATTCAACTCCAATAGTTTTTTCATTTCGGAAATTTCATCATTAATTTGGAGATTTTTATTCACTCTCGCCTACTTTCTCCACTTTCCATTTTTGGAAGACCTATTGGAGCAAAAAAAACAAGATAAAAACTCAAAAATCTATATTTTCTCCATTTTGGAGAGTCTGTTGGAGATGTGACTACTAATCATGTAGACCCCTAATACACACATATTGTTTGTAATACATCCAGGTTTTGTTGGTTATCCCAGTGGATTTTCTGCGATGGACCATCACACTCATCACAGGTGTTGCGTCAGCTGCCTTTGTTGGTTTGAACCTTCGGTCTCACGTAGAGTTGAATGATCTGAGCATCGTATTGATTGCTGCATGTGTGTTGCAATTCGCTCTGGCCATCTTTATCAAATCATGGTTCTTCCATTAATCAAGCACTATAAATGTTGTTTCATAAATTGGAAGTGAATTTTGAAAAGGGTATTGATTGTAGAGATTGTGATAGGATTAGGCATCTTAGATTGAGACCAGAGTATTATATCAATGGTTCGACCGAGTGTTAACAACAACATATAGCTTTGGTTTGTAGAAAGTGAAGAAGAACAAGTTTCTTGTGTTTTGTTTTGGTTTGGATTTGCTTGTAAAATAGACTGCTTTTGGACATAATGTTTCTTTTGGGAGAATATATGATTTGCAGCCCGAAATTTGATTTGTTTAGGGATTGTTTACTACATGCTAACTGTCTCTTACTGTGTAAGAGGTGCTTATCCGGTAAGAAGGGATGTTATTTACCAATACACTACGACCCAGTAAGGAATATGTAGTCAGACTCATGGGCCATTTACTAAACGCTTCATTTACTATATTGATTGAGCATGGAAAAGACCGAGAAGCTTACCCGGTAAGAAATAAGGCAAGGAAAAAGAGTCTTACCCGGTAAGCACTAACCGGGTTTAAGATGCTTACCAACAATCCATTTTCATGGCCAAGGATGTTACACGATAAGGTAAATGAAGGTGAATCTCTTGCTAGTAAGCACTTACCGGGTAAGATTTTGGTAAACGACCCCTCAAGTCAATTCTTCAATCAACGCTTACCTAGATACTTGGTAAATAACTATTTTAAGTCGATGCTAAACCGGACCAAATCTTTTACCTAGACTGCATTTTTACTCTGCTAGCGTTTACTTGGTTTTTGATTTGGTTTCTTGGCAAAATGTTTCTTTTGGGCCTTCATGTAGATATTCCTCTTGGTTATGTTTTTTCATGTTGGCCAAAATCGACGAAATGGCAGGCTTTTCTTATATTGTCGAGTTTTGCTCGAGGTGTTCAAACTTTGATGATGTATCGGTAGATGAGATATAATGGGTACGTCGATAAGTAGATAGGCAAGTTTTTCGGTTTGATTTTGTGAGTCTTTTAAAAGAAATACAATATCAATCTTGGAAACTTGTCAAAACAAGCATTTTGTCGGTTGAGCTTTTATACATACCTTCTTTGGGATTTCAATAGGATCCTTTGCTCAAGAAAATAAGATTTGGGTAATCACATATACTAAAAAACGTCTTTTTTTTAACGGCAAGTTAACACACGCACACGTTCCCGACTAATCCTCGTCAATCACGACCCAGCCCAATTAAGGGTACCACTATGTGGCAGACCCATGATCATGTATGTCACAGGATGCTCACCACGGGGTTTGAACCTGGGTAGTCAGAAATACCATCCACTGACCCCCCAGGATGTTACCTTACCATTGGGCTACAACATGAAGGACTACTAAAAAACGTCTTGTTTTTTGTTTTTTTAAAATAATTGCAACTCATTGTGTTACAATTTAACGATAAAAATGTGTTAAAACACGTCTCCATCCATGTTTTCTTGCGATTTAACGTCTTACCCATGCCCTAATAGCATCTTATGAAATTGTCCTTAGTTGTATATATTTAACGATGATTCAAAATTTGTTGTATGTTTTGTTTCTATTTTAACACTCCTATTATTTAAACACATGAAATGTTATCCAAACTCAACAAGCTTTTTGTGGTGTCTGTTATTTTACGTCTGTATTACCATACATTTTAAATAAATAAGAATTGTATAGTTCTTTCGATCATGGTTCTAGTTTACAAAACAACCAAAGATTTTAAAACATTTTCACTCTCAGGCTCAGCTAAACATCCTAACACCAATGAAATGTACGATGCAATTCTATAAAATCAATTGAGATAAAAGAAAAAAAAACGATAAAAAAACAGAAATCAAATATATATTTTTATTTATTATTTTCATGTTAAAAAAAAAAAAAAACTCATGATTTTCGTGTACCCTTTTAATGTCTCGTTTTAACAAATTATTATTTGGATGAAAATTGTGTGGAAAGAAGATGACCACCACATCCCCAATGATGTCATTTTCATCTACATACGTTGTCGTTTCTATGCACCTTTTAAATTTACTAAATTAACCCTCAAAGTCTTGGGTTGTAAAAGATGTCACGGAAATGCTCTGATTGTGGACCATAATCACAACCTCTATCCTGTCCACTCTTATATATGGAAAATAATGTATATACGTAATACATTACGTACATATCTTACTTCTGTATTTGTATTTAGCACAGAGATACAAATATTTTATGATAAACAGAAAATTAAAAATTAGTATGGTTGCTTTTTAAAAAGATGTAATCCAAAAATTTATGTCCAAACAAAATATAAATTATTATCATGTGTAATCTCTCTCTCTCACACACACATATATATAGAGAGACGATAAATCAAATACAAACCATATAAATGTTACAAACCATGTAAACCAATCTCGACCCTTGATTTTGTTACTTTGAAATTTTTGGACAATTACCAAATCAGTTGTAAATATGGTTGAGAGTAAATTTTGGAACCGATTTAATCCACATCACTGACATTGATTTGATAATTTGCACGGACGAATGAAATTGGTTTGTAACCGTTTGTAACATTTACATGGTTTATATTTGATTTGTCATATATATATATATATATATAGAGAGAGAGAGAGAGAGAGAGAGGAAAACCATGTCATTGTTACAAACTATACAAACCAATAAATTGATATATTTATGAAAATGATGAGGGTTCATTTATTATGATTTGGATGTTTATAGAAGATTATTAGAGTTTATTAATTATGATCAACATTTTATATTAGGAAACAACCATATATTTATGAAACCACATATTCATTAGACTAGATGAACAGTTGAGATCGGTTTGTATGGTTTGTAACAATGTGTTGGTTTGTATAATATACAGAGAAAGACAGACAGACAGAGAGAGAGAGAGAGAGAGAGAGAGAGAGAGATACACGTTCTTTTGTTAACCGCCTAATGTGTACAAATTGTGTTAACCAGGGTATTTTCATCATAAGGGAATTGATCGTGTGAGAAGTTGAGTTAACGTGAGAAACGTGGGAAATAGATCTAAACCTTTGATCACTTATAATCTTAAACCCACCAATGAATCAAGCTTCATAAGGGAATTGATCTGATGTATCTCAGTGCATCTTCTCTCGGTGCATCTCATCCTAATGTGCATCCAACGGTTGATAACCCTTTTCTCACATTCAACGTCTCACCAAAACCCAACCCTAATACTACATTTCTTAATTATAAGATTGTTGTGGAAAATAACAGATAAATCTATCATAACAATCTATCACTTAGAAACATGAAAACTAAACATAACTTGAAAACACAAAGATCAAAACTATGAATTTTGAGAGAAAGAGAGTGTCAATTTTTCTTGAGCACTTAGAAATCTCTTCAAAAATGTTACCTTGCATGGGAGGGGTCTTCACCTTTAAATACTACTATCCGCATCTGAAGATTCACTTCTTGATGATTTCGCCTGGTCTTCGACTTCACCGATCTTTAAAAACACGACTAAGCTATTACAAAGAACCTAAAAATTATCTAAGTACAAAAGATGTTTTAAGGATAGCAGATGTAATTCGGGAGGTCATCCTCAAGATCTTGATGATCTAAAGAAGGAGATCATCCTCAAAATCTTGATGATCCAAAAAGGGAGGTCATCTTCAAATCCTTGATAACCCAACAATCTCCTCCTATTCAAATATTATAAAGGAGATAGGGAGGTCATCTTCAAATCTTTAGTGACCCAACAATCTGTAAATTCTTGAAAACTCAATAGTCATCTTCAAATCCTTGATGACCCAACATAAGGTCATCTTCATATCTTTAATGACCTAACAATATCATTTATTCACATTTTTTAATTATCTCATTCACTTATCATTTAGAACAAACAATGATGAATTTTAAACATAAATCATAATGAACTTTGTTTAAATGTATTATATTATTTTGATTTTTTTAGTAAATAATTCAGTGAGATGGGGACATGGGGTTTACAATACACATGCACATTTCGTTCATAACTACTAATGTATTATAGTGTACTAGAAGCGTACTCGCGTAATGCAGCGAGATACATCACGATTTTAATGTTTATTTTTATTTTTTGTTTTTCATTGATTTACAGTACGATTTTGGATGGTTTTTATTGAGTGATAATGGTTTTTTTATATATAAATTTGTTTAATTTAGGCTTAACAATATAATGTTTTTTATATAAAAAAATTAAGTAGTTTGTTAAAATTAATTAATTATCTTATATATTTTAAATTTTTTATATTTAAATTGAGATGTTTATCTTGTTTTGATTATGTTTATCAGAATTCAAATTTCATAATTTTAGGATTTGGGGATTAGAGATAAACATTTTGGGGGATAAGAATGAAATATATTAATTAGGGTTAAAAACATTTAAAAATAGTACATATTGCTTCATTAATTGTTTTTAAGAGATTTTAAGTAGATTAGCATTAAATAATAGTACATAATGCTTAATACATCACGATTTTAATGTTTATTTTTATTTTTTGTTTTTTTATTGATTTACAGTACGATTTTAGATGATTTTTATTGAGTGATAATGGTTTTTTATATATAAATTTGTTTAATTTAGGCTTAACAATATAATGTTTTTTATATAAAAAAATTAAGTAGTTTGTTAAAATTCATTAATTATGTTATATATTTTAAATTTTTTATATTTAAATTGAGATGTTTATCCTGTTTTGATTATGTTTATCAGAATTCAAATTTCATAATTTTAGGGTTTGGGGATTAGAGATAAGGATTTTGGAAGGATAAGGATGAAATATATTAATTAGGGTTAAAAGCTTTACAGGTAGTACATTAGGCTTTAGTAGTTATTTTTAAGAGATTTTAAGTAGATAACTTTAAATGATAGTACATAAAGCTTATTGAGTTGTAATTAAGAGTTTTTTATATCATCTTTATAATATAGTATAGATTAATAATAATTTAAATCTAAAGTTTTACTTTAACTAAAGTTTTGGATTCATTTTACATGCATAAAGCAATAGAGGACACTTCAACTTACATGGAACAAACTCTCGTGTCGTTCATTAGTAATTCGTACTTAATATTTTATATATTTTTTACTCTTAAAATTTAGAAACATTATAAGGTGCTATTTGTTTTTTAAGAGGTCTAAAGTCTGAAGTCTTATTTTAGTTATGATTAATAAGAGGCGGTGTGTAAAAAGGTCTGAACGATTCAGACTTAAGAGCTATTAAGAGTTTTTCTTTTTAAAAAACAAACAACCCCTTAGACACTTATGGAGCTCATTTTAAAAGTCTCGACGACATTTTTATAATGACATATTTTGTGTAAATAATAAATATTTTATATTAAAATATTTATTATATAATATGAACAGATTAAAACGTGGCCGCTCAAATGGTAATGATCTTGTTTGTTTGAATAGACATAAACTAGCTTATTGAAACGCTAGTTAGATTAACGTTTTAGGTAGGGGTGTTAAAAAAAACCGTTGGATCACTCAAACCGGTCGAACCAGACCGTTTTTGGAGGTTTGAGCGGTCTGGCGGTCCGGTCTGGTCTGAAAAATTGTCAAACCGGGCGGTCCGGTCCGGTCTGGAGGTTTTTTTGTGCGGTTTGGACCAAACCGACCGCCAAATTCATATATATATATATATATATATATATATATATTATTTATGTCTTTATATTCATTATCTAGCACAATGTTATTTTAAATATATTTGGTTAGGCGCAATGTTATCTTAAATCCAACCCAAACATAAAATCTATTTTAATTTTTAAAATTTGAAACTTGAAAGCCCTAAATGACTACTATTCCCTAACATCGGCGGACTCACTGTATTCACCTTTTTTGTGGACTTTGTTAACTTTTTTGTGGACTTTGATTTTTAGTGTTTTGATGGGATATTTTGTTTACTCTTTTTTTGGACTTTGTTAATTTTTTTGTGGAGTTTGTTTACTTTTTTGTGGATTTTGTTTACTTCAAATGGACTCAAGCCAATTAGGCTTTAAAATTCGATATTATATAATAAAATTTAAGTTGAAACTTTAAAGCCCATAAAAGGCCCAAACCGCCTAAACCGGTCGGACCAAACCGCCTAAACCACGGTCCGGTTTGACCGGTCTAGACACTTGATGTCAAACCGCTCGGTTTGAAAATTTAATAAACCGCCACTTGCGGTTTGGTTTATGGTCTGAGGGGTTAAACCGCCCAAACCGGACCGCGAACACCCCTAGTTTTAGGAGCTTTTTCCAATTGTAACTTTGATTAATATTAATTGTTATTTATCATTATTAATTATAAATAAATATTAATAAAAAATTAACTATTACTAATGTTAATAAATATTGGTACTAATAAATACTAATTAATAGCAATTGAAAACTATTAATTAGTTTTAACTATACATTGTATATTATACATTAATATTAATTATTTAGAATTATTATTAATCAAATCATTTATTTATGTATTATTTTTTAATTATTATTCAATATATATAGTTATCAAAAAGTAAATATAACAATTCTAAAATTATTTATGTAAATTACATAAAAATAAACGGTGTACATATTTTGTTTCATATATAATAAAAATTGTGCTAAATGATTTTGATAAAATATTTAATTTAATTATTAATAATATTTTTTAAAAAAAGTTATTAATTATTTATGATATATGAGCTTGATCAATTTTAATTTTATTCATAATTATATGTAATGCTTATTTAATTATAGTTTAATGTGGATTTTTTCTTAAATATATAAAATAAGCAATTTGAAATTTTTTTAATTAACAAATTAAATAATTTAATTTTTTTATTTGTGTTTATATCAATTAACATATTATATTATTAAGGATTTGTTTTAATTATATTATGAAATATTTTAATTGACTATTTTTGTAGCACCCTAAATTTAGTGATTTAAAAAAAAACTTGAAATTTTCACAATATAACGTCTGTAATTTGAAGGAAAATTAAACCTGGAACATTTTATATGAAATAAGGTTTCACAAATGACATCATCCCCCAAGAATGGGGAAGAGTATATGCATTTACAATACACAAATGAAATGAAATGAGGACCGACAACCGACTTAATCTAAAATATTATAGTTTAGATTATAATTGAGTGTCGTCATCAATTCCCAAAATATCGACAATGTAAAATGCACGCTCTATATCTCGTCAAATGCTATGTCCCCAAAATGTTGACCTAACTCTCCGCTCAAGGATTAGCCACCCCTCTACTAACGGAATCTGATATGTATACCAAAGCAAACAAGTGTTAGGCTTGAAGCCTAGTGAGAACATCCAAAAATATATGTGCACGAAAGTATGATACATTGGTGAACATTTAACAATAAATAGGGTAATAATAATAATAATTGAATCCTCCAACGTTTGCACCTTATGCGAGACGGGGGAGACCCGTTCCACCATAGGTTGTGGTGGAACATGAAAGTAGGCCACAACCCATATGGAGCACTTAGTTGGAATGGTTATTTACCGGCGTCAACTCTATTCATAAATCTTTAGCCGTTAGAACATCAACTCTATCCATGAATCTTTAGTTCAATGTAAATATGGGTTTAACTCAATCCGAGCCTTTACCACAAAGAGTCACCAAGTTCAATCCTATCCATGGATCTTTACCTTGGGACCTCACCATTTCCAAAGCTAACATGATTCATCAACATAACAATTTGTATTAGGCTATAAATTCCAAACACATGAATCTCATATAACACCATGTCATTACAAGGTAAACCCAACATACATGTATAACATTTCTTTTCATGTAATCTCATTCTACCAACATGGGGAACATATTAACATAACGTTCCCTACACACAAGTGTCATTAACACATTTAGACCATGGACTCACAAATCTAACTTTCCAAAGTAACCCAAATAAATTATTTCACCCATTTGACTTTACAAGTTTCATAATACATAAATAATCCATGTTTGTCATCCTACCAACATTTTAGGTCATCATAACTCATAACATCACCATAGTGTTAAAACCCTAGATTTTGACCTAGATAGTTCTAGAACACAAAATAGAGAAAAATGTAAATATTTAAAGCAATGTAAAGAAAAGATTTTCATGGAAGCATATAAGAATTTATTATGAAAGATGAACTCACAAAATAGGGTTTTGATGAAAACCCTAAACCCTAGATTTCCTTCACTTGAAGAGGATGACAATGGAGATGATGTGATGACAACTCTAACTTCCAATCTTGATTAATGACACCCAAAATGTAAAATAAATGGGAGTAAATGCTCCTAAGAGCCCTATAATCGGATAATAAAGAAGAGAGAGGGTTTTGAGTTTATGTTTAGGAGTCTTGAATGAGAAGAGTAAAGATGAAAAGATTTTAAGGAAGCCTGGCCCTACGACGACCTTGCCCCGCGACTATGACACTATCGCCGGTCATAGTCGCCCGCTAAAGGGGCTTTTCGGTACAACTGAAGTGAAAGTCACACGCGACAGTGACTCAGGCATAATCGTTGGGCACTGTCGCCCAATGTGTACCGAGACCCACCCCTGGGCCTCAGTTGTGACACGGCATAGTCGTGGGGCACTCTCGCCCCGTGGGTACCGAATCTGACTTTATGAGCTGAAGGTGCATGATTTGACATAAGGCATGGACATGAAATGGTAGCACAATTTTGTGGCGTAAAGTACGACAAAAGAAAGGGAATGACGTCATTAATTACCGAGATTTTCGGGAGTTACAATTTTAAGATGTCATTTTTGATCATTTTACATCTTTCATCTTGCTTATCAGCCAGTTTTTGTCAATCGTGGTTTGTTCAAGCTAGTTTATCAGCTAGCAGTTAACTTATAAGTTAGTTTGACAAATATAGCCAAAAAACTAAAGTAAAATAGATTTCAACTGTTAAATGAATTTGATCCAAATGATGTGATTGAAGAAACGTTAACAATATTATTTTTAAAACAAGAAGTAAGATGTCACTTGTTATTAATCGAAAATAGACAGACATATTATCAAAATTAAAAACAAACAGTATATTAAAAACAAGTATTTTATTATTTTTAACTTGATATGTATATTGTATATATTTTTCATTTTGTATGTTTTCAACCTTGTTTTTTTTCCTTTTTATTTTGAAAGACAACAACCAATCTATCTATATATATCTATACTATACTCCCTTCGTCCCAAATTAAGTGTCTGCATTACTATTTTAGTTTGTCCCAAAATAAGCGTCCACTTTCAAAAAGAAAATGTCCACTTTCCAATTCTACCCTTAATTATGTGATGGAGAAAATTTATCTCTCTATAATTAAGGGTAAAATTGTACTTTGATTAATTAAAAAGTGTAATAATTACACACTCCTAAAACTGTGTGCCTTTTTCATTGTGGACATTTATTTTGGGACGGAGGAAGTATTATAAAGATGGCATAAAAAACTCTTAATTACAACTTATTAAGCTTTATGTACTATCATTTAAAACTATCTACTTAAAATCTCTTAAAAATAACTACTAAAGCTTAATGTACTACCTGTAAAACTTTTAACCCTAATTAATATATTTCATCCTTATCCCCCAAAATCCTTATCTCTAATCCGCAAACCCTAAAATTATGAAATTTGAATTCTGATAAACATAATCAAAACAAGATAAACATCTCAATTTAAATATAAAAAATTTAAAATATATAAGATAATTAATGAATTTTAACAAACTACTTAAAATTTTTTTATATAAAAACCATTATATTGTTAAGTGTAACGCCTCGAAAATCAGAGTAAATTAAAATCTGGAAACCTGACAATATAACGAAAGTAAAGCCATAAATTATCATAAATGGGATCAGTCCTCAAGACTATACAATCCTATACAAGGATTTCATCAAAAGAATGGGACTTAACAATGCCCAGCAACAATACTAATCAACTCCAAAAACCTCGAGACTCAAAACTCGTCTCTCCAAAAACCCCGGCAACCCACCGCTAATGGAAACCTGATACACATACCATTTGAGAAAAAGTGTCAGACTTAAAGCCTGGTGAGAACATACAGTTTATGAAGCTCAAAAGATAAAACATTTGCATCAAGATAACGTTTCCAAAGAGATTAAGTTTACACAATAGGTCCTTGCCACAAATGGGCTTTTTCGTTATAAACATGCCATAAAAGGACCGAAGCAAAACATTTTACCAAGGATTGTGGCGAAACACAAAGTTAGGCCAACAAACCGAGTTACGAGCTAAACCAATTGGAGTCCGCGGATACGAATCACAAAGTCCGTGCTTCAACGTGAGATCAAGCCCCAAGCGCAAAACCAAGGTATACTCCTTCGCTAGGATCACTATGAACCATGGCTAGTATCCGGCCTCACATAACCGTACCAAGTTGCCCCCGAGGAACAAGTGGTCCATAACTACAATTCTGGGGAATGTAACATCCCAACAATACAGTCTACTCCAAAACCTAGGGATCCACTAGTAATGGTAAGGACTCGTCACAACAACATATGTGACCAACATAAATAAACATATGGTTACAAACACATTTTTATAAACAAAATGCTATTCCCAGTTCAATTTCCTGTAAGAATGAAAATCATTTAAAAGAAGATCCTTTGAATATTTCTTTCGCATAAACGCACAGGTAAAACATCATTTTACTTTTAAAATAAGATGAGATCAAAAAGGTAACTTTTGATATGTATACCGTTTAAAATGATAGTAGGAACTCACCTCTGTTTCCTTCTTCTTAACGAGCGCTACCTATGATAACACCGAAAGAATCGGTAAGTCGAAATACAGATAAACCTCTCGTTACTTGAATAGGACTCAAAGACACAGAAGCTAACAACTTAACAGAACCTAATCCGGTCAAAGGCAACAACCGGTCGAACACCACCCCGGTCGAACACCTCCCCGGTCCAACACTACCCCGGTCGAACAGGCATCCGGTCGAAGGACCATGCGGTCGAGTCAACCATCCGGTCGAAGGACCATGCGGTCGAACGACCATCCGGTCGAACAACCCTTCGGTCAAATCAACCATCTCCTTGTTCATCAAGAACAGTTCGATGCAGAACCCAGATCCAAATGAGAAAATACTCAGATCTCAAAATGGAATGGTTCAAAACCTTCACAACGAGATTGTACGCGGCTAAAAGCATTTAGATCAAAGCATTAAGCTAGATTCATACCTCGATTTGCCCGAAATGATCGACCCTTCAACACTGCCTTCTCCTGCTCTCTCTCTTCTTCCTGACTTCTCAAACACAAAACAGATCAAATGAGATATTTAGAAAATATCTCAGATTTGATTTGTATTTATGTAACCCAAGTTACACTTTTCCCCCTTGAACTTTGGGTAAAGGTCAACTTCTCACCCAATCCCAAAATTCAGGGTGTTACATTAAGCCTAAATTAAACAAATTTATATATAAAAAACTATTATCACTCAATAAAAACCATCCAAAATCGTATTGTAAATCAATAAAAAAACAAAAAATAAAAATAAACATTAAAATCGTGATGTATTAAGCATTATGTACTATTATTTAATGCTAATCTACTTAAAATCTCTTAAAAAACAATTAATGAAGTAATATGTACTGCTTTTAAATGCTTTTAACCTTAATTAATAAATTTCATCCTTATCCCCCAAAATCCTTATCTCTAATACCCAAATCCTAAAATTATGAAATTTGAATTATGATAAACATAATCAAAACAGGATAAACATCTTAATTTAAATATAAAAAATTTAAAAAATATAAGATAATTAATGAATTTTAACAAACTACTTAATTTTTTTATATAAAAAACATTATATTGTTAAGCCTAAATTAAACAAATTTATATATAAAAAAGCATTATCACTCAATAAAAACCATCTAAAATCGTACTGTAAATCAATAAAAAACAAAAAATAAAAATAAACATTAAAATCGTGATGTATCTCGCTGCATTGCGCGAGTACGTTTCTAGTATATATTAAAAGAGAAACCACGTCCAATGACGTGGTCTCTCCTTAGGCCAAGGAACCCTTTTTTTCTATTTTCTCCTTCAACTAAATTTCCGTCATCATTAGTTTTGATAATTGATCTTCACATTTAAAACAACCCATTTGTCTTCCCCAGCCTCTCCATCTCCCAAAACAATTATACAACAAAAATGGTTTATCATACCCACCGAAAGCCATCAATAGGGGAAGTAATTGCCATGAAGAAGAACTGAAGAAGCGGATTGTAACGGACGAGATTTGCGACAAGAAGAAGGTGAAAGTGAAGGTTTATAGAAATGATCCATCGCTTCAAACGAAGAAGCAGGTAGTAAAAATGGCCAGTGAGGAGTTATGGAGGAATTGTGCATATGTATATAAGTAATGTGTGCATATGCAGACAAGGTGTTTGATAAAAATCTTGAAAGAGAGGCGGTGGAGGTGTGCTACTGTTCATATTCATTTCTTCAATGGTAGACAAAAGTATTCGAAGAGTAAGGGTCCAACAAATATCCTTTGCTGTCTCCGACATGGACCTGGTGATCTTGAATTCTCTGTTCGTCGTCATCAAGAGGCTACTAGATTTTCCGTTTGGTAATTTCAGCGTCGACAGAAGAGAAGAAGGAACAACAAGTCATACTTCACAACCATGGATCTGAAAAAGCATTTTTACGGTTTGTTGGCCTAGGTTTTCTTTTTACTTCTATCTTCTACACTTTTTGGATTTTGATACTTCGTTCTCATAATGGTTTTCACACTTACTTTCTTACAGATTGCTATTAGTTCACATGTGATGGTTCCTTCAAGGAAAGTTTGAAGGTTCATCTCTTCTCTTTAACCATTTGTGCTAGCGTAGAATTATATTGGTCTATTAATTATCTCTCAATAAGTTATAGATTGCATAATCTTCTTAATCAAATCTTCTGCATGGTTTTTTTCTTTCGTCAGCCAGATTCTTGATCATTTCGATTGTGATTATTGATTATGTTGTTACCTAACACATGTAGATTCCCCCCCCCCCCCCCTCATATTTGGTTGCTTTGGTTTGACCTGATTTTCTAACACCTTATAGATGAAAATAGTTTATAAATTCACAAGCAAGCTTAATATAATTGTTTACTTACTGAATAGAGTTTTATGTAAAACTAATTTCACTTGAATTTGTTGTTCATAACTAATTCTCGTCTTATGGTTTGAAGACATAACCATGTTTCTCTTCACCACCTAACTAGCCTGCTTGGGTAAGGTTTTGGGAAATTACTAAATGAAGCAAGCCGGAAGATGTGACCTATTTGCAAAATGAATTATAAATGTGAGCAAACATGTGTTTAGATCATCTTACTTTAAAAATTAACCCTAAAGCACATATTTTGTTCTTAGTTAGATGAAGATAGTTCAACATTTAGCAAAAACATCATATTTCACTTAAATAAATATGTTAGCCACTGCTTTTCGATCAAACTACCAATCATCGTTGAGGGTAGCTTTCCATGTAGGCTTCCTGCGTAATCCTTTTTCAAGGACCAAACAAATTTGGTTTTGGGATGATTACGGTAGACTGGGACAAAACGTATTTTTAGTGCCAATGTTTGTTGGTTTTGCACGTATTATCATTTTTATTGCTAACGATTTGTTTGTTTTCAGGTATTATCATCTAATTCATTAGTTGATGGTTGATTTATGTTTACATTTGATGTTGGAGTTGTTGGGAAGCTAATAAGAACAAGTAATTCAGATGTGATTTATGATTATTTCTGTTGGTTTGTTTCACTCTTGCTGGTGTATGTCTTGGCTATTGTTACTATAAGATCATACAAGATGATCATCTGAAGTTGGTGTGCTACTGCTGGGAGCCTAGGGATGTACTTTAAGTTTGTATAATATTGAGAGATTGGGGCTACTATGTTCTTGAAGTGTATGTTATTGGCTTTGTGGTTTACTTATAGACTGCTATTATTTCAGATGGTGCTGATGCATGAATCAAATTGGTTACGGTTTTAAAGGAAAGCTACAATATGGGTAATGCTCTTACTCGGTGGATTAATGATTCATTACTTGGTGCTGGTAATTGGTACATCAATTTGAGCATTTTCAACTTGGCTAAGTATCTACATTGGGCTGCCAATGAAATTATTTCAAGTTTCTTTTGGTTTGATTTCTCAATTAATGGATGAAATTCTCAAAATGGTAAAATGTAAAAATGTGGTTGCAGTATGAAGTTTTCCACGATCATATTAGAACACTAGAAAACAAAGAGGCTTTACCGACGGATTTTTCCGCCAGTAATTTATGATTGATTTTTTTTTGGTAAAGAAGTATCCCAGACCACTTTGGGCCCGAACTAATCTCCTGGAAAACATGCCTATGACCCGCGAGCATTCATCCCGTGGCCAGAATGCTGCGAGTGGGGCTCGAACCCGGGCAACCGCTATGAAGTCCCTAGGCTCTTACCACCACACCACAACCTTGTGGTTAATTTATGATTGATTTGTGGCGGATCATCTATGGATTGACTATCAATTTTTTCCGGGGATGAGATCTGCTGATTATGGCTTTTTCCCGACGGATAGTTCCGTCGGGGAAAACTTCTTTGTTTTGTAATAATAAGATGCTCAATGAAAGATAATATGCTTTAGGGCTCTTTTAAAGCAAGTGAAATATTACAATATTAAATACATAGATGGAAATTAATATTGTGTATGTTTAGGTTTTGTATAAAGCATCAAATATTTTTAACATCTGAAATTTGTATGTGAAATCACCGCTAGAGTAACGTGTTCTAATCATATCTTTTATAAATAACGTGCAATTGAAACTGATGCTAAAGTAAGGGGTTGTTTACAAATGCTAACGGGGTGAACATTTAGGCTATGTTTGGCAAAAAAAGCTAGCTTATAAGCTAGTTTTTTTTCCTGGTACATGTTTGGATGACCATAAGCTAGCTTATTGAAAAACTACTCATAGTAGCGTTTTGAAAAGCTAGCTTATCAGCTACCAGCTAGCTTATAAGCTAGTTTGCCAAACAATGCCTTACTGGTTAAGAGTTGTCATTCTTAACTTATCGGGTCACCAACCTCACTTATCCAATAAGACTCTCGATTTTTCCCATGCATCTTATCGGGGTAAATTTCTTGATTCTTGCCATGTTCACCCCATAGAATAAGCGCTTTCCTTGTTAGCATTTGATAAATGGGTGTTTTAATATCAAATTAATCGAAAAAAGTACATTATTGATCTCTAATTGGTTTTACCATGGTTTGTTATTATGAACTTTTTGTTATCATAAGCAAATTGGATAATTCTGCAAAACTATTTTTTGTGGCGTTATGCACCCTCTCCTTATTCTTCGTACCATGCATATTATGTTCAGTAAATAAATTTAAAATAACTTCTATGATTTAGGAAAAATGATATCCATCAATTTTTTTAAGCCACACCTTTTATATATCTATATAACATTGTAAAAAATGCACAATTAATATGTATTAAACTAATGTTATTGCTAATGTTTAATTATGTAGTAAAAAACCTTTACATAAGGTTTTTCACAGTGTAACAATGGAGTTTCTAGGGTTCTAAGGATTATGTAGGTTGTAGAAGTCGGTAAATACATCCAAGGATGGATTGTTTTTAGCTTAGACTACTGATCGCCGAAATATATGTTCTTTCTTCTCAATGTCTTATGTCTCATGCTTACTATAATGCTTAATAATTGATTATACAGTTACACCTAACCATTTTTTTTCACAAGTTGAACTTCACCATTACAACATCATTTCTTTTTCTTGAACATTATCTAGGATAATTCACATATAGAAGACCTAAAATATATCAATTGTATTATATCGCGTTTCATTAGTTGTCAACTAACGAGTTATGTTTCATTTTAACTTAGTGGCTATTTGGTTGGTTTTTCCATTAAGTTCTGTATGAATAAAGTTGTCTGTGTGGATTAATATGTTTGTATAGATTTAAAATGTTTTTATTTGAGAGAGTTTTTTCATAGGTATGGAACGAACGTGTTTTTTAATGAGAGATACTGGTTTGGAAAAAAACTTGGCTTTCTGCATAAAGCTCCCCCTTGAAATCTTTTTGAATAAGTCACTTTCTATATCATTAAGCCACTATCAAAAAGTCATATATAGCTGACTGAATAAGTTGTGAGTCTCATTAAGCTAATTAAGCTGCAAACAAATAGACCCTTGTGTATTTCTTACTACAACAAAAACCGCCACCGCGCATGAATCATGCGGTCCACAAACTAGTTTTATTAAAACACAAACATTCAACCTTCTATCTTGTTTTCATTTAAATCTTCCTAGATTAAAATATGAGAATAAATAAACATTCAATATTAACTATTTAGGTGCTTCGGTGTGAGATGCCGTTAACTATTTTAAATATTTTCAATAAATGCTTTGATTGGTTTGTTAACGGGAAATTTGTATATGACATATCATAATGAATTATTCATATTTTATATATTTATATTATAATAAAGTATTTAATTTTTGTTTTGAAAAACTTTTAATTTTCAAGAATATATATAACATATTAAATATTAATATACAAAATCTTTTAATTTTAAACTACTTTTACTTTTTTTTAAATTAACTAAATAAATAATAAAATATTTAAGATTTTTGAAAAACCATCTCACAATCAATTCATCTTTTAAAAAACAAAAAATCATAATAAATAAACTTAAAATAGTTTTTTTTTTTAATATCAAAATTTACATTTTGTTGTACTTTTAATATATATAAACATGTTTAATATTTTGTCCCAAGTGGGTCGGTAATCGAAAGGATTGCCATCCATCTAATTCTAATCTATAAAATAGAATAAAAAACAATTAAAATAAATATATAATTTTGTCTTTTTTTTAAATATTTTATTTATATCTTTATTAATAAATCATTTGTTGAATACGTGTACACTTTAAACTTGGGGTCACCATCTATCAATTGCTTTCATATTGACTATGAATAGTCGACGGGAACAAACATATTCCCCTACGTAAAAATAATATGCCTTATCGACTCTTATTTGCATCATGAATGGTATTCATATGTGAAGTGCATGTTATCTATACTATTTATACTCTACACTATATTATAAAACGTGGATAAAAAACTCTTAAATACAAATTATTAGACATAAGGTACCATCATTTTATATAATATTTTAAAATTTTCTTAATTTACAAGTATCAAAGCACAAAATACATATTATTACTGCAGACTTCTAACACCACCAATTTAGTATGTGCAGGGTCTTCCTTTTATGCAAACATTTACATGTATCACTATTAATTAATATATTATATTACTATAATTTTGTTTTAATTATATTATTAAATATGTAATTGGTTATTTTTTCTAGATGTAATTAAAATATATAAGATAATCATTAAATTCTAACAAAATACTTAATTTTTTTTATATAAAAAACATTATATTATTAAGCCTAAATTAAACAAATTTATAAAAAAACATTATCACTTTCTCAAAACCATCAAAAATCGTACTGTAAATCGATAAAATAAAATAAAATGAAACATTAAAATTGTGATGTATCTCGCTGCATTGCGCGAGTACGCTTCTAGTATATTATAAAGCACGGATAAAAAACTCTTAAAAACAACTGTTAAAGCTTAATATACCGCTATTTGGTGCTAATTACTTAAAACTTAAATAAAGAATGAAAACTTAAAATCTTTTCCTATTTAATTATTATCTCTAACAAGTTTAACTTCTTTAAAATCACTCATTCCTTCAACTAAAATCACTCTCTGTATAATTAAATACAGAATAAAAATCAAATTTTATATATAAAAATCTAAAATACAATTAAAAAAATCTAACAGAATATTTAATGTTTATTTTATATAAAAAACATTATATTATTAAACCTAAATTAAACAAATTTATAAAAAAAAACATTATCACTTTCTCAAAACCATCCAATTTCGTACTGTAAATCGACAAAAAACAAAAAAAAATAAAAGAAAACATTAAAATCATGATGTATCTCGCTGCATTACGCGAGTACGCTTCTAATACTAAATAATATGAACATTCATTTCTAAATAAAATTAAGAAATTTAGATATTAATTATTGAGTGTATACATCTTCTAGTAATCTAGTTCATGTGGTTTGTCGAAAATAACACTTTTCGTCTTTGCAGTTTTGGAATTACAAGATAGCCATCGCGGTCTGCAAAAACGTTTGAATTTGGTCTCTCCCTATAACGGACGTTAAAGATTTCATTAAATGAGGGACATTTTCGTCCTTCTATTGATTTTTTTTTTGTTTTTTACCCAATCAAAAACCATAGAGACCAAAATAATAAAATTGATTTTGATTTAATAAAAGAAAAAAATAATTAAAATAACGAAAATACCCCTCATTTGACAAGATTTTTAATTATAAAAAGTACGGTTTAATAGAAATAAAATTAAGCAAGGTATCTTCTACAATTGTTCTTTACAAGTCTTCGTCTTTTAGAACTGATTAATAACATTACCATTCGTAAAACTTTCAACGGTTCTATTAATAAAAACTATTTTAAAGGCGTTTTTTTAGGATAATTGAATTTTTTTTTGGTAAAATTGCTAAATCAAAAGTATAAAGATAAAACCATTAGACTACGGTTTTTGTTCTTGTTGTATGTCCAATATTGCTACTTTTATACATGTACCTTTGAAATTACAATATTTTTGATGGTTTACAATTCATTATTATTTTTGTTCCTCAAAACAACTCTATTAAATGAGGTGTATACTCGGCCACGACACGAGTAATCCATGCCTCTTGACTTGAATGAGGGAGGCTCACGCGGGTTTACCCGCGACTTGGAATTTTTGCCAACAACAGGGACTGGTGCGGATCTCCGCACAGGTTGACCCGCATGAAAGGTTGCGCGGAGCGCCTGACAGTTTTTTGTTGGTTAATTCAGTTGATATGAGATACCTATATATATATATCTCGTTTTTTGGCAGAAAAATATCATATTTTATGGGTTTCCTCTCTTGTTCTTGATTTACGATTCATAAGGAAGCATATGCTTTGATTCGTCGGGTTCAAGTTCGTAACTTGATCGAATTATTGTATCCTCTAGATAGACGTCCGTAAATCAACCGTACGAGGAACGAATTTCTGTCTAAGGACCTTGTGATTGCAGGCCTCAATTCAATTCACGACCTTCATCAAATTATCATCAAGTTAATCGAGTTAGTCATCGTTTCCTTATCTCTTATGATTATGTATACGAATACTTGTAAAGAATTCGTTTTTTGTTTATAAAATTATTTTGTTTTATCGATTCCAAATATTTTTATGGAATGAATTTCTAATTCGATATTCTAAGTTCTAACAATCTTAGACATAAATTTCGTTGACGATGGATCAATCTTCTTTATTGAAATCGCATGTGGAGAAACCCGAAAAATTTAAGGGTTCCGATTTCAGAAGATGGCAACAAATGATGTTTATCTACTTGACGACGTTGAAGGTGTCTAACGTGCTTACTGATCAAGCACCGACACCACCGGTTGGAGAAGGAGAAAACGCCCCTTTCCAGATTCAAATGGCCGCATACCAACATTCCGTTGATAATTGGAACGTGAATGAATATAATTGTCGCAATTATATTCTAAATGGGCTGGATGATGGTCTCTACGACATTTATTCATCCTTCACCTCGGCAAGGGAAATCTGGGAATCATTGCAATCGAAATACAAGATGGAAGTCGCTTGTTCCAAGCGATTCATTGTGGGCAAATTCTTGAATTTCAAGATGACAGATTCAAAACCGGCCGTGAAGCAAGTAGAATAACTTCAAGTCCTGGTCTATGAACTGGAAGTCAAATGTATGGGTGTCAATTACAATTTCCTTGTTGGTTCGATTATTGACAAATTACATCCATCCGGAATTTTTTTTAAATTGTATCTCAAACATTTGTCTGAGGATATAAGCTTTGAGCAACTAATACTCAAGCTTCGGGTGGAGGAAGATAACAGGATGAACGAGAAAGCGGATGCAACCTCGTTGGATCCAAATACAAACATGGTTACCGGTAGCTCTTCTAAGACAAAGTTCCAGAAAGGGAAAGGTAAATTTGTGAGTGTCAAGAATCATTCAAGTGATTGGACTCCTCTATCCACACAAAGGAAACCTTTCAAGAAGCGTGTCTTAATCTGTTGGGTATGCGGAAAGCCAGGCCATCGAGCAAAGGATTGTTGATATAGGAGAGACCACGGTGGACCCGGAGGAGGAGGCGCTGGTGGTGGAGGGGACGGTGGAAACCCACACCAAGCCAATGTGGCCAATTCTCCAAGCCAATTCATTGGAGTATTTGAGGCTTTATTGGCCACTAACGTGACTGATTGGTGGGTTGATACCGGTGCAACCAAACACATTTGCAACTCCAAGAACCTATTTGCAACTTATCAAAAAGTCAATGACGAAGAACCGATGTATATGGGAAATGCCACTACAGCGAAAGTGGAAGGAAGAGGGAAGGTGAATCTCAATCTCACATCGGGAAAGTAACTTATACTCACCAATGTCTTGCATGTACCTGCTATTACGAAGAATTTGATTTCGGGACCCACACTTAGTAACAAAGGATTCAAGATGGTGTTTGAATCTGATAAATTTGTGATTACTAAGGGTGGGGTGTATGTTGGAAAAGGCTATCTCAATGAGTGGCTCTTTAAACTCAGTATTGTATAAAATGACAATGTAAATATTGTAAATAGCAATAAAACCCCAGGCTCTAGCTCTGCTTCTGTGTATATGTTTGACTCTTCTTCTTTATGGCATTCACAATTAGGACATGTAAACTTCCGATCCTTACAAAGGATGATAAAACTTGGATTATTACCTACGTGTTCAATGGAAAACAAGACAAAATGTGAAGTATGTGTTGAATCCAAATACACTAGCCATCCTCATAAATCTGTAGAGAAATCCAATGAAGTACTTGGATTAATCCACAGCGATTTATGTGATTATAAAGCCACACCCACACGTGGAGGAAAGAATTACTATGTATCATTCATAGATGACTGTAGTAAATTTTGCTATGTATACCTCATACATACCAAAGATGAAGCTTTGAATATGTTTAAGACATACAAAGTTGAAGTTGAAAACCAACTTGATAAAAGGATAAAAATTATGAGATCCGATAGAGGAGGAGAGTATGAATCTAAGGATTTTGCAGAATTTTGTTCCCATAATGGCATAGTTCACCAAACCACGACTCCCTATACTCCACAACAAAATGGAGTAGCCGAAAGGAAAAATAGAACATTGAAGAACATGATTAATTCAATGTTGATTACCTCGGGAGAACCATATAGTTTATGGGGTGAAGCATGCTTAACTGCAAATATGATACTAAACAGAATTCCTCATAAAAAGAGTGATAAATCTCCTTATGAGTTATGGTAATGAATACTTCCTTCCTATAAAAGGATGAAAGTGTGGGGTTGCCTTGCAAAGGTTCAAGTACCTTTACCAAAAAGGACAAAACTTGGACCAAAGACCATTGATTGCATATATCTTGGTCCTGCAAGGAATAGCGTTGCTTATAGATTTTTGGTCTATAAGTCAAATGTTGAAGATATCCACAACAACACGATATTGGAATCAATCGAGGCAGAATTCTTTGAACACATCTTTGCTTACAAGGATAAAGGGAAAGTAATCTCTAATCCAAGGAAAAGAGTGTGTGAAGAAGATGACTTCGATAATCTTGAGAAACCGGATGAAGAGGGCACTTCCAAGGCTCAAGAAAAAGACTTAGAGCCTAGAAGAAGTAAAAGAGGAAAGATTGCGAAAGACCTTGGACCCAACTTCATGACATTCGTTGTCGATAAAGAACCATAATCCTATAAGGCCGCCATGGACTCTTCTGAGACACCTTATTGGAAAGAGGCTATTCGTAGTGAAATAGACTCCATAGTTCAAAACAATACATGGAGATTGGTAGATTTACCACCGGGTCACAAGGTAATTGGCCATAAATGGATCTTCAAGCGAAAACTAAGACCTGATGGTACTATAGAGAAATATAAAGCTCGATTAGTAGCCAAAGGTTACCGCAAAAATGAAGGTCAAGATTCCTTTGACACCTACTCACTGGTGACACGAATCACGTCCATTAGGACGTTGATGGCAATAACAACTATTCACAATCTACATATACACCAAATGGATGTGAAAACTGCTTTTCTAAACGATGAATTAGATGAAGAAATCTATATGCAACAACCAGAAGGTTTTGTTGTAAAGGGCCAAGAGAACAAAATATGCAAGTTAGTTAAGTCTCTATACGGACTTAAACAAGCCCCAAAGCAATGGCATGAGAAGTTTGATAACACTCTTTCTATCAAATGGTTTTCACATAAATGAGTGTGACAAATGTGTTTATGTGAAACAATGATATGCCTATATGTAGATGATATGCTAATCATGGGGACCAATCTGGATGTAATCAATCAAACCAAGAAGATGTTACACTCCTCATTTGACATGAAGGATATGGGAGTAGCAAATGTGATTCTTGGGATAAAGATTCAATGAGATCCAAATGGGTACATTCTTACTTAATCACACTATGTTGAGAAAGTACTTTGGAAATTTGGTCACTATGATGATAAACCGGTAGTCACTCCTTTTGACCCTTCTAGCCAACTCAAGAAGAATCAATGAGATAGTGTATCTCAGTTGGAATACACTCAAGTGCTTGGAAGTTTGATGTACATCATGAATTGCACAAGACCGGATCTCGCATATATTGTGAGTAGACTTAGTCGATACTCACATAACCTAAGTAAAGATAATTGGTATGCACTTATTCGCGTGCTCAGATATCTCAAATACACAATGAACTATGGGTTACAATATACAAAGTATCCTCCCGTGTTAGAAGGATATTGTGATGCAAACTGGATTTCCAATCATTCTGAAAGTAAGTCCACAAGTGGTTATGTATTTACACTTGGTGGTGCAGCCATATAATGGAAATCGTCAAAGCAAACCGTAAACACACGGTCTACCATGGACGCCGAATTTGTAGCCTTAGATAAAGCCGTCGAAGAAGCAGAATGGCTTAAAAGCTTCCTAGAGGGTATTCCCTTGTGGCCTAAGCCTGTCACTGCCGTATGCATCCATTGTGATAGCATGGCAGCTCTCACAAGAGCAAAGAATCAAATCTATAATGGCATATCGAGACATATCAGGCGTCGCCACAAAACTATCCGAGACTTGCTCAAGAATGGAATTATATCCATCGATTATGTAAAGTTAAAGGAAAATATCGCAGATCCTTTGACAAAAGGCCTAAGTAGAGAACAAGTCTCTTATACATCGAGGGGAATGGGTGTGAATCCCAGATTGCTCAAGTAACAATGAATATAACGATTATTATTGAATGCTTTAAAGAGGGTTACAAAAGGATTGAATGATAAACAAACACTCTCTCTATTCTATTAGGCGCACAATATTATCTCTCAACATCTAACCCTAATGATTAGAAAACAAACATTAAATACTTAGGCCTAAAACCCTACAGGCCCAAGGCCCAACAAACCAAACTAAGCCCAATAATGAGATAAGGCTTTTACAAATGCTTAAATAAAACAATTAACAATTAAACTATATAAATGCTTTATATAACTTTCCACGCACTAGGACTTTTAGTCCTAACAATCTCCCCCTAAAGTTCTATAAAGGATTTATCTCTTTGAAATCTTCAGAACTTGATCTTCTCTCTCCTTCTTGAATCTTTGAAAAAATTTGGTGTTGCTTGTTTTCATGTTTTTCTGAGCTCCCCCTTGAATAAAGCTCTTGGTATTCATAGATTCAACTGTGTAACCAGATTCAATGTACAAAATAGCCTCGACTGAATGCACTATTGAGAAACTTTCAACTGTAGAAACTCAACACATTGGATCAGTACACAAGAAAGATAATGTGCGAGTTACGTGACATTCCACAGTGCACTTCAGTTTAAAAACAAAGAATATGTCTCTAAACCGTGAGTTGAATTGACTTTCATATTAAGAACTTGTAGAACCAATATGCGCGTAGGAGGAATCAACTTGTAGCAAACACTACTTGATAAAGGATAGAAAAACCAATGCAATCTTGAAATCCATGGCTTTTCAACCTCAGATTTAAGAAAATAGGATAATGTTGAAATCCAAAAATTGCACTTCCTTCAACCAACACTCGCACTTGGAGAACTTGGCACAAATCTTCTCCTTCCTCAAGATTCCCAAGACGTCCCGAAGGTGACGAGCATGATCGACCTCATTCTTTGAGTAGATGAGAATGTCATCGATGAATACAATGACCGACCTATCTAGAAAGGGTCGGCACACGCGGTTCATTAGGTCCATAAACACTGCTGGGGCGTTCGTCAATCCGAAGGGCATCACTAAGAACTCATAAAGACCGTAACGTGTCCTAAAAGCGGTTTTAGGAATGTCCTCCTCTTTGAATTTCACTTGGTGATAACCCGAACGGAGATCGATCTTCGAAAAGCAACCCGCTCCTTGAAGTTAGTCGAATAAATCATCAATCCTAGGGAGTGGGTATTTGTTCTTCACGGTTACCTTATTCAACTCCCTATAGTCGATACACATTCCCATAGTACCATCCTTCTTCTTTACGAACAAGACCGGTGCTCCCCAAGGAGAGGAACTCGGTCTTACGAATCCATTTTCCAAAAGATCTTGCAATTGGTTCATCATTTCCTTCATTTCTGACGGGGCCAAATGGTATGGAGCTCGGGCTATAGGAGCCGCTCCCGGCGTCAGATCAATCTTGAACTCCACTTGACGGTCGGGTGGTAAACCATGCAAGTCGTCTGGGAAAACATCAGAGAACTCCTTTACCACTTCGACATCTCCTAGCTTCTTCTTCTCAAGTTTGGCATCTATCACATACGCCAAAATGGATGAGCATCCTTTTACCAAGCACTTTCGTGCTTTCGCCATGCTAATAATTGCAACTTCACCCTTTTGTCTCTCCCCATACACGGTCACCGCATGACCATCTGAACTCGGAATTCGAATCAACTTCTTGGCACAAAGAATCTCTGCTCGATTACCTGCCAACCAGTCCATTCCGACAACAACATTGAATCCCCCGATAGTCATCGGCATGAGGTTGATCGGAAACTCTTTCCCCTCAATTTCTAACTTGCAACCGTTAAGGACTTCCCGAACTACTACTTGGTCGCCATCCGCTAGCTCTACCACTAATGCATCTTCTAAACTAGTAGTGGGCATGGATAGTTTTGGGCAAAACGTTCTTGATATAAATGAGAAACTAGCTCCCGAGTCGAACAAAACATGCGTAGGTACGGAGTTTAGAAGAAACGTACCCGACACTACATCCGGTGAAGCCTTCGCCTCTTCGGTCGTCATCTGAAACGCTCTTCCCGTCGCCTTCGGAGGGTCCACCTTCTTTCCTCCGCTAAAACCCGTCCTCGCCTTAGAGCATTCGCTTCTAATGTGTCCAGGTTCCTTGCATACGAAGCAGATTTGTCCTTTGATTGGAAAATCGCGAAAATTGTGGTCGAGCTTGCCACATTTGAAACACGGAATAGATCCCGAATTGCAAGGGCCGGTGTGCTTGCTTCGACAATTTTGGCACCACGAAGCTTCTCTCTTAGGGGCGGTTCCCCTATAGTTATTGTTGAAATGTTTCGATCTCTTGGAGGGTGCAGAATTCCTCTCCCATCTTCTCTTTTCGGTGTTCCCGCTCTTCTCGACTTTAATCGGCTCATACGAATCTTCCACTAGCTGGGCTTCTTCAATTACCGCTCGCAGGGTAGCGGTCTTGGATACCCGGACCAAATTCATCATTTCTGACGGTAGACCTTTAGTGTAAGCCTTGACTTTTTCCTTCTCAGTAGGGACCAGATGTCCCAACAAACCCAACTTGTCCATGAACCGTCGGGTGTACTCTTTTACTGATAGGTTGCCTTTCTTTAGGTTCTGAAACTCGTCTTTGATCCGATCCATGGTCCGTTCATTACAGTACTCCTCTAGAATCTTCTCCTTAAAAGTTTCCCAAGTAAGCTTTTCCAGGATAGTTGCCTCTAATGAGGCGGAATACACATCCCACCACGTGAGAGTCGTACCTCTCAACATCCTTGAGCCAAAAATTACTTTCTGACTCTCTCCACATTCACTAGAGCGAAAGGCCTGCTCCATTTCTCTAATCCAACCTACACAAGCGGCCGGGTCATCTGATCCTTTGAACTCTGGCGGTCGGCATCCGAGGAATGCCTTGAACGTACAAGACTTTGCCTCAGGTCTGGCGATCGGAGTTGCCGTCTCATTGGTAGGGACACGGGGTCCTGAACCTCCGGATCCCGCCACAATCACATTCTCCGCCACCGTCTCCGGTCTACGGTGGTTAGCATCTCTGTCATCCAATAATTTCAGGAAGGCCTCTTGCTGCTGAGCCATAGTTGCATTCATTGCTTGCATCATTCGCTCCATCATTCTAGTTTCCGGAGTTACCTCTTCCATGATCGGAGGAGTTGCAACTATGTTGCGTCGAGGTACATGCTCTGGTCCTCCACCCAACGCATTTATAAACGGTGGGGGCAAATCGTTATTCGTCACTCTCGGTTGATCGGCCGTAGACGCTGCCGTGTCCTGCCCTTCCGGCCGATTTCGCGTATTAACCATAGTCTGTCACACACGCGAGAATATAGATAAGATAAGACTATCCGGTTATAAGCAAGAAAACGTACTACCACATTCATTAATCATCATAACAACGGAAAACAAGCATAATCACGTAAAACATCTTCATAATAACGTTAGCTAGGCGAAATTATGAACATGCGATACATAAAAATTTTCATTCCCATTACCATAATTCTTAACTTGTGTAGCTTCCGTCAACTCTAAGACTATCTTATCTTAGAAGTTCTACCCAATCTCACAAAATCATCGCCTAATTCCACAGCTTAAGTATAGGTTCCCTACATCCATACCTAGTTCACTTAAACTAATGCTCTGATACCAACTTATAACACCCTAAATTTGATAGAAATAAAAATTCGAAAATTCTGCGATATAACGGCTGTAAAATGGCCAATCCAAAATAATTAAAACCTGTTTAACAAGCCCAAAAGTATCATCCCAAAACGGGGAATCATAAGTCAACATTCACAAGACTAAACAAATGAGGAATATAATTCAACAACCTAATAATCTAACTTAAACAAGATAGATTAAGTTCGGGTGTAGCTATTCCTCCAAAAGTATGTCCGCTAATCAAACATGTCGGTCACTAAATCTCCCAAAAAGACCACTCTTGGCCCTCGAGCCATCCACTCAATCCCGATGAGCCCCACCGCTAGCCTTACCTGTTATACACATCATTTTAAGAAAAAGTGTTAGGCTAAAGCCTAGTGAGGTCAAACATTTACCGTTAGAAATAAACAATTATAAATGTAAACCACGGATTTAGATTTATAACAACAGTAATAAAATCTTTTACCGCGACAGTTACCTCTTGGGTTTACGGGGGAGACCCGCTTACTAACACAAATGACGGAACACAAAAGTAAGCCACTTGATGAGTCAGTAAAGCCAATACACATAGAAAGTATACGAAAAAGGATGTTAGGTTAAGTGGCTTTAAACTTACACCCACAGAAAGTCAACTTCAACCGTGAAAGGTTCAACCGCGAAAGGTTCGACCGCGAAAGGTCATTATGTTGAAATCCCCATCCAATATCGTAATACTAAAGTAAATAGGGGTCATGACTCCCGATGCAAGCAATTATGCCAAATAAAGCCCGTAAGGCCGAACGAATACTCCAACATTTGATAATATACATAGATTATCGAAGAGGTAATTTTCATAACGATCAAATCCCATTATTTATCAAAAGATCACTAGATGAAACGAAATCAGCCATTTCATGCTTAAATCCCAATCATGCTAAATCTCAACATATACACTTATCAGCAGTTAACCAAAACTTCATCATTTCCAAACACAAGTTTATATAAATGGAATCCATTCCATAAAAATACATTTCTCAAGTACTAGTAAGTTGTAGAAACGTTATCAAGAACATTGTCACTTTCATTTTATAAAATGTTTATAAACCCTAAAATCTCCAAAAGTTAGACTTGGTACAAATTCACAACCAAATATATAAAAGGAGATGTTTAGGCATTTAAAATTAATATTTTGACATGTATAAGGTTTTATAAAGAGTGTAATAACTCACCTTGGTAGTTTTCTCAAAGAAAACCAAACCCTAGAAATGGAGGAGTTGAAGATTTGAGATTAACTACACTTGGACACTTCACTTAGCTTCAAAATACCTAGAATAGGTTCATAAATGATCAAAGGTGGGAGTAGGAGGTTGCATTAATGATGGAGGGAAGTTGAAGTGATGAACTTACCCTAAAGTCTCCCAAGAAGTCGGCTGAATAATCTTCAAAATTAGATAATGAGACTTAGAATCAAGACCTTCCTATTTAACCCTCAGACACTGGCCGCGATAGTGACACGGCGACTATGCCCATGGCATAGTCGTAAGGCAATGTCGCGAGGATCCAACCCCGCTCGGTACAACTGGGGCGAGAGTGCCCTCCGCGATAATGACCATGTCACAATCACGGGGCATGATCGCGATACCTGTATCGCGAGTCCCAATCACACGGCGACTATGCCCTCGCGATAGTGACACCCTGTCACTGTCGCGGGCAATGTCGCGAGCATCCCTAACAGTCCAAATTTGACACATTTCAGCCCACGATGCTTAAATTCGATAAGTCCAAAATACAATTGATAAATCCATAAATTTAGAAGGTTCCAAAATGAGAAATATTACATAGGTTCTCAGAATTCGGGGTGTTACAGTAACGAGTCCTGAACTGAGTTGTTCAGGAGTCAATATGAAAGTTAGGAAAAACCTTGTACTCCCCCTCAAAAGATGGCATAACCCTTGATTGTAGTCATGTGACGTGAATAATCTGAATTAAATCCCACATGACATTCCTGCAAAACAGATTTTGGTTTTGGTATCCATGCTTTGATGGATCCTTAATGGTTAGTTGCCTTAGCTTTGAAGCTATGAAACTGAGGATTGGGGATGCTATAAGTACCATACCAGCTATTGACATACCTGGAATCCACAAAGTCACTATTTCCACAATAAGTGCAACAAATATTTGATCGGTTTAGACTAATCAACTTAGTTGTGGAATAGACATGAGTCGGTGACTTTTGATCAATTACAGGAGATTTGTATGACGTGTTTCCATCACTGTCTTCTATAGTTGATTTCTTTCTCCAAACCATTTTGACTTTTCGAAACACTTGATTTTCTGTATTATCAACAAGAGAATTATAGAAAAGATTTGAAGGGCGAAGCCGATCTCTTGAAAATTCATTTGATTTGACACAACTCTTCGAAGAAATAGTTGTGGAAGTTGAACTTGAAGAATAAGGAGACTGAACAATAGTATCGGGACTGGCTTGTTCAGATAGATCGACTTTGAAATTGAGTTCTTCAAGTTTCTTGACTTTTAAGGATAAACCATTTCTTTCTTCGAGAATTGAATCAAACTGTTTTTGTAAATCGGATTTTACCTTCTGTTCTTTCAAAATCTCTGTCATTAATTCAGACAATTTCTGTGAAAGCTTGCGAATTTCTGTTTCGAAAAACTTCCTCTTACTCTCAAAGTCTTTTTCAATACTGTTGCGTTTATCAGATATTTCTTTGAAAACAACATCATTTTTCTTTTCAAGCTCTTTCTTTTTATTCTCAAAAGATTTTCTTTCTATTTCAAAATTATTTCGCTCAATTATCAAAATCTTTTCAAAATTAGAAATTTGTTTTGAAAGTTTAGTATTTTGAAGCTCGAAAGTCTTTCTTTCCTCGAAAATCTTCTTTCAAAGATCAAGAATTTTCCGTTCAAACCCTTTTCTTTCATTAGTGAAACCACTCCTTTCTTTCTCAAAATCTTTTCTGTCCTTCTCAATCTCCTTCTCAAGATCAACAATCTTTTGTTTCAGATAGAGATTGTTATTCTTTAAAGCACTAATTTCATTTTTCAATGAATCATCTGAATCTTTGCTTTTATTTTCAAAAACTTTCAGATATTTTTCAGGTTTTGAATCTTCATAAGATTTTACGAATTTACCATTCACATACATATATGTTTTTCCCATTGTTACTTGAACAAAGTTATCGTAAGACGATCGCGATTTGATTCAAGAAAAAAAATTATTGGAAGAATGCAATCGGTACCCACAAGAAAAAATCGAATGTAACTCGCAGTATTAAACCAATCTCATCAAATCACCCCAAACACAATTAAGCCTAAATCTAAATTTAACAAAGTGATCGATTTAATTAGTAAAAATCCCAATTGAAAAACAATTGACCTAAAACGAACCTGATTAGTCCAAACAAATCGCTTAACAGTTAACTAGTAGCCCAGATGAAACAGTTAACCCACTATCAAAATCGATAAAGCAAAATAACATAAGACAAATAACCCAAGTCGATTTCAACTACCAAACAATACCAGTCACAACAAATAGGTAGGTAAGCAAAATCGATTGATCAAGATCAATATCAAACCAAAATCAATCAGAGACCAAAACTGACTCTAAATCGAGATCTATTGAACTCAACTTAACCCAATCACAAATATGTACAATCCGTTTAGGTGTTTATCCCGAATCAAATTGATCGAAGCTTACCGAAAATCGAAATCAAACAATCGACATCTAACATATTAACCTGAAATTGATTTAACCCCAAAATTGATTTAACTTCAAAATCTCAAAAGGAATTCTAATAATCAACCCAGATTAATGTCTAGCAAGATTTATCTTTGAATTCCAAAATTGAAATTAATCTAACTAGTAACCCAAAATCGATTGAATCACTAAACCCAAAACGAATCAAAAGCAAAAACAGATATGAATCGACATTTAGAATGAACCCAATTACAAATCAAATTTAAAATCGATAACTGATTGAACCCAAAACAAATTCGAACCCTAAATAGATAGCAGATAATTGATTGAAACCAGGAGAAAAAGGAATCGATCGAACTCTGGGGTGTGAGCAGGTGGAGGTGAGCAAAACCCTAACCGGGGTTGGGTGTGTCCAAACACAGCGGCGGTCGATTTGTGGTGGCAGCGGCGAGCGAGTGATGGTGGCGATGCTTGGAGAGATTGGTAAGCCAGAGGTGAGAGTGATGTAGGGAATCAAGTTTGGTGTCATGAGGGGTCAGGTGTAAGGGAGATGAGGGTGGACCGAGTGAAAGGATTGAGAGGTCGAGTGTGAGAGGAGATAATTGAGGGAGAGAGGTGTGTGAGGCGTAAGGGAGGCGGGTCTGAGAAGGGAGGGATGCGGGTCTCGGTGTGAAGCAGGAAAGCGGGTTTAAGAGAATTGATGCAGGTGTGAGGCGGGGTGAGAGGCAGGTTTGGGCTGGAGTGAGGATGAGGGTGAAGCAGGGGTCGATTTGGGGTGATATGCGAGTTTGGAAGAAATCGGGTTTGAATGTAACCAAGTTTGGATAAGAGGTGGGAACCTGGTTTGGGGATAGGTGTGAACCTGGTTTGGGGATAGGTGGGAACCGGGTTTGGGGAGGAAGCGGGGTTGGGAGTAACCGGGTTTGGGAGTAAGCGGGGTTAGAGTTATGCGTGAGGCGGTTTGGGAGTTCGAGGGATACGGTGTGAGGATTTAAGAGAGTCAGGTTTCAAGACTGAGTTTGGGTGGGGCGGACGCGGGGTTCGACCAAGGATGCGGTTTGCTAAGCCCGGGTAGGGTTTACCCTTCTTTGCGCCGCAGATCTCAAATCGACCAGTGTCGATTCAAGAACTTTTATGATTAAGCCCAGATTAAAACCAGATTTCGAATCCAGAACACTAACACCTTTTCTATCAAAATTTTAACCAAAAAAAATAATGATTTTCAACCAAAAGCCAAGAACACAGACTTAAGATTTTAGATCTGTAAAAACTCAAAATTCGACCGCTATACTACGAATTAGACCAAGATATTTTGCCAAAACCTTAATCCAATGCAACTAAAGATGTTGTGAACAACGAGACTCAACGATTTAGCAAAAATCAATAAACCCAGAAACTCAAGAACAAATGTCGATCGACTAGAACAGTAGAGAGAAAAAAGAAAAAAAATACCTTTTTCGAATCAAATCTTCGTCTCTTTGCTCTGATACCAATTGTGAATCCCATATTGCTCAAGTAACAATGAATATAACGATTAAACTTTTTATTGAATGATTGAAAGAGGGTTACAAAAGGACTGAATGATAAACAAACCCTCTCTCTATTCTATTAGGCGCACAATACTATCTCTCAACGTCTAACCCTAATGATTAGAAAACAAACATTAAATACTCAGGCCCAAGGTCCAACAAACCAAACTAAGCCCAATTATGATATAAGGCTTTTACAAACGCTTAAATAAAACAATTAACAATTAAACTATATAAATGCTTTATATAACTTTCCATGCACTAGGACTTTCAGTCCTAACATTGGGATTGAAGCCAATTCAATGAGTTACTACTTGGCGGAAACCTAACCTAGCAACAATGGAGATCCCATGGTCTAGGTTCAATAGGACAACTAGTTGAGGAAAACTCAAGTTCAAATACACAGGTATGCCTATTCCTATGATGTTTATTTTTTGTGTATTTTCCGTTGATGATTTAGGGATGAATTCTTGTTCTTAATAATACTGATAACTTTTGGTGGAACAATACGAAATGTTCTTGATCAGTATTACCTATATGAGATTGATGTGGGCTCGCATATTTGAAGACAAATATGGCTACGTCTTCTAAAATTCTGATGAAGAAGGATTGTTCACAACCGAAATGAACACAACGGTAAGAATCAAACTATGCATAAATATGATATGTGTGATATTCATTGTCTCGGCTTACTACACAACGTGGTCAGTTCAAGACTCTTTGTCACTACCCACAAAGTAGGTCCGATGAATACTCACTATGAAATGTTCAAGTCGCTTAGACATCTTTTCTGATGCATTTCACGTTTAGTTTTCTAAATCAGAATAATAGATACTCTGAGATTATCTTATCTTCTATTCAAATGTGGGGTATTGTTAGAGTTTGAATAGAAAATGTGGGGCATTGTTGGGATTTACTTGTTAGCTTGTCCCACATCGAACAAAAGAGGAAATTGCAATTGCCTTATAATAGGATTCATCTACCTATTATCAAAGTGGGTTACCCAACCAAGTGGGTTACCCCATATTAAATGTCAAAGATGGGCCTTGGGTCTCTTGACTTGAATGGGGGAGGCTCACGCGGGTTCACCCGTGACTTGGAATTTTTGGCAACAACAGGGATTGGCGCGAATCTCCGCGCGGGTTGACCCGCGTGAAGGGTCGCGCGGAGCACCTAACAGTTTCTTATTGGTTAATTCGGTTGAAATGAGATACCTATATATATATATATATATATATATATCATTCTCTCTCGTTTTTTGGCAGAAAAATATCATATTTTCTGGGTTTCCTCTCCTCTTCTTGATTTACGATTCATAAGGAAGCATATGCTTTGATTCGTCGGGTTCAAGTTCGTAACTTGATCGAATTGTTGTATCCTCTAGATAGACGTCCGTAAATCACCGTACGAGGGACGAATTTCTGTCTAAGGACACTGCGATTGCAAGCCTCAATTCAGTTCACGATCTTCATCAAATTATCATCAAGTTAATCGAGTTAGTCATTGTTTCCTTATCTCTTCATCAAATTATCATCAAATTATGTATACGAATACTTGTATAGAATTCGTTTTTAGATTATAAAATTATTCTGTTTTATCGATTCCAAATATTTTTGTGGAACGAATTTCTTATTCGATATTCTAAGTTCTAACAGTATTTTCGTCTTTTTACCCTTATTTAATTTCTTAGTTTTTTTTATTAAATAATAACCCGTCCCCTTTCCTTTTCTTCACCTCCCCTCCAACTAACCCGTCCCCTTTCCCTTCTCATTACCTGGCAAACCTTGTTTCCCTTCACAGAGATCCCGTTCATCGACAATCCCCTTCTCTCTATCTGGAGTTTCCCCTCGTTAAATGTATTTTACGTTAGAATTATTTAAGAACAACATAACAAACATGAAAGTGGGATTCAAACCCACACCCTTTCAAATGAGAGCCTTAATCTCCATCAAGACCAACTTAGGGGCTGTTTGTTTGCCTCTTAATGGTTCCATTAAGAGTCAACCTCTGAATCGCTAAGAGGTAAATCTAGTTTAGCAAAAAAAAATGGCTGCCTCTTAATGGTTCCAAAATCCTCTTATTGATTTTGTATCCTGATCCTCCCTTAACCATTAAGAGCCCTAATTTCATTATGAAGAATTAGCAAACAACCATATTTCATTTTACACTATATCATAAAAACCTCTTAATCATTCAAACCATTTAATCATTCTGCACTAAACCATTCTGCAACTGCCAAACAACCCCTTAGCCATTCATTAAAAGTAAACTTTTATATATTATTATAACAAAACTCATGAAACGAGGGCATGGGCCACATTATGTTCCGTTATAGGTCCATCCATGTTAATCTATTACTATTTCCATGTGCCAGCATATATATACTTTTGATAGTATTAAAAAGCCAAAATTTATGATTGTTGGTTGCCTTTTGATTTTTATGGTCCATCCTTTCTTTTTAGTAAAAGAAATCTACATGATTTGTCTTTCCATACTAAAATAATTATCTTTTGACCTAAAAAGTTCAAACACCATGTTCTGTCTTTTCATTATATTAGAAATCTACTCATCGTTTCTCTCGATTTATGTTATGAGTTTGTGCTCAATAAACCCATTTTTATAGAACTATTTTTCAAATAGTGACGTATTAATACGACACTATATTTTAGAAACATTCTAAAAAACTTGTTAAAACGTCTACAAACGTCACACATTGTAACAACTTTAGATAAGATGTTTTATAGTTTGGTCTTATAAACTTAAAGGGGTGTTTGGGATTGCTTATTTAAAATAACTTATGTTTTTTTTTAAAGTGTTTATCAATTTATGTAGTGATAAAAATGAGTTTTATAAAAAAAATGTTTAGATTAGCTTATTGTGGTACCAAAACGTAATAAGCTAATAAGTTATTATTTATGGTGTTTGAGATTACTTATACATGTAAAATAACCAAAAAAAAACCATGATTGCTTAAAAGAAATGGGTATATGATCATGACATACACATTCTTTTTTGTTTGTGAAGAAGATAATCGACTCACGTTTCTTCTATTATTCTTATGTATCCTTGTCTATATTTTATTATTGTGCCTTATAATTTTAGTGAAATACATTTTTCATCCTCTAATTGATATCTAGTTTGCAACTTTGGCCCTTTGGTTTTTTTCTTTTTACCTTTTTGTCTCTTAATTATACCAAATTTCTTTTTAATAAAAAGTTAATTTAAATTTTGAAACAAAAACAAGAAGATAAGAAACAATATGTCAACCTAAACCTACATGCTAGGAACGATTTGATTCTTTGAAGCACGAATCAATGATCTAATATCGTAACCTTTTGGTTGTCATAACAGTTTTCGTCTCCTTTACCATGTATGTATATGAACCGTTAACAAACAAATTAACTGGTTTGTAAGACTCATTCGAATAGCAAAACAGACATTTTTCATGAAAAATGACAAAACTAATATATTAATCATCATTGAACGATTTTCTAGATATAACATCTCCTTCATCACATAAAATCGAACGGTTGGTAACATCATTGCCATTCCTGATGTTAGTCACCTTTGCCTTCTCTTTCATTACTCAAGTACAAGCTGCAAATAAGGTTTTGTTTATGGTGGTAACAACACCGTTACCACTTATTTGCAACCAAAAACATAACTACCTAGCGGGTTGTTGCCTACCTGGTTTACTTTTCACATGATGCTTTTCGGTCCGAGACGCTGTGGGTTGGTTCAGGGGTTTTCGGTTACTAACTCCTCTATACCCATCATATGCCCTTTTAGGGTTTTAATTTAAAGTTCAGATATTTTTGGTTTTTTTAATGTCTTAGTTCTTGTTTCGTTTTTTTTGGCTCAATGGCCAAATCGCCACCATGGTCGTCAATATCAAAACTTAGATTTGAGACGTATCTAGCGTGGCCCAAATTTCAACTCTGCAAACATATATGATACTGATGTATATTGTTTCTCCGTGTTTTACATTTGAGTATTTTTTTTTAATTAACGAGAATGACTAAGGGGATTAATGTTGTTGATTGTATCCTCGACATTTTAGGGTTTTCACGTGTTTCAACACCTGGCTTCACTTGATTGGTTCAATGCTTAAAACATCAATATGGAGACTTGTAAAGGCTAATTAAAAACAACGAGGGTTATTGGTTCAATCATTGAACATGCTAATACATATAATAGTCAAAGGTTCGATGTTGATTTATAAACGCATAAAAGTTATACTACATACTTTACATATGTATTTTAAAATCTAATTGTTTATATATGATTTCTTCTGCTAAAGTAAGCCACCTTCTTTTTGTCATTTTGACGATAATTATTAAATTTTCAATTTGTTTGCTTATTTAAGAACTCTGATAAACATGACAAACGACAAGAATGAAAACGACATTAATACAACAAAAAACGATGGGCTTATTTTTTTTGACACGTATGCGTGCACTTGTTTGAGATTTTAAAAAATGATATAAACATTCATTTTAAGTATATATTAAATCAAACGTGGAGTCATTGTAGGTGAATCTCAGTGGCTGTAAGGGTTTTGACAACGTCTAGATTCAAACTAAGAGAAGATGAAATTTTCATTATATACCCCTAATCCTTATGCATGTGTCACAACCCGAGTAGTTAATAAAAAATGATTATTAATAAGCAAAATATATAAGTTTGAATTACAATATCACCAAAAATAAGAATAGATAAAAGAGTAATAATATTTTGGAAAATTGATTCAAATAGTCATTTTACACTAACAAATTGATCTCCTAGCCATTTCTCCTCCATTTTTTACCAAAATGTAACTACATCCGCAAATTGCAGACCTAGCTAAAAGACACTAGAAAACCGAACCTGATCAAACTTTTTTTTGGCAGACCTGAGCATGAAAAGGCAGATCTAGGCTCGCAATTGTGGACCTAAGCCTAAAAATTGCAGATGTAGTGACATGTTGGTAAAAATTAGAAATGAATGGATAAAAGATCAATTTAAGGGTGTAAAATAGTTATTTGAGTCAATTTCTTTAGAGCATCTCCAACAGCATTGCTAAAATAGAAAATTTTGGTTTTTTCTTTGCTATTTCTCTCCAACAGCTTTGCTATATGGTTTGTTAAAATAGAGAATGCTCAAAAAATCTCTAAATATAGAGAATTCTCTATAATCTCTAAATTGGAGAGAAAAAATATTATTTTATTCAATCCAACCAATAAGATTCAATATTTAACATTTTATTTTAAGTTTTTTTAAAAAAAGTGTATTGGGATGATAAATTATGGAATATTATAATAATATAAATAATGATTGATTTTCTAAAAAAGAAAAGTTGTTGGAGTTGAAAGAAAATGTTTTTAGAGATTTTGACTTTTCATTCTCTATTTTAGAAAAAATTTAACAATGATGTTAAAGATACTTTTAATATTTTAATAATAGGAATGCATGATTAGGAAAATTGGTGGTTTATATAAATACCAAATAAAGCGGGGACAAAAGTGACACTTGTCAGTTTTACAAAGGACTAAACGACAAAAGACTCAGAAAATGCACATGCCACCTATTTCACGTAACACCGCATGTGAAATGGTTGCCCAGGTGACGTGTTTGTTCAAGATTTCACGCACTTTTGTCTTTTTCTGGATTAAACACCCCACCTTAAAATTTGCTTATTGGGTTATTTCGCATTATTCTTTTGTGATCATCGTGAATCTCGTAATCTAAATTATTTAAATATTTACTTTATTTATAATTATTATATAATATTATATAAAATCATTAAATAATTTTAAGCAACAATTTGTCCAGTTCTGTTTTAATCGTAACAAACACCAAATAAATAACTTGTCATGTCCAGTCCAGTCCAGTCCAACCTTCTTATCCTGTCCACTTTTATCCTATTCAGTTATGTTCAATTGTTCCTACTTACCAAACGTTACTTTATATATATATATTTTTTTATCTTCTTCTTAGAACAACATCCTCTGTGTCTTTTATCATATTTTTCTTTCTTTCCTATAGACATCGTTTAATGTCTCTTTTATTGTTTGTTTCTTCTCTTACGTGAACACGATGGTGAAGGGCAACACCAACCACCATAACGACAACAAAATGAAAAAAAAAATCCATCATCAAAACCAAATACTAAATTCAGAAGAAAAAAAAAAGAATTAAAGTCATCCATAAATTTAGAAAACCAAAATGTTGAATAGGAATTATTTGTCTTTTTACAATCCAATTGCACATGTAAATACAAAAGTGTTAGCAAAAAAGGAATGTTAGCTTCATCTTCAAAAATGTAAACTTTTGATATTTTAATACAAACAACTAATCATCGATTGAATGTAAGACATGTTTTTTCAATACAAAGAAAATGAAAGAAATTACTTATAATTCAAGTTATTTATTTATTTTGCTATTAAATGACGATTTTCAAACTATATATCGGATATTCAGAGAATCCAGAACTTGTGAACACGCATTGTGGGCAAGGCTACGAGTTAGAAAGATGATTTCTTATTTCTTTTATTTCTATTTTGTTAGGATCGAAGTGACTGAGAGTACTCCCCTCCCTTTCCTCGAACTCGTTAATGGATCTAAATATGATGTGATATTGTCTTATAATTAGAGTTGGAGAAATATATATATATATATATATATATATATATATATATATATATATATATATATATATATATATAAAAGATTAGGTTCATTTGAGAAATGCTAAAAATATGATAAATAAAGAAATGATCCTAGCCCTTTATCTGGTTAGCATTTGCGGCTTTGACCGTAAAGCACCGGATAAATCCTTGTGTGATCTGTAGAGGATAGAGGGGTAGTTTCATAAAATACGCGAGATGAGTTCAAATATGAACCTGTATGATTCACATATGAATTATATGTTCATATATGAACTAATGTAATTCACATATGAACTCTTTTAACTGATTCATATATGAACTATACGTTCATATATGAATCAGTTAATTAGTTCACATGTGAATCACAAAGGTTCATATATGAATCTGTTAATTAGTTCAACTGATTCACATATGAACCTACAGTTAATTAGTTCATATGTGAACTAGTTAATTGGTTCATATATGAATCAGTTAAAAGAGTTAATCTGTTAATTACACTAGTTCACATATGAACATATAGTTCACATGTGAATCATACAGATTCATATATGAACTCGTACCGTGTATTTGTAAAAATTACGAAACTGTCCTTCTATTTTTGGAATAGCCGCAACTTTTGACTAGTCAAAGCCGTAATTGTTGACCAGTCAAAGACGCAATATTTGGTTGGTCAAAGCCGATATTGACCAAATGAAAGGCTATGATTACTTCTCTATTTCTCTTATATTTAGCATTTCTCAAATGAACCTCTCCCTATATATATATATATATATATATATGTGTGTATATGTATATATATATATGTGTGTGTGTGTGTGTGTGTTTTTCATTTACAAATCAAACAATTCTAATAAATTATACAAACCACTATATTAGGAAACAATAGATATATTTATGGATAATTATTATGATTCATTAATTATGATTAAGATATATATGGAAGATAATAAGGTTCATTTATTATGATCACGACTTTAAATTAGGAAACATAATAAAATCAAATATTTATTAGACTTGATGAACGACTAAGATTGGTTTATATGGTTTGTTAGAATTGCTTGGTTTGCAAATGAAACGCACCCTATATATATAGAGTTCCATTTATTTGTTAACCACCTCATTGGTACTAACCATGCTAACCAAATTTCAACCAATCATAATTCATTTTAGAGTAAATTACAGATTTGGTCTCTCACGTTTGTCGATTGTTACGGAATTGGTCCTTTATCTTCAAAAATTACATGATAACCCTCCAGATATGCATTTTATTACGGAATTGGTCCCTCGAGCTAACGGACGCCTAATTCCTCCGTTAAGCACAAGGTTATTATGGTCATTTTGCCTTTTTTTAATTATTTTACCATTTTTTAATTAATTATAATTTTTTTTTCTTGAATATTCATCTTCTTGAAGAACACCAAGAACAAAGAACACCAACAACATCAAGATTTAAAAACCCAAATCAAACTCATGTTAAAAATCCTAAATCCTAAATCAAACCCATATTAAAAAACCAAAATCCTAAATCAAACCTAAATTTAAAAAACTTAAATTAAACCAAATTTAAAAACCTAAATCAAATCTAGATTTAAAAATCCAAAACCTAAATTAAGACCATATCTGAGATAGAAATCGAGAGAAGAGAGAGAGAAGAGACGATGGTTCATCTGTAACACAGAGAAGAAGTCTCCGGAGGAGACGAACTGGCCGGCCTGGGGTTTAACGGTTTTCGTCCCTTTGCTTCGTCCATCTCTTCTCTCGATCTATCTCTCTTCTCTTTCTCTTCTCTCGATCTCCTCTCTCTCTCTCTCTCTTCTCTCGATCTCTATCTCTCTCAGATCTCTCTCACTTCTTTGTATCCCTTCTCTCTCTCTTCACTCGATTTTTATCTCTTTCTTAGATCTCTCTCTCTTCTTTGGGTTTGATTTTTAAATCTAGGTTTTTTGATTTCGGATTTGTGTCTTGAATGGAATTGATTGCAGGTTTGAAAACAGAAATGGAAAGATTTTTTAAATTTGGGTTTGATTTAGTTTTTTGAAATATGGATTTGATTTAGGTTTTTGGTTTTTTAATGAGTTTGATTTGGGTTTGTTCTTGGTGTTCATGATATTCATCATGTAGAAGATGAATATTCAACAAAAATAATTATAATTAATTAAAAAATGGCAAAATAAACTAAATAGGGTAAAATGATCATAATACCCTTGTGCTTAATGGAGGAGTTAGACGTCCGTTAGCTTGAGGGACCAGTTTCTTAACAAAATGCATACCTGGAGGGTTATCATGTAATTTTTGAAGATAAATGACCAATTCCGTAACAATCGAAAACGTGAGGAACCAAATCCGTAATTTACTCTTCATTTTACCTTGAGGTCGCTTTACATGCATGACTTCTCAAATGAGAGTATTTTTGGGATTTGCTTTTCATGCCTCAATTAACAAGATTTCATCCATTTAATGTTTCCTTAATTTTCTCACTTTTTAATATGGTGGTTATTTTATTTACATTATTTGTATTTATCTTGATTTTCGAAATCTATTTTATTTAAAATATTTTTTTAATATCAAAGATGATATCGATCAACATAGACGTTTTAATTGATTAATATGTTTTTTTTAATTCAAATGCACATATGCACACATACACACATGCACACATATACACACAAATGCATATATGCATATATGCACAAATGCTTAACCATCTAACTATTTTTAATGTCTGTTTTTTAATTTGTTCATGCATGCACAAATTCAAAATTTTCTCCATGTATTGTTTCCATATTTTTTTTTTTTAAATTTGGTAGTTATTTTATTTAAATTTGTTCATGTATGCACAAATTAAGTTTTGATATCATGTATCAACTTATTTTTTAATTTACGAATTTCAAGTAATCGTTTAATGTCTCGTCTTGAATTTGTTCATGTATGCACAAATTCAAGATTCCATCCATGTATTGTTTCCATATTTTCACTTTTTAAAATTTGGTAGTTATTTTATTTGAATTTGTTCATGCATGCACAAATTAGTTGTTTCAGGAACCAGTTACCGTGGATAGCATTTGCCATGTTATGATTCTTGTGTTTTGACAAAATTACCCTTATGCGCATATGCACAAAATGCAAAGCACGTGTGACTTACCAAAATTACCCTTATTAATCCTATCCATTGATCTGATGCATCTACAGTTGTGGTTGGTTAACATAGTTAGTACCAATGGGTTGTAATCAATGTCAAAAAGTAACCGTTGGTGGTAAATAATGCCATTTCACACCCACATGGACACTATTGGTCCTGAACCGTAATGACTTACACATAAGGTGTTCGTAAAATGGGGGAGTTGAATATAAACACAACAAATTTTCACTTTTTAATTTTATATTTTATTCAAAACATAAAATTACAGATATATTGCATAAGCTAGGAAGGTAAGACCTGTGATCCTAAACTATCTGACTGGTGGCAAGTTTACTAACGTTGAAAGAGAGAATAAATAATATTCTATTTCAGATATGAAGAAGTAAGATAGTCTTCAGATAGTGGCGCCGAATTTACTTTGATGCTTCAACAGAGAAGTTCTTTCAAAACGGTGATTTGCACAAAAAAAAAACTTGAGTCTTTTTACAAACTTTTTAAAGAGGGAGAACGACAGGACGACAATCAAGACCTTTTATAGCCTCCGTTGCGTTAAATGCTCTCCTTCAACTTTAACAAGTGTCTTTATCTGATTTATTGATCCATGCATGCTTGTACTTTTCACTTCAGCCTTTTTAGTTGATGTGGACACTTGTTAACCCGTCTCATCCTTTTATATGCACAGAGAACAGTAAAGGAAGTATGACACTAATAAAATGGTGCTTTAGAACTTACTTTGGCTGACATGCTTTTGCATGTTCCCAGACTAGGATAAGAGTTTGGGAGAGTTGGTGAACCAAACTTGCTAGACAAGTTTGTACTTCAAAATCTGGCTTGCCAGTAGTAGTATTTGTCAGACTACTGGTTGACTATATCTTATATTGATCTTCTTTCGGCTAGATGACAAACCAATCCGCTTTGGTGACTATCTTGACCTCTGTTCAACTAGTCTTCAATTTTATTGAAGGTTTTTTGCACTTTGAATCAATACAAATAGTTACAAGACTTTTACAAGTAAAAATCCTATCTTTTTCTATTCTGATTTTGAAGTGTGAAATTAAGAGTCTATTGGATATCAAGGACTTCAAATATTTCAGAAGTGTTATGTGAATCTGATGAAAGAGAGGAACTTCTATCGGATTCCAAAAGTATAGATTGGAAGATGATCTTTTGAGATATTCTAAGTTATTAATCTGACGAGCCAAATCCGAAGACATTTGATTGTCTTGTATTTTTTTTTCTAAGTCTTCGGATAATGACTCGTTTGAATTGTATCCAATGGATATACTTTTTTTAGAGGCAATGGGTAAGAATATATTCTTAAGTGTTTTATGGTCGGATGTCTATTTGTATTATTCACAAATCCGATGATTGAGACTAACAATCTCCCCCTATTTGTCAATAGTACAACTATATGTCTTTTTGGAAAAACACTTAGAAATAAAATGTTACCAAAACTCATAAGCAAAATAATTCGAACTCATAAATTATGTTGATCCATTTTTGGATTCGTTTTGTCTTTTTTCTGTTTTTGATTTTCCTAAGGCTTTTTGTTTTGTTTTCTTCCAAACTGTTCTTTCTTTTTCTTTTTCTTCTCGTTTCTTCGGATTACAAAGGTTAATACATCTAAAGGAAAATGTAAAGTAAAACGATAACATAGAGAGAAGTAAACCAAACTTTCTTTTATATCCACATAAGATATAATCAAAAGATGTTTTACGTATTTTACAAGGTCTATAAAGCTTCGTATCAAACGTTGGTTTTGGAGTTTGAAGATATAAATGATCCGATCTTTTGCTTCTCTTCGCAACTTCCTTCATTTTCTTTCTTTGAATTCTATCTTCTTCATAAGTTAGCATTCGTTTTCCGTTCTCTTTTCTTCTCTCCTCCTGAATTGTTGATTCATTCCTTATTTGTTTTCCTTAGTTGATGAATTTGTTGCTTTATCAGTGTTGCTGGAAGGAATGGTTTTGAATTTCTCCCCCTCAGCAACACTAGAGATAGCAAGAAGGTCAATAACTTTAGATGATACCATCCGAAGAGATGAGTCAATTGATTCTTGAAAGATCAATATTTTGATGATGTAAGATCTATCCTCATTAATGAATGTGGTCGGATGAGATCCCTTCAGATGCATTACTTTCAAAAAGGTTTTTGAACTGTTCGACTTGGTTATTGACCTTGACATGCAACTCATGCAGAGAAGTGACAAAACAACGTATGAGATTTGAGTCAATCTCAATTTGCATCTTTTCATTTTCTGCAATCTTCTAAGCTGACAAATGTTAAGTTTGTCGCATTTCCGAAAGTTGTTGTATAATATCCTAAAGTTGATGATAGATTGATGATGAAGGAAGATATGTCTGTGATGGCGATGATGTAGTGGGAAGAATGAAGGGTGTGGTAGTCGGATTTGGCTCAAATAATGGAGAAGGGTCCGGGTTTGCAAAGAAATATTTGACTCGGAGGACTTTGCATAAGTTTGAATCAACGTTGTCTATATGTCGAGATATAGGCGTGGATTTGAGGCAAGGATCCGAAGAATCAACAATATTCCGTGGAGAGAACATTGAGGGGTTGAGTTAGGGTTCGGATGCCACTGGTCGAATGTGGCATGGAGAAAAGACTTTGGTGGGAAAGTCTATCTAGGAAGGTGCGACACTGACCCTGGGAGATTCTGTGAGCATTAAGGGTGATAACAAAAGGCGGATAATGCAAAGTAGTGATGGCCATCTCGGCTCGGCCCGACCCGACCCGGCCCGATCAGTTAACCGAGCCCGACCCGCCTCAAAACCCGGCCCGCCCGATGCCAAACCGGTTTGAAGCCCGAAATCATGGACCGGTTTGGGTTTTTAGTGTTTTTGGCGGCCCGACCCGTTTTTTGGCCCGACCCGACCCGATTCGTACTTTTAAAAAAAAGAGACATTATGTTACCGTTTATATACGTTTTTTTGTATTTTTTACCCCCCCAAACCCCTATAAATATTTGTATTGTAAGTTTGTAACTTAAAATTATAAATAAAATGTATTTTTAAAGTGTATTTTAAAGATTTCTTATAAGTAAAACGTTTTTTTAAAGTGTATTTTAGTGATCTAATCCAATTTTTATTTTTTAAAGTTTAGTAATTAATTATTATATAAAGAAATTATTAAAAAATATATATATACGAGGCCCGATCTTGGCCCGGTTTGGGCCCGGCCCGGCCCGATTTTTCTATAACCGGTTTAACCCAAGCTTAACCGGGCCACACATTTTCGGGTAAAACACGACCCGGCCCGAAGCCCGATTGGCCCGGTTTTTGCTTTCACTGTTTGGGCCCGAAGCCCGTTTTGGCCTGGTCTGGCTCGGCTCGAGCCCGATTTTTGGCCATCATTAGAAATGGGTGTTGAGGTATGGGAAGATACCAAGGGTTTAGTTGGCATCATTGTTAGATCCAACTCACTTGTATAGAAGTATTGAAAAATAGGCTAAGTGTAGGAACCACAGAATACTGCTCAAATACACTAAGTACACCACATAAGGTGCAATGCTCAGAAGACTATGTCGACCATCTACTCGAGAAGTTCTTAACCTGAAGATAAGTTTCAGATCACAGAGACTCTGTGGTCTCTCACAGAGCCTCTGTGATGGCTAACGTCTGGAGATGGAAGACTTGAAGATTTCATGACAATGGTTCAAGACAAGACCACGTGCAGAACACATGAGCCTACTGTATGAAGATTCAAAGGATCATTTCATGCGGCTCCACGATGTTTTACTTTCCAGGTGGCATTCCTCATATGGAATGTCATCCTTTGTCTTGTACTATTGTGTGTTCCCCTTGCTATATGAAGGGAGCACTTCCTGCATTGTTAATCACGCGAGCACACACTAATCTGAGAGCATCCTGTATTTTCTTTGAGCATATTGGCACACACTTGTGCGCGTTCTTGGTGTAATTGCACATTAATGAAGCAAATTCTTCAGTAATCAACTCCAGTTTGTTTATGTTTCTGTTTATTACTTGCTAGTGTGTTTACTACCGTTCAAGGACTATATTACTACAATCCAAAACGCTTCCACACTCTAAATCATCTGTTTTGTGTAGGTTATAGTTAATTATCGTATAGAACACTGTATTGGGGATCAACAAATGGTATCAGAGCTGACTTTGATCTTTAATATCAAAGGATCATGTTCTATACTTGATTCTAGTGTTCTTGGTAGTAGTTTGAGTTTGTTCTTCATCTTGTTCATCATTCAAAAGAACATACTCTGTTTTCTGGGTTTATTTCAACTAGTTTGATATAGATTCAAAAATAGGTGTGCTCTAATTTCTAGAACAGTTTCAAAGCTTGTTTGTTGGTTATTAATACTTTTCAAACCATATACTCATCATTTTGAGTTCATCTTCACACCTATCTACATTTCATTTCATACTCTATTTTTGCAACCATTTTTGTCACACTAAAAATGGCAAATGCAATAAACTTCTTCAGTTCAGGATCCCAATCAAAACCTCCTACTCTACTAAGAGATGAATATCCCTAGTGGAAAATCAGGATGGTGCACTTTCTTGAAGGTGTGGATCCTGGTTTAGTTGAGTTTCTTCATAACCCTCCATATATTCCAATGCCTATTGTTCCTCGTGTTCCTACTACTGCAAACACACATGAAATCCCTGAATATCAACATCCCAAACCCATTGTTGAATGGACTGAACAAGAAAGTTCTTTACATGAACTTGCTAAGAAAGCCAAAAGGCTACTCATCATGGCCATTCCAAATGACATCATTCAGTCTTTGGACTCTTGTGAAACATCAAAGGATCTATGGATAGAGCTTGAAAAACAGCTTGAGGGTGGTGCTAAAACCCTAAAGAACAACAGAGCCTTATGCATAAATGAATATTTTGCTTTCAAAGCTCTGCCTGGTGAATCAATTCAAAGCACCTATAACAGATACAACTCCCTGATCAACAAATGCAAGAGTTATGGAATCAACAGAACCCCTGAAGAAAACAATGTCCAGTTTTCTTCAGAGCCTCAATGATGAATGTCTCCATTTGACTATGTCTATGGAGGCAACTTTGGACCTTGATGTTTGGTCCATATCTGATCTTTTTGGGACGTTGATAATCCAAGATAATTGAATCTCGAAGGTAATGGCTCAAGTTGGTGGACATCTAGTGTAGGTGGGAAATGCCACAGAGGTCCAGGATAAAGGGAAAAAGGAAAAGACGACAGAGGATGTTCAGAAGAAGAAAAGGAAGAAAGTGCTTGTAGCAGAGAGTGACAGTGAGGAAAGCTCTGAGGAGGAAATGGATATGACTTCGATGGCAAAAACTATTTCCCTTATGACCCGAGAATACAACAGGGTTCTTAAGAAGAAGCCTGCATACAGAGGAAGGGATGATAAAGATGACAAAGGAAGAGGATATGGTGAATCGAGAAAGTTTGTGAGAGAAGAGCGCAATGATTAGAGACAGGAAGAAAGGAGATGAGATGAAAGAAGAGGTGGACAGAGGATAGACGACAGAGGTGGAGACAAGGCTCCCCAACAAAATGAAGGATGTTTCAAGTGTGGGAAGCCTGGGCACTTCGCAGCAGAGTACATATCTAATGCCAACAAAGGCAAGCCTGTTCGAGATTCTGCTTTCTTCAAAAAGAAAGCAGAGTACTACACTCAAAGGTCCTTAATGGCTGAACAAGAAAACCTTGTGACAGATGAGTCATCTGATGAGGGGGACAAAAATGCACTCTCCTGCGACATAGCAGAAGTCAACACCTCTGACGGCGATAGTGAGGTATCCACTTCTAACTCATCTTCCAATGACTCTGAAAACAAACTCCTTAAACTACAAAATGAATTTCTTGCTTGCAAAAGCACATGCTCATAACTTGAGAAAAAGCTTGCCTTCTTTGAAAGAAAGCTAAACTTCTCACCCAAGAGAAGGATAAGCTCTATCTTGAGAAAAAATCACTTGTTTCTGAGCATATCTCTGAAAATAAAGTGTTAAAGGAAAAGGTTTCTAAACTTGATCAAACTTTAAAAGAAAAGATTAAAGAGCTAAGGAATAGTGAAAGTGATCGTTTAAATGTTGTTTCTCTGGAAAAAAAAATTCCAAAAAGAGAGAGAAGTCCTTCATCAAGACTTGCTCGACAGAGATTTGCTGATTAGAAAGTATCAGGATGCACAGAAGGTGCATGAAAAGGTAAATACCCAAGTTGGTAGAAGAGGTATAGGGTTCGCTGATATTGACCCCTATACTGGGAATAAAAGAAACAAATCTTTAGCAAATATCTTCTGTCCTGGGCAATTTTTAAAACCAAGTCTTCCAAATTTGATGTCCACATTTAAGAGGCGCAGAACCTCTGAAGGACCACATCTGAGGAAACCTCTGCAAATGACAAATGTATGGCATGAAAACAATAATTTGTCATCATCACTCTCTTAAAAGAGAAAATCCATTCCAATGAAATATTTGTCTCAAAAACAGATAGGGTTCTTCAGATTTGGTCATCTAGAGACACAAACTCAAATGGCCTTTGTGTGCATGATGATTTCTGAAAAGGAATTGTCCTCTGAAACACCAGAGTTTGTGCCAGCCTGTGTAGAAGAAAAGTTTTTTAAAAGATTTCTGGAAAATGACCTGAGGAAAACATATGAGAACCAATTTCTAAACAATCCTGATATAACCTCTGAAGTACATGAAATCTTTGAGCAAGATCTGTTAAAATATCTAAGTGTTCCTGAAGTGGTCCCTTGCATTCTCAAAAATCTAAATATTTCTAAGGACACTACTAATGGACAAAGCAATACATGTTTGGAAAATCATGACTCCATCCACAGAGATTTTCTTGATTCAGATTCTGAGTCTGAGTCTGAGTCTGAGTCATCCTCTGTCGATGAAAAGACTAGTTATGTGGAACAAGAAATAGTTCCCGTACTCTGGAGGAAACTAAGTTATCCCCTGGCATTCCTAATAGAATGATTACTCCCAAAAGGAGAACTACAAGTGTACCTATTTGCCCTGATTTTCTGGATATGTGTTTGCAAGTTAAGACTTCTCTTAAGCTTGAAAAATTAAACAAGGAAAAGATCTTGATCTCTCAAAAGGCTAAAGCTCCAAAATCTATAAAACCCTTTCAAGAGAAACTCACTTGGCAACAGAAGGGAAAATGGCCCAAATTTGACAAATTTCATGCTTATGTGTCAGTGAATGCAAGGAAGGAATGTCACAAAGGGAGAGTACAACAAAAGAGCTATCCAAGAAGAGATTTTACAAAAACTCAACCTAGATTAGATAAATATTTCTGTAAAAAGAAACCCAAATCTAAAAAGGGTTGTTGTAAACAAAGATCTGTACCCTTCTTTAATTTATTTAATGAAAAGTTCAAGGAATTTGCTTCTGGAGTCTCTTATTGTAAATGTTTTGATATCATGCATGCTCTTAACCAACACTTCTCAAGGCCAACCTGTCTTATTTCTCACCCCAAGCCCAAGAATGCCAAATTCAAGGGTGAGAAAGGACAATCTGGTACCTCTGTGAAAGAGGATAAAACCAAAACAAAGAGTGCTAAGGCAACTCCAAAGACCACTAACAAACATGGACCCATTTGGATATGGGTTCCTAAATCTCCTTGATCTGTCCGCAGAAGAAGCATCATGCGCCCATTTGGTACCTAGACTCCGGGTGCTCAAGGCATATGACTGGCAACAGAGGGTTGCTAACGTCTTACAAATAAAAACTAGGAGGTGGTTCTGTGACCTTTGGAGATAACAAAAACGGGCAAATCAAAGGCTATGGAGTCATTCCTAAGGGGGACATCGATGTCAGCAGAGTGGCCTATGTGGATGGCCTTAAGCACAATTTACTAAGTGTTAGCCAACTCTGTGATAATGGACTCGATGTTATGTTCAAACGTTATTATTGTTCTCTGTTGAAAGAAGATACCTACACAAAGGTTTTGAGAGCCAAAAGAAGAGGTGATTTATACCTCATGGATTTCAAATCAACCAACAAAGAAGAAAAGTTTTGTTTGGTATCTAGCAAGAATGAGGAGGCTTGGCTCTGTCACAATAGGTTATGTCACTTAAACTTTCACACCCTTGACAAACTTGTAAAGTTGGATTTGTAAGTGGTCTACCAAGTATTAAATTTGATAAAGACCATCTATGTTCTGCTTGTGAGATGGGCAAACTCAAAAGAGTTGCCCATAAGAGCAAATCAGACATCTCATGCACTAGGCCTCTACAGATGCTACATGTCGACCTCTGTGGTCCTATATCTGTGCAGAGCCTTGGCGGGAAGAAGTACATTCTTGTGCTTATTGATGAGTTCTCTAGATTCACTTGGGTGGAATTTGTCCAAAAGAAATCGGATGTCCCTGTGGTACTAATCAATCTCTTAAAGAGAATACAAGTTCTTTATGATTGCAGGATACATAGGTTAAGAAGTGATAATGGTACCGAGTTCAAGAACTCAACCATAGAAGCCTATCTTACGACATAAGGCATTTCAAAAAACTTCTCTGCTGCAAGGACTCCACAACAAAATGGTGTTGTTGAACGCAAAAAAGAACACTAGTGGAAGTCGCAAGAATAATTCTCACTGCCTTAGGGTTGCCAATTTCTTTTTGGGCAAAGGCCATCTCCACTGCATGCTTCACTCAAAACAGATCATTGATAGTGAAGAGGCATGCAAAGACCCCATACCATCTACTCCACTAGAGGAAGCCAAACACCAAGTATTTTCATGTTTTTGGTTGCAGGTGTTTTGTGCTAAATGACATAGACCAAATAGGGAAATTCAGTCCCAAAGTTGATGAAGCCAAATTTATTGGCTATTCATCCACCTCCAAAGCATACAAAGTCTTTATGCTCAATTCCAAACACATACTTGAAAGTATTAATGTTTCTTTTGATGACTCTTTCCAGATGACTTCTGAGCAAATCAGCTCAGGACTCAAGCTTCAAGATGAAGACTTTGGTGATTCATCAAGAACAAATGAACTTCATCATCTGTTTGAAGAGATGTTCAATGATGATAGATCCTCTGAAGATGATCGCATAACCTCTAAAGCCGAGACCCCTGAGGACCAAACAGGTACCTCTTTAACTGGTCCTAGCAATACTTTACCCTCTTCCACTACTTTTGAAGGTACAAATGTTGAGGGGGAGCACACAGAGACCAATGTTGAACAAGGCTCTATGCTCAACCAAGGACAAGATTACCTTCCTACCATCTCTGAAGGGTCAACACCAGAGGGAACACAGAACTCTAAACAAGACACCACGGAGCTCTCCACATCAACTCAAAGTGCTCAATCGAGCCCTGTGGCAAGTACAAATGATCAACCTATTCCAATAGAGGTTTTTCAACATCAAGAACACGAACATGCTCCTGAAATACAACTAGAAGGTTCCAATGATCACCTACCACGCATGACCAAGTGGACCAAGAATCACCCACAAAGCCAAATCAATGGTGACCCTTCTAACAGAGTAAAGACTCGCTCTGCTACTGCAAATTTTTGTTTCTTTACAAATTTTGTAAGTATCATCGAGCCTAAGAAGGTCTCTGAAGCTTTTGTAAATCCAAACTGGGTAGAAGCTATACAAGAGGAGCTTCTGCAGTTTGAGCGTAATGAAGTATGGACCCTAGTGCCTCTGTCGAAAGGCATAACTGCAACTGCGATAGGGACCAAATGGGTCTTCAGGATCAAGAAGGATGAAGATGGTGTGGTGATCAGGAACAAGGCAAGATTGGCGGCAAAAGGATATTGCCAAGAGGAAGGGATCGACTACGAAGAAACTTTTGCCCCTGTGGCAAGGCTTGAAGCAACAAGGATTTTTATTTCCTTCGCAACCCACAGAGGTTTTAAGGTTTATCAAATGGATGTTAAGTCGGCCTTTCTGAATGGACAAATTCAAGAGGAAGTATATGTCCAACAACCACCATGGTTTGAAATTTCTAAGTACCCAAATCATTTGTATTTCTTGGACAAGGCTCTGTATGGACTGAAGTAAGCCCCCAGAGCCTGGTATGATAGACTTTCAAACTTCCTTCTTGCCAATGGTTTCGAAAGAGGTACAACTGTTACTACCCTATTTTATAAGAAGAGAAAAAGTGAGATTCTACTTGTAAAGATTTATTTTGATGATATTACTTTTGGGTCTACTAATGATTCTTATTGTAAAAAGTTTGAAACATTGATGAAAAGTGAGTTTGAGATGAGCGTGATGGGAGAACTCACATTCTTCCTAGGATTGCAAGTCAAACAAACCACAGAGGGTATTTTCCTGAATAAATCAAAATATGTCTCTAACATACTTGAAAAATACAAAATCTTTGACTCTTCACCAATGAAGACCCCTATGGACACTGAATCTAAGCTCTACGCCAATCTAGAGGGCAAATCTGTTGAGTGTAAGCTCTACAGAGGGATGATAGGGTCTTTGTTGTACTTAACTGCAAGTAGACCCGATATAATGTTTGCAACGTGCCTCTGTGCAAGATATCAAGCTAACCCCAAAGAATCTCATCTTCTTGCTGTTAAGAGGATCTTTAGATACCTAAAAGGCACCAAGAATCTTGGTCTTTGGTATCCAAAGAACTCTGGATTTGATCTTGTGGTTTATACAGATTCAGATTATGGAGGATGCAAACTCGACAGAAAGAGTACCTCTGGGAGTTGTCAATTTCTTAAAGGTAAATTAGTCAGTTGGACTTCTAAGAAACAAAATTGTGTATCAACTTCTACGACAGAAGCAGAATATGTTGCTGTTGCTAGTTGTTGTTCACAAGTTATGTGGATGATAACCCAACTCAGAGACTATGGTTTTGATATTGACAAAATACATATCCTATATGACTCTAAGAGTGCCATTGCGATCTCTGCCAATCATGTACAACATTCTAAAACCAAACACATTGATATCAGGTATCACTTTTTGAAACATCATGTAGAGAATGTCACCATAGAGATGTACTTCGTCTCTAGAGATTATCAACTTGTTGACCTTTTCACGAAGGCATTAGATGAGAAAATATCACTTTTCTTGTTGGCAAGCTTGGTATGCTTAACATGAGTTGATCCACAGAGCCTCTGTTATACATATTTCCATTTCAGTATTTTTTTTTGTATATATTATTCAGTCTTTCTAGTATAGTTGTTTTCAAATTCTTTCCCTCTAGTCCAATGCCATGAGTTTTCTTGAATCTATGACTTGTACAAAGCTTATCTTTTATGACCCAAGCATAAATCAAGGGGGAGCAGAATGAGCCATGCAGAGAAGACCTTGATGATTTAAGGGGGAGCAAAGAAGTTCTTCGCATCGATAGATTTTGCAGGATAAGATAAGTTCTTCACACACTTTCAAGGACATAACATTTTTCTTGGACACCAATTTCCAGATATGCCCGAATTTGTTCTTCAAAACTTGTCAAAACTTTGGGTGATCAAAACTTCCAAATAGGAATGGCAACGGGCCGGTTTCGGGCTGGGGATTATGGTCCCCGTCCCCGAAACCGAAAACCATACCAGTCCCCGAAACCGTCCCGATCCCCATCGGGGATCTTATCGAGGATCCCCATCGGGTCCCCACGGTTTCCTCGATTCCCATTGGGGAACCCGTTAAGGATAAAAAATCACCGTTACCCGTTGGTAATACCCGAAACCGAAACCGAAAAATTCAAATTTCTTAAACATAAGAAGATTTAATTTTTAATTTTTTTCTTTTTAGGGATTTGATTGGGTTTGGATTTGGGCTTTTAAAATATTTGGTATCTAGTTATTAGTTAATACATAAAGCCTAAAGTTTGAAATATATATATATATATATATATATATATTATATACTATCGGGCCGGGCCGATGAGCACCATCCCCGTCCCCGATAACATCCCCGATCCCCGCCCCGTCCCCGAACCCGACCCGAAATGTTCGGTTTTCGGTTTTCCCCGTCGGGTTCGGTTTTGCCATCCCTACTTCCAAATGTCCTTCCTTAATTAGAAATTTTTTGGTCTAAGAGCCTCTGTACCTCAAAAGGACATCTCTTGACCTCTGAGTTCTAATTTGAATGATTAATTCGATCACCTCGTCGTCTTTCAATGTCCTTGGTCAACAAAAATGTTTTCTCTTGCGAAAGAACCCGTCCTCTAACCTCAGAAGCTCTTAACCCACAGAGCTTCTCACTTTCATCACTTGTGAAACTTTCCAAGGTTATGGGGTGTCGGTTATCTTTGAAAGTAACAGTCAAGTGGGTATAGCATATGCCACGCGCGTGAGATGAGTGGGAGGCGCACGTACTCGATCGTGCACCGCCCTTATCTACATGGCAACACCTAATTAGGTTGTATCTGTACCGTCTTTTTTTTTAAACGACTCACTATGTATAGGTACTCATCACGGATATCAAATATTATTAGTTATCGCTAATAATCTTTTACCCTTCTCAGTATAAATCCCCAACCCTTTCACTTGCACCATTTTTTTACCTGCAATTTCGCTCTCAAGAACTCAAAAGCAAGAATCTTCTCTTCTACTCCTTTTATTTTTCAAATGGCTTCACACTCTGCTTCATCCAAGAACTCTGAAGGTTCGAATGCTTAGAACCAATCCATGCATTCCGTAGCACAAAAAGACGATTCAAGATCCATTGGCCAAGAACAACCTCTCACTAGCAGAATGCTTTCCTTTACAAGGCACGATTATCACCTGAACTGGAAACCAAACAACCACTATGTGGTTTTGGACCCCAAAGGATTCCCTGAGGAAGTTGAAGCTCTCATAAAAATCCTGAAAAACCATTTTCTTTCAAAAGCCCTAACAATGAAAAGAACTGATATCCCTGAATCTTACATCTAACAGTTTTGGCTCAGTGCAAGACATGAAAAAGTGGACAAGTATGGATACTGTGTCATGGGATATGCAACCCATCCCTCAACTGCCAAAATCTTGGACCTTGGAATCAATAGAAGAAGTGTCTCTGAAGTCTTTGGCCTACTAACCAAGGACCAATTAAACCTAGCCAAGTTCTCAGAAGAACCCACAGAGGCTGAAATACTGGAGTTCCTTCGAATCATTGGGTATGCCATCCACATTGCAAAAAGGACTGACTTCCGCAGACAGAACCTTCCACCTCTGTGGAAAGTTCTTTTTTCCATTCTCAACAGAACCTTAACTTGCAAGGTTGGGAGCCCTGACCAATCCAGCCATACCATCATAGCCATCATGTATGGCATTTACTACGACATCCCACTTGATTACGTAAGCCTCATCTTCAAGGAGATACGTAATGCGGTGATAGCTAAACAGGATGATCAAGACAGGGGCACAGAGCCCAGGAACCTCGTGTTCAACAGGTTCTTTGTCGTTCTTCTGGGCGATGAGCTGATTGGGGAAGGCAAACTTCCTGCAGAGGGCAAGTTAATCAAGCTCTATGACATGAAGTCCCACAAGCCTACTACACTGAAGACAGGGTACCTAGGGGCCAGACCTCTGCCAGCAAGGCTGCTAACATACTTGGGTAGTAAAGATGGGATTAGGACATACATTTGTGGTCACAGGACTCCTGCACCGACCCCCCCCCCCCCCCGAGTAGGATTCCAAGTGGGAGAGATAGTTGTGTACCTTAGGGAGGAGAGAGCAGAGGAAAATGAAAAAGATGTTTCCGCAGAGGCACATGTGCAAGCTGAGAGAATAGAGCCTGAGAGTGGGAAGGGGAGTGACCAACCCAAGAAAGAAAAGAAAAGAAAAAACAAAAAGAGGGTCAAAGTAGAAGAGGGCCCAAAGACTATGGCAGAGGTAACTGAGACCTCTACGCCATAAAAGAAAAGGTCGAAGCAGGACAAAGCAAAGGCAGTCTCAGAGGCTGCAGTTGTGGAAATGACAGAGATATCTAAACCTCTAAAGGAGAAAACGAAAAAGAAAACCAAGAAGCCGAGTGTTGAAGTGGTAATCAAGCAAAAGGTTACAAATGCCACCACTGCAATGCCCCCAAAGAAACAAAAGAAAAAGAAGTTGGTCAAGATGGATGGCAAAGAAAAACATGAATCCTTAACCAAGGCTCAAAAAGATATACTGAGTGAGGAACCTGCAGAGACAAAAGAAGAACCTATGCAGAGGAAAAGAAAGAAGGTTGTGATCTCAGAGGATGAGACTCAAGATGAGAGGCCTAACAGTCCTCTGAAAGTGGCCACAGAGATAGCCAAAGAAGTGGCCAAACAATACTCTGTGGACATTGGAGAGACTTTGGAGATGGAGATAGAGGACGTTACTGAGCTTCCTATCAGTGAAGAAGAGGGAGAGGAGAGAAAAGAAAATTCGTTGGAGGAGAAGGGAGAAAAAGATGCCTATGGCACACCACCTAACCAACCTCCCAGTGCAACCCACACCTCTACCCCTGCAGTTCTAGTGCATAGGGGTATTGAAAAAGGACAACACAGTCCGAACCCAAACCAGCCAACCCGGACAGAGAATATTCCTTTATCTTCTGTGCCATTCACAGTCGGGGAAGCCAAATCCACCCCATCCTCTCAAAAGGATGGAGGTGTAGATATAAGTGTCCAATAGCCCCAGGACACGACACATACCTCCGTAGAGGTATTTGTTACCTTTGTTCCTCTCACGAGTGACAACCAAACCATTTCAGAGATCGTAGTGAGGACACACGTCAACTCTGTGGATCTAGAACATCCACAGAGTTTACTCAACAAGGATCTTGGGAGAGACTTTGAATCCTCCCCCAAGAGACTTATTGAAAGAACCTTCATAGATGATTCCTCTAAGGGACATCAAGGATTGAAGGGAAATCCTGCAGAGCTCAACATCACCACAGGCTCTAAAGGTGCCAAATACTCATTGGCTCAATCTAGACCATGTGTTGGTCCAGAGGTTACCCCGAACACTTATGTCACAAAGGCCGAGTTTAAAGCCTTTGTTGACTCTGTGATCCAAAAATTGGATGAGTTAGAAAGCTTTATCCCTCCTGCTCCCCAACTTCCAAATCCAAATGATGTCGCAGAGGCTCTGCGAGCTAACACAGAAGCTATGCGAGCACTTTAACGAATTTCAGAACAACAATCTGCTGATATCAAGAAGTTATTGGATGTCTCGGCCTCGAATGCTACAAAGGATGACTTTGATCAATGTGCAAAATCCATTGTAACACCCTAAAAATAGGGATAACAAAAATTCGCAAAACAGACACGAGGTATGCAAAATAACCATAGCAAGAGCCTCCCAAAAATGGGGAAATGTATAAACTACCTGTTTAATTACAACTGTACTTCAAAGGACAATAAATAACAACCAACTAATCTAATTTCAATAACTAGAAGAGAGATTACAAAAGGGTTGTTATCTAAGAACCCAAACGGTTCACTTTCAAAGGTATAATATGTCCATGTGCAAAAACCCCAAGCTCTCACCCCAAAGCAACTAAGCATGCTTAGGACCGGCGTCGTTAGAACCTGAGATACACATCGACACCAAACAAGTATTAGGCCAAAAAGCCTAGTGAGTTGAACAATAACAAGCATGCATGAACAGTCGTAATTCTTATCAGCAGTTAACCATAGTTCAACAAATGTGGAGTCAATAGGGGAGACCCATAGCACCAATCAAGTCCCACCCAAGAGTCGATATACCTTGATGCCCTTAACAAGGAACACCCCAAAGGCCCGGCCCACCCGAAGACTATCGCTAAGAAAATTCCCCGAATGGCGGAGGTCTAGGCACATACCATCACAGTGGCGCCCAAGACTATATCCTCCTAGTGTACTGACTTGGTTCGTCCACATAACAATTATAAGGGGTCCTTTAGGTATATTTCAACCTACATAATTCAATACCGACTATGGGTATAATATTACCACCTTATCCTCATGATGTCTAACAAAAGACCCAATGTAAATCATGCTCATCATTCATATAAACATATCACCAAAAGGGTATTTCAACTAGAATCATCATATTACCTATATATGCATACATCCAACATATCAAAGTACCCACATTATGCATCTATGAGACAAATCCCAAATAATGATACATATAACATTGCTCATGGAATATCATCCGTATATATATATATATATATATCTTTCAACTATTTTCATGAAGAAATCCCCAAACATTAAAACATATAGAGACAAGATAGCAAATATGAGATTATGATGTGTATCTAGTTTTAACAAAGGTTTAGTAAACTCACAATCTAGGTTTTGAACCCAAAACCAAGAAAATATGGAAACCCTAGAAGTTGGATAATGAAGATGGAGACTTGTAGGTGAAGCTTGAAGACTTGAGGAGAGTAAATGCAAGGTTCCAATAATCCAACCACCAATGTAGGTTGTATTTATGAGAGGTAGGGTTTGGTGAGGAAAGGGGCTGATTTAGTGAGCTCTAAAATCGCCAATGGAAAGGGAATGTAAGAACCAAATGAGAGAAAATCGGCCAAAGAAGGGTTTAAGGGGCTGCAGGTCGATCGCGACTTGTGCCGCTACTTGGACCTGCGCCATAAGTCACCCGCTATCCCGACCAATTTCGAACACAGTGAGTCACGCGGCTAGTGCCGCGACTATAACTCACGCCTAAGTCGCGAGGTTCCTCAAACCTGAAACATCCCAGTGGACTACACGGCTTGTGCCGCGACTTCTACTCGCGACTAAGTCGCGAAACACCCTGTTTACCAAACACAAGTCTGAAACTCCCAATTCGATATCGAGCAATTAATCACAGACTAAAATGGAAATTAAACACATACGTTCTACTTTGATAGACACATAAACATAAGATTAACAAAACCTCAACTTACCTGAATTTACGGGTGCGTGTTACATCCATAAACATCCAAACCGACACAATCAAACAGGTTGGTGGCATTACAATGGAAGAAATGGCCAAGTTCGCCGCAGAAGTTACAGCCTCTGGGGTGGACGATTTTACAAAGCTAAAAGAGGAAATTAAGGACATGACTCGCAGTGTCATGGTCCCAGTTCAAGCTCAAGCCTCATCTTCTGCACCACAACCACCCCCCACTGCAACAAATATTAGAACTCTGGCAACCAAGGAAGATTTTGAAGCTATGGGTCGGATACTTCTGAAGGATTTAAACTTGCTTGGCTCTGATATTACAAAATAGGGAAAATCCGTTGCCGAAGAGCTGAAGAAGACTGTAGTTACATTAAAATTCAAATCCGACTATGAAGTCAACAAACTCTCCTTCTCCGTAGACGATGTAATGCAGAAGATCACCAAACATGCAAAGACACATCTCTACAAAAGGAAAAGAAAGAAGGCACCTGCGTCTTGCCAAGCAGAGGTAGAGCAAAAGAGGGTCAGGCATGACGACCAGGACCCTGATGTCTCTGGCCCTAGCCATCATGAGGGGGAGAAGGCTACCACAACCAAAACGTCTACACCTATAGTAGCTACTCCTCTTCAAGTCGTGCCCCTACAAACAAGTACCTCAGAGGACACAAAACAAAGATACAAATCTTGTGCCTCTAAGGTAAAAGCCAAAGAATCTGCTGTTGCGTCTAACTCTCCAATAACAACAACCTCTGCAGGGTCCACACTGAAGAAAGCAAAGGTCAGTGTTGGAACCAACATATTGGCAAAAGAGCTTGAGAAGTTCATAGAACCATCAAGTCCTGATCTAATGCCCACTGCATCTTTTCCAAAAGTACAGTTCTCAAGTCTTGATCCCGTAAACGCCAAAGAGAATGATTCAGAGATCCCTCCACAGAGCACACCGGAGAAACCCTTTGAACCCAAAGAACAGATCAAGACACTCTCTGTGGATAACACCTCTAAAGAAAAAGCCAAAGTGAATTGAGTAAAAGAAATCGTTCAATCGATATATGCCATGAGGATTTCAATTCCAAGGCCTCCACCGAGAGAACTGAAGTTCATGAAAACATCCACACATACCTATACTCTGCCAAACCTGAAGATGTGTTCATTGCACCCAATATGCACCCTCTAATAAGGGAGGACGTCAGAAGAAGGTTTGACAAAACCGCTCAAGGCAAATCACAGGTGTTTTCCACATAAGACATTAAATAGGTTCTAAGCATGACTCTGCACTCCTTCTCTTACAAGACCATCATGTATGTAAAGTATAAGGTTGAAAGAAAGGATGGGAAACAATATGAGTTCTCAGATGTTGACTTAAAGAACCTCTGCGCCAATGATCTACCACAATTACATGCCTACACAGAGCAACGCTTGGAAAAGAGGAAGGATTTTATGATCGCAAATGGAAAAATCAAAGAAGTCATGTGAGAACATGTCAAGTATCATAGCAAGATGGACTTCAAGATAGCTCTGCAGCTTGGAGTCGAAAAGCTATCGATTACAAGACCAGATGATCACTTCCCAGGCATAGAAGATATACCTTCCAACTCCATGATCGCAGAGCCTGTGTTTGGTTTTATCTACAGAGATAATCATGACGTAAAGAAGATCTTCAAGCCCGACCAATGCCACAAATAATCCAACAACACTCTTAAGAGGATCAAATACACAATCACAAAGAGAATTGGCAGAGAAACTGTACAGAGGGGACCCGCAAAGAGGTTAATCAGAGACATTGATGCACATATAAGATATAGAAAGCTCATTCTGTCAATGAGAAAAACACTTGCAGAGAGCTTCACCAATCCAATCAATGATTTTCCTCAGAGAAATTCTGTAATAGTTTAGATTTTTTCATTCATGTAATTTCTTTAATGTAATTGCCTTCTGGCATTTCCTTTCTGAATGAAAAATCAGTCTTCAGAGGTTGAGTTCCTTTCACCTCTTTTTGTTTCTAACTTAACTAAACACTCACCATTCCAAATTTTTACTTTTCAATACTTAGGGGGGAGATTGTTAGCTCCAACTGACTTGTATAGAAGTATTGAAAAATAGGCTATGTGTAGGAACCACAGAAGACTGCTCAAATACACCAAGTACACCACAGAAGGTGCAATGCTCAGAAGACTCTGTCGACCATCTACTCGAGAAGTTTTTAATCTGAAGATAAGTTTCATACCACAGAGCCTCTGTGATAGCTAACGTCTGGAGATGGAAGACTTGAAGATTTCATGACAATGGTTCAAGACAAGACCACGTGCAGAACACGTGAGCCTGCTGTATGAAGATTCTAAGGATCATTTCATGCGGCTCCACGATGTTTTACTTTCCAGGTGGCATTCCTTATATGGAATGTCAGTCTTTGTCTTGTACTATTGTGTGTTCCCCTTGCTATATGAAGGGAGCACTTCCTGCATTGTTAATCATGCGAGCATACACTAATCTGAGAGCATCCTGTATTTTCTTTGAGCATATTGGCACACACTTATGCATGTTCTTGGTGTAATTGCACGTTAATGAAGCAGATTCTTCAGTAATCAACTCCAGTTTGTTTATGTTTATTACTTGCTAGTGTGTTTACTACCATTCAAGGACTATATTACTATAATCCAAAATGCTTCTGCACTCTAAATCATTTGTTTTGTGTAGTTTATAGTTAATCATCGTATAGAACACTGTATTTGGGATCAACAATCATTATCTCATAAAGAGATATGGGAAAGTAACTTTGACCAATTGGATCAATATCTAAATCCGACAAAGGTCTAATCCGATCAAGATTTTCATGTCTATCGGAAGGAGATTTTAATCTAGAACTGGATTTTGGTAGAGCTGAAGAAGAAGAATCTTCTTTGGAGATGGTTCTTATTAGGGATGAAACTTTTGCTTCAAGAAAATTCTTGGTTGCATTCTCGACAAAAGATATCATTCTATTGAATACCTGAGCTATGAGCTAAAACATCCATACCTATAGGAATTGCAGGATTGGATGAGAAGACCATGGTATGAACTGTTTGAAAGCTAAGATGACTTGCATATATATATCGAAAAATACATTGTTTGGAATCTTCTTTTCAAGCTTTTTGAAAATGATAAAGGATAGGAATCTAGTGTAAGGGGTCTGTTTTTGCTTGCGACTCATAGTGGTTTTCTTCATGAGACTGTTAAAAAAATATAGAGCAAAGTTTATATTTCTTTGGAACATGAGAGAATGAGCAAGTTTTGTTGTGGTGTTGGGGCATTGATTATAATCATTTGTTTTGCCACTCAAGAAATAGGTAAGTTGGGAGAAGAAGAAATACCATACATTGCTCATGTTTTTACGAATAAGGGTTCCTGTTGCAGAAACATTCTTGACTACTTTCCTATATTCAATCATTGTCAGTACATCTTTAAGATCAGAATCAGAAGGAAAGTTCTCAAACTCTTGATCTTTAGAACAAGGTAGACGAAGGACTTGAGCAAGATCATCTACTAAGAATGAGAGGTCATTCTCAGACAAGACACTAAAAAAGATTTCTTCTGTGTCCGTGTTGTAGCAAGTAGCATGCATGATCTCCAAAATTTCTCTAGAAAAATTGTACTCATTTTAGGGTTTACGATGAGTGCAAACCTAACTGGACTTTTTGAGAGAAATCCATAATGATGTATTGATCAAGCATACCATCACACTTGGAAAGATATCCAATGTAATTTGTACTCTTAATCTCAATCGTTGCAGTAGGGGAGTTGGATGAAGGAGATGACCTGAAGAACGACGCCATTGAAGTAGTTTAGGAGAAAAGAATATTCAATGGAGAAGAACACTTGGTGAATTTTGATGTTAAAAATGAATTTTGAGAGTAAATGGAGTGTTTTAAGGGATAAGATGTAATTATGCGTTGGGTTATAAGTGGCGCTTCAAAAATTCATACTGACTTGAAAGTTGGGTCGATGCTTCTAAATTTGACATGTAATGATGAAGATGACGTTGGATTACATTTGACTTATAGGGTTCCATACCATATGGGAGTGTGAAAAGTCGGATAACATCCAAAAGAAGGAGGTAGCGGATGAAGGAAGATATAAAGATCGAATTAAGAAGGATTATATTTAGAGTTCCACACTGGAAGAGAATGTGAGAAGGCAAAAGAGAGGAGCATCCGAAAGAGAGAGGTGTCAGATTCAATAGGATACATAGTCCTTATCTTTTCAAGAAGAATCTACACAAGATTATATATTTTATTAGATGTGATGACTCCACATATGATAGGTAGGTAGGATAGATACATTGTATCTTCTTGAAAATCTCATTTATGGGATGTTACACCCATCAGATCTACATAGGATGTATAGTGATTACAATTTCATAGAACACTTTCAAAAAATTTAAATAGCTAAAATAGAAAGTTAATAGGATAATAAATGAGAGTGATTATATATATTTTCTAAATTTAGCATTCCCAATTCACTGATCAAAAACTTGAACCTTGACTCAACTAGAGGTTTAGTAAATAAATCAGCTAAATGGTATTCTGTGGAATAAAGTGAAGTTCCACATTTACTTTAGATATGTGGTCCCTGATGAAATGATATTTGATATCAATGTGCTTATTTCTTGAATGTAGAACTGGATTATTGGTAATGACAATAGCACTGGAATTGTCACATAGAATCAGTATAGAAGAAAATCTTATGTCATAATCAACAAGCTGATTTTTCATTCATAAGATTTGTGTTGTATAGCTTCCAGCAGCCACATACTCAACTTCTGCAGTGGAGGTAGATACAAAGTTTTGCTTTTTGATTGACCAACTTACCAATTTTCCACCAAGGAGTTGACAACTTCCAGTAGTGCTTTTCCTGTCTAATTGGTATCCTGTATAATCATAATCTAAATACCCAATTAACTTAAAACATGTGTCTTTGGAATACCAAATACCAAGATTAGGAGTTCCTTTCAAGTATCTAAAGATTTTTTTACAACCAAAAAATGGGATTCTTTTGGATTGGGGTGATACCTGGCACAAAGACATGTGAAGAACATTATATTTGGGCAACAGACAATAAGATATAAAATAGATCCAATCATTCCTCGATAATATATTATATCAACAGATTTTCCATTTAGATCAAAATGTAACTTGATCGGATGAGCCATTGGAGTTTTCATGGGTGAACAATGGTCAAAGTTACATTTTTTAGTAAATCTTTGACATCTTTACTTTGATTAATAAAAATGACATCATTCATTTGTTTGACTTGCAAACCCAAGAAAAAGTTAATTCATCCATCATACTCATTTCATATTTACTATGCATGAGATTAACGAATTTCTCACAAAGAGAAACATTTGTTGCACCAAATATGATGTTACCCATATAAATTTGAACAAGAATGATATCATTACCAATTTTTTTAGGAATAGAGTGTTATCAATCTTTCCACGAATGAAAGTGTTATCAAGAAGAAAGATGGAGAGAAAAAGTCATACCATGCAAGTGGGGCTTGTTTGAGACCATAGAGTGCTTTTTCCAGTTTATATACATATTCTGGATTTGTTGAATCTTCAAATCCAGGAGGTTGCTTTACGTATACTTCATCTGATAATTTTCCATTTAGAAAAGCACTTTTGATATCCATCTGAAAAACTTTAAAGTTTTTGTGAGCTGTATAAGCTAGGAAGATTCTGATGGCTTCCAGTCTTGCTACAGGAGCAAATGTTTCATCATAGTCAATTCCTTCTTCTTGGTTGTAACCTTGAGCCACAAGTCTGGCTTTATTTCTGATGACAATCCCATATTCATCCATTTTGTTTCGGAAGATCCATTTTGTTTTATTGATGGATTTACCCATGGGTTTAGGAACGAGCTTCCATACTTTGTTTTGCTCGAAGCAACTCTTCTTGCATAGCATTTACCCAATTGGGATCTTGAATGGCATCTTCAATCTTTTTAGGCTTTATGAGAGAAAGAAAGTTGACATAAAGACATATGTTAGCTGACATTTTGGTTTTTACACCAGTGTGATGATCCCCTATTATTTGCTCAATTGGATGTCTTTTTGTCCATTTGATGGAGGGAGGAAGATTTGTTGAGGAATTGTTGTTTGTATCCGATGAGTCAAAAATTGGAATATAATCTTCAATTTAACGTGCGGTAAAGTCATATCTACTGTCATTTTCAGGTTCTGATGAGGTGGATAGAGCAAGTTGATTCTGGTAAGTAGAGGATGATGAGTTCAAGAGGGGATTAGAGAATGTATCTGTTGAAGAGTGTTAGATCTTAGCAGTTGTAGAGAGATCCATTCATTGAGTTCATCTTCATTAAAGGTGTCGCAAGAGGAAGATGACGTAGTTCCCTTTTCATCAAAGTGAACATGTATTGACTTGTTGGCCCTGAACCACAATGACTTACACAGAAAGTGTTTGTAGAAGGGAGAGTTAAATACAAACACAACAAATTTTCACTTTTTAATTTTATTTTTTATTAAAAACATAAAATTATAGATATGTTGTGGAAGCTAAGAAGGTAAGAACTGTGATCCTAAACTATCTGACTGGTGACAAATTACTAACGCTGAAAGAGAGAAGAAAGAAAGTTCTCTCTCATATTTGAAGAAATAGGATAGTCTTCAGATAGTGATGCAAAATTTAGTTTGAAGCTTTCACAGAGAAGTTCTTTTAAAACGCGTGATTTACAAACAATGACAATGAAGACCTTTTATAGCCTTCATTGCATTAAATGCTCTCTTTCAAATTTAACAAGTGTCTTCATCCGATTTGTTGATCCATGCATGCTTGTACTTTTCATTTCAGCCTTTTTAGTTGATGTGGACACTTAACCTATCCCATCCGAACAGGAAATGAAGTATGACACTTATAAAATAGTGCTTTAGAACTTACTTTGGATGTCATGCTTTTGCATGTTCCCATACTAGGATAAGAGTTTGGGAGAGTTGGTGAGTCAAACTTGTTGGTCAAGTTTGCACTTCAAAATCCGGCTTGCCAGTAGTAGTATTTGTCAACCTACTAGATGAATATATCTTGTATTGATCTTCTTTCGGCTAGATGACAAACCAATCCGCTTTGGTGACTATCTTGACCTCTCTCCAGCTAGTCTTTGATTTTGTTGAAGGCTTTTTACACTTTGAATCAATACAGATAGTTACAAGACTTTTACAAGTAAAAATCCCATCTTTGTCTATTCTTAAGTATAAACTATACAATTGTTTCCAGTTATAGACATTTATGATGTTAAGAGTCTGTTGGATATCAAGGACTTAAAATATTTCTGAAGTGTTATATGAATCCGATAAAAGGGAGGAACTTCTATCAGATTCCAAAAGTATAGATTGGAAGACGATCTTTTGAGATATTCTAAGTTATGAATCCGATGAGCCAAATCCGAGGACATTTGATTGTCTTCATTCTTTTCTAAGTCTTCGGATAATGACTCGTTTGAATTGTATCCGATGGATATACTCCTTTTTTGAGGCAATGGGTAAGAATATATTTTAAGTGTTTTATGGTCGGATGTCTATTTGTATTATTCACAAATCCGATGATTGAGACTAACAGACACCCATATCAAGATTCGTAGCCTATGGCATGTAGCTCAGTTGGCAATGGGGCAGGGAGACTTGCCCAATAACTAATAGGTCCTGGGTTCGAGCCCAGCCCCCCTCCCCCCCCCCCCCGCTAGCCACAGTCGTTGAGTGAGCCTCAAAATGCCTCCTCATACGGATGCCCGAGTAGGCAGAGTCAGTTATGAGGCCGATCAAGGTTTTCAGTATCAACCTTTTGCCCAATATCAAGATTCGTATATTATAACAAATGATTCATATTATGATAAGCAACATGTGTTTTATCACTGTCATCAATAACAACTCAGTCACGAATCACAATCATGGGATTATTTCTCATAATCATGTGAATCATATAGGTTTGTTAAAAAAACAATGGTATATTGTGAACGATTCTTATAGAAAGTGTAGATTTGATATATGAGCAACAACATTTTGACTCAAAAGTGTGCAATTTAGAAACATTGGTATCTATAATCACATATTCGAAATAGCATCATTTAACTTAATAAACAAACATTTAACACTTCTTAAATTTGACATGATTTCATAGTTGATAGTTATGTTGTTTCTCATTGGTAATACTTAGAATATAAATTAACTCCATTACAAAATACACCGTTTGCTTGATTGTAGAGGTGATGGATTGACTTTTTCAAAAAAGGAAATTAAAACTAATAATAGTTATTTTATAAAATTTGATCATACTTGTTACATAAATTTGTACAATTAATATGCTTGTGACATTATGGCTACTATTGAGCTATAGGTCGCAATCATACCAGGACTTTAAGTAATCATGGTTTGTTCAGTTTGATATAATATTAAATGAGGTATGCTTGATTTCAATATCATATAAAAATTATAGTGCATTATCGATTTTTTAGTGACGTAATTAAATCGGTGTATGTTCATTTTATTCTAGAAGGTATTAAAAAATCTGAGCTTGATTGTTAATCTCAACCATTTGATTTGATAATAATACAAATACCTCTGGTTAACACTCAAAAATATTCTTAAAGTTGTCTCACTTAGAATCAAGGTTCTAAATGGCGTGAGGCATTGTGTGGCGGCGAAGCCAAGCCTCAAGCCTTAGGACTCATGGCGAAGACATGGCGTTTTCAAGGCGTGACTTATGGCTTCATTTTTCTAATTCATATATAATATCATATATAAAAACGTTTGCTTTGTAGTGTTACTCAACGAGTCAATAGCAATAAGCAAGTTAAATTATGGTATATATTAAAAAACTTGCACATTAAAAACGTAAAGGAAAATCAAATATTGCATTACGAAGTTGTGCATTAGTCCATGGCGTGCCATGGGCATAACGTGACGTGAGACACAAGCTTGTGTGTCATGACGCTATGGCGACTGTAAGGCGAGTTTTTTAGAACAGTGCTTAGAACAACACAAATCGGATTGACATCTTGGAGTCAAAACAATCCGAAAAGTATATCTTGATTAGTAACATATATTAATCATGTTTCTCATCTGGATTTGCTATCCGAACTTGTATCCAGATTTAGGGGCCGTGTACCAAACACTTACCCGGATAAGCGTTTACCAATAAAATTTAACACTATCACTTACTTAGCGAGTAAGATTTTAGTCCACCAAAACGGTATCGTATGCAACAATTTTCCCGATAAGCGTTTACTGGTAAATTTTAACGCTATCACTTATTGCCTGGTAAGATTTTAGTCCACCAAAACGGTATCGTATGCAACAATTTTCCAAGTAAGCGCTAACCGTGGTAAGAGTCTTCGCCATCACTTACCAGGGTAAGACTCTTGGTCCTTGCCTTAACTCTTACCGGGTAAGATTTTTGGTCATTGACATCTTCATCCATAAGGTAATATGACTTGGTAAGCGCTTACCCGGGTAAGCGTTTGGTAAACGGCCCCTAACTTGTATCGGGATTAGTCATCTTGACTTGAATCCAGATTTGATATTCAGATTTATATTCAAATTTGGTGTTTGGATTTTGAAATCCGGTTGTGATATCCGAAAGTAAAAAAGGACCATAATATGTTATAGGATCCGAAGTCAACTTCATAAAACAAATGTCTTGCTAAAATGTAAATTACAATTTATGTTTCGTAGAAAAATTTAATAGATATGATTTTTCCTTTGTAAAAGTCTTATTGTCTTTATTGATCCAAAAAGGGTGTTAGCCTAGTGGTAAGGCATGTGGACTAGCTAGTAGCGGTCTCATGTTCGAACCCTGGGGGACCCATCCTGGAGGTACGGGGGCTTCGACCTCGGGCTGCATGCTTTAGCAGTCGGGTTTCGGCCCATATTGCCAGGGATTAGTCTAGGCCCAATGTGGTCTGGGATACCCTCTCAAAAAAAAAAAAAAAGCCTTCAACAAAATCAAGACTAGTTGAACTGAAATCAAGATTGTCACCAAAGCGGATTGGATGCCATCTAGCTAAATGAAGACCAATACAAGATAAAGTCAAAAGTATCTGGCAAATACTATTTTTGGCAAGCCGATTTTCGAAATGCAAACTTAACCAACAAGTTTGGCTCGCCAATTCTTTTTTTTTTTTTTTGGTAAAGGAGTATCTCAGACCACTTTGGGCCCGAACTAATCTCCTGGAAAACAGGCCTATGGCCCGCGGGCATTCATCCCGTGGCCACAATGCTGCGAGTGGAGCTCGAACCCGGGCAACCGCTATGAAGTCCCCAGGCTCTTACCATCACGCCACAACCTTGGCTCACCAATTCTGCCAACTCTTGTCCTGGTATGGGAACATGCTTGCATTTCAGACAAAATATGTTATAATGTACTATTTTATTAGTACCATACTTCTTTATTGTTCTTTCTGCATATAGAAGGATAAGTTGTGTTAACAAACGTCTACATCATTCTCAAAGGCTGAAATGAGGAGTACAAATATGCATTGATCAGCAAATCAGATGAAGATACGCGTTAAAGTTGGATAGCAACATTTAATTCAACAGTGGTTATGAAATTTCATCTTTGTCAAACGTTGCAACTCACCTATTTTGAAAGAAATTTTGAGTGATGGTTTCTTAGGTAAAATCGGCGTCAACTATCTGTAGGGCTATCTTAGTTCTTCATATCTGAAAAAGGTACCTTCTTCTATTACTCTTTCAGTCTTCAGCAAACTTGTTACCGTCGAGATTGTTTAGGATCAGGTCTTACCTCCCTAGGTTCCGCAACAAATATGTAATTCTTTGTTTTTAATAAAGATACATAATTAAAAAGTGAAAATCTATTGTATTTGTATTTAACCCGCATTCTACATACACTCATGTGTTAGTCATTACCTTTTTCACGACCAACAATGATCATATGTATTGGTAATAATTTTAACACTATTAGTATACTATTCATTATGGCACAATTATATAAATCAATAAAATATGAACAATATAATATGTTTTTTTACAAGATGATACAAAGTCATGTTAAGTAAAAATGGAATTGTTGTTATGATAGCAACACGCATAATAATTAAAACTATGTGATGATGTACGATTGATGGTTAGATGTTGTATTATTTTCTTTGGTTTTTTTGGTTCGTCACAATGAACCGATCAAAATTGATATAATGGCATAATAATTCTCAGCCTCTCTCTTTCATACACATGTATAGATGTAAAAATAATGAAATCAGTGACAATGTGATATTTTTAAAGATCCGACAAAAGCTTTTAAATATGAATAAAATGTGATGGATAAGATTTCCATGGTTCATTTGTGAAACACTTCATTATAATCTATTGACATATAATTTAATTTCAATTTAAATATTTTTAAGGCTCCCAAAATAGAAAAGATGAAATTGGTTTAAAGTCAAAAGAATTAATTTTCAATTCAAAAATTAAAATATTTCTTGCTATATATAATAAAATTATCTATTTTGGTGTTATTTCTACAAAATATGTTAAATAAATCGCATTAATTATTTTGTGTCCAAAATTTGTTATTTAAAACATATGCAACTTTTAATCTAATTCCATATATATATATGACAAAAATAAATTGTGAGTTTGACAAATTTTAGTCTCGCTTTTTTGTTAATAGATCATACGATGGTAGCAAAAAATTATGTTGGTTTGTCCAAGGCGCAATTTGCGCCCTAGGGCCCCATTTGTGCCCCTGGGCACGTGTCAAGCAACAATCAACCCTAATTAGGGTTTCTCCTTAGATTTTGGTTGGTTTGCTATTGTTTCATGTTTTTAACCTGCTTTTTCAAGTTGATGTGTACTGTATTTTTCAAAAAGTTGTGATATCAAATCAACTTTAGCAGATGAATTATTTCCCTGTGGTGGTACAAATTTGATTCCCTAAATTATTGCTATAAAACCAGCAACCATTGAAGTTGTAAATCACAATTTTCATCCATAATTTCATACAATTGATTTTCTCGTGTATCTTCCTTTTCTGTATGTATTTTTTAAAAATATGAGTTCCGGAGAGGATAAAGTGAAGCTGCATCTCTTAAGCGGTGGTTCATGGCAACAGACAGATAACTGGTGGGAGTATGTTACCAATCGACCGATAACCCGCGTCAAGGTGGCTTCGAACATTACGCATCCGAGGTTGGTTAGTTGTATTCACATAAAATTTTTTATCAATCCTGCTCTTGGTAGGATTAGAATATCGTATAAGATAGAAGGTGCCCTTTATGAGTTATGCAACTCTGACGATGTCTCGTCTTTCATTCAATTTATTGACGATGAAAATAATCCGCCAACACTCTGTGTGTTTGTCGATTCATCGATGTCCGGTGGAAGCGATCTCGGTGGTACTTTGAACACCGAAGTCGGTGTGGATGAATCTGATGATACCCCAGATGTTGTTCCTGAAACACAACAAGAAGAAGGAGAAGAAGAAGAACAGGGAGAAGATGATGACGACGAAGTTTATAAACATGATGAGGAGTCTCATTTTTGCCACTTGGGTTTATCTGATGTTGATACTGATGAAGACGACGATGAACCAAAAAGTAGTCCTATTAAATCATACGGTGGGATAGATGATTTCTTTGATATGCCCCCCTCCACTTCCATCAGCGGCCCCAGTCATCACACCCAACCAACCCCCACGTTATAATCGTAGTGGAAGAGTAAGTTTGGGTCAAGTATTCCCGACCAAAAATGATCTTACACTCGCTCTCGGTTTGAAGTTTCTTGAGGAGGGTTTTGAGTTTGGAGTTTACCGGTCAAATAAAACCAGATACGATGCCAGATGTAGGCAAGCCGAATGTTCTTGGCATATCCCTGCATAATAATGATATAATACTTATGTAAAGGGACCTAAAGTGTCAGTTTCTAGAGTAGAGGGACCTAAAGTGTCAGTTTCTAAAGTAAAAGGGACCTAAAGTGTAAAATTCTATAGTTAAGGGACCTAAAGTGCCACTTTCTAAAGTTGAGGGACCTAAACTGTCAGTTTCTAAAGTAGAGGGACCAAAAGTGTCAGTTTCTAAAGTAGATAGACCTAAAGTGTCGGTTTCTAAAGTAAAAGGACTTAAAGTGTCAGTTTCTATATTAGAGGGACCTAAAGTGTCAGTTTCTAAAGTAAAGGGACCTAAAGTGTAAAATTCTATAGTTAAAGGACCTAAAGTGCCATTTTCTAAAGTTGAGGGACCTAAACTATCAGTTTCTAAATTAGAGGGACCAAAAGTGTCAGTTTCTAAAGTAGAGGGACCTAAAGTGTCAGTTTCTAAAGTAAAGAGACTTAAAGTGTCAGTTTCTAAAGTAAATGGACCTAAAGTGTCAATTTCTAAAGTAAAGGGACCTAAAGTATAAAATTCTATAGTTAAGGGACCTAAAGTGCCACTTTCTAAAGTTACAGATTTTTTCGTGTAAATTTCTTAAGTTATGGATTTTTGGGTATTTACATATTATTGTCCTATTGTAAAATATTCTATAATTTGTGTAAACAAAATTTTGAAAACATTAAATTTAAAACTATATTAATAACTACATTAAATTTAAAAATTTGTTAACTACAACCATGTACAACCATTTAATCTAATATTAAATTAAATTTAAAACTATTATAACTACAACAATTTAAAACTATGACACTAAAATTATAACCCTAAATATAAAATGATAATATACAAAAAAAAATTATCATCCACTCCAAAAATGATAACTACAACCATTTAAAACCATACAACATACATAACAACAAAATCGATTATTTTACTAGAAAATACAAAAAATTGTCATCCAAAATATACAACAACTTATCAACAAAAATAACAACAAAAAATTATGATCCAAAAATATACAACAAATTATCAACAAAAATATACAATTTAAAAATTGTCAAAACATAAATTTTTTGGATGACAATTTTTTGTAGCATAATTAATATTTTCAGTTAACAACTTTTTTATATTAACTTTCTTTTTTTCTCTAAATACATATTTTCTGTTTTGAAATCCTAGATAACAAAATATACAACAACAATAATATAACAATTGTATATTTTTAAAACAGAAAATTGTTATATTATTCCTAGAAAATATACAACAAATTATCAACACAAATATACAACAAACAATTATAATCCAACCAATATACAACAAATTATCAACAAAAATATACAACAAACAATTATCATCCAACCAATATACAACATATTATCAACAAAAAAACATAAAAAAAATCGATTAAAAAATGATAGAAGAGTTAGAAGAGAAGTCACTAACCTTCATTTGTGGTCCCAAATAGATTAAAAATAACAGAAATCGTCGGTGGTGGGGCTGGAAAACGACAGCTCTGGCGGTTCTTTGGAATCAATGGAGTTAATTAATAATTGGTAGGTGGGGGAAGATGTCGGTCGTTTCAGTATAAAAGAAGAACCCATTTGCATCCTTGGGCTCCAGATGCGTCCTTTGGGATATTTGGGTAAAACGGGGAGAGGGATGGCTAGGAGGCCAATCCATCCCCGTATTTGGCCCATTTCGGTCAATTTCCCAAAATAAAAACATATATTCCTAAACAATACTAAAATCGATAGTTTGAAATTTGAGTAGTTTGGTTTTAGTCGGTTGTTTTGGATAAAGTTTTGATGGTTTTAAGCATATTGGATATACGTATGTATATATCTACACACACACACACACACACACACACATATATATATATATATATATATATATATATATAAAGGGTTGGGTTCATGCCAGACCAACCTGTTTTCATGAGACCCGTGAGACCAAGTTTTTACACTTGAATCTTCATATCAAAATACTGTGAAGGTAAAAAAAAATCCAAACTTTCACAGCAAAAACAGTGTGAAGGTTAGCTTCACAGTATTTTCCTGTGAAGTTTCAAGTGTAAAAAGTTGGTCTCACGGATCTCACGAAAACATGTTGGTCTCACGTGATCTCAAGTCTATACCGAAAATATCATAAATAGTTATAAAAAGGGCAATGCTAATGACACATTTATTAATGTCAAAATCAGGTCAATTCATGCATTGGTAATGTAATTCATGCATTGAGAATGTAAAAAAACAAATTTTGATGTTGATGTATATAAAGAGAAAATTAATTGTAAGGGTGCCGTTAGCAAAGCAAAGGGTGTCAGAGCATCTCCAACAACATTGCTAAATTTTTTTCTAAAATAGAGAATGAAAAGTCAAAATCTCTAAAAACATTTTTCTTCTAACTCCAACAACTTTTCTATTTTAGAGAATCAATCATTATTTATATTATTATAATATTCCATAATTTATTATCCCAATACACTTTTTAAAAAAAACTTAAAATAAAATGTTAAATATTGAATCTTATTGGTTGGATTAAATAAAATAATATTTTCTCTCTCTAATTTAGAGATTATAGAGAATTCTCTATATTTAGAGATTTTTTGAGCTTTCTCTATTTTAGCAAACCATATAACAAATCTGTTGAAGATAAATAGCAAAAAAAAAAACAATTTTTTATATTTTAGCAATGCTGTTGGAGATGCTCTCATTAGCCTCCCCTATCTATCTATACTATATTATAAAGATGACATAAAAAACTCTTAATTACAAATTATTAAGCTTTATGTACTATCATTTAAAGCTATATACTTAAAATCTCTTAAAAATAACTAATAAAGCCTAATGTACTACCTATAAAGCTTTTAAGCCTAATTAATAAATTACATCCTTATCCTCAAAATCCTTATCTCTAATCCCTAAACCCTAAAATTATGAAATTTGAATCCTGATAAACATAATCAAAACAGAATAAACATCTCAATTTAATATAATTTTTTTAAATATATAAGATAATTAATGAATTTTAACAAACTACTTAATTTTTTTATATAAAAAATTTATATTATTAAGCCTAAAATTATGAAATTTGAATTCTGATAAACATAATCAAAACAGAATAAACATCTCATTTTAAATATATAAAATTTTAAAAACAGAATAAACATCTCAATTTAAATATAAAATTTTTAAATATATAAGATAATTAATAAATTTTAACAAACTACTTAATTTTTTTTATATAAAAACATTATATTATTAAGCCTAAATTACCCATTAAGCATTATGTACTATTATTTAATGTTAATCTACTTAAAATCTCTTAAAAAATAACTAATGAAGCAATATGTACTACTTTTAAATGTTTTTAACCCTCATTAATAAATTCCATCCTTATCCCCAAAATCCTTATCTCTAATCCCCAAACCCTTTGAATTCTGATAAATATAATCAAAACAGGATAAACATCTCAATTTAAATATAAAAAATTTAAAATATATAAAATAATTAATGAATTTTAACAAACTACTTAATTTTTTTTATATAAAAAGTATTATATTGTTAAGCCTAAATTTAACAAATTTATAAAAAAAATATTATCACTTTCTAAAAACCATCCAAAATCGTACTGTAAATCGATAAAAAAACAAAAAATAAAAAAAAATATTAAAATCGTGATGTATCTCACTGCATTGCGCGAATACGTTTATAGTAAGAATACAAAACAAAAGCCTCGCGTTGAAAATTTTTGAACAACCCAAATATAAGGTCTAAAAGTACCAACCCATCAAATCAAAATGTTTTTTATTGGTCGACGGTTTTTATCTCCAAAAAATAAAGTTTGTCCCTTTAGTTTTGAAAAAAAAAATCAGTAAGAGCAATAAAAATGGAATCATGTTTATTTGTAGTTGTAGTTGCAAGCATCTTTGACAGTTTTTCTATAATTTCTTTAAAATAGAGAATTGAAAGTGAAAATCTCTAAAAAATATTACATTCAACTCCAACAAATTTGCTATTTTAGAAATTCTTAAACAACTTATATTATAATATTCTCTAATTTATCATCTCAATACACTTTAAAAAAACATAATATGAAATGATAAAAATTGAATCTTTTTGGTGGAATGAAATAAAATAATATTTTTCTCCCTTATTTAAACAATTATAGAGAGTTCTCTATATTTAGAGATTTTTTCATGATTTTCTAATATATCAAACAAGATAACAATGCTGTTGGAGAAGTATAGAAAACAAAAACCCAATTTTTTCTATTTTAGCAATGTTGTTGGAGATGCTCTAATTATATTCCTAATTAATTAATTAATTATTAATAAATATTAATTATAGTAAATTAATATTAATTAATCATTTGAAATTAATGATTAAATTTAATTAATAATTTAATATTAATATATATATAATTAATAATTAATAATAATAATAAATAACAATTAATTAGGAATCAAAAAATTAAATTTGTCCCTTTGGTTTTTTGAATAAAAAACAATAAAAATGGAATAATGTCTATTTGTATTTGTAGTTGTAGTTGTAGTTGTGATAACACTAAATATATTCTTAATTAATATTAATTGTTATTTATTATTATTAATTATTAATAAATATTAATTATAAATTAATATTAGATTATTAATTAAATTTAATCATTAATTTCAAATGATTAATTAATTTTAATTGTAAATTATTTATTAGTATTAATTATTATTAGTTTTATCAATTACTTGTATATTATTATGATTTAATATAGTTAGTCATCAAAAAAACAAATATAGCAATTTTAAAATTGTTCTGTAAATTACATAAAAATCATATTATATTTATTTTGTTTCATAAATAATAAAACTTTGATACATATTTAGGAAAATTGTATTGAAATAGAATCAACTTTGGTCTAATTCCTATTTTGAGAAACTAACATTCAAAATTATCAATTTAGGGCTTCAAGTAAACTTCTCATTTATTTAAGTGCTAGAACCTAAACAAATAAATTAAGGTGATAAAGTCTTACAGGAGACGCTAGGCTTCAACACAAAACAGACAGAGCAATCTTGTTGATTTTCCGAAATAAGAATCAGGTTAAAGTTGGTTCTATTTTGATACAATTTTCTCTATATATTTTAATAAAATATTTAACTTAATTATTATTTTTTTAAGAAATTATTAATTATTTAAGATATGTAAAGTTGACCACCTTTGTTTTTATTCATAGTATATGTAATGGTTATTTAAAATCACACTTAAGACATTTTCTAAAATTTCATATTTGGTTATAGAAATTCAAAGTTTATAATGTTATACATATGCAATAAATCAAATTAAAATTCTATTAATTGATATATTCTATTATTATTTAACTAGATTCAACCCCGTGTATTACACATAGTAATTTAGAAAAATTAAATCATGCCAAAAAACTTATCATACAGATATGAATGATCATCAAAAGTACGATGCTACTTTTTCAATTTTTTTTCCCTTCAGAGTTATTTTTTTTTGCAGCTGTTTACAAAATGTCCTTGTTTTAGACAGTTTTCACAAAGGAAGTTTTGCAAAAAAATAATAAAAAAATGAATAAATACTAATAATTTTAAAACAAAATTTATAATATAACATAAATGAAATTATAGAAAAGTGTATAGTTAAAATATTAATAAAATAAGAATCACGTATTATAAATTACCAAATACTTATTTATATACAACATTTTTTATTCTATTGCTAATTATACCTTTATCATCTATATTGTCAAGAAAATAAAATTAAAAATTAAAAAATGTTATTTTATAAAACTTCATGATAAAAAGTAAAATTCTTGTATAAAAATTTAATTAAAGAGGATGAGATTTTTATAAAAAATTATTGAAGTAAAAATTGATATGAAATAGTCAAAAGAAAATTAAGACAATTTAGTGATTATTTGTATCAAATTTCATACTAATCACGACACATTAATTCGTATATATTTATGATATTTAATAATATAATTAAATTCAAAAAATATTCAATATTAGACTCATTTCGAAGGTATTGACGAAACGATTACAATGGTATAATATATAAAAAATAACAATGTTTTTTAATGCATTTTAGTTCATATACGTTATTTATGTTTATATGATAAAAGTCTAAAATGAAAAATAAAAAAGTAAGGGATTAAAAATAACTATATACCTAATTATAAGGGTAGTAAATGTAAGATATAAATTAAAAAAATTGAATTAAGAAAAGATTTAAGGAGGAATGAACGTGAATGTGTTAAATGAAGTTATAATGTAAAATGCGTTTAAATACATGTTTAGGTGGGAAAATGAAAAAACGGGTTCACCAGAAGGCGACACGTGTCCTTCTAGTTACTTATTTATTATATGTATAGATTTATTTAACATCTGGTTTGTATTAATATATATATATATAGCCTTAGGTTCATTTGAGAAATGGTAAATGTATGAGAAATAGAGAAACGATCATAGTCCTTTATCTGGTCAACATTTGCGTCTTTGACCGTGAAACACCGGATAATTCCTTGTATAGTCTTTGAAGATAGAGGGGTAGTTTCGTAAAATACGCGAGACGAGTTCATATATGAACCTGTGTGATTTACATATGAAGTATATATGTTCATATGTGAACCAGTGTAGTTCACACATGAACTATTTTAACTGATTCATATATGAACTATACGTTCATATATGAATCAGTTAATTAATTCATATGAGAATCACAAAAATTCATATGTGAATATGTTAATTGGTTCAACTGATTCATATATGAACGTACAGTTAATTAGTTCATATGTAAATTAGTTAATTAGTTCATATATGAATCAGTTAAAAGAGTTCATATGTGAATTACATCGGTTCACATATGAACATATAATTCATATGTGAATCATACATGTTCATATATGAACACGTCCCGTGTATTTGTAAAAATTACAAAATTGCCGCAACTTTTGACCAGTCAAAGCCGCAATTGTTGACCAGTCAAAGACGCAATATTTGACCAATCAACTCCTATCTTGACCGAATGAAAGGCTATGATTAATTCTCTATTTCTTATACATTTACAATTTCTCAAATTCACCCTCTCTCTCTATATATATATATTACATTTTTTGTTTTTTGTTTTAAATATCTTATGAATATTAAAATTTACTAATCTTTTAATATGTCTTTTTTGGTATTTTACATTTATTCAACTAGTTTATCAGCTAATTTTTGTTAATGTAATTAATTTATCAGCTATAATTAACTTATCAGTTAGTTTGTCAAACAATATTCGGATAGGTGAACAATTTTAACAAATATTACTTACGAAAAAGATTTATTTGTCGAGAAAAGAAAATGGTGAACTGAAAGCGACGGATTTATATTAAAAAAAGATGGATGGAATTGAATTATGAGAGATAAAAATGGAGTGGCAAAATTGTGAGAAAGCGAAAAGAAGACAGGCCAAAATGTCCATTTTGCATGTATATATATATGCGGAAAAATCGCTGCAGAATCAGATGGAAGTGGAAACCCTACGATTAGAGTCGTACACGAGTTTCCTCGTCGCTCTCTCATTCGAAGAAGAAGAAGAAGATAGGCGCCAAATCACTCATACACACATAAACACTCTAAGCTTTTAACAATGGACGCCATCGATCCAACTCGCGGCTTTCTTAAAGATGTTAAGCGTATCGTTATCAAGGTGATTCTTCATCATTACATTCAGTTTAATCTTTATTGATTACTAGTTCTGGCTTTTTTGTTAGTTTGATCCCTAAATTTTCTGCTTTCGAATGTTGCATGTGCCATTCGCTATTTTTAATATTTCCTTGTTTGATTTTGTGTGTGTTTGTGTTTTTGATCATGCAAAGTTTTGGTTTGGTTGATTAGAAATTGAAGGGTGTGGTCGTTGGTGTGAATTTTGCTTTTTTTTTCTTTTTCTTTCTGCAAGGGTTTAATTGTATTAGTGGGAGTAGGTTTTAGTGCTGGGTAGTGAATTAAGATGGAAATTGTACTGGGAGTGGTAATCACGTAGTTCACTTTACCATCTGAGCCCTGTTCATGTGTGATCTGGATTTATCCAACAGCATCTTAGAAAGTCGTTTAGCAGTGGCCCAGTAATATTCTAATAATCAGCGAAACTTGATTTTGAGAATTACTCCCTTGATTAGCAAATGATGTTTGGGGCAATTTAGTGTACTATATGTGGCATAGGTCTTCTTTGAGACGGATTACTTGCCGTGTTGGAGGGGTTTGCTAGATTAGACCTCTAAAATGGATTGATCATGATGAATTGCTTGAGCATAATAAGTTACCATCTAAAGACACTTGTTATTACAAATAAAGAAAGTGGTGAAAGTCTCTCAAAACTTGTGGTTGAGATGGATATGCGAGGACGGCCAACTTTGATTCAATCACGATGATTTATACATCATATCTTTTGCTTTTTAATGACTCTTTTACTTTTTACTATTTAAAATTGTACCTATATGGCTATATGGTGTTTATGATCAATATTTGTAACATATATCTACATAACAATGGCCTAGATTACTCTGGACTGATTATTTTTTGGATTTAAAGGTTGGGACGGCTGTTGTCACCCGAGATGATGGAAGGCTTGCGCTGGGAAGATTAGGAGCACTTTGCGAGCAGGTGGATGATTATGACAACACACATTCTTGCAAAAATATTTGACACACCTTGAATGCTCACAGTGATATTGATCTCTTACATGCAGATTCAAGGACTAAATTCTCAAGGATTTGAGGTCATCTTGGTGTCATCTGGTGCTGTTGGAGCTGGTCGACAACGACTTAGATACAGGAAATTAATTAACAGCAGGTACTTAGTAGAAACTACATCATGAACTTTAATCAGTATTCTGCTACTGGAATTTTGTTAGTTATAGTTTATTAATGAATATTATATTTTTGCTTCTGTTGCATGATATTGTTCTTTCTATACTATAAGGCATCCAAGGGCTCTTCTTGTATGCAAATATTTTGGATCTTTTGACCCATTTAGACCAGACGTTTGAACCGGCTGTCAATTAGTTGTAAAATGGGCATTTGATGAACACATTCGATGTTAGTTTTCTTTTCTTTTATTTGATGGTTTTTTGGATTGATGTTTATTTTTGTCTTTAAGAATTTCTACACAGGACACGAGAGCACATGCATTGACAAGGTTAGGTGTAATGGATGTGGGGATGTGGCCCTGCTCCCTTTGTAAGTTGTCATACTTGCCTCTTCTAGAAAAGATAATGATTACACCCAGGGGCGGACCTACCCTTCCCAAGGGGGTCCCGTGCACCCGCTCAAGTTCGTTTCGTAAGGGCGAAATTTTTTTCGGTACGTAACGTGCACCCGCTCAACTACAGGGGGTGCTCCGTGATATATACGTTTTTAAGGGGTGAAAGGTGCACAAGTCCCAAAAAACCAAAATTTACTCGGGAAATCAACCAAAAAATCGAAAAAATCTCTTGAAATCAATAAAAAAAAACCCAAAAAATCCCTCGAATCAACACAAAAAAAACCAAAAAAAACCCATCGAATCAACACAGAAGTTTAAAAAATCCCTCGAAATCAACCAAAAACATAAAAAGTCCCCCAATAGGGGAATTCGGCTAAAAACACATCGACAACAATTTCTTAAGCTTTTCGTTTGTGCACCCGCTCACCTAAAATCCTGGGTCCGCCACTGATTAGAGATCAGTCCACCCGCTCATCTAACATTTTATCTTCTAAACCAAGCTTGAGACTTAATTGCTACCATATAATTTTGCCCACGATGGCACGATAACACAAGATAATGGTTTGTTCTGGTTATTAGCTAACAAGGGTCTTCCAGATGACTCAAATTACAGTGCACTGGACAGATAACTTAATATTATCATAGGTACACACATCTAGTCGTGTCTCCCAGAGAAAGAGATCAAGAGGCCCTCAATTCTGAGGTACCAATAAGTGACATTGAAGCCAGGGTTTAATCCACATAGAGAAGAAGTGTTGGTGGGAGAGGCAGAGAGAGAATCATGTGATAATCTGGTTGGTTGAAGCACTTAAAAGTAAAAAATCTATGATGCAAGTCAGAAATGGGAAGCATGTAACTTACCCAATTAAAGAGAAGAATCTTGACCATGAATATTTAGTCGGATGTAAGATAATCATGAAGCAATGCTTTTCTTTCACTCAAGCTCTATTCTAGGTGTGTCCTCATGAGGACGGGTATGGTGTTTGGCATTACCAATTCCATGCTAAACGCTTCTGGACAGATATTTAACACCAATACAGTCAAAACTAAAAATGAACCATAGAAACAGATTTCTGGTACTTAATTATTAAAGATGTTTGGATTTCTACATCCTCTTTAACTAAATGTGGATCTCTAATCATATCCAAGTTAACATAGATTTGAAGGTGAGAGCCAAAAATGTCAATAATGGGTCTAAGAAATAGAAGATCAGCAGTAATGATGGAGTCTAGTAAGTTTGTCCAATTTGGGACGTCAAAGTTGAGATTGAATCTGGTTTCTGTTCTTACATTTGGATCAATTATACTATGCCATGGTACAACTATACTGGGTTCATATTCTGCATCTCTCATAAGCTAATTTGGCTTATTTTTCTTGGGTTTTTAGATTTGGAGTGTTGAGAGGTGCCAATGCAATGCCAAATTGTAACTTGTAATTCATAGTTTTTATTTAGTTAGATATATAATGACCGGTAGTTTTTCTTGTTGAAGCTTTGCGGATCTCCAGAAACCACAAGCTGAGCTTGATGGCAAGGCATGTGCAGCTGTTGGACAAAATGGTCTTATGGCACTTTATGATACATTGTTTAGCCAGGTGAATCCATAATCTGCAGTACTTTTACATCCATGTGCCTTCTTTCATCCTGCTTCTTTCCTTGCTCGACTAATGCTTATTCATTTATTTGCAGCTGGATGTGACATCAGCTCAACTTCTTGTGACTGATAATGACTTTAGGAGTTCAGAATTTAGGAAGCAACTTACTGAGACAGTGGATTCGTTGTTGTCTTTAAAAGTTATTCCTGTGTTTAATGAGAATGATTCCATTAGCACCCGCAGAGCTCCATACGAGGTATACATCTCTTATTTCTTACTTAGCATTCTTACACACAGTTTTATAAAAATTCAAAAGTCGGTATCAACTCTCTCTTATCTATCTCCACATAGATATCCTTTTTGGCCTTCACCCAGGGGACAAATAACCTTTTCTCCCTTCTCCCTTGCTTTTGTGACATCCTCTTGCTTGATTTTCATATGAGTATGTATCAGATTTATTAGAATACTAAGTTTCTGCTGCAGAGTAACTTCAGTTCTTATTACACTACATGCTTTCATTACATTATTTCACCTTGCAATCTTTTATAGGATTCTTCTGGTATATTCTGGGATAATGACAGTTTGGCAGCTCTACTGGCGTTGGAGTTAAAAGCGGACCTTCTTGTGCTGTTAAGTGATGTAGATGGTCTTTACAGTGGTCCTCCCAGCGATCCTCAGTCAAAGCTAATTTATACATACATCAAGGAAAAGCTGGAAAATACGATTACTTTTGGTGACAAGTCTAGGTTAGGAAGAGGTGGTATGACTGCTAAAGTAAAAGCTGCTGTCTATGCTTCTCAAGCTGGCATCCCTGTTGTGATCACAAGGTATTCACTTTGTGGGAACAAGGTAGTTTAATCTATTTTCCTCTATAGGACTGTCTCTCAGATTTGAACACAGGCATGGGAATATAAACTTTGAAGCTAGCTTAATTATTTCATGTCAGTTTCTGTGATGTTCTTGCCTGCTATAACTTTTATTCATCATCAGACCTGCACATTTAAGTTAAAAGGGGAGGATTATTATGTACAACTAAAACAAGTGAATTAATTCATACGATCCCATAGAATTACCACAAGACCAACAGGATTACCTAACGGCCCTTGTTTTTGGAACCACAAGAGGGTAGATCCAAAATCTTCACGTTTCAGGACCTGACTTTGCTTGAGATACATATTATACAGACTTTTCAAAGTGTCCGCTTTAAACCTAGTGTAAACAAAGACCATAATCATGTAGTAAAATGTCCGTATTATATGCTGTTGTTTGATATCTCAACGATTGTTAGAGAAGATGATTTACTTGCTACTTAGATAAACTTTCTTGTTGAGAAATAATTACAAATTCCATTAGCTGTTTACTCAGGTCTGGTATGTTGGTAGATGGTAATCTTATAACTAGCGAAACACTTGGAAGGGTGCATATGCAAAACTTCTGAGCCCCCTAGTTAATTATTTCGAAAGGATACAGAAAAAGAAGGATCACTTAGGATCACAAGACTTTGGTGTTGCAATTATGTCTTCATTATATAGTTTACAATTTTATTAAAGAATTTCAATCATCCCAAGTTTGTGATTTACCAAACCATTTCATATGTTTGCTCAATAGGTATTTTATGCCTTCGAAAAATTTATATATATTGAAGATAAATCACCACCGTGATTTTCTCCATGGTTAAAATAATAGTTATGTCTTTCCTTTTGTGTGGTCAATATTATTTGTTCATTTCCATGTATAGTCCCTAATTTACGTTGTTTCCTCTGTAAATTTATTGTATTTATATCCCTTCAATATACAAAGAATATTGTGGTGAAAACTATTCTAGCCTAATATGGTATCAGCCTAACTCGTTCCTCTCCCCTCAATTTTTTTTCCTTCCCTTCCATGGCTCCCTCTTCTGAATCCTCTCTTCCCATGGCTACTTTAATCCATATGCTCACCATCAAATTATCTTCCTTACCTATTGTGGAAAAATCAAGTCTCTCCTCTATTACTGCATCAAAATTGGTTACGGTTTGTTGATGGGTCTTATCAGGCTCCATCCAAAACACTCACAACCGATGGCAAAGAATCCGTAAATCCGGCCTTTACATCTTGGTTGGAAACAGATCAGAAGATATTGCTTCTCCTTCAATCTTCTCTGTCTGAAGAAGCGATGTCCGAGGTTTTAGGGCTTTCTTCTTCTCGTGAAGTCTGGCAAGCCCTGGAATCGGCTTATAGCCATGACTCCATGGAAAGATTACAAAATCTCAAGGACTCTCTGCGTAAATTGAAAAAGGGTACCGTTTCTGTTGCTGATTATGCTAAGCAGTTCAAGAATATTTGTGATAAACTTGCAGCCATTGGTCAACCAGTATCCGAATCAGACAAGACCCATTGGTTCCTCTGTGGTTTAGGACCGAGTTTTGAAACCTTCTCTACTGCCCAAAGAGTTGTCCAACCTCGACTCTTATTTCGTGATTTGCTTGCCCAGGCTGAGGGTCACGAGTTGTTTGTTGCTTCTCTTCACAGTTCAAATCCCTCCCCAGTCGCTTTTGCAGCACAAACACAGAACTCTTCTCGTGGCAAGGGTCAGTCTGGTCGGTTCTCTCACCGGGATCTTTCTTCGTCTAAAGGACGTCCTCGCCGACCACCACATTGTAGCTCTGTCGCCGTGAGGGCCATTATGCCAATTCCTGTCCTGATTTGGGATATTTTGCTCAAAAGTCCTCCTACTCAGCAGCTAATCTAGCACAAGCTTTCCATGCCAATTGCAATCTAAATGATTCTACCCCGGATTGGTACGTCGACTCGGGGGCCATCGCTCATATGGCACCATCCACCACACCTATGGATTCTTCAGTCCCTTATACCGGAAATGACAAGGTCTCTTTTGGAAATGGTAATGTGCTTCCTATCACTCGTCTTGGCACACTATCTGTTACTCCACAGTTGCATTTACGGGATGTTCTTGTTGTCCCGCATCTAAAAAAGAATCTCCTTTCGGTTAGCAAATTAACTAAAGATTACCCAGTTGATTTCTTGTTTTCTCGGTCTTATTTTGCTATACAGGACTCGGTAACCAAGGCCATTCTAGCCAAAGGACAACATAAGGATAGACTTTACATTTTGAGCCACGACCCTCAAGCTTTTGCAACTTTGATCCTATCTCCTACTAAGGCATCTTTTGAATTATGGCATGCACGTCTTGGTCATGTTGCTTTTGATATTATTTCGATTCTAAATAAACATGGATGTTTGAATCTTACCTCTATTTTACCGAGACCCAATGTTTGTTCCTGTTGTGAACTTTCAAAACAGTACCGGTTGTCTTTTCAATTAAATGAGAAACATGCTTTACATGTCCTGGATATGGTACATTGTGATTTATGGGGACCTGCTCCCGTTACTTCGAATGATGGTTATCGATGCTATGCCTTATTCGTTGATGATTATTCAAGATTTAGTTGGTTTTATCCCTTAAAAACTAAATCAAGTTTCTTTGAGGTACTTAAAACCTTTCTGACATTTGGTCAAACTCAGTTTTCTTGCAAACTAAAGGTGTTCCAAAGTGATGGAGGTACTGAATTTCTAAACAATCAAGTTCGGGATTTGTTTATGAAAAATGGAACTCATCACCAAATGTCTTGCCCATATACTCCGGAACAAAATGGACGAGTGAAAGGAAACATCGACATATAACCGAAACAGGACTTGCAATGTTGTTTGGTGCAAACGCACCTGCGAATCTTTGGGTGGATGCTTTCTCCTCAGCGGCTCATGTTATTAATCGCCTTCCCACCAAATTGTTACAACACAAATCACCATATGAGACCAAATTGTTACAACACAAATCACCATATGAGCTTCTCTTTCATTCGGTGCCATATTACAATAACTTCAAGGTTTTTGGATGTCGAGTCTATCCATATTTGCGGCCCTATTCGGAGCACAAACTAGCCCCACGTAGCATTACATGCATATTTATTAGCTATTGTACTCAATACAAAGGGTACAAATGTTTGGGATCCAAACACATCTCGGGTCTATATCACTCGACATGCAAGATTTGATGAAGACTCCTTTCCGTTCTCGAAGGAAAACTGTTCGGTTAACATTGCCACCCTATTTTTAAGCTCTTATGATGATGTCATCCCTCAAATTAACCAATCAGTACCCTCCCCACATAACAGTAGCCCACCTCCCTCAATTTGTCCATCATGTATGCATGATTCTTTACCACCTACTCACCAAAATGAAACACTCACATCCCCTGAACCTTCCTCGCCAACCTCCCCTCCTACGCCTTCACCTCAGTCCTCACCACTCCAAACTCCATCACCTTCCGCATTACAAGTGCCCGTCCCACCAAATATTCCTCTCGTCTCTTCCTTAAATGCTCAGACACATCCCATGGTGACTAGAGGAAAAGCCGACATTGTCAAGCCAAAGCATGTGATTGATCTTCTTGCTATTTCTCCAACCCCAATGCATGTCGCCTTACTTGCTACCCAAGAACCTCGTGGTTTTAAATCGGCATCTAAACACCAACATTGGCGTAATGCAATGACCGAGGAAATTATGGCTCTTCACAAAAATAACACATGGACACTTGTTCCTCGTCCAACAAATGCAAATGTCGTGGGGTCAAAATGGGTGTTTCGAACTAAATTCAATCCCGATGGGAGTATTGACCGTCATAAGGCACGTCTTGTGGCTCAAGGTTTTACGCAAATACCGGGTTTTGATTTCTCTCGTACCTTCAGTCCCGTTGTGAAAGCCACCACCGTTCGCCTTGTACTCTCTCTTGCTGTGACTAATCGATGGCATCTCCATCAACTTGACGTTAAAAACGCATTTCTTAATGGTCATCTTCGAGAAACCGTCTATATGGAACAACCGCTGGGCTATGTTAACTCGACTCATCCGAACTATGTATGTCGTCTAAACAAAGCTCTTTACGACCTTAAGCAAGCACCGCACACTTGGTTTCAGCGGTTAAGCAGTTTTCTGGTACATCAAGGCTTCAAGTGCAGCCAAGCGGACACCTCGCTTTTCGTCTTTCATCATGGCTCATACCTTCTATACTTATTGGTATACGTATATGATATCATTCTCACCGGTAATCATGAGCCGTCACTTAAACGCTTCATTGACCGTTTGCAAACTGAATTTGCCATAAAAGATTTAGGCAAACTAAGTTACTTCCTTGGCCTTCTCGATTCCAAACCAGTTGGGACACCGCTTGCCACTAATGATGTTTTTAGTAGTGAAGGAAACGCCTTTCATGATCCTACTTTATACCGCTCACTCGTTGGTGCACTTTAGTACTTGACTATTACAAGACCTTATCTTTATTATGAGGTAAACCAGGCTAGTCAATTTCTTCACTCGCCAACGGATGAGCACTTTCATATGGCAAAAAGGATCATGAGGTATGTCAAAGGCATGATAACCCATGGTCTTCACTTCTCATACCCGACGAAATCCACTCTCATAGGTTACTCGGATGCCGATTGGGCTCGCTGCATCGAAACAAGACGCTCCACTTACAGTTACTCAGTCTTCTTTGGTGGAAACCTCGTGTCTTGGAGTGCCAAAAAGCAGCCAACCGTCTCACGCTCTAGTTGTGAGTCAGAGTATCGTGCAATGGCTAACACCGTGGCAGAGCTCATATGGATTACTCACTTGCTACATGATTTAAATGCCCTGCCATCTGAACGACCGACATTACTGTGTGATAACTTAAGTGCCATCTTTCTCAGCCAAAATCCAGTAGCACACCGACGGGCTAAGCACATCGACATTGACTATCACTTTGTACGAGAGCTCGTTTCGTCCGGCAAGTTACATACCAAATTCATGCCTACCAAGCTTCAAGTGGCCGACATTTTTACAAAACCGTTACCGAGACCTCTCTTCGAATCATTTCGAGATTTGTTACGTGTTCGTCTGCCTCCTGTTCGCTTGCGGGGGGGGGGGGGGTATTGAAGATAAATCACCACCGTGATTTTCTCCATGATTAAAATAATAGTTATGTCTTTCCTTTTGTGTGGTCAATATTATTTCTTGTATTTATATCCCTTCAATATACAAAGAATATTGTGGTGAAAACTATTCTAGCCTAATAATATATAATATCCATCCTTGTGGGTCTGAGATACAAGAGGTGATCTTTTAAAGTGCATGCCATATGCTTTTGATTATATTCCATAAGAGTTCTTGAAATTTCAGCTGATTTTAGGCAGCTTGCTCCTCAGCAAAATAAAGGAAATATGACATATATGGATAAACCATTATCAGTTGTAATATAGTTATTGGGTCCCTTCTAGAAGACATATAGTTCCTCTCAATTTTCTCTCAAGCTATGTACATCGAGACATGACATTTCAACTTATGGAATATAGAGGAAACTAACTAGTATGTGACATCGTTACAACTTTACTTTAGGCTAAAAGGGTGTATAAGGCTGGGGATATTCTACCAGGTCAACCATTGAGATGACTTGCTTTTGCTCTCACAAAAAAAATTCCAAGATGCTGAAAATGCTTGAGGTTACTATTGTGATCTAGGATGAGAAGTCCTACTCTTTACAAATTGGATATGAGCTGGCGACTAAAAGTTGCCAGTCTCTAAATCTATAATCTAGATAGAGTAGTCCAAGTTGTTCTTTAAAGCCTCATAGGCAATAGACATGTATTTGTAAGGAGCAACCATGTTGTGTAATGAAAATAACCTGTGGCATTGTGTTCTCACTTGTTCTTGCCTGAACTTTGTTATTTACTGTCTGTTTTTCATCGACATAATTAACATCTGATGTCTTTTATTAAATTCGAAGTGGCTTTGCCGGTGACAATATAATAAAAGTTCTCCGAGGACAGCGCATTGGTACACTATTCCATAGAGATGCACATACCTGGATCCCAAGTGGAGAATTAAATGCACGTGAAATGGCAGTTGCAGCAAGAGAAAGTTCCAGGCTCCTTCAGGTATTATTGGATTGTTCAACTGATTTTAAAGTTGTTTATGCAGTATTTCAGCATTAAGAGGCAACCTATGTCTCTTGATCTGATGAATGGGTCTGATATTGAGAACCAAATTTTAATAACATAGATCATAGTTGTTATGGTGCCATGACTAGCCATGGTGATAGCAAACCATTGGCATAACAAGTTTGATCTACAAAATCATGCTTGTTTCTATTCTAAAATGCAGGCCATGCCTGCAGAAGAGAGGAGTAAAATTTTACTAGGTATAGCTGATGCCCTGGAAGCAAATGAGAAAACTATCCTACATGAAAACGAAGCTGATGTTGTTACTGCACAAGATGCTGGATATGAATCATCGTTAGTCTCGCGGTTGGCTTTGAAGCCCGGGAAGGCAAGTCATACTTTAAATTGTGGTCTTTATTGATGTAGAATACCACTTTTTGCTTCTTTTGAAATTTCTATTGTGATTTTGTTCCCTCTTGTTGCATATGCTATAACTAGATAGTGGCAGCCCTCTTTCTGAAAGTTTCAGTTTTCATATGTTATAGGTCTCTAGTCTTGCAAAAGCAATCCGTGTGCTTGCGAAGATGGAAGAGCCAATTGGTCAAGTATTAAAGAGAACAGAGGTAAGGAAGTGGTACTTTGACATCGCTTTGTACTTCTTTGGAGATTCTATCAAATAAGGATACTTACAAATTACAGGTGTGCAAATATTAGTTCAACGATATACTACAAACTTTTTCTAGAAGGAAAGAGTTTGGCTACTTCTGTTTGAAACATTAGAGATGCAACCCTGATTTTAGCTTTAAGCTACAACTAGTTATACCTTTTCCACGATTTCCGGTTCTTATAATGGAACAAATGGCCTTTGGTTGATCTTTTCTTTAATGACATGGATATGTTTTTTTCTCTCTAATGACTATTGTTGCATCCAGCTGTCAGACGGTTTCATCTTAGAGAAGATGTCATCCCCCTTGGGTGTCCTTCTTGTTATCTTCGAGTCTCGGCCAGAGGCACTAGTTCAGGTATATACATCGGAATACCTTGTGCGAGTTTTTTTTAATTGAAGTCCTTTTACTATAGTGTGTATGTGCATGCTAGATGCCTTGATTGTTGCTGGACATATCATTACATTCACCAGGACCCTCTCATTCATAAGTTTGTTCTACGGGTGCTAGTTTGATTTTGTGTGCAAAGTTAACATGTATGATTTCTTTTGTGATTGAAGCAGTGAAGCTAATTCTGACACTCCCTCCATTCTTTATTAGTTGTAATACTTTGACTTTGAATGTCAAACCTGTATGTTTGAAATTTTTTAATTTTAATATTTAATCTTTAATCTTTTAACAATGTTATCACTGGTTCTTTTTCATATTTGTATTACTTGTTGATTCGTACCCTATCATGCATTATTGATTTTTCTTAAAAGACTAAATGCATTAATACTAATTTTAAATCTAGAAGTGGTTTTGTTTGACAATCAAAATCAAAGTAGGATATTGATAGAGGATGGAGGGGATTTTTGTTGTACTACTTGGTTTGAGTGTATGCAGACCTTTTAGCTGCTCAAGGGTATCTTTGTTGGTGATTTTAGTGTCATCAAAATTTTTTGTGCAATTGGGATTGGTTTAAGGTTGAGCATTTAGACAAGTCTTGTGGTGTGGAGTGCACGCTTGTACGTGCCGCCTTGAACCTTAGTGTTGGGTCATTGACCAACATCTTCCTAAATCGAAACGTGACGATGTCTGCTACGCTATAAGGAAATAAAGTTGCGCTTTCTCCATCAACAATTGCTTTTGGCGTAGTGGTAAGCGCTTGATCCTAACATGTGGTATCAGGGCAGGTCACGGGTTCAAATCCCATGGAGTGCATTTAAATGCCAAAGGCATGCTGTGCAACCATTAACTTCTAGCGAAGATCTTGTTAGTGCTGGCAGATGCCGCCGGGGGGGGGGGGGATTGTTGGGTCATTGACCAACATCTTCCTAAATCGAAACGTGGCACTGGCTGCTACGCTATAAGGAAATAAAGTTGCATCTTCTCCATCAACAATTGCTTTTGGCGTAGTGGTAAGCGCTTGATCCTAACACTTAGATCGTCATATAACAGGGTCAAAGGGGTCTATGTTTAGCGGGGTTCCAAGGGACAGAGCCCCGTTCTGGAACAGTATGCGTGAATTACTGTCTTTAAGTTCTTTACATTTTTCCTCGGTGGCTGTAGCATCTAGTGGGTATCAACGGCAGCTGAAACAAAGGCATTAGTGGGAGTGGCAGCTGATTGGCTTCAGTGGAAGCATCTGTTGATCCATCAGCGTCAGCGACAACATCAGATGCTGCCCGTCAGCATCAGCATCAGCATCAGCTGATGTACCAACTGGTGACCATCTGCTGCAGATAAGCACATGCAGTTATAACCGTTTCACTAACCACCTGTAACCTCTTTTAAACTGCTATAATAACTACCCGTAGACTTTTTAGAGAACAATTCTACTGTTGAATACCCAAGTTTCTGCCTTAAAACGAGAGTGAAATATTGGATTACCACAATATAGATTTCGTGCAACTTAAGTCTGTAAGGGTCGAAATATTGTATTTGGAAAGTACTCTCAATACATGATCCAAGATTCTATCCGAGTGATTGTAACCACAAACCAGAAATTCTAACAATCTTGAACTTCAAATTGTCCTCTTGTTAATACTTGGTATTTGATATTAGACTCATTAAATAATACAGCTTGCCAGCTTGTAGCCGCTATGATCTGAACAATGAATACTGCCCCCAGCCGTCCTATGCTTGGCGTAGGAAATGGCCCCCCGCGTGCCGGGGGGGGGGGGGAGGAAAGCAAAACAAACCACGTGGCCTTCTTTTCTTTTCATTTGTTTTTGAAGGAATATAAACCAGATAAGAACAATGGTATATGGCAGTAGTTTTTTTTTCAGAAAACCAAATTCGGTGTACAAAATTTTTGTAACCACCAGTCATAAATTGTAAATTTGATTTTGATGTTTTAGGGTTTACAGAACTGACTACATATATTCATCTTCTGTTTTGGAACAAAATTCTCTTTCTAAATGGTTCTTAATTTTGATGTCAAACAGAAATCACATTAGGAATATATGTAAATATAAAATACAGAAGGTAAGTATTACCGTGCGAGGCCTGAATTACAGGCTTTTGTTTGATGATGAAATTGCATCTGTTGACTGGGTGAGGACCTATTTATGTTAATGACTTCTTCAAATGGCCAGTAATAGTGGTTTTATTGTCCAAGGTGACTGCTGTCAATCATGCAAAATCATGTCTTGATATGCATTTCACTTTCAGTTTTCTTTAATCATCACTTGTTATGTTAATAACTCTCTTCTTCAAAGAGCCAGAAAAAAGTGATTTTTTTTTTGTTTTTTTTTGAAGATAACTGCTACCTATCATGTGCAATCTTGTCTCAATTTGCATTTCACTTTCAAGTTTCAATGGGTTCTTTCTTTTATCGGTGCAAGTCTTAAATCTTCCTGTGATCCAAATAGATAGCATCATTGGCCATCAGAACTGGGAATGGGCTCCTACTGAAAGGAGGGAAGGAAGCAAAACTCTCTAATGCAATCTTGCACAAGGTCAACTTCATTGAGTAAATTAGTTGATATGAAAGCATTTATCAGTGTCTCATTTTATTGATGTTATGTTCTATACTTTTGCCAACAATTTTTTAGATTATCACTTCATGCATCCCAGAAACAGTTGGCAAAGGGTTGATTGGCCTTGTGACTTCTAGAGAAGAGATACCTGAATTGCTTAAGGTTGGTTATTCTATTAAGCTGGATGTGTAAATTTTTATTCTCTACTCTAAAATAACCAGGAGAAAGCAGTATTGGGTAATATGCAATCTCAAATCTGCTGCAGCTTGATGATGTTATTGATCTTGTGATTCCAAGAGGCAGCAATGAACTAGTTTCTCAAATAAAGTCAGCAACACAAATTCCTGTTCTTGGACATGCTGGTAAGATGTTAAGTGATGATATATGCTCTCTGTAAATCAAATGATGTTATGACATATGTGGATGATACAGTAATTCTGCTTTCTTAACTTTTTAGATGGAATTTGTCATGTCTATGTTGACAAATCTGCTGATATGGAAAAAGCAAAGAATATAGTTTTGGATGCAAAAACGGATTACCCAGCAGCCTGTAATGCTATGGTATATATCTTATTTAAAACATTTGGTGCTTTCCAATATGGGGTTTGTATGCCTGCTTTGAGCATGTTCCTTTTGTTTCTCACCTTTCTAATCTAAGGTTTGATGGTTTAACGAGAATAAGGAGAACCTGACTATGGAGACGGAAACACATATACATATTTGTTGCTTAACCAGTGATGCTTGATATTTGATGTGCTCTTTATGACCAGGAAACACTTCTTGTTCATGAGGAGCTTCTGGAGAATGATGGTGTCAATGAGCTTCTCATTGAACTTCAAACAAAAGGCATGAAACTCTTTTACATTCATAAACCAATCAACAGAGGATTTCTGTCTGTCTATTAATCTATTTGTTTGCATGTCAGTCTATGAAAATATATTTGTATATGCTTACAAAATATATATGTTCCTTTTTAAAGCCGAATTACAATGTTCAGAGGCAAAGGATGGCCTGAAACTTTTCCTTTTAGGGTCTCTTATTCTATTAGTAGGGACTAGGGAGTCATAGATAATATGTCATCAACTAGATATGACATGAGTTTTTCTGGAGATGAGTTTCCATTCATGTTTTTCTTGGTATTTAGAGTGATGCAACTTCACTATTGTGTCTTGTGCCATGAAGTATAGCTTAATTTGGTAAAGGTGTAGACACATATTCTACATTCCTGCATGATATTTATCTTGAATCATTTCAACTTTTACCTCTTGGTTATTTGTTTTTTTTCTCCTTTGTTATCCCTAAGTAACCAAAGAGATTCATCATGTTCTGACATACAAAACTTTTCTATATGGCAAGCTTTTGTGTTAAATCTAGTCTGATTAGTTCCCAATCAAGAAATTCTTTGAATTGTTATTTGAAAGCATTGCATAGAATTAAACTAAATATCATCAACCAATTTTATGTGGAGATCTAAACCAAACCCTTACCTATTCAAACAAATTACTATCACTGAGGCCTCTATGAAGTATGAATACACTCCGATCAGTCAACTAAAATAGACATCTTTAAACCTCCTAATACTAATTGCCGCCACCTGGGTCATCTGACTCAAAAAGTGCTCTTTTATATATGAACCAACTTGCCAAATTTCAGTTTTGAGTATTTCTTCCTGGATTTTCCTGGTTTGTCATAAAAATTGTTATGTACCGAACAGTGAACTGATATGAATCAAGTACTGATTCTTTGAGAAAATTATATAGCTGCATTGTAATAAGCATTGTTATTTTACCTTTTCCGTGAGCATCATCCAAGAGGCTTGATGGAAGGACTTAAATGATATATTGATGTGCTTCTTTCAGGTGTCAGTATATATGGTGGTCCAAGGGCAAGTTCCGTGCTTAATCTTCCACCAGCACCATCATTTCATCATGAGTACAGTTCACTGTCTTGCACTATTGAAATTGTTGATGATGTGCATGCTGCCATTGATCATATACACAAGCATGGAAGGCATGTTAACTTATATAGTCAAACTCTTTCTCTCTCTCTCTCTCTCTCTCTCTCTCTCTATCTATGTAGTTATAAATCTGTATGTGCATGCCTTGTACATCTTTATTTTACAAGCTGCTCATAGCTCTATCCTGGATACTTCTTTTTGCAGTGCGCATACTGATTGCATTGTAACAGAAGACCCAGAAGCTGCAGACATCTTTTTACGTCAAGTTGACAGGTTCTTGCGTTTTCTTGCATCTCTGTTATCTACTTGAAGCTATAAATGCCTGTGGAACATGGTTTGAATTGTTATTAACCGGATGTTTATATTGAATGATGAGTGTTCAAATTTTATTACTTTTACTAATGCATCACAATGGAATATCCTCTGGCTGATCACTTTTGCAGTGCTGCTGTTTTTCATAATGCAAGCACAAGATTTAGTGACGGATTTCGTTTTGGTCTTGGGGCAGAGGTATGGTATCATTTTTAGAATAGCATATGGTTGATCAGTGTTTTCTCTCTTGTAAGTCATAGTTCCATTGGTTGGCCAATTGTACGATAGGTTGGGATAAGTACAAGCAGGATCCATGCTCGTGGCCCCGTAGGAGTTGAAGGATTGCTAACAACGCGATGGTATGTTCATGCTTTTCTTTTTGTCTACTTTTCAGAAGTTTCATTCTGTACGAACACAGTTCTCTTTTAACAGGGTTTTCATGACTACTTGGAATCTATGGACATAGAATAATTGATAGATTTTCTTTTTTACTTTTTTTCCCATAATTTATATAATTGATAAATCTAAATAGACCATGTGCTATTTTTAGTGAGTTATACTATGCATGGTTCTAAGGCAATGTTTTCTAATGCATATTCCTCATAACTGTTCAAAGAAAAAGTTTGTCCCTGGTGCTAACCTTCTCAGCTTTGCGATGATCGGGAGAAAAGTCTTTGTTTGTACCTTGCATTTTATAGCAGGTGGTTTTCTGTTGACATCACTCAGTATCCTGCTGATCTGATAGCGTATTTTACCTGAATAAATTTAAGTTCAATTTATATAAAGTATAGACTAAAACTTCCGTCATGTGAGATGAACGCAGAAGTCCAAATATTTAAATCGGACTTCTGGTTCCAGGAGGACCAGGACAAACATTTATCTTGGACAGTTGCCCAAAAAGATGAACATGCGGGATGCAGATTTTTGTTGGACCAAAAATAACACAATGCAATTTTCGTACATCATAATTATCATGCTCCGGATACCATTGTTTATTTCAAAATTGCACAGATAAATAGTTCTACTTAGATTTCGGACTTGGGAGTGAAGCCTCATGTATTTACAGTAGCCTGGTATCTTTCCTAAACTAACAAAGGTTTTGGTCATGCTTCAGTAGCTCCCATAGATGGTAACAACCTTTTCCAAAGTTATATGCTTAGAGCCAAGATGGAGATACCTGTACTAAATGGGTTATGACTTACCTGCAAAACTGAAACTAATCAATGCACAGGGACACCTGCACTTACAAGTTACAATGGATAAAAGTTGCGAAGAAAAATAATTGAAATGCCCACAACTGACGCTTTGGGTTCCCCCAAGGATACATGAAAATATATGGATATCACTCACTAGGTAGTCTCCATCAAAGTTGTTAAAGGCTCAAGGCGCACTTAGGCGCAAAGGGGTCTCGGGGCCTAGGCAGGTGCGAGGCGCAAGCATGAGGCGTGGGCCTCAAGAATGCGAGGCGCATATTACCAAAATGTGTGTGTGTGTGTGTGTGTATATATATACATATAAACACACACACAGAGTTACACAACTCAATTATGCAGCAAGTAGATCCAATGCAAAACCAACAATACTTCGATAAAGGCAAAAGGGAGAAGGGTTTAAGGTTAGAGCTATGAAAGAAGTTTGAAGGTCTGGGTATATTATAGTTTGATTTATGTCATCTATTTAATAAATCTTTTTTAAGAAGTTAGGAGGTGAGAACTTATTTAATATTAGGGTTTGACTAGGTATTTAGTAACTCTTTATGAGGCGAGCCTAGGCCCACAAGGCACCACAGCCAAGGCGCAGGGCCTTAGTGAGCCTTGTAAATATGATGAGCCTCGACTTTAAAAATGCCCGAGACATTGAGCCTCAGAGCCTAGGCGCGCCTCAGGTGCGCTTTTAACAACTATGGTCTCCATTAATAAAGAATTTGTGTAAATCTAGATAATCTTGCAAGACCGACATGATTGTGTCTTCTTGACTCTCGTAAGTTCATCCCTACCTTCAGCTCTTTGCCGTGGTGTTGTCATCATTATTTGCATGGGAAGTTAGAAGTTAGATACACACCTAACACCTTCATGTCACCATCATATTTGTTTTGCATGACATCATTTACCAATTATGTGATGAAAAATTGTGAAGTATAACTATAAGTTCTTTCGTTTAAGTAATTGTCGCAAGTAGTTGACAAATTCTTAAGAAACTAGAATGAAAATATGCCAATCCAGCGCTTTTCTCTGTGAATATTACTCTCCTCATTTGGATACGAATTAGATTGTAGTTCTGTAAACACAACAATAGAACAATAACTGGTTGTTTGTACTTGAAAGCAGGTTTGCCGCCCAGGGGGGGGGGTTGAGTTGTACTCATACATGTCCTCTACCCTACCCTAGAGCGGCTGTTTCCGCGAAAACCCCAACTTTACTGTCTTTTCTTTTCTGATTTATACCTCTTTTGTTTATTGCATTAAAAAGACGGTCAAATGTGCTTGTGCAGCTTGATCTAGTAACAAATGAAGGAAGTTTATCCTTTAAGAATGCATAGGATGTTGCATTTGCTTAGCATCTGTTCACTTGATAGTAGATTATGTTGGATATGGTTTAAACTGGATTCCTAGAGAAATGGAGGGGTTATAATTGAATTGAGTTGGTACAATTTGGAATTTAGTTAGCATCGTTCTTTTAGCCAATAAGCATGCAAAAGAACCAATAAAACAAGCTGCAAACTCCATGGTTCTTGGAAACACTCAAGTCCAGGACTCTGGCAAGTAATCTTCAACAGATTAGCTGTGATCTCCAAAGAAGGCATTCTGCAATTTTGGTATCTCTAAAAGATATATCACTCTAGCCACCACTGCCCCCAGATAATATAGTTCAATATGCAAAAAAAGAAAAGGAGGGAAACTTCATATACAAATTACAATTTCCAGATGAAACCCTTTAAACACATTATGATTTGATTCTGTTTGTTTAAATTTTCAGGATTGCAAGAGGAAATGGACAAGTGGTGGATAACGATAAAGGGGTTGTGTATACACACAAAGACCTTACTCAGCAAGCTTCAACTGTGGTGGTGGAGCATTGAGTTGAAGCAGGCAGCCCCTGGATGGTGAGCCACTTGAGACTATGGATGGACATATGCTTGCGTTATGAAGTGAAAGAAATCAAGGTAGCAACGTTAATGGTATCTTTTTCCTCAGGAACAAAATTACAAAATGTTGTACAATTACATTTAACAGCTTCATATGTGTTCGTGACATAAGCGAACCTGGCTGTCTTTATTTAATAAAATAATTCAAATTGTTTTGGGGATTGAGGGGCTAAAGGAGAGGGGGAAGCAATTCATGTAATCAAATAATCCTACATTGCATTATTGTAGTTTCAGTTTGAAGTTGAGAGGAAACCTAGTCTTTTTTAAGACCAGATATTGGTATTACAAGGTTCTATTTGTTATTTGGTTGTTCCATTTATAACTTCCTGCTTGTTGTTACTTGAGATGCTGCTCAAATCCCCTGCACTGGCGATCTGGCATGTGACCTGCAAGTCACGTGGCTCGCGTGCCAGACGTGCGAGCTGTAGCTCGCTTGATTTTGTTGCAAGAACTTCCACGGCCCCAAGTTGTGTGGTCAAGTTGCATGACGTAGTCTTGCTAGGCTAAGTCACGTGGAAAGGCTTTGGAGCTATAGTATAAGATTTGCGATCAAGTGCTTTGGGGGTATGCAACCTGACCATGTTGTTCAGCGCCTCACATATACTATATTTGGGAAGCGGGCGACCTTAGGTTGCGGCCCTAGGTCGCATACGCGAAATGGCCAATAAGGGGCCAAATTCTAGGGCTCATCCATTGGTCCAGGATATATCTTTTGTTTTTTTTCCTCTTTTAGTAAGTAATGTACATGGAGCATCATATTGCTGATTTTGGATCCATTTGAGCTTGTAAGTACGTGGCAACTCTCGGTTTATTAATAGTAATGATCTCTTTCACACTGGACGTATACCATTACCCCGATAGTGGTACCAGATTAAATCTCATATATTGATTTGCATGCTATTGCTATATTTGTGTGTTTTGGGTTAGTTGTTGCCTATCTGGTGCTTGTGGGTTGACTATCGTTGACGGATAGTTGTACCCACAAGGTTGGACCCTTATTTCCGCATTGTGGTATGGGATTGTTCACACCGGGATCCCAATTTGTTTATTTGAGACCCTTCAAGTTTATTGTATGGTACTGTGGTATACATTTTTCATTAAATATGGTTACATGCTCTTTATATTGTAACTAGGTACGCTATAAACTTATAGTAACACCATTTAGGAGGAGCTTTACCAATAAAAATTGATGGTTATTGCAAGCTTGTCTATTTACATAAGTAGAACATGAAATATATTATTTTGAGAGGTATAGGTCAAACGATAAACTAATATTATTGTTAATTTGAAGAGTGCTTTAGTTTATGGGTGAGTTCTTCTTTTGAATTCTTATTGGTTTGAATTCTTCTACCGAAGAAGTGGTCGTTGGGATTTTTTGGGTTTGAGTTTGTATGCTAAAAAAGATGACCGGTAAAAAGGGGAGGGGGGGGGGGGGAGTAGGGAGTATATATATATATATATATATATATATATATATAAACCTCAAAAAAACGAAAAACTGAAGAACACTCTGGTAGCCTTTCATCTGGATGGTATGCATAGGTAAATTATGTTGTTTTTTGGTTTTTATGCACAAGTGCATTATGCACTTGTGCATATGCACACATGCATGTTACAAATTACATGTATGCACAAGTGCATACCGTCCAGATGAAGGACTACCTTAAAAATGTTGCAAACCTTGCAACCCACATCTTAACCGTCGGATTCATGATCGGCGGTTACAATAGATATGGGGTCCAATATTTTTAATTAAAAAAAACAGAAAAATAAAAATAAAATAACCGCCGATCATGAATCCAACGGTTAAGATATTGGTTGCAAGGGTTGCAACCTTTTTCAGGGTTGCAAAATATCCTTCCAATATATATATAGATAGATAGATAGATAGAGAGAGAGAGAGAGAGAGAGAGAGAGAGAGAGAGAGAGGTTCATTTGAGAAATTGTAGATGTATGAGAAATAGAGAAGTAATCTTAGCCATTCATCTGGTCAACATTTGCGGCTTTGACCGCGAAACACCCGATAATTCCTTGCATGGTCTATAGAAGATAGAGATGTAGTTTCGTAAAATACGCGGGATGAGTTCATATATGAACCTATATGATTCACATATGAACTATACGTTCATATGTGAATCAGTTAATTAGTTCATATGAGAATCAGTTAATTAGTTCATATATGAATCACAAAAGTTCATATATGAATCTGTTAATTAGTTCAACTGATTCATATATGAACTTACAGTTAATTAGTTCATATGTGAATTAGTTAATTAGTTCATATATGAATCACAAAGGTTCATATATAAATCAGTTAAAAGAGTTCAGATGTGAATTACACTGAGTTCATATGTGAATTATACATGTTCATATATGAATACAACCCATGTATTTTGTAAAACTTACGAAAGTGTCCTTCTATTTTTGGAATAGCCGCAACTTTTGACCAGTCAAAGCCGTAATATTTGACCAGTTAAATCCGATCTTGACCGTATGAATGGCTAGGATTACTTCTCTATTTCTCATATATTTACCATTTCTCAAATGAACCTTTCCCTATATATATATATATATATATATATATATATATATATAGAGAGAGAGAGAGAGAGAGCAAAGATCATTTGTTAACCATCCATTTCTTGTTAACTTTATGAACCTTACTCCACCAATAAGATTGCAAGATTAGGTGATGTTTAATGCATTTGTATATTTAATGGAAAAGGGTATAAACGTCATTTTATAAGTAACCATTTTTCATTTATTTTATTGGGGAGTTACAAGATTCAAGTTTCCATAATAGTATTGTCGGTTACGATTGTAGTATTTTTTCCATTTTCATCATATTTTTGAAATCAAAACATTATTATTATAGATTTCCGGTTCATTTGTTTGATAAAATCGTGTAGTCGTTTTATTCCAGAAAATTTTCCGGTATTCATCTTAAGTTGTAAAACACATGAACATATCTGATTCAAGCGTAGTTTATGATTCATTTATTTATTTGGGGGTTACAAGAATAAAGCCTCCTTAATTCAAGTGTAGGTTATGATTTCAAAAAAATTTCCATTTTCAAACTAATGTTAAAATCATATGAACATTTATTGAATTGAATATATAAATATTGTGTTACGTTTGATGTTATTCTTTTTTTTGTTAACCTTTTACAGAATGATTTAGATGTAATGTAACTGTTTTGAAGGTGTGTTCAACAATGAACATATTTGTAGGTGTTCATGTATGTTCAACTAAGAAAAAGTTCATATTTAGCTGTAATGTAACTGTTTTGATTTAGATGTAATGTAACTGTTTTGAAGGTGTGTTCAACAATGAACATATTTGTAGGTGTTCATGTATGTTCAACTAAGAAAAAGTTCATATTTAGCTGTAATGTAACTGTTTTGATTTAGATGTAATGTAACTGTTTTGAATGTGTGTTCAACAATGAACATATTTGTAAGTGTTCATGAATGTTCATCATGTGCATTTGAAACAATGGGAGATTTAACTGTTTTGATTTAGATGTAATATAACTGTTTTGAATGTGTGTTCAACAGCAATGAACATATTTGTAGATGTTCATGAATGTTCATCATGTGCATTTGAACAATGGGAGATTTAATTCCCCATTGTTCATTTCGGTTACTATTGTTGTTCAATGGAACAATTAATGAGGGATTTAATAGCATTTAAAACAATGGGAGATTTAATTCCCCAAATTACCCTTAACCATTGTTGTTCACTTGACCATTTAAGAAATAAATCCCTTTTATTAATTAGAAATTTACTTTTAATCTCAACCATTCAATGGTAAGATGAAGGGTTTAGATTAGTTCACAAAGTTAACAACAAAACTATGGTTAACAAAAGAACCCAACCCTATATATATATATATATATATATATATATATATATATATAGAGAGAGAGAGAGAGAGAGAGAGAGAGAGAGAGAGAGGTTCAAGGGAAAACCTCAAATAAATGAAAAACTAAAAAACATCTTATCAACCATTAGATTAGATGATCTGATAGATGTGATTAAACAGACGGTTACAACAATATTTTTTAAATTAAAAAACCTCCACCCCCTATTTTTTATTCGAAAAAATACGAAAAATGAACAAAATTCGAGTGAAATAAATTACACCAAATAAACGATCATATTTTTCTCGTTAATTTGACATCCATATTCATATACTTTTTCATTCGATTTTTCGTGATTTTTCGGTTTTCCATTTATTTAGAGTTTTCTCCTGAACTTGACTATATATATATATATATATATATATATATATATATTGAAATTTATTGAATAAAATAATAGGAAAACACAAGAAGATCAAAATACCTCATGTGGAGGACTTAACCGGCCTCTACTGAAGGCTGTTGAAACGAGGGACCAAATCAGTAAGAATTTGTAAACCACAAGGATTGTCAATGTAATAAACGAACCACATGGACGATATCCGTAATTTCTAATAAAACTCAAGGACCAAAAAATGTAGTTTGCTTTGTCATTAATAATTCATTATTTCTTAATAATCAAATACTGTTTTATTGTATTTTATTAAAAATATTCAATGTATTATGATGAGATTATATAACGAGTAAACTTCACTGTTGGTCCTTAAGGTTTCATATTTTCTTTGAAAAGAGAACCTATAGTTCAATATCTTAAATAGTGGTCTCTGAGGTTTGATTTTTGTTCTGAAAGAAGGACTTTCTCACTAACCCCGTTAAAAAACTTGGTTAAAGTCAGGGGTGTTTTGGTCATATCTCTTTTTCCCCTCTTTTGCATTTCTTTTTGTTTTTCCTCATATATATATATATATATACACTTCCCTGCCACCACCATTACCTCCCAAGGCTTTCGCTTCCACCTGTGGAACATGTGCAGGTCTTATAGGTTCCCCTGAAGTCCCACCAACTCCCAACTCATAACCATTAGAGCCTGAAGCTGCATTATCGACAACATCATCCCACGAAGTTCTCATGATATACAAAGATAAATTCTCAACCTTACCGGCAATTAATACCCCAAAAACCAAAAATCAGAAGGCAATTCTCTTAACCCAAACCAATAAATACCAAAAAAAGTTGCTTTTGAAACCAGGTGATCAAAAAATTGCAACCTTAAACACACAGATCAATTCCTAAACACACTGAAACAACAAAAAACATCAACATTGTAGAATCGCATAAATCAACCAAAACTCACCGGTGAATTGACTTCATCGTCGTCGAGTGAAAGGTTTTTGGTAGAGAGGGAGAGAGAGAGAGAGAGAGAGAGAGAGAGAGAATGTGTATGTGTGTGATAGAGAGACCATCGTCCCTGTAAAACCATTGAAATGTGTATGTGCCATCTTGATCATCTGTTTGCCTTTGTGGTACGTAGTTGCTTTAAAGTATAAAGCTCGAGAGCGTTGATGATGGGAGAAAGGGTTGAATTTTTAGTTTTATTTATCTCGAGTGTATAAGTGGATGCTACGATCTCAGGTTCAGTGCTATAGATAGTGGTGGTTGTATGATTTAGCGGAGAGAAAGGTCCATAGGAGAGGTTCCCATTCAGGTAAATGTTGAATGCTCTGGTCTGGTTTCTTTTCAGTATTTCAATTTCTGAAAAATGCATGTACATGAAAAACTTATCGATGGTATTATCGGAAGTCCACGCTATGTTAAATGAATCCTTCGGGTATCTTGTGTATATATACACACACTATATATGTATACACACACAACACACAGACTTATATATATATATATATATATATATATATATATATATATATATATATATATATATATAAACAGACACAACCAACTCCGACGAGAAGCTCCGGTCATCTCCCCGCCCCAAACCAACTCCAATGATACAAAGAACCATCACCCCCTCCTCTGGTTCTGTGTTTCTTTCCTGTGATTTGGTCCCTTTAGAATGTTCGATCACCGTCATCGTCCCTATGGGTTTGATCGATGGTGAAATCCCAGTTGATATCGTCCTTGTGAATTTGTGATAATCGTTCCTGAGTTTTGTGGTCGATGATCTCGTCCTTGTTGCTACTATGATTTGGTCTTTGAAATCATCACCTGTCGAATCGAAGAACATGGTCCTGTGTTATCTCTTTGTATATATATAGATATAATACACCAGGGATGATATATATATATATATATATATATATATATATATATAGGGTCGGGTTCACGTGAGACCATCATGTTTTCGTGAGACCCGTGAGACCATGAATTTACACTTGAAACTTCACAGCATTTTGCTGTGAAGGAAAAAAATCCAAACCTTCACAGTGTTTTGCTGTGAAGGTTTTCACCTTCACAGCGTTTTGCTGTGAAGTTTCAAGTGTAAAATCATGGTCTCACGGGTCTCACAAAAACATGTTGGTCTCACGTGATCCCAAGTCTATATATATATATACACGGGTCTCACAAAAACATGTTTTTGGTCTCACGTGATCCCAAGTTGGTCCCTTAGGTTTTAGTGTTTTCACATATATACAAAAATAAAAAAAGTACAAAAAAGAAACAAAAACATGGTTGGACTATTTTGCCCTTCCTACTAACTGAATTTTTTAACGGGGTTAGTGAGGAGGTCCTTCTTTCAGAGCAAATACCAAACCTCAGGGACCACTATTTGAGATACGAAAGTATAGGTCCCACTTTTAAAGAAAATACGAAACCTTAAAGACCAACGTGAAGTTTACTCTTATATAACATATAATATTTCTTGAAATTGTACCAACAATGGATTTTCATCAAAAAAGGTGTCAAACATCAACAATATTTACATACTACAATCACATTTCACTAAAAATTTAAAACTATGTTTCACTAAATTGTCTTTGTTCATATTTGTAATTTAAAAAAAAATTAACGATATTAAGTGGACCATAAGTTTATACGAAGGATTTTTAAAAAATATATTACTTTATCAAAGTTTGGTTATTTTTTCAACCTTATAGAATTCATTAATTTAAAAATATTTTAATGTTGAATGATTAATTGATTTAATTAATACACTTTAAGCACATTTTCATAAACAACTTCCAAAGAAAAGCAGACGAAGTCTTCATGTAACACCCTAAAAATTAGAGTAAAATAAAACTAAAAATTTCGGCAATATAACGGCTAACATACGGTGATTTAGCAACCTGTAACATTTCACGACTAAAACACAATAAAGTTGGGGTAGTTCTTTAAATAAAGTAGCGGAATAAATAAGACATATACATGACAACTATTTAATCTAGAATAAATCGCAACTAGATTAAGATTGGGTGTCACTATGACTTCAAAACGCTCTCTCTCGGTTTCCCAAAAATGCCCGGTCCAAGGAGGATCCTAGGTGCGTTCCCGGCGAATCAAGGTGCCCTACTCGCACCACTAGCGGAACCTGTGAGCCATAAACATGAACACAAGTGTTAGGATGAAGTCTAGCGGTTAACATACCAAGACAGTTGATAATATAAGTATGAACTTTAATTAAATGTTACCGAAGACCCATGCATTGAGATCAATGCCAATAGCTCCCAAACGGGACATTACTACTTTCCTGTACAAATAAAACAGAGATAACTCCTGAAAGACGGGGGAACCCCGTTACCATCTTGGGTGATGAGAACATGTGAATGGGGTCACCCGTGATGTTGATTGGATTTCACCACAAATCCCGGTTCTAGTTCCCATGCCACGCCGAACATCACAATCCTCAAACCGTTTATGCCTCTAGCGCTTACTCCGTCGAGTTACACCTCAAGGACCTACAGACAAGGGCGCCTATCCAATCTAGCCGAGTTCCAACTCAGGGACTTGCGCCCCCTATTGTCTACCCGCTAATGCCCAACGGCAACAATTATACCAATAATAAGCATGCTATCTAAATCCTCGTGCACAAGGAAATAGACATAAAACTCTCCATATGGATCACGAGCAAGTATGGTTAACAACTTTCATGCAAACATATTCCAGGCAAATAATATAATCATGCTCGTTACACATTCTCACTAAAATCTAATACTCATTTGACCACATATTAGCCCCAAACAATGAAATGGCACCAACTGCTGATAAGAATATTGTATTTGGTTTTTAAAGTGTAGAGGAGAAGTCCTTCACCATAAATTGTCTCCCTACCATGAAACATACATAAAAGAACTCCACAAGATGTATAAACACTTCCACCAATCCCAAAAGTCTCATTTATTAAAGATAAACGAAACCCTAGTTTTTAGGTTAATAGCACATATTTCATAAATTTCCCATAAGCAAGTAATGGTACAAGTATGGATGTTTATAAGTTAAGAAAACTAACTTAGAGATTCAATGAACAAACCCTAGTAGGTTGGAGTTGAGAATGTAGTTGATGAGAACCTTGAACCTCAAGAAAATGGAGCTAGTTTACCAAATGAGAGGAAACCTAATTAGCATTTAATACACCTAACCAAGATTCTAGAGAGGATTGAATGCCAAAGAGATGAAGTTTTGTAGGGAAGAAACCATACCTAAAAGAGAGAAAATCGGCAGCTTCAAAAACCCCAAAGTTGAAATAAATGAGTCTCTAAAAAAAATCAGACATTTAATGCCTAATTGCCCGACGGCGATTGTGACATTGCGAGAGTGACAGAGCACTCTCGCCGGTCACTCTCGCCAGGATTGTACCGCGACCACGACCCGAGTGCCCAAAACTCACCCCGCGACTATGACTCCGCGAGAGTGCCCCTGACACTCTTGCCCAAATGGTACCGAGAGTCCTTAGCCTTCGGCGACAATGCCACCGCGAGAGTGACCATGACATTCTCGCCGGTCACTCTCGCCGAGTGCATTTTCCCTAAAAACTCGATGTCTTCCGGTTCCGAATTCACGACAGAACTTTGGTGGTAATAAACGAACGAAATAAAATGATTTACAAATGTGTGAATTAACCGATAATTCAAAATTCGGGGTGTTACACTTCACCCCACCATGACCATGAGTTACGATCGTCTAAGGATTCTTCATGCGGTTTCCAATCCTTAACCGATTCAGATACCACCTAAGTTGCTTAATCCTACCCTGTATGGAATTGTCATGTACTTAACAAACTTTTACGCACCACTTTGACAAATATTTTTCAATCTTTCTCCAATGGTTGGGTAATAGTAATCACATGCAACTCGTCATCTTGGGACCACTCGTAGTTGTTATAACAGAACAATACAACTACGAAAACCATTCACCCGTATTTTTTTACTGTATTACATACATTTAAACCAAATAAATTACTAGGGAGTAATAAATATGTTTGTTGTTATAGAAAGTGGATAAAAAACCAAAAGAATAAAAGTATCCGTACGGAATTGGGTTGAAGTTGCACCAAAGATTTGAGTTGGTGTGCGATTGCTGCTTCCTATCTCTGACTTCGATCACCGAAAAAGGGGCAACAAAGTGTGTCTTTTTTGCGAATTTGGCGTCAGATTAGGGATCTCCCATTCAATTTCATCTACAAAACCTAATTTCTGCAATACAAATACAAATCTTATTATGTAGCACCACTTCTTCCTGTCTTTGCCCATTAAATTAATTAAACAAAATATATGATGAAGCCATGGTTTGGGGCTCCAGGGTTCACCAGTGCTCTTGTCTTGAGGATTTTTCAGTGTTTATGTGCTGCTGCTTCTATCGCGGTCATGGCTTCTTCTTCTGGTTTCTCTACCGCCACTTCCTTCTGGTATCTCTCTCTCACACACAGAACACCACGGTTACTGTTATTAATATATGTGTTTCATTGATTGATGTTATTGCTTCTAATTTTAATTTCTTTTTGCTGTTTAAGGGTTTTTCTCTTCAAAATTTATTAGGTTTCTGAAAGAGGGGAATTATATTGTTAGGAGTGTGTTATCTCAAGCTTGATCGAACTATATATGTGCTGGACAACTTGTAACAATTTTTAGGTAATAATAGGATTCAGGAATGATATAAGCATGAATTACATGCGTCTTCCATTGATTGGTTACTGGAAATGGAAAATACCAATTTTTGGGAAAGGGGTAAGTTTCTATATTTCTATTATGTTTCACGTTCAATACAAAAAGAGATACAATCAGTCTTACAGATTTTACCTGTGGTTTATTCCGATCAAAACACCTTGTTGCTATTTTGTGTCCTTGGAGTTTAATGTGAATAGACTCAACCTGGGATGTTCTTGATTAACCATATTCATATGAAAATAAGTATGCATTAGGTCCAAAAGAATTTTATAGTTGGAAACATGTTCTCTATATAGATTTAATATTTGCAGAAATTTGATAGCTTGCATCTCTAGGCTAGTGAACATTCTATCGTACATTGACGTGTGGAAGAAGCATGCAATAAGTTGCACACTTCTTTTTACTACATAAAACAATGAATTTCTTTGCCATTATTATGACACCATTACTTAGTGTCGGCAAAGTGCAGAGTTTCTTGGGGATGAGTATGAAACCACATAATGGCTAGCACAGTAAGACTGTCTAAAGATGGGAAATTAGGACAGACAGGAATTACCACATTATTAAGAATATGTCGACTAAGAAAGATGGAGATGAAAAATGGCTTGAGTCCTTGAGAAATTGTAGAGGTTTTTTTCGATTTCTGCAATAATAGATCTTGAATCCTGAAAACAAATGAAAAGTCTAGTATGTTTAATGTACGGAGAATGATATCAATTGTGTGTGTGTCGTAGTTGACATGTGCTGCTGTCTGGTTGGCCCTACTATTGGAGGCTGGAGTCATACAATAGGTTGCTGTTGGACCTCTCTTTCGTCATTAGTGAGGTCACCTTTATTCCTTAATAAAAAACATGTGTACAAGTTTCTAACTGCAGTTAGTAATCCAAACCATCGATGATCCCACATAGTGAGCAGGCTGCAGTGCCGTGGTGGGTGCTGACGATGTGTTTATTGAGTCGGTAGTGGAGGTGGTGCACTAAGATACTACCTGTAAAGCAGTGGTTTTCTTGTAAAACAGTTTGGTGTATCTATGTTGATTCCAACTGTTGTAATAGAAGCATTTTTGTGCTAAAAAGAGGAAAAAAGACCTTTGTAGTCATCTCACTTTGTAAGTAATTTAAATAAGCGAGTAACCTTGGTATCAACTATTTAATGTATTGGCTTAACCCTAGGCATGACATATTAGGGCACACAACTAGTCCTATAAGTTTTTGCAAATTGATCAAGGAGAGATGCATGAACTAGGGTTAAAGTGGGTGGAAACAGTTTCTTAAAGCATATTGACCTCTTTTTACTTCTACACTATTGCTTCAAAACATGATTACATTTATTTACATTGGCAAGGAAGTTTATTGTGATCTTGAAATAGGTTGAACCAAACTTTGGGTATCAAAAATGTTATTGTGGCCAAAATCAATTTTGAAACTTGAATGCCTTTCTTTCCATCATATTCATTTCCCTTCGCACCATATAAATAAAACCCACAAACTGAAAATGTTAGGCATTGCGGGCATTTTTTCCTCACATTGCTGGTTCTATTTTCTTATATACCCTTTCATGCTTTTTTCCCGTTTTAACAACATATTTTGCCTCTGTGCATGTGTCTTTCTCATGATACAGAAAACCTTGTGTAGAAGCCTGGACATCTTTGATGCATTTTATCCTCCTTAAACAGAGGACACTTGCTAATTGATATGTAAACGACATGCCTAGGGCTAGGGACAATCTTTTGTGTTGTTATATTTATTATTCTAATTTGCGGTGGTGTGTTTGATTGATATTAGCTATCTAATTGCGGCAATGGGACTAGAAGTTTTGTGGAGTTTGGGACTTGCCTGTCTTGATATTCATGCTCTGTGGGTAAAGAAAGATCTGCATAGTCAAATCTTATTAAGTCTTGTCGTTGTTGGTGATTGGGTACGTACATATATACTATCACTTTCCAGGATTTATAATAAGTTTGATCACCTTAACATTTTTATGATTACATAATAGAGGAATTATTAGGGACCCAAATCAATTTTTATGTTCCGAATGTTGAAGATTTGTAACCATTTGCTTTTTGTACTTGTGTATATGACCCACTCAGGTAACGGCGATCCTAGCGCTTGCAGCATCATCATCATCGGCTGGAGTGATGATTTTGTTTGTAAGAGACTCAGAGCTATGCAACTCGGAACCCATTCTTTCGTGTAGTATGTATCAGATTTCCATAGCTTTGGCTTTCGGGGCATGGTTTTGGCTCGCCATCTCTTCTCACACGGTACTTTGGTTGTTGGCCTCCCTTTCTTGAACTTGGTCAACTGTACATATCATCATTTGACCTAAAACTGGGTTTGGTTTTCTATCTTTTTTTGTACAAGTAAAAGGGTTAATTCAAATCATTCGCTAATTTGACTAACAAATTTACACCTTTTAGGGTGTAAGGTTACTCTAGTGTTACGGCTTCGATTTTGTCTCGATGACTTTAATCTGGGCATTTTTTTCTACTAAACCTAGGTTTGTTGATGATGACATTAAAGACATTATTAATCGATAAGATTTCAATCATTTAAATACACATGAGCAGTAGTTTTTCCTCTTATTACCATAACATGTAACTTGCTATTTCACAAACTTTTGTAGTTTTGGAGGAGAAATGACCATTGTCAATGACTTGGACTCTCGAAATCATCATTATGTCATGTAGCACGTCTTTTTTTCTAAAACAAGAAGCGCATCTTCAGGTTGTCTACATTTTCTTTAAACGACAAAGTAATAGGTAGTTGTACATCTCAACGAACATTAAGGATGAAAAAGAATCCAAATTGGAAAGAAAAATAGATGAACAGACATCAACTAATAATTTGCAAACCCCGCCTACATCGACATCGTTTGGGAAATCTTTAGTAATCTTGGAGAATTTAGAATCGGTTTACCAGATTATTAGATCACTAATAATCTTATATCGATTATGCATCTTTTTTATTTTGGTATTACTATGTATTTCTAGCTTGCTCGTTTGATTATGTTCTATTATTAGTGTTGTATTTTAATTATAAATTTTATTGTGTTTTATATTATTTAAAATATATTTAGTTTTTAAATATGTTGAATACATAATCGTTCAATTGGTTAAAACTCAAAATTGAAATTAATATAATATAATTTATAAAAAAATATACATAACAAAAAAAAAACTATTAAAATTTAACACTTTTAAAACAAAAATATATAAATCTCAAATTGGGGGTTGGGGGGACTAAAATTGTAATCATGAAAAAAGCCGTGCAAACAAAAAAGTATAAATGAATAGTATTACAATAAAATTGGTGTGTTATTATTATCGAATTTAGTGTAAGAATTGATGTGTTGCATCATTTATTAAATTTTAAGATACAATTTTGTAATGAACTAAGGGGTCGTTTACCAAACACTTATCCGGATAAGCGTTTACCAATAAAATTTAACACTATCACTTACTTAGCGGGTAAGATTTTAGTCCACAAAAACGGTATCGTATGCAACAATTTTCCGATAAGCGTTTACCGGTAAATTTTAACACTATCACTTATTTACCGGGTAAGATTTTAGTCCACCAAAATGATATCGTATGCAACAATTTTTCCAGTAAGTGCTAACCGTGATAAGAGTCTTCGTCATCGCTTACTAAGGTAAGACTCTTGGTCCTTGCCTTAACTCTTACCAGGTAAGATTCTTGATCATTGTCATCTTCATCCATAAGGTATATGACTTGGTAAACGCTTACCCAGATAAGCGTTTGTTAAACGGCCCCTTAGTAAGCAACTAATAAATATGTTTAAAAATTGATAGAGGCAGGATTTCGAATCAAGGGTAGTCAAATATAAACAAATAAAAAATAAATATTAATGTTCTTAAAATGGAAAAATAAGGTGACTTAGCTAAGAAATTGGGCATGTATCCGTTAGTTTGCTTTTTTTTTTTTTTTCCTGTTTGAGGGGGAGCACATGCCCCGTCTGGTTACTACATGGCTCCGCTAGTGATTATTGAGCCATAACAATACAACAAACTACTCCATCATTATTTTTACCCATAAAAACAAACACTTCCTTATCTTTATCAACAAAAAATTAATGCACATTTTAAATTAAAATAAACTAGTATATGCACTGTGTGTTGCGCGGTAACAATTTTTTTTTTCCGATCAAAAAGTATGTTAAAGTATAATATAAGAAACGTAATTTATTAATTAACCAATAAAATACATTATAAATAAAATAATAAATGTACTGAAAATGTTTTAGATATCATTTAGTTTTACTTATTAGATTTTTAATTCTATAAAATTTGTTGGGTTTTTTTGGTTCAAAGTACTAACATCTCTTATTCATGGATAGACTCGATCATCGATTTAATAGTCATCATGATATCAACTTTGTTGGTTGAAAGGTTATAAATAAACATAAAATATTTTTCCTTCATAATATTGATTTGTCTTAATAACAAACTGGATTTTATACGTTCTTTTATTTTTTTATTGAATAAAATAATGTTTCGATGGAAGATTTTTCTGTGATAAAAGAACATACTCCCCAAGATTCTTTTATTTCAAAGAAAAAAAAGAACAACTAAAAAAATAGGCATCCTCAAGTAAGATACATGTCTTCCGAAAACATAGTTTGAAATGAACAATCATTTAAAAATACACTGGTTAACATTTTAAAACTTTAATCATCATGTAAAATCATAAATTTCAATTAATCGACCTCTATATCATCAATTGAGCCCAACAATTTTAAACTTTAAAAATGTAATAACCTAAATTGTTTATCAATCCCTCATATTAATTACTAATATCCTATGCCCACTATACCCATTTTCGCCAGATTTTTTTTGAGAACAAACCCAATTCGCATTAAAAATTTTAGCCCACTCTCAAACATACTTCATCTTTATTACATTTTTAACTCAACCGTCTAAAAGTGCAAATCTCGTAAGCATAACCCATAAAATCAATTATCACCAAATGAAATCTTTCAATCAAAAAAATTCATTGTTTCTGCATCTTTTGTATGTAAGTAAACATAAGAAACCAAAATCTAACAACAAACTATATTAGTGCAACATATATAGAAGTACAATTAAACCAGCACCAATACTTGCACATTCACTCATACTTCCTTGTTGCCTTGCACTAATATTTAGAAGGATCAAAACAAAAATAGACAGTTGTATAAGATCAAAAAACAAAGAGATGCACAAAAACATAAACCAAATGACAACAATACACAAACACAAACTTAACAATAAAGATAACATTGTAAGCTTTATTGAGCTTTCAACTGAAGTAATTAAATCCCAAGAGAGGATTGAAAAAATCCTTCTACAAAAATTTAGTTAAACCTTAAGATGAAAAACAACTAGATCAGAAAAAAATACATTTGCAATTTCTGGATGCTGGAGAGCTTTTTAGGCACTATATCATCAATTGGCGTCAATACTCGATCATCAAAGCCTTTAAAATGCAAAATTTCCAGTTATTAACCCTAACAAACAAACAAAAAACATTCAACTCATCATTGATAAAAAAATAACAAATCTCGATTCATTGATCAAAAAGCTTTTCAAAGTTCATAAAATGGAACAAACCCCAGTTTAATTCATTATAAGAACAAACAACCCACTGTGAAATCTAAAAAAAATATAAGAATTCTAAAATAGACAATACCTTTGTTCTTATAAATGTTGTTGAAGTTGTGGTATGTAGCGACAAAATTCTTTCACTACAACACGAAACTTGCTCTCAAGTATGAACTCAACTTGATCATAGCTCTATATAACATATATGTATATAATACAAACACATAATATTTATTTGTACAACATCAAGCTACTTTTTAAATAAACCAAAGTTACAACATTGTAGGAAAGCAATGTGCTTCAAGTCTTCAACTATAGAAAAAAAATTCAGACACAAACTCTTAATACAAACTTGGAGCAATTTTATAATAAAAATTAATATTAATTTTTTTTGCAATACTTTTATGACCATGTCGTGAATGAGCCTATTGCAAAATAAATTGTTTTGAGATTGGAAAGTGAACCAATTCTTTAAACCCATATCAATACTTAACTAATTTTGAAAATCCTAACAAAACCCATGTTGGGTTAGAAAGAAATTTATTTTAAGTTACAAAAAAATACAAAAAAACATTGTAATTTACGTAGGTCGTTGCATGATAGCATAGTAGAGATGAAGAAGCTTCATCGCATGAAAGCGGTTGCGGCAAACATAGAGGAGGATCTTTGGATTTTTTTTTGGGATAGACAAAGATGCTAGACAAAGATGCTAGTTCAAACTTAAAAAATCATTCGTACATGTATGCAAACAATTTGTATTCGTGTGTAGGAACGGATATATCGATTAAAATACCATAAAGATATGTAATTACCGTTTATGTCAAAACTAATGGAGAGGAAGAAATTGAGAAATAAAGATATGGATAGATGAAGAAGTGAAGAAAGTAAATAAATTGCAATAAATAATGAGTTAAAAAAGGGTAATTGAAAATTTTGGAGTTAAGCCTAACAATTAATTGTTGTTTGCAAAATTATAAAATTAAAAAACAAAATTAAAAATAGACATTGAGTAGAAAAAAGTTGAGTAAAAGAAAAAAAAGATAAATGATATTCTAAGTTTGAGGAGATGTCACCTCATACATGGTGATTTCTCCTTTAATATATATATATATATATATATATATATATATATATATATATATATAGGGGTTGGATATTTTGCAACCCTAGTAAAAGGTTGCAACCCTTGCAACCCACATCTTAACCGTCGGATTCATGATCGGCGGTTACAATAGATATGGGACCCAATATTTTTAATTAAAAAAAACAGAAAAATAAAAATAAAATAACCGTCGATCATGAATCCAACGGTTAAGATGTGGGTTGCAAGGGTTGTAACCTTTTTCAGGGTTGCAAAATATCCTTCCACTATATATATATATATATATTTATATTTTGATGATTACATCTTTATTTCTAAATTTAAAATACATAAATTTTAATAAATTTTAAATTAAAACGTTATACAAGAAAAACGAGAATTCTATAATATTTAATTTAACACAAATATAAATATATTTGTAAGGTTTTGTATTATTGAGTATTCAAATTAGCAAAATATGTCAAACACCACTTATATTTTCTATTTAACTTGCACATAAATTTTGGATTTTTATTTTTAATGTAAAACTATATTAATGTTTTATATTATTAAGTTACTATAAAATCTTATATCTCATTATATTGTATGGATGTACAAGTCATTTTTGGGGATGTCTTTTAATTTTGTTAAAAACTCAAATTTGAAAGGAAAAAAAAAACGACTAATTTAAATTTTCGATAAATCATCAAATAAAAGGATAATTTTTTTTTCTATAAATCAATACTTGATTTCCTCAAATAACAATTCTAGATGTAACATCAAAAAATGATAAACCAAAAGCATACATAAAGTCTAGGTTAAAGACAAGTGTTACTAAAACCAAAAAATTGTCGCTATCTCCATGGTACGGAGGACGTCTCTAATTAGCTAATTCCTTATCGTGCATCCAACTAGCACTTAACTCACCACATCGTCGCTAGTACCATTCCCAAATCCCAACGAGGACCCGATGAACATGTCGACAAATAAAAAGGGTTAGACTTAACGCCTAGTGAGTTCAAACAGTTTTCATCATTTATATAAAACAATAAAACTGAAAGATTGCTTATCTAAATAATAATTTCTTAAATAAAATTCAAATAAGACTTATCCACATATTGAAAATATAGATAAAGCTCCATTACCCAAAACAACAAAACATGGATAAGTTCCAAAATACCAAAATCATAAATCATGGATACATTCCATATCAAAAACAACACCGAAAACATGGATAAACTTTATATCCAAATCAACACCTTTCAGTGACGGGGGAGACCCATATCCGTCGATTGTGGCGATACACAAAGTAAGTTGCATATCAACGTTAATGAGCCCTACTACGAATCAATGGGCATCAAGTTCAACCACCCACAGTCTATACCTTGCCCGAGACCCCTGATGATCCTAGATATGCTCGTTCACTAGAAATTACACCATATGGTCAATGGTCGCGGTTCAACTCTAAAAACCCCCATCACGACGCCCCCGATGACCCAATGTATATTTCTAGCTACAATACGGGAATAACAATCCCATTCAAAACCATTAAAAATCGACTCATAAATTACACCATATGGTCAATAGCCGATGTCCGACTCCAAGAGCCTCGCACCATAATGCCCCCGATGACCCAATGCCTATTTCTGGTCACAATATGGGAACAACTGTCCCATTTTAAACCAACAAAGATCGACTCCTATGTATTTGGATCCATTGCATTACAGTCTAAATTACATGACCCATGACCCCAATTGAATGACCAACACACTCAAAACATGTAACTTTCAAATAAATATGCTAATACTGCATATAACTCCAAAAGCCCGACATAGAGCAAATTGAACTGGACAAATGTCCCACAAGACTCATCTAAGTCAAAATCGAGCAAAAAACTCAACAACTTAATTGACTATTCAATAAAAGTCATCACAAGCGATAAAAACATATTTAACCAACGTTTATGCAAATAAATTCTCCAAAAATATGATTAACTCAAAACCCCATCATGGGTTGGGATAAATCATTTTTCAAATGAAATTATATCATTTATCTTTCCAAAACATCTCATAACACAATAAGGTGAAATTTCCAAATGGTTTATAAAACCAAATACACTAAAAGAGTATTAACGTCAAATAATCCCCATTTATACAAGAAATCGTCAAAAGAACACACACACACACACACACTCTTATGGTTGATTCAAACATGTCCAAAAATCCCAAATATAGGCATTTTACAATATTTATAAAATCAAATGCATTAAAATTGTAAATCTCATCAATTAAACAATACATTTGATAAACATTAAGTAAAACACTTTAAAACTCTAAAATGAACATTTTTGGCATGCACATAGTTTTCATAAAGCAACTTGAACTCACCTTGCTAAATTAGGTTAAACCTAGGTTCCAAACCCAAACATTGAGCTTCCTTTGGTGAAAGTTTGAAATCCTCAAGCTACAACTCCAAATCTATGGTGCAAAGCCCTCAAGAACACCTCATTTACTCCCAATGTAACACCCACATTTTCGCCTTGGAAAGTGATACTTAATATGAAACCATTCCTCCAAACATACTCCAAAATTTACGACTAAAATAAAACCGTTTACACTATTTATAACGTAAGACTTTAAAACAAAAAATAAGTAATTTAAATTCTAACATGTCTCAACCAGGTCAAGTTACAACTTATCCATACATAAAAGTCTAAACAAAAGACTAAATTTAAAATAATAGGTTTCTCTAAGCGTGTCCTTTGTCCTTATCCAACCTCGAATTACCTGGCACTGAGATGCATACTATATTCAACTTATAAAGCTCAGTGAGTCATGGTTTGCATGAGTGAAATCATATATTGTCACACATATCACACATGCAAGCTTCACATAAAATAATAAGTATTTTTTGAAAACATGCAACACTGAATTAAACAAGATCTCATAAATGTCTCAATGAGTAAGGATTGATAAGTTGCAAGCATTCCCTGGGTATGCCGGCTCACCTATAGTCGGTAACCCATCACGGGGTCGTGCTGCCATGTCACAGGCGTTCCTTGGTGTGTACGACTCACACAGAGCTAGTAACCCATTTCGAGGTCGTGCCTCCCCTTAAGTGTGACAAAACTAAGCTAACATCCCATACTCCAACCACGTACCATTTCTACAATCTAAACCAACTGAAAACTCAAGCATTTAAATATGTTTAAAACCGAAAAACAATTGTATGCTCCACAAAACTCCACATACATGTAAATATATAACGATGACATGCATTTAAATCACTATCATGCATAACATTCACCACCACAAAATTATAACATGATAAAATAACTTTATACATATGTATGCAGGGTTGGGTTTTGGTGAGAAGTTAAGGTTAACGTGAGAAGCGTGAGAAGTGGTTATCAACCGTTGGATGAGATGTACTGAGATGCACTGAGATGCATCGGATCAATTCCCTTCTAAGGCGTAATTCATAGGAGGGCATGAGATTAACAGTGATCAATGGTTCAGATCCACTTCTCACACTTCTCACGTTAACCTTAACTTCTCACACGATCCTTCGCCTATGTATGCATCCCATTGTAAGTCTCATAAAGACTCACTGATTGCGTAGATCGACTACTGATAGCTCCCGACGGAAGACCTACATATGTTATACCACAATATATAATTAATGACTTAATTCTCCAAAAGTCAACTTATGATCCAGCCCGACCGGCCGACCCGACCCTAAGTCAAACTTCAAACTTGAGTCTCCAAATCTGTTCCAAAAAGCTCAACCCGACCCCGTCGTTAAAATCCATATGGGTCAAAATGAGTCAAAAGTCAATCCTTAGTCAACTCGGTCAACCACAACAAATTCTTGTCAAAGCTCAATTGTATAACTCGATGACGTCCCAAAACGTCAAATTAACCCTTTTATAATTTTATAAACTTCACTCCCAATTAAAGTGTCCCAATAATTATTTTAGTCCGAACGACACTTTACTAGTTTACTCTCATTATTAAAAGTCATCTAGATAATTAGACGACTTATTATAAGCACCTCTCCTTAGAAAATATATAATTTATATAAATCCTATAAAAACAAAGTGCTCGATAATCATTCTCCTTATTACGACACTTTAAATCTTATATTTTTTTTAATCACTTAAATAAATACATGATTTATTGTAACCACCCCTTTCAAAATAAATAATTAAAACACCAAATCCCAAGTGTAGAATTATTTCAAATATTTCATAAATCTAAATACATAAGGTATTGCTTGAAATACCAGTTGTTTAATTGTAGGGGCATCTTCGTAATTTTGTAAAGACAAATAATCGAAATCGGGTCAGAATTTCTAGGTATAATTCCAAATAACATCTGTTAAAATTTCCAGAAAGGTATTGTGGCCGAAATCAAGTTTTCAGAACTCCAGAAATTGCAATGCTAATTAATGAAACTTATAAATCTAATAATAATATTAGTAACACTTCACTGAAATTAACAACAAAGTAACTCACCAACTTAGTGGTTAAGGCATGTTGATCACAACCCAGAGGTCTTGGGTTCGAACTTGGCTTTTTGCAAAACATTATGGATCAACCCTTCACTCGATCGCAACCCACCCACAACTCACGCGGGTCAACATCTTGACCCGGTCATAACCCGTCGAGCCAATTGCCATAGTTGCATGTTTTCAACATTTTTGAGCTCCATTTTCACTCATTTTAGCCCTTTTTCTTCATTCTTTTTGCACCAAAACCTTGATAATATTTTTACCAACATTCTGACATAAAGAACACCATTTTTCGACAAGTAATGAGCCATATTTCTCATTTAAAGTTTTGATTTTTAACTAAACTTAGAAAACTTTGAACACCAATTTTGACCCCCAAAAACACAAATATGGAACATAAGGCTACTAGGGTTCAATAGGACTCTTAAAAACGAATCCATAGACATAAAAATCACGAGATTTGGTGTAGTATATTACCTCAAATCCTTGATAAACCGAGAAACTCAACTTCGTTCTTTCAACCCTGATTTCTCTTTAAATAATCGCCTGTTTTACGAATGGCTTGAACCCTCATGACCTCTAGCCGTTGCTCTTCATTTATATTAAAAACATTTGGCGTTTTAGTTGAAAAATCGAGCCAATAGCAAGCTAGAACGACTGGTCGCCGTCAACCTTCAGTTTTTGAAACAGATATGTACTTTTGACGAAACAGGCCCCTCAACTATGAAAAGTCTTACAGTTGCACCCTTTAACTACCAGACTATAACTTTCCACCCCCTCTAAACATAATATTGTTTATTTGTTTTTTTCTACGTTTTAGGTCCAATGCAAGAACACCCATTTTGTTCATATGTAACTTCCATCAAATGACAAAATTGACACTCTACACCAATTTCTTTACATTTTTGCTCCAATAAGATAAAATCATTTTATTTTATTTCACTTTTCCTTTTCCTTTTTTTTCATGATTGTAACACACCAAAATTTATGGAATTGGTGCATGCATATCTCTTGTTTTGGATTTTATTGTGAATTATGGATCATGTATGAAATTAATTATTCCTTGCGATCAATGCATGCATGAACTGGGGAAAAAGAAATTCATTTGTTGGCCTCGGTACTGGGGGTGCGAAAATGCAGCGATTGTGACAATGTGTCACTCTCGTTGTGCACAATCACCGGGGGAGGAGACCCCGCAGTATAATTTAGGCGATAGTGTCATGCGATAGTGCCTTGGTCATTATCGCGGTGTCACTTTCGCGGAAGCTGTACCGAGAGTGGGAGGGCTAGGGCGACTATGCCACGCATGTCACTATCGCTGGCGTGTTGAAAGGGGTATAAATGAGACCAATGTTGGGATTTCATCATATTTTCTCATTTGGGGCAACTTATACCTTCGATTTTCTCCATTAGGATTGGTAAGTTCTTCTTCAATCATCCCCTCCATCATTTATTGCATCCATCTACCAATGTCTTAATCATTTATTGAACCTCTTAGGGTTATTAAGCATTAGGTAGGGGAAACTTCTAGTCTCTCAAGAATCAAGCATCCTCTCATCTCCTTCTCTAGTTCTTGGATTCTAGGGTTTCAAACTATAAACCCCAAGGTTAGTTCATTCTTGTTTTACAAACTTTATACATGTTAAAATGTGAGTTTTAACCCTTTAAACACCTCCACTCGATTTCTTCATGATTTAGATGAGTTTTCATCAAAACCTAATTTTTGGAGATACTAGGGTTTACTTGGAGGATGTAACACCCGTAAATTCTAAAGCAACGGCCAACGATCGGTCAAGGAAACGATCATCGGACGACCGAGAGAAACGGTCGAGGTATGGCTCAGCACAAGACGTGAGAGGCACGACCTACAGCACGTGCGGCTTGGCCCGTGGCCTCAAGTCGCGGCTAAGGTCGCGTAAGTCACTGTATGTGTGCAGGCCAGTAGCATGTGCGGCTTGGCCCGCGACTTGAGGTCGCGGCCAAGGCCTCCATGTTAGTGTATTTTATTCTATCCAAGATTTAATGAGAAAAGTCAAGAATGTAAAGTCAACAAAGTCAACATTAGTGTCATGAGAGTTTTAGCTTTGTGAGAGAACCTTTAGCTTGAGAGAAGTTCCTTGAGAGAAGTAGCTTTGTGGTATAAATAGATTGTGTTTGTTTGTAATCTTGCAACATCATCAACCAGATGAATTGTACGCATATTGTTAGATCAATGACAAAAGAACTTCCTCTCTCTAGATATTCACTGTCATATCAAATCTTGATTATGTTTAATTGTAAGATTGCTTGATTTGAATAGGGAATTACATTTTCACTCCATAATCAGTCTGACGATTTAATACCCATTTTAGGGTTTTCTCTCATTCTTGCTTCCATCTCATTTCTCTCCTCTCTTTGGTGCGATTTTGGGGAACTGAAGAATTGATTTTGAAACACTTTGGTATGAATCTACCGTAGGAAGATCAAGGTTTTGGTGGCTTGGATATGTTAGGGATGGAGGATTTCTTGAGAATGGTGGATTTGAAGGCTTTAATTTTTGATTGAGGTAAATCTCTTGTGTAATCCAAACTTTGGTGTAAAGATCCTTGTAGATCTAAAGGTTTCACTTGTTGGTGGTTCATTTCTTTTAGATTTGGAGAAATGGGTTATTTGGAAACCCTAGCTTATTATTGGTGATGACTTGAAAGTGGAAGGATCTACACTATTGGAGGTTAATGGTTGGATTTGGAACCTAGGTTTAACTCAACCTAGCGAGGTGAGTTCAAGTTGATTTGTGAAAACGTTGTACATGCTAAAATGTTTATTTTTAAAGTGCTTATATGTTTAACATGAAATTATCATTTGTAGAGTCATTTGATGGGTTTTGATTATTTGAGAAGTTTGGCTTTATGAACCTTGTAAAATACCCCTATTTGGGATTTTTGGGTATCTTGATAAATGAGTCGTAAATGGCCGTGTTTTGGTGATTTATTGCATAAATGAGATTATTTGGTTAAAACGCATTTTTAGTGTTTGTCTTGGAGAAATGATTAATTTTGTGTTATGGGACGTTTTGAAGAAGTAAATGGTATAATATCATTTGGAAAGTAATTTGTCCCAATTTAAACTATATTGGAGTCTGCACATGTATTTTGGAGTGTGTATGCATGACGTGAGCCGATTGCGCTATTTATTTGGGGATTGTTAATTGTTGGTCAAAAAGAGTTTTGAGCATTTTGGCTTGGTATTGACTTAAAACAGTTTTGAGGACACTTGTCCGGTTTTGATGGCTCAATGTAAAACCAGTTACGGTTTACACGCTAATGCACCGTGTTGCATATTGATGTTTACTACATGCTCGAGTGCGTTGGTCATTCTTGTGAAGTCGTGTAATGTTAGACGGTGTTTCATTGAATCCATAGGCACGTAAGTCAGTCTATTTTAGATGGTCAATTGGGTATTGCGGGGTTGAACCCCGGTATCCATGTTTTACGACCAGAAACTTGCAAGTAGGCAATGGAGGGTTGAGTATGGAGGTGCTACCTGAGAGGTAGGCACTAGGATCTCCGCTGCTTGAAGTAATGCCCGAGAGGTAGTCTTTAAGTGTGTCGGGACTTCGGGATGGAGTTCGTTGTAATGTTCATCAAGGTCAACCGTCTCTTATGGTGTAACTTGTTAAGAAGTCGTAGGGACACTTAGGCTGGTATGTTGTGAGGTGTCATGCGATTAACGTTGCAAAAGTGACATACTTTTGTGTTCCTCCACTCTCAACGGATACGGGTCTCCCCCGTCATCGACCAACTGTATCTTATATGTTGACGTCTTACTTTATTATCTTTGGTCTTATACTCTTATGTGGTCGACAATAAATGAGGACCTTAATATTGGATCTCCCTCCACTTATATTAAGTTTTTAATGAAGTATGTCATCCCCATGTTTGGATATTTGGTTTCCTTTCGTTTATGGTCATGTGAGTATTGGGCCTAGTGTCCATGTTTTTGGACGTATTGTATATGTGGATTTTGACAATGATTTATGGGTTGCGTATTTTGTCCCACCACCGCTTGGGTGTTTTGGGGTGCAACGTTTTATCCACGTTTCTTAAATGGGAGTCAATTCATTTTAACGTTTCGAGTAAGTTTGAGTTGCATCAATTTATAAAGAATCTTTGTAATGAGGTGTCTATCTTTGAAAGTGCATGATATTGGAAAAGAGTTGTTTCCACGTTTTAAAGTACATCAATTGAAAGGTCATGATTTCAAGTAAGGTTCATTCTTTTAAAGATATATTTACTCATGTAAAACTCTTGAACTCACTAGGCATTAGCCTAACATTTTTGTTTGTCGGCGTGTGCATCAGGTTCCGATTGGGAATAGTTTTAGTATCACAGTGAAGAGAGGAGTGCACTTTGTGCACCCAAGGAGTGAGTAACTTGATGAAGTCTTCCGCACTAGGTTAAGGAGAGAAACTTGTATTTGGGTTAAGTGACACCCGACTTCAATTTAGTCTGTATATTATTGAAGTTTAATATATGTCAAAGTTAATTATAGAGTTTGTATTTGAGGCATATAAAGTTTTGGATCGTAAGAGGAAGTTTTGTCCCTTATTTTGATGTTATGTTTAAAATTTTTAATTAGTTGCTCTTACCAAATTCGAGGGTGTTACAAGTTGGTATCAGAGCTGAAGTTTGAGAGAATTAGTTATTATTTAGGATGCCTAGACTCAAACTAGTGTTCTTTTAAGTGGTCGAGAGAGAGAATTGCACCAATAAGCACTTTAAGATAAGATATTTTGAGGTTGATAGAGTCGCTAGAAACGGAAAACTCGTCGATGGTAGAAAGGATGATCATGTACGGTACGTTCATAATTTCACCTGGCCAGTGTTATGGTGAACCTACATGTTACATGTGTATGCTTGAACCGCCTTAGTATGATGACCGTTGGGGTAGTGAGAAAGTTTCTAAGTGGGTAGACGTTAGGAGAGGTTGATGGTTTTAGCGTTCGTCATTTGGAGTGACAATAAGCATGATGATTGCATTAAGTGGACCCTTCCGGGTCGAAATGATTGGTTGGATTAGAACCATAGAGTTTTGGAATCGTCATTACTCGAGGGGAAAATTGTAAGGTGAACCTATGTAACCCTTGAATTATGGTCCTACGATGTGTGAGTATCTGGATGACAATAGTGTGCCGGGGAATTGAGAATCTTTGGTCGGGGGAATTTGAGGTGCGTGGTTTCGAGACGTTGAGTGTCGATCAAATTTATGCACAAAACTTTATTCTAACATGAATTGCATCAACTATTTCTCATGTTTCTGAAATCATCATGTGAAATTTTACAACGAAATTTTGGAAAGATGTTTAGCACACACAGGGTTTTAAACCATGATTCTAAATATGCATAAAAACTATTCGATTGCATGAGGTTGTAAACGTTGCTCCTTCATTATTCTCATTATTGTCCAATGCTATTTTCGGAACATTGAGACGTGCGTATTTTGATGTTGTTTAGGGTCTTGGACAAGTAACTGCGGTTTATGACTTTAGCATTGGATCTCCTCCAAATATGTTAAGGTTTTGGACGAAGAGTTATCTTCCATTATTTTGATGTTTGAGTTTTATTGATAATTTTATTTCATGAAAATTTTGTTTGAGTTTTGCAAGCATTTTGTTGTGGTTTTTTTAGTGCATAAGTTAATTTACACCGTGGCGTGAGTAATGTATAGGGAGTTTGTGATAGTTTATACAAAAAATGAGTTTTACACGGTTACGGTTGTTGGCACCACTTTTAAAGGTTCATGCACATACGTTATATTGATTTGCTAGTATGTGTGGCTTTGTAGCCACTATCATTGGTCAAGAGCATTTATTCACGCGGCCTAAAATTTGAAACCGATTTAAAAGTTATCAACGTTTGATAAGTCGTATGTACCTATCGTTTTACTAAGTTTGATAAATTGACGTATGTGGGCTTTGTTGAAAATTTTATTTCATGTCATTATATGGTTAAATGAGGGATTTTTGGAACTTGATTATGAGAATTTACCCTTTGGGGGTCTTGTACAAATGTCTTGTTATACACTGTTTTAGTACGTAAAAATTATTACTCACCTATGGCATAATTTGATGCATGTTAGGATCATAGTGGTCCATTCGAAAATTTTGATTGTGTATCTTTGTTTATTGTCATTATTATCTTGAATAATAATCAAACGGTTTTCGAAATGATTTTATCCGCGTGGTGGTAGTGACCACTTTCAGGGCCGGCCCTGGGCCTAGGCCAATGGGGCGGCGGCCCAGGGCATCATAAATCGTAGGGGCATCAGAATTTTAGCCCAATTAATTATATATAGGTATATTTGGACCTTAACATTTTTAGTTTTTTACTGATACAAGCCCAAAAGACAAGCCTGCAATTGCAACGTCAAACAAATAAACCGATCGACGCTTTCTCTCTCTCAATCCACGTTCTAATCGCTTCGGCTTCTCTTCTCAATCCACGCTCTCTCTCTCTGTCGTCCAGTACACTGACAGACTGACTCTCGGCCTCTCGCTCTCGATTTCTTGAATCTTGATTCTCGATTGCAACAGTGGCTCTCGATTTCTTGATCATCGATTGATTGCAAGTTGCAACAGCCAAGCCAACAGGCAACACCCAACAGAGAACAGAGTTACAGGTCGATCACGATCAGGCGATCACTCGATTGCAAGTTTCAAGTTTGCAACAGTCGCTCACTGCCTCACTCGCTCCTCGCTCGATTTCTTGATTCTCTCGATAGTCGATTGGCTTGCAACAGTGAACATAACCAAGTCAACCAACGTGTGATAGGTATCGTATCGTATTTACTAAGTGTCTAAGTCTAAGTGTTGTTTTTACATTCTCAAATCTCAATTAGTCAATTTCTCATTCTAATTCAGTAATTCTGTTTAGAGTTAATATATGATCTCTAATCTTTATTTAGGGTTAAATTATTAAATATTAATCATCAATCATGTTTTATGTTTAGTTGTTATTTTTTTTTTTGTGATGAATGATTAATTGATTATGATTCATGATTGAATGTCAACTCAACTTGTTACTTGTTAATGGTTCTTGCAGAAATTAGATATTTAGATTAGTTCAAGTTTGGCATTTGGCAATTTCACGGCTAAATCAGGTGCTATCCTTCTAATCTCTATCAATATTGTTTCACTTGTTTTAGTTGTTTAACAATTTAATATGTATCCTCGATCACAACCCTCGGGTGCTCAAAATAGAAAACGAAAAAAAAGACAAGAGGAAATTGCTCAATCTATGCGGGGTTCTTTAAATAAGTTTATTGTTAGACAACCAAATAACGAGAACATAGTTGATGAAAATGCTTGTGATGCGAATGCTTGTGATGCGAATGCTTTTGATGCGAATGCTTTTGATGCGAATGCTTGTGATGCGAATGTTTGTGATGCAAAAGAAAATGCTTGTGATGATATTGGTTTGAATATATTTGATCCAAGAGTTTGGGATATGTTAAATTCAAAAATGAAAGACCTGCTTGTTGAAAAAGGACCTATTAGGGAAACTAACATCAATTTCCTTAAAGATAATATAGGTAGACACTTCTCGAATGATTTTTATGTTCGTAAGTTATGCAATGGTGATTGTCATGATAGAAAGTGGCTAGTTTATTCTAAAAAGCTTGATAAAGTGTTTTGTTTTTGTTGCAAACTTTTCAAAGATGGTCGGTCACAAAGTCAATTAGCAAGTGTTGGATTAAATGATTGGAAGCATCTTGGCCAAAGATTAAACCTTCATGAAAATAGTCCTGAGCATATGACTAACTTAAGAGTTTGGTCCGAGTTGCGTTTGAGATTGAGTAAGAATGAAACTATTGATAAAGAGTTGCAAGAAATGATAAAAAATGACACCGACCATTAGAAAGAAGTTTTGATTAGAATAATTGCTACTGTTAAATGTCTAGCAAAGTATAACATACCTTTTCGTGGGAGCAATGAAAAACTTTTTGAAGAGTCTAATGGTAATTTTTTGGGCATAATTCAAATAATTTCTGAGTTTGATCCTGTTATGAAACAACATTTTCAGCAAATCAAAGACAAAAAAACTCATTATCATTATCTTAGCCACAAAATTCAAAATGAGTTGATTGAAATGTTGGCATCCGATGTAAAGAGTGTGATCATTAAAAAGATTAAAGAGGCAAAATATTTTTCAGTTATTCTTGATTGTACTCCGGATGTAAGCCACAAAGAACAAATGACTTTGATTGTTAGATGTGTTGATATGGCAAGTTCTCCTATTCAAGTAGAAGAGTTCTTTCTTGAGTTTCTAGTTGTAGAAGATACATCCGGTTTAGGACTTTTTAATGCTTTACAAGATGTTTTGAAATTACTTGATTTGGATATTAACTGTGTGCGGGGTCAAGGTTATGACAATGGGGCTAATATGAAAGGAAAACATCAAGGCGTGCAAAAAAGATTACTTGATATAAATCCTAGAGCCTTTTACATGCCATGCGGTTGTCATAGTCTTAATTTGGTTTTATGTGATATGGCAAATTCTTGTTTCAAAGCCAAGACCTTTTTTGGTACTTGCCAAACAATATACAATGTGTTTGCTAATTCTACAAAAAGATGGAATGTGTTATTAGAACATATTGATGATTTGACTTTGAAATCCTTATCTACTACTCGGTGGGAAAGCCATATTGAAAGTGTTAAAGCTATCAAAACTCAAGTTGGCCAAATCAAATATGCTTTAATACAATTGGCTCAGGTAAGTGAGGATGGAAAAGTGTGTAGGGATGCCGATTCTTTGGTTAATGGTGAGCTTTCAAGTTTTGATTTTATTGTAAGTTTGGTTATATGGCATGAAATTTTGTATAGAATTAATTTAGTTAGCAAGAAATTACAGTCTAAAGATATGCTTCTTGATATTGCCATTGAAAATCTCAAAGGATTAGTTGTATATTTTGAAAAATATAGAGAAAATGGGTTTGCATGTGCTATTAATGAAGCTAAAGATATTGCAAATAATATTGGAGTTGAGCCTGAATTTACTGTCAAACGTTCTATCTCTCGGAAAAAACATTTTGATGAAATTCCAAATACCGAGAGAGAACAACAATCTGCTCAAGAATGTTTTAGAACCGATTACTTTTTGGTTTTAGTTGATATGGCTCTTTCTCAGTTGCGAATTAGATTTGAACAAATGCAAGAATTTGAATCTATTTTTGGTTTCTTGTTTGACGGACGGAAGTTAGTAACCTTACATGAGGATGAGTTGAAAAAGTGTTGTATGAATCTTGAACTTGCTTTAAAAAATGGTGATGATTCTGATTTGATGGGGAATACTTGTTTATGGAGTTACATGTTTTGCAGGCAATGTTACCGGAAGAGGCATCCAAGAGTGGAAATCCTTGGACATCCATACAAATTTTAGAGTTTGCAAAGAAGATGGACATGTTTCCACATGTCTTGGTTGCTTATAGGATTTTGCTGATCGTACCCGTTACCGTTGCATCTGCGGAAAGAAGCTTTTCGAAGTTAAAGTTGTTGAAGTCCTATCTACGGTCTACCATGAGCCAAGAAAGATTGAACGGGTTAGCCATTTTGAGTATTGAGAGTAAGTTTTTAGGAGATATTAATTATGATAAATTCATTGATATTTTTGCTTCAAAGAACGCACGAAGGCATCGTTTTAGGTAATATGTTTTAAGTTTTATTATGCGGGGTTTTGGTTTATGTCCCCCCCGTTGTATCATTTTTGTTTTAGTTAATAAAGACCCGGCGTGGGGATGAGCCGCCTAGCTTGACTAGGTTCCAAACCCCTTTAAATTGTTTTTTCGTTTGCGTAATAAAGGGGCATTTTTTTTGCCTTTCGCCATGGGCATCCAAAATCTCAGGACCGGCCCTGACCACTTTGTACACCTATCAAATAAACGGTAATGGATTTTTATTTGTATGACTAAGAGTTATAAAGCTTTTGCTTTTAAGTTTATAAAATTTCAAATTGGCATATAGTTTGAAAAATCTTGAACTCATTAGAGCTATAGATTTAAACCCTTGTTGTGAAAGGAGTTGCAATTAAGGACTAGAGGAGTCCTTGAGAAAAGAAGCGACAGATGATCGGACATGTGGTCAGCTTTGAATTTTGGATTTCAGTTTATAAATCGGTGCACGCATGAATAATTGAGGTATTAGATTTATGTATTCTCCCAGTTATATAAGTGGTGATCTTTCTGTTTCGGTAAATCTTCGGGTTAAATCATTGTGTGGTTCCTTGCTTATTGTTGGATATGAATTGTTGGGTTAATTGTTTGTCATCATGTGTGTGTGTTGGAGGGGTGCCATCCGGATGAGTCTTCAGGAATAAAGAAAGTTATGGTGACTCGTTTGTCGGAATTTAGTACCATGATAGGAGTCAACCTTAAATCGTTAGTGTAAAATCTGGAAGGAAATATTTGGTGGTATATCCACGTTGCAGATAGTTGTTTTGAGGATAAGTGTCGACCTTTGATTTGGAGGTCAGTGATCGTTGAAGTGCTTCAGGGCACTTATGTTGAAATTGGGTATGTCTACAAGTTAAGTGGTAACTTTAAGGATATTAGATGTTGGCGATTAGGGAATTTCGTCAAGGAAGGGACGATGAACCTTTCATGGTATGGATTATTGGGAGATTGGGTGAGAATGTCGAGGTAAACCTTAAGTGAAAATCGATCATTGAGGAGACCTTAATTTGGTCGAAAGTAGAAATATAGTTTTATGACAACAACGGGTGACCGACCCAACAATTTTATGCGGATTCCTTATCACTTGGGTAAAGTCAACCTGGTTGAGGATACTTAGAATTGAGAGGAGTATAGGCAAGCGATGGTTGGATCCTTTCTGCAAAGGTTGTTGTGTTCTTGAAGGCAAGGAAAAAGTGTGATGTAATTCCATAAAGGACGATTGGAAGTATTTAAGGGTACAGTTCGGCTTGGGGTGTCCTTGGTGGAAGTAGTTAATTAAGTTCGTAAGTTACTTTTGAGGTAATATGTTAAATCTAAGGTTGGGAGGTAACCGAAATTTTATGATAAGAAAATGATTTGATAAGAACTCGATGTTCATTCCGTCATCGGTAAGGTACATTGAACCATGGAAATTAAATTTGTGACGGCTCATTATTAGAAATGCAGTGATCACCTCAAATTGGGATGTATATGAGGCAATGTATTGTTGAGGTATACCTTTTGGATAAGGAACCAAACAATTCCGTAAAATGCAGTGTTGAGTGTTCGATTGATGCCAGATTTCGAGGACGAAATCTCTTTAAGGTTGGGAGGATTGTAACACCCGTAAATTCTAAAGCAACGGCCAACGATCGGTCAAGGAAACGATCATCGGACGGCCGAGAGAAACGGTCGGGGGATGGCTCAGCATAAGACGTGAGAGGCATGACCTGCAGCACGCGTGGCTTGGCCCGCGGCCTCAAGCCGCGGCTAAGGTCGCGTAAGTCACTGTATGTGTGCAGGCCAGTAGCACGCGCGGCTTGGCCCGCGACTTGAGGTCGCGGCCAAGGCCGCGGGAATCAGTCTGATGATTTAATCCCCATTTTTAGGGTTTTCTCTCATTCTTGCTTCCGTCTCATTTCTCTCCTCTCTTTGGTGCGATTTTGGGGAACTGAAGAAATGATTTTGAAACACTTTGGTATGAATCTACCGTAAAAAGATCAAGGTTTTGGTGGCTTGAGGCTTGACTATGTTAGGGATGGAGGATTTCTTGAGAATGGTGGATTTGAAGGCTTTAAGTTTCGATTGAGGTAAATCTCTTGTGTAATCCAAACTTTGGTGTAAAAATCCTTGTAGATCTAAAGGTTTCACTTGTTGGTGGTTCATTTCTTTTAGATTTGGAGAAATGGGTTATTTGGAAACCCTAGCTTATTGTTGGTGATGACTTGAAAGTAGAAGGATCTACACTATTGGAGACTAATGGTTAGATTTAGAACCTAGGTTTAACTTAACCTAGCGAGGTGAGTTCAAGTTGATTTGTGAAACGTTGTACATGCCAAAATGTTTATTTTTAAAGTGCTTATGTGTTTAACATGAAATTATCATTTGTAGAGTCATTTGATGGGTTTTGATTATTTGAGAAGTTTGGCTTTATGAACCTTGTAAAATACCCCTATTTGGGATTTTTTGGTATCTTGATAAATGAGTCGTAAATGGCCGTGTTTTGGTAATTTATTGCATAAATGAGATTATTTGGTTAAAACGCATTTTTTGTGTTTGTTTTGGAGAAATGCTTAATTTTGTGTTATGGGACGTTTTGAAGAAGTAAATGGTATAATATCATTTGGAAAGTAATTTGTCCCAATTTAAACTGTATTGGAGTCTGCACATGTATTTTGGAGTGTGTATGCATGACGTGAGCCGATTGCGCTATTTATTTGGGGATTGTTAATTGTTGGTCAAAAAGAGTTTTGAGCATTTTGGCTCGGTATTGACTTAAAACAGTCTTGAGGACACTTGTCCGGTTTTGATGGCTCAATGTAAAGTCGATTACGGTTTACACGCTAATGCACCGTGTTGCATATTGATGTTTATTACATGCTCGAGTGCGTTGGTCATTCTTGTGAAGTCGTGTAATGTTAGACGGTGTTGCATTGGATCCATAGGCACGTAAGTCAATCTGTTTTGGATGGTCAATTGGGTATTGCGGGGTTGAACCCCGGTATCCATGTTTTACGACCGGAAATTTACAGGTAGGCACTGGAGGGTTGAGTCTGAAGGTGCTACTTGAGAGGTAGGCACTAGGAAACTTACAAGTAGGCACTGGTTGGATCTCCCTCCACGTATATTAAGGTTTGAATGAATTATGTCATCCCAATGTTTGGGTATTTGGTTTCCTTTCGTTTATGGTCATGTGAGTAGTGGGCCTAGTGTCCATGTTTTCAGACGTATTGTATATGTGGATTTTGATAATGATTTATGGGTTGTGTATTTTGTCCCACCCACTCTTGGGTGTTTTGGGGTGCAACGTTTTATCCACGTTTCTTAAATGGGAGTCAATTCATATTAACGTTTCGAGTAAGTTTGAGTTGCATCACTTTATAAAGAATGTTTGTAATGAGGTGTCTATCTTTAAAAGTGTATGATATTGGAAAAGAGTTGTTTCCACGTTTTAAAGTACATCAATTGAAAGGTCATGATTTCAAGTAAGGTTCATTCTTTTAAAGATATATTTACTCATGTAAAACTCTTGAACTCACTAGGCATTAGCCTAACCTTTTTATTTGTCGGCATGTGCAACAAGTTCCGGTTGGGAATAGTTCTAGTATCACAGTGAAGAGAGGAGTGTCCTTTGTGCGCCTAAGGAGTAAGTAACTTGATGAAGTATTCCGCACTAGGTTAAGGAGAGCAACTTGTATTTGGGTTAAGTGACACCAGACTTCAATTTAGTCTGTATATTATTGGAGTTTAATATCTGTCAAAGTTAATTATAGAGTTTGTATTTGAGGCATATAGAGTTTTGGATCGTAAGAGGAAGTTTTGTCCCTTATTTTGATGTTATGTTTAAAATTTTTAATTAGTTGCTCTTACCAAATTCGAGGGTGTTACAGAGGAATATGATGGAAAGGTTGAACAACCAAATATTTTTGAATTATTTGTGCTTTACACATTGGTGGAACTTGCTTTCCTCAATTTTTTTAGTAAGCATTTTGGGTCAAAGGGTTTTAAAATAGTGGGATATTTTGAGTAAGAACTTGTGAAAGTTGAGTTATTGTGTGGAAATAACATACAAATGAGTATGTTGGGAACCATGGAACTTTATGGGAATGTATTTGGAAACTTGGTTATGCCATTTATGGCATCCCTTTTGTTTTAGAAATCTTGAATGGGAGGTTGATTATAGAAAATTTATGGTACTTGATTAAATAGAATTTGTTGTTTGGTTGGTATTGAGTCTAATGGATCCATAAGCACTAGAGTCATTATATTCGATGATGGAATGTTAGTTTTCCACATTGAGGCACGGTTAGGCATCGACGGTATGGTATAAGTCCTACGTGCTAATACATTTCCTTGGATGAGGATAACTCAATGTAAGGATTTAGATTGGTTGAAGTTCACATTTCATGAGTGTACGCTTTAAGTAGTCGAGTTCGATGTAAGAGCAACTAATTAAAATCTCAATTTAATAAAGGACAAAACTTCCACTTTACATAACAAAGCTCAATATGCCTCGAATATAAAATTCCATAATTAACCTCAACAATAACGAACTTTAGTATTAAACAAGGACCTAACTGAAGTTGGTTGCTACTTAACCCCAATACAAGTTGCTCTTCACAATACTAATGCGGAAGACTTCACTAAGTTAATCACTTCTTCGGGCACACGACTAGCACTCATGTCTTCATAGTGTCACTAGGACTATTCCCAACTGGAACGTGTGTACATGCCGACAAATAAAAAGGTTAGGCTAACGCCTAGTGAGTTCAAGAGTTTTCAATATGGATAAAGATATCGTTGAAAAGAAGTAATGCAATTTAAATCATAATCTTTCAATTTGATATGTCCCAAGTATGAAAACGACTCGTTTTCCAATAATATGCATTTTAGCAAAGAAACACCAATATAAACGTTTTCCAATCCAAACTACTTCAAGGACAAAGATCCCAATATGAACCGCTCATTCGTAAAATAAATTTAACACACGGGTGGGGCAAACTACTAAACCCATAAAACATGGATAAAGACCCATTTATACAAAACATCACCGAAAACTTGGATAATAAAACTCAATACCCAAAACAACACCTTTCGGTGACGGGGGAGACCCGAATTCCATCGAATGTGGCGGACACACAAAGTTAGGCCACTTATCAATGTTCTCGATCTTCACATAGAGCCATAGATCCCCGTATACGGCTCCCAACCGACCTACCACCGCAAGATACCCAAATGACCTTAGTGTCTACTCGGCCTCTAGATGAGTGTCACCACAAAGCCACAAGTCCCCGTATCCGTCTCACAATGGGCACCACCGGAAGACTTAGCTCCGTATACGGCTCCCAACCGAGCAACCACCGCAAGCTTCCATAAAAACATGACTTGGGGACCACTCACTAGACTTCAAACGCGGACAGTAAATTCCATGATGAGTAACCAGACTGGATTACAAACGGGCATCGAGTTCAACCACCCACGATCTATACCTCAAGCCCTTCAATAAAGGTTATGCGGTTATCGAGTTCAACCATCCACGATCTCTACCTCGAGCTCCCGCTAGCCATAAACAATATCCAGTCCCAAAACAGGGATAAAGTCCCCACTAAACCAACTGACTGACTCATATGCCTATGGATCCAATGCATTACAGTCTAAAACGTTACATGACTCAAACAAATGAACTAACACATTCAAAACATGTAACTCTCAATTAAGATGCAACTAAGTACACCGTACGTCCAAGGCTCCTTAACGAACTACCAAAACTGAACAAATGTTCCAAAGACTCAACCGAGTACAAATCAAGCCCCAAAAGGCTTAATAGACGTTTGGCTAAAACACGAGAGCCAATATGGTTACATAAACCAAATTACATCTTTCCCCAAAACTTTGTTTCTCAAATCACAATTGGCCTTCGGCCCAAACCAAAAGGTTTTCCATTTCTAGAATGTTTCCCTAAAGTCGGGAATGACCCAAAACCAAAGGACTCACACATGCGTACTTTTCAAAAAATCCCATTTTATGAATGATGCATAAAACCCGAAAAACACTTAAAAGTGCATTTTTGACCAAATATCTATTTATGCAATAAATCATCAAAACACATTCATTTATGACACATTTATCAAGATGCCCAAAAATCCCAAACATGGGTGTTCTACAATGTTTATAAAGTTAAACACTTCAAATAGTCAAAAGTTACCAAATAACCCAACAGTTGACAATTTCATGTAAAACACATAAATACTTTAAAATGGACATTTTAGCATGTACAACGTTTTCACAAATCAACTTGAACTCACCTTGCTAGATTTAGGATAAATCAAGATTTTACCCCAACTTGAGCTCCTTTGAAGAACACTTGGATCCTCAAGCCCAAAACTTCTGAAAACCTAGATCCATATATTTTCAACCATAAATACCCATATTCAACCATATAGAGTCATTCCCTAAACATTATACATGAAGATCTCAATTTATACCAAAACCTTAATGTAGATCCCAGTACAGTGCAATCACAGCAAATAATATCAAAGATGAATAAGATTTAAGCCACAACTACTAGTCATATGATTAATATGAAATCAAAGGGTTACAGGTTTACAGAAATGATTTCTGATCAGAAAGAGTAAACCTATTGACTAGTAATTTGAAATTATGAGATTTCTGATAATCTGACTAATAATTGTTCAACCCTAATTATGAGATAAATATGCCTTTATATACTTAGGCTTACAAGCAATTGGGCTTTATGGGCTTGGGCCCATCTAATTAAATAACTTTCAATTAATTACAATATAAACCCTTATAAATACTTTATTCCACTTTCAACACATAGGACTTTCAGTCCTAACATTCTCCCCCTAAAGTTGAATAAAGCATTTATCTTCTTGAAAAACTTCAGGCCTTGATCTTCTTTCCCTCTTGAATCTTTGAAGAACTTTGGTGTTGCATGTCTTCATGACTTTCCACGCTCTCCCTTGAATAAAGCTCTTGATCTTCATAGTATCAACTTTGTAACCAGATTCAATGTACAGTAACCTCGACTGAACGCACTATCAAGCAGCTTTCAGCTGTAAAAACTCAAATCACATTGGATCAGCACACAAGAAAGACAACGAGAGAGTTACTTGACATTCCACGGTGCATCTTCAGTTTAAAACAAAGAATCTGTCTTTGAACCGCGAGTTGAATAAGCTTTCAGTTTAAGAACTTGTTTCAATCAGCGCGTAGGAGGAATGAGAAACAAACTTGTAGCAGACACCACATCTTTTTGATCTCTAGACTGTCTTCAGAAATAACTTTCTTTCTTTAAAACTTTGAAATTTAACTTTTTCTCCCCTTTTTGATGATTGTGAGCATCATGATCATCAAAACTTCTTCAATTTTAGCACTTTCTTTGATCTCCCCTTTTATGATAATTTGACTTTCTCCCACCTGTGATCTGAGTATCCGTCAATTCATGAAATCTATATATTCGAATCTTTTCAAAGTCAGATATAATAGGAATTGTAAACCTGAATCAACAGATGATACAGTTAGAATGCATGTAAGTAGCACGGAGCCACTTTGTACAACGGATGTACATTGGAAAGGAGTTTTTGTGATGTTCACTCCCCCAGGGCTTCCATTCAATCATCGAAAAAACCACAAAGGAATTTTCTATGAATGTTATGACAAGAAAACTCATTCCTTGTGTGCTCTTGAAAGTGTAGAAATGATTGGAGCTACTTAGCTACATCAGGCTCAAATTGTGTAAACTGTTGAGACAACAACAAATATTACACGGACTCAATGTGCATGAAAGAGGTGCGAAGGTGGGGCAACTTTCCTTCTTTTTCAATATCTAAAACTTCCGATTGAAGACTAGATAGCAGATATGCTGCGTCCCCAAAGAAAATGAAACATTTCTTTGTTAAGAAAGAAACGAGTGGCTGGTGGGGTTATAGCAAGAGTTGGCATGGGCTCACTGCCTGTTTCAATGATGGTCACCAAGGAATGTGAACCAATCAGAATATGTGGCTGCCCGGCTCAGAAAGTGGTTGGTGCAGAGTTCTGATATTCTTTTAACTCTGTTCTCACACCCTCTTTCTTTTAACAGAAAAGCCCACTTCTAACCAAACTCTCTTTTTCATTTTTCCGCTCAGCACAATGAGAAAAACTCAACCCGAGGAGTTATCTCCCCCACTCTTTGATTTATGACCCCTCACCCCTCAATCACTCTAGGATAACTTCCGGGGTAGGAAACACTGGTTTACGTGAATCCATGGAAGTTCTGTTTAAGTTCTCACACAAATCCCATGTAATTCCTATAAAGAATGATAGCTCAACAGTTTATCTTGAACATTTAAGCTCAAAATGTATGATAACATTGTCAAAATGTATGCTCATGAGATTTGAGCAATTAAACTTTGAAAATCTGACAATGTATCAATCAGATCAACTAAACTGGTCAAGGTATCAAAGAAATGGATATTATGTTTATATGAACAAATATAAATAATTTAGCAATGAAAGCACAAATTTAGAAATAATGATAGATGCTCAACAACATTGAATATCAAACGGGAGTATTACCATTGAAAAATTGGTTCGTTATGAGACATGGTAATAACAAATACAAATAAGTACTGACACGGTGTGTGTGAATACTTGACAGTATATAGACAAGATAATACACAAGTATTGATCTTTAGAAACACACGGTCAGTTAAACATTAAAGCTCAAAATTGAAAAACATTTAAATTCACACTTCTAGATTCATGAGACCTTTTGAGAATCAGAAGTGGTTTGAACATTTCAGAAACTGTTTTTCATGCTTGAAAGTTGTTCTTCTTTCAAACAATCAGAGATCTAGATCAGAAGATATTTAACTTTTAAGCTCCCCCTCAAATCATGATATAATGATTTAGATCTTTTAAGCTCCCCCTGGATATTTGCATAATATCCAAGTCTGAACGTTGAAGAACGGGTCCTGATCTGTCATGTGATCAGAAGCCAAACTTCGTTGAAGTCCGGGTTCTAAGCTGATTTACTTAGAAACCATTGTTCTTCTACTCCCCCTTGATAGTAGGTGTCTGCAACAAAGAATCAGTTTTCGGCTTTGGTACCCACTGGTATTTGGGTCCATGAATGTTAGTTGCAGTTCTTGTGGGGGAAATAGAATAAGAACCATACCAGAAATGATCACTGGTTTTGTGAATGTGATCATGTGTGCGACAATAAGAACAATAATTTTTCTTACCTGATAACCTGATTAATTGATCTCTCGTATAGATATGATCAGGTTTCCCTTTACGCACATTGTTCCTGTTGGCATTAAACGCATGTACACATGATTCTCTTTCTTTCAGCTCATCTTCAACTGGTTTCTTCTTCCAAACCAATTCATCTTCTTTGTATCTCCTTCTTCTTTGATGTTTACCTGAACCATCTATATTGCTATCATAGAAAAGGTTAGTTTTACGAATCTGATCAAACGATTTAACTGACCTTTGTGAAGAGACCGATTTCTGATTTGAACTTGATGCAGTCTGTTCAATCACTTTAATCGTCGAAGCAAAGTTGTCTCTTTCTTTAACAAGCAGATCAATCTTCTTCGTGAACTCAGACTTCGTTTTCTGCTCTTTCAGTACACTTTCAGATAGTTCAGATAACTTCTTAGTAAGCTTTTTGATCTCAGCCTCAAACATACTTCTCTCTTCTTCAAATCCCTTCTCAGCATTGTTTCTTTGGCCGGATATTTCTTTGAAGACGCTAACATTCTTTTGTTCAATGGCCTTCTTTTCTGTTGCAAACTTCTCTCTTTCAAGAATGATTACTTTCTGAAAATTAGAAACTTGCTTAGAAAGTTTTATGCATTTCAGCTCAAATTCTTTCTTCTCATCAGCACATTTTCTGGAAAAATCTGAGAACTTATTTGCAAAAGATTTCTCTTTATTCTCAAAATCGGATTTGTCTTTTGCAATCTTTTGCTCCAAATCAGAGATCTTTCCTTTTAGCTCAAAGTTCTCAGATTCTAGTCTCAGCATTTTCTCATCATTCAGCCCAGAAGTCTTTGTCAGAAGATCTTCATTAATTGTCTTTAATGCACGTACTTCCTCTTTCAGTGTGTTGTTCTCATCAGCATATTGGTTTGCCCTCTTTACGTAAAAAGTTAAAGATAATTGGAGATTTGTGTTCTCCAATTTGAGGTCTTGAACTTCAGAAAAAAATCCCATTTCGACTTATCTAATTCAAGCTTTTGAAAAACTTGACAATAGATGAAACTTGAAAGTGCAGGGACCAAAAGTGACAAAGTGTGAAACTTGAAAGTTTAGGGTCATAAATGACAAGATACTGAAACCTTGAAGTACGGGGGCTAAAAGAAATGCACTGCAAAATGATCGTGAGACAAAAAAAATTGACCCCTTAAACACTTTTTTTCTTTTTGTCACAAACCCGGTCGAGCAAGGGTCCGGTCGAAGCAAGGACCTGGTCGAGCAGGGTACCGGTCAAGAAAGGACCGGTAATGACAATGTACCGGTCAAAGGACAGGTATCGGTCGAATGGATCGACTGGTAAAGCAGGGTACCGGTCGAATGTAATTATCGGTCAAAACAAAGTCGGTCGAACCAAAGGACCGGAAGTGACAAAGTATCGGTCGAGCCAAGGACCGGTAACAATAATATCCCGATCGAACGCAATGACCGGTAACAACAATGTCCCAGTCAAAGGGTATCGGGCCAATAACTATCGATTGAAAAACCTATCGGTCAAGTTCTATTAGCAGATAAGATCAATAATATCAGATAAAGATCGACAAAATCGAAGAACACCGAAGAACACGATGAACACAGACCGATAATGATAACCCAGATATTCAATCGAGCCCATAAATTGACTTCGATGAGCAAGTAATCAGATTCAAACACATATGCAGAAATCGACCGATAAACAGAAAATCAACAGTAAACTTAAACCCAGTAAGCTTAGACCGATAAAAATCAATACCAATCGATAAAAATCAATACCAGTCGATTTTCAATGAACACACATAGACCGATAAACCAAAAAAAATAATTTTCACGGAAAAAGATAATCGATTAGGGATTTTAGACAAATAATCGATTAGGGATTTTAGACAAACCTTTTTCTGGATCAAACCTTTAGTCTCTTTGCTCTGATACCAATTGTAGATCCCAGTACAGTGCAATCACAACAAATAATATCAAAGATGAATAAGATTTAAGCCACAACTACTAGTCATATGATTAATATGAAATCAAAGGGTTACAGGTTTACAGAAAGGATTTCTGATCAGAGAGAGTAAACCTATTGACTAGTAATCTGAAATTATGAGACTTCTGATAATCTGACTAATAATTGTTCAACCCTAATTATGAGATAAATATGCCTTTATATACTTAGGCTTAAAGCAATTGGGCTTTATGGGCTTGGGCCCATCTAATTAAATAACTTTCAATTAATTACAATATAAACCCTTATAAATACTTTATTCCACTTTCAACACATAGGACTTTCAGTCCTAACACTTAATTTCCATAGTTGAAGAGAAGAAAAGATTACCTTTACCAAAGCTTGAACCCATCAACAATACTCGTCTAGATTTCCAAAATAAACCTCAAACTTCTAATCTTCAAGATGGTGAAAAGAGTTGGATGAAACCCTAGAAGCATTGGTGAAGAAGATGAGGATGGAAGGTTTATAGCTCTAGATTCCAAAACTTTCTAGGTGAAGAAGAATAATTGATTTTAGAAGGAAGACTCCCAAAAGAGAGAGTTAGGGTTCGATTTTGGGGTTTGGGGTCAGTTTGGGAGAGAAAGGGGAAAAGATTTGGGTTTGGGGGTGAGAAAATGGGGTTCTAGGCCGATTTCCCCCCTTTTTGTGCGTCCAGTGGCTCCGCACGGGTGGCCCAAAAATGCTACTTCCCATCTGCGTGGAGACCCGCGCGGAACACTGCTGCCCCATTTTCTTCATTTTCTGCCCGCTCGTTGATTTGGTCAAAACTTCTTCGTTTTAACTCTGATTTTGCTCTGGAAGGAACCGTTGGACTCGTAATTGAATCCTTCATCAACCAAGACTATAAAATCTAGGATTCAAGTCCAAAATCCTATATCTTATTTTTTCCTAAAATACCGATTTATGTATTAACTTGAAATGATACATTTCGAAAATCGGGGTGTTACACTCGACATCCGATACGTGTATTATTATGTGATTTGGTTTTACTAACATGTTAAGTGGCTTACTTTTGTGTTCTGTCACTCATGTTAGTAAGCGGGACTCCCTCGTCAACCCACGAGGTGTTTGTATAAAAGCGATATTTTATTCATATTTATTTCATTTACTTATCCGCACTCATCGCATTTATAATTTATTGTCTTCTCCAATTTAATTGTCTGTTCTCACTAGGATTTCGCCTAACAATTTTTCTTAAAATGACATGTATAACAGCTCATTCTAGCGGTGGGACTTCTCGGGATTGAGTGGAGAGTCTTGATGGGAAGTAGCATTTTGGGAAAGGATATAAGGGCATACATTTGGTATAGTAATAGCATACTTTTGAAAGTGAGATAGCAACACCCGTTCATAATCTAGATTTAGTTGGTTTAGATTAGTAGGTTGTTGAGTTTTATTTCACTTGGTCATTGTGATGTAAACGTCATACAATTGTTTCCCCTTTTTAGGTGATTTATTTATGATAACTTTGTTTTATTCCGCAAAGATCCAGGTTTAAATAAACCCCTATTTTTAGGGTGTTACAATAATTATTTATTTACCCTATTTTAGGGTGTCATACCCAAAACACACACAAAGAAAGCCCAAGAAAGAATAAGAGTTGTTGGTGAAAAGGGATCAAACCCTAAGTTAAGAAATGGTTAGTTATAAGCTTACCTTTTGACTTCTACGGACCCGAAATCTTCAGGGAAAATTTGATCCTCTCTGTTCCCACCTTGAAGAGCCTCAAAATACGAAACCATTGTAACACCTCGAAAATCAGAGTAAATTAAAACCTGAAAACCTGACAATATAACGAAAGTAAAGCCATAAATTATCATAAATGGGATCAGTCCTCAAGACTATACAATCCTATACAAGGATTTCATCAAAAGAATGGGACTTAACAATGCCCAGCAACAATACTAATCAACTCCAAAAACCTCGAGACTCAAAACTCGTCTCTCCAAAAACCCCGGCAACCCACCGCTAATGGAAACCTGATACACATACCATTTGAGAAAAAGTGTCAGACTTAAAGCCTGGTGAGAACATACAGTTTATGAAGCTCAAAAGATAAAACATTTGCATCAAGATAACGTTTCCAAAGAGATTAAGTTTACACAATAGGTCCTTGCCACCAACGGGCTTTTTCGTTATAAACATGCCATAAAAGGACCGAAGCAAAACATTTTACCAAGGATTGTGGCGAAACACAAAGTTAGGCCAACAAACCGAGTTACGAGCTAAACCAATTGGAGTTCGCGGATACGAATCACAAAGTCCGTGCTTCAACGTGAGATCAAGCCCCAAGCGCAAAACCAAGGTATACTCCTTCGCTAGGATCACTATGAACCATGGCTAGTATCCGGCCTCACATAACCGTACCAAGTTGCCCCCGAGGAACAAGTGATCCATAGCTACAATTCTGGGGAATGTAACATCCCAATAATACAGTCTACTCCAAAACCTAGGGATCCACTAGTAATGGTAAGGACTCGTCACAACAACGTATGTGACCAACCATAAATAAACATATGGTTACAAACACATTTTTATAAACAAAATGCTATTCCCAGTTCAATTTCCTGTAAGAATGAAAATCATTTAAAAGAAGATCCTTTGAATATTTCTTTCGCATAAACGCACAGGTAAAACATCATTTTACTTTTAAAATAAGATAAGATCAAAAAGGTAACTTTTGATATGTATACCGTTTAAAATGATAGTAGGAACTCACCTCTGTTTCCTTCTTCTTAACGAGCGCTACCTATGATAACACCGAAAGAATCGGTAAGTCGAAATACAGATAAACCTCTCGATACTTGAATAGGACTCAAAGACACAGAAGCTAACAACTTAACAGAACCTAATCCGGTCAAAGGAAAACTCCGGTCTACAACCACACCGGTCGAATGACCTCCGGTCGGGCACGACCCCCCGGTCGAACGACCTCCGGTCGGGCACAACCCCCCCGGTCGAACGACCTCCGGTCGGGCACAACCCCCGGTCGAACGACCTCCGGTCGAACGCTCATCGGTCAAAGGACTACCGGTCGAATGACCATCGGTCCTTTGACCATCCGATCGTCTTGTTCATCAAGAACAGTACGATGCAGAACCCAGATTCAACCCAGATCCAAATGAGAAAATACTCAGATCTCAAAATGGAATGGTTCAAAACCTTCACAACGAGATTTTACGCGGCTAAAAGCATTTAGATCAAAGCATTAAGCTAGATTCGTACCTCGATTTGCCCGAAATGATCGACCCTTCAACACTGCCTTTCTCCTTCTCTTCTTTCTCTCTGGCTTCTTTGATAAGAGATCAGATCAAATGAGATATCAGAAATATCTCAGATTTGATTTCTATATAAATAACCCAAGTTACACTTTGCCCCCTTGAACTTTGGGTAAAGGTCAACTTCTCACCCAATCCCAAAATTCAGGGTGTTACAATCCTCCCCAACTTGGGAATGATTTCGTCCCCGAAATCCAACTATACAAAGAGATGAGGATATCTACGCTTCATATCCTCCTCGGATTCCCAAGTCACATTTGCTCCTCGGTGATGCTTCCACTGCACCTTGACCAAAGTGACTTCCTTATGACGCAACTTCTTAGTCTTTCTCTCTAAGATGGCGTCGGGTTCTTCCACACAACGGTTACCTCCGTCAACCCTTAACTCTGAGAGGGGAATGACGCTGTCTTCTACCGCCAAACACTTCCGGAGGTAGCGGACATGAAACGTGTTGTGTATTCTTCTCAACTCCGGTGGCAGTTCCAACTGGTAGGCCTGCAACCCTATACGCTTAAGTACTTTGAAAGGTCCGAGGAAACGAGGACTCAGCTTCCCACGTTTTCCGAACCGTATGATGCCCTTCCATGGCGATACCTTAAGCATAACGCGGTCGCCTACTTGGAATTCCATCGGTCGCCTCTTCTTATCGGCATAGCTCTTCTGACGATCTTGAGCCGCTTTCATCCTCTCTCTAATACACTTGACCTTGTCGGTAGTCTCTTGCACGATTTCAGGTCCGGCAAACTGCTTCTCTCCTGCTTCTAGCCAACACACGGGAGTCCGACACTTTCGCCCATACAGTGCTTCAAAAGGTGCCATCCCAATACTCGAGTGGTAGCTATTGTTGTAAGCGAACTCCACCAAAGGCAGGTGAGAGTCCCAACTACCCCCGAAATCGATGACACAAGACCTCAACATGTCTTCCAAGGTTTGGATTGTTCGTTCGCTCTGCCCGTCGGTCTGCGGATGGTAAGCCGTACTCAACTTAACTCGCGTACCAAGCTCTTTCTGAAATCCATCCCAGAAGTTCGAAGTGAACCGACTGTCGCGATCCGACACGATCGACAATGGTATTCCATGCCTCGAGACCACCTCATCGATATAAAGCTTCGCCAACTTATCCATCGGTAAAGTCTCGAGCATAGGCAGAAAGTGAGCGCTCTTCGTCAATCTATCCACTATCACCCAGATGGTATCGTGTCCCCGAAGAGTTTTAGGCAACTTCGTCACGAAGTCCATGGTGATATGCTCCCATTTCCACTCGGGAATCTCTAAGGACTGAAGACTCCCATACGGTCGCTGATGTTCGGCTTTGACTTGCGAACACGTCACACAACGCTCAACGTAACGCGCCACATCAAGCTTCATCACCGGCCACCAATCGTGCAACTTCAAGTCCCTGTACATCTTCGTACTTCCCGGGTGAATGGAATACTTTGACTTGTGTGCATCTAGCAACAGCTCACGGTTTTCCCCAACCTTGGGCACCCACACACGACCGCTGAACAGTTTTACCCCACGGCTATCTTCCGTTAAGAGTAAACGCTGTTTTGTCATGACTTCCTCTTTGAGATTCTCTTCCAACAATGCTTCCATCTGAGATGTCTTGATCTTCTCAACAAGACTAGACACTAGCTCGATTCTTGAATGGGTAGCCTGAATACTCTCGCTATAGTCCTTCCGACTTAGCGCATCGGCCACCACGTTCGCCTTACCGGGATGGTAAAGCAATTCACAGTCGTAGTCTTTCAACAACTCGAGCCACCGCCTTTGCCTCATATTCAGCTCTTTCTGACCAAAGACATACTTCAGGCTCTTGTGATCCGTGTAAAGAGTACACTTCGTGCCGTAGAGGTAATGTCGCCAAAGCTTCAAAGCGAACACCACCGCTGCTAACTCCAGATCATGGGTTGGATAATTATGCTCGTGTATCTTAAGCTGCCTCGAGGCATAAGCGATTACCTTGCCTCGTTGCATCAACACGCAACCCAATCCCATCTTTGAAGCGTCGCTGTACACCACGAAATCTTCCGACCCTTCAGGTAACGTCAAGATCGGAGCTTCACACAACTTCTTTTGAAGGATCCGGAACGCCTTCTCTTGGGTTTCGGTCCATTCAAACTTCACATTCTTCCGAGTCAGAACTGTCAAGGAAAAAGCGATCTTGGAAAAGTCTTGAATGAATCTCCTGTAGTATCCCGCCAGACCCAAGAAACTTCGGATCTCTGACGGACTCTTAGGAGGCTCCCAATTCATCATAGCTTCAATCTTGGAGGGATCTACTTTCACTCCGTCTCGAGTGACTACGTGCCCCAGAAATTGTACTTCTTTAAGCCAAAAGTCACACTTGGAAAACTTGGCGTACAACCTCTCTTTTCTCAACACTTCCAGAACTTCACGCAAGTGCTGCTCGTGCTCTGTCTCACTCTTGGAGTACACGAGTATGTCGTCAATGAATACAATGACCGACTTGTCGAGGAATGGTCGGCACACTCTATTCATCAAGTCCATAAACACCGCTGGTGCGTTCGTCAGGCCAAAAGGCATTACAAGGAATTCGTAATGGCCGTAACGCGTTCTGAATGCCGTCTTCGGAACATCTTCTTCTCTCACCTTCACTTGGTGATAGCCTGATCGTAAGTCGACTTTGGAGAAACAACCCGCTCCTTGAAGTTGATCGAACAAGTCGTCTATTCTCGGAAGCGGATACCTGTTCTTCACTGTAGCTTTGTTCAACTCACGATAGTCGATGCACATTCTCATTGTGCCATCCTTCTTCTTGACAAATAAGACTGGAGCTCCCCAAGGTGACGAACTCGGTCTTATGAATCCCTTCTCAAAAAGCTCTTGGAGTTGTGCTACCATCTCTTGCATCTCCGATGGCGCTAAACGATAAGGTGCTTTAGCGATCGGTGCAGCGCCTGGCACAAGGTCAATCCGAAACTCTACCTGACGATCGGGCGGAAACCCGGGCAAGTCGTCCGGAAAGACATCTGGATACTCCCGCACGATCTTCACATCTTCCATCTTGGACTTCTCTAACTTGGCATCGATCACATAGGCTAGGAAGGACGAACATCCTTTTACTAAACACTTACGTGCCTTTGCCATTGTGATTATTGCCACTTCACCCTTTCTCTTTTCGCCATAGATGACCACTACCTCACCAGAGGGTTTGGGAAGTCGAATCATCTTTTTGGAACACACGAACTCGGCCTGATTGTTTGACAACCAATCCATACCGATTACAACGTCAAAACCCCCGATTGACATTGGTAGCAGATCGATCGGGAATTCCCTCCCTTCGATGCTAAGAGCACACTGCTTCAGAACTTCATGGATCAGAACTTGCCTACCATCTGCTATTTCTACCACTAATGCATCCTCAAGACTAGTAGTGGGCATAGAAATTTTCTGACGGAACAATTCAGATACGAAAGAGAAACTAGCACCCGTATCGAATAAAATACGAGCAGGTACAGAGTTTATAAGAAAAGTACCCGATACCACATCAGCGGATGCCCTAGCCTCTTCGGCCGTCATCTGAAAAGCTCGGCCTTGAACCTTCAGAGGGTTCTCCTTCCTTGCTGGCGCGCTACCCGACACAAGCTTCGGGCAATCTCTCTTTACATGCCCCGGTGCCTTACACTCGTAACAGACGATTCCACTGACCGTGCAATCTCTGACAGTGTGACCGGGCTTCCCACACTTATAGCAAACTTGAGAATTGTTGTAACAGTTACCGTGATGCTTGGTTCGACACCTCGGGCACCACTTGGCTTCCTGATAACTGCTGAAGTTGCGGTTTCCGACAAAAGGTCGGGTCCGCTTGAGAGGTACTGAACTGTTCTCCCACTTTCTCTTTTCAGGCACCACCACTGCCTTCTCAGATTTGCCCTTCGCGAACATCTCTTCCATAAATTGAGCTTCCTCTACCATCTCTCGGAGGTTAGAAGCCTTGAAATTATGGACCATGGATTGCATGTCCGCAGGCAAGCCGTTGAGATAAGCTTTCATATTGTCTTTCTCTGTTGGGGCAGCGTGCCCCACCAGACCAAGTTTCTCCATAAACTGACGGGTGTACTCCCTCACCGTCAGGCTTCCCTTCACCAAGGACCGGAATTCTTTCTCAATTCGGTCCATGGTCCTCTCGTTGCAAAACTCCTCTAACAGCTTTTTCTTGAACTCGGCCCACGACAACTGAGCCAGTACTTCCGGAGATAGAGTGGATTGGATGATATTCCACCAGATGAGTGCAGTGTCCCTCAGCAATTGGGTACCAAACCGCACCCTCTGATCATCACCACATTCGGAAGAGCCAAAAGCTTGCTCAACCGCTCGGATCCACTTAACGCACACCACCGGGTCGTCAGAACCGAAGAATTCTGGCGGTCCGCAGCCCAGAAAGGACTTATAGGAACAACCCTTCCTGTTCCCCGGAGCTTCAGAACTCCTGCGCTCTACTGTCGTGACCCTTATACCATCATTACCAGAACCTACTACGACATTCTCTACCACCGTCTCGCTTATCCGATGGTTTACGTCGCGGTCCTCCATTGCTTTAAGCAGAAACTCTTGCTGCTTCGCCATCTCTTCCCTCATCGCCAACATCACGCTGGCCAGCAACTCTGACTGGGGATTAGCATCCCCGATTACTGGGTGGGACGAAGCCAGGTCTACTCTCGGAATAACCTCTGGCCCCCCACCTAGTACTTGCTGAACGGGTGGTCGAACGATAACCTCAACTCCTTCCGGCTGACCCGCTGTAGAGGCTGTCGCTTCCTGACCATCAACACGAGCACGCGGTCTCCCACGCGTACCTACCATTCTGAACTGCTACGCAGAGCAGTGGAAGAGATAAGAAAAGATAGAAAAACACGAAGGGAAAACGTACTACCACATTACCAAATGCCATATTAATAGCAATTCAAGGACTCTTACGTACAATATCCTCATAATAACATTAGCTAAGTGAAATTATGAACATACAACACATAATGGTTCTTGTCACCACTACTACAACGCCTGATAAACGTACTTTCCGTCGACTCTAAGACTAACCCAACTTAGGAGCTCTACCCAATTCTCGCGGATCAATTCTTAGCATACGCAGTCTAAGTCTAGACATCTTACATTCATGCCTAGTTCGCTTAAACTAGAGCTCTGATACCAACTTGTAACACCTCGAAAATCAGAGTAAATTAAAACCTGGAAACCTGACAATATAACGAAAGTAAAGCCATAAATTATCATAAATGGGATCAGTCCTCAAGACTATACAATCCTATACAAGGATTTCATCAAAAGAATGGGACTTAACAATGCCCAGCAACAATACTAATCAACTCCAAAAACCTCGAGACTCAAAACTCGTCTCTCCAAAAACCCCGGCAACCCACCGCTAATGGAAACCTGATACACATACCATTTGAGAAAAAGTGTCAGACTTAAAGCCTGGTGAGAACATACAGTTTATGAAGCTCAAAAGATAAAACATTTGCATCAAGATAACGTTTCCAAAGAGATTAAGTTTACACAATAGGTCCTTGCCACAAACGGGCTTTTTCGTTATAAACATGCCATAAAAGGACCGAAGCAAAACATTTTACCAAGGATTGTGGCGAAACACAAAGTTAGGCCAACAAACCGAGTTACGAGCTAAACCAATTGGAGTTCGCGGATACGAATCACAAAGTCCGTGCTTCAACGTGAGATCAAGCCCCAAGCGCAAAACCAAGGTATACTCCTTCGCTAGGATCACTATGAACCATGGCTAGTATCCGGCCTCACATAACCGTACCAAGTTTCCCCCGAGGAACAAGTGATCCATAGCTACAATTCTGGGGAATGTAACATCCCAATAATACAGTCTACTCCAAAACCTAGGGATCCACTAGTAATGGTAAGGACTCGTCACAACAACGTATGTGACCAACCATAAATAAACATATGGTTACAAACACATTTTTATAAACAAAATGCTATTCCCAGTTCAATTTCCTGTAAGAATGAAAATCATTTAAAAGAAGATCCTTTGAATATTTCTTTCGCATAAACGCACAGGTAAAACATCATTTTACTTTTAAAATAAGATAAGATCAAAAAGGTAACTTTTGATATGTATACCGTTTAAAATGATAGTAGGAACTCACCTCTGTTTCCTTCTTCTTAACGAGCGCTACCTATGATAACACCGAAAGAATCGGTAAGTCGAAATACAGATAAACCTCTCGATACTTGAATAGGACTCAAAGACACAGAAGCTAACAACTTAACAGAACCTAATCCGGTCAAAGGAAAACTCCGGTCTACAACCACACCGGTCGAATGACCTCCGATCGGGCACGACCCCCCGGTCGAACGACCTCCGGTCGGGCACGACCCCCCGGTCGAACGACCTCCGGTCGGGCACAACCCCCCCGGTCGAACGACCTCCGGTCGGGCACAACCCCCGGTCGAACGACCTCCGGTCGAACGCTCATCGGTCAAAGGACTACCGGTCGAATGACCATCGGTCCTTTGCCCATCCGATCGTCTTGTTCATCAAGAACAGTACGATGCAGAACCCAGATTCAACCCAGATCCAAATGAGAAAATACTCAGATCTCAAAATGGAATGGTTCAAAACCTTCACAACGAGATTCTACGCGGCTAAAAGCATTTAGATCAAAGCATTAGGCTAGATTCGTACCTCGATTTGCCCGAAATGATCGACCCTTCAACACTGCCTTTCTCCTTCTCTTCTTTCTCTCTGGCTTCTTTGATAAGAGATCAGATCAAATGAGATATCAGAAATATCTCAGATTTGATTTCTATATAAATAACCCAAGTTACACTTTGCCCCCTTGAACTTTGGGTAAAGGTCAACTTCTCACCCAATCCCAAAATTCAGGGTGTTACAACCATGGCCTCCAAAATTGCCCCAATTGGATAAAAAATGAGAAAGTTACAGACAAATGAAGAAAACCCCGAAAAATTGTGCTTTTAACCCTCAGGGGCCGCACGTGACTTGGCAACTAGCTTGGCACTTTACTTTGTGTTTTTATGCTGTTTTGCGACTTCTTGTGAGACCAAACTTGCGTGGGAGGTCCCTTATTGACCCAAATGACTTTCAACACAACTTTCTTCATCCCAACTCAACCATAACTCGTAATTCAAATGCCATAAACATTCAATAATGGTTGGACACCAAATGACTTGTTAATATAAATCTACACCGTTAAATGATTAACCACAAAAGCACGGGTGTTACTTATTTCACTAATTACATCCTAGCCCTTGTGGTTTGCATTTTGTTGATGATTTTGGTACATGAGGCTAACGGTCGTTTGAAGGGATCTCTAAAATGGGTCATGTGCTCCTCACATGAGGGGCGTTTTGGTCATTTTTACATGAACGATTTTGTTCCCCCTCTTCATAAGAACATCCTATTCGAACAAAGATGAACATTCAAGCATATGAACATCTTGTTCTACATCATTACATTCAGAAAATCAAAATATAATCTTGTTCTACATCATTAAGTCCATTAAAATCAAATCATACACTAAGTTCTACAACCAAATCCATCTCCCAAACTAAGAACATTGCCACTAACAATCATTGTCATGAACATTACAAATATTAGAGTAAATTATGGATTTGATCCTTGTGGTATCCTTGTGGTGTGCTGGTTTTTACGAAATTGATCCTCACACTTCATTTATTATGTAGAATGCCTTGTGTTATGCACTTCTGTTGGATTTGGTCTCTGCACCAAACATATGCTTATTATTTTTGTTAAGTCCAAGGGCAAAATGGTCATTTACTATTGTTCATAAATATTAAAATTTTGTCTTTTAATGGTTTTGTCTTTATATCTTTTTTAATAACAAATCATTTCATCACATATGGCAAAACCTTTAAATAATAAAAACAAAACAAAAAACTCAATCCCCCTCCCATCTTTCCAGCAGCTTAGTCGGTCCAGTAAACCCCTCCCTTTCCGACTGCTTGATCTATTGATGTTGGGGACGATGATCCTCCTGTAACCCTCGTCCGCCGTTGCTCTGACGATCCCCATGCGCCCACTGTAACCAATCTCTCACCCCGTCTATTTCTGTGTGTGTGTGATGTCGTCGATTATGTGTATAGGGACGAGAAAGAGGGTGAGCCATGAATCCTCCACTTTGTATGTGTCATGTGTGTATGTGTGTACGTGTTTGTGTGTATGTGTGTGTATGTGTGTGTGTATATATATATATATATGTGTGTGTGTGTGTGTGTGTGTGCGAGTAAGGGGTTGTGATGTAGAAAGTTGCAGGTAAACCTGCGGATTAAGGTTATTGTTTGGGCCGGGAAGGGAGGGCTATGTTTGCAGTGAGTATGTGAGAAGGGAGGGGGAAAGATAGATCGTGGGTGGAGGTTTGTGGTGGTGGTTAGGAGTGAGGATGGTAGTGCAGAAAGAAGGGGGAGATATTTCACTGACGATAGGGTTCGCAACTATGACCCGCGTCGGGAATTGGAGAATAAGATGATGATGTTCGATTTTGGCCCTCCAAGTTTTAAAGTATACGAGCCTTAAAGTTTTATTTACATTTTGGCCCCTGACTTAAAAAAGTTTAATTTAAAAAAATACTAAACTAAAGAAAAATAAGAAAAATACCGTTTTGCTCTCGAGTTTAACGGACCTAGTAGATGGTCGTTTAGTGCAAGGACCAAATCCAACATAAAATGCATACCACATGGCATTCTATGTAATAAATGAAATATGAGGAACAATTTCATAAAAGCTAACATACCACAAGGACCATATACGTAATTTACTCAAAACATTAATCGCCTAGAAAAAACTCAAAAATTGTGTTCAATCAATTACCCTTAAATCAAGAATAACAACAAGAAAACAATACCCTAAAAATGAAAAAAAAAAATAAGAACCCTAAAAAATAGATAAACATCAAGAACCCTAAAAAGAGAAAGTAGGAGAGAAACGAAGGAGAGTTGGGATTTGCATATTCTAGAAACAAAAGGAAATGTAGGGTTGGATTCATAGAGGTGAAGATCAAGTAGGAAGATTCATAGAGATGAAGATGAAATATGAAGTAACCTAAACCCAAATATTCCGCAATTTCCAATCCCTGCAATAGCAGGGGATTCCGCACGACGAGTTTAGATTTTTTAGGTTTAGGGTTAAGGTTCATTAGTTTTATTTTATTTAATATTTGATGTTTGTACTCATGCAATACATACTTGTACATTACGTAAATTTATAAAATAAAATATAAAATAACCAAAATGCCCCTCATTTGAGGAGGACGTGACCCCTTTAACAGTCCCTTCAAACGGCCGTTAGCCTGATGTACTAAAACCAACATAAAATGCAAATCATAGGATGTAATTAATGAAGTCAATGGATGAGAACCAGATTTTTGGTAAAACACGGGGTCGAAAAATGTAATTCATGCAAAATAATATTACTCCTCTTCTATATTTTAAATTATTATTATTTATTTTTTTGGAAAGGGTATCCTGGGCCTATGGCCCAGACTAATCCCTGGCAATTAAGGCCTTTGGCCCAGCTGCTAAAGCATGCAGCCCTGAGATTATCCTCAGTGGCCACAAGTGTTGCTAGTGGGGCTCGAACCCGGGTTGAGCGCTATGAACTCTCCAAGCCTTTACCACCACGCCACAGCCCTTGTGGTTTATATTTTAGATTATTATTATTATCAAACATACTCTTTTTCTAAGTTTAGTTTAGAGTGAATTACATGTTTGGCCCTTATAGTTTATGTTTGTAATTGTAGTGTCATCAAATATTTTAATTTTATTGTGATTTACTTGAGATTGATTAGGTAATAAGATAAACATAAGTGTTTTATGAGGTGCGGAGAGAATACTCACAAATGTTGCCTCTAGTACCTTAGTTTGCCATAAGGCAGGGGTCAGGTTCTGAGCCTCTAGACTTCTTCTGACGTGTTGTTTTTGACTCAGTGTCTCTGAGTCAGTTGCAACTGTTTTCTAATCTTATCCATTAACGATTATAACTTTGTGCAATTATGTTTAACTATTTAATCGCCTATAACCGTCAACTCTCATATAAATATATAAACGTGAATCTAGGTGTATATAAGGACTCGATCTTATAGCCTTTAAGGTGAGAGTTTTTCATTTAGATTGTCCCAAGACGAACTTTGTGATACCGAAGGCTAATAAGGGACATGTTATTATATTCGGAAAGCGACCGTACGCGATCCAAGCAATTATCCAGTCCACTTATCATCTCCAATCCCCAAATTCTAACAATTTACACCTTTTATTGGATTTGGTTCTGAAATCAAAATAATTCTGGATGTAGGACTTGTGTTTTGCATTGTTTGCACTAGGGGTGTACAAAAAACCGTCAACCCGAGAAACTCGTCCAACCCAACCCGCTAACAACCCAATTAAACCCAAACTGTCAAACCGCCAATTAAGAGAGTTGAAATTGGGTAAGGCCTAGCTCAACCTGCCGCTAATATACAATTTTATAAAATTATATGTATATAGGGGGTGAAGGTTTTTTTAATTTAAAAAATATTGTTGTAACCGCCTGATTAATAATATCCATCAGATCATCTAATCTAACGGTCGATAAAGTATTTTTTAGTTTTTCATTTATTTGAGGTTTCCCTTGAACCTCCGTCTATAATCATCAATATATATATATATAAAGTAGGGCCTAGGAGAGAGAGTGAATGAGAGCACTTCCTTACTATTTATCTAATTTTCTAGAATTTTGAATTATTTTTAAATAATAGTCATACATTAAATGCTTATCATTAATTATTAAAACTTTTCATTTTTCATTTTAAGATATATAAAAAGCATTAAAAAACTTTATAAATCACAATTCTTATTTATCTATTAATCATATATTATTTACTAACTAACAATCATCAATATATATATAAAGGAGGGCCTAGGAGAGAGAGTGAAGAAGAGGCCTCCAAAGAGGCTTTAAATTTTCTTAGAGTTTTGAATTATTTTTAAATAAAATTATGCATTAAATGAGTACACACATTTTATTTTCTTTTTTATTTTGCCAACAATCAATATATATATATATATATATATATATATATATATATATATATATATATATAAAGGAGGGCCTAGGAGATAGAGTGAAGGAGAGGCTTCTAAGGAGACTTTAGAATTTTCTTAGAGTTTTGAATTATTTTTAAATAAAATTATGTATTAAATGAGTAAACGCCTTTTATTTTCTTTTTTATTTTGCCAACAATCATCAATATATATATAAAGAAGGGCCTAGGAGAGAGAGTGAAGAAGAGGCCTCCAAGGAGACTTTAAATTTTCTTAGATTTTTGAATTATTTTTAAATAAAATTATGCATTAAATGAGTACACACCTTTTTTTTTTTGCCAACAATCAATATATATATATATATATATAAAGGAGGGCCTAGGAGAGAGAGTGAAGAAAAGGCCTCTAAGGAGGTTTTATAATTTCTTATAGTTTTGAATTATTTTTAAATAAAATTATGAATTAAATGAGTACACAACTTTTATTTTCTTTTTTATTTTGCCAACAATCAATATATATATATATATATATATATATATAAAGGAGGGTCTAGGAGAGAGAGTGAAAGAGAGCACTTCCTTAATATTTATCTAATTTTCTAGAATTTTGAATTATTTTTAAATAATAGTCATACATTAAATGATTATCATTAATTATTAAAACTTTTCATTTTTCATTTTAAGATATATAAAAAGCATTAAAAAAACTTTATAAATCACAATTCTTATTTATCTATTAATCATATATTATTTACTAACTAACAATATTTATAAATCAAAACTTATATTAAGTGAACAATATTTAATAGAGTTTTTTTAAGCTAACAATCTTTATAAATCATATTAACCTAACAATTGTTTATTAATAAAAAAATAGTGTATTTTTTTGAATAAGCTAACATCAATATATATATATAAAGGAGGGCTTAGGAGAGAGAGAGTGAAGGAGAGACCTCTAAGGATACTTTAGAATTTTCTTAGAGTTTTGAATTATTTTTAAATAAAATTATGTATTAAATGAGCACACGTCTTTTATTTTCTTTTTTATTTTGCCAACAATCATCAATATATATATAAAGAAGGGCCTAGGAGAGAGAGTGAAGGAGAGGCCTCCAAGAAGGCTTTAGAATTTCTTAGAGTTTTGAGTTATTTTTAAATAAAATTATGCATTAAATGAGTACACACCTTTTATTTTCTTTTTTATTTTGCCAACAATCATCAATATATATATATATATATATATATATATATATATATATATATATAAAGGAGGGCCTAGGAGAGAGAGTGAATGAGAGCACTTCCTTACTATTTATCTAATTTTCTAGAATTTTGAATTATTTTTAAATAATAGTCATACATTAAATGCTTATCATTAATTATTAAAACTTTTCATTTTTCATTTTAAGATATATAAAAAGCATTAAAAAAACTTTATAAATCACAATTCTTATTTATCTATTAATCATATATTATTTACTAACTAACAATCATCAATATATATATATAAAGGAAGGCCTATGAGAGAGAGTGAAAGAGAGGTCTCCAAGGAGGCTTTAGAATTTTCTTAGAGTTTTGAATTATTTTTAAATAAAATTATGCATTAAATGAGTACACACCTTTTATTTTCTTTTTTATTTTGCCAACAATCATCAATCAATCTATCTATCTATATCTATATAAAAGGAGAACCTATCAAGATGATGTGGCACAATGTGAGAAGAGAATTTGTCTAAAGGAATTTTCTCATTATTTTGAATTTTTTTAATATCAAATAAGTTAAAGACTTCTTTACCCTTAAGTGAAAATTGTGTATTTCATTATAAGAAGGGTGCTTTGGTAATTTTACCACCTAATTAATTAGTTTTAACCTACAAACTATCCAACTTCCTATAGGCATTTATTTTGCTCTATTCATCTCTCCATATTTTTTTCTCAAAAAATAAGTAAGATAGCAATATGCATGAAAATTTTCTTTGACTCCAAAATGATAGCAAATTTTTCCATGTTGGATAATATGTTATAGGGTTTTTTATTTTATCCCATGAACAAAGTTTGATGTATTATCTTGCATAGTGATGACATTGTATAACATTTCTCTTTTTAGGTGCACATTTCATCACTTGGTAGACATGAATTTATAATAAGAAAAGATGTCTTACAATATATTTTTTGATGTACGGAATCACTTTTCCTCTTTAATTAAGTACATTTATATGTTTGTTAATTATTTTTATGTGCAACCTGTTTTAGAATGCGTTAATAATTAAGTTGTAAAGCATGCATTATAAGCTAAATTGGAAGACTAATTTTGTGTACACTCATCGTAATATTAATATTGCACATATGATTGCAACAAATCATTTTTATATAATTTTTAACTTTAATATCAAAACATTATTTTACAACAAAAATAAAATAAAAAAGTGTATGGCATTCTCTTTTCATCATCCAACTCAAGCAACGAAACATCATTCTATTGAAATTTGAAGGGTTAATCAATACGAAATAATTGTATTTTACTACTGTGCTAAAATTATCAGTCGAACATGTTATTTATATAATGTCTCCAAGTGCATTAGAATCAAATCAAATTTGTAACCAGGTTGTCAACATTCTTTTTGTTAGTTTTTTGTTATTATTTTGAGCAAACATATGTAAATAGTTAAATACATTTTTGAAGCAACATTAAAGTATTTACCTTAGTTGAAATTCCTTTGCTGATATAATGAATATATAAAGGAATGTTATGAGATATTAAAATGTCACAATGAGAATTTAACAATTTCAAATCATTCTCAAAGGGATCAAATGTGAGACACTTATTGTCATACGATAACATCTAGGTGTCCTTATTTGGGAGGGTTGTTTTATTTACCAGTACGACATATTTTGGATGTTTGAAGTCCCACTGACCTGAAGTCATTTAAAAATATTATTTCTTATTGATGGTGACCAATCTCTGATTTTCTAAATGCATGATACTTATAGTTATGAACTCTACTTCAGTTGTGATTCAAGCAACCATTTTCAACTTTGAGAATGCCAAATATTTAGTGAGTTTGATTGAGGAGCAATTACAACAAAGTTACTGGGTTTTTGAATATTATCACGATGATGCATGAAATTGGAAATCTTTGAATATTTTCTCATTTATTTCCAAATCCTTCCTGAAAGCAAATAAGAAACAAGTTGTTGGACTTAAATCACACAATCCCGATATTCTTTCATCTTTTTAAGCAATAGTAATGATGCATGAACGTGTAATCTTTATGACCATTTTTGCATTTTTCATGGAAGTTTAAGATATTAAGACTGTTTTTGATTTCGAGGACAATGTCCGCATACTATCCCTTGCGGACATCAGTAGTCCCCTCCAAAATTTTGTATAAATGTTTTTCTACACGAGCGACATGAAGTAACTTTTTACAATTATCCATACGGATAATTGTACACTTCTTATAATTGACCCAGAAAGACATGGCGACCTCTTTTTCCTAAAACAAGTACAATACTTACTTTTTTACTTCATTTATGTTATCTTACATTTAAAAAATATTTTAACTATATTATTCGTTTTATGTTCTAATAGGTTTCTACACATGGTCAACTACATGTTGCTATCTCTCGAATGACATCAAGTGAAGGTTTAACCATACTTAATACTGATGTGAGATCGAGGATCAAAACTTAGTTAAAAATATTGTGTACCATGAAATTTTTGTCAATATTGTTCCTTCGAACATTGAAATGGTAAATCTGATTACATTCATTTCATTATTGTATATATTATTATCGTTTATATTAAATATTCTCAATTATCGGTTAACCTCTCTTTACATATAACCACACTTATTATTTATTTAATAACTACCACTTTCCCTATGCAACTGCAATTACAATTAAAAGTGCAAAAACTATTTATTAAATTCTTAACACACTATTAGTTGTTAGATTATTTTTCAATTATTAAATTATCTTTGGTAAAATAACGCTTCTTACATATTACTTTTATATATGCAGAATAAAGTTGAAGAATTAATTACTATTAGGCACTTTGCTAATTTGGTTAGAGTTGTGGTGAGTAGACGCATCACTTACCATGTTGGACTATGTTTTACATATTGAGTTTTACCTTAAATACTCAATCCTAATATTTTTCACGTTTCTTGAAACGAATCATCATATTAATGCTACTATTTGACATGTTCAACGTCCACATTATATTTCATACAATGCTTTATTGACTCAACGCCATTGACTCTAAAATCGGGTAAACCGTACAACTAAATGAATTATAATTTCACAACATATCCAACTTCACTATATAATTTTGATCATAAGATTTCGTCACCGCGCATAGCGCGGTGTCACACCTAGTATATATATAAAGAAGGGCCTAAGAGAGAGTGTGAAGGAGAGGCCTCCAATGAGACTTTAGAATTTTCTTAGAGTTTTGACTTATTTTTAAATAAAATTATGCATTAAATGAGTACACACATTTTACTTTCTTTTTTATTTTGCCAACAATCATCAATATATATATATATAGGAGGGCCTAGGAGAGAGAGTGAAAGGGAGCACTTCCTTAATATTTATCTAATTTTCTAGAATTTTGAATTATTTTTAAATAATAGTCATACATTAAATTCTTATCATTAATTATTAAAACTTTTCATTTTTCATTTTAAGATATATAAAAAGCATTAAAAAAACTTTATAAATCACAATTCTTATTTATCTATTAATCATATATTATTTACTAACTAACAATATTTATAAATCAAAAGTTATATTAAGTGAACAATATTTAGTATAGTTTTTTTAAGCTAACAATCTTTATAAATCATATTAACCTAACAATTGTTTATTAATAAAAAAAATAGTGTATTTTTTTGAATAAGCTAACATCAATATATATATATATATATAAAGAAGGGCCTAGGAGAGAGAGTGAAGGAGAGGCCTCCAAGGAGCTTTAGAATTTTCTTATAGTTTTGAATTATTTTTAAATAAAATTATGCATTAAAAGAATACACACATTTTATTTTCTTTTTTATTTTGCCAACAATCATCAATATATATATATAAAGGAGGGCCTAGGAGAGAGAGTGAAGGAGAGGCTTCCAAGGAGGCTTTAGAATTTTCTTAGAGTTTTGAATTATTTTTAAATAAAATTATGCATTAAATGAGTACACACCTTTTATTTTCTTTTTTATTTTGCCAACAATCATCAATATATATATATAAAGGAGGGCCTAGGAGAGAGATAGTGAATGAAAAGGCCTCCAAGGAGGCTTTAGAATTTTCTTAGAGTTTTGAATTATTTTTAAATAAAATTATACATTAAATGAGTACACACCTTTTATTTTCTTTTTTATTTTGCCAACAATCAATATATATATATATATTAGGAGAGAGAGTGAAGGAGAGGCCTCCAAGAAGGCTTTAGAATTTTCTTAGAGTTTTGAATTATCAATCAATCAATATATATATATATATATAAAGGAGAGCCTAGGAGAGAGAGTGAAAGAGAACATTTCCTTAATATTTATCTAATTTTCTAAAATTTTGAATTATTTTTAAATAATAGTCATACATTAAATGCTTATCATTAATTATTAAAACTTTTCATTTTTCATTTTAAGATATATAAAAAGCATTAAAAAACTTTATAAATCACAATTCTTATTTATCTATTAATCATATATTATTTACTAACTAACAATATTTATAAATCAAAACTTATATTAAGTGAACAATATTTAATATAGTTTTTTTAAACTAACAATCTTTATAAATCATATTAACCTAACAATTGTTTATTAATAAAAAAAATAGTGTATATTTTTGAATAATCTAACATCAATATATATATATATATATAAAGGAGGACCTAGGAGAGAGAGTGAAGGAGAGGCCTCCAAGGAGGGTTTAGAATTTTCTTAGAGTTTTGAATTATTTTTAAATAAAATTATGCATTAAATGAGTACACACCTTTTATTTTCTTTTGCCAACAATCATCAATATATATATATATATATATATATATATATATATATATATATAAAGAAGGGCCTAGGAGAGAGAGTGAAGAAGAGGCCTCTAAGGAGGCTTTATAATTTTCTTAGAGTTTTGAATTATTTTTAAATAAAATTATGTATTAAATGAATACACACCTTTTATTTTCTTTTTTATTTTGCCAACAATCATCAATATATATATATAAAGGAGGGCTTAGGAGAGAGAGTGAAGGAGAGGCCTCCAAAGAGGCTTTAAAATTTTCTTAGAGTTTTGAATTATTTTTAAATAAAATTATGTATTAAATGAGTACACACCTTTTATTTTATTTTTTATTTTGCCAACAATCAATATCAATATATATATAAAGGAGGGCCTAGGAGAGAGAGTGAAGAAGAGGCCTCGAAGGAGGCTTTAAATTTTCTTAGAGTTTTTAATTATTTTTAAATAAAATTATGCATTAAATGAGTACACACCTTTTTATTTATTTTTTTATTTTGCCAACAATCAATATATATATATATATATATATATATATATAAAGGAGGGCCTAGGAGAGAGAGTGAAGGAAAGGCCTCCAAGGAGGCTTTGGAATTTTCTTAGAGTTTTGAATTATCAATCAATATATATATAAAGGAGGGCCTAGGAGAGAGAGTGAAGGAGAGCACTTCCTTAGTATTTATCTAATTTTCTAGAATTTTGAATTATTTTTAAATAATAGTCATACATTAAATGTTTATCATTAATTATTAAAACTTTTCATTTTTCATTTTAAGATTTATAAAAAGCATTAAAAAAACTTTATAAATCACAATTCTTATTTATCTATTAATCATATATTATTTACTAACTAACATCAATATATATATATATATATATATATATATATATATATATATATATATATAAAGGAGGGCCTAGGAGAGAGAGTGAAGAAGAGGTTTCCAAGGAGGCTTTAGAATTTTCTTAGAGTTTTGAATTATTTTTAAATAAAATTATGCATTAAATTAGTACACACCTTTTATTTTCTTTTTTATTTTGCCAACCATCAATCAATATATATATATATATATATAAAGGAGGGCCTAGGAGAGAGAGTGAAGGAGAGGCTTCTAAGGAGGCTTTAGAATTTTCTTAGAGTTTTGAATTATCAATCAATATATATATATAAAAGAGGGCTTAGGAGAGAGAGTGAAAGAGATCACTTCCTTAGTATTTATCTAATTTTCTAGAATTTTGAATTATTTTTAAATAATAGTCATACATTAAATGTTTATCATTAATTATTAAAACTTTTCATTTTTCATTTTAAGATATATAAAAAGCATTAAAAAAACTTTATAAATCACAATTTTTATTTATCTATTAATCATATATTATTTACTAACTAACAATATTTATAAATCAAAACTTATATTAAGTGAACAATATTTAATAGAGTTTTTTAAGCTAACCATCTTTATAAATCATATTAACCTAACAATTGTTTATTAATAAAAAAAAATGGTGTATTTTTTTGAATAAGCTAACAATGTTTATAAATCAAAACTTTTCTAAAATTTTGAATTAAGTGAAAAATATATAATATAGTTTTTATCATTAATTTTAGAACTTTTATTTATCTAATAAACATATATTATTTAGTAACTAACAATGTTTATAAATCAAAACTTATATTAAGTGAAAAATATATAATATAGTTTTTTTAATATATATATTTTTTATTTTGAATAAGCTAACAATCTTTATAAATTATATTAACCTAACAATTGTTTTAGGATAAACTTTAACAACAAACATCCCAATCTCTACTTTTCATTATCGAATATTTTTTTTTTGGATTTCACAAATTGGATTTTTTTTGGTTCGATGACTTATAAAATCGACCAACATTTATTTCTACTGCTACATTATTGATAAGTTCAAAAGATAATATTTTCATAGATTACACTATTCGTCGTACTTGCGTTCATATAATAATCGTTCGATTCGCTGCGCAAGGCGCGGTGTTATTACCTAGTTATATATATATATATATATATATATATATATATATATATATATATATATATAGGGGAGCGATCAAATGGAAACCACTCTAATTTTGAAAACCATGGAAACCCTCGATTTCATTGGTTGAGTTAATAAAACTGTTTCATGAAATTGTTTAATTTGATGAAATTGTTTCATATAATTCTTTTATTGATGAAATCGTTGCATATATTTGTGTTTTTTATGCAAAAATGAAAAAGTGTCATCAGACTGTGAAAATACATGAAACAATTTCATCAGAATGAGAAAAATAGATAAACTACGTAAAAAAACACAAATATATGAAATAATTTCATTAACAAAAGAATTATATGAAACAACTTGATCATATTAAACAACTTTATGAACCAATTTTATTAATTTAACCAATGAAATTGACGGTTTCCAAAGTTTCCAATTTAATATGGTTTTCAATTGAAACCACCGCTATATATATATATATATATATATATATATATATATATATATATATATATACTAGTCTATTTAGTTTTTCTAACATTTTGTTCATTTAGTTAAATGAACGAACATGAACAATGGTTTCGTTAGTTCATCTACATTCGTGAACTTTTTCATTTACGTTCGTGAACGTTCGCTCATTTATGTTTGTTTACGTTTGTTTATATATTAGACATATTAATATATTTTGACATTAATATGTAAAATGATTAATTAAATTAAATTTTTAGGATTCTTCTTTTATCCCTCCTAAATTTACCCGATTTTTAATTTTGTTATGTTATTTTTTTAGGAAGGTAATGATGATCATTTGTGTTCATTCATTGTTCATTTGTGTTCATCCATTTATGTTCATTTGTTTTCGTTCGTTTACGTTCGTTTAATATCTCAATGAATGAACATAAACAAACACGAACAAATTTTCTTTTGACGAACGAATATGAACACAAAAAAATTCCGTCCGTTTACCGTTCATGTTCGTTCGTTTAAGTTATACGAACGAATACAAATAAGCCTCCGTCTGTGTTCGTTCGATTCGTTTATAGCCCTAATGGTCATACTTGATTGATGATTTGGACAGTCTAGAACATCTATTATTCAAACTTTTGAAGTATTTGATTGATTATTTGAAGCATTTGGTTCTAAGACTTAAGGATTTAATTATATATTTGGATTATTGTAATAACTAATAACATTGTTTTGTATATTTTTAGTAGTATTTATCGTATTTCATTCCTCAATTTTATGGATACTACCAAACTGTTTAACCCACGCAAAGGTTGGGTTGGGTTATACTTTTTAAAAGGGTTGGGTTGGATTGAGATTTTTTCAAACCGTCATAATTTGGTTGGATTATAAAAACGTCCCAAACCGCCCAACCCAATTCATGTACACCTCTAGTTTGCACTCCTTGAGTCTTTCTCCTTAAGCCATTTTATTTCTTTTTAAAAAGTTAAATGAAGTATTATATTATACATATTATTATTATTATATATAATACATATATATACGTAAAATAAGGACAGGTTCATATAAGAATGCTAAATATTGTAAAAAGGTAAGAAATGAAGGTTAATAAAATATTCATATGTGAATCCATTGAAAAAATTCGAAAAATTCTTTTTTCACATATGCATCTTCAAATGGATATGTATAATCATTCATATATAAACCTTTTCACGATATTTAGTTTTCTTATTTGAACCTCCACTATAGAAAGATATATATACATCATCACAGCCTCACAGGTGAATCACGCCGGCCTCCCCCTTCTCCGACATGGTTCCCAAGTGAACCCCATACCCATCTCCAACACCTCGTAACGATTTTAAAATCCTGATTTTTGTAAACCCTAAATATTGTTCATCATCGATCCGTTTCTTCAGATATATTGATGAGAAACACCTTCTACACTCGAATCATCCTTCATTCATCAAATATATTGAAACTACCAATCCCTGATTATACATACAATCACTTCCAACTAAAGTTGCAACATGATTCAAGACCAAGTTGTGAGCAGGTGAACCTCCGTAGTCACTAAGATTTTGGAGAGCCTGGATATTTATAGGGTTCGATAAATGTATGATTGATGTTGATCGCGATAATCTACATAACATTATTACTGGCAGTGTTTCCACCACAACTATACTCCACCGCCAGCCCCAGCTAGTATTGACCATGCTCCGATGATCACAAATAACCAGTTTCACAATCATTCGATTACTAGCTTCTTTAAATGTCAAAGTCCATAAATGATGTATAAAGAAAACGCAGCAAAATGTGCAGGCTAAATATGAACATGTTACGCAATAAAAGCTTACCAGTTTGAGTTAATAAAAGCCGAAACTTGATTCATTTTTCCATTGCAGTTGGAAAGAAAGAAAAAACAAAACGAAACTAAAAATAATAAGAAAAATGTTATAGATTACAGCCGCCGTCTAGGCGCCTCCGCACACGCCTCATGTTAGGATCTGCTGATTCTGCTAAATCTAAACCGATAACGCTGCTCCCACTTCTCTTCCTACTTGATCCTTCACCAGATCTCTCGTCCACCGCCACTGATGCAACCGTTTCAAGAAGCTCAGATATCAATGATGGGCACGTCTCTTCTACATATTTGAACCCTTCTGTTTGCATTACCGCTGCAAAATATGATATCAAAACTCATCAGAAATCTGCACTATAACCAAACATTAAAATTCCAAAAAATGAACTTGGTTGTGATCTTGTGTTGAAATAGAATGGCAAATAAACATTACACAACCTCCAAGAACCAGAGTTTTGGGAACAAAGGAAGTAAAAAGATGTTTGTAATGCTAGGATAGTAGACAGTACTCGATTAATGTATATGGTATCACTGGAAGTTCCGGTTTCAAACTACTCATGATTCGATCTCTTCAAAAGTCATAATAAAGCAGTAAACAAGCCCATGAATATGATCTAGGAAAACTGTGCATAACTTTTGTTGAAAAAAAAAGTAACAGATGCATCATTTTAACTCTTAAAAAGCTAATGCTATCCCCATCCGATATGATAAAGTGCTAAATAAATGTGGTAAAGTGCTTCTTGGTGGGTTAAAAACAGCCCATGTTTGAAGCACACTAGCACACTTTGATGAACTTCATTTTAACTCAAATAAAATTTATTTTTTTTGTTTTAGTTGGTTGAAAACTTAATAATTTTTAAATTTGTAAAACTAAATACTAAAATTAAGTGTGTTGGTACGAAGTACGATAAAATATAAAAGTATAAATTTAACTAATTTACTAAAACTAATTAATATACATAGAACATTATTAAATAAAATATATAAATATAAATTAACTAATTTACTTAAAACTAACTAATATACACAAAAAATGATTATATTTAAATGATAAATTAACAAATATATATAAAATATATAAAAGTGCTATATTTAGTACTTTCGGTTGGAGATGGTCTAAGGGATCGTTTACCAAACGGTTACCGGCAATAGTCGCCACTCTTCACTTACCTTATCAGGTAAGGTTCTCGGTCGGTCATCAAAATGGATTATTGGTCAAGGTCTTTTACCCAGTAAGCCCTTCCCAGGTAAGAGTTGCTCCCTCACCGGGCAAGATTATCGGTCCTAGATATGCCTCGTGCTGGGTAAGGATTTTTTTTTTGGTCCTTGTCATGTCCACCCGCAAAGGCAAGTGGACACCTAGTTAGCACTTACCTTGTAAGTGTTTAGTAAACGGACCCTAACTAAGTTCCAGCAAAGAATACTCCAATGAACCTTGGTAAACTTAAAAACAACTAAAATAGTGCGACTCTAATAGTGATGCTGATACTGTTGATCTAAATGTTAGTTTTGAAGTCATAGCAAAGGCAACTGAAGCATTTTAACACAAGAAGACGCTGAACTATCTTTCTAAGAACCAATAACACAAACCTCTCAATCTCTCCAAGATACACCACAAGACCTATGGATTTTGTCTAGCAACTAATTACACAAAGAAGAGAAGAGTCAGTATACAGGCTACTACCTAAGATCAGTCATGAAAGTAAAATGATCACGTTTAAAACTTTTTTAAGACGCAAATTCAGTATACGTTTTACAAGGTTTAACAAGCAGTATTCCCGCCATTATTGCATTTTTGGAACTACAGGAAAAAAGTAACACGAGACTTGATAGTATTTAAAACGTTTCTCAAGAATGCACATCTTATGATTTAAAATTTATATAATGCAGAACTAAAGTTATCAAAGAAGGATGAGATCCAAAAGCAATTGAAGCCAACATTAAACATAAAGCCCCTCATAATTGGTTGTTTCTTACTATAATAACTAGAAACTATCAGAAGCACAACAAAGATCAGACGCACATAGCCTTGACTCAAATAGCATGGAACTGTTTCTGTGGTTCACAAAAACACCAACACAAATTATAGGCTGATCACAATGAGCATGAATATAAGCAATAACCAGTACTGACAAAAACCTAGTACTTCTCAAGTTCAAAACCAGTTCTTTGATACAAATTAACCCCTGTGTTTCTTGTAGAGTTGACCGTAAAAGTTATCGTAGTTATAGATATCTACTCGAACATAATGACAAATTGGGAAATTGGGAAATTTGACCTCAAAATGTGCCATTGCCGGAGTGAGGAGCACATGCTTCTCCTTACCAATACAGATGGCAGAAACACAAAACAGGTCAGATTCTTTTTTTAAAATGAATTTTAGTATCACATACAAGGTTTTTGTGTGCCAACAAATACGGTAGTCTAGCTCTACCATCAATGAATGAACCATATTTGGTTTAGAACAGTAGGGAAACTTCATTCAACAAGGATAAGATCATTGCATATGTTATGCAGGTTAGTCATCCCTTTCCGACCTTTTGCTCTAATTTAACAAAAGGTCGGCCTTATAGCACTTTCCACAAGTGCCAATTCGGCTCAATGTTTCTATTGTTATCATTTGTATTTCTAACCCATTCCTCGTCAATTGTTATCTCAATCCCCCACCAGCAACCATATCCCTATTTCTCTCTCAGACACCCACACCACGATTGGCATGCAACAAAAAGTTGAGTAGCTTCGGTTTTAGAATGCTACCCCATGTCATATGCCATTGAGTCTCAAATTCACTCAGGAGGCGCTTGGTTAGGGGTATTATAAGGTGGGGAATGGAAATGATAGTCATTGATGGTGTTTGGTTTAATTAAGGAATGGGAATGGAATAATTAAGGGTGTTTGGTTTTAAGTAATGCAATCATGCATTATAGTATACGAGTTAATATCCATTCCTCCCCAATTTGAGGGGACTGAGTAACTTCTCACTGCAACTTGCCGCCTCCCCCTCTCTCTCTTGCGAAATCACGACCTGGAACAATATTCCTGTTCCTCCTCCAACAATGGTGAGCTCCCACCATCCATGATCATTTCTCTCTCTCTCTCTCTCTCAGTCAACAATGGTGAGCCGCCTCTCCCTCTTCCTCTCTCTCTCTCTCTCTCTCAAGAAATCACAATCTGGAACAAAATTCATTCCTCCTCCAACAATGGTGAGCTCCCACCATCCATGGTTTGTGCAACTCTAACGCTAATTTATTGATTTTCATCTTTGGTTTGGTTTTCATTTCTGGTTCGATTGTCATCTATGTTTTCATTTTCTGATTTGATGTTTTTTATTCTGCAAACATATGTTATTCTGATTTGATGTTCTTCATTCTGCAAACATAAGGTCTTTTGATTCGATGTTCTTCATCTCTGTTATTCATTCGAGGTTCGATTTTCTTCTGCTTTAAATACTAATGAAGGAACAAGAAGAAAACAGAAGAGAGACGGTTCATTGTTTTTGTTTTTCTTCTTTTTAATTACCAAATGTCAATAATGCAATGAAATGCAAAACAATGTAAAATAATGCAATGGGTATATTCATTTCCATTCCCGTTCTCATTCCATTCCTTAGAACAAACGAAACTCCCCCTTATTATCGTATATCATAGCCAAACCAGCAAGAGAGTGGATATTGCTTTGGTTACCCACATTTACAATCCTATAAAAGAGCAAATCAATCAGCATGGCCAATTTCTATGAGAACTCGATAAGAACTCTAGAGTCTAGATGTTGAAGAACAAAAAGTGACAGATAAACGTGCTAAAGATCCAGAAACCTACATATATCAAACCATGTCTATATAAATGCAGATCCCTCACACACTTCATGTGAGCGTTTTTCCATATTATTTCTCAAGATCACCAAAGTTGAACTTCCTTCTATAGTCAATTGTGCTACACATGAATGCACATTAACAAACTTCTGCAGAGTAAGCAATCAAAATATTGAAATTGACATAACCTGAACATTGCACCGCTCAGATTCTACGGACAACACGCACCTCCCAAGTTTGCCGCAGCAAATTTCAGACAGATGGCTTTAAGCTGAGAACAGCGGTGCTGATCAGCAAGAGAAAGGGTTGTTGCCACCGTATCAGCATTAACTTCTTCACACAATTTCGCTTCACACAACTGTTTCAACCGATCTAGACCAAAGCGGTCAGCAGCAGCCAACAGATGCTGAATCACGTTAGTTGATGTGCACATTGACATTGAATCCGTTATTTCTTGTGAATCAGGAAGCTTATCTGAGTAAATAAACAGAAGCATAGCCTGCAAAACATACCCACCTATATAATCTGAGCCACAGTACAATGAAACGAAAAATGCAGAAAATAATTGAGTATACAAAATTTTATAACTGCTATCTTGTCTTTCCTTTCCTCTTTCATGTTTTTTCTTCCCGCTAGGGGGAGCCAAAATTGACATCTCATGCTTAGTGGGACAGCTGATGGGCAGGCCCTCAGAAAACATGTGTAAAAAACATCCCCCTTTTACAGTTTATTGTGAATTTTTGTGTGCCCTTTGTTTTGTTAGGAAAAAAGCTACCCAAAAAGAAGGGGGGGGGGGGGGGGGGGGGGGAGTGAATGTCCTTTACCTTGAAAATAGATGGTTCAATGTCCTTCAACTCTACTTCATCCATATTAGGATTTCCAACAAGTCCGAAAAACTGGGCTCTAAAAACAGGAGACCGAGCAGCAAGTATCAATTTATGAGCCTTGAAAGTCTCATCCCTTACACGGAAAACTATATCACAGCCAGTTTCAGTTTCCAACAAGTATTTGAGATTTTGACCCATGTCAGATGGTGGTATAGCAATGCTAAAATGCTTGGCTCCTTCTACGCGATTTCTGACAACTCCAACAGTGCAATGCATTGAAAGGCAATCATCCTTGAGATAATCAGATGTTTCCAAACTTACCCTCCTGAAGAAACGCTTGTAACCCCTGAAATGAACAGAGGATACTTGGATAATGTGCCAGATCAACAAATTATTGACTGAATATGGCAACTCTGTTTAATAGTCAATAGTGATAAGAAAACGAAGTGGTTCATTTCCATTCTATACAAAATTAGAGGTCCAATCACATTTGATTTTTACTTTTTCCCCTGTACTGGTAACCGAAACTATGGCAATGTAAATAATTAAAAATTGAGGTGTGAGCATATTGAAAGATTTAGTTTATGTCAACAACATGACCCAGACGAATAATAAAATCCAATTCCTCCTCCTGCTACTTCCCAACATATTTGGCATGCATCACGATCACCACGCACAAAAATAGATCATAAGACAGAAAAAAGAACTCCCAAAATTTGGTTTGGTTTTGAAAATCTTGAGAGCCAATGGTCAAAGTACGACATTTAAAATGATGATCTTTCTTTTAAGCCATAGACGTCATTCAAATAAAAATACTTATTTCATTTAAGGGGACAGGTATGGGCCTGATCAATGACTCGCAATTTACTAGTGGTCAAAGCACGGCCAGACTACCCCATTAAGAGCATACTAGATGCAAATAGATATACACGATGAAGATAAAGAATTCATTGTGCCAAACATAACTTCCATAGTCTATGTGTTTTCTGCCAAAATAAAGTAAAAGTATAGCATTAGCTAATAGTTCATACTTTCAAAATCGAAAAGAAACTATCCTACGGTGTTTTCCATAATGGACCTTAGCCGAAAGTCACCTAGGAAATTCCATTTTCAAGTTTGATGTTAATTTGCTAGATTGTGATTAGTGAGTTAGGCAAATAATCTATTCATACAAGTTCTCCATGAACATTAAAGTAGCATAGTGCCTGCAAAATACAAGTGGCCAACCAACAATTGATCACACTATTAAAATCATGTAGTCACAATCACAATCTTGAACCAGGGTAACCAAGAAAAGCAGTTATTACATCTCAAAGCATAGGTGAATAGAAGCTATAACTTTTAGTTCAGATGATAACGAAATAAGCGTTATGATTGGTACTTTTATGCTATGTTTCTCTTGCTAGCTTCACAAACTTAAACTACTTCAGCACCCTGAGAAAACCAAGCCCTAATTCAGGAAACTTGAACATTGGTAACATTATTAAATAAAATATTGTAGAATGCATACCCAGTTTCTTTACTTTATAAGCAATTCAGCATAATAGCTAATAAAACATCATGTGAAAATACTAGGAATTCAAATACTCTGTAATATAAATTATAAAACAATAATATTCCTAACAAAAACACATACCACATGCTTCCTCGGTACTTTAAAGTATAAGGCCCACTCTCCAACGCCCGATCAAAGTGACTATGGACTTTGTGTTTTCCTTTCCCACTCTGATCCAACAAGGTAAGCTCAAACAACGCCCTCACATCCGTACCATCGCTCGCCAAAGCTATGAACACCGAAACGTACATGGAATTATCCTCCAAATTCTTGCCATCGGGGTAAAAGTAAATAGCCCAATCGTATCCACCGACCGAGAAGGTATCGCTAGATATGTATTTACCGGCACCCATTCCTTTAGCGAGGGAGTAGCCTCTAATAGTGAAATCATGAGAGCCATTGACCGACTCGTTAATCGATTTGGAGTCCGATTTGATCCCGTGATCGAAACTATTGACAAGCATTTTTAAAACCCTAGCATAAGAATTGGAATTGGGTGGCAATTGGGAATTTACTGGAGAAATTGTTGAGGTGTAAAGAAGTCGGAGTATGTATGAATGAATAAAGACGTCGGAGAAATAGATTTGGCGAAGGAGGTGGCGGGGGTGGCAATGAGGGCGGAGATTGGTAGTCGGAGGGGCGGAGGGGAGGGGGGGTTTGATAGGAAATTGAAACACAAAAAGGACAATGAAATGAAATCAGGATTGAATGAAGAGTACTACGTGTTTGATGCTAATAATATGGTCAATACAAATGACGTCACTCACACTTGCCGTATTCTCATTATTATATTTTAATGTTTTATTTTGTTTTTTGTTTTTTTTTATTTACATTACGATTTTGGATGGTTTTGCGAAAGTGATAATGTTTTTTTTTATAAATTTGTTTAATTTAGGCTTAATAATATAATACTTTTTATGTATAAAAAAATTAAGTATTTTGTTAGAATCAAATTATTATCTTATATATTTTAATGACATCTAGAAAAAATAAGCAATTACATATTTAATAATATGATTAAAATAAATTTATAATAATATAATATATTAATTAATAGTGATACATGAAAATGTCTGTATAAAAGGAAGATCTTGCACATACTAAATTGGTGAGTGTTAGAAGTCTGCAGTAGTAATATGTATCTTGTGTTTTGGAACTTGTAAATTAAGAGATTTTTAAAATATTACATAAAATGATGATACCTTATACCTAATAATTTGTATTTAAGAGTTTTTTATCCAAGATTTATAATATAGTATAGTTAGATATCTTTTTAATATATTCTATTACTTATCAAAATTATTGGCTTTTTAAGACAATGACTTGGTCCAATTAATTGATATTCATTTGAGGAATATGCATATTTGGCCCTTGAACTTGTGCTTAATGCTCAAATTGGTTACTAAGTTTATAAAGATATCAATAGAACCACTAAATTCTAATACCAAACTTACTCGACAAGTCAGAGTATCTCCAACAGTTATGCTAAAATGGAGAAAAGTAAGATTTTAACAATTTTTTTCCTCCAACAGCTATGCTATTTTGTATGCTAAAAAAAAGAGACAAGATAAAAATATCCAAATTGGAGAATTATCTAAAACCTACTATTTAAAAAAGAAAAATAATATTTTAATCTTTCTATCAATAGATGCATTGAAGTAAAATATTTAGAAGAGGAAAATAATATTTTATTAATTATTTTAAATATATACTCGATGCAACAATCTCTAAAATAGAATAATTATTGGAGTTGGAAGTAATCAGTACCCACTTTATCTTTACCGAATTTCACTTGATAATGGATCAGAATAAAGATATATTTGGTACTCACACAGGAATCAGACATAATTGGATGAACGGATAAAGGATAAAACATCAAACATGAATGTTTGTAAGAAGTTTTACTTTTCAGGGTCTAAAATGGTTTTAAGTAAAAGTTTAGGGTCTTAAGTATATATTTCCCGTCGGCAACCGAGAATAATGACGCAATCACTCTCCGTTCTTCTTCTTGTTGAACCCTTCGATCACACACACATACACACTCCTATATGTATATACATATACGCGTCGTTTAGGGCTATACATAGCGTGTCAGAGAGGGAAAAAGTGACTGCAAGAATTTCAGTGTATAGCTGACACAGTTGAAGCTCTGGTTCTCTTCTTTAATGGCGGCGAAAATACGTACGGAGCTTGTTGAATTGTAGAGTGTATGTGTATGCACAAAAGATCAGCGAAAGACAAGGGATTGGATCAGGTAATGCGGTAGCAAAGATGAAGGGATTTGATCTGTTAAAGTCTTCAAGTCTGGTAAAATCTGCCGGATTCATCTTTGTAGCTCTAGCTTTCTTCTACTTTGGTAAGCATTGGTCCGACGATAATTATCAACAAATTATCTTCTTTAATTCTAACTCAAACGAAAATGCCAAAACCCCTTCGATCTCAATTTCCCCAAACCACAATAAAACCTTCGATATCGTTTCTTTAATCAACAATACCAAGGAAGCAGAAATCCGAGATGATCATGCATTAGCTCCGATCCCGCAGTCATCTTTGCTTTCTCAGTCACCTCCGCCACCGCCACCACCTCCTCCACCGCCACCACAGCCGGCGGTGCAAAGGCTAGGACTAGTGGATGAGAATGGAGTGATGAGGAATGATTTTGAGGTTGGGGAATTTGATCCGAGTGGGATGGAGGATTGGAATAATGAGACGGAAGTGGTGGATGGTGATAACAAAGGGGTTAGGGTTAATGTTAGGGTCCCGAAGTTTGGGATGTGTGCTAGGAGTATGAGGGAGTATATACCTTGTATGGACAATGTGGAGGCCATCAAGGGATTGAAATCTACTGAGAAAGGGGAAAAGTTAGAGCGCCATTGCCCGGAGAAAGATAAAGGATTGACCTGCTTGGTGCCAGCGCCCAAGGGTTACAAAGCTCCGATTCCATGGCCAAGAAGTCGTGATGAGGTAGTCACTCTTCTTTCTTTCTGATCTCCGTCTACTGTGACTCTAGTATAATTAGATTAAGAATTAACTTGTTCTGTTTCTATATTAGTTTTCATTGCAAACAGAATGGTGAGGACAGTGCCTTGTGAACCAGAACATCTTATCATAATTTGTAATTGGCTTTGAACCTAGCTTTTATAAAGAAAAAGATCGCCCAGCAGAAATCAACCGAGCTTATTCATACACCCGTTAAGTGGTTGAATGATGTCTTGGAGATTAGCGGCATAATTGGCCCTTAATTTTGGTTACATGTTTTGCACTTAACACAGGTGTGGTATAGCAATGTTCCACATGCACAACTAGCTGAATATAAGGGTGGTCAAAATTGGATTACTGTATACAAGGATAAATTCAGGTTTCCTGGAGGTGGCACACAGTTCATACATGGGGCAGATCAGTACTTGGATCAGATTTCAAAGGTATGATCTTAAAGGGAATTTCAACGAGTTTGCTTCTTATAGTTGTCAAATGAACTGTTTTACAAGTTTGTAGTTGATGGTCTGGTTTTGGTTTTGGTCTTGGTAGATGATTCCAGCCATTGCATTTGGACGCCATACCCGGGTCGTATTGGATGTTGGATGTGGTGTGGCAAGTTTTGGTGCCTATTTAACTTCACGGAATGTACTCACTATGTCTGTAGCTCCAAAAGATGTACACGAGAACCAGATTCAGTTTGCACTGGAGCGTGGTGTGCCTGCAATGGTAGCAGCTTTTGCAACAAAGCGGCTGCTTTATCCAAGCCAGGCTTTTGATTTAATTCATTGCTCAAGATGTAGAGTTAATTGGACTCGTGATGGTAAGCCTTCATGGTGATTGACTGTTATTTTCTATTGCTAAGAAGAGCAAGGAGTTATGTTATATGCCTGTCCTTTTTGTTTGTTTTCTCCGTAATGTGATAATCATTGATCACCTAATTACTTTTAAGATTCTAAAACAAAATATAATCGTTTGGTGTAAATTGATAATTTTTTCTTCGCCTCATCAGATGTTTTAAGTACTAGAAGCTCAACTTTAGCTGTGTTGATAGGGAAGCCGAAGATGCAGTAACATGTCCAACCAGTTTTTGTTGGTTTGTTCAGTCTGTAGGATTAGCAGATGGTTTCCAGGTTATGATCACGGTGGCAACTTTGGAGGTCTAGTTGGTGTTTTGGTTGCAGATATACCCATTGCATGTCAGTTTCTTTCCGGTCGTTTCATTTTTTGTTGATAGGATTAGCAGTGGCGGGTGGGGAAAGGTTAGTGTCCTTGGATTGTCATTTCAGAGTAATTGCCATCTTTGGCCATTGTTGTTCTTCCGAAGATGCACACTTTCATCCAACTAAGACCAGGATCCTCCTCCTTTGCCATCCGTTCCACTGTTATGTTTTCTAATTTCTTAGGCGAGGGAAGGTGATCAGGCGGTGAGTGTGCAACCAACCCTTGGTTTTCGTAAAGGTTGGGATAGGGTTTGGTGATACAATGGGCGTGCGGTGGTCAGATGGTGCTAAGTCTCTTCATCATAGGGTTTCCAGTTTTGGCCTTGCAATGATGGCGCTATGACGGCAGCTGTTGCTGTATGCTAGAGCTATTTATTGTAGAACCCCCAAGTTAGACCCTCATCAGTAATTCTGGCCAGCATTTTGTTTCCAGCATTCCAGTCCAGCACGGTGGGGATGGAGGCTTGTGGTGTGTGGTTTGCCTTGTAGGGTTTCAGTTGTTCTTTTAGGTAGGGTTTGGTACGCAGACATGACAGAATTGGACGGGACAAGTGGACAAGTTGTCTTTATAGTGTTTGGTAGGTTGGACAGGACGCTGGTGGTATGTAGTTTGAGTTATCCGGCAGCGTGAACAGTGGAAAATTGGTGTTGTCGTGGCTGTCACCAGGCTTTTTGCTTAACGACATTCCAAATTTTGAGTATATTTTTGTCATCACTTTAGCCAGTAGGGGTGTGCAGAAAGTCAACCGATCCAATACAAACCGACCGATCCAATTAGAACCGACCGACCATAATTGGATATCCAATTGTAATTGGATCGGATCGAATGGAAAATCTCAACATCCAATTTGGATTGGTCGGTTCTTGGATGGCTGTCCAGAACCGACCGAACCGAACCGACCAACATCCAATTAACCATCCGATTACCATCCAACTATCATCCAATTATTTTCTTTGCAATTTGCTTAAATCTAAATTTGTTTTGTGTTGGTTTTTGAATTCTTAGTGTCACTTGTGTTGGTTTTAACACAAATTAAAAGTGATTAATCAATTTGTTTTATTGTTAGAAAATTGCATTAAATTAACACATTGGATGGATCCGATCTGATCATCCATTGGATGTCGGATGGATCCAATCCAATGGATATCCAATACGAATATCCAATAAGAACATCCAGTGAATGGAACCGAACCGATCCAATCATCCATTGGATTGGAAAAATCCAACATCCAATAGAAGATTGGATCGGTTCTTGGAAAAATCCAACATCCAATGGATGATTGGATCGGTTCGGTTCCCTCACATCCATTGGATGTCAACCGATGAACACCCCTACCAGTAAGTCAGTATTGCAGAGTGTGATTCACTTCCCTTGGTTCCAAATTTTGAATGCTTGTTGCCCCTGCCAATGTTGTAAGCTTGTAAAAGATTTTCACTTTGTATGCGCAGGTTATCAAATGAATCTGTTTTATTGATTTTTTGAGTCTACTCATCATCTGTGATCAATGGTTCTTGTTGGTTTATATTAGCCGAAGTTACCAAAAATGGGCCCATGTCTAATTTTCCTCAATCTTGTACATGTGTTATGTAGATGGGGTTTTGCTGCTAGAGGTCAACAGATTGCTTAGGGCAGGAGGATATTTTGTGTGGGCAGCACAACCAGTTTACAAGCATGAAGCACTCTTAGAAGAACAATGGGAAGGTAACAGTATCACTTGCTATTAGAATGGCTTAAAATCTAGAACTTATTTGCTAGCTGGTCTCTTCGGTAACCTTTGCCACTGTGATGATATATCTGTTTACATAATGCCATTTTTATTATTTTTCTCAGTAATGATCAACCTCACGAATCGTCTATGTTGGAATCTTGTCAAGAAGGAGGGGTACATTGCAATATGGCAGAAACCCCTTGACAACAGTTGCTATTTAAACCGTGTTCTGGGGACCCAACCACAATTGTGTGATAAGGAGGATGATCCTGACAATGTTTGGTAAATTGCTATTCTTTGGCTCATTTTATATCATGTATTCCTTTGGTTGTTCATATTGCACTTCTTCAGAATTAACATGTGCTTTTCTTTCATACATGTTTATAATTTTGACCTACCATATCCTATTTTGGCCTTCCACAGCCTTAATTGGTGATATATGGATCTTTATGTTTTACATTTTCTTATTCTTGAGACTAGAATATATGATTTTGCTTTTATGGTGCATTCTGAAGCTCTCTTTACCATTCTTTGCACTAAAACAAAATCGGCTTTATAAGACATCAAATATATCTAAATATCCTAATAGACTTCTTTTATAGAACTAAAGTTTATAGGACCAAACAATTGTGCGTCATATGTAAAAGTGTTATAATAAGTTGATAGGATGTTTTTGGGCATCTTCACATGTCTTTTTATATGACATTATTTGAACATTTGTCTTATACAAACAGGGGATCCTATAAAAAGATATGTTTATAGGACATTTCTCAAAAATAAAAAAGCTAATACGATCAGTAGTGTCCTAAAAACTTGTTAGGATGCCTGAGTACGTGTATGTTCTAACATTCTATTGTAACACCTTTACACGTACAATTGTTTAGTCCTATAGAGCTGATTTTATTGTACTGCTGAGAAGTTCCCTGCTCTCACTTTCTTGAGGTATTATATCTAAATAAAAACTAATTATATTAATTTGTTGTCATGTAAGGTATGTTGATTTGAAGCCATGTATTACTCCACTGCCTGAGGATGGATCTGGAGCAAATATCACCACATGGCCTGCAAGACTGCATAATCCTCCTGAGAGGCTCCAAAGCATAAAGCTTGATGCCTTTGTATCTAGAACGGATCTCTTTAAAGCAGAATCAAAATACTGGAAAGAAATAATAGATAGTTACGTGCGCTCTTTACACTGGAAAAAATTCAAACTCAGAAATGTTATGGACATGAGAGCCAGCTTCGGAGGGTATTCTTTTGTTCCATCAACCCACAAATATATCTTTCCTTTATTGCTCTCTCTAAGTTTAGTCGGTCTCTTTATTCTGACAGATTTGCAGCAGCCTTGATTGATAATCAACTAGATTGCTGGGTTATGAATGTTGTTCCTGTTAGTGGTCCGAACACCTTACCTGTCATTTATGATCGTGGGCTTCTAGGGGTTATGCATGACTGGTACTAATCACATTCTTCCTAATCATTATTGCCTTTTTCTGTTCCCATTTTGATCAACCCTAAATGTATATCTGAACTGTTGTACCATTATTTACAGGTGTGAACCATTTGACACTTACCCAAGAACCTATGATTTCTTGCATGCAGCCGGTCTTTTCTCAATTGAGCAAAAAAGGTATCTTTCCTCTTTTAAGATTAGGGCATGGGGATTATATGTTTGCTATAAGTAGGATGGTTTTTCTGGTTAGATAATAGAAAACCATGTGTTAATTATTTAGAATTCTGGTTACATAATGGGGATAAAATGGCTTTTGTGTAATTAATGTTTCTGAATACTACCCCTTGTGTTGTGGTTTGATATCAGATGCAACATATCTAGCATCATGCTTGAGATGAACAGAATTTTAAGACCTGGGGGACGAGTGTACATCCGTGATTCTATTATGGTGATAGATGAGCTTCAAGAGATCGGGAAGGCCATTGGTTGGCATGTAATGCTACGAGATACAGCTGAGGGGCCTCATGCGAGTTATAGAATCCTAACATGTGATAAACGCCTCCGGTAACTAATTCAAGAGCAAACTCCCTGCTGTTCATATAGATAAATTTTGTTTTTTCATTCTTTCCCCCTTCAGTTTTTACAGTTTCTACAGGTACATGTACAACTCTTAGTAGGGTTACTAGTTTTATGTAAAATTGAATTATGTCAAGGATTTTTGACTTGAGACATTCACTTTCACTTTTAAAGATTACAAAGATTGATGTTAGTTTTTTCTGCCTGCTTAAAATTGTGCCACCGACTGGTGTACAAGTTTGAAAAACAGGATGTTCGTCAACATGGGTACAACTGTTTCATAAACCAAAACCAAACGAACCCGATATATATCACGTAGGGGTAGGGTTTGAGGATAATAATATATGTGAGAGACGGGATACATTCAACCGTAAATAATTGGAGAACATGGAAAACAAATATTCGTACCTTATTCATGATAAATTTTGTGATTGATATTCATGATGAAAATTATTAATAAAGAAAATACATGATATTCATGACAAAAAAGTATGATATCATTGCAAGATATTCATGATATATAACATTTATGATTCTTCAACGCTATTCATCACGAATAATATATGAAATAGTTGGACTCTTAGATTGTTACAATTACTTGAAAAAGATTGTTATGAATTTGTTCATGCCTATATACAATTAGTTGCACGCAACATCTTCAGGAGATTGCAAGAAAACATGCATTTCTTTGAAACTAGATTTGTACTCAGATTCATTTTAAAGATATTGGATCTGTCTTGTATATTTAGTCCTGATATTGCACATAAACATGAATAAGCCATTACAAATCTCTTCCCAACAAGCGAACGGTCCTCTTGCAATTACAAAGTCTCTGCCTCAAAACTCAAACCAAAACCTAGTCATTTCTCAGATCTTGGCCTCCATATCTGCTGCTGCTGAGTTTGAGAAGATGAAGGTCTCCCAATGCTCTCATTTACCCCATTGGGAAACAACTGAACATGACTCTGCTGCTGCTGCTGCTGCTGCTGCTGCTGCTGAGTTTGAGAAGATGAAGGTCTCCCAATGCTCTCATTTACCCCATTGGGAAACAACTGAACATGACTCTGACTTCCCCTCTGATTCATCCTGTTGGTTTGATACATATATTGTTGTTGTACTTGTGTGGGTGCACGTGAAGCGCCACCGTTCCTATTCTGGTGTTGATTACTACCATTGTTACTGCTGCTTCTGTACGACTGTGGATGAGCCCCAATTAGGCCCCTACCATTGCCATTGCTATTGCCAACAGGGTTTCTGTGAAGAAGCTGTGGATGAATTCTTAGAGGATTAGCGAGTTGAGATCTAGAAATGATGCTCAATACTTCAGGCCTCACTAAAACCGCAAGTGGGGGGTGGTTTTGGTTGGCAGAGGTCAGCATCCCATGGCTACTTTCAAATGCTTGTGCAATCTTCACAAGGTTTCGGTGCCCAACAGCCCTTGCACAATTCAATGGTTGCTCAAATGGATCCTCAATCTATAACCACCAAAATCAGCTCATTATTATTATTATTATTGTTATTATTATTATTATTATATATACACACATAGGGAAAAGATCAAATAAGAACCATAAACATTTTGAAAAACCAGCATATGCAATACACTTATAAACTTCAACGAGTATATGCACCAATGCTTATCTACTTGCATACATAGTAGATATGCATTGATGAATATACTCATCAGTATATGCATTGATACATATACAGTATATGAACTTCAAGGAGTATATGCATCAATGCATAGAATCTTGCATACATAGTAGATATGCATTTGATGAATATACTCATTGACATAATACATATGTTGATAGGGTATATGCATCAATGCATGTATATACATATACAGGTTCGGTTCTCAAAATATTTTATGATTATCATTTGAACCTTCTACATATATGAGAAAGAAAGAGAGGCAGTACAAATAGTGCATAAGTTTTGGGCTGCCAGATCATGTTAGTATCAATGTCTTCCCATTGTCCATTATATGGACTAATCCCTTGTGTGGAGGCCCTCAAACTGATGTCACGAAACTGATTAAAAAAAACCACAAAATACACACGATTAACGTCTAAAATTAACAATATGGTAGATGAAATTGGAATTTGGCAATACGTATTCTAGGTTCACTTGTTAGTCCAAAGTGAAAGATTTCAGAAAGAATCATTGATATTGTAAGAAATAAGAAACACAAAATATCTTCATCTTGAATAGCTCCATGTGAAATAACATATTTCATTCAAAATCCCTAAATAGCAATTGCTACACTGCACATGAACTAATAATAATAACAATAATAAACTTACCTTTGCAAGAAATGAAACAAAAAGATCGGGCAAAGAGCTTCTGTTAATCCTTCTTGACCTATCTGATCTAATCCTGTTTATGTTCAGACCACAGATGTCTTCAATGTTTTTCTCTGCAACAGCTCTTACACCTGTTTCACATAGTATTATTGAATTATACCTATGTCTTCAATGTTCAGACCACCGGTGTCTTTTTTTAATTGTGTGTGTGTTGTTTGGGGGGAGGGGGGGGGGGGGGGGGGGGGGATGTATGCAGACCTAACCTCTACCCTGAAAAGTAGAGTGGTTGTGTCCGAGAAGACCCCCTACTTGTGCAGAGTTCGCAAAAGAAAAAGAATGAAACTTGCTCAATGAATAAATAAATAACATGTGAACATTTTTTAAGGAAAAACTTGAACATGTGAAAATGGGTGAGAGATAAGCAAACAACATTCCAATAGACAGCCAAATAAATCACACAAACAGAAGCAAATACATTCCTCTTACCATTCCTCTACGGCTCTACCCAAGGGGTAGAGAGACTGTTTCAGTGAAGGTTTTGCAAAATACTTTGGAATCTTTAGCATCCCCGTAAAAAAATATCATTAGATTTTAACAAATACAAGGAAAAACAAGTATCATGTTGCATTCTTATTATATATCTTAATTGTTGTGGTTAGTTATAAATTTCAACTGAATATAACAGCAAACCCTAACAAAATTAAATATTATTGAAAGTTTGCATGGGCTTTTAGACCATATCCAAATGAAGAAAATATGCATTTAGTTTTTCAAACATGTATAAAATACTACCTGTAAGTTCAGCAACCATGTTCCCAGGATAAATTTCACTAAGCGGAGGAAGAATAGCAGGTGTGCACGTCTGCAAGAAATGAGACAGAAGAATGCTCAAAAAATTAAAAAAGAATTTCAATTACTAAAAGACACCAGAAACTATTAGAAGAAACCAAAATAATGGAGATCAAAAACACTTGTGATGCATCAAAAGAAAACATGAGATTTTATAGAAGTCTCGATAACTCTTATGTGATTTGTGATACAAAGTATAAATTACCAGAAATCTGGCAATTATGATAGTACAAGTTACAGTGAGTGATTGATTTGAAACCATTATTGCTTGGTTTTTCGTTGCCAACAAACAATCATCGCTGAAAAAGAATGCCAAGAAAACACTATAGTTTGCAAGAATAAGCTATTTGGGATGGTGGTAGAAATGTAAATGCAAAATAAAAACATAATACTAAGCATTTCTTGTCCAAAATCGCTCATTCTTGTAAAATGTAATGTTTCTATGTTGCAGTTTTGCAAGAACAATGGTTTCATTGCTACAGAGAACACTTGGGTGCCGTTTGTTTTTTAAGAGGTCTAAAGTCTAAAGTCTTAATTTAGTTATGATTAATAAGAGGTAGTGTGTAAAAAGGTCTGAATGATTCAGACTTAAGAGTCATTAAGAGGTTTTTTAAAAAAAAAACAACCCCTTGGTAATAGAAATTACTCCATCCGTCCCAAATTAAGTGTCCACATTTCTATTTTAGTTTGTCCCAAAATAAGTGTCCACTTTCAAAAGTAAGTTTTCACTTTCCTATTCTACCCTTAATTATGAGATAGAGAAAGTTTCTCTCTATTATCAAGAGTAAAAGTGTAATTTAGTTATTTAAAAAGTGTAATAATTACACATACATAAAATTGTGTCTCATTTTCATTGTAGACATTTAATTTGGGACGGAGGGAGTACCAAAATAGTATATGTATAAAAAATGCTAAAAAAATCACCTGAAAATGGAATATTATAAGTAAGCTTAAGGAATAAGAATTCAACGTTCCACTTTTAGGATCATTGATACCATGCGCCTTCGCCCATTCTTTAACCTGCACACAAGCATTGCTCATCAGTATATGAAATGTTCTTCTTTGCAGTATCACTTATAGTCAGTAAGAAAGAACATACAAGTAAAACCATATCACGGAAACGGCCGTCAATCTCATTTATCCAAAACAACACTTTAGACTTCATTTGGCCACTCAAATTGTTGATAGAAATATCACAAGAGATATTGTCTTTGTTGCTTTCACATTTCAAGATAGGCACTCTTGCATGGGATATATATTTTATCCCATGGAATCCACCTGCGAATGGATATTATCAATAATATCAAAATACTGATATTTATAAACAAACCACTAATGATTTAATATATAAGTAGACATCTCGTTCCTTTTTCTTTCTAATGATCAAGTGAACAGAATATTATGAGGCAGTAGTGACATGAAAATGATAAAAACCTTGTGAAGCTCTCATAGATGATTGCGGAAAGCTTATGACCACAAGTACATAATAAAGTAGTACCCTGGAAACCAAATTTATGTAATATTATATGAAAGGGCAATAAACAAAATCCCGAAAACTTGAAACATACCTATTCTTTTTAGAGCTTTTAGTATGTCTAATAGTAAAGTTTGCTTGAACTTCTTCCCAGCAGCAGAAATGTATGAACCATTGGGTAACTCAATAGATACATCTAAATCCCCCCATTTTGTAAAGAGGTTAGACACAAATGAACCAAACGGTTCCACTGTGGCACCTGTTTGCACAATCAAAGTCAGAACTCATGAGCTACTAAACCACGCTCTTATTTGCAATTTACACGATAGCACAAAGTTTAACTTCAACTTCTACAAGGGTCACGGTTGAATGAGTCATGGGGTGGTACTTGTGGAATGACAAGTTAACTAATACAGAAAGAATAAACCAAACCAAACCAAACAAGCCTCGTAGATCCCACCCGAAGGTGGAGTACGAGCCCGGGGGTTTGAGATGTAGGCAGACCTCCACCAAATATTTTACAATTCTTAAAATATATACATTTACTGTGACATGGGAGTACTAAAGGCATTCTCATTTATTTAAAGGCTGAATGGAAGCAATAAAGATTCATCTATGTGCTTTGAGGCTCAAAAGTGAGATCATACCCCTGTCTCACTTTGCCTTTGTTCTTTAGGGTAAAAAAAAGATAAAACAAAGCATCATCTCTTGGTATTCAAATCAGGATTAGTAAATTAAAATAACTCTTATCGATGTGTTAGTGTGCACAAGGCTTCATAAACAGAGTGATAAAGAAAATCAAGTAGCCATATGAGATGTAAGTACTTACCTCTAAGAATTTCCAAAGTTTGCACAACAGCTCGAAGATCATTAATAATTTGAAATCGTTTATTCCAGTCATCTTGTGTGGGATTCACCACGTGAAGAATATCCCTGAGAGTAAGTTCCAATGAATGATGGGAATTCATCTTCGAGTCCCAAATAACAAAGAATCTGGCAGATACGACTGAAAACACAGAACTGATTTCAAGAGCAATTCTATTCGATAGTTCAAAATGAACATCAATGCAGGCAAGGTTTGAAATAAAGAAGTAGATCTATTACCAGATTAGAAATGCAAATGACCATAAAAGAAAACGAAATATGCCAAAGCCAAACATAAAAAATACTGAAGTTAGTTGTTTCTCCTGTTTTGTGTCTGTAGATATATGGTCACTTTGAGAAAACTAGAAGGTTTGATATGTATATCTGCACAACTGATTTTGTTGATCTGGAAACGCTGCGCAAATCTAGGGTATGCAGACAAAAAGGGATGCAAACAAAAAGGGCATTCATGGCTCATCAAAAGGCTTGGCAAGCCTGAGTAAGCCAGATGATTTGACTGTTTGAACCTATACAAGCTAGTATTTAATTTTATTTTTTAGTCAACTAGTTCTGTTGGGGACTCCCTAATTGTAATTTGTTAGAAGTAGTTTATTTATAATTGGATTTTAAATGGTTTACTTCCAAATTCTACAACGTCATATGAACCAGGCTAAGATTTAACTCATATGAGCCAATAAGAGCGTATAATCCTACCCATATGAGCCGAGCCTGGTCATCAATACTTTTCATAAGTCAAGAAAGCCCAGGCTTGGATTGGCTCAACCCTAAGTCACTAATTTCACAGGATGTGCCACTATGTACCAATTGTGTTCCTGATCTGACGAGAATACCACTTATTCACATACTTTCTCACATGTCCACAGTTCTAACTTCTGTTAACAGTTCTCCACCAGACAGTACAACTCTTCTGTTAATGGTTCTCCAACTGTTCTAGCATCCGCCAAATTCAGAGTCAACAGGAAACCATAGTTCGAGTACTCAAAGTTTCAAGTAATGTTTGCAGGTGATGAAAATGGTCAAACGTTGACTTATAGTAACACAGCTTATGATAACAGATTCAAGGCTTATCTTTTGCATCTCGAAAAGAAATTCAAGTGGCACTGAGAAGTCAGAATTCTTGTCCAACTGAACTTGCTTAATTGGGTGGAATCCGTTCAGGATAGTCTAGAGGCCCTGGGTTTGAATCTACCAAGAGTGTGTCAATTGGCAGGTGGCAGAAAGTTTCACTTACTTGTATACCAAGCCTTCACAAGAGAAAAAGAACAGTGAAACCTAATTGCACATCAGTTCCCCAATAAAAAAATAGACAATTGGCTAAAAATCCCACAAGCATTTGAAGCTATACGTAGTTATTTGGCCTTGAGTGCACCATGTGAAATAATTGTAAATCTCCCTTTTTCTTATTGATGAAGAAAGTCAGTACGCAACTCAATTGTACCAAGGTCCCCGTAAGCTACATAAAGCTTGTTAATCACTTTTTGGTAAGAATATCTTCTACTAGAGATACTATGTGTCTCAGAATTAGTTTAGTCCATTTTATCACCTAAGGTGTACTAAAATTCAGTAATAAACATAAGTTCCTCATTATGAGCACATAACTTATTGTTAGATCGTATCACGATCAAGAATCAAAAACCCCCAAATTGGGAAACATGAAATGAATCATAAGATTAGGGAAAATCTGAATGCAATAATTAGTGTATGGCTTGTAGAAAGATGCATTGTGATTCAACAATAATGTAGATCACAAAAGCATCAAACATTAATTCCCAACAAAAGAATAATGATTAAGAACAAAGTGGTCAAATTAAATTTCATGTACACATTTGGTATATTTGTATAAGTATCAAGTAGCTGTTATAAAGTTAAGCAGGTAACCTGGAAACCTCCAACAATCGTCTTCCTAGGTGAATCTGAGTTGAATGAGAGTGGGGGAACGAATTAGAGGAGCGGTGTGCTTAGAAAATGATCTGACCCCAAATTTGCTTATGAAATATCAATGAGTAGGTGATTAAATATTTAAGTTGGCAATGTAACAAAGATAATTATCATAAGGGCCTTTCTTAGTCATTTTGGACCAACAAAAGTGGCCCATCCCATAAAGGAAACCCAAAGAATATTTGACTCACATGATTTTTCCAATTCTATAGTAGATGATTTAAAGCTGACAAATCCAAGATTCTGAATCATGAGGCACATGTGTTGAATTTGCTACAATTAATATGACAAGCATTGCAAGAAATAAGCACTATAATATACTCCGCCTAATCCTCCTCCTCTCACCCTTTACCTTCTATCTTCCACACACCATTAGCTACTACTAATTCATGGTACACAATTCAATTAGCAAGCTCATTCATATGAGATCACGCAAGAACCCAACATAGTGTGGTTAACTTTTGACCTCCTATTCTATGGACACCTATCATGATTCACATATGAATACCCTAACCCAAGTGTTGATCCATATACAAAATAAATCGTCCTGAAACCGTGAAACATCCTTGAGATACCTCAGTATTTGTAGTACAACACTTGGGTAACTAGTAGACATTCACTAACTTCAATTGGTCACTATCCTTTGGATGAAGTTTGGCATCTAGATAATCTCAACCATGTTAAGCATATCTACCTCAGCCAAGATATAAAAGGTATACTTCCCCTAACCAAGAAACACAGAAGACTCCCAAAGGCTTCTGTTTGAAAAAAGAAATTGAGAAAAATTTCCTAGTGTTCTTCGAGTTATCTCAAATAATCACAATATCATCAATGTTGAAAACCAAACAAAATAAGTGGCCATAAGCACTCCATGATAACCCAAGTTTCTCCAAACCTTGAAAATTTGGAGAACGCCATACTCAATGAAATCGACCATCCAAAGACCTCAACTAACACGCCATATGTGCCTCCTCTTAACCACAAACCAAAAGGCTAATTTATATACCCCAATCCTCAAGAACAACATAATCTTCATATCAAGTTAAGCAAATGTTTCTTGAGCAATCACAAAAGGTACCAAAGGGACGAAATTCTCTTCACAAGCCTCATCATAGGTGTGAAAGCAACCTTTAGCTACAATTCAAGCCTTTAGAGAAGCAAAAATCCATTAAGATTGACTTTCATGGTGCACACCAAGTTGTAACCAGTAAGTCCTTTCAAGAAAAAAGATCAACAAGATCCCAGGTCTCATTGTTTGATGAGCAGACATTTCCTCATGTACAGTCTGCCCACAAACATTACAAGAAATACGATGACTATCAGCGATAAAGACATAATAGATAGAGAACCAATAGACATAAGAAACATGAAGTTAAATAAAATAACAATGTTCCTAGAAAGGGTTACCAACATATGCAAGTTATTTTAGCCAGAAAAAGTAATATTAAGAATCTACAGTGAACTAAAAGATCGAGTGATCGCTACAAGGAAACCAAAGAACTAAATATCTTATGACAAAAGTTGCATCAGTGTGTCTCTTTCGCCAACATTATATTTTGAAAATAAGTAACGGGCAGACTCTCATAACTTCAAGTTTCAAAATAAGATCCATGTACCTAACAAATGCATCAAACGTTTCACAGTCAACTTTAAACAGAAATACCATGAAAAGAGAACTTGATAAGAAATTAGCCACTTCAAAGCAATAGATAGAATACAACCAAATAGATAAAATTTGTTAATAAAGCATTCCCCTAAAAACAATGTGGAATGTTTACAATCAACATGATATGAGTCACTTCTAACACATATCTATTCTTACGTCTAACACCATTTTTGCTACAAGTGAAAATACAAGATGATTCAAGTAACATTATGTCAATGCCTCACAGACGTTCTAGTGTCCTGAAAATATCATTCATAAGCATTTGCATTATGAAAGCACCAAATTGATTTTTAATATAAGCACAAAACATGCAATATGAGATGTTGAGAAATAAAACCAAGCTACTCTATGCAAATCATTAACAAAAGTCAAAAAGAATCTATAATATCTTCAACAATCGACAAAATATAAACCCTCTACGTCTGAATAAATGTTTCAAAAGTACCTAAATGGTTGAGACACTAGTTCAGTAGGCTCACTCCAGCCCAGTCAACAAGCAAGTCTGGTAGGTCTTCATGTCCGAATGTAACACCAACAATGACAAGCAAAGCCAAGTTGGTAAAACCCTAGATCAAGAACACAACAACAAAAGCACAGCTGATTGAACAAATCTAATAATTGACAAAAAGTAACTAAAAGTCTAACATCTTTGTGCCTGAGGATGTATTAACTTCGTATCAATCTACAAATGAGATCATCCTTGCTATAAAGAAGTAATGGCGTTGGAAGCCCCAAAATTATTAGGTCATGAATACATTATAATCAAGTATGTATATGATATGAAGCATGATTACATGTCATGATGAATACATATGATCTCTATTTGATTTTGGAAGAGATAAGTCCTATACTCCTATAGTAATCCCAGTTACTCCTATATTCATGAATGATTTTTTTAAATATAACATTCCGCCCGTTCAACTTCAAACTTTACTTTACAGGTTAATATTTTCTTACAATTTCTATTAACAACATTTGCTAGGCCATCCCAAACTCAGGTGGTGCATAGTTGTTCTTAATCTCATCAACATTACAAGAAATGTACCAAAATCAATTACCCATTTGTTTGTTTTCCCTTCCACATACACCTGCAACTAAATTTGAGCCCAAAAAGAAGGCTATGAGTCAGAGGAACACTCAAAGCAATAAACTAATTTACCTACTATATTAAAACTAATACAATCATTCAACAGCCTAAATATATCGAAATAGTGTTGTAATCTGTTTAACAGTATTCACTATAAACTTACCAAATACACACCATTCCCAAACAAGGGCTACTTGTTGACTTTGGATGTCAAACAAAAAGTTACTTTCAAACTTCATAAAAGATATAGGTTCAAAAGTTTTCAAGAAAATTCCCGATAAGCACATATCAGAAACTTCCCTATATGGGTGTATGATTAACAGAACCAATACCAATTTCACATTCCAGAAACTAAAAATTCGGCATCAATAATTGAAGAACGACTACATTATATCGATCGAGATAAACCCATGAACAAGAAACCAATTTTCATACCATTAATTTATGATTGACGGAGAATCCAAAGTTTAAAGCCGAATAGGGTAGCAGTAATGTGAATCTAGGAAGGGAAAACATTATCTGTGATTGTTATGAAACATGCTAGCAAGAGAATAAGAAAGTAGAAGATGAAGCATTATTGGGTTTTTTTACAGATGGTCTTTAGATCAAGAAAAATAAAGGGATAAAGAAGTGTGAGAATATGCATTTGGAAGAAAGAAAGAAAGAAAGAAAGAAAGAAAGAAAGGGTTTTGTTGTTGCGGCTGTGAAGAAAAGTATGCGCGAGTGTGGGGGTACGCGGGAAAGAAACAAGATCCTCTTTTGGTTTTATGCAGGTCTAGGGCTTCAAATTTCCATCAAAACTTACTTTTTTTTTTCTTTTTTTTTTTTGGGAAAAGCCATCAAAACTTAAGCATGAAGAATTGAGAAATGTTGGTTGGTTGGTTCCTCATACCGTAGGGTGTTATTCAATCATAGTACTAGTTGTTTATAATAATTCATTCATGTCCTTATTTTTTAGCATTATTATATTGTTTTTAATAAAGGGAAATTGGCTCAAATAGCCACATTACATTGGCATATTTGTCTCCTAGTCATTTTTCTACCTTATTGACGAAAATTGACCTAGGTCCGCAATGGCGGACCTGCAGGTCCGCTACCTCCAAAAAAAGACAAAAAAGATTGTCGGTCCAAGCCAGGTTCGCCACCCGACCCAGGTCCGCCATTTCGTCACGTGTCACGATCTCACTCAACGACAGCAGAGAATGGCGGAGGTAGAGGACCTGCAGGATATGCTTTTATAAGTTTATTTTACTTTTTTTAAACATATTAAGTATATAAGTGGTTCCTAATTTTTACTTTTCGTAGCAATTAGTCCTTCGATTTAGCACTATTAAAAAAAATTAATTAAGTAAAGGCATGTGCATCGTACTATACTCTTTTTAGGATTCCATTATTTTCTTTAAAAAGTGAAAATAGATGAGATATACAAATATACAATTAACTCATATAAAATCAAATCCCAGAAATAGAAATTATGTGGCGTTGATTTTGTGGGTGTTGGAACAAACCTTCAATTAGGGTGTACGCGGGTTGGGTTGGATTGGGTTGAGCGGGTTGGAACGTTTTTACAACCCAACTCAATTATGACGGTTTGGAAAATCTCAACCCAACACAACACATTCAAAAATATAACCCAACCCAACCCTTGCGGGGTATGGCGGGTTGGGTTGGGTTGGCGGGTTAGTAATATACATAAATTTGACGATTGAAATACGATACATTTATTTTGGGACGGAGGGAGTATTAAAATTATTCTCAACAAAGTTATTAGTTATTACAATTAGGGCTTGTTCGTGTCCGTTCGTTTAACTTAACCGAACAAACGAGCGAACACGAACGGTAAACGAATGAAATTTTTTTAGACCAAAGGGCCTTTGGCCTAGCGATAAAAGAGCTTTTGACTTTCTAGGAGGTCAGAGGTTCAAACCTCACCAAAGGTGAGGAGGGTGTGTGAGTTTATTTGTTGCATTTTGCCGTATATAAATATTATATACTTAAAAAAATGAATTTTTTTGTGTTATGTTCATTCATTAAGAAAATGTGTTTGTTCGTGTTCATTTATGTTCGTTCGTTAAGATGTTAAACGAACGAACGAACATACATGGACTTAAACAGACATAAACAAACGAACACAAATATACTTAAACAAACATAAACAAACGAACATAAATAAATTTAAATTAACATAAACGAACAAAAATAAATGAACAAAAAACAACCACCATTACTCATCATTCCATTCCTAAAAACTAACATAACAAAATGAAAAACTGTGTAAACTTATGAGCGATAAAAAAAGAATTCTAAAAATTCAATTTACTTAGGGGTTGTTTGTTGTTAAAAAAAATCTCTTAACGTCTCTTAAGTCTGAATCATTCAGTCCTTTTTACACACCACCTCTTATTAATCATAACTAAATTAAGACTTCAGACTTTAGACCTCTTAAAAAACAAACAACACCTTAATGATTTTACATATTAATATCACAATATATAAATATATTTATATAATAAACAAACGTAAACAAACATAAACGAATGCAAACGAACGAACATTAACAAACATAAATGAACGAATGAGACCATTGTTCATGTTCGTTCATTTAACTAAACGAACAAAAAAAATGTGTTCATGTTCGTTCATTTATTAAATGAACGAACTTCCCGCCAAACGGTTCACGAACGGTTCACTGAACGTTCGGTTCGTTTACAGCTCTAATTACAATCATCCGATTATAAATTATAATCCATAAGTCTTAAAGTTAATTTGGGTTGTGAATAAACTGCATATATATATATATATATATGTATATAATATAATTTTATAAAAAAAATAGCGGCGGGTTAGCGGTTGGGTTGGGTTGAGTTTTTCTAACCCAATTTCAACCCTTATAATTAGCGGTTTGACGGTTTGGCGGTTTCACGGGTTGGGTTTAATTGGGTTGGGAGCGGGTTGGGTTGGTCGGGTTTCGCGGGTTGACGGTTTTATGTACACCCCTACCTTCAATGCCTAGCCATTTTTTCTCCAAGCCTCTTTAGCGCCTGTTCGTTTATGGCTTAACGGTCTGTATGGAAGATATGGCTGATTCGCAGAGCCATATCTATCTGTTCGGTGTTAATGCCAAAAATCGTCCAAAGGAAGATTTAAGGTCGATATGAAGCTTTATCCAACTAAAAAAAGTAACCAAGCGACAAGATGTGCGACAATAAATAAAATAAAAAGACAAGAGATTTGGTGACGCGGAAAAACCTCAACGAGAAAAAAAACGCGGACGACTAATAGAGGTCGTCGAGTGTTATGATCGCCAAACAGGGGCGACGTCCTTATGTGTTACAGTGCATACACAAGATAAATAAGAAATACAACCGTAGAAACCAGTAATGAGTGTAGGTCGTGTTTAAAACACTTCGGTCGTGTATGTTATACTGTGATCGTATAGTACGATAGAGAGCGCTTGAGAATTCTTCCTGTAGCTTAGAATATTAGAGCTCAGATGTTGTAGATGCATATGTAGGTGTCTATTTATAGTCTTTGATCTTCATAAATGTGTATTTGTAATGGTCAAAGCTCCATAATGGCTTTAATTACTCTGGTCAATTATAGTCGTTGGTCTTTAAGGGCATTAAACTTGCATTAAATAAATAACAGAAGAACGTTGGGTCGTACGTTAATATAGTCGTGGTCGAGGACAGTCTTGCGATGGTCATGCGCCTAACGATCGGCCAACGTCCAAAAAAGTGTCGACAAATGTTATAGATATGTTTGGTTGACAGGACCTTATCTTAATACAAGATCAGTCGTGCAATTAATGTTCCTCGTCGTGGTTGTGGATTTTTATCCAAACATTCGGTACCAACTTAATCGCTCAGATAGTGGCTAATTCGATCAACTAAATTATGTAAGTCCTTTACACTCAGCTATCCATTTTCCCCATGTACCCCTCCTATTAAAAGAAAAAACTCTAGCAGCTCTCTCATCGCTGCTCCTCACACATTTGCTTCTCTCTATTGCTTCCTCACACATCTGACATCTCATAGGTAACTTCTCCGTCGATTTCCTCTCTGTTTTTCTCTATTGATTAAATTTCTTCTGTTTGCTCCCTGTTTTTCTTCATCAGTCTCTTCTCTACCTATCGATTTTCTTGTTGTATCTCTCCATCGATTTTCTGTGTTTATGGTTTTTGGATTTTTTGGATGAGTGAGGTCATCAATATGCTTGAGGGAGTTGTTGGAGTGAGGAGAAAGAGTGACAGTGGAAGAATAGAGATAGAGGAGAAAGAGGGACGGTGGAAGAATAGAGAGAGAAATGAAAAGGGTATGGAAGTAAATATAAATATTTAATTCATAGTATATCAAGTGTTTTTTTTTAAATATGGTGTATAAATCAAGCTGTTTTATTTACAAACATTTAAATAGATTTTTTTTTATAATTAAATGTCATTTATTCAATATTTTTATCAAATAATTGTTTTATTCAGACAAAAACAAAGACTGAGGGTAAAATGGCCATTTCTAACATTCCATTTGTTTATGCAATCCAACAACCAAACAACAACTTATCTGTTAACATACAAACAACTATATCTATACAGACAACTATATTCATTCAGGTCTTAACAGAAAATGAATCGAACAACACCTTAATGGCAAATAGCCCAACCTTATAACGCCATGGTAAATGGAAGTTAGTGGCATAAGACTATCTCCAACGAGGATACCAAAATTTACACCAAACATTAAAATCATTACGATAAGAACACCATATTTGATGTAATGAACAGTAACTCATCAAATTTAGTGTAAATACTAAAATTTACATAAATGAGAAAAAATAAAAAAAATATATACATAGAATTTTACATATTGATATAAGATTTTATGTTACTTATTAAAGCAGATTTATTGTTTCCATCAAATTTTAGACATATTTTTATAAATTTAATATACGATTAGTGTTACTCATTCAAAACATCCAAAGAGAGTTGAATTATTTACTATTTTTCGTTTGATAATGGCCAAAGTGACAAGATATAAGGGGTTGTTTGGCAGTTGCTGAATGGTTTGGTGCATAATGATTAAGGGGTCAAAATGATTAAGAGGCTCTTATGATATAATGCAATATGAAATATGGTTGTTTGATAATTGTTCAGAATGAAATCAAGGCGCTTAATGGTTAAGGGAGACCCAAATACAAAATGATTCAGAGGGTTTTAGAACTATTAAGAGGCAACCTTTTTTTCTACCAAACATGATTCACCTCTTAACGATTCAGAGATTGTCTCTTAATAAAACCATTAAGAGGTAAACAAACAGCCCCTAATCCTCTTTTCAACCAACTCCGTCAAAATCTTTCAATTTTTAATGCCTCTTCTGAGTTGAGTTGGGAACTATACCATTTAGTCCATATGTTTCAACTAATAGCATTTTTAGTCCTCAAACTTGCCCCTTTAGTTAATCCATATCTAGCACCTTCACATGCAATTGTTATTATAAATTCCTTGATTTTGGGGTGTTAGATAGAATACCCAAAAATAAAATTTGTCAGCATACCTTAACAATCCATCTCAAAGTTATTTCCTAAAACTTATTGAAGACATACATTATAGTTATACAAAAATTTAAGTGAGAGTTCAAATCACATCTACTTTAAAAGAACAAGTTAAATATATGACAATTGCTAATCAGATAGCACCTCCAAATCAGCAATACCCAAACTCTAAATCTTCTCATTTTCTTTACTGCTAGTCTGCTACTACCGATTTGATAAATTATTGGGTTGCAAGATTATAAAAAGAATATGAGTCAGGGACGGACCTATATTGAAAGATATGGTGGCACAGGCCACCGTTTCATGATTCCGTCGTAAAGGAAAAAAGTACGATTTTGAAGGGTGCTACCGTATTATTTTGTCAAGTGCCACCATATAGTTTTCGAAACTGAAATATTAGCACAAGACTAAAGTAGCGGATATGGTAAATGCTCTGACCTTTGTACAAAAGGCCCAAGCTTGAGTCTTAATGTTGTTAAATTTGTTGATTTTTAGCTCAAATTTTGGAGATTTTTATATGCCTCTTGTGTTTAAAAAAAAATATGTAGACATGACTCAAACATGGGTCTTTTCTACGCAAAGACAAGGAACCAACCAATAAATCTATACTAATATTGTGAAGTTATTATTTATATATTTTTTATAGTCAAAATGTGTCACCGTTTAAAAGAATTTTTAGGTTCGTCTATGATATGAGTTAAGCTTACGGCCTAATGAGAAACATGGTTTTCATACATGTGGATAACAACTTTCAAAAGAACAAGCAAAAAATAATGATGGAACAAATTATTTACATAAGCATGGACATTATGAAAATGATTCAGGTTTTGTTACACCAGATAGCAACTACAAAATATCGATAATATAATATCACCAAGGACAAAGCTCATACGGTGTCATTCTCATTAGACACACGGTCTCATGTCTTACAGTTCATGCGACACTCAGTCTCATGTATTATGGTTCATTGGACACTCATTCCCATGTCTTACGGTTCATGAAACAACACAGTCTCATGTCTTTCGGTTCCACTGTATGAGCTACAATAATCCACAAAACATTTTTTGTCACATCAGTTATCACGGTCATGCTTTTTTTAATCATAAAGCAACTACTTGCATGATTCACGTCACTTATAACATGATCAAATCATATTTGAAAGGTAAAACAATTTATATTTGTATGCAACCCAATAAACGGCGCATGAAACTCATTTGAGATCCAAGCCCTACTTTTATCATTGCAAGACAAGCAGGCCTCAAAACCGACAACTGAATAATCAAACATATATTGCATCAATCTAAAATGTCAAATAAACTTATGACGTCTCAAACAATTAAAGACTCACAAGCATAACACTTTTATACATTTGCGATAGTATCATAAGAGTCTCTTAATTATTCTGACCCCTTAATCATTGTGTACCAAACCATTCAACAACTGCCAAACAACCCCTAATTCTTTGCTGCGGCTACTAATTAATGTACCTACTAAACAAAAATGCTTTGCCTTTGATATACAAGGATTGGTTGAATAAAGCCAATTTGTTTGATACATGTGCATGATTTTGCATGCTTAGCTAAAAAAGGTAATTTGTTTTTAGACAATACCTAAATCCTGCAGCTACTACTGTTTCTGCCTTTTGATTCACAAATATGGCATACATGTAACAAATGTTAATATGCAAAAAAGAAATAATGAAAAACAGTTTAGAGATGTCTAAGAATGGTCAGTTTAACATCAAACCAATCGGCTCTCTATGTGAAGATGATTCGACAAGTTACAAGTCACCAAACCTAGACAAGTTCAAAAGCAAGCTCTACCTCGAGCTGTGAGTCGTGCATATGGATTTATATATGTATATGTATGTATGTATGTATGATGTATCTTCTACTTGCATGTTTGCCCTTGTTGCTTATTAACACGAAAGACAGATCGGCTATGACGTCATTATTTTACACGATATATTTTAATTAATATTGTTTTAGCATAAAAACCATGAATTCACTCGGCTTATTAGTTAGTAGTGGTTTGTTTTACAAGTACATTCGTTCTTGTTATTTATTCCACTACTAGAAGCGTACTCGCGCAATGCAGCGAGATACATCACGATTTTAATGTTTCATTTTATTTTTTGTTTTTTTGTTGATTCACAGTACGATCTTGGATGATTTTGAGAAAGCGATAATGTTTTTTTTATAAATTTGTTTAATTCAGACTTAATAATATAATGTTTTTTATATAAAAAATTAAGTATTTTGTAAGAATTAAATGATTATCTTATATATTTTAATGACATCTAGAAAAAAATAACCAATTACATATTTAATAATATAATTAAAACAAATTTATAGTAATATAATATATTAATTAATAGTGATACATGGAAATATCTGCATAAAAGGAAGGTATTGTACATACCAAATTGATGGATGTTAGAAGCCTGCAGTAGTAATATCTTGTGCTTTGAAACTTGTAAATTAAGAGATTTTTAAAATCTTGCATAAAATGATGGTACTTTGTGTCTAATAATTTGTATTGAAGAGTTTTTTATCCATGCTTTATAATATAGTATATAGATATTGTGTTTATATTTTACCAAATATAACGATAATGAATTTATGACGAATACAATTATTAGAAACGGAATATAAATATACAATGAACAAAAAGCTCTTTTCATTCTTACAAACCAAATACGAGATTGGAATGAATTTGAATTCCAAATTCTCCTAAATTTTTTCCATTGCTACAAAGTAAGCGGATCCTAAATAATTTTGACTTTCAGGGGCTGTGTATTTACCTTTTAATGGTTCCATTAAGAGGCAACCTCTGAATCGCTAAGAGGTAAATCTTGTTTGACAAAAAAAAATGTTGCCTCTTAATGGTTCCAAAATCTTCTTAATGATTTTGTATCCTGATCCTCTCTTAACCATTAAGAGCCCTGATTTCATTATGAACAATTAGCAAACAACCATGTTTCATTTTACACTATATCATAAAAACCTCTTAATCATTCAGACCACTTAATCATTCTGCACTAAACCATTCAGCAACTGCCAAACAACCCCTCAATCTTGAGATTAACCGATTTAACTTTTGGTCCGGGTCAATTATCTTATGGGTCTGGCCAAGTACGATCCAGCCCAACCTTTTAATCACTCTCTTCATAAATTTAACATTTTCACCTTATAAGTTCAACCCAATGTTTGAATACGTTGTAGATTTGATCATTGTTAACAATGATCGATCTTAATATATTTTTAGAAGTAAAAAAATCATTTTTTTTTTCATAAAAGGGTAATGAGTTGTAGTTTTCGGACTTGTAATTATAACCATTTTGGTAAAACTAATGATTTGACTTTGATTTTTAAATGTCATAATAACCTTTATTATGATATTTACCGCATGTTTTTTAGAACGACTTAAAATTAAAGTTTATACAGTTGTCTTGTCTATCTTAGGTAAAACTAGAAAACAGTAGTTTCTGCTACCCAAAGCTTTATGTGCCTCCACAAGTACAACAACAGTTCTCGACTGCCCAATCCCTTAGACTGCTACGAAAAACACCATAGGATTGAAAAGTATAACGATCAGATCCCTATAAAATTAACTGATAGATACATTCAACGAATCAACGTCCTTCTAAATTAAAATATACCTTTTATACTTACAACTTATTATTACACACATACCTTTTATAGTTACAAATTGAAATAAATAACTATAAGGGGACGTTTGGTTTGCAGATTCTGATGGAATCTGATGGAATTGGAATGTTGAATTCCGTTGACCAAATTCCATTACATCGTTTGGTTCATTCTTTTTAAGAAATTGGAATGTTGAATTCCACAAATGAAGAAATTCAACATTCCTTGGGGGGAGGTGGTATTTCTGATAACTGCGTTATCTGACGGGTTTTCACCCTCCGAATCATAAGTTTATGGCTCGTCTTGAAGCAATAATTGGTATTTCGGACTAATATTTTGAGCAAGTGTTGTGCAGACATACAAGATATCAAGTGGAAGAAAAAAAGGCTTATTTATACTCCACTTTGATGTTCCGGTTGAAGACGATATCGAACCAAGCGAACGAGCGAAAAAAGAACCAGCTACAGTACCATGCGACAATGACCATGCGACAATGACCATGTCATTGTTGCTGGTCAAAGTTGCACCCCACGTACCATAGGTGCTTGTCCATGGGCGACAATGACCATGCGACTATGACATGGTCATAGTCGCGTGTCATAGTCGCAGGTGTGGTCTGAGACTATAAAAAGCTGCAGAAACTTAAGGTCTAGGGTTATCTCGGGATTGTTGGAGGCTAGACCCTAGGGGAGTTGTTCTAAACCGTTTTCAGAGCTGAAAGAAGACCTTGCATTGATTGGGAAGGTGGAAACAACTTTTGGTGCTCAAAATTGGTAGTGTGTATCAATCATTGAGGGAGTTTTATCATTACACTTGTATTTTGTTGAGAAACGATGTATTTGGGTGTTGTCATCTTCTTCTCTATGGTTGTATTTGCTACTAGTAACATGAACTAAACCTTTTAAGGTTGGGGGAAGGATGGATTTTGGTTTTATACCGTTAGATATATGATTATTGCATTTATTGAGTTAATACACTTGTTGGTTGAAGTTTGTCTATCTTGTTCTTATTGTTTATGAGATTGACCATCTTATTCATCTTTTGGTTGTATTTCCTCTTGAGAAATTGGTTTTATAACTTGATAAAAGTTAGATAAACCTAGGGTGAGATATTGGATAGAGATATACCAAGTAAACTGTAACACCCCAAAAATAGGGATAACAAAAATCCGAAAATCGGACATAAGGTATACTAAAAATTGCCATAGCAAGAGCCTCCCAAAAGTGGGGAATATAAATGAATAACCTGTTTAATCACAATTAGTAATTTAACGGACAATAAACAACAACCAACTAATCTAATTTCTACAACTAGAAAAGAGATTACAAAAAGGGTTGTCATCTATAAACCCAAAAGATCTAAAGCCAAAAGCATAACGCGTCGGTGTGCAAAAATCCCCAAGCTCTCACCCCAAGGCAACCTACACTTGCTTAGAACCGGCGCCGCTAGAACCTGAGATACACATCGACACCAAAACAAGTGTTAGGCCAAAAAGACTAGTGAGTTGAACAATTATAATCATGCATGTACAATTACAGTTCTTATCAGCAGTTAACCATAGTTCAACAATTGTGGAGTCAATAGGGGAGACCTATAGCACCAATCAAGTTCCACCCAAAGAGTCGATATACCTTGATGCCCTATAACAAGGGACACCCGAAAGGCCCGGCATACTCGAGGACTACAACCATGGCATTACCCCGAATGGCGGAGGTCTAGGCACATACCATCACAGTGGCGCCCAAGACTACATCCTCCTAGTGTCTACTGACTTGGTTCGTCCAACATATCATATAGGAGGTCTTGCGGTATATATTCCAACCAAAACATTTCGATACCAACCATGGGTACGATATTACCATCCTAATGCATAAATCCAATATGAGACTCAAATTCCAATAAAATCAATGTTTGAATATTCAATCATTAAAATGCATTCCAAGTAGAGTTTATCATCTACTATACCGCATATATCCCAAACATTTCAAACCAATAAAGTAAATCATGGTATTTTCCACATAATCATCTTCCTCACATTCCTTCATATCAAAACCCCAAATACTTGAACATATGGAGACAATAATCGACAATAGAAGCATATGATGTGTATCTAGTTTTAACAAAGGTTAGTAAACTCACTATCTAGGTTTTTTGACCAAAAACCTAGAAAAGATGAAACCCTAGCTTTTGAAGATGAAGAGGCTTGAAGGCAAGGAGATGAGGATCTTGAATGAAGCTTCAATGGAGACACTTGAAAGAAGCTTGAATGAGCACTTAATGCTCTCAACAACCCAAACCCTAGATTTAAGTGAGTATGTGCTTGAAACCCTTAAAAATCGCCCAAGAGAGAGAGCTCCCGTTTTTTGTAAAGTGGCCAGTGAGAAGTGAGGCATTAACTCCTATAAAAACAGGATACTGGCCACGCGGGCGATAGTGCCCGGCGATAGTGCCCCGGGCACTATCGCGGTCACAATCGCGAGCCCCCCCCCGCTCTCGGTACACTTTGGGCGATAGTGCCCCTGGCGATAGTGCCAGGGCACTATCGCGAGGCACAATCGCTGGACAAACCAGCTCGCGGTACCAACCGGGTGATAGTGCCCTCCGCGATAGTGCCAAGGCACAATCGCGGGCACAATCGCCGTCCTCTCAACTCGGCCCGAAAACTTAACCAAAAAAGATAACGAGCACAAGGTTTGGATGATTAGAGTTAGTAAATCAATATGTGACATTCTAACATAGTCGAAGATCTTAAAATGCACTTAAAGACACATATGCACACACATAACGAAGCTAAGGCATTAAAGGAGACAAAATACTTACCTTAACAGTTTGCGGGTGTTACAATCCTCCCCACCTAAATAGGATTTCGTCCCCGAAATCTTACCTTAGACAAACAAGTGAGGGTAACGCTTCTTCATGTCATCTTCCGATTCCCAAGTAATGTTAGCACCCCGATGGTGCTTCCATTGCACTTTTACCATAACCACGTCTTTATGCCTCAACTTCTTCACTTTCGATTCTAAAATCGACTCCGGTTCTTCCACACAACGATTCCCATTGTCCACCCGAATTTCCGACAACGGAATTACGCTTTCCTCTTCGGCTAGACACTTTCGAAGGTAACACACGTGGAACGTAGGATGTATCCCATCCATTTCCGGTGGTAAGTCTAACCGATAGGCTTGCATCCCAATCCTTTCCAAAATAACGAACGGTCCAAGGAAACGAGGACTAAGCTTCCCGCGCTTCCCGAAACGGATGATTCCCTTCCACGGAGACACCTTCAACATGACTCGGTCACCCACTTGAAACTCAATCGGCCTTCTCTTCTTGTCCGCATAGCTCTTTTGTCGATCTTGGGCCGCCTTTAGCCTTTCCCGAATCTCCTTCACCTTGTCGGCCGTCTCTTGCACTACTTCCGGCCCAGCAAATTGCTTTTCGCCCGCTTCCAACCAACAAACCGGGGTCCGACACTTCCGTCCATACAAAGCCTCGAACGGTGCCATTCCGATACTAGAATGGTAACTGTTGTTGTACGCGAACTCCACCAATGGTAGGTGTGAATCCCAACTTCCCCCGAAGTCTATCACACACGACCTTAGCATGTCTTATAACGTCTGGATTGTCCTCTCGCTTTGGCCATCCGTTTGAGGATGGTAAGCCGTGCTCAATTTTAGTCGGGTACCCAACTCCTTCTGCAGACTAGTCCAAAAGTTCGAAGTAAATCGACTGTCCCGATCCGACACAATAGATTGCGGAACTCCGTGCCTCGATATCACCTCATCAATATAAAGCTTAGCCAATTTCTCCATCGGCAAGGTCTCCCGCATTGCAAGGAAGTGTGCGCTCTTGGTCAACCGGTCAACGATTACCCAAATGGTGTCGTGGCCACGCAAGGTCTTTGGTAACTTAGTCACGAAGTCCATCGTGATGTTGTCCCATTTCCACTCGGGAATGGACAACGGTTGTAAGCTTCCATACGGTCTTTGATGCTCCGCCTTGACTTGAAGGCACGTGACACATCTTTCCACATAGCTAGCCACATCTAATTTCATCACCGGCCACCAATACATTAACTTCAAATCTCTATACATCTTGGTGCTACCGGGATGTATAGAGTATTTTGACTTATGCGCTTCTTCGAGTAGCAATTCCCGGTTTCCTCCCAACTTCGGCACCCAAATCCGTCCTTGAAAGAGTTTGAGTCCACGACCGTCTTCCGTTAAGAGTTCCCTTTGTTTCACCATGACCTCGTCTTTAAGGTTCTCTTCCTTAAGTGCTTCCTCTTGACTTGCTTTAACACTTTCCAACAAACTTGACATCACATCGATCCTTGCAAGGGACATTTTGACCCCATCGCTATGACTCCTTCGGCTCAATGCGTCTGCCACCACATTGGCCTTACCGGGATGATAGAGTAGATCACAATCGTAATCCTTCAAAAGCTCTAGCCATCTCCTTTGGCGCATGTTGAGTTCCTTTTGGTTGAAGATGTACTTGAGACTCTTGTGATCTGTGAAAATAGTACACTTAGTCCCATACAAGTAGTGTCGCCACAACTTTAGCGCGAAAACTACCGCCGCCAACTCTAAATCATGAGTCGGATAATTCTTCTCATGATCCTTTAATTGCCGCGACGCGTAGGCTATTACTTTCCCCCTTTGCATTAGTACACACCCAAGGCCCATCTTGGAAGCGTCACTATACACCACAAAGTCTTCCGATCCTTCAGGTAAGGACAAAATCAGAGCTTCACACAACTTCCTCTTGAGTGTCTGAAACGCTTGCTCTTGTGCTTCAGCCCAAAGAAATTTAACGTTCTTCCTTGTAAGAGAAGTGAGCGGTATAGCCGTCTTTGAGAAATCTTGAATAAAACGCCGATAGTACCCCGCTAAACCCAAAAAGCTTCGGATCTCCGTCGGGCTTGTTGGAGGTTCCCAACTCATCATTGCCTCGATCTTCGCCGGATCCACTTTTATCCCGTCCTTTGAGACCACATGCCCCAAGAATTGCACCTCTTGGAGCCAGAATTCGCACTTCGAGAATTTCGCGAACAGTTTCTCCCTCCTTAGAACCCCTAATACCTCCCGTAAGTGTCTTCCATGCTCGGACTCGTCCTTTGAATATATTAAAATATCGTCGATGAAGACGATCACGGATTTGTCCAAGAACGGGCGACACACACGGTTCATCAGATCCATGAATACAGCCGGAGCGTTGGTTAAGCCGAAAGGCATCACCAAGAACTCGTAATGACCGTATCTCGTCCGAAACGCCGTCTTCGGAATATCTTCGTTCTTCACTCTCACTTGATGATAACCGGACCGAAGATCAATCTTCGAGAAGCATCCCGCTCCTTGGAGTTGATCAAAAAGATCGTCGATACGAGGTAGAGGATACTTATTCTTCACCGTGACCTTGTTCAGCTCCCGATAGTCTATGCACATCCGCATGGATCCATCCTTCTTCTTCACGAACAGTACCGGTGCTCCCCAAGGTGACGAACTCGGTCGAATGAAGCCCTTCTCCAACAACTCTTGAAGCTGTGTCATCACCTCCTTCATTTCTGCCGGCGCCAAACGATATGGAGCACGAGCTATCGGAGCCGCTCCCGGAGTGAGATCTATCTGAAACTCCACTTGCCGCTCTGGCAGTAAACCAGGTAAGTCTTCCGGAAAATCTTGTACTACCTCTACATCTTCCACCGACTTCTTTTCTTTCTTTGCGTCCACAACGTAGGCCAAGTACGAAGGGTAGCCCTTTGCCAAGAACTTTCGTGCCTTAAGGCATGAGATAATAGGATTATTCCCCTTTCCTCTCTCTCCATAGATGGTAACCACACCTTTTCCCGCTAATGGTACTTGAATCATCTTTTTGGAGCAAAAGATGTCCGCTTTATGCCGTACTAACCAGTCCATGCCTATGACTACGTCAAACCCTCCTATAGCCATGGGTAGCAAGTCTAACCCAAAAGAATTTCCATCAATCTCTAGAGTGCAATCACGAAAATGGTCACGGATGATCACCTGATCTCCATTAGCTATTTCCACTACTAAAGCATCGGGAAGGACACTAACAGGAGTGGTGAATTGTTTACAGAAAACATTCGACACAAAAGAACGTGTAGCACCCGAATCAAACAAAACGCGAGCAGGCAAGGAGTTTACTAGGAACGTACCCGAAACAACATCGGCGGTCTCCTTTGCCTCCTCGGTAGACATCCGGAAAGCTCGATTGGGCACCCTTGGCGGTTGTTCGACTCTAGCCGTCGATCCCACAGAATTTCCGCGGTAGCCACTCACCAACTTCGGGCAATACATCTTCACATGCCCGGGTTCACGACACTCAAAACACACCGGTCCTCGGACAGGGCAATCCCGAATCGTATGACCCTTTTTGCCACACTTAGCACATTCAGCAGGACCCGAAAAAGTTCTTAGAGTACATGGTCCCGAGTGCTTTGACTTGCACTTGTGGCACCACCGTTCCTCACGGCGCTGATCGCCCGATCTCCCACTCACAAAAGGTCTTGACGGACGGACAGGCCCAGGTGGCCCTTCCCACCTTCGCTTCTCACCCACAAACCTCTTCTCATCCCTTTCTGAATTGATGTTGTCCTCCACGAGTAAGGACTCCTCAATAACTTCTTGTAAAGTCGAACACCTTGCATTCCTTACCGCCGTTCGCATATCGGCTGGTAACCCTTGGTGATAAGCTTTGATCTTTGACCTCTCATCGGGGACCAGATGTCCCACCAAGTTTAGCTTCTCCAAAAAGAGCTTGGAGTAGCCGACAATAGACATATTACCCTTCTTCAGATTTCGAAACTCCCGTTCCAACTTGTCCATCGAGCGCTCACTACAGTACTTGTCCATCAACTTTTCTTTGAACACCGGCCAAGTTAACTTAGCCAGGACTTCCGGGACGAGGGCGGATCGAGTGAGGTTCCACCAAATCAATGCCTCTCCCCGAAGTAGTTGGGAAGCAAATTTGACCCGTTGAGAAGAGTCACATTCACTTGCTTCGAAGGCCATCTCCATCTCTTTGAGCCAATACATGCAAGCAATCGGGCTATCAGAACCCGCAAACTCCTTAGGATGACATCCTAGAAACGTCTTGTAGGTGCACCCCTTAGTCTTCGGTCTGATTCCTTCAGCAGATGGTTCTTCGATTAACACCACATTCGGTCCGCCCGATCCCACCACAACATTTTCAGCCATGGTTTCGGGCTGGCGGTTACTGGCATCTCGATCCTCTAGGAGTTTCATGAAAAACTCTTGTTGTTGGGTCATGGCCGAAGTCATGGCCAACTGTTGTTGAGCCAAAGCCGCATTCATAGCCGACATCATGTTGTCCCGAAGTCTAGTCTCCAAAGTGACTTCTTCCATGATGGCGTTACCTGTTCCGAGGTCCCGTCGTGGAATATGCTCAGGTCCACCTCCCAAAATCCTGGGTAGAGGAATGTCATCGGTGGTGACACCCACCGGAGGTCGGTCTACAGCAGATTCCTCTTCCACGTGGCCCTCCGGAGTACCTGGCGCCCTACTCCGGGTGTTTACCATTTCAATCTGCCACATACGTACGAGAAATAGATTGAGAAAAGACTAAACGAGTTGAACTCTTTGTACGTACTAATACCTTCATCAATTATCATAATAATAGTAAACCAAGTATGCTCACGTAACAATGCATTCATAATAGCAGTAGCTAAGTGAAATTATGAACGAACCATACACAAGGATTCTTGTCACCATCACCACAACTTTCAATTAAAGTAATTCCGAAATCCTAACGCTCTCCCCACCTAGGATTTCTACCCCAAGTGGACAGTGAAGTCAAAAGTCTAAAGCTTAAGTCTAGATATGTTAAACAATACCTAGTTCACTTAAACTAAAGCTTTGATACCAACTTGTAACACCCCAAAAATAGGGATAACAAAAATCCGAAAATCGGACATAAGGTATACTAAAAATTGCCATAGCAAGAGCCTCCCAAAAGTGGGGAATATAAATGAATAACCTGTTTAATCACAATTAGTAATTTAACGGACAATAAACAACAACCAACTAATCTAATTTCTACAACTAGAAAAGAGATTACAAAAAGGGTTGTCATCTATAAACCCAAAAGATCTAAAGCCAAAAGCATAACGCGTCGGTGTGCAAAAATCCCCAAGCTCTCACCCCAAGGCAACCTACACTTGCTTAGAACCGGCGCCGCTAGAACCTGAGATACACATCGACACCAAAACAAGTGTTAGGCCAAAAAGCCTAGTGAGTTGAACAATTATAATCATGCATGTACAGTTACAGTTCTTATCAGCAGTTAACCATAGTTCAACAATTGTGGAGTCAATAGGGGAGACCTATAGCACCAATCAAGTTCCACCCAAAGAGTCGATATACCTTGATGTCCTATAACAAGGGACACCCGAAAGGCCCGGCACACTCGAGGACTACAACCATGGCATTACCCCGAATGGCGGAGGTCTAGGCACATACCATCACAGTGGCGCCCAAGACTACATCCTCCTAGTGTCTACTGACTTGGTTCGTCCAACATATCATATAGGAGGTCTTGCGGTATATATTCCAACCAAAACATTTCGATACCAACCATGGGTACGATATTACCATCCTAATGTATAAATCCAATATGAGACTCAAATTCCAATAAAATCAATGTTTGAATATTCAATCATTAAAATGCATTCCAAGTAGAGTTTATCATCTACTATACCGCATATATCCCAAACATTTCAAACCAATAAAGTAAATCATGGTATTTTCCACATAATCATCTTCCTCACATTCCTTCATATCAAAACCCCAAATACTTGAACATATGGAGACAATAATCGACAATAGAAGCATATGATGTGTATCTAGTTTTAACAAAGGTTAGTAAACTCACTATCTAGGTTTTTTGACCAAAAACCTAGAAAAGATGAAACCCTAGCTTTTGAAGATGAAGAGGCTTGAAGGCAAGGAGATGAGGATCTTGAATGAAGCTTCAATGGAGACACTTGAAAGAAGCTTGAATGAGCACTTAATGCTCTCAACAACCCAAACCCTAGATTTAAGTGAGTATGTGCTTGAAACCCTTAAAAATCGCCCAAGAGAGAGAGCTCCCGTTTTTTGTAAAGTGGCCAGTGAGAAGTGAGGCATTAACTCCTATAAAAACAGGATACTGGCCACGCGGGCGATAGTGCCCGGCGATAGTGCCCCGGGCACTATCGCGGTCACAATCGCGAGCCCCCCCCGCTCTCGGTACACTTTGGGCGATAGTGCCCCTGGCGATAGTGCCAGGGCACTATCGCGAGGCACAATCGCTGGACAAACCAGCCCGCGGTACCAACCGGGCGATAGTGCCCTCCGTGATAGTGCCAAGGCACAATCGCGGGCACAATCGCCGTCCTCTCAACTCGGCCCGAAAACTTAACCGAAAAAGATAACAAGCACAAGGTTTGGATGATTAGAGTTAGTAAATCAATATGTGACATTCTAACATAGTCGAAGATCTTAAAATGCACTTAAAGACACATATGCACACACATAACGAAGCTAAGGCATTAAAGGAGACAAAATACTTACCTTAACAGTTTGCGGGTGTTACATAAACCCTAGTTTGTGTTTGTGATTCTTATGCTTAATGAGTTGAATGTTTTTGTGTATTGGTTGAGAGACTTCAATATATATTGCATGATACATTCTTACTATTGCTCGAGAGAGAGTAGTGAGTATATTTGGAATTGCTAAATTTAACCTTGTGTATTGAGTCATTGAATGTGTGTTGTTTATTTGTTGGTGTAATCCAAATGAAATCCGACCCCTAGCCTTTCCCTAGTCATATAAGTATTCTCTTTGTGGTGCTTGAATCAGTTGTTGAATAGTATTCCCGTGCTTGCTTTCATTGTCTCTTGATAAGTAGTTAATTAATCATTCTCAAACCAATTTTATCAGCAGTTCAGTTAGTAGTTGTGGTAGCCTTTGTGGTACTTAAACTCGTAGTTCCTTGGATCGATACTCGTACTTAGTACGTATTACTTGATTGACACCGTACACTTGCCGTAGATTTGGAGGGTTTCATAAACCGTCTATCAAGTTTTTGGCGTCGTTGTCGGGGAACTATTGTAGTGTTAATATCACTACCGGTTATAGCGCTGCTAGATTGGACATTATTCTTTAATTCCATTATTTTTACTCACTATTCTTTGGGTTTGTTTTCAGGCACTCACTCTAGTGCATGCCAAGGAGACGTAACCGAGGAAGAGCGATATTGCCCTTGGATCCGGAAATCGAACGCACACTTCGATTAAGGAGAAGAGAGCAAGAACAAGAACACGTGATGGCGAACAATCAAGCTTTAAGAGATTTTCTCGTGTCCCACTTATGATGGCTCACAACAGGGCATTCAAGCTCCTAATATGGAGGCTAACAACTTCGAAATCAAGCCGACCATCATAAGCATGATCAAGCAAGAACAGTTTGGGGGGCTACCTCATGAAGAACCAGTTGGTCATCTTGAGAGATATAGTGAGATTCTAAACACTTTCAAGATGAACGGAGTCCCACCGGAGGCCATTCATCTTAGACTCTTCACATTTTCCTTGTGTGATCGGGCTAAGTCGTGGCAAAGAAGTATCCCCGCCGGACAAATCACCACATGGGACCAACTTGTGAAGGCCTTTCTATCAAAGTTTTTCCCTCCCATTCGTACTGCAGGATTGCGAGCAGAAATTACGCAGTTTAAGCAATTGGACCAAGAATCACTCTATGATGCTTGGGAAAGATACAGGGAATTGCTCAGAAAGTGCCCCCACCATGGTCTTCAACCATGGTTGATCATCGAAATGTTCTACAATGCCCTCCTCCCAAACTTTAAAGCCATTGTTGATTCTGCAGCGGGGGGATCTCTCATGTCAAAGTCTTATGATGACGCTTATGCTTTGATATGCGAAATGGCCGACAACAACTATCAATGACCACCAAAATGATCAAAATCAAAATAATAATTTTAGTGGTAATTATGACTACAATAATCAAGAATCATCATTGCTCGAAGAACAAATGCAATAGATGATGGTGATGATGAAGGAACAGATGCAATATGCGAATAATGTGACCCAGTCAGTTGTTGCCCTTGATGAAAAAGTTAGTCAATTGGCGGAACAGTTAATTGAAATAGATGAGGGTATACAACTAAGCATGTCTAGGGACAATCTGAGTGACGATTTTGTTGATGAAATACCTTGGCAGAATGAACTTCAACTAAACATTGAACAAGTTTAACATAATCAAATGAATGACGAGGAAAAAGAGAGAGAGAAGATAGTAGAGGTCTCATTAGAGCATGAGCTAGAATTGGTGGATTTAGATGATACCCACACTTTGTTAGTTGAACCGATCACCTCCAGTGAACTGCCATGGGCTTATGAAGAGGGAGTTTCACCGAGTTTGGCACAAGAGCCTTCAAAAAATCCACTCGACCAACCTCCATCCCTTGAGCTAAACACATCACTCGATTGCATTCTTAGGCCTATCTTGAAAGATTTTACCTTGGTACAAAGAGGGTTGACTGAGAATTCTGTGGGAATCAATTCATCTAGATGCACACACCAAGCTCATGTTGAACCCAGTGCAAAACCTTTAACAGAGTTGAACCCAAGTTGGAGAGAGGTGAGAATTCATGAAGTTATCAAATGGTTGGCTAGATCCTATTCGCACCCAATTAGAGAGCCACCCCATAAGATGAGGTTGAATTGGATAGAGGTAAACATACAAGAAGAGATCAAATGGTTAGATGACAGGATCACGTATCCTATTAGTGACAGAGTCGTGAAAGTATCACAGTGCAGGTACATAACTCACAAATATGTAACAAGATTAATATCTGCTTGTGTTTTGTACATTTCTTTTCTTTATGTATTTTAATTTTATCACATTAGTTAGTTATATCGTAGTTAAATGAACTTTGTGGGTGTGTTCACTGCAAACCCTTCCGAGACTTCACTCGTCCACTAGGGGAAACCTAGGGGGGTTTAAAAGGCTTGTTGCACGTGCTAAGTGCAATCGTGTTTCCCTACGAAAACGAGGATTTTTTATTTAGTTATTTTTTATTAGTTTTTTCCAGTTTTTTTGTTTTGTTATCTTGCTTATCTTCGGTGACCTTTGTCTCTAAGGTTGAAGCCTCTCTTGGTTGAGTCCCACTTCTCAGCATTGAGGACAATGCACATTTCTAAGTTGGGGTGGGGGAAAATTTGGAATTTTTTTGATTGATTGCGACTGAATCTCTATTGTGCTTTAACACAGTTGGTCTAAGTTATTGTGTTTTAACAGGAAAGTGTTGACAAATTACCGAAGGCTGACAATCCCATACAGGTCGGAGCTTACATCGATTAATGAACACTGCACGTAGTCATGCATTGGAAGGAAAGCCAAGGGAGTTTTTTGTTCCTCTCATCTTTATATGTGTTTCTTTAGCATAATTACATACATTGGGGACAATGCATGATCTAAAAGTGTGGGGTGTTAAAAACGTAAACAATTGATTTGTTTTTAGGTAGTAATTCTTTTACATATATGAGCATAATGAAAAGTTCGTGTTAGACTCTCAGGAACATATAGCACTAATGAATTGGTCGATTGGTCACCTAAGACCGCTTGGGGTGTCTTGCTATTTGAAACTAGCATTGATTGATTGGGTGAGCACATCTAACCCGTGAGACATTTGAGCCTTATGACTAAACATGCAAATTAGTCTCATTTCACTTCATGTGTGTATTACACCTCATGTGCATTGGTCTCTCTAGAACTTGCATTTATTCTCTTCAAGATTGCATTTAAGTTATGCTTGCATACGAAAGTGATAAATGCCATCTTTCATGTGATTGTTAACCACTTTTAGCCAAAAAGCCTACTATACCCTGAAGATGCAATCCACTTGATTAACCATTTTGAACCTACAAACCCGTTCATTTGACATTCCTATGTTACAAGCCACAAAATTCCAATACCTCCTACCTAACCTTAAGACTTTGGGGATGTGACATTAGACCAATGAGTTAAATTATTAATATCTTGAAGTTGTGGTCTCAAAAGACTAAAAGAGTAGAAAGCAAAGCCTAAAAAAAAAAAGGAAAAGAAAGAAAGAAAAAAAAAGAATCAGTCGAAAAAAAGCAAAGAAAGAAAAGAAAGAAAGTGGCACAAAGAAGGGGTTTAAAAGCTAGTATATGCCCCGTGTGAAAAAAAAGAGAGATAAGAAAAGAAAAGAAAGAAAGAATAACAGCTTGCAATCATTAAAGTGAGAGGTGCTTGAAAGTTTCAAAGAGAACTACAATGTGACATGCTCTTGGTTTATTGCTCGCAACTCCCCTTAGTCTTAACGGTTTTAAAGTCACTTTACCATAACCATCCTACCTTACCCGTTGCCCACATTACAACCCTTGAAAAAGACCTTTTGATTTGTATCTTGCATGCACTTCCAACGGTGGAGAATGAGAATTTTTGCAAACCTATGGTAGAGTGCCAGGTCATATGAGGATGTTTTGAGCGAAATACATAACCCAAACACGTGAGTGATTGAGTGAATCTTATCTTAGTGAGAGCTTACCGGGTCATTTCATGTTAGTTCTCGAAATAGTACGCACGTGCTAAGGGTTTGATGGTTGACTTATCCCATATTCATGACATGCTATGAGTTCTAAAGTGTTTGATTTGACTATTCTTGAATTATCTGAAATAAACTGTCTTATTGCCCGAGGACGGTTAAGGTTTAAGTGTGGGGTGTTTTGATCGGTCGTTAAGTTTTACTTTATTTTCCCGTCAATCAACCTCAATTAATGCATAAAAAATGGTAAAACCGAACTACATTGATGCGTTTTTATATTTTTATAGGTTCTGAAAGTGTGGAGCGAGGGATAAAAAGAGGATTTTTGACAGATTCGTGAGGATGTGGTATTTCGAGCATATCTCACTCAACCGAGCTCGGATTTAAGCGATTGAAGATGATTTGGAAACCTAACAAACGGACCTACGACTTTGAAGTTTTGAGTTTTTACAAACTCGGAACCAATCTGGGCTGAAATTGATATCGAAGTCGGAACACAACAGCTCTTTACTTTTAATTGGGTTCTCTAAATATAAAATCAAATGTTGGGCTTGTTATTTGGGCTGGAAATTAAAAAAAGGAATCAAGGGAGCAATGATTTTTTAGAATGATTTAAGAGAGCCGTAGGGGAGGAGCCGTGGAGCAGCCTTTTTTTTAATCTTTTTTTATTTTTTTTATTTTACTCAATAAATTTTATGGGTTGGAAATGATTGAAGATTCGATGATTGTTGAGGCATGCTGATGATAATTGAAGACCCGAGTTGGAGAATTTGATGGAGATGTAATAAAGATTTAAGATTTCTTTCAAGTATTCTTTTTAGTAAATTTATTTATTAATTTTAGTTCGGTTTTAGAATTCGGTTTTTGCTGTTGTTGGTCATTGAAAGTATTGGATGTGATTTCTCAAATAAATTTTGTCGTTTTTATTTATTTATAATAGAGAGCGTTGAATGGTTAGTTATAGATTGAGATGATATTGATTTCTAGTTTTTAATAAAGTTTCTACGAATTTTTCATTGCGAACGATATGTGACAAGTATTGTTAGCCTTGAATGATTTCGTTTTCGCGTTATTTCGTTAGTTATAAAGTTTTAATTTTATTCGTTTAATTGTTTAATTCGATTCTCAATCCAAACATTTTGAAGTAGTGTTATTTGTAATAATTAGATTTCGGTTTTTGGTTAGATTTTTTTTTGCTTAATTGATAAATTGAGTAGTCAATCTTTGTGACATGCATGCATTCAGTTTTAACACAATCAATTGATTTAACCACTGACTCCCTGAGAAGAACGATACCCGACTTACCCCTTTACCGGATTAAGTCAGGTTTATAAATTTAAACCATGTTGTGCGTTTAACGACGCGTGCATCAAAAACCATAAGCAGCGGTCAAAAACACTTAGTAACATTCATAAGTTATACAATTTAGTGTGAGAGAAATCACCTAGCGTTCCGCACACTTCACCAGGCCTAACGGCTAGAAAGCTCAAATCGAACGCCTGAATTAGCCAAACTAAGGAAGGTGTTAATTCAACTTAAACTCCTCAAAAGTCTTCTAATATAGTTCTGTAAGTTATTATATGCCCACGACACATGTCACACAGAGATACTGCTGAGGAGTATGTAAACCTATAGGGTCGCACACAAAGAATGCGTTTGTTTCCATCTTTAGAAACCCGGATTAAATCAAGTTGATTAAGAAAATAATTATTCTTAAAGGATAATTATGAAAATATGTGTTAAACTGTAATTATGATAATTACGGAGTGAAAACGTAATTATGTTAATTACAGGGTATTATCTGTAATTATATATATATATATATATATATATATATATTATATTTAAAGTTTAAAAGATAATTATATACAAATCTTAAAAGGTACACATTCCAAACACCCTATGGTGTGGTTTATTTTAATTAAATTCATCATTGGATCCGATTGGGTTTTAAGTTTATTTAGAAAAATTTTCTATAATTGTTGTAACCAAAATTATTATTTAATTCTGTTGCGTTTATCGGTTACAATTTATATTTAAAACTCAACAGTGGTATCAGAGCAACTTTGATGTCATTTAATTAAAAAAAAAGAACAAAATCTATATGGCAAAATAATTCGAACCCTATTTCGAATTAAACTTATTAAAAGTTTTAATTGGCACTTTCCAAAGAATTTATCCATGTGGCCACGTATGACCATTTAAAAGAAAAGGTTTTATTATTCTTTTAATTCTAAAATTCTTATCACCTCCTTTCTTTTACAAAGAGGCAGCCGAAATTTTTGACCTACAACTAATTTTGGCCGGCGGCATATGGTTGCCGGTAATGAACATCTTTGTGTTCATAGCCTTGGACCATGACAAGGTCATGGGCTAGTCCTTAATAACGTTGTGTGGTCAATCGTAGTAGCTATGTTAGCCGCCAATGGTAGACTTTGAAGTCGCCGTGCTCTGTCTCGATGACGGGAAAGCAGGATCGTGCATTTTTTTTAACATTCGGCATTGCGTCACTGTGTGCCGTCTCCAAGCCACCATCGAAGGCTGTTGGAGTTGTTTTTTTTACCTTAGCTGTCGCTGATAGCTAATTTTGGTGTATTTCCTGCCGTTGCTGGCATACCACGACACCGCTACAGGCAGTCGGCGTTTGGTCCTTTGTTTTACCACCGCCGCTGGTCTTTAGACCCTGGCGGCCGGTTTGGTTTTGTCTTCGTCGCCTCCACCTGCCATCAAGCCAAGTGGTTATTTTTGTTTTAACTTAAGCTCTCCACTTTCTTCGAGCCAAGATAGTGATTTGGATCTCCGCTGTTGTAGAGGTTAAACACAACCTTTTTCCCGAGCCAAGCCAATGGAAGGACAAGGGCTGTGTCTTTTTCCCTGATGGTCGAAAAGGCGATTGCCGGTACAGCCGATTTGAATCGGGCAACTGCTGATCATGTTTTATTTTTTTTCCCCTTGAAACGTCGGCCACCAAGTTGTGGTGGTTTGGCAGGTTGTCTGGCCGGATGACGTTTGAACTGATGTCGTAATCGGTTGGATTTTTGGGCATGGCTTAAAGGACCAAAAGTTTTCTTCTGTTTTGGTTATGGATCGATGTCCTCAGGAGGTGGTTTTTGGCGTTGGTTTTGTGACCTAAGTGGTCCGACCAAGGGTCCGGCCAAAGGCCCAATCTCAATGTTCTATCTTGGGTCTTGAACGAGCAAGTTTTGGTCGTTTAAAAAAGAAGAAGAAGAAGAAGAAGGATTTAGACTTTTTGGTCTTTTTTTAGAATTAAGCTTTGAACTATCACTTAGCCCGTATCGGTTATGGGTTGTTTCCTTTGCTTCTCGTATTAGGCTTGTGTCCTAGACGGTTGGGCCGTAGGATGGGCCAAGACCCATTTTGATGGGTCAATTTTCTTTTGGATTAGGTTTATTAACCTACAAATTAAAATGGGTCAATTGAATTTGTTTTTGCCATATGAAATTTTGTTCCGTATAATTTGGTCACTTTATTTATGTTACATTATCTCGACCAAATGGTCTTATTTTATGTTAAAATAAATTTATTGATAATATATGGTTTGCCCCAAATACCTGTGGTTGATTTATTTTATAATTGGAAAATTAAAATGTATTAATTGCAAATGTTGTAATTTTAAATTTTCCTAGATAGGGACAAGTACTGTAAATAGAATAGACATGTATTTTCTATTTTGTAAATCAAACGAAGACGGAGTCCCTGGAGTTCACCAAAATGGCGAGGCCAGTGGGAGCTTGAAGACGTCCTTAGAATTGACCGTGGTTGTTGTGTTGGCTCACAACACCACATTAGGGGCAAATCCATATATTATTGTTGTGGTTGTTTATTTTGTGTTTGTTTTTACTTATTGCTTTATTATTGTTATGATAATTGCAAGCGTTTTAAAATAAAATCAAACACAAAACAAATTTTAAATCGGAAAATAAAATATATGATATTTTTAAAATTGATATGTTTATCAAAAATCAAACCGATTTAATAAAGATAAGATTTTAAAACAAGATTTTATAAAATCAAAACGTTTTAAAAGAATTAGAATGTTTTCTAAAATTAAACCTTTTACAAAACGTAAACTTAACTTCACCCATTTAAGGTACTTGTCAAGCATACAGGATCCCGGTATGGTCAGTGCTCAACCAATCATGTCGGTTGAATGTAGTGTTAGACAAGGAGCCAAAATAATGAAATTTAAGTGGATAGTTGCTTGGTCATTCACTTAAATAGTCGTATTTTGGACGACTGATCCCAGTAAACCATAAGTCCAGTATTTAGGTGGGATCACGATACCTTAGTATGGTTTGTTTACCTGAGAATATCATAGACAGTTGCTTGACCATTTATGAGTATTTTCAAGGCGTTGAAGTGGGATTAAACATGCCAATTTCAATATATGATATATTGAATAGAATCCCACAACATCTAAGAGTTATGTTGAACATAATTGGATGATGCCTACCTAAATAGCCTAATTCCATAGACAGTTGCTTGGCCATTTATGGAAGTAGGTGAAATATGGATCTTAGCTCAAATCAAATAATTTTTGAAAGGTTAATCCATTTATTTGAGATATTAAAGTTACTAAAATTAAATCATGTTTTTGTAGATGTCTACCTCAGATTCAAACTCAAACAACTTATCCCAATTTACACTACGGTCAATCCTAGATAAGGAAAAAATTGGATGGAACGAACTTCATCGAATGGTTTCGCTTTCTAAGGGTAGTCCTTAGGTATGAAAAGAAGTTATACGTTCTTGAACCCCCCCCCCCCCCCTCCAAATGCTCCTGCCAGAAATGCTCCAACTGAAGTTAAAACTGTTTATGATAAGTACCAAAATGACTCCCTGATTGTTGGTTGCTTAATGTTAGCCACCATGACTCCCGAATTATTACGGGATCATGAAAACATGACTGCTTGGGATATGATATCTTTACTAAAGTCGATATTTCGGTTACAAATAAAGCGGGAGAGATTTGATACAGTTAAAGCATTGAGTGCCTGTAAAATAACTGAGCGTTCGTCAATTAGTACCCACATTTTGAAAATGAAAGGATACTTTGGCCAACTAACCCGTCTTGGTTTCCCACTTGGTCAAGAGTTGGAAATCGATATGGTTCTCAACTCTTTACCCAAAACATATAAGCAGTTCGTTAAGGACTTTAATATGAAAGGTTTGAATAAAACTCTCACAGAGCTTCACAGCATACTTAAAACTACTGAGAGGGATATGAAATCCAAGTTGGGTTCAACCAAACCAAAACAGACTTTGATGATCAAACCTTACAGTGGGATAATAAAGAAAAAGGGGGAGATAACCAAGGGTAAAACACATGTTGGAAGCTCCAGCATAAATAAGGGGGAAGGAGAAATTTCTGAGGTTGTAGTATGGTATAATTGTTTTCACCATGGGCACCAAATGAGAACTTGTCCAGCCCGTTTGGCAGAAATCAAGAAGCAAAAGGCTACCAGAGCCGGACCTTCAGGTATGTTTACCATTTGATTTAATTTACTTCTGACTAAGTGTAACATATTGAGTATGATACTTATATTAGTACTACTTTTCAGGAAATAAGAAGTGAAGAGAAGATGAAAACCAGACCAAATGGAGCTAAGCTAGCTGTTGTTGCTCAAAGAGACATATGATATGAACTTTCCAGATGGTCTTACAATAACACTTAGCAAGTGTCTTCATGTACCTAGTGCTACTAGGAATTTAGTTTCATTTTCTCAATTACAACGAACCGAATTTATGTTTTCAGAAATAAATTTTCGTTTTATCTTAATAAATGTTTTATGAAATTAATAGTTGTAATTATAAATCAATATAACAAATTAAGCGGGGTTTAAAACTGATCTATTTGTGACATTTAAACAAGAAACACATAGCCAAACTCCAGGCGGACGGAGATTTGGAATCATATGATGATTCATATGATACATATGTATCTTGTTAGTCAAGATGACAAAAGAGCTTCAAAGGGTAAACATTTAGGGGCTACAAGAACTATTAGGAGTTAACCATACTGATGTATGTGAGACTTATAGTTATGTCACAAGATACGATCATCACTACTTCATTACATCCTACTGATTAGACCTGGCAAACGTGTCGTGTCGTGTCGGGTTCGTGTCGAGTTCAAAGTTAAACGGGTTGAAAATGTCTAACCCTAACCCGACCCGTTTAATAAACGGGTCAGAAAATCCCAACCCTAACCCGACCCACCTAACCCGCCATGACTCGCCAAACCTGTTTAACCCGTTTAACATTTATAAAATTAAAATTAAAAATCGAAAATTCACAAAAAAATACAAATACAAATACAAAGTTCAAATGAAAGCATTAAAAATCCAAAATTTATAGTTCAAAAGTATAATCAAATGTAAAACACTAAAAATCTAATGCATTAAAAGGAGAACTTATATATATATCTATACTATATTATAAAGATGGCATAAAAAAGTCTTAATTACAACTCACTAAGCTTTATGTACTATCATTTAAAGCTATCTACTTAAAATCTCTTAAAAATAACCACTAAAGCCTAATGTACTACCTGTAAAGTTTTTAACCCTAATTAATATATTTCATCCTTATCCCCCAAAATCCTTATCTCTAATCCCCAAACCCGAAAATTATGAAATTTGAATTTTGATAAACATAATCAAAACAGGATAAACATCTCAATTTAAATATAAAAAAATTAAAATATATAAGATAATTAATGAATTTTAACAAACTACTTAATTTTTTTATATAAAAAACATTATATTGTTAAGCCTAAATTAAACAAATTTATATATAAAAAATCATTATCACTCAATAAAAACCATCCAAAATCGTACTGTAAATCAATAAAAAAACAAAAAATAAAAATAAACATTAAAATCGTGATGTATTAAGCATTATGTACTATTATTTAATGCTAATATACTTAAAATCTCTTAAAAAACAATTAATGAAGCAATATGTACTACTTTTAAATGCTTTTAATCCTAATTAATAAATTTTATCTTTATCCCCCAAAATCCTTATCTCTAATCCCCAAATTCTAAAATTATGAAATTTGAATTCTGATAAACATAATTAAAACAAGATAAACATCTCAATTTAAATATAAAAAATTTAAAATATATAAGATATTTAATGAATTTTAACAAACTACTTAATTTTTTTTATATAAAAAACATTATATTGTTAAGCCTAAATTAAACAAATTTATATATAAAAAAACCCATTATCACTCAATAAAAGCATTCAAAATCGTACTGTAAATCAATAAAAAACAAAAAATAAAAATAAACATTAAAATCGTGATGTATCTCGCTGCATTGCGCGAGTACGCTTCTAGTATATATATATAAACGGGTTATTCGGGTCATTTTCGAGTTGAATTTTTTGACCCTGACCTTACTCGTTTAATTTTCGTGTCGTGTCGTGTCAACCCGTTTACTTAAACGGGTTGAAATGTATTACCCAAACCCGTTTATTTCGTGTCGAGTTCGTGTCGGGTTAACGTGTCGTGTCAGTTTTTGCCAGGTCTACTACTGATGACTTCAGTAGACATAGGTATGTTTACCTAATAGAACAAATATAAAAGCTTTGAAATTTTCAAATAGTTTTAGAAAGAAGTAGTGAGTATACTTGGCAAAAGATGAAGAAGCTTCGGTTAGATCGATGTCATGAATATCTAAGCCAATAGATCATCATAGAGATATTTGGGATTGTATCCTAGTTGACTCCTCATGGAACACCACATCACAATGGTGTATCCAAGAAGAGAAATAGAACCTTGTTGGACATGGTTCACTCTATGATGAGTCTCACCACTTTGCCTAAATGTTTATGGGGTTATGCCCTAGAAACAATTGCCCAAATACTAGTTTATGTAGCAACCAACAAGGACCAATATAGCTCACTCTCTTAATATGAACTGGGAAGATCCCAAAGTTATCATATTTGAGAATATGGGGTTATAATGCTTAAGCTAAGCAAAACTTTTGGAAAGCATGATTCAAAGGTCTGAAAAGTACATCTTTATGTGATATCCAATTGGATATTGTTTCTACAGGTCTAGCGAGAACAAAAGTTTTGTTAACGCACCCTGGTGAGTTCTAAAGAAAAGATTTTCTGTCATGAATCACAATCGGGACACAGTAGATCTTGAAGAAATTCAAGAACCACAAAGATGGGACGATGGTTGACATTGACATTCAACAAGATGTTGAGCTTCAACAAGCTGTTGAAGATAATAAATGAGATACAAAACAATCCAAAGATCGGATTACTGATAAATGGCAAGATTCCATGGAAACTGATGTTAAAACTGCATTCCTTAAAAGGGAATTGTTAGTGAGGACGTATACAAGTTTTAAAACATCAAACCTAAAAGTGTAAGTTGTAAAAGTTCATTTATGGACTAGGACAATCATCTCGTAAGTGAAATCTTGTATATACAAGAAGGTCAGTGGGAGCATAACAGTATTCTAGATCCTATATGATCATAACAGTATTAGGACAATACTTCGCGATGAAGGATCTAGATGAGACAAAATCCTTGGTATAAAGATCTATCGTGGTAGATCCAAAGTGTTTAATTGGATTAAACACAAGTACATACATTGACAAGATCTAGAAACACTTCAAGATGAAGGGTTCCAAGAAAGGAAACTTGCCAACAGTACATCGTGTACATCTGAGCGAAACTCAGAGTCCTAGCACTAAAGTGGACATGAACCGTATGAAGGGTGTAGCCTATGTTTTCAGCCAACTGTTCAAATCATGCATGCCATGTTAATGTACTAAGACCAGACGTCTCGTATTCCCTGAGCATGACGAACAAATATTAGTCAGACCCAAGTGATGTTCACTGTATAACAGTGAAGAACATTCCAATGTATCTGAGAATAACTAAAGATATGTTCTTATTGTACAATTGTTAGGAAAGAGATCTGTGTGTTTAAGGATACATAGATGGTAGTTTCCAAACCAACCGTAATGACTTAAATTGTAATAGGGACATATGTATTGAACGGAGGTACAATGAGCTTACATGCAAATCTACTTGTCAAGCCTATGTCTCAAAACAAACATGATGTTCATGTTATAGGCTTGAGGATTTTTATATATTATTTTAGTAAACTTTAAACTTTCTGGAACATTAAAACAGTTATGTTTTTATCTGATATGGCGTACTGGGTATGAGTATATACATTAAACATTTATGTGTTCTTTATTAGCATGTTTAAGTATCCTTAAATAAATATGATGATCATATTATTTAGAATTTTCCTTGATCGATTATTACTAGGGGACTAGTAATAAATCAAGATCATTGTGAAGTCTGGTCATAGTCCAAGTTGGAAGTGCACTAGGTGCAACCAGAGTCACATGCGTTTGTCGGTGCACAAGGTGTTGGACAAGACTCACGGTCAGGATCACCTCATAGATCGGCGTCATAAGGTGAGTCCTGAAATAATAAACACTCTTTATCCTCATACCTGATATGTGCATTGGGATCTAATGCACACAGAGTGTTATGATTTCATATAGTCTAACGTTACCCTTAATCGGGTAATCATAAGGGCTATGTTAGGTATAACATGAATTGTGTAGTTAGTCGTATACATGCAATATGAGATTTGCTCCTCTCAAAATGAGAGAGATATTTCTGGGTCCCTCGATTACATAGTTTGATTTACATGCATTAACAAGTGGATTAGTTGGACTAATGGTACTTGAATAATCAAATATGTTAGGATCGAGAAAAATATTCTTTGAACTATAAAGGACGAGATAGATCTATGCCTTAAGTTCAAAACAAAATATCGTGAAGCAAAAGGATAATGAATGATTATACTATATGATTGATTAGGATCAATAAAATTGCTCGAAGGTAAAAGCACATTTACATAGCCTTGGGGGCGGTGACGTATTACTAGACGCTTACCATCGTCTGTGTTACTGTGTATCGTGTGCAAGTGGGAGAATGTAAGTTATTATATGCCCATGACACATGTCACACGGAGATACTGCTGAGGAGTATGTAAACCTAGAGTCACACCCAAAGAATGCGTTTGTTTCCATCTTTAGAAACCCGGATTAAATCAAGTTGATTAAGAAAATAATTATTCTTAAAGGATAATTATGAAAATATGTGTTAAACTGTAATTATGAGAATTACAGAGTGAAAACGTAATTATGTTAATTATGGGGTATTATATGTAATTATATATATATATATATATATATATATATATATATATATATAATTATAGGGGAGCGATCAAATGGAAACCACTCTAATTTTGAAAACCGTGGAAACTCTCGATTTCATTGGTTAAGTTAATGAAATTGTTTCATGAAATTGTTTAATTTGATGAAATTGTTTCATATAATTCTTTTATTGATGAAATCATTGCATATATTTGTGTTTTTGATGTAAAAATGAAAAAGTTTCATCAGACTGCGAAAATACATGAAACAATTTCATCAGAATGAGAAAAATAGATGAAACTACATAAAAAACACAAATATATGAAACAATTTCATTAACAAAAGAATTATATGAAACAACTTGATCATATTAAACAACTTTATGAACCAATTTCATTAATTTAACCAATGAAATTGACGGTTTCCAAAGTTTCCAATCTAATATGGTTTCCAATTGAAACCACCTCTATAATTATATTTAAAGTTTAAAAGATAATTATATATATTTGAATTTGAATTTGAATATTACAGATAATTACTAAACCTTATTTAATCCTTAGTTGAATTATAGTCTAACTATAATTCTTCTGGTATAAATAAGGCGTTAGGCTAAACCATTTGATATACGATTTGAAATCAGAATTAGCCTTTCAAAGAAATACAGAAAAGAAACCTTTTCTTTTCTGTAAAACACATATAGATCTAGGGTTCTTGGGGTAGCACCCGGTGGAGACGGGAAACGTGTTCGTGTGTGGACTGCCAATAGAGGAAACCTACTTTGGTTTCTTGGTGCTTCAGTTTTAACCCTGACAGATCTTGAAAGGTACATATTCCAAACACCCTATGGTGTGGTTTATTTTAATTAAATGCATCATTGGATCCGATTGGGTTTTAAGTTTATTTAGAAAAGTTTTCTATAATTGTTGTAACCAAAATTATTATTTAATTCCGATGCGTTTATCGGTTACAATTTGTATTTAAAACCCAACAAGTTCCTTAAAGATCCCCTAGAAGAATGCCCTAAAGTCTGGCTCGAAATGAGAAACAAAATGGATGAAGTCATGATACAACAGAGGCCATCACGACTTTCACCGCGACTTAAACTCGCATGAAAAGTCGCGCCACGTGTTGTGTGCGAATTTTCACGCGAGTTTAAGTCGCGGTGAAAGTCGCGTGGGCCTCTGCTATATCGCGTCTTCAGACGTTCCATTCCCAACAACTCCAGGTTTGATCAAAACTCATCTTCCCAATTATAGCTACGATTTGATATACAATTTACCATCTAAATCAAAAGAAAACTTCCCTAAACAAGATCTAATCCATAACCAACCAACAATTTCCATTAATCATCACATTTCTATTTCGAATCACGAATTCTTCATCTATGGAGTTTCCTACCACAAGATTCAATTCGCCTAATACAAAGGTTTAACATAAAGAACATCAATTTAAATCTAATTCCAAAATGAAACATTCATAGATCATGGGTTTCCCAAAACAAATCAACTCTGTGAGTCCTGAAATCTAGATTCCTATTGCATTTTCACAAACAAAACAAGATTAATTAACAATTACCTGTTTATTTCAATTCCAAATTCTCAAACGATTACAACAGTTCTTGACTTTCTCTCACTAGACTTTTGTCTCACTCTAAAACTCTCTTTCTCTGAATACGTATCTGAAAGTTCTCACTGTCTGATTATTGAAAGGAAAAACTATTTATATCTATTACAAAATACAAGGAAAAACAAACAAATACAATTAAATTGACTTTGACATTTTATTACAAAGACTTTGACTTTCACTAAGAGTTGACTTTCCAGCTTTGACTTTCATGAACTTTGACTTTAGTCTTCATGATCTTGTATCCAACATAATTCAGGCTCTAACAAACTCTTTCATTAGGAGATGCCCAAAAGGGCCCCAGATCTCTCAATTATCAACATAACTCCATTAATGGAGGTTCTAGACTTAGTGATGTAGATTCTTTATAACACCCGTGATTTTAGTACGTCCTTATCTAGTACCTCTTTATTTAGTGTAATCTATAATCGGATTTTAAATCTTATTTACGAACCTAGAGTTGGGATCAAAAGCACCTCGGGTCGAAAACGAGAGTAAGGAGGCTTTGGTACACCCGGGGCGACTGTGCGATTATGACAGTGGTCACTCTCTCGGGGCACAACCGCGGGGAGTGTACCGCAAGTGGGGGATAGGTGGCGACTATGCCACGCGATTGTGACACCAGTCACTCTCGCGGGGCACTGTCGCAGGAAGTGTACCGCGGGTGGGGTACTTGGCACAACCTTGCTAGCGATTGTGACAGATGTCACAGTCGACGGGCACTATCACGGTCTGGGCCAGACCCATTTATTCCATAAATTCGACTTTTTGACCTCATTTTCTCATTCTTGCTTGGTTGAGTCGGTTTTTGAGAAGACAAAGGTAGGTCATCTCTCTCTCTCTCTCTCTCTCTCTCTCTCTCTCTTCATACATTATTTTTGGAAGGAACATCAAGTGATGATTTAATGGTTGGTGTAGGAATCTTTGACATTTATTAGGAGGTCCTAGTGATTCAAGTCTCAAGCACTCATTCTCTCTTTAGTCTATCAACTACCTAGGGTTTGTATACAACTTTGCAAGGTGAGTGTATTTACATATTTAAACTTCATACATGTTGTTTGTCTTGCATTTAAGTTATTGTACAGTCCTAAACTAAATGATTTTGGATTTGGTAAGCTTTTGACCTAAAAATATGTTTTTGGGATTTTAGGGCTTTGAGTATGAATGAAATGGTATGAGAACTTATATGGACTATAAATAAAGTATAATTATGGTTTCTACATATATTTCCATTGTCAACATTTTGCTCTTATTGTATTTTTGGAAATCCAAGTAATACTAGGGTTTTGAGAAAGTTGGATTTTTGTTCAAAGGTATATGTTGTAGCCTCATTATTGAGACACACATTGTTAATAGTATATGGTGATTTTAGTTTATATGTGTTATTGCACCATTAAGTTGGTAAGTTACCAATGGATGTTCATTAGTATGAAATTTCTATGCTTAGACAAATAATGTGACGATGGAAGGTGTTTTGGTTTGGTTTGGTTTTGGTTTAGTGGAATGGATCCATAGGTACAGTGTTCCAATGTCCCATTTTGGACATTGAGTTCACCTCTTTGGCACAGAATAGGCATTGGGTCACCATGGTAAGTAAGGTGTGGGCCCATATGGTCGGGCAGTGTCTCATGGGCAGTAAGGTGTAATTCCATTGTGCATGAGTTCCTGTCTTGGAACACTCAAGAATAGACCTAGATGAGTTGACTTGATGTTTTCGAGCAATAGACTTAGAGGAGTTGATCTCACTAAGTGATTGGTGTTTATTTTTACCATGTTATGATCACTAATGGTTTACTTGTTTGCTTTGATTTAGTTCACGACTATATCCACCAAACAACGACAAATGGGTTTATGATTTCCATTTCTAATTTATTTATCCTCACTAGGCTTTAGCGTAACACTTGTTTCTTTGGTTGTCATGTATGACAGGTCATCTTAGCGGTGGGGCTCGTCGGGATTGAGTGGACGAACTTGGAGTCGAGAGTGGTCTTTTTGGAAAATTATAGATCGACAAATTGGATTTTGAGGATATTCATTTTGGAGGAATAGCGACACCCAACTATAATGTATTTTGATAAATTTAGATTATTAGGTTGTCGATTTATATTCTTCATTCCAATTGGGTTTGTATAAGCCATACTTTAATTCCCCGTTGTAGGTGATACACTTTAGTTTCAAATGTTATTACAGTATTATTCAAGTTCTACTTGACTCCACGATAGGGTGTATAGGCTTACTCTTGTTTTAGACGTCATATTGCCGAATTTTTGAATTTTAATTTGACCCTAAATTTTAGGATGTTACAAGTTGGTATCAGAGCTCTAGTTTAAGTGAACTAGGTATGAATGTAAGATGCCTAGACTTAAGCAGAGGTTTTTAAGCTATGACTAGTAAGATTGGGTAGAACTCTTAAGATAGTATGGTCTTAGAGTCGACGAAAATTGCACTAATTAAGAATCGTGACTGTGGTAACGAGAATCCTTACGTGTAGTATGTTCATTTTCAACTAGCTACTGCTATTATGATTATATCGTACGTAGGTATGCTTAGATTACTGTCGTTATGATGATTAATGAATGTAGTAGTACGTTCCCATGTGTTTTATTTCTGCAACTTATTCTCGCCCCAATTCTCAATTGTATGGCAGACTGAAATGGTTAATACCCAGAATAGACCGTAGGGCCCCAAAGTGACGGCATCCACGGTTGACCAACCGCGGGTGACTGGGGCGGAAGAACTTCCCCGATTAAATGAAGTGCTAGGGGGAAGAGTCGAGCACATTCCCTGACACAATCTAGAGACGTCGAAACCTATCATGGAAGAGGTGAGGACGGAAACTCGAATGATGGACCGGATGATGTTGGCCATGAATAAGGCCATGGTATAACAACAAGAATTATTCTTGAAGCTTCTAGAAGACAGGGACACCAACAACCGTAGGCATGAGACGGTTGCCGAAAATGTTGTGGTGGCGGGATCCCGGGGTACCGGAAATGAAATCCCCACCGAAGGTCTCGTGACCTTTATACAAGATCAGAAAGGAAGACTTGTTCTTTCAAGACCTTCCTAAGTTGCCGACCGCCTGAATTCAAAGGTCTAGATGATCTGATTATGTGCATGAATTGGATCCGGGAGATAGAACAAGCCTTCCAGACTAGCGAATACGGTGAGGGGTAAAAAGCTAAGTTTGGATCCTAGATGTTGAGAGGGGTGGCCCTCACTTGGTGGAAGGTGCACTCCACTTCTATAGAGGCCACTACTTTGGACAAGTTGAGCTAGTCAACTTTCAAGGAGAAATTACTAGAGGAGTATTGTAACGAGAGATCAAGGGACCAGATAGAAGAAGAATTCCGGAACTTGAAGAAAGGAAATATGTCTGTGAAGGAGTACAATCGTCTGTTCAGGGACAAGTTGGGGTTGGTGGGACATCTAGTCCCAACTGAGAAGGAAAAGATCAAAGCTTATATTAAGGGCCTTCCATCAGATATGATATCAATGGTTTGAGTGTCAAAGGCCTCCACTCTTCGTGAGGTGATTGAAGAAGCTCAATTGATGGAAGACGCGTACAATCGAGGCAAGGAAGAGGGTAGCCGCTTAGTGGAGAAGAGTAAATGGGAGGGAAATTCTATGTTCTCCAAGAAACTAAGACCTTTCAACAACTACAACCACTGAGGAACCGATCCTAGGCGTGGTGCTAGGTGGTGTTCTAGGTGTTGAAGCAAACACTTTGGTCCGTGCAACTTCGTTCCTAGAAATTGTTTCAAGTGTGGCAAGGATGGCCATGCTTTCAGAGATTGTCCCGTGAAGGGGCAAATTTGCTTCGAGTGTAAGGAGTCGGGTCATGTGAGGGAGGAATGCCCTAAATTGAATGCGGAAGGAGTCGGTGGGAAGAAAGTGGAACCTCCAAGGGCACCCGGAAGAGCATTTCAGATGACAACCGAAGAGGCCAAGGCATCCACCGATGTGGTATCGGGTACATTTCTCCTAAACTCCGTACCTACGCGTGTATTGTTTGACTTAGGTGCCAACTTCTCTTTCATATCTGATGCATTTTGCCAAAAGCTTGCCATACCCTTTAGTAGTTTAGAAGATGCTATAGTGGTAGAAATAACAAATGGTGGCCAAGTAGTAATTCGGGAGGTTTTGAGGAAGTGCACCCTTGACATTGAAGGGAAGAAATTTCTAATCGATTTGATGCCTATGCAAATCGGCGGATTCGATGTGGTGGTTGGGATGGATTGGCTAGCGGAGAACCAAGCCTAGATCGTGTGCTCTCAGAAAATGATCCGACTACCCGTTGCAGATAGCGAGACAGTGGTGATCTACAGTGAGAGAAAGAAGGGTGAAGTGGCGATCATCTCGATGATTAAAGCGCATAAGTGCTTAGCGAAGGGATGTTCATCATTCTTGGTGTACGCGATAGATACCAATCTCAAGAAGAGAAAGATTGAAGACATTAGATTAGTGCACGAGTAGTCCGATGTTTTCCCGGACGACTTGCTCGGCTTGCCACCCGATCGCCAGGTGGAGTTTCGGATTGACCTTGTTCCAGGGCTCGAGATCCCTTCGAGATGCAAAAGATGATGACTCAACTCCAAGACCTTCTTGAGAAGGGTTTCATAAGACCGAGCTCGTTGCCTTGGGGAGTGTAACACCCTTAAATCTGGAAATATCAACTAATTTAGAAATTTCTAAATACATCGATAACTGATTCATCTACAACAACAATTTAAGGTTTAACTTCAATAAACACATTTCAATCTTTATACACGGTCTAAATAGGGATGGATATTACTAAAAACCCAATAACAGTCACTATCTCCAAAATGCGGAAGACTTCACCAAACTACTTACCCTCGTGTAAAACTAGTGCTCATCTCTTCATAGTATTGCTAGAACCAATCCCCAACTGGAACCTGATGCACATGCTGAAAAATAAAAGGTTAGGCTTAACGCCTAGTGAGCTCAAGAGTTTTCATCATAGATATGTAAAACAATAAACCTTAAGAGTGTTATTTAAAACGTGATTTTCCCAAAATAAAATACATTAAGACTGAAAGCAATCTCTTTTCCAACATTCATCATTTTCATGATTAAAACCACGATACAAACGTTCCTTCGAATATAAATCCAAAACCCAAAACTCACGCAAAACATAACTTATACTTTAACGACCAAATACTGAAAAACGTGGGTAAACTCTATCATCCAAAACATCCAAAAACGTGGATAAGATTCAATATTCAAAACCTTAGAACATGGATATCAACCCATACTCAAAACGTCGCCGAAAACATGGATTATAAAACTCCATACCCAAAACAACACCTTTCGGTGACGGGGGAGACCCGATTACATTGCACGTGACGGAACACAAAAGTAGGTCACATAACTATGTAAAAAAACCAAAACGTATGAGTTATACTCATAAAACATATCGAGCTCAACTCCTCTAAGTCTGTTACTCGAAAACACAAGTCAATCCCCTCTGAGTCTATTCTTGAGAGTTCCAAAACGGGAACTTATGCACAATGGAATTACACCTTACTTCCCATGGGACGTTGCTCGACTATATAGGTCCACACCTTACTTACCATGGTGGCCCGATGCCTATTTCGTGCCAAAGTGGTGAACTTGTCCAAAACGGGACATTAAGAACACCGTGCCTATGGATCCATTGCACTACAGTCGAGAACTTAACATGACTCCAAATGAATGAACTAGCGCATCCAAAACATGTAATTCTCAAATAAAATGCAATAAATGCAAATCATAACCAAAGCTCTACAGTGAGCTATTAAAATTAGGAAAATGTCCCCAAGACCAGACGAGGTCCAAACGGAGCCATAGGCTCAACAAATCATAGACCAATTGTAAGAAAATCATAAAATGAAATCGAACATAAACAACCCGCATATATGAAAACCCATGCTCCAAAATATGGAGATAACTCCAACATAATTTAGATTGGGACAAAACATTTTCCAAGTGAGTTTATAACATTTATCCTTTCAAAACGTCCCATAACACAAAATCAAGCATTTCTCCAAAATACACAATGAAATGCATTTATACTAAAAAATCTACTTCCATGAAATAAATCATTAAGATACCAAAATATATGATTTATTTATCAAAATGCCCAAAATCCCAAAAGTGGGTGTTTTACAAATTTATGAAGTTAGACACTTCAAATAATCAAAATTCATCAAATAATTTAGCAGTTAATAATTTTATGTAAAACATATAAACACTTTAAAATAGAAATTTTGGTATGTACACCGTTTTCACAAATCAACTTGAACTGACCTTGCTAGATTTATGCTAAATCTAGATTTCCCCCTAACCTGAGCTCCTTTGAAGAAACTTGGATCTTCAAGCCAAAAACTTCCAAAAAACTATAACCACAAGTTTCCACACATAAATAATCATATTCAACCATTTAGAATCATTCCCCAAACATTTTGTATCAAAATCCCCATTTTGGCCAAAACCCTAATTTTGACCTAATTTCTCCGAAATCATCAAATTCGAAATTTGCGAAACATAAACACTAGGAGATCATCAAATGAACATTTATAACCCATATAAATGTTTAGAGAAGATGAGGATGAACTCACCAAATAGGTTTTGATAGAAACCTTAGAAACTTAGTCAAACTTGGAGAAAGTTGGAGATGGAGTGTTTGAAGCCCTAAGTTTAAAAATCTCTATCTTGAGGATGATGACTTCAAAAGATGGTGTTAAGACCCTCTAGAATGCTCCAAAAACGTCTCCAAAGGAAGCCTTTAAGTTGAGAGCATTTTCTTTGAAATGGGTGAGGACTTATGAGGATAAGATGCCAAAAAAGTAGCATAAAAGCTCCCTGCTACCCGTCGGCGACCTTGACATCGCGATTGTGCCCTGGCATACTCGCCAGGCACAATTGCCTGGAATGTACCAAAAACGGGGTTTGTTCAGTGAGTATGCCATGCGACAGTGACTTTGGCACTGTCGTCGGACACTGTCGCCGAAGGTGTATCAAATGGCTTAAGCCCCCCACGACTATGCTCTAAGATAGTGCCTTATGGCACAGTTGCCAAGCACTGTCGCCCAACACGCCTAAGCCCCGAAAATCCAACTTTTCTTGCGACGAAACCGATGATGAGAATACATGATTTAGAGGAGTGAATATTAATTATTGGGTTTACTTTTCATCAAGATTTCCGGGTGTTACAGGGAGCTCCAGTCTTGTTCGTTAAGAAGAAAGACGATATTATGCAGATGTATATCGACTATAGAGAATTGAACAAGGTGACAGTGATGAACAAGTCTCCACTTCCAAGGATCGATGACTTGTTCTACCAACTTCAAGGTGTGGGTTGCTTCTCAAAGATTGACCTCCGTTCAGGATATCATCAAGTGAAGCTGAAGAAGGATGACATCCCGAAGACGGCGTTTAGGACACAATATGGTCATTACGAGTTTCTAGTAATGCCGTTCGACCTAACCAATGCGCCAACGATATTTATGGACTTGATGAACCGAGTGTGCCGACCTTTCCTCGACAAGTCGGTGATATTGTTCATCGACGACATTCTAGTGTACTCCAAGAGCGAAGAGAATCAGGAGCAACATCTCCGAGAAGTCCAAGAAGTGCTAAGGTGAGAGAAACTCTACGCAAAGTTTTCAAAGTGTGACTTTTGGCTTTGGGAGGTACAGTTTTTGAGACATGTAGTCATAAAGGAAGGAGTGAAGGTGGACTCCACGAAGATCGAGGCGATGATGAACTGTGAACCTCCCAAGAGTCCTCAGAAATTCGAAGCTTTCTAGGATTAGACGGATACTATCGGAGATTCATTCAAGATTTTTCCAAGATAGCTTCATCGCTGATGACCCTAATCCGAAAGAACGTGAAATTCGTGTGGACCGATAGTCAAGAAAAGGCATTTCGGACTCTACAAAGGAAACTTTCCGAAGATCCAATCTTATCTCTACCCGACGGGTCGGAAGATTTTGTGTTATATAGTGACGCGTCGAAGATGGGTTTGGGTTGTGTTCTAATGCAAAGGGGCAAGGTGATTGCCTACACGTCAATGCAACTCAAGGTGCATGAAATCAACTACCTTACTCATGACTTGGAATTGGTGGTGGTGGTGTTTGCTTTGAAGTTATGGCGACACTACCTTTATGGTACGAAGTGCACTCTCTACACGGATCACAAGAGTTTAAAACACATATTTGAGCAAAAGGAATTGAATATGAGACAAAGGAGGTGGTTGGAGTTACTAAAGGATTACGACTGCGAATTGCTTTACCACCCGGGTAAGGCAAACGTCGTCGAAGCTTTGAGTCGGAAAGACTATGGGGGAAATTCTTGAGCCACCTTTTCACGAATCGAGTTGGTGTCAAAACTCATTGATCAAATCAAATTGTTTCAAGCCAAAGCCTTACTAGAAGAGAACCTCCACGAAGAAGTTATATCAAGGCAACATCTACTTTTGATGGAAGACAATTAGGGAGTAAAGCTATTCAACGGGCATGTTTGGGTTCCCAAGATAGGGGGCAATCGGGAAATCCTTCTCGAGGATGCCCACAAGTCAAAATATTCTCTCCATCTGGGAAGCACAAAGATGTATCAAGATTTGAAGTTGCACTATTGGTGGCCGATCATGAAACTTGATGTGGCACGTTATGTAGAATGATGTGTGACTTGTTTGCAAGTGAAGGCCGAGCACCAACGACCTAATGTGAGTTTACAGTCCTTGGAGATTCCGAAATGGAAGTGGGGGTATATCACTATGGGATTCGTGACGAAATTGCGAAAGACCTTAAGGGGTCGTGGCACAATCTGGGTGATAGTGGATCGCTTGATCAAAAGCGCCCATTTCCTGGCCATGCGGGAAACTCTACCCATGGAAAAGCTAGCCAAATTGTACATTGATGAAGTGATATCTCGCCATGGCGTGCCGCAATCTATTGTCTCGGATCGCTATAATTGGTTCACGTCACATTTTTGGGATGGTTTGCAAAAAGAGTTGGGTACACGTGTGAAGTTGAGTACAGACTATCATCCCCAAACTGATGGCCAAAGCGATAGGATAATTCAGATGTTTGAAGACATGTTAAGATCTTGTGTGATCGACTTCAGGGGTAGTTGGGACTCGCACCTACCTTTGGTAGAGTTCGAGTACAACAATAACTACCACTCGAGTATTGGAATGGCACCGTTTGAAGCATTATATGGACGGAAGTGCCTAACTCCCGTATGTTGGCTTGGGGGGGGGGGGAACAGTTTGTTGGGCCCGAGATTGTTCAAGAGACGACGGACAAAGTCAAAGGTATCTGCGAGCGCTTAAAGGTGGCTCAGGGCCGACAGAAAAGCTATGCCGACTAGAAGAGGCGACCGATAAAATTCCAAGTAGGGGACTGTGTTATGCTAAAGATGTCCCCTTGGAAGGGAATAATCAGGTTTGGAAAGCACGAAAAACTGAGTCCCCGTTTCCTTGGACCATTCACCGTGATTAAACGAGTAGGACTTCAAGCCTACCAATTGGAACTCCTTCTGGGGATGAGTGAAATTCACAACATATTCCACGTTTGCTACCTTCGAAAGTGCCTAGCGGAGGAAGAAAGCGTCATCCATCTATCAAAGATTTGGGTTGACGAGGGAAACCATTGTGTTGAGGAACCTGACGCGATTTTGGAGAAGAAGACGAAAAATCTTCGTCACAAGGAAGTCACAATGGTTAAGGTCCAATAGAAGCACCATCGGGGTGCAAATGTGACTTGGGAGGTGGAGGACGATATGAAGTTAAGATATCCACACCTCTTCACTTAGCCGAGATTTCAAGGAAGAAATCTTCTCCAAGTTGGGGAGAATTGTAACACCACTGATTTTAGTACGTCCCTATCTAGTACCTCTTTATTTAGTGTAATCTATAATTGGATTTTAAATCTTATTTACGAACCTAGAGTTGGGATCGAAAGCATCTCGGGTCGAGAACAAGAGTAATGAGGCTTCGGTACACCGAGAGCGACTGTGCCCGCGATTGTGACAGTGGTCACTCTCTCAGGGCACAACCGCGAGGAGTGAACCGCAAGTGGGGAAGAGGTGGCGACTATGCCACACGATTGTGACACCAGTCACTCTTGCGGGGCATTGTCGTGGGAAGTGTACCGCGGGTAGGGTACTTGGCGCGACCTTGCCAGCGATTGTGACAGATGTCACAGTCGCAAGGCACTATTGCGATCGGGGCCAGACCCATTTATTCCATAAATCCAACTTTTTGACCTAATTTTCTCATTCTTGCTTGGTTGAGTCGATTTTTGAGAAGACAAAGGTAGGTCATCTCTCTCTCTCTCTCTCTCTCTTTCTCTCTCTCTCTCTCTCTCTCTCTCTCTTCATTCATTATTTTTGGAAGGAACATCAAGTGATGATTTAATGGTTGGTGTAGGAATCTTTGACATTTATTAGGAGGTCCTAGTGATTCAAGTCTCAAGTCTCAAGCACTCATTCTCTCTTTAATCCATCAACTACCTAAGGTTTGTATACAACTTTGCAAGGTGAGTGTATTTACATATTTAAACTTCATACATGTTGTTTGTCTTGCATTAAAGTTATTGTACACTCTTAAACTAGAGGATTTTGGATTTGGTAAGTTTTTGACCTAAAAATCTATTTTTGGGATTTTAGGGCTTTGAGTATGAATGAAATGGTTTGAGAACTTATATGGACTATAAATAAAGTATAATTATGGTTTCTACATATATTCCATTGTCAACATTTTGCTCTTATTGTATTTTTGGAAATCCAAATAAAACTAGGGTTTTGAGAAAGTTGGATTTTTGTTCAAAGGTATATGTTGTGGCCTCATTATTGAGATAAACATTGTTAATAGCATATGGTGATTTTAGTTTATATGTGTTATTGCATCATTAACGTGGTAAGTTACCAATGGATGTTCATTGGTAAGAAATTTCTATGCTTAGACAAATAATGTGACAATGGAAGGTGTTTTGGTTTGGTTTGGTTTTGGTTTAGTGCAATGGATCCATAAGCACAGTGTTCCAATGTCCCGTTTGGACATTGAGTTCACCATTTTGGCATGGAATAGGCATCGGGTCATGTAACACCCCGATTTTTGAAAGGTATCATTCCAAGTTAATTCAGAAACCGAGATATAAAGGAAAAATAAGATTTTTGATTTTGGACTTGAATCCTTGATTTTATAGTCTAGATGGATGAAGGATTCAATTACGAGTCCAACGGTTCTTTCCGGAGCAAAAACGGAGCTATAACAAAGAAGTTATGAACAAAACGAAATTTGAACATTTGTGAGGAGGCTGAGTGTGCCACTGGGTGTGGTGCACAACCCGTGCGCCCTCCCTTCACAAATAGCGCACGGGCCGTGCGCATGGTGCAGAGCCCTTATACGGGCATTAAATAACTTTAACCCCAAATATCCTCATTTCTCATCTTTCTCATTTCTCTCATTCTCTCCCAAGCCTTCCTCTCAACCTACCTCATCTAAACTCCTACCAAACACCAAATCATCACCAAGTGTTGCTAGAGTGAGGATCTTCACCCAAGGACTCAGTTTGGAAGCTTCATCACCAACCTCATCTTCATCTTCTCCAAGTGTTCTTTACCATTGTTGACCAAATTTGGAGGTTTTCTAATAAACCTACTTGTAAGTCATTCTAACCATTTCTAAACCATGGAATAAGTTATAAAAGCTTCATTGATGGTTTTCTAGTATTTGATTTCTCTAGATTTCGGTTTAGATCTTTGTTGGAAGTTTTGGGTCAAAATTAGGGTTTTGCCCAAAATAGAGATCTCGTTAATTAAGTGTTTGGGAATCAATTATTTATGGTAGATAAGGTATATTTATGGTTGGAACCTTGTGAATCTAGGTTTTTGGAAGATTTGGTTTGAAGGACCAAGTTTTTTCAAGGAAGGATATAAGTGGGTAAATACTAGATTTAGCTTAAATCTAGCAAGGTGGGTTTACTAAACTTTTGTTAAAACTGGATACACATCATAATTGCTTAATTGTTGTTATTATCACATATTTGCTCAAAATGGTCATCTTTACGGGTTTATGTATTTGATGGTATTTCCATGAGATTATGTGAGATATGTGTATATGAAGTATTATCCCATGATTTACTCTATGTTGTGTAATTATTTGGGGATTTACATTATGTATGCCCACAATGGGTATTTGACATGATTATGGAATATATGTTTGGTATAACATGATGATTTCCATTCGGGATACACTCTTGGTGTTATTGTATCTACAACGTGGTTATGTGGATATTTAAGTCTTATGTTAGACTCATGCTATTAGGAGGGATATATCATACCCATGGTTGGTATTGAAGTACATTTGGTTGAAGAATACCTAAGGACCTCCTATAGGCATTATGTTGGACGAACCAAGTTAATGACACAAGGAGGATGTAGTCGGAGGCACCACCGTGATGGTATGTGCCTAGACCTCCACCACTCGGATAAGGTGGAATTTTCGGGTGTGCCGGGCCTTTGGGATGCGCCACTCGGATAAGGTGGAATTTCCGGAGGGCATCAAGGTACATCGACTCTGGGGTGGAATTGATTGGTACTATGGGTCTCCCCTGTTGACTCCATACATGTGGAAAATTGGTTAACTGCTGATAAGAATTGTATATGTTCTACCATGCTATTTATTGTTCAACTCACTAGGCTTTTTGGCCTAACACTTGTTTGGTGTCGATGTGTATCTCAGGTTTTAGCGGCGTCGGTCCTAAGCTGGCGTAGTGCTTGGGTGAGAGATTTGGGAATATCGATTTTGGACTTACTATTGGTAGAGAATCCTTTGAGTCTATAAATGACACCCTTGATTGTAATCTCTTTTCTGGTTATAGAAATTAGATTAGTTGGTTGTTATTTATTATCCGTTTAATTACGATTGTATTTAAACAGGTTTGTGTATTTTCCCCATTTTTTGGAGGCTCTTGCTTTGGCAATTTTAAATACCGCATGTCCGTTTTTTGGATTTTTGTTATCCCTATTTTTAGGGTGTTACAAGTTGGTATCAGAGCTCTAGTTTAAGTGAACTAGGCATGAACATAAGATGTCTAGACTTAGACTGAGTATGTTAAGCAATGATTGTGAGATGGGTAGAATTTCTAAGATGGGTTAGTCTTAGAGTCGACGGAAACTATGGTTATCAAGCGTTGTGGCGATGGTAACGAGAACCTTTATGTATTATATGTTCATAATCTTACCTAGCTAATGTGATTATGAGGATATTTATACGTGATGGTACTTGAAATGCTGTTACCGTGACAATTGATAAGGTAGTAATACGTTCTCTTGTGCTTGGTTTTCTAATGTTATAATATTTGGTAGACGTAGTAGTACGTTTCCTTCGTGTTCAATTATGTTAATCTCCTTCTTATTCATCATCGTGCTTGTATGAACTGCCTTGGTATGTCGACCGTTGGAGTAATAAGAAAGCTTCTGGATGGGTAACTATTAGAAATAGTTGATGATTTAATTATTCGTCACTTGGAGTAACGGTAAGTATGGTTATTGCATTAAGTGGACAGTTTCGAGTCGGATTAATTGGTTGGATTAGAATCATTGACTTTTGAATCGGTGTATTCGAGGAGAATTGTAAGGTGAACCTATGAAGTCCGTGGTTTTCCTTTAAGATGTTGAATATCTGGATGACGATAGTGTAACTATAGAAATCGAGGAGCGTGAGTTCAAGTTGATTTGTTAAAACGGTGTACATGCCAAAATGGTTATTTTAAAGTGTTTTACATGAAATGGTTAACTACTGGTAAGTTTTGAGTATTTTGAAGTAAAAATGTATTTTACTTGGTATTTGTCAAAGTGTGAGTATTTTAATGAGTTTTCGTATTTGATATACTTGGCTTATTTTAGTTCCTTAAAATACTCATATTTGGAATTTGGACGTCTTGATAAGTAGTAGCATGATTATAGCATTTTGGGATTTCGTACAAATAGAGTCCATTTCATGACTTAAGCATCTTGGTAATTTTGGTACAAATGAAGTCTATTACATGTTGTATGCATTTTTGTGAATTTGCATTCATAAACCCTTTTGAAAATCTTTGGTTCCAATACGTGTTGAGTTTTGGGTTAATCACGTCTTTGAGGCATGTGTCTTTATAAACGTCGCTTAAAGACATTTCATTATTTGGGGGACCGATAATTATTGGTCAAATGGATTTTGAGCATTTTAGCTCGGTGTTGGCTTAAAAGAGTCTTGTGGACATTGGCCCAGTTTTAATGGATCGATGTAGAATCCAATTTATGACGTACATCTTAATGCATTTCATTGCATATGCATAATCGTTACACGCTCAAGTGCTTTTGTCATTCATGTGTAGTCGCGTATTTTGGGCTGTGTTGCATTGGATCCATAGGCACGTGAGTCAGTCTTATTGGATGGTCAATTGGGTAGTACGGGGTTGGACTCCGGGACTCATGTTTTATGATCAAAACTTGACAAGTAGGCACTAGGATGAGGTAGTCTTGGGCGACACTGTGTGGGTGTGCGCCTAGATCTCCGCCGTAGGGGAATTTCCTCAGTTGTAGTCCTCGGATGTGCCGGGCCTTTCGGGTGTCCTTTGTGGCATCAAGGTATCTCGTCTCTTGGGTGGAACTTGTCAAGGGTTCGTAGGGACACTTGGGCTTTCATGTCGTCAGGTGTCGTACGATGAACGTTGTAGGAGTAGCATACTTCGTGCTCTTCCACTCTCAACGGATACGGGTATCCCCATTATTGGTCGCTGTATTTTGGATATTTAATTATCCATTTGGTGCATAAGATTTTATAAACCGTTGGAAAATCCATGTCATTGGACTAGGAGTCGTTTTGGAAACATGAAGAGAAAGAGTTCATTTGGAAAACATTTTGTTGCAACCAATGGGAAGTTTTGATTATTTGAAATGTTTAGTTTTATGAACATGTCGAGTCATCCATTTTGGAATCTTTGGGTATTTTGGTAAATAAATCATGTTGAGATGTTTTCTCGATGATTTTACATATGTAATTGGAATTCAATTGGCGTAAGTGTCATTTCGTGTATTTGATCTTATAAACCTTTGCCAGAAAATACATATTATTGTGTTAGGAGGCATTTTAAAAACATAAGAATACGATTTCCTTTGAAAAATGGTTGTCTCAACCAGCAATGAGATTTTAGTTAATTATACTTTTGGTCATGTATGCATATCTTATTGGAAATTTCCGTCATGGTATTTTAGCCAATATTTTAGAACGATGAGAGCATGTTTTAACCGGGTGCATACACATGTCGATCTGCTAGCTTTGTGATATAAACGGTCGCATGCAATTTTGTAGTGAAATCTTATTTCGTGCCGCATTGTGACTGAAAGAGAGAAAACTTTAAAAGTTCGATATTATGAGCAGGTGGTCTTGGATTTTGCGAACATTTTATTTATACAGTTTGGAATTAAACTAAATACTCTTACAATTGCTCAAATCGCATGCATATGTCTTTACTAAATGTTGGAGAATAAACCAATGTATGCGAGTCACTATGAGAAGTTTTATTTCATGACATTTCATGGTTAATTACAGAAATTTTAAGGTTCGAATTTTGCGAATTTCCCTTCTGTAGCTTTGTATGAAAGATTTATGGTATTTCGGATAGAACTTTTGCCCAGAACATATTTCAGTTATTGATTTTACTGATAGGAGTTTTTCCGCAATGCATGAAATGAATTTTCGGTTTGCATGTCATAGTAATTACAATTTTGGGCAAGTACGTTTTATCGGTGCGGCCTAAATTTGAAACGCGAATAAAAATATATATACATATTTATTTATTTATGTTCCTATTGTGTTGTTACATTTGGGAAATGATCGGACGTATATAGGTTTTGTTGGAAATTTTATTTTCCGACTTTTTGTGTTAAATTAAAAGATTTTAAAGTTGAAGTTGTGAAATCCTCTTTTGTGAGTTGTACAAACTTTTGTTGCTCGTGTTATAGGGCGGAAAGTTATTTTCATATGCATGGCATAAATTGATGTATACTAAGACCATGGTAGTCCGTTGAAAATTTTGTTACACATGTTTCGTTATCGTTTTATTAGCATATGTAATGAGCAAATGAGTTTTGAAAATGGTTTTATATGTGTGGCATTGGCGATCGATTTTGAAAACTATCGAATGCACGATAGTGTATTTTCACCGCACGTTTAATTGTTATAAAACTTATGTATTTGAGAGTTTTATAAATTTCAAATTGGCATCATAGTGTGAAAAACCTTGAACTCATTGGGCTATAGGTGTAAGTCCCTCGTGTTAGGAGTCAATATTAAGGATTTAAAGAGTCCTCGGAGTTTGAGGCGTTAGACAAGTGTTTTCTCTCAGTTAGTTAGGTAACGATCTTTATGCTTCGTTAAACCTACGGATTAAAATCGTGTTCGGTTGTCTGGGTTTGGTTGGTTTTGGAATTGTGGGATTTTGATGCAACGATATGTTATGTGTCGGTGGTGTACTATATTGTTGGGTATTCGTGATTAATGATGATGTTATGGTTGACTGGTAACGATGTTGGATTTGGGTGACTATTTCCAAGAGTAGGTGTCAACTTTGAATCGACATTACTATTCGGGAAGGAAATATTTGATAGTATACCCACGTTTGCAGAATGGCCGTCTCGAGGTTAGGTGTTGGCGCGTAAGTTGAGGACAATGATTTTTGGTGTGCTTCAATGTATTCTGTTAGATCTGGTGCGTCTGTAGGACGAGCGGTAAACTTAAGGAAATTAGACGTCGATAATTAAGAAATCAACCATTGGTATGTTGATAATTGTCAGTACTTTCGTTGATTTGGAAATCGATGCTTGAGAGCATGGTGGGAGTTGGTGGTAATGTTTATTGGATGCATTTGATGAGAATGTCGAGGTGGATTTTAAGTACAAATCAATTATCAAGGAGACCTTGATACGTCGTATTTGGAGGTATCTTAACGAAATGTTTGATTTGGGGTATTTTTGGTGGAAATGATTGAATAAGGCTATAGGTTACTCTTGGGGTAATATGAGCAATCTAAGGTTGGGAGGCAATCGAGATTTAATGATTAAGAAAATGGTTAATCAGGGACTCAATGTTCATCCTGACATCGACAAAATATATTGAACGATAAGATTTAGTCTGTAATGGCACGGTATGAGAAACACAACGACAACCTAAACCGGGATGCAATCGGGCCGTATATGAGGTGAAGTCTCATGAAGGTATTCCTTTTTGGACAGTAAATCAATCAATATTTCCAAGTGTGATGTTGGGTGTTTGGTGGTTCCAGATTTCGAGGACGAAATCTCTTTTAAGGTTGGGAGGATTGTAACACCCCGATTTTTGAAAGGTATCATTCCAAGTTAATTCAGAAACCGAGATATAAAGGAAAAATAAGATTTTTGATTTTGGACTTGAATCCTTGATTTTATAGTCTAGATGGATGAAGGATTCAATTACGAGTCCAACGGTTCTTTCCGGAGTAAAAACGGAGCTATAACAAAGAAGTTATGAACAAAACGAAATTTGAACATTTGTGAGGAGGCTGAGTGTGCCACTGGGTGTGGCGCACGACCCGTGCGCCCTCTCTTCACAAATAGCGCACGGGCCGTGCGCATGGTGCAGAGCCCTTATACGGGCATTAAATAACTTTAACCCCAAATATCCTCATTTCTCATCTTTCTCATTTCTCTCATTCTCTCCCAACCCTTCCTCTCAACCTACCTCATCTAAACTCCTACCAAACACCAAATCATCACCAAGTGTTGCTAGAGTGAGGATCTTCACCCAAGGACTCGGTTTGGAAGGTTCATCACCAACCTCATCTTCATCTTCTCCAAGTGTTCTTCACCATTGTTGACCAAATTTGGAGGTTTTCCAATAAACCTACTTGTAAGTCATTCTAACCATTTCTAAACCATGGAATAAGTTATAAAAGCTTCATTGATGGTTTTCTAGTATTTGATTTCTCTAGATTTCGGTTTAGATCTTTGTTGGAAGTTTTGGGTCAAAATTAGGGTTTTGCCCAAAATAGAGATCTCGTTAATTAAGTGTTTTGGAATCAATTATTTATGGTAGATAAGGTATATTTATGGTTGGAACCTTGTGAATCTAGGTTTTTGGAAGATTTGGTTTGAAGGACCAAGTTTTTTCAAGGAAGGATATAAGTGGGTAAATACTAGATTTAGCTTAAATCTAGCAAGGTGGGTTTACTAAACTTTTGTTAAAACTGGATACACATCATAATTGCTTAATTGTTGTTATTATCACATATTTGCTCAAAATGGTCATCTTTACGGGTTTATGTATTTGATGGTATTTCCATGAGATTATGTGAGATATGTGTATATGAAGTATTATCCCATGATTTACTCTATGTTGTGTAATTATTTGGGGATTTACATTATGTGTGCCCACAATGGGTATTTGACATGATTATGGAATATATGTTTGGTATAACATGATGATTTCCATTCGGGATACACTCTTGGTGTTATTGTATCTACAACGTGGTTATGTGGATATTTAAGTCTTATGTTAGACTCATGCTATTAGGAGGGATATATCATACCCATGGTTGGTATTGAAGTACATTTGGTTGAAGAATACCTAAGGACCTCCTATAGGCATTATGTTGGACGAACCAAGTTAATGACACAAGGAGGATGTAGTCGGAGGCACCACCGTGATGGTATGTGCCTAGACCTCCGCCACTCGGATAAGGTGGAATTTTCGGGTGTGCCGGGCCTTTGGGATGCGCCACTCGGATAAGGTGGAATTTCCGGAGGGCATCAAGGTACATCGACTCTGGGGTGGAATTGATTGGTGCTATGGGTCTCCCCCGTTGACTCCATACATGTGGAAAATTGGTTAACTGCTGATAAGAATTGTATATGTTCTACCATGCTATTTATTGTTTAACTCACTAGGCTTTTTGGCCTAACACTTGTTTGGTGTCGATGTGTATCTCAGGTTTTAGCGGCGCCGGTCCTAAGCTGGCGTAGTGCTTGGGTGAGAGATTTGGGAATATCGATTTTGGACTTACTATTGGTAGAGAATCCTTTGAGTCTATAAATGACACCCTTGATTGTAATCTCTTTTCTGGTTATAGAAATTAGATTAGTTGGTTGTTATTTATTATCCGTTTAATTACGATTGTATTTAAACAGGTTTGTGTATTTTCCCCATTTTTGGGAGGCTCTTGCTTTGGCAATTTTAAATACCGCATGTCCGTTTTTCGGATTTTCGTTATCCCTATTTTTAGGGTGTTACAGGTCACCATGGTAAGTAAGGTGTGAGCCTATATGGTCGGGCAGGTCCCATGGGCAGTAAGGTGTAATTCAATTGTGCATGAGTTTCGGTTTTGGAATTCTCAAGAATAGACCTAGATGTGTTGACTTGATGTTTTCGAGCAACAGACTCAGAGGAGTTGAGCTCATTAAATGATTGATGTTTATTTGTACCATGTTATGATCACTAATGGTTTACTTGTTTGCTTTGATTTAGCTCACGGCTATATCCACCGAACAACGACAAATGGGTTTATGATTTCCATTCCTAATTTATTTATCCTCACTAGGCTTTAGCCTAACACTTGTTTATTTGGTTGTCTTGTATAACATGTCATCTTAGCGGTGGGGCTCGTCGGGATTGAGTGGACGACCTTGGAGTCGAGAGTGGTCTTTTTGGAGAATTATAGACCGATACATTGGATTTTGAGGATATTCATTTTGGAGGATTAGCGACACCCAACTATAATCTATTTTGATAAATTTAGATTATTAGGTTGTCGATTTATATTTTTCATTTCAATTGGGTTTGTATAAGCCATACTCTAATTCTCCGTTGGGGGTGATACACTTTAGTTTCAAATGTTATTATAGTATTATTCAAGTTCTACTTGACCCCACGATAGAGTGTACAGGTTTACTCCAGTTTTAGACATCATATTGACCATAAATTTTAGAATGTTACATCTTTACCTCGTGACGTTGAATTTGCCACTTGAATTCCGCCCAATCGCCCCCAAATGAATCAGTTATGAGTTTCTTCTCCTCCAAAGTCCGAACATGCACACACCTTGCTAAAAGTCGACTAGGAGCTGAAAATGAGAGTCCCCTCTCAATAACTCTCTTATTTACAACTTCGGTCCCTGAAGAATAGAAAAGATTTCACTTTCCTCTCTCAACTATATACATATAATATTTAAATCAAGAGAGGGTTATTACACAATATGTTGTTGACAAAAAGTTGACCGTTTTATTAATATTTTTATAAGACACTTTTGAAAATGTCCTATTAGTCTTTTATATTTATGAATAATTTTCAAAATTATCATATAAAAATGTTAATCAGATGATTTATTTATTGTGTTTTATTAGTTTGTCAACTTCGTAAATAAAATTTGTTATGTCATTAACTTCGTCCTAACAACGTAGATCAAACATTGGTTTTTGATTCCATAAACTTAAAATCCCACTAAGCATTATATGAAGACATATATATGTTCTAAATACCCATTTTATTGTAATGTCTACAAATAAATTATTATAATATTTTATTTATTTATTCATAATAAATATAAAATTTGCTTACATAATTTCATAGATTTTAATAACAAACCAAAATTTTTGTAATAGAAACACATTTTTTTCCTGTACTATACAATAACATTGGAATTTAAATTTATTTCTATTTTTACGTGAGATATAAATATTTTAGTTTGATTTCATTTGTTAGAAGATGAATATGATTGAAGGAGACGATGAATATGCTGAAGGTTTGAAACCTCGATATATTGATTGAGAGAAAACGTACATAGTGTAAAGTAAATAATGAGAGAGCTTAACCTAGACTATAAAATACAAACTATTTATACAAAGACTATATGGGCCTGAGCCTTATATGGACATGGGCCTGGGCCCTCTACACATATACATTAACATCCCCCCTCAAACTCAATCGGGAGAAGAATGAGCCAGATGTAGTTTGGAAACTAGATCACGAAACCGTCCTGGTAGATGAGCTTTAGTGAAAATGTCGGCCGGTTGATCAAGAGTTGAAATAGGAAGAAGCTGAATAGTCTTACGAGTCACATGTTGACGAACAAAGTGACAGTCAATTTCAATATGCTTTGTTCGCTCGTGGAAGACATCATTGTGAGCAATCTGAATTGCACTGTTGTTGTCACACCACAATGGAGTAGGAGATTGTTGAGGAGCCCCCATGTCAGAGAGTAGCCAGCGTAACCACACAAGTTCTTGAGCCGTGTCCGCTAGTGCTCGATACTCAGCTTCAGTACTGGATCGAGCTGTGAGAGATTGTTTCTTGCTTCACCAAGATATAAGAGAGTCGCCAAGAAAGAAACAGTAGCCGGTAGTGGTGCGACGATCAGTCATGTCACTGTCCCAATCAGCATCAGAAAACCTCGCAAAGTCAATGATGAGGTGGATAGAAAATGAAGGCCATGAAACATGGTCCCTTTTAAATATCGAAGAATGCGCAGGACATCAGCGTAGTGATCAGAACAGGGTGCAGATATGAACTGACTGACAATATGAATAACATAGGCAATATCAGGTCGAGTCACTATCAGATAGACAAGTGACCCCACTAACTGGCGATATAAAGTAGGATCACGCAGAGGAGGTCCAACATTTGGAGCCAAATGAAGGTTGTGCTCAAGAGGAGTGGATGCCGTTTTGTTGTCAGTAATCCTAGCTTTTGACAAAAGATCTGAGGTGTATTTGGCTTGACAAAGATAAATTCCCGATGGATCTGAGAGCACCTCAAGACCAAGAAAATAGTGTAAAGAACCAAGATCCTTCATCTCAAAATAGGAGCTGAGAGATGACTTCAGATTTGCTATGCCTGTAGAGTCACTGCCAGTAATAATCATATCATCCACATACAGGAGAAGTAAGATTGTGTCAGCCTCAGTGGTCCGAGTAAACAGTCCTGAATCATAGTTGCTGGGTGAGAAGCCCAGAGAGGTGACTGTGGAACTGAATTTCTCAAACCAAGCTCGCGGAGCTTGCTTGAGTCCATAAAGAGCCTTCCGAAGACGACAAACATGACCTTGTGGAAGTCGAACGCCTGGAGGAGGTGTCATATAGACTTCCTCAGATAAGTCTCCGTTCAAGAAGGCATTCTTAACATCCATCTGAAAGAGAGGCCATTGTTTGGTAGCTGTAATGACTAGGAGACTGTGAATAGAGGTGACTCGAGCAACAGGCGCAAATGTCTCCTCATAATCAATACCGTACTCTTGATTGAAGCCCTTAGCCAAGACGAGCTTTGTACCGATCAATAGAGCCATCGAATTTTGTCTTGATTTTAAACACCCATTTGGAGCCAATGGGTGACTTGCCTGGTGGAAGATGGACAGATTCCCATGTCTGAGCTTTGTCAAGAGCATTAAGTTCCTCATCCATAGCTTTCTGCCAATCAGGGTTAGAGGAGGCTTCCTTGTAGGAAGTAGGTTCGTGATTTGACACCAGAGTAGCATAAACATGATAATCACGGAGATGAGAAGGAACTTGTCTTACCCGATCTGATCGTCTAACATTCTGAGATTGAGAAGTTCCAGGAGCCAGAGACTTAGCAGGCACCTCAGATGTTGGCTGTGCGGATGGAGCAGATGATTGATGTTGATCAGGAATACTAGTAGAGGCAGGCTGTGTAGGGGTAGTAGACTCTGAAGGAGAGGCAGACTCATAAGGAGTTGGAACAACAGGTGGAGGTGATATGATGTCAGACTGGAGTGAGTCCAATGAGACGGAGGCATCAGTGAAGAACGGAGTGGTGAAGTTAGGAGACTCACGAAACTTGGATATAGAAGAAAAAGGAACATGTTCCCAGAAGGTAACATGACGAGATATACGAAGACGCTGGGAGATAGGATCCCAACAACGATAACCCTTGTGTTCAATACCATATCCAAGGAAGCAGCAAAGTCTGGAGCGAGGTTCAAGTTTGGTATGTTCATGAGATTGTAATTAAATAAAACAAGCACTACCCCAAACTTTTAGAAGTTCATAGGCAGGGGTGACCTCATAAAGAGCCTCATAAGGAGATTTATTATTAAGGATGGGAGTAGGGTGACGATTGATAGTATAAACTGCAGTGAAAGCAGCTTCACCCCAAAAACGTTATAGACATTTAGCAGAGATGAGAAGAGTGCGAACCGTATCAAGAATATGACGGTGTTTGCGTTCGGCACAACCATTTTGAGGAGATGTGCCGGGACAGGAGTACTGAGAGAGAGTCCCCTGAGATTGAAGAAAGGAGAGAAGAGATGACTCTTTGTATTTCATAGCATTGTCAGCTCTAAGAATCTTTATGGATTTTGAGAACCGGGTGTGAATCATCCGGGCAAACATAATATAAATTTTGGGTAGTTCCGAACGATGTTTCATTAGATATATCCATGTGAAACGTGTATGGTCATCAATAAAAATAACAAAATATCGAGCACCCCCCATGGATGGATGTGGTGCTGGTCCCCATACATCAGAATGAATAAGATCAAAAGAAGAAGTAGAACTAAACTCATTCAATTCAAAAGGTAAAGCATGGTGTTTGCCAAGTTTGCATGATAAACAAGAAATATTGTCAGTTGATACATAATTTCCTAACAACCCTAAATGAGCTAATGATTTTATTCTAGCTAGAGATAAGTGACCCAGCCGGGCATGCCACAACTCAAAAGAAGAAGTGCTGGAAACGGAAGCAACAAGACTTGAAGAGGGTAATGGAAGACGAAGGTAGACTACTTCAATCATCTGTCCAACTTTACGGCCGAGTCCAACTTTACGGCCGAGTCCAAGGATCTGCTTGGTCTTTAGATCCTGTACAACACAACCAGAAGAATGAAATAAAATGATCAAATTAGATTCAAGAAGCTGCGCAATCGAAACTAAGCTCAGAGATAGTTTCGAAACATTTAGAACACCCGGTAATTGTATATGAGGAGTGGAAACATTTCCACTAAAGGATACCGGTAGGCCAGTGTTGTCAGCATTTCTGACTGACGTAAATTGCTGAGGTGGTTTCTTAGAAACGAAACCATCAGTGCAAGGTGTCATATGATTGCAACACCTAGAGTCAAAAAGCCATACGTTACCTGATGCAGTTGAGTGTGGAGAATTCATACCCATAGCACCAGACATGATCTGCTCCATGAGTTCCTGATTGCGACGCATCAATTCCATTAGGTCAGGTGAGGAGGCTGGATAAACCTCAGTATCAGTAATAGTAGACCCAGCAATGGCGTGAGCCCGGTTCTGAGAACCATTGTGCTTTGAGTTCTTCGGGCAGTCAGACTCATAATGACGCGGATGAGTGATACCACACCTTCGGCACTTACGGATAGGACAATCAAGGAGAAGGTGAGCAGTAGAATGGCAAAAGGCACACTCAGATGTGTTCGTCTTTCCCACAGATTTGGAATGATTGTTGTTGGTCCATTTGCCTTTGGACTTGGGATGAGACGTGTAGAGAACGCTATCCGTAGCGGGCATCGGTGATCGCATGTGAAGACGGGTTTCTTCACTTATCAATTCTGATATTGCTTCTTCAAGAGTAGGTAATGGCTGCCTATGAAGAAGAGAAGCACGAACATTCTCAAATTTGTCAGTAAGACCCATCAGAATAGTAATCAAATGTAGTTGGTTGAAGTAGGCGGTGAATTGTTGAGCTGTGTCATCAAAAATCTGTGGTGCTCCAAGACTTATATGATCTCTGAGAGACTGCACTTCAGAGATATAAGAGTTTATGGATTGATCAGGAAGTTGACGTTTGCTCTGAAAAGTGGTCCACAGTTGATACTGATGAGATAGGCCCGATGACGTGTACCGCTTGGCGAGAAAATCCCAGAGACTTTTGGCGGTAAGGTAACCAAGAAACTGTTGGTTGATCTCAGGAGTAGTGGAGGCATTAATGAAGCCCAGAATACGAGCATTATTGATGTCCCACTCATTCATGCGTTTTGCAAAGTCAACAACATTCTCAGTTGGTTCCTGAACTGGAACTTTGGATGCACCAGTAACATAGGTGTAAAGGCCATGAGATTTTAGCAGAATTGTCTTATGATGATGCCAGAGAATGTAGTTGCTACCATTGAAAATAATCGAGATGGAATTTGAGTGACTGAGATTGGCAGCCATGGAAGTGAGAAACAGTTCAGACCGATATAGACCGGTAGGGTGGACCGGTATTAACGACCGGTAAAATGTTCAACCGGTAGAAAGTCGACCGGTAGGATGTTCGACCGATAGAATGTTCGACCGATAGGGTATTCGACCGATAAAATGTTCGACGGGTAGAAAGTCGACCGGTAGGATGTTCGATCGATAGAATGTTCGACCGATAGGGTGTTCGACCGATAAAATGTTCGACCGATAGTTCTTCCGGTCGGAGGTTAGGGTTGTGATGCGATGAACAGTAGCCTCGATAGAGTGCGGCGATGAACAGTTACCTCGATGAACAGTAACCTTGATGAACAGTAACCTTGATGAACAGTAAAACAACGATAAATAGAACAAAGATAATGGTGAGATTGCAAACAAACCTACAACTCTGATACCATGTTAGAAGATGAATATGATTGAAGGAGACGATGAATATGTTGAAGGTTTGAAACCTCGATATATTGATTGAGAGAAAACGTACAGAGTGTAAAGTAAATAATGAGAGAGCTTAACCTAGACTATAAAATACAAACTATTTATACAAAGACTATATGGGCCTGGGTCTTATATGGACATGGGCCTGGGCCCTCTACACATATACATTATAAATACTAACATTTACCAGTACTGTTCATGAACAGTGTTCATGAACAGTAACTTACAGATTTAGTCCTTGAGGTTTTTAGTAAATTACAGATTTGGTCCTTGAGGTTTTATCTCCCTGTTAGATTTAGTCCTATGTTTGTAGAGTTACAGATTTGGTCCCTATAGTTTTATTTTCCTCTTGGATTTAGTCCCCATAATTTGTTGATTCCAAAATAGACTTTCGATTTTGCATTTGCGTAATGTGTTGGTCCTCAAAACTAAAAGTTGTTAGCTCATGAGTAAATGACATTTCGATCATTTATAACTTTTTCATTTTCTAATTTAAATAAATAAAATTATATTATAAAAATTATTTTTATTATATAAGCATAAAATAAAGATCCCTTAACATGCATCGCATCTCAATGACGGTCTCTTCTCCAACCCAAAACCTTCCGCCTTCCCCATCAATCCAAGCAAATAGTCGTAGGTGATTCATGCACCAATTTTTTATTTATTAGTAAAGTAATTTATCATAATTTATTTTATGTTTAATAATGATGTAAAATTTGTTTAATTCATATTTTTATTATAATTTAATTTAGGTTTAATAACAATGTAACTTTTTTAGGTTTAATGATGTAATGTACCATTTGCCAATTTATTTTCGCTTCCTATCATACACACACATCATCCTCATAGGGCATTTTTTAAATTATAGTCATGCTGCTAACAGACACAAAATGTTTTGTTCTCATAATTGGTCATGCTCAAATTTATGGTCTTAATATTTCTTTCCATCCGCAGCAACGCGCGGACATTAATCCCACCTCGTTAACATCATTTATGAGTTTATGTATGATATTTTGCAGAATTAAATAAAACTAACAAAAGTAATGAACACGATGCATGTCGACAACAACGCCATGGAATCTGCAAAGAACCTTGAGTAAACTCGTAGGCCGTAGCTCTGTTTCTCGAAATTCTTTGAATGCTCTTTTATTTATTTATTTTCATTTTAAACCGTATTTTCTTCTATAATATGCAATATTCTTAGTAAGTTTTCAATTTAAAATTCCGTATGTCTTTTCTTTGCACGTTATTATATTAATATTATATTTTTTATATCCTAAAATAAGTGTTTATATTTACCATTTTAGTTTGTTTTAAAAGTAAATATTTATTACTCATTCTACCATTGATTATATAATGGAGGAATTTTCTATCTATATAACTAATGGTACAATTGTTATTTTTTTAATTAAAAATTGTTATAGTTATACTTTTTTAAAATTATGTATCTAATTTTTTATTATAAACATTTATTTTATGACGGAAAAAAAATACATAATATTAAGAACTTTGATTTGGTTCATCGGGTTTTTTCTCGTTTGTTGTATGAAGGACACTTTCTGAGTAATCACTTGGGTCTTATTTATTTCTTTAAACCATGCACCATATAAAATATTGCAGTTTTAATACAGAAAGTTTTGTATTTATAGAATAGAGAAAATTATCTAAAGGTTATCCTTTTGTAGCAATAAAGACCTTTATAATGTTTTTTAAAATATTAAATGAACCATCTACTTGTAACATATATTCTAAACAACAAATTTAAGATAATATTTGTAAATCAAATGCTTAATATAAAATTTAATAAAAGAGAGCGTACATATATATAGAGAGAGAGATAGAGAGAGAAGGATAGGTTCATACGAGAATGATAACGATTTAAAGGAATAAATGAATGAATATGTGCCAATCATAATAATTAAATTAATTTCTTTTTTTTTCCCTTTTTTTGGTCGACCATAAGGGTAATTAGGTCATTTTCACACATCTGAATATTTTTGGATAGTGATCATCTCCCAAAATCTAAGCGAAATTCTCTTAATCCTCTTCTCTATTGATGTCGAACAAAAAAACAATCCGATATTATCTCAATCTTCTTCTCTCTCTCTCTCTACGGATATCGATCAAATCCATGGTTGTTTCTTCTTTTTCTTCTTCCTTTCTTTGATCACGATGATTTTCTGGAGAAGACGTATCCATGGTTGTTTCTTCTTCTTCTTCTTCCTTTCTTTGATCATGATGATTTTCTGGAGAAGACGTACTAGAGGAGCACATATACTTGTCGTTTTTTATAGAAGATTTAAATCATCCGATTATAACCATGGGAAGCAGCGACTCGATGAATGTAATGGATTTATATCAGACAATTGATGTCGACATCAGTGATAAGCAAGACAAATCAGAGATGAATGTCGAAGATACTGTATTAGAAGATGTCCTTGGTTTGAATGTATTTTAGGGTTGATTTTTCAGAAATAAATCGCCACCCTGTTTTTGTTTGATTTCACTTAAGTGGGTTTTCTATTCAGTGTGTTTTAATTTGTACATTCCACATAAAATTAAGTTTCATGCAATTGTTAATTTCTCAAATGGTTTTAGTTGTGTTTTGTTCATTCTTATAATCATATATTTAAGTTGATTGAAGTTTTGCAGATATTTTATGTCTTCCAGATTTCATATGGTTATTACTAATAGGATCACCTATGATGTTGTATTGTACATTAATGGTAATTACTTATTTAGTTTGTCGTCTTTCAGATGCATTAAATTTACAATGATAATACCAGCAAATCACTTGTGATTACCCTGATAAACCAATTTTGAATTCATTATACCAGGGATCACTTGTGATTACCATGATAAACGAATTTTGAATTCATTATACCAGCAGATCACTTGTGATTACCATGATAAACCAATTTTGAATTCATTATACCATGGATCACTTGTGATTACCATGATAAACGAATTTTGAATTAATTATACCAGCAGATCACTTGTGATTAACATGATAAACCAATTTTGAATTCATTATAGCAGCGAATCACTTGTGATTACCATGGTAAACGTTTGAATTTATTATACCAGTAGATCACTTGTGATTAACATGATAAACCAATTTTGAATTCATTATAACAGCGAGTCACTTATGATTACCATGATAAACGAATTTTGAATTTATTTTCAGAAAAATCATGATTTCGGGGGGAGAGATTGAGACGTGTTGAAATAAATTAGGAAGGGATTTCTTTTTTGATTTGATATGATCATCACATCCCTAAAAAATCGCTTGCTTGATATCATTAAAAAATACCAATTTTGCCCATTTACCAACGTATTTAAAGGGTATTTTGTTGTCATTAATTACATAAAATGTCATGATTAATTTCAACCACTGATTTAATCTAATCAAGGGCTGAGATCTATCTCTTTATTCTTTTAAATACACTATGTTCTCGTTTGAACCCACCTGCGATCAAATGGAAACCACTCTAATTTTGAAAACCACGGAAACCCTCAATTTTATTGGTTAAGTTAATGAAATTGTTTCATGAAATTGTTTCATATAATTCTTTTATTGATGAAATTGTTGCATATATTTATGTTTTTTATGTAAAAATGAAAAAGTTTCATCAGACTGCGAAAATACATGAAGCAATTTTATCAGAATGAGAAAAATAGATGAAACTACATAAAAAACACAAATATATGAAATAATTTCATTAATAAAATAACTATATGAAACAACTTGATCATATTAAACAACTTTATAAACCAATTTCATTAATTTAACCAATGAAATTGACGGTTTCCAAAGTTTCCACTCTAATATGGTTTCCAATTGAAACCATCTATATATATATATATATATATATAACATTCTTGTCACATTGTTTTTAATAATTGTGTTTGTTACTCTACGATGAATTAACATCGATGATTTACGGTGAAATATAGCATTTTGACAATTGAATTGTTATTTAGATGGAATAAGAAAAATGATTTACTAATCAAAGAGGTTTAGACGATAATGCTAATTGTATGCTAGTGGATCTATAATTAATTAATTAAATACCAATTGTTTGAATATAGTATTTCTGTGGTACAAAATCAATTGTATGCTAGTGGATCTATAATTCAGGGTTGGTAGGTATATGGTAGACGTTTTTGGATGTATTGGGTAGAGTTTGAAAATTATGTATCCTTAATGATTTAATATAACAAACTTTATTCACTTCAAATTCAGATATGTAATCTATATAAGTCTATATATATTTAGTCAGGGACGGAACATAAGCTATAAAACTGCAGGGGCCGAGCTTAATATATTATATAAATTCAAAAATACAAAACATACATTATCCAAAGTCTAACATCTATGTTCTATCAACAATTGAAACAACTAACAAGTGAACAACCTAAATAGTAAAGTCTTAAAGTAAACATTTCATATCATAGAGGCATAGAGATGCATCAAAACAAATTCGACCACCAATCAAAGTAAGTAATCGAACAATTTCAAAACTCAAACAAGCAATGAGATTATGAGCAAATGAGCAATGACACTTTAAAATTAAAACTTGAATAAAATGAAAAAAAAAACTTGTGATTTAGGGGCTGTTGGAACATTGTTTGATGAAGATGAAGTTACAAAAACTGGAATTTCATTTGGATTTGGAGGATTTCGCCCCTGATTTGGTTCCTCTTCCATTGATAGATTAAGTGATTGAGTCCTTTGTCCCTGATTCAGTGATTTATCTACAATTTACAAATTGCAATACATAAAATATATTAGCCTAAAACAGAAAAAAAAACATACATTTCTGTCTAAATGAGTAAATCGATTAAAGTCATTGACAGGAATGTATGTTTAAACTTACTGATTTAAAAAACTGCAGCAAGCCACTTTAAAAAACTTGACCTAAAATCAGTATTCACCTAAATCTAAATGGTTAAATGCCTAAATCAAATAATGAGATAAATCACAGAACCATATTAAACCTAGAACACAAGTTCTTGAATTCTTTTCCAAGTGAAATTCAAGCCAATGTCATTCTTAAATTAATTTAAAGCAGAAGTTTAATCAAAGAAAACAAACAAACCCTTTCAGCCAAACTGTGACTATCAGTAGCTTCGCCTCTCCTCGCTCTCAAATGAACAACTTCGCTCGGCCTTGGGGTTTCTCTCCTTCTGCAGCGTCGGCCTCGGGGTTTCTCTCCTTCTGCAGCGTCGGTTTCTCTCCTTATGGGCTTATGGGCGGCAAATGGCGTCGCGTCTCACGAAGTAGAAGTTTGGAAGTGGAAGCCGAAGGCAAATGGCAAATGGCTTATGGGCGGCAGATGGCAAATCGAACTAGAAGTCTGGAAGTGGAAGTGGAAGGAAATCTGAAAACGATGAGTAATATAATTTGTTTGGGCTTTTCATTCTCTTATTGGACTAAAATAACATTAGTGGAGGGGCCCAAAATTTATTTTTGTATTTTAATCACTACAAAATTTTTTGGTGATAGCTGCAGTTTTTAAAAGTCCAGGGGCCAGCCACCCTTTAGTTCCGCCCCTGTATTTACTTCAAAAGAAAGTCTCTCTCACTACTAGAAAAGTTCTTAATATCGACCAAAGTTTACCGACGGACTTGAGCCGTCGGTAATTTCCGACGGAACACCGACGGAAAAAATTTGCGACGGTTACACAATCCGTCGGTAAATAAAAACATTTCTGACGGATTATCGACGGACATACTTTCTTTTTGATTTTTTTAAATATTACATTCCGTCGGTAATCCGTCGGTAAACTTAATAATTTAATTATTTATTTTTTTGATAAACATTCCGTCGGTAATCCGTCGCAAATTACCGACGGATTTCCGACGGCTCTTAGGAAATCCGTCGGAATATATATATATATATATATATATATATATATATATATATATTATTCAAGGTCATTTGATGTATGTATGTATGTGTGTCATATGCATATTAGTGTGTGTATCTGATAATCCAAGAATCCTCTAAATCTATAGAGAGAGAAAGTAGAGAGAGAGAGAGAGTTTGAAGCGCAAAGTAAAACTCGTATTGAATGTGCGTGAGTTCCTACAAAGACCAAAGCCTACAGGGACTTAAATACACAAGGCTTATACAACACAGATATGCACTCAAAGCACAGTATAAAACCAAGCCTATAAATACAATGATTACTATAAAATAAGACTTAACAATTTCCCCCTTAGTAATCATTGGCGTTGTGGTCTTCAAAATCAATATTCTAAAACAGCACGGACCATCTAAGCGACTTTGTGAAGAAGCTTCTTTGACTAAAAAAAATTTATTCTCAGCATCTTTAAGGCTCAATTGCTTTTGCTGTCTTGACAAGACTAGACCTGTTTGTAATTAGCTTGAAAGAACAATCGGTTCATCAGCTTGTGCTCTAGACGATTCACCTCTTTCAAATAAACTTGAATGAACTGTGGTGAACGGAGTTGGAACAACAAAAGACTAGTATGGTTGAGAAAAATAGAATCTTGAGCGAATCTTGATCAACAGATAAACGTTTGAACTCTTTGTCTCTTTATCATCTCCTTAACTTCTCCCCCTCATGACCTTGATGATCTGGATCAACTTGGTCATGCAAAAGTTGGAGACGAGACAACTTAAGATCTGCAAAATCAGAGTAAAGGAGAAAGAGGAGAGGTTTGCGCAACACGTTGGTGGCGCAAAGTGAAGTTTGCGCTAGACGAAGGTGGCGCAAAGTGAGGTTTGCGCTACCAACTGTTGACGCAAATCTGACTTAAACTCAAAAAAATTTAACTGATAAGCTCTTTGACTCTCCCTACACAAATGCACTAAAGTATGACAATTCAAGTTAGCATTTGCATAGAGAATCAGATACTCCCCCTTGAAAACAGATATTATCTAATCAAAATATTCTCCTTATTCACTCCCCTTGAATAATGCACAAACCCATTTAAAAAATATGAGAACACAAGAATAGAAACATCAATGTAGAAAGAAAAATATACTGAATATGTATTTTGAAACGACTAAATATATAAAAATTTAAACAGAAACAAATAAAATTCTGCTTAGTAAAATATCACAATAAAATCCATCAGATGAAATCAAATGTATGTTTTTGGATATAGAAACAAGTTTTATTGCATATCAAGTTAAGACATGTTCAATTTTAAAAACTTTCATCAATCTATTCAGTGTGCTCGCATGTGAACTTCGATTAGCTTCAAGAAAATGCAATTCTAAAAATATAATAGAAAACTTTGCATGTAATCACACTAATCCATCAAGAATTCAGACTTTCACAAATTTACAGGTTTATTGCAACTCAAACATATCACCAAGTATCATGAGACGTGTGCTCATTGGCATCTTTTAACATTGTGCACTATGGCATCTTCACATGAGTGTGCTCTTTGGAATCTTTTAAGCTTGTGCACTTTTGGCATCTTTTTAATCAACAAGTTTATTAAGTAAAGAACATGCCGTAAACGTAACTTTCTATCTGACCCTATTGCAGGATTTGGGTCAGCCGCTCCCAGACCAGATGGCCTTAGGGGACTAGGTGTCAAGCACCCCTTGGAACTTACTCTCCCAGATCAGAAAGGCTACATCGACATATCTTAAACCCATTCATACCAGTAGAACATGACTTTCGATCTGATTTTATTGAAGGATTTGGGTTCGATCACTTCCAGATCAAATGACCTTAGGGGACCAGATGACAAGCATCCCACAGAACTTACTTTCCCAAACCAGAAAGGTCACAGATACAAACTTTTAAATAGAGATTTCTGATTTATAAGAATTTAAAAATATTCTCAAACACCAGGTTTTACGTCTAAGTGCTTAGCCCATATTTTCATTACGATCCAAAATTTCGACTTTTTAGGTTTTTCTAAGCATTGTAAACTATAAATATTCCGAATCACACAACTGTAAAGCAGAATACAAAAGTTTCAAACATGTTGCTGACTTTTCGACTTTTGTAAGACTTGAAAGTTGAACATATAAAACTGTAATATAAACAAAGCAACTTGAAAATTTATCCTAGACACACATTTTATTCAAAAGAAAGAAAATTGTAAAACTTTTACTTTATAGAATAAAATTTGGGAAGGTTTAAACTTTTAAAATCAACATGCCGAGATTTGAAAATAAAAACATTTGATCGACAAGTTATATTCAGTTGAAACAAAATAGAATTCAATAATACCATCTTCCACATAAAGTATAAATAAATTGTGACTCATTTGAAAATTTTGGATTGAACAAATTCAGGAGTTTGAATAAAATTGCTCAGATTCTTTTTAAAAAAAATGAGAAAACTGGAACAACATCATTATCAGAGATAAAAGCAGCGGAATTAAAAGTAGATGTACTCACAGTTTCTCATTAGTCAGAAGCTAACAAGCATTGAAGAACGAGTCCTAGACTGACATGTCTAGAAGTCGAAGTCTTTGAAGCACGAGTTCTGAGCTGAAATACTCAGAAGCCATAATTTCTCTTACTCCCCCATGACATTAGATGCCTGCAACTTAGAATCAATTTGAGATTTTGGTACCCACTTGAATTTGGGCCCATGTTTGTTAGTTGCAGTTCTTATGGGGATAAATTTGTTAGATTTAACATATAAAGCACGAGAAAGATAATCACAAGAATGAACAGAAGAATCAGAAGAAGAGAAAGCATAATCATCTGAACTAGAATCAGAAGAAGAATATGAGACATTTTTGGAAATTTGAATCATTTGCTTTATAGAGTATTTTGAAACTTTATTACAAACAGGAAATGAATCACTTTTATATTGTTTGTCTACATATCTATCCTCATCAGTCTGAGAATCATCTGATGTCTGCTTGGCTCTCCATATCTGCTTGGAATGAGTGCTCAAAGTGCTATATGAAATCATTGAAGTACAAGAATTAGAATTATCAGAAATGGCTGACTCTTGTTTCTTTGACTTCTTTGACATTCGTCTTTTATGCTTAGGTTTATAATATTCATCATTGAGCGTAAAAGATTCATCAAGAATTTTAGACTTAATATTTGAATCAGAATAAGCAATTTTACCTAAGTCACCCATCTGATCAATCAAAATATCTGAACTTACCTCGGAGTCAGAACAAATTTGAGAAAAGTTTACAGATGTTGGAAATTCCTTTTTGTGTTCTTTAAAAGAAGAAGAAAGACCAGAAATAGAAAATGAATCTTGTTTTTGAGAAAATAAATTTTCTTCAAGACTTGAAGTCATGAAAGAAAGAAAGATATCAGATTCAATTTCTTTTAAAATATTTTGATCTTCCATTTTATCTTCAAGATCAATGATTTTGCCTTCTAATACTAATGGAGGAATATATCTCTTAGAATCATAAATGATTGGAGGGATATGTTCCTTATAAGATTTATTGGCAAAAATATCAACAAAATCATCAGACACCGAAGACTTGACGTAAGATATATCATTTAAACCTTTTCTGCCTTTTTTTGATTTGTCAGGAAAATATTTTGCATTTTCATGCGTATAAACAAAAGAAATTTCCTTTTTCTTATTATTCATCTTTTTCTCATTTTCAATTTCTAACACTTGCTTTTCATTCATCCAATCAATTTTAAATTGAGGAGCATATTGAGCAAGAGTTAGATAATCGTATTTATATAAAGTTGGGGATTTTTCAATTGCATTGTTTAAACAATGAGGATTTTCAAAACCAAGTCCCCATTTTTCTTTTATAGACTCATAACTCCTCGGTTTGTTCAAATAAATGGTTTGCTCAGATTGGTTCATTTGATATAACTTTTCTTTTAACTTATTTATTTTATCCGAAAAACTGTCTTTTAAAGAGGCCATTTCAGTCAAAGATTCAAGATAAGACTTATTTGATTTTTCCAAATAATCTAATTTCGTTTGAAAGATGTCTTTTGTATTTTCCAAAATAGATTTTTCATCTTTCAAAGAAATCTTCAATTTGTCAATCAAATCTGACTTTTCTGCATTTAAGTTCTTTTCAGATAATAACTTTAAGCGAAGATCATGTAAAGCAGATATGATGATATTCATTTGAGAGGCAATGAATGTGAAATCAAATTCAGAATATACCTCATCTTCATCAGTGTCAGAATCATCATCATTAGACTGATCATCTCCAATAAAGCACATCTGAGCAGTCTCGATAGTATCAGCTTCGATGTCAGAATGATCCAGCCAAAACTCTTCTTCAGCAAGTAAAGTTGTTCCGTTCTCTCTTTTCTCGGCAAGTTCCAGTTTCTTCCGATAGTATGCCGAATTCCGAACCTTCTTCACTCTACACTCCTTTGAAAAATGACCCGACTTTCCACAGTTGTAACATGCAGCATCTTTCTTAGCCTCGGGCACTTGGACATTCTTTGACCCAGAAGTGAAGCGCAGATTGTTGGAACCCGATCGAGGTTGGAACTTTTTCTGATAATGTTGTGAGAGAAGGATCATTGCTTTCTCGAGCGCCTCGCCATCATCATCAGTAGCCCAGTTATAAACATTTTCAGACAATGCTTGTTCTGCCAGTTGTTTCGTGAGAAGAGCAACCGAGTTTACTGACTTCTTGTTCTTCTTTTCCAGTTTGACCTTTTTCTCAGTTACAATGCACTCATCTGACAATAGAATCTCGTACATCTCTTGGATTTGCATTGTAGATATTCTGACATCGTTCCTCAATCTATGGAAAGATTTGTTCTACTCTGGTTGAAGTGCATTGAGGAATTTCAGATTTGTCTCAAGCTCAGTCTTTTCAACTTTTATCTTTCTCAAATCATTAATCACGGCACAAAATCTGTCATACACAGTTTTCAATGACTCCCCATCCTTGGCTTTGAATTCTTCAAAGTTGTTCATATATCGTGTATGCCGAAGTTGAGTTGCAACTGAAGATCCAAGCATGATATTTTCTAGCTGTTGCCACATAAGATTAGGATGATTTTTGAAACAATCAATCCTGTTGTAGACGGAATTTGGCAAGGCTAGCATCAGATTTGCCTTTATATCACGATCAACTTGATACTGCGATAACTCATCACGTGTATATTCTTTGGTAGGCTTATATAATCCAGAAGCCATAATGGGTTTTTCAAAAGGTCCTTCTGATAGAACATTCATCATGTCATGTCCGTTCTTTTGAATCTCTATAAAATTCATAAACCTATCTTGCCACTGTGTAAACTCGTTTTCATCAATCAGTACCGGAGGACGGTTTTCTGTACCCAATGACATCATGATATCATTTTTGTAAAACTGGGCTTGATAAGCAAACTTTGCAGAATCCATATCTTCAGAAATCCAGAAAAGTTGTAAGTCTTGACTGAGCTGGCACAAACTTGAGGTTTGCGTGAGAGTAAACTGGCGCAAATATAGATTTGCGTGAATAAGCAGTGGCGCAAAGGAGACTTTGCGTGAACAGAAGGTTGCGCAAACTTAGATTTGCGTGACACACGGATGACACAAACTTGAGTTTGTGAGGAGAGACGCAAAGATACTTTGCGTGAGCAGATGATGACGCAAATTGGACTTTGCGTGAGTAAGAGATGGCGTAAAGCAACCTTTTCGTGAGACGTTGAAGACGCAAATCAAGCTTTGCGTGAGGCGAAGAAGACGATAACTTCTCTTGTGAAAGACTAGGATGGAAAGAATTGATCTTTTCTCGAGCTGGAGTAGACGCAAAGCTCAAATTGCGTAATATGAATGTGACGCAAAGCTGACTTTGCGTGAGATGAAGATGACGAAAACCAAGAAAACTTGAACTCTTCTTGACCAATAACTAGCGCAAAGCTCGAAGAACTCGCGCAAATCAGGATGAACTCGCGCAAAGTGAGGATCTGGCGCAAACCGCAATTGATAATTAAGAAAAATCAACAAAATTCGATTACAAATTAGAATTTACAGATGAATTCTTCCACAGAAATGATCGAAAACACATATTTAACATTTTGAAACAAACAATTTCGATTAAAAACCACAATTTCGAAAATTTGTTATATGATCAGTGCGTAAAAACGGTTTTCCAGAAAATCAAAAATTTTCAAAATCGAACATCAAAACATGAAATTCTTGCAAATCGATGTGAATTAAAGATTTTTTATATTCAAAACCGAATCCAACAAACCAAGTTACAATGAAATTCGATCAAAAACATGTCCTAATTTGATGAGAAATCTAAAAACGAGATTTTCTTGAAAAATTCAAGAAAATCGATCAAATTTTCAGATTAAACTACAAATTCAGAATCCGAAAATCAATTCTCTCAAATCTCTCAGATTTAGATTGGCTCTGATACCTATTGATAATCCAAGAATCCTCTAAATCTATAGAGAGATAAAGTAGAGAGAGAGTTTGAAGCGCAAAGTAAAACTCGTATTGAATGTGCGTGAGTTCCTACAAAGACCAAAGCCCAAAGGGATTTAAATACACAAGGCTTATACAACACAGATATGCACTCAAAGCACAGTATAAAACCAAGCCTATAAATACAATGATTACTATAAAATCAGACTTAACAGTATCATGTACGTATGTATATATGTATATATATATATATATAGTACATATATATATATATTGCTTGTATGTATATATAGTATCATGTATATACGTGTATGTCGTATGCAAATAAGTGTGTGTGTGTGTGTGTCTAGATCATGTATTGTATACATAATTGTTTGTATGCATGTATATAGCACATATGTCTATATCATGCATGTCTAGCTATGTATGTGTGTATATATTTCTATAGATCATGTCTATGTATGTATGTCTATAGATCATGTCTATGCATGTATGTGTGTATGTATGTCTATAGATGTATTGTATATATATGTATTGCTTGTATGTATATAGCACATACGTCTATATCATGTCTATGTATGTGTGTATGTATGTATGTCTATAGATGTATTGTATACATATGTATTGCTTGTATGTATATAGCACATATGTCTATATCAAGTCTATGTATATTTGTATGTATGTATTTATGTATGCATGTATATATGTATGTATGTCTATAGATGTATTGTATATGTATATGTCGTATGCATATGTATATAATGTCTATATTGTATGTATGTCTATAGGTGTATTGTATACATATGTATTGCTTGTATGTATATGTTTATGTCGTATGCATATAAGTTTGTGTATGTCATGTACATGTCTATATATGTGTGTATGTATGTCTATAGATGCATGTATGTATGTATATGTATGTATATATGTATGTCTATAGATCTATGTATGGTTGTATAACACTTTTGGTCCCTGATCTAACTGGAATTAACGGGAAAAGATAACGGTCATTAACTGTTTTCGTTAAGTCCAGTTACTTCAGGGGTATATATATATGTATGTATTTATGTATGTATGTATGTATGTATGTGTATAGATGTATGTATGTGTGTATAACACTTTTGGTCTCTGATCTAACTGGAATTAACGGGAAAAGATAACGGTCGTTAACTGTTTCCGTTAAGTCCAGTTAGTTTAGGAGTATTTTAGTCAATTTAACTATAATTTGATAAATTAATTAATAATTAATTTAATAATCTTAATATTAAATAATATATGATAATTTATTAATAATTTAAAAGTAATTTTTTTTATTTTAAAAAATTGATATCCGTCGGTGATTTTTCGAAATTCCTAAAAAAATAGCGGGCATAAAGCCCTAATTTTCAGTTCTTCCCTCTCACTTCTCCTCTGAACTTTGGATGAACTGCAACCACTCTCCCTCTCCTCTTCGGCGACCACAGTCACTCTCCCTCTCGATCGCTTACCACAGTCACCCTCTCGACCGCTCACCACACTCACCCTCTTGATCGCTCACTGTCCATCGTCGTCCCTCGTCACTCTCCTTTCGATCGCCGGCACCTCACTGTCCAAGGAACTTCGCCAGCACCTTCTCTGCTTTTGTCAAACGGGAGGACATCAAGCATTTTCTAATGAATTTCGGTGGCAACCATATCTCCTATTGTTGATTCAAAGACAAGTTTTATTGTAGTTTTTGGTATAATTTCTCTGTGTAGATAGCCTCCTTGATGGCAACAATATCTTTTGTTCCTCCATTTCAGTGATTTTAGAATCAAAATTGGATAGCTTCTCGTTTTTATACACGAAGTACAATATCATTTGAAGAATACCGAAGATGAATCCAAGTACATTTGGAATCTGGAAGTCAAGTTCTAACAAGATTCAGCACAAAGGAAAATTGATAACTTCTGCGCGGGTAGACTGCTAGTATATATATATATATATACATATATTATATTATAAGTAGTTGCTATAATTGGGATATAATCTGCATGAAATTGATGGATGGTTTCTCAATAACAAAGCCCGTGGAATATATGAAGTTGTAGAAAGGGCTTTCGATGAGTTGGATGATGATAACATGGATGGAGAACCGTTCTTTCAAATCAACGAACGGGTAACTCATAATACAAACAATTGGGTAAATGAGGACCTCGATTCCATCCCTCTTGTCACTGGGGAGCTCAACGTAGTAGCCACAAATGACGAATCTAACGACGAGGAAGATGCATCAGATCACGAAGCTAGCGACGAGGAAGAAGAATTTGAAGACGTGGACGATGATGAAGATAACTAAGACGAACTTATGTTATCTGATCAGTCGTCTGATCACTTATAACATCCCGCCTGCCTCGACAACAATATTGTCCGCTTTGCCCCTGGATTTAACCAACGTGTAGCGCACGGATTTGTTTCTGGCGACCTGGTGAGAAACTTCCCAGGGGGTCACCCATCCTGGGACTACTCCCACCCAAGCACGCTTAACCTCAGAGTTCCCAGAACCTGACGTGCTTGTGGCCCCAAAACGCGTTGTTGTTAGGAAGGCCAAGATATTACTTATAACACCCAACATCACTCCTGTCCACGGCCGATATGGGATATGCCTAAGGTGTTACATCACTAGTGTGCCTTTCTTATGTAAACATTATTCATAATAATTATATCCTTATTATATGGTTGTACACTCATATTTTTGTGTCTTATGATTTATGTACACTTATATCATTGTGTGCGAACCATTCTCTATTTTTAGATGGTGGGACACGACACTAGGGGTACTAGGGGTAGGGGTAGAGGCGCTAGCAGGGGTAGTAGCGGCTCCAGAGCCTATGGACGAGTCCACCTTTGTTGCAGCTACCGATGAGGGACTAGATCAGATCCAGTCTGAGGACGGGCTTGAGTCGCTTGTAGCGGGCTTGAGGGTTAGAGGCCCCAATATTGCATCGACGCTTGTGTTGTCAGCCGCCGGTGGGTAAGTAGATGTGATATATTATTAATTCTAGTACATAATAAACCAATCCTAATGTTTTTTATGTTGTATATTTTCCAATTATGAAGGTTTAAGGACTAGTCAGTGGTTCGGAGGGCCACTGCCATCTTTTGGTCCATGTTCGTTGGTCCATGGGCTCATATTAGGGATGTCCCTGAGGAGCACTATCCATGGATGATTGATCATTTATGGGTATGTATTTTACTCTATTTAACTAATTGAGTGGATTTATTTTTATTTAATCCAAACAATGTGTATGCAGTTATATTATAGTTGGCCTTCTGAGATAGACGCCGGCGTATTATTTGCATTCTGGCGTAACCTAACGAATAGGTACACAGTGATGATGAGAGATGCCCATAATTCGGCCAGGGATAGGGCTTTAGCTATTGATGGTGTCCGATTCGACGAACATGACTACACGGTTCTTAGCGCACACAATCTAGAGTGGATTCGACATGATTTTTGGATCGAGATGATTGATCAGGCTTGTTTTGTTTTGAATACTTGTATCTGGTTGTACTAGGATTTATATTGATTTATGTCTTGTTTTTAACAGGTATGGAACACCGATGTGTTCATGCGTGTATCTGTGGCCAATACGGCCAATCGAGCCACCGAGTATGAGGGGATGACATCTAGACACTGTACTGGATTTATTAGTACCGCTATGCATCGGGACTGCATGGTAATTTATCATCCACTAGACTAAATGTATATAATTGATGAATATATATATATATACACATGATTTTGTTACCTACTAACAATTTAAGTTGTCTATTGTAGAGAGATGCATGGGGCTGTGAGACAACTAGTGACGAGGTTTGGGAGGCTACACACTGCACCAACAGGAAGCTTGTTCTGGGTGCGACTGGTCCGCCCATGGATCCTCCGATCTACGTTTACCCAAAAGCGGCTCGTATGGCGGTAAGTTCAATTATGTATGTCTATATTTTTGTTTGTTTTATAAGATAGATAGAAATTATAGCATTAGGCTGCCATTGTTGGGCAGACGATAGGATTGTTTTGATAAAAACAGGTCATGGATATATATGTTCAAATTACAGTCAAAATGCTGCCAAATTTTCTATAGGTTAGTTGACTTGACAATGTCTAATTTGGTAAACTGTATGATAACTACCATCGGATTAGGGAGAAGGAGTACACAGACTTACCTCCAGGCACTGTACCTCCCAGTGACATCGAGTTGTGGGAGCGCAGTGTCGGAGGACGGCGTAAAGGTCGTATTTTTGGATGAGGGACTAGTCAGGATCCCTATTATGCTATAACCAGTGATTCAGGTACTAGTACGAGCGGGAGCTCGCGCGACCGTCGCAATGAGGAGGTATGTTTGTCAAATGTTGTTAACATTGTTAATTATATGTTTGTTAAATGTTGTCTAACATTGTTATATATATGTTTGTCAAATGATGAGTTTCAGTTGGATGAGCTAAGACAAAGGCTAGAGAGAGAGGAAGCAAAGAGGATCTAGATGCTTGAGCGACTAGAGAGAGGAAGCAGAGAGGATCCGGATGCAGGAGCGACTTGACCAGTTTGAGGCGTTCATGAAGAAGTTTCAAGATCACCCCCCCCTCCCCTCCCCTCCCCCGATGTAGGATAGTTTGTTTTACATTTTAATTTTTAGATATTACGTTTTAATTTCTAGATATTTAATGAAAAATGGGCATTTTGTACAGTCTTAAATCAGATATTAAATGAAAATTTGGCAGGTTATAAACTGACATTTATTAAATTTTAATTATTTTTTTAATAAAAAACTAAATACCGACGGATAATTCGTCGGTAAATGTATTTTAATTTAATTTGTATTTATTAATAATCCGTAGGAAATCCGTCGCTAATTCCGTCAGAAAATATCCGTCGATAATCCGTCGGTAAATGGGGACCGTCGGTGATCCGTCGGAAATAACCCACGCCATCGGTGATCCGTCGGAAAATGTAGCCGTCGGTGATACGTCGGAAATATTAACGCCGACCATTGAATTTTCGAGGTTCATTTACCGACGGATCACCGACGGATATGACTTTCACCGATGGATTACCGACGGATTATTCCGTCAGAGATATGCCTCTTTTTTGTAGTCTCTCTCTCTCTCTCTCTCTCTCTCTATATATATATATATATATATATATATGAGTGAATTGCAAATTTGGTCCCTGTGGTTTGTTGTTTTTCTCACATTTGGTCTCTACAAAATTTTTATTGCAAGAAAATCCCTGTGGTATGCAAAAAATCTCGGATTTTGTCCCTGTGTCTAACGTCCGTTAATTTACAACCGTTAAATGCCCCCACGTGCCTTGCACATGAGGGTATAATGGTCTTTTTTACCATATATTCCTTTAACCCTAAGAGACTTCCTTCCCCATTCTTAACCACCGACTGCCCTCTGTCTACCACCGCCACCCTCTCTTTCTACCATCGATCACTCTCTCTCTCTACCACCGACTTCCCCCTCTCTCTACCACCGACCACCCTCTCTCTCGCTTTCTACCAGGGACCACCCCCCTCTCCCTACCACCAGTGAGACCACCATCGCCACTATTCCCTATGGTTCGATCTCCAATGTTCTCCACCTTCTTTGGTGTACTTTGTCCCTGTGGTTGATCTCTGTAACTCTAGGGATCTCCACCTGGAACTAACTGGAGATTCCAGTGAACCATATATACATAAACTAATTAATAAAAAATAATAAGCAATATGAATTTGAGGAAAATAAGTGTAAAGCTCAGATGTGTTGAATCAATCAGAGGAACACAGATATGCCACCGCCATGGCTGCAACCCCTTCTCGGTCTGCAATGTCCGACAAGATGATCGAAATTTATTTCAATCAATTTCTCAGCATAGCCTCCCGTAGCAGGGTTGCCCCGCCAAGATACGGTGGATGTCCGCTGCTTGATTGGCTCAAATAATATCACCGTCACAACCACAGTCTCATTGTTTTCACCGATCAAACAAAACAAAACCCTAACCCTTGTCCCTGGAGACACCTCTAAGCTTATATTGTCGTTCGATTTCATATCTGCAATTCAAAAGGCCTTTTACGGTTGTAAAATGAGGGATAATAGAGAAGGGAGAAGAGGAGATGGCATGAGAAGAATGGATGGCCGGAGAAGAGAGGATGGCCGACAAAGAATGGATGACCGGATAAGAGGGTATGTATTTATATGCTCAGGGATCGAAACCCATCTCCATCTATCCACCCTCTATATCAATCGTTGTCGCCCATTTTGCAACAGATCTAGGTTCAGATCGGAGGATAATGGAGGTGGCTAAGAATGGAGGATTAAAACGGTGGTGAATGGAGGTGAGCAGCCGGAGTTTGTGAGTCGCCAGAGTTCGTTGCCAGGAACGAAAGGGGAGGGTGGGTTTGTGTCACCGGGAACTTATGAGAATGGATGAATAAATTGCATTTTGGTCCTGTGATTTGTTATTTCTTAGATTAAATTGCGTTTTTAATAGAAAATTAAATTCAACAGTAAAATGACCACAATACCCTCAGGTGCTATGCACGTGAAGGCACTTAACGGACCTGAAGTAACAGGCGTTAGTCTCAGGGACCAAATCCGAAAATTTTTGCATACCACAGGGCTTTTCTTGCAATAAAAGTTTTGTAGGGACCAAATGCGAGAAAAACAACAAACCACAGGGACCAAATTTGCAATTCTCTCTCTCTCTCTCTCTCTCTCTCTATATATATATATATATATATATATATATATGCATATAGGGGAGAGATCAAATGCAAACCACATTAATTTTGCAAACTGTCAATTTCGTAGGTTAAGTTAATGAAATTGGTTTATTAAATTGTTTAATTTGATGAAATTGTTTCATATATTTGTGTTTTTTATGTAAAAATGAAATTGTTTCATGTATTTTCTCATTCTGATGAAACATTTTCATTTTTACATAAAAAAACATAAATATAGGAAACAATTTCATTAAGAAAAGAATTATATGAAACAATTGCATCAAATTAAACAATTTCATTAATTTGACCAATGAAATTGACGGTTTACAAAATTAGTGTGGTTTGCAAATGAAACTACGTATACCCCTAAACACACACACACATGCACACACACACACACACACACACACACACACACACACACATAAGGGCATAATCAAATGAGAACTAGATATTTTCAGGTAACTGTGAGATCTAATGTGAACCACTCATTTAATATAATTAATGTTGTTTTTAAAATAAAGAAAAAAGATAATTTAGTAAATTAACAATTTTGATTTTTTGTAACAAATCAATTCCATAATTTTCTCCTTCCATCCAATGTACGATTACCTAGTTATTTCAATATACCGTATTTATAATTTTGAAACACATTGGCTCCCAGCATCAATGGGAACTAGCCCTTCCCCCATGGCGACTCACGTCGCCGTCCACATTCTCTTCGTCGGATTCCGGAACCTGGAAGATTGATCCGCCAATCATCTTGCATATATCGATTCTAATCTCCCCCCTTAATGATTGGGTTTTCTTGATTTCATATTGGAAATCCGGTTTCAACCCTCCGGCGGTTTCCAACGGGATGATAGTCGTCGTTGAGCTAAGGCCTCCGCGGTTTCCTCCTCCATTGTCGTCGACTTTCTTCTCTCTTCCGGCGACCTCAATTGCAAAATGTTTAACTGATTTAGCAATCAACTTGAAAATCATAATTTAAACGTCACTCCTCCTTTGTTTGATTTTACGTTCAAAATCTCATTTCAACCCATCGAGCTACAACATCTGCCATTGTGAGCCTAACATACTCTTTAAGTGAATTTTTAATTAAAATTACCAAAATTATTATTTTCCTAATTTATCCTCTCATTTGTGGTTAAGATTGGATCTCACGGTTACCACAGATAATCGAGTTCTCCCTTGAATGACCCTCTCTCTCTATATATATATTCATTCTTTTGTTAATCACATAATTAGTGTTAAGTCTACAAACTAATCAAAACCTTTAATTTGTGAAATCAACAAATTATAATAAACCGTGGCAATTTTATAATAAATAGGAAACGGATATTTGTGAAATATAATGAAAAGATTGTGAACAAGGGTAGGATGGTATTATTTCATTTAGACATCAATTAGGAAAGTAGCCACGTCGTAATCCACCTGTCCAACTTTTGGTGATATTTATTTAATTAAAAGGTTAATATTGTCTTTTATTGATTAATAAATAATTTAAGTTAACTATGGGTTATTAAATTGAGCCATTTACCTTTTTCAATGATCTTTATTTGTTTATGATAACTGTAACACCCCAAAAATAGGGATAACAAAATTTTCGGAAAAACGAACATGTGGTATACGAAAATTGCCAAAGCAATGAGCCTCCCAAAAATGGGGAATGTAAAGAATGCATGTTTAATTACAGTTTGTAATTCAACGCTAATAAACGACAACCATCTAATCTAATTTCTATAACATAAATAAGATTACAAAAAGGGTGTCGCCTATAGACCCAATAAAATCTCCGCAAAAAGGTGCGCCCATAAGCAATTCCCCCATGCTCTCACCAAAGTCCGCCTAGACCTTCTTAGGTGTGGCGCCACTAGAACCTGAGATACACATCGACACCAAACAATTGTTAGGCCAAAAAGGTTAGTGAGTTTGAATAAGTAATATTCATGCGTAAGAGAGAATCAGCATTATAACAATCATTGAGTAAATGTCTAAATGTGGAGTCAATGGGGGAGACCCATAGAACCAATCAAGTTCCACGCAAAGTTTAGCAAACCCTAATGTAGATGGAAATGAAGGCTAGGGGACTTGGTAGCTTGAGATTCTTGGTAGCAACTTGCAATAAATGTCCTAGGTCAACCCTCTTGAGTCCAATAAATGCCTCTAAACCAAGAGTTAGGTTTTCATTAAAGAGAGGAGAGGTTTGGGGATGAAAATTGCCCTTTGACAGCTCCGAAATCGTTGGAACAAAGTTGGAAAATGAGAAACCCTTTCTGAAACTCGTCAGGCCCAATTTTTATACCCTTAGAGGCATGGTGCGACAATGCCCGATGACTTTGCCATGTGCATTGTCGCTGGCTAACCCCAGCCTATGGTACCTCACCCGCGAGTATACCCGACGACTTTGCCCAAGAGCATTGTCCGCTGGGGCAATGTCGCTGACCAAGCCCCACTTTCTGGATGTCCCTGGCGACTATGCCAGGCGACTTTTCTATGGGCATTGTCACCGGCAAGGTCACCCTTTACCTGCCGGGACCTGATTTTCTTTCGATTTTCGCGCGGGATCTCCTATTCCGAAGTCTACGCCCCGAGATTACACTAAAAAACTAATATAAAATAATAAGACTTATGAGGATTTAGACGAATATAATTTTACTTACCTTAAAAAGGGTTAACGATTTTTCGAGTGTTACAAAAACAAAAGGGGAAAAATACAATCCTTTTAACCAAAATTTCCAAAGATTATAAATAACTTAAACCCAAGAAGAAAAATTTTGTAATTCAAGTACAATCGTAACGAATGAAACATACATAACAACCTAATTAATCTAGTTGTTAAATGACTAGATTACATTTCGGTGTTACTATATCTCTAAAAGAATCACGCTCTCAAAAGCTTCCCAAAATCTACACCTTTGATTCTTCTAGCGGCACCAGTCGGGCACCTCAGGCAGTCCTACAACCACCACTAAGGGAACCTAAAATCCATATAAACAAAGAACAAGTGTTAAACTTAACGCCTAGTGAGTTAACACACGAAGAGGCATAAGATAACAGTAATTAATAATTTAGGTGTTACCGAATCCACACATAGTAAAAACTATGAACCGTAGTTTATTGATGTTCCACACCTGAACAAACACATGAAAATATCTCTCGATAACGGGGAAGACCCGTTTCCATCAAGGTGACGGGAACACAAAAGTAATGTCAGCTAAAGATGTTGATGGGGCTACACCTCAGGTTCATGGTTTTAGTGCACAACCCACTCTTGGCGTCACCTCAAACCTAAACTTACCTTTAGTGTCTACTCCAAAGAGTTTCACCTCAAGGACTCTTAACCTTAGTGCCTTCCCAATATCTAGTCAAGTTCCACCTCAAGAACCTGATGGCCTTTAGTGTCTACTTGCTAGTGTGCCATCAAATCACCATATATCCTTATTGATATAGAAATACCTAACCCTCATGCATAAGGTTTAGGACTCATTAGCGTCATGTAAACACAATAAGACACTTATCTTGCATGAAACTATCACATGTATATTCATAGTCTTTTAGTGACCATCACCAAAACAACATCATAATAAATGGTATTCATAAAATAGGTAATCCAACAACACAAAGTTATACACACATACAATGTCCCATTTCAACTTGCCACATACATCTGAATGAGTATTATTCACATGTTAGTCTTAACAACATTTTCTAGGTCACAATAGCATTTTTGCATTGAAACGTCGTTTTAGGTCAAACCAAATAAGAAAGTATTATCCTTCCAATCATAAAACGGTATAATATAATAAATGAAGCTTGATAAATAATTGTGAACTCATATTCTATAAAGCCTAAAAGTCAAAGAAACCCTAGAAGGTAGATAATGGCTTGAAGGTTGAGATAACACTTGAGATCTTCACTCTAGATGTAGGTGGAAGCTTGTAAATGAACAATAAATGCCATAGAAGGCCTTCAATGAGAATCTAATGAGGAGATGGAAAGGGTAAAGCTGAAAATCGCCCAAAAGGAGAAAGCTTCGAGTTGGGATAAGTTAGAAAAATAAGCTTTCCATCTTAGGTAACGGGTTCAAGGTTTTTAAACCCTGCAGGTCAACCACAACTATGCCCGACGATAGTGCCAAGGGCATTCTCGCAGGGCACAATCGCCCCATACGTACCGCGACTTTCCCTTTCTCGGTGACGTTGCCATGTGGTTGTGCCACGGGCACAGACATAGTGCATTATCTCTCCACTTGCCGTAGCCCATTCACCCTTTGTGACTTTGACACGCGGTTGTTCCATGGGCACATTCGTAGGGCATTGTCGCCCCACTCGCACCGCGACCAAAATTCCTATTTCGATCGGTTGGGGACTTTTCTCGATTGGTTAACGATAAAACATACAACAATTGACCTATTAAGTAAATTTCCGAACGATGCAAAGTATTAAAGGTTAATTTATAATGAACTTCGGGGTGTTACAGTAACCATCTTCCATTCAATCTTGGAACATATCTTCATTTCTTTTAATCTGCATGTTTTTTTTTCTTCAATGGAGCATTGTAAAGATTCACTTGTGTTTTTTGTTGTGTTTTTTTTATTTTTTATTTTACCATATTTTATATTTTCTTTTATTTGGTAACCGTATTTTTTCATGGAATGTATCATCATCATTGTAGTTTCATCAATGAAAATGGTTTTGTATTGGTTTGATGAATGAAATTGAGTTTTGTGTATTTCGTTTCATATCTGGTTTCATAAATGAAATTGGATTTTGTTTTTATTTTTTTCATGAATGGAATGTAATATCCGGATCCAAAATTTCGATAATTTTGATAGTTGGGTGAAAAGTTAAGCGATACCCAAAGTTCAAGAGGGTTAAATGAAACTTGGGTTATATATATATATATATATATATATATATATATATATATATATATTTTAACCTTAAGATATTTCTCACTTTTCATTCCTGAGTTTGGTTGAGGGCGGCTGAAGGGAGAAAGGAGCAAGAGAGAAAGAGGGCTAGGTCTCGAAGGATCGTTCGGTTCTCTTCAAATCAAGGTATGATTCTAGTCTAATACTCCCTTCTGTAGTAAGTTAGTCGGTAAATGATTTCGTTGTCAAGCTTTTAGCCGTTGCATTTGAGATTTGAGAGTTATTTTGGTTCTGTTCGAGTTTTGAATCGCCCTGGGCGAGTTTGTTTGAATATCGACCGGACCAGGGAGGGGCGCCGACCGGTGTCGACCGGTGTGGAGCTGACCGGTCGACCGAAAAAGTTTGTGAAGGTTTATTGAAAAGGTTGATTTAATTATGTTGGCATGTTCATGCTATGTTTATATAAACTCGTTTTATATATTGTTGATGATTAGATGTATGCATACATTTAATTCGGAAGTTTTGACGTAAGTCGGGGAGTGTGGCCCGCCTGATCGTACCGGGGAGTGTGGCCCGTTTATGCCATTGGGGTGTGTCCCCAAAATAAGGCAGTACGAGACAGACATACCGTCTTTGATGACAGTGTTGGTCAGTAGTGTGAGTTACGCTCGCGAGGCGTAAAGTGTGGTAAATGTTTGGTCAGTAGAGTGAGTTACGCTCGTGAGGCGTATGTCTTTGTTTAAATGTTTTAAATAATATTTGAACTGTTGCAGTAGCGGTTGGAGGGGACTCACTAGACCATCGGTCTAACCCTCGCTCTTTCAAAACTATAACCCTTTTTCAGGTTATTACAAGGTAGCAGGTACCGGTAAGGGTAAGGAGAAGATGTGAGCTATTTCCAGGAGCTAGAAGACTCCTTGTAGTAGTTTTCTTATAGACTCAGTTGTGTAATAGGTTGTTTTTGCAAACCTTGTTTGAATTGTAGGCTTGGGGCCATCGTTTTTGGTACGGATAATTACATTTTGATGTAATTAAAGTTTGGGTTGTTATAGTTGGTATCAGAGCCATAGTTTAAGAGATTTAGGTGACTGGATACGCCTAAACTTAAACTGTGAAATAGAGGGACACAACTGAGATGTAGGAAGCCTTTAAGGAGTCATCGGTCATCGAGAATCGGGACCACAATAGTGAGGACTGTCATGTAAGGTAAATTCAGAATTTCATCTGGCCAATGCCATTATGAATCTACAGGTGCATGAGTATACTCGAGTACCATTGTTGGGTTAGTCGGTAGGTGTAGTTTTGGGTAGTGAGTTCTATCATTGAAACAATAGCGTTGGTCTGGCGTGTTGTGCGTGCACGTTCATGGGTTTAAGGTTAATACCTTCTGGGATGAGTATTGTGTGGGATATAGATGTTTCGTCTGGAGGAAGAACTTCTTGGGTCTGAAAAGGGAAGATTGACGATTGGAGGTGAGTTGGTCACTCCAAAGGGAGTCGTCGGTTTGGTAGTTTGTGATATCGATCAATGGACATCATGAGAGTTCACCCCAAGAATCGAATAATATATTTGAGCCTTTTGAATCAGTAGTTAACTGAAAGTTGGCGAGGGTGGCTGAGAGACGGTATCCGTGTTGTCTAATAAATGGAATGAAGACAGAATGGAAATGAGCTATTGTTGGTAAGCCTAGTTGGAATTAGTGGGATATGAGGGTAAGGTAATGTGGAATTTTCTTTTATTATTGAAGTGGAGTGATGACCTTTGGGGCGATGTATGTTATTGCGTATGAGTTGAGTATCACCGTTGAACGATGAACAATATGGATTGGGAAAGAAAGTGCTTTTACGTTCGACGTATGCCGTACCGAGAGAAGTTAATATGCAATGGATGGTTACCGGATGAAGAAATTCATAATTATGAGGTTATTGTGATAACAAAGGTTGACTATATGCATGTTGACGCAGGAGTTGACCTGGGATGTTACGTCCTTGGTTTTGGAACAGAATGCTTGGAACATTTGAACGAAGTTAAGTTGGAGTGGGTGAAAGAACACGACTCTTGTGAATCTTAAAATTTGAAAGGGAGTAACTTGATGCAGGAGTTGTTCCCATAGAATGGAGTGGTACGTTCGAGAGAAAGCTAGTGTTGGTTTACTTTTTGGAGTCCGTAGAAGCTATGGAAGGACTTGGAGAGGTAGTGTATAACCGAAAGTGTTCGATGAGAATTGGGATAATTCGTGTCATGTTTCTCGCCTCTCTTGAGAGCACGTGTTGGAGGTGGAGCAACGATACCTTTGCGAGGTATGCAATCAAAGGAGAGTTTTCCGTGATCATAAGTTCCGAGGGGGCCTTTGATCGTTGGGTTATAAAGTTAAGGAACAAGGGAATCCGGTTGGTGAAAATCCAGTGGAGATTTCACAAAGGACAAGAGTCAACGTGGGAAGTGGAGGCGGACATGAGATCTCAGTATCCCCATCTGTTCAATGATAAAATTCCGGGGACAGAATTATCTTGAGGGGGGATATTGTAATATCCGGATCCAAAATTTTGATAATTTTGATAGTTGGGTGAAAAGTTAAGCGATACCCAAAGTTCAAGAGGGTTAAATGAAACTTGGGTTATATATATTTTAACCCTAAGATATTTCTCACTTTTCATTCCTGAGATTGGTTGAGGGCGGCTGAAGGGAGAAAGGAGCAGGAGAGAAAGAGGGCTAGGTCTCGAAGGATCGTTCGGTTCTCTTCAAATCAAGGTATGATTCTAGTCTAATACTCCCTTCTGCAGTAAGTTAGTCGGTAAATGATCTCATTGTCAAGCTTTTAGCCGTTGCATTCGAGATTTGAGAGTTATTTTGGTTCTGTTCGAGTTTTGAATCGCCCTGGGCGAGTTTGTTTGAATATCGACCGGACCAGGGAGGGGCGCCGACCGGTGTGGAGCCGACCGGTCGACCGATGTGTTGTCGACCGGTGTTAACCGGTGTGTGTCGACCGGTGTGGTCTCGACTGGGGTGGCACGTTGTGTCGTTTTTGAAATGTTTAGAGAGGGAGAGAGTGTTATCTGCGAGTTAGCTTACCGTTTTTATTCGGTATCGTCGTAGGTGGTGTTAATCGTTAGAAAGCGGGCTTTAAGCGAGAAGGTTCTGAGGTGAGTCTTTCAAACTAAATCCGTTTACGATTACGAAAGTTATTTGATAAATGTGAGTTTCTGAACTGCACGCCTTTATTATCAAAATTTTGTGAAGGTTTATTGAAAAGGTTGATTTAATTATGTTGGCATGTTCATGCTATGTTTATATAATGTAACACCCCGAGTTTCGTTTGGTCGATTTGCGAAGAGGAAAAGAAAGGAAATAGAGGTTTCTGTACTGTTCTGCAGGGTGCACAGGTCGTGCGCCCTCCTTCAGAGAAAACGCATGGGTCGTGCATAAGAAACAGCGGCGAGGCAGGGGGCTTGCGCATTTCCTTCTTTGAGGGCGCATACTGCTTTTTGGAGTTGCCTTAAATATCTCATTTGTGAGATATTTCTTAAAATATCTCTTTTCTCAGTCTCTCTCTCTCTCTCTCTCTCTCTCTCTCTTTCTTTTTCCTTTTCGTCTTTCGATCTTCGAGTCTCGTTTGGTTGCTAGTTTGCGGTGTTTCTAGCAAGGGGTCGGTGTTTTAAGCTTCACCTTTTCGTCGTGATCGATATCTGGTTTTCCGGGTTTTATTCTAAAACCTACTGGTGAGTTCCTACTACCATTTTACAAACTTTATACATGTCAAAACTTTTATTTGCGAAATCCGAAGTATTTCTACGGTATGATTTCATTTTCTCTACATTTTGATATAAATGAAGTTTTGGTGATTTTCGGGGTTCCCGATCAGTATTGACTAAAATGACGGGTTCCGCCTTATTAGAAGTAAAATGAGGTTTTACTTGCCCATGATTGTGGCTAATTGAAAGAATGTATATAAACTGGTTTTATGATTATCTTTTTTACTAGCAGTTGGTCTAGAAAATGGCATTTTGAAATATAAATGTGTTGAAAGTTGTTTATCTAGCTTTAAAATGGTCATATGAAGTATTGTGACAAGTCATGATTATACTAGTGGATCCCTAGGTAGTCGGCTTATTGTTGGGATGTTTGTACCTCTTCTGTTGTAGTTAGATACATTTGATCTTCGGGGGCACTTAGTACGGTTATGTGAGACCGGTTACTAGCCATGGGTCAAATGTAGTCTAACGAAAGAGTATGACTGGTTCCTTGGGGGCCTCCCTCACATCGTAGTACGAACCGAAGCGTTCGTGGCCATGGTTCCATGTATTTAGCTCATAACTCGGATATGTGGCTTACTTTGTGTTCCACTATAATCCTTGGTAAATCGGGTAATCCCTGTCATCGGAAGATGCGTTTTGGACCGGTTGTCCGTATATTATCAAAGAACTATATTTGCATAACTAAACATTTGAAAGGATTTACTTTGATGCATTTGATTATGTCTCTTGAGATTTATGAACTTTATGTTCTCACTACGCTTTAAGCCTAACACTTTTTCTCAAATGATGTGTATAACAGGTTTCCCTTAGCGGTGGGTTGCCAGGGTTTTGAGAGACGGGTTTGGCCTCGAGGCATTTTGAGATGACTAGTATTGTAACTGGGCATTTGTTAAGTCCCATTCTTTTGGTGAATTATGGATTGTCAACTGATGTAATCTTGATAGAGGTGTCTAGATTAGTTTGTTGAGGAATCCTATAATTGTGCAGGTTTTGTAAAGTCTTAAGGACTGGTCCCCTTTAGGGGAGGTTTATATCAATACGAATGTCATGTTGCCATGTCTCCAGGTTTTGTTTTACTCTGATTTTTAGGGTGTTACATATAAACTCGTTTTATATATTGTTGATGATTAGATGTATGCATACATTTAATTCGGAAGTTTTGACCTAAGTCGGGGAGTGTGGCCCGCCTGATCGTACCGGGGAGTGTGGCACGTTTATGCCATTAGGGTGTGTCCCCAAAATAAGGCAGTACGAGACAAACATACCGTCTTTGACGGTAGTGTTGGTCAGTAGTGTGAGTTACGCTCGCGAGGCATAAAGTGTGATAAATGTTTGGTCGGTAGAGTGAGTTACGCTCGTGAGGCGTAAGGCTTTGTTTAAACGTTTTAAATAATATTTGAACTGTTTCAGTAGCGCTTGGAGGGGACTCACTAGACCATCGGTCTAACCCTCGCTCTTTCAAAACTATAACCCTTTTTCAGGTTATCGCAAGGTAGCAGGTACCGGTAAGGGTAAGGAGAAGATGTGAGTTATTTTTTGGAGCTAGAAGACTCCTTGTAGTAGTTTTCTTATAGACTCAGTTGTGTAATAGGTTGTTTTTTCAAACCTTGTTTGAATTGTAGGCTTGGGGCCATCGTTTTTGCTATGGATAATTACATTTTGATGTAATTAAAGTTCGGGTTGTTACATGGAATGGGGTTTGTTACTGGTAAAACTAAAACAAATGCAAAATTGAAACAAAAATCTGGAAAAATATGAATAAATAAGATATAAAATTTGACTAGTTATATCTATACTATATTATAAAACATTTATAAAAAAAACTTAAAAACAATTGCTAAAAGCGTAATGTACCGTTATTTAATACTAATTACTTAAAATCTTTTAAAAACAACCATTAAAGGTTTATGTACTATATTTAATGTTATTTATTAACTTTCAGTTCTTATCTTTAACTACTTTAACTCCCCTAAAATCACTCACCACTTCAACTCCCCTAAAATCACTTCTCGCATAACTAAATACATGATAAAAATCAAATTTTAAATATAAAAGATCTAAAATATAATTAAGAAAATCTAACATAATATTTACTGTTTATTTTATAAAAAAAACATTATATTATTAAACCTAAAATAAATTACATTATTATTAAACTATCGAATAAACTCTTAAAAACAAGCTTTTATGCATTAAGTACTGTTAATTGAGTACAAATTTCTAAAACTATATGATTGAATTCATAACTAACTGATAAACATAATCAAAATAGGATAAACATCTCAATTTAAATATAAAAATTTAAAATATATAAGATAATCATTTAATTCTAACAAATACTTAATTTTTTTTATATAAAAAACATTATATTATTAAGCCTAAATTAAACCAATTTATAAAAAAAAACCATTATTACTCTATCAAAACCATCCAAAATCGCACTGTAAATCGATAAAAAAAAAGAAAACATTAAAATCATGATGCATCTCGTTGTATTGCGCGAGTACGCTTCTAGTTTTCTAAAAAACAGTTACTCAATATAAAAATTCCAATAAAATAGGCAAAAATTATGATAATTAATAATATTATTAATTAAGGCACAATGTTACCCTTTTCCACTAACTAAAATTCGAAAATATTAAATATCCAAATTGTTACAAAAAGTATCGCTCCTTGATTATTATCTGTAGATCAAAAAAATCAATGAGTGAGATTGGTTTGTACAGTTTGTACCAATGGTGTGGTTTGTAAAATAAACCACCTAGTTATAAACTTAATAGTAGTTTCATAGAATAGTTTTTTTTAACACAAGTCGTGGATGTCATAATCGTATAGGGGTGTTTAGAAGAACCAACGGACCATGAAAACCGGTCGACCCCAAACAAGACTTTTTTGCCGGTATTTTATGGTCTGAAAAATAGATAAGCCGCATGGTCCGATTCAATATGCGTTTACGACAAGGGCGGAGCAAGCTAAGGCCCAGGGCCTCACCTGCTCACTTGCCCCCCCCCCCCCACTTTTCGAAAAAAAAAAAAAATATATATATATATATATATATATATATATATATATATATATCAATTTCTTTGAAAAAAATTATACCCAATTCTCTAAGACTTCAGTCGGTGCCTTTAAAATTCTCAAACCCAAGCCCTTTATCAATTACGTTCTCCATACGACATCAGATAATATTTACACAACCATTGTTGAATCTGTAAAGGTTAGTGTTCTGATTTTTTGTAATGTAGTTACATACATTGTTTTTTTAATTGAACGTTGCTATCAATATAATCTCTTTACATATATGTATACATATACACAAACGGGGGAAGTCGAGTTAACGTGAGAAACGTGAGAAATGATTATCAACAGTTGGATTCATATTAGGATGAGATGCACCGGATCAATAATTTATAAGTCGCAATTCATGGGAGGACATTTGATTAAAAGTGATCAACAGTTCAGAACCACTCTTCGCTTCTCACGTTAACCTCAACTTCTCACACGATCTTTTCATATGTATATTTGTTTTATTTTAGAATTTAGAGTACCACTACAAAACTAAGAGACTTCATCGGATTTTTTCGCCAGTAATTACCGACGAATTTCAGGCAGATCACCGGCGGATTTTTCCGTCGGTGATTGAAAATCTACTAGTAATGGCTTTTTACGGCGGATTATCAACGGATATTCGTCCGTGAATCATCTTTGTTTTGTAGTGGACCCCCCTAGTAAAATTCCTCGCTTTGCCCCTGTTTTAGGGGTGAGTTCAAACGAGAATATGGTCAACTTATGCAAAGTGCGTCAAAAGCCAAATCACATGTGATTCCAAAGTAGAATCACATGTAATACACACACCTATTACTGAACATGCGACTTTTCACGCGACATTGGTTGTGTTGATCATTTGTTCGCGTTCTTTTGAATTACATCTGATTTAACTCTTATCACACTTCTCGTAAGTTGACGAGCTTCTCACATGATCCTTCCATATATAAAGAGAAAAACATGGAATCATGTTCGAACACGCCTATCTATTACATGTAAATTTTATTATGGTGTTTGTGTGTTTATATATATATATATATACATATATATATATATATATATATATATATATATATATATATATATATATATATTATAAAAATCAGAAATTGTCCATGTTATACATCTAAAACCTATTAAATACCTGACGAATGTTAACATCTATTTCATTTTATACATACAATTCATTTCTAACTATTCAAATAGTTGAATTATATTGATGCATGATTCTATAAGTTTGTTATATGTATAAAATCCATGGGCACTATTTTTCCCATTAAACTTATAAATATTAATAATACTAGCCAGTTTAGCATTGTAATGAAATATATATAGTACCGTCGAATGTTTTATGTAATGCCCCAAAAGTATTTATATATTTTAAGCGTTTTAGAACTTTAAGGGATTATTATGTTCTTTGTTTTTAATTGAGGGTTTAGATGTGAAAGAAGCATATTATATAAACATGTGTCACTTTTGTGAAACTCAATCACTTTTTCAAACATAGAAATTCTTCAAAAGCAAAAAGGGTTTTTGGGGTTTCCGGGGGAGTTCGAGCAGAAGAAAGAAGAAGCTTGAATTTCGAGTTTTTCTTGTAACTCTTGGATATAAGGTATCCCTTTTATTTATGTTTTGTATATTAGAGTTTAATCCTAATTCTCTTCATGCTATGCTCCTCTCAAGTTTTGGGATTTGGTTGCATATTGGAAAATCTAGGTTAAACTCAATCTTTGAGTTTTTATTTTATTAAAAGACTATTCTTAGAGAAGAGTTCAAGTGTGTCTTTGTGATTTAAATTTTTTGGAAGAAAACTAATTGTCTGATGGGTTGATTTTGAACTTTCATCCATTCTTTAGTTTTGGTAATCCTCCAATTTTTATGGAGTTAGAATCCGTCATTTTGATGGTTAAATTATGATTTAAAATGTTGTTTTTATAAGTTCTAAGTAACGTTTTTTATAGAATTAAGTTTAAGGTTGAATTTGATTTTTGTGAAAATGTTTTGGTTTTGAGTTCTTGGTTATCATTTCAAATCTATGAATGTTAATTCATAGATTAGTAATCTTTTTTGACTCCAAAAGATGTTTCAAGAGTTGTTCATGAAATTTTGGATTTATTAGAGATTTTGGGTTTAATTGCTTAGTTTGAAATCAATGTTTTACAATTCAGATTCGCGTTCGGTTTCGAGAGTTTTGTTACCGGTTAAACTTCGTTTTATCATATATCATAATCGAGACGAGTTTTCTTTAACTATTTTCAATGAAATGCATATATATATATATATATATATATATATATTCAAATATTTAACATATTAATGTTGTATATTATTGATATGTTTGGACTTGGATTGATAAACGTGATATGATAATTGTTACATGTTTTATTATTAATACATGTAATGTGAATTATTGATTATTGATATAAAAATGGACTTTCACAACAGAAGTCGAGTGTGCTAGGACTGTAATGGTTTGAGCAAGGAGTTATATGTAGTGCATATGAATGTGTTTCGTGTGGTGGGCCACAACCGGTATAGATTGCGATCTTATCGGGGTGTGTGCAATTAAATTGTGGCAACTATTGTGGTTAGTTTCCTGGGAAGATTGTTAAATCAGTTTGCTCATTTCAACAATAACTGATTTGTTATTTCATTTTATCGGGTTTATTGAGATTGTGAAACTGACAGGAATTTCCTCACTAGACCGTATGGTCTAACCCTCATTTTGTTTTTCAAAATATGTATTTCAAGACAAGCGCGTATAACTGATAAAGGGAAAGGAAAGTTATGAGCTTATTCGTTTACCTGATTATATGTGAAGCTGGCAGAAGTATCTGGAAGTTGTTTTTGTTTGAAAGTTGTCATATAAATGTTATGTATTATGACAATTTAGCGAAAAGTTAGTAGTGACTTTTGATATATTTATATAGTTTTGTATCGAAAGACCAATATGTATCCTATATGTGTTTGGATATATGTAAATTATGTGCTATATGTTATGTGAAATATGCGGGTTTTTACAGTTGGTATCAAAGCCTAAGTTTAAGGGATTTAGGTATTCAAATTTGTACCTAGACTTAAATTGTATGCTTTTATGAGAAATTAAGTTGTTCCTCTTATGCTTAGAACCCGTGGGATATTAAATATAACGAGTAGAAAGAATGGCATGTAAGGTAAATTCAAATTACATCTGGCCAATGTAATTATTAACTTACAGGTGCATGTTGTACTGAATACTTTATTATATTTGGGTATGTGATTAAATGTATATATTTTGTGCTTTAATAGAGGGCAAGCAATTCTCGCCGACTTGTCTCGGTTACTCCAGAAGGGGCGGATCCTCGGACTGAGAACGTACCAATTGGACCTTCAAATACCTAAGAAAGAGGTACGGGACAGGAAAGAGTTACGATTGAAATTGGAGAAAATCCTGAAACAACATCTGTTAGAGGTCGGGGCCGGGGAAGAGGGGGAGGAAGGAGTAGGGGATTATCACTGGAACAGAAAATTCAGTTCAGGAAAGTTCAATTAGTGGTCGAGGCAGGAGTCGAGCTAGAGGTCAGGGTCCGACTCAAACTTCTGAATATGTTACACAGGGGCATTTAGATGCGGAAATGAATAGACTCCAAACTAACTTGCAATCTTTGTTTGGAAATCCTCATCACATAGAAACACAACATCCTGAATATCTGAAAAAGAGAAAAACCGACAACTGGGTGAGAAAAGAAAATGGGAAGGACCGCCAAGTGATTCTAGAAAACAAAAGTTTACTAGATTTGATAGTTGTCCGAATCCCAGATTTGGTGAGAGACCGTGTCCAAAATGTCACCGAATTCATCGAGGTGAGTGTAGTCAAGATCAGAAGCATTGTTTCATGTGTGGGAAATCGGGTCATGTTGCTCTTGATTGTAGAACCACTCGAATTTGTTATCAGTGTAATTCACCATACCATATCAGACCTGATTGTCCACAATTGAGAGGACGGGGAACAAATCACTCAGGGGTTAGTCAGGGAAATCAGGGAGATACATGAAAACCCGATCAACCTAAAGTAAAGGGACGTGCATTCCATATGTCTATAGTAGAGGTCGAGCAAACTCCTGATGTGGTAACATGTACATTTTTAGTAAACTCAGTATGTGCTAAAGCGCTATTTGATTCTGGTGCAAATCGTTCATTTGTGTCTCCCTAATTTATTGATCGTTTGCATGTGAAACCTAAATTGTTAGATTATGTGTTATTAGTTGAAACTGCTAATAATAATAATCAGGTTTCAGTTAATGAAGTCTTTGATAATTGTTATATAAATATGGATGGGTATTCGGTACCTATTCAATTGTTCCCCATGTCATTGAAAGAGTTTGATGTTATTGTAGGGATGGATTGGTTGGCTAAAAATCAGGCCAATATTGTATGCAATAAAAAGATGATTAATATTGACTTACCTGGGAAAGGCCCAGTTGTGATTTATGGTGACCGTAGAGACCGACAAACTATTCTGATTTCTATGCTAAAAGCTTGTAAATGTGTTAAGAAAGGTTGTCAGAGTTATTTGGCCTATATAATTGATACCAAGAAAGAAAAGAGTGTTGTTGAAAACATACCAGTAGTTAGTGAATTTCCAGAAGTCTTCCCAGATAATTTGACTAGTCCTCCACCAGATCGATCTATTTAATTTAGAATCGACTTGATACCAGGGGCCGCACCGATTGCTCATGCACCGTACCGATTAGCCCATTCGAAATGAAATAAATGATGGCACAGTTACAGGAGTTGTTAGATAAAGGTTTTATCATGCCCGATACTTCTCCGTGGGGTGCACCAGTGTTATTTGTGAAGAAGAAAGATGGGTCGATGGGAATGTGTATTGATTATCGGGAACTCAATAAACTGACGATAAAGAATAAATATCAGCTACCGAGAATTGATGACATTTTTGATCAATTGGTTGGGGCTAGTTACTTCTCAAAGATTGACTTACGATCCGGTTATCATCAGTTGAAAGTTCGGGAAGAAGATGTATCAAAAATTGCATTCCATACCAGATATGGTCATTACGAGTTCTTAGTGATGCCGTTTGATTTGACTAACGCGTTGGCAACTTTTATGGATATGATGAACCGGGTATGTAATCCTTATCTTGATAAATTTGTGATCGTTTTTATCGATGATATTCTTATCTATTCTCGATCAGAAGTAGAACATGCTAATCATCTTCGTTTGATACTAGAACTGTTGAAACAAGAAAACCTTTTCCCTAAACTTTCTAAATGTGAATTTTGGTTACGAGAAGTTCAGTTTTTGGGGCATATTGTTTCTGAAAAAGGTATCAAAGTGGATCCCGTAAAAATTGAAGCTATTGAAAAATGGGAACCACCGAGAACACCGACTGAAGTCAGAAGCTTTCTAGGTTTAGCGGGGTATTATCGTAAATTTATACAGGATTTTTCTCATATTGAAACTTCTTTAACGATGCTAACGAAAAAGAATGTGAAGTTTGAATGGAAAGAAGCTCAAGTCGAGGCCTTCCAAATTTTGAACGAAAGACTGTGTAGTACTCCAATATTGTCTCTGCCGGATGGTTCAAAAGATTTTGTGGTTTATAGTGATGCATCGAAATTGGGTTTGGGTTGTGTATTAATACAACATGGAAAGGTTATTGCTTATGCTTCTCGTCAATTGAAAGACCACGAGAGACAGTATCTGACTCACGATATGGAATTAGTTGCTGTTGTGTTTTCTTTGAAAATTTGGAGACATTATTTATACGGTACCAAATGTCAGATTTTTACCGATCATAAAAGTCTTCAACGCTTGTTCAATCAACGGGAACTGAATATGCGACAATGACGGTGGTTAGAACTGGTGAACGATTATGATTGTGAGATTTTGTATCATCCGGGAAAAGCAAATGTAGTGGTTGATGCTTTGAGCCGTAAAGAAAAGAGTGGAACGATCAAAGTCGTTGCATTACGAACATAATTGTTACCGAATATTTTTGAAGAGTTAAAGAAATGTCAGATCAACGCTTTGAAAGAAGAAAATCTGAAACGAGAACGACTCGCAGGTAAATCATCTGTCTCAGTGAAAAATGATCGTGAGTTAATGTGTTTTGAAAATAGAATCTGGGTACCTCATTTAGGTGATATTCGTGATAGAGTTTTGAATGAGGCTCACAAGTCTCGCTTTTCTATTCATCCGAGTACTAACAAAATGTATCGAGACTTACGACAATTTTATTGGTGGCCACGTTTGAAGAAAGATACCGCTCGATATGTGGAGCGTTGTTTAACTTGTTTGCAGGTTAAAGTGGAGCATCAGAAACCGTTCAGTAAATTACAATCGTTAGAAATTCCGGTTTGAAAATGGGATCATATAACGATGGATTTCATAAAGATATTGCCGAGAATACTGAAAGGTTTCAATGCTATCTGGGTTATTGTGGATCGATTGTCAAAGTCGGTCCATTTCTTACCGATTAAAGAATCGTATCCGTTGGAAAGATTAGCAAAGTTGTACATCGATGAAGTAGTAACACGTCATGGTGTGCAGTTATCGATTATCTCAGATCGAGATAGTTTTCAAAGAGAAATGGGGTCACAAATAAAGTTAAGTACTTCTTATCACCCTCAAACTAACGGCCAGAGTAAACAAACGATTCAGACGCTCGAAGACATGTTACGAGCTTGAATTATCAACTTTGGTGGTTCGTGGGAAGGGAACTTACCTTTGATTGAGTTTTCTTATAATAACAGTTATCACTCAAGTATTCAAGCGACGCCTTTTGAGGTATTATAAGGTAGAAAATGTAGAACGCCATTGTGTTGGAATGAAGTGGGAGAGAAACAGTTGTCGGACCGTAAATTGTTCAGTTAATTGCAGATAAAATCGGTCAGATTCAGGAATGTTTGAAAATGGCTCAGGATCGACATAAAAGTTACGCCGATAAATGCCGTAAACCGCTTGAGTTCCAAGTTAGGGATAGTGTGATGTTGAAATTGTCGCCTTGGAAAGGAATTGTTCGATTCGGGAAACGGGGTAAATTGAGTCCAACGTATATCGGTCTGTTTGAGATTATTGATCGAGTTGGTGAGGTAGCTTACCGATTAGAACTTCCGTCTGAATTGAGCGGTATTCATAATATTTTTCATGTGTCAAATTTACGAAAGTGTTTGGTAAATTCTGATCAGGCAATACCGTTAACCGAAGTTCAAATGGATGAGCGATTACATTTTATCGAAGAGCTGGAACCATTATTGATTACAAAATTAAAAAGTTGAGAAGCAAAGAGACCAGTTTAGTAAAAGTTCAATGGAGTTATCATAAGGGTCAGGATGCAACATGGAAACCGAAATCAGAAATGCGATTGTAATATCCCCTATTTATTCGACATATATAATTCCGGGACAAAATTCTTTTAAGGGGGGGATATTGTAATGCCCCAAAGGTATTTATACATTTTAAGCGTTTTAGAACTTTAAGGGCTTATTATGTTATTTGTCTTTAATTGAGGGTTTAGATGTGAAAGAAGCATATTATATATACATGTGTCACTTTTGTGAAACTTAATCACTTTTTCAAACATAGAAATTCTTCAAAAGAAAAAAAGGGGTTTTGGGGTTTCCGAGTTCGAGCAGAAGAAAGAAAAAGCTTGAATTTTGAGTTTTTCTTGTAACTCTTGGATATAAGGTATCCCTTTTATATCTTTTGTATATTAGAGTTTAATCCTAATTCTCTTCATGCTATGCTCCTCTCAAGTTTTGGGATTTGGTTGCATATTAGAATTTCTAGGTGAAACTCAATCTTTGAGTTTTTATTTTATTAAAAGACTATTATTAGAGAAGGGTTCAAGTGTGTCTTTGTGTTTTAAATTTTTTGGTAGAAAACTAATTATCTGATGGGTTGATTTTGAACTTTCATCTATTATGTAGTTTTGGTATTCCTCCAATTTTTATGGAGTTAGAATCCGTCATTTTGATGCTTAAATTGTGATTTAAAATGTTTTTTTTAAGTTCTAAGTAACGTTTTTTTATAGAATCAAGTTTAAGGTTGGATTTGGTTTTTGTGAAAATGTTTTGGTTTTGAGTTCTTGGTTATCATTTGAAATCTATGAATGTTAATTCATAGATTAGTAATCGTTTTTGACTCCAAAAGATGTTTCAAGAGTTGTTCATGAAATTTTGGATTTATTAGAGATTTTGGGTTTAATTACTTAGTTTGTAATCAATGTTTTATAATTCAGATTCGCGTTGGTTTCGAGTTTTGTTACCAATTAAACTTCGTTTTATCGTATATCGTAATCGAGGTGATTTTCTTTAACTATTTTCAATTAAATACATATATATTCAAGTATTTAACATATTGATGTCATATATTGTAGATATGTTTGGACTCGGATTGTTAAACGTGATATGATAATCGTTACTTGTTTTATTATCGATACATGTAATGTGGATTATTGATTCTTGATATAAAAATGGACTTTCACAATAGAAGTCGGGTGTGCTAGGACTGTAATGGTTTGAGCAAGGAGTTATATGTAGTGCCTATGAATGTGTTTCGTGTGGTGGTCCACAACCGGTATAGATTGTGATCTTATCGGCGTGTGCAATTAAATTGTGGCAACTGTTGTGGTTAGTTTCCTGGGAAGATTGTTAAATCAGTTTGCTCATTTCAACAATAACTGATTTGTTATTTCATTTTATCGGGTTTATTGAGATTGTGAAACTGATAGGAATTTCCTCACTAGACCGTATGGTCTAACCCTCATTTGGTTTTTCAAAATATGCATTTCAGGACAAACGTGTATAACTGATAAAGGGAAAGGAAAGTTATGAGCTTATTTGTTTACCTGATTATATGTGAAGCTGGCAGAAGTATCTAGAAGTTGTTTTTGTTTGAAAGTTGTCATATAAATGTTATGTATTATGACAATTTAGCGAAAAGTTAGTAGTGACTTTTGATATATTTGTACAGTTTTGTATCGAAAGACCAAACTGTATTCTATATGTGTTTGGATATATGTAAATTATGTGATATATGTAATGTGAAATATGCAGGTTGTTACTTTTACTTCATTCAAATTTAATTTAAGGTATAAAATAGGTTTAAAATTACAACTCATCAAATTAATTAATAAATGATCAATTTGTCATCAATAAAATTCATAAAATACTATATAATGATGCAAAAATTGTAATAACCGGTCCAAAATAATGAAGATGGGAGTTTCAGTGAGGTTTTGCTCAAAGCCAAAGTTGGAAGGGGGCTAGTTGTATAAGTGTGTACAAAGGGGTTAAAACCCTACATCTCTATTTTCCCTAATTCCATTTACTGATTTTGGTGGCGGCTAAGAGAAACCAAGAGGAGAGCCATGCGATTTTGGAGAAGAAGGAAAGAAGGAAGCAAATCTCAAATTTGAGGGAGAGGTCTGCACAAATATATTCAAGCTAAGCATATTCGACATCTCTCATAGTTTGATTTAAGTCTCTCATGATAATGTGTTTAGGGAAGATGAGTCATAAATTGTTAAACCCAATAGATTTTGGGCGTATTCTTTTGGATTTAGGGCTTAATATTGTTTTAAGGAAGTTTTAATCCTTAGTTAATCATGAGGAAGGTTGGAATCGATCCCAAAGTTTGTTTAAACAGTAGGGTTGGGTTTGTTCTTCGTACTGCATAACCCCGGGAATTGCCTCCCGAGACTCGGGGATTTAGCAGAAGCCGGGAGCCCACCCGGGGAGACTGGGTGAGGCCAACCGGGAAGTTATGACCCGGGTGTGGCGCCGACCAGGGAGACCGGAAGGCACCGCCTGGGGGGGATGAGTCCCGGGGAGGCCGGGAGGCCAGTGACCCGGGAAAGGGTGTGGCCTGGGAGTGAGAGGGACCCGGGCGGAACCCGGGAGGCGGGGATCCTGGGTGGAGCAAAGCCCCGGGAGGCGGGGTAGGGACCGGGGAGTCCCAGGAGTCGGGTAACCCGGTAGCAAAGCCGGGAGTCGGCGGCGGGAGGGGGACCCGGGAGTCGGGAGGCCCCGGTGAGAATCGGGAAGAGGGCAGGATGGTTTATCCAGTAGGGTCCTGAGATATTTATTTTGTAATTCTTTACCCTAGGTACTCGGTTTGTTTAAGGGTTGGGAGCGTGTGTAAGGAGATCTTTGCAAGCAGATGAGTTCCTCTCTTCCCTAAAATATTTTAATGCTTTATTGATCGCTTGAGAGGTAAATTAAAGAGTGATGTTAAATGTTGATTTTGGTGAGTCTCTAATGTATGCATACATAGTATGTGTTGTTGACCAAAGTTGGGGGAGGTGTCCCGCCTGTGCTCATACCGGCGGTGTGTCCCGTATATGCCAATTGGGGGTGTGTCCCATATAAAGACAGTATGAGCCAGACACGTTGTTGCCTTGTGTGACATCAGTGTGTGCCACCAGTGTGTTTAGGTGCGTGACGATCAATACAGTTAAAGTTGTTTACAAATGCTTTTATACGTTTCTTATATATGTATATATTATTGTGGCGTGGATGACGTTTTAGAGGGAATTTACTAGACCTCTCGGTCTAACCCTCGCTTTTCAAAAACTAAAATTATTTTCAGGGAAGTACCCGACAGAGGGTTCTAGCAAGGGTAAAGAGAAGATGTAGGCGTGGAGCTTGGCTTGGAAAGAGAATGTGTGCTAGATCCCAGACTTAGTTTATTATGTGTTAAAATCTCAGTTGTGTAATTTTCTATATTTAATGTTTATGCTTTATTTCTTGGAAGTTTAGGGTTGTTACAAAAATAATATTTTGCATTATATCCGTAAAATTGTTGATAAAGTTTTTCTAAAATAGAGTAAACAAAATCAAAATCTCTAAAAAAGTTTGCATCAAACTCCAACAACTATTCTATTTTAGCAACTTTAGTACTAATTATCTTATTAAAATATTCAATATATTTAATTATATTATTAAAATATTCAATATATAGAAAGTTGGAAGAGGAAAATGTTGTTTTTTAGGGGTAATAATTAATTTTAGGGAGAAACTATCTATTTAAAGATTTCTCTAAATTTAGAGATTTTACAATCTCTCTAATCTTTTTTCTATTTTAGCACAGAGGGTAACATAGCTCTTAGAGCAACAAAAATGCTAAAATCCTATTTTTTTTTTCCATTTTAGCATAGTTGTTAGAGATGCTCTTATTGTGTTATATATATATATATATATATATATATATATATATATATATATATATATATATAGGGGAGCGATCAATTGGAAACCAGTATTACATTGGAAACTTTGGAAACCGAAATCAACCAATCAGTGAATTTCTTTTTTTATTTTTATTTTTAATTGAAAAGGTTATTTTTGTCTTTTACATTATTTCATAATATATATGGTAACTGTTATTATTATTATATTAATAATTATTTAATTTTAATTTAGCTTGTATATGGTTATAATAATCATTGATTAATTTAAAAATAAGATATTTAATTTAGGTAAATTATTTAATTTTAATTTAGCTTATATATGGTAATAATGAAACAATAATGCTAACACGATGAACCTGATAAATCTATTTTCATTATGAAACAATAATGCTAACACGATAAACCTGATAAATCCATTTTCATATACGGATATGCAACTGAACAGGTAATGAAATAAAAATGGGAAGTTAACCAAAATGACACAAATTCATCATGTTTCATTATGAAACAATAATACTAACACGATGAACCTGATGAATCTATTTTCATTATGAAACAATAATGCTAACACGATGAACCTGATGAAATCTATCATCCAATGAAATATGTAATCCAATGAAATCTGTAATCCACAAATTCATTCTGTTTCATCACAATATTAGATTGCGTGGGAAATTTTATAATAAAATGAAATTAAAAAAAATATTTTCTTACATTTTAAAAGAAAAATAATTTTTTTGATGAAAAGACAAATGCTCCTCGTTTTCATAGTAAAAAAAATAACAAAATTTATATTGCGTGGGAAATTTTATTTTTGGTTTCAAGTAATCTAAATAAAATAAATCTTTCTTGCCATATTTGAGATACAAAATCAAAAGACATATTTACCCTTTTCATCTATTATTTTTATTTATTATTAATAAATTAATTAATTTACTACCATATATAATTCAAATGAATCTTAACCATTGATTATAAAGATCAATAGCTGAAATTTGGTTTCCAAAGTTTCTAATGAAACTTGATTTCCAATTGATACCACCCCTATATATATATATATATAAAGCTCTGAATAATGCAATTCTCAAAATTAGGATTTATACAACATGTAGGCATGGTGATTTGCTTCGTCCTGTTGGAGAACTCGGTTCACCATTCTTGAACGGGTCGGGGATTCCCCGTAAAAGGGGTATCGGGTCTGGGGTCTGGGTTGTAACATCCCAAAAATTGGGACAAACAAAAATTTCCAAAAAAGAGAATGTGGTATATGAAATAATGCCAAAGCACGAGCTTTCCCAAAAAGGGAACAAATATACACCTGTTGATTAAAAGTTTGTAATAAATAAGCGATCAGGGATAACAACCCTTTAATCTAATTTCTAACTAGAAAAGAGATTACATCAAGTTGTTATCTGAATTCCAAAACAATCGTCTTCTAAACTTGGCGTCCCAAAAATGCTCCCCAACTCACAATTACGGTCACTAAACCTTCTTGGAGGTCGCGCTGCTAGAATCTGAGATACACATCAAACCAATCAAGTGTTAGGCCAAACAAGCCTAGTGAGTTGAACAATAACATGGCATAATCATTTAATCAATTATAGACAACAAGATCCATAAATAAATCAATGGGGGAGACCCATCACACCAATGAGTTTCACCTCAAGAGCCAATGTACCTTGATGTTCATTCGCATGAGCCACATCCCGAAGGCCCGACACATTTGAAGACTACCTCACTGGCATTACTCCAAATGGCGGAGATCTAGGTGCATACCGTCGAGGTGGAACCCTAAGACTACATCCTCCTAGTGCCTACTCATGGTTCATCCAATACATACCATATCCATCATATACATATTCCACACTAAGTAAAATACATGTATAAGACCTCAAATAATTCCAATCCCAATTTAGGTCCAAAAACCCTAATTTATATATGTTCATCAACAATATTCATCAATCTCACGTTATCACATAAACATATCCCAAATATTGCCAACAAATAACCTCATCAAAACTCACATAATGAATAATGACCAAAACTCCAATAATTACCAAATATAGAATGAAATCAAACTTACCAGGTGATTGATATATTTAAAGAAGCATGAAACAATAGCTAGAAACATGTTAAGAGGTGTATCTCATTTAAAATAGTTAGAAGCAAACTCACAATCTAGGTTTATATAAAACCCTAGAAAATGAAGTAGGTGAGTGCTTGAACTTTTGAAGCTTGAAACTTTGCTAGGAACCACAATGAAAGCTCCTTAACTACCCAACTAGCTTCTATTAGAGATTTCCACCAACCAAACCCTAGAATTTAGTGAGGAGAAGAAGTAGAGGGAAGAAAAGTGTCCCAAAAGTCTCCCAAATCGTGAACAAAATGAAGCAAAGTGAGAGAAATGACCTAAATTCGGTCAAAGGATATTTTTATACTCACCGTGCCCGACGGCGACAGTGCCCAGCGACCGTGCCATGGGCACTGTCATGAGGCATGGTCGCGGGTCTTAACCCACCTACGGTACACCTCAAGCAATAGTGACCGACGACATTGCCCATGTCACTATCACGGTGTCACTGTCGCGCGGGCCGTATGAGTTACGGTACAACCCCGACAATTGTGACAAGCGACTGTGCCCAAGGGCACTATCGCGAGTCACAGTCGCTCCACACTCCCGAGGCCCGAACTTTTCAAACACTATCGCAACTGATCGCTTGGTTTTGATTTCTCATAAGGTTTACTATAAAAAAGATTAAATTACCAATTCTAGAACATGAAATGTCTCAAAGCTAAGATTTTAAGGCAAGAATAGTTTATGATTAATAGACACTTACCTTGATTTTCCGGGTGTTACAATCCTCCCCTCCTAAAAGAGGATTTCGTCCCCGAAATCACGACAGATTAAAACAAGTGAGGGTATCTCTTTTTCATGTCCTCTTCAGATTCCCACGTCACACTGGCATCCCGATGGTGCTTCCATTGAACCTTGACCATTGTTACTTCTTTATGTCGAAGTTTCTTCGTTTTTGACTCCAAGATGGTTTACGGATCTTCCGCACACCTATTCCCATTGTCTACCCGAATCTTCGTTAACGGAATAACGCTTTCCTCTTCGGCTAAGCACTTGTGGAGGTACCACACATGGAATATAGGGTGAATCCCGTCCATCTCCGGCGGTAGATCCATTCTATAGGCTTAAAGTCCAATCTTCTCCAAGATTGTGAAGGGTCCAAGGAAACGGGGACTGAGCTTCCCGAGCTTCCCAAATCATATGATTCCCTTCCATGGTGACACTTTCAACATAACCCGCTCTCCCACTTGGAATTCGACCAGTCTTCGTTTTTTGTCTGCATAGCTCTTTTGTCGATCTTGAGCCACCTTTAAGCGCTTTCGGATACCTTTCACCTTGTCCGCCGTTTCTTGCACGATCTCCGGCCCCGCAAATTGCTTCTCTCCTGCCTCGAGCCAACACACCGAAGTTCTACATTTCCGTCCATATAGTGCCTCGAATGGTGCCATCCCAATGCTCGAATGATAGGTATTATTGTAGGCGAATTTCACTAAGGGTATATGCGAATCCCAATTTCCCCCGAAGTTTATAACACAAGACCAGAGCATCTCCTCGAGAGTTTGGATCGTTCTTTTACTTTGGCCGCCAGTTTGAGGATGATAGGTCGTACTCAACTTGATCTTCGTGCCCAACTCCTTTTGTAGCCCATCCTAAAACTTGGAAGTGAACCGACTATATCGATCCTAAACTATGGATAGTGGAACTCCATGACGCGATACCACCTCATCAATGTAGAGCTTAGATAATTTGAACATCGGTAACGTCTCTCGCATTGCCAAAAAGTGTGTGCTCTTCGTAAGTCGATCCACACCACCCAAATAGTATCGTGACTCTTCAAGGTCTTTGGTAGTTTGGTGACGAAGTCCATCGTGATATGTTCCCACTTCCATTCTGGAATGTCCAATGGTTGCAAACTCCCATAAGGTCTTCGATGTTCTGGTTTGACTTGCAGGCGAGTGACGCATCTTTCTACATAATTGGCCATATCGAGCTTCATCACCGGCCACAAATAGTGCAACTTCAAATGTCAGTACATCTTAGTGCTACCGGGATGTATAGAGTACTTGGACTTGTGATCTTCCACCAATAGTAATTCACGAATCCCTCCAATCTTTGGTACCCAAATTCTTCCTTGAAATAACTTGAGACTACGACTATCTTCCGTTAGTAGCTCCCGTTGCTTCACCATGATCTCGGCTTTGAGGTTCTCTTCACGAAGTGCTTCAACTTGACTCACCTTGATGTCCTCCACTAGGCTTGATATTACGTCGATCCTAGAAAGGGTTACTTTGGTTTTGCTCCCACAACTTTTTCGGCTCAAAGCATCCGCCACCACGTTGGCTTTACCGGGGTGGTAAAGCAATTCATAATCATAATCCTTCAAAAGCTCCAACCACCTTCTTTGTTGCATGTTAAGGTCATTGTGGTCGGTGAATAATGTACACTTCGTCCCATAGAGGTAGTGTCGTCATAGCTTCAAGGCAAATACCACTGTCGCTAACTCCAAATCATGCGTAGGATAATTCTTCTCGTGGTCTTTGAGTTGTCGCTACGCATATGCTATCACCTTTCCCCTTTGCATTAAGACACACCCAAGACCCAATTTGGAGGCGTCACTGTAAACCACAAAATCTTCGGATCCTTCGGGTAAGGACATAATTGGTGCCTCGCACAGTTTCTTTTGAAGAGTCCGGAAAGCATTATCTTGAGTCTCAGTCCATAAGAACTTAACGTTCTTCCTATCCAACGATGTGAGCGGGGACGCGATCTTCGAAAAATCTTGAATAAAATATAACACCCTAAATTCTGGAAATAGAAACCGATTTAAAACTTTCTAAATACATCGATAAATGATACATCTCCAATCACAATTTATTATTTAACCTCAATACACACATTTCGTTCTATACATACAGTCTACAATAAGAACGGGTGCTACTAAAACCCAATAATAGTCACTATCTCCAAACTGCGGAAGACTTCACCAACTACTTACACTTGCACAAAGCTAAGGCTCAACTCTTCATAGCTGCTAGAAACAAACCCCAACTGGAACCTGATGCACATGCCGACAAATAAAAAGGTTAGGCTTAACGCCTAGTGAGCTCAAGAGTTTTCAACATGAATAAGATATCTTTGAAAAGAGGTAATGCAGTTTAAATCATAAGCTTTCAAGATGATATGTTTGAACATGAAAACAACTCTTTTCCAATAATATGCATTTTCGGCAAGGAAACACCAATATGAACGTTTTCAAATCCAAACTACTTCGGGGACAAGATTCCAACATATAACGTTCTTTCGTAAATTAAATTAAACCCAAAACTCACTCTAAATGAGAATAGAAATCAAACTCCCAACTGGAGAAAAGCGGATAAAACTTTATATCCCAAAACATCCAAAACACGGGTGGGGCGTAATATTCAACCCATAAATCATGGATAAAAATCCATTTATACAAAACGTCACCGAAAACTAGGATAATAAAACTCAATACCCAAAGTAACACTTTTCAGTGATGGGGGAGACCCGATTCCATAAAATGTGACGGTACACAAAGTAAGCCCATTTTATGTTGTTAAGACTAGTCATATAAAATAAGACACCATAAAAATATTTGAAATTTGTCACTCACGCGGAGGGCCTTATGGCCACGGTACACTCTCCGAGAGAGTGCCCGTCGAAAGTGACACATGTCACAATCGCTGGGCATACTCGCCGCCGGGGTCCAATCTTTATTTGGGACATGTGTCACTTTCACCGGGCACTCTCGTGGAGAGTGTACCGTGGCCATAAGGCCCTCCGCGAGAGTGACACATGTCACTTTCGCTGTCACTTTTGCCTAGGATCCTCGAAGCACGAAAATCCGATCTTTTTTGACACTAAGGCCCTCAACACTCTTTGGGAGTTTTAGTAGTGTTTTCCCAACATAAATCCCAACGAACACAAGGTACAGAAACGCTTGGGTGCCCTTATACTTACTGAAAATTACGGGTGTTACATAAAACCTCGATAGTAGTCGCTCAAGCCCAAAAAGCTTCTTATCTCCGTTGGACCCGTCGGTGGTTCCCAATTCATTATCGCTTCAAACTTCGTCGGGTCCACCTTCACTCCATCCTTGGATACCACATGGCCTTATAATTGAACTTCTTGTAACCAGAACTCGCACTTTGAAAACTTCACGAACAACTTATCTTTCCGAAGAATCTCCAAAACCTCCCGCAAATGTTGACTGTGCTCGGCCTCATCTCCCGAGTAAATCAGAATATCATCGATGAAGACTATAACAGATTTGTCCAAGAAAGGTCGGCACACGCGATTCATCAAGTCCATGAATTCGGCTGGAGCGTTAGTCAACCCGAATGGCATGACTAGAAACTCATAATGACCGTATCTTTTCCGAAACACCATCTTTGGAACATCACTCTCCTTCACCCGCACTTGATAGTAATCGGACCGCAAGTCTATCTTGGAAAAACATCCCGCTCATTGCAATTGATCGAAGAGGTCGTCAATGCGAGGAAGTGGATACTTGTTCTTCACGGTGACCTTGTTAAGCTCAAGGTAGTCGATACACATTCGCATGGAACCGTCCTTCTTCTTCACAAACAAAACTGGAGCTCCCTACGGTGACGAGCTCGGTCGTATGAATCCCTTCTAGAGAAGTTCTTGTAGTTGCGTATTCATTTCTTGCATCTCCGTCGGGGCTAGACGATAAGGAGCACGAGCAATCGGAGCGGCACCCGGAGTGAGGTCGATGTGGAACTCCACTTGACGTTCTGGTGGTAGTCCGGGTAGATCTTCCGAAAAGACATCCGGATAGTCGTGCACTACATCCACATCCTCCACCTTCTTCTTCTCTAGTTTCACGTCGATCACGTAGGCCAAGTATGAAGTACACCCCTTGGCTAGGCTCTTTCGTGCTTTTATTGACGAGATGATCGCGTTGGTATTTCGATTCTTCCCCCCGTAGATTATCACTTTTCCACACTTCGGCAAGGGTACTCTAATCATCTTATTGGAACAAAATATAACAGCATCGTGCTTAGCTAGCCAATCCATTCCTACAATCACGTCGAATCCCCCGATGTCCACCGGTAGCAAGTCTACTACAAAGGACTCCCCACCTAAGTCTAAGGTGCATCCAACGAAGCATTCTCGGACTAACATATGTTCCCCATTGGCTACCTCTACCACTAGAGCATCAGTCAACGAGCTAACAGAAGTATTGAAATTCTTGGAAAAAGAGGTAGACACAAAGGAACGGTTCGCACCATAATCAAACAAGACGCGGGTAGGTAGAGAGTTAACTAGAAACGTACCCGAGACAATATCCTCCATTGCTCTTGCTTCATACGCCGTCATTTGGAAGGCCCGACTTGGCACCTTCGGTGGAATCTCTTTCTTCGGTTCAACTCCGCTCGAAACCCCTTGGTGACCTCTTGCTAGCTTAGGACAATCCCTCTTGATTTGCCTCGGCTCCCGGCATTCATAACAAACCCCCCAGGAGGGGTAATCTCTACTCATGTGGTCCTTCCGTCCACATTTGAAGCACTTGGTAGATTTAGAGAAAGGTTTTGAATTACAAGGTCCGAAATGCTTACTCTTGCACTTGAGGCACCACCTCGCCTCACGTCGTGGCTCCATGTTCCTCCCCTCATTGAAGGGTTTAGATGGTCGTGCGGGCCCGGTTGGCCCTTTTTATTTCCGATTCTTCCCTTGTTGACCCTTCACTTCTCTCTCTTGGATGATGTCGTCCTCCACCAATTAGGACTCCTTGATGACTTCTTGCAAGGTATTCACCCGAGCGTTCCATACACCCGTCTTTATCTCCACCGACAAACCCCTCAAATAATCTTTTATCTTCGACCTCTCATCGGTAGCCAAATGCTCAACCAGACTGAGCTTCTCCATGAATTGTTTTGAATAGTCGGCAATATACAGACTGTCCTTTTTCAGATTTCAGAACTCCTCCTCTATCTTGTCAAGAGCCCTTTCGTTGCAGTACTTGTCCATTATCTTTTTCTTGAAGGTTACTTGGCCAAAACCTCCGGTTTCTGCATTCCCCACTAAGAAGTTGGAATTCAAATTTGACTCTTTGGGAGTAGTTGCATTCACTTGACTCAAACGCCATCTCCACTTTTTGTATCCAGTTCATACACGCCACTGGATTGGTTGTTCCTGAAAATTCTGGAGGTCGGCTACATAAGAAAGTTTTGTAGGAGAAACCCCTTCCTTCTTCTTTTCCACTCTTACCGCTTGCTCTTCTGTCCCAATTGCATTATTGGTACCACCCAATCCAATCGCCGCATTGCCTCCTATAGCTTCATGGCTCTGGTTGCTTGTATCACGATCCTTTAGCATCTTCATGAACTTTTCATCCCGCTTGTCCATCGCAGAGTTCATCATCTGCATAATGCTTGCCAATAGGACCGATTGGGGGTCCACTTCTTGTATGATCGGATTCTCGGTCTCTAAGTTAACTCAGGGAACTTGATCCACAACTCCTTCCAACAAGGTGGTTCTTTGTGAAATAGTTGGAACACCCGTTGGATTTACCCTCCTTGACGTCTCTGGAGTCGTGGCACTCGCCTAATTACCTCCCCGGGTAACACCGCTCGATTCCTTGTGTTTACCATTGTGAACTATCACACATGATAAAGATCATACCAGTTAATTCTTTAAAAGATTAGCAGTTCATTACGTACTACTACAAAGATTAATCATCACAATAACAAATTCAAGCATGCTCACGTAGTCATAAATTCATAACAACACTGACCAAATGAGATTGTGAACGTATTTTACATAAGAACTTTCGTTGTCATCACCATAACTCTCAATCAATGCATTTTCGTAATCCTAATACTCTCCCCACCTAGGAATGTTCTACCCAAATGGACAGTAATGTTATAAGCATGTACAGTTTAAGTCTAGGTATACTAGAGTCGACACCTAGTTCGCTTAAACTAAAGCTCTAATACCAACTTGTAACAACCCAAAAATTAGGACAAACAAAAAGGGAACAAATATACGCCTGTTAATTACAAGTTTGTAATAAATAAGCGATGAGGGATAACAACCCTTTTAATCTAATTTCTAACTAGACAAGACATTACATCAAGTTGTTATCTAAATTCCAAAACAATCGTCTTCTAAAGTTGGCGTCCCAAAAATGCTCCCCAAGCTCACAATTATGGTCACTGTTTGGGTAAAAATTTCAATAGTACATTGTCGTACGATTAACGTTGGACAACAGGTAAGGAATTCCAACAGTCAGAATTTACTGTGTCGCACGACCAAATAGATAATAGACGCCCTTTCTTCAAGTGACCTCAATTAAATTATCAGAACCTATCCGCAGTCTCTGTCGTACGACATAATTTCAGTTACTGATCTACAATATACATTATACCATGTTTTAATGCAGGATTCAAGGATATTTATGACTAAAGATCATAACGGAAACCTTCATCAATAGCAACAGACATAACGGACATAACGGACGCTATCATCAATGTCAAAACGGTCATCCCATTAATGTGTAAGATACACATTAAAGACATCCTAACGGAAAAATACACTATAAATACGAAGAGGAAATCTCACTCGGGGACATATGATTCTCAGACCTTAGAAGCTCACAAATGATACTCTCAAGCTTGCTCAATCTCTCTTGAAGTTCATAAAGCCTTCCACTGTTTGTCGTACAACGCACGACTGAAGTCTGAATACATCCAACACACGATCGACTTTATTTTATTGTATTATTTTACATTACATTTCATTTGTAACACTTGTTAACAAGGACGACGTCCCTGATTGACGTCCATAGTGCACGACGACTCATACTCGTCCGCGGTTTTTACCCATTTTAGGGGTTTTCCGCGTCACCAATTCTCTCGTCTTATTTACTTTATTTTTATTATAGTCGTACGATTATTGTTGTTACTTTCTTTGGTTGGATTAAGCTCCACATTTACCTTAAATTTTCCTTGGGAGATTTTTGGCATAAACAGTTTGGCGCCCACCGTGGGGCCCCATCCAAAGAAAATCTTCGATAATCTTACGACGTACTAACGTTTTCCTTCGAGTGTTCTCTTTTTTCAGGATAATGGCATTCCAAGAAACTCAAAATTTGAGATCACTAATCGAATCATTGAAGTCAATAGTATCTACAATTCCCCTGTGAAAGCAATGGGAATCGACAAATCCGAGATTACACGACGTTCGACTACACACGTTGGATTTAATGGTGGAGTTACAAGTACCATGGGGGAAATCACACTACTAGTATATGCTAAAGGAATCAACAAGACAGACGAAGTTCAACGTCGCCGACTGTTCATCAGCTTATAACTTCATCCTTGGGCGACCATGGATCCAAGAAATGAAAATTGTACCTTCGACGTACCATCAAACCTTGAAATTCCCCATGCAATGGGGAGTACAGGAAATCAAAGGCGAAAGAAAGGTTGCTAGGGAATGTTACAAAGTTTCCTTGAAGCCCCCGAAGCAGACAGTATATCAATTACAGAACCAGGACGTTCCTGGGACTAACGACGATTATCGCTTAGAAGCTGTCGTATTAAACCAGGATAAGCCTGACCAGATGGTTTACATAGGTTCTACGCTCGACCCTTCCTTTAAAAAGCAACTAATTTCTTTTTTGCAGGACCACTATGATTGTTTTGCTTGGATGCACGAAGACATGGTGGGTATCGATCCGAGTATTATTTCTCATAAACTCAACATTGATCCATCATTTAAACCTGTTCAACAGAAAAGACGAAAATTTGCTCCTGAGAGGAATAAGGTTATCAACGACGAAGTTGATAATTTACTTAAAACAGGAAAAATACGAGAAGTCAAGTATCCAGATTGGCTCGCTAATGTTGTAGTTGTACAAAAGAAAAATGGCAAATGGCGAGTCTGCATCGATTTCACAGATCTTAACAAAGCATGCCCGAAGGATCCATTTCCATTACCACATATCGACTCTATGGTCGACGCTACAGCAGGACATGAGTTACTCACGTTCATGGATGCATATTCTGGGTATAACCAGATATTGATGCATTCAGACGACCAGGAGAAAACAGCCTTCATGACGGATAAAGGTATTTATTGTTACAAAGTAATGCCTTTTGGTCTTAAAAATGCAGGTTCGACATATCAACGATTGGTGAATATGATGTTCAAAGAACATTTGGGTGATACTATGGAAGTATACATCGATGATATGCTTGTTAAATCAAAACATGCGGACGATCATATCAGACATTTGAAGCAGTCGTTCGACATCTTGCGTGAATACAAGATGAAGTTGAATCCGACGAAATGTTCCTTTGGAGTTCGAGCTGGAAAATTTCTCGGTTATATGGTCACACGACGAGGAATCGAAGCTAATCCAGAACAGATTAAAGCAATTGTCGAGCTAAAATCGCCCAGAAATTTTAAAGAAGTCCAACGTCTTACAGGACGTGTAGCAGCGCTGAACCGGTTCATTTCTCGGTCGTCTGACAGGTGTCATTTATTCTATAATGTCCTACGAAAGAATAAAGGGTTCGAATGGACGGACAAGCATGAAGAAGCGTTGCAGCAACTCAAAAAATACATGATGTCGCCTCCTTTTCTCTCTAAACCTGAGCAAGGTGAAGTCCTTCAACTTTACCTAGCCGTCAGCAATAATTCGGTAAGTGCAGTTCTTATACGAGAAACCGACGGACGACAATTACCAATTTATTATGTAAGTAAAACTCTATTAGACGCTGAAACCAGGTATGCGTCTATAGAAGAACTTTTACTTTCGTTAGTCATGGCTGCTAAAAAGCTACGACATTATTTTGAATCACATCCTATAATTGTGGTAACTAACTTTCCATTAAAGTCGGTGTTAAGGAAACCTGAACTAACAGGACGACTAGCTAAATGGAATTTTTACCTCATCAATTTTGATATGGATTTTAAGCCCAAAACGGCGATCAAGTCACAGGTCCTGGCAGATTTTGTCTCTGATTTTAGTCCAGAAATGGAAAACACAATGACATCCGACCAGTTAATTGTGGCGACTTTGCACGACACCACTTGGACACTCGACGTTGATGGTTCGTCGAACATACGCGGAACAGGCCTGGGTGTCGTCCTACAGTCCCCACAAGGGGGCAAAATAGTATACTCCATACGGTGCGATTTCAAAGCTACAAATAATGAGGCAGAATATGAAGCACTAATTGCAGGAACTAATTGCAGGAATCAAAATTGCTCACGACTTGGGGGCAACGCATTTGCACGTCCGGAGCGACTCGTCCTTAGTTGTTAACCAAGTTAATGGAGAATTTGCAGCAAAAGATGCAAGGATGATTGCTTATTATAAAATAGTGAAGGAGAAAGCAAAGAAGTTTGGTCGCTTTGTAATCGAGCAAATACCAAGAGATCAGAATACCCAAGCTGATGCACTAGCCAATTTGGGGTCAACACTTAATCAAACGACGTTTGACAATGTCCCAATAGTTCACCTTACAATACCATCCATCAAAGACGATGGTAATATTTTGGTCGCACCAATCGAAGAAAAAACTCTTGGTCGGACGACATTAGAAATTATCTGGAGAACGATCAACTGCCTGATGACAGAATGGAAGCAAGAAAGTCAAGCTAACCGAATATCACGACAAGGTTATTATTGGCCGTCATTAAGGCAAGATGCTATCAGGTATGTACAGTCGTGCGACGCATGTCAAAGACACGCAGGTATGTCTCATAAACCCTCTGAACCTTTGCACTTGACGTTGATCCCATGACCCTTTATGAAGTGGAGAATGGATATTGTTGGAAAATTACCACCTGCCCCCGGGAAAAAGGTATTTATTTTAGTTTTAACAGATTATTTCTCCAAATGGGTCGAAGCAGCGACTTTCTCCCAGGTTCGGGACAAAGAAGTCGTTTCTTTTATTCAAACTAACATCATTTGTAGGTTTGGAATTCCATCTGAAATAACGTACGACAACGAGACACAATTCATCAGTGATCGAACGCGAAGATTTTTTAAAGAAAGGAACATCAAGTTGGTAACATCGACGCCTCAAATATACATAGTCGAATGGTTTAGCCAAGTCAAGTAATAAAACTATCATCAATTCAATCAAGAAAAGGCTCAAAGTTGCCAAGGGGAAGTGGGTGGAAGAATTGCCTTCCGTTCTATGGGCTAATCGTATGACACCTCGTACGTCCACAGGACAAACCCCCTTTTCCTTATGTGAAGTTGTGTTACCTATTGAGGCACGACTACCGACTTTAAGACATACGTCCGTTGAGCATAACTTGGTCGACCTAAGTTATGACCTTGACGCTTTAGAAGAGCTTAGAGAAGCTGCGCACATTCACATGGCGGCACGGAAACAAGTGGTCGAGCGACATTTCAACAAAAATGTCCAGATCAAAGTTTTTCAAAAAGGTGATTACGTTCTACGTCGAGTATTTCAAAATACTCAAGAGGTCAATGCAGATAAGCTTTCCATTAAATGGGAATGTCCTTATCAAATCTCTAGCATCATGGGTAAGGGAGCTTATAAAATCCAAACCCTCGATGGTCGAGATATCCCACGAAGCTGGAATACAGTTCATTTAAAGAGGTATTTCTCTTAAATTTCATATTTATTTCCTTCGATTATTCCTTAATAAAGATTACTGATTTAAGCATCGGAGGGTCGTTGGTCAAACCAACGACCATTTTATTAATGTTGTTTTTCGCAGGGACGCACGACTTATTTAAAACCCATATGATCACACGAATATGATCGATCGTAATTAATGACAAAGGTTAATTTCTGTATTTGATGTTCAATACTTAGAATCGAAAATCATTATTACAAACTGCCTTTGGTTGATCTAGAACTTCAGTGGATTACTTTATAAATGGTGATGTGATTGGATGTCTGATGGTCGTTGGTCAAACTAACGACCACCCCACTAATGTTGTTTTTCGCAGAGACGCACGACTTAGTTAAAACCTTTATGTCGAGTAATACTCACACTATCGCAAGTATACGGTCAGGAGTCAATCTTTTGCATTTGACGTTCGATATTTAGATTGCCTTTGGTTGGTGATAAACCTCAATCAAAGTCATTACAATGGATGATAGTATGGTTAAACATATGATATGCTATGACTATTTATCTTCTTCGATTACTCGACGTACAATAAAGTATAAACTTAAAGCAAAACAATAAGCTTTAGTGAGAAAAATGAATTCTTTCATTAGTCGTTCAAAAGGTAATTATAAAAAGGAACGACCATAGACGGTCGGCCCCTAATAAAAGATTCAAAAGACAAAACTATTTCGAAGATCGAGAACAACAACACCATCGACAATAACAAGGCCAAGATTCAGAACAAGGAAGGAGGAACGTCAGAAAGAACTCTCGCTGATTATAACATCCAGAAAGAATCGACTCTTCATTTGGCCTTGAGGCTAAGAAGGAGTAACGTCATATCGTTACTGCACGACCGCCGTCCCTGCTGCCGCCACCTCTCCTCCGCCGTCGCTTCCCTCCAGATCGTCATCCTCGTCGAGGTCCCTTTCAGTCCCCACAGTGTCAAGATAGGTCTTGAGCTCCTCGACGACCGACACCATGGGATTCTTCCCACTCAGATGGCGTCTCATCAAAGCAGCTCGGGATATGAGACGAGAGAAAGCTTCAATCTGCCTATTCTCTTCCTCCAAATCCCTGACATCACCCTCCAGCTCCTCGACTTTCTTCTTGAGGGACGTAACTTCATCATCAGAGGCAGCAGCAGCAGTAGTGGCCTTTATCTTCTCCACCTCCAGCTTGGACGTTAAGGCCTCAAGCTCAAGGACATGGTCCCTGAACTTGATCGTCTCACTTTGAGCTTCGACAAGTTTGGTATTGAGACTCTCGACCTTCTTCTTCTCAGCTTCGACCGCCTCTAAGGCGACCTTCTCCCTCTCAAGAGCCTCGTCAGCCCTTTTCTTGACGTCGGGGAAGGACGCCCTAAGACCTTCTGTCTGAGCGTAAAAGCTTAGACAGGCTTGAAAAGCCTGCACGACAACAAAGAAAAGGTTAAAAAATCATAACAAATAAGTAACAAAGGAAACAAAAAGTAATACAGGCTTACCATGAAGGAAAGACCAGCGGCATGTGCTCCCGTATCTTTGACCTGAGAATCCTTATAGCGATCGTAAAAGGTTGGGAGGAGGAACTTTGCCAAGTGTGGAAAAATAACGTCTCTTTCGAGAACGTCATTTACCATGAAATCAGCTGGGAGAGTGGCTTTGAAAGTCATTTCTCCCACCTTTTCTTTATTCTTTCCCTCACCTTTAGAGGAGGAAGAAGGCTTCTCAACGCCCGATACCCCCGACAAGGGAGCATCCTTCGTCGCCTTGGTCGAGCCTTCAAGCTCGACCTCAGCAACGGTGTCCTTCGCTAATGTCGTCCCTGAAAGGGACGACAGAATGGTATCACCCGTCTTCTTTGGCGAATACCGAGGCTGCTTGCCTCGGACACGTCTCGGATCTACCCCCGTGGAGGGGGCAGATCTTTTCCTCGCTTTCTCCCTCCCTTGACGAGCGAGCTCCAGTTGCTCGGCTCGCTTAGCGGTGGCCGACTTTACAGCTGCGTCTTCTGAAAAAAGAGAGCAAGTTAAAAATACAAAGACATACGAGATACTCGAAAAAGGTATGGTCAAGCGACTTACTAGTCATGTTTTCTTCTCTCTCTTCTTCCCTCTCCTTCTCTGACTCTTTAGGAGAACCCTCGACAGACGTCACCTCAGTTACAAAAACAGCCTCGTCTCCTTCGTCGTTCGATCGAGGGGAAAACGAGCGATCATTAATACTTCTATCTAGGATTCTCTGAATCTTATCAAGAGAATCTTTCCTTGGCTTCACTCTGCTGAAGTCGATCACTGTCAAACAAAGAAAGACGTCAGAATAAACGCACGACAAAAACGCAGAAAGACGTCAAAACAAACGCACGACAAAGCAAGAAAACCTACCCGACTCATTCCATCCGGACGATAGCCATTGGCTGTCCTCGTCGCTCACAGATGCTACCTGGATGAAAACGTACTGGCGTTTCCAACCACGGTCGTTCACCGCAGTATTGTGCACCAGTACGGTAGCCTCTTTCGTTCGAGGGAATAAACTATATCTGTGATAGTTATCCGCTCGAACGCTATAAGCAGTTAGGAGGTCGTTCAAGTTAAACGGAGCCCCCCAGTCGGCTGTAAGACGATCGACCACCTGGACAATCCGCCAGAATTGAGGCATCAATTGTCCAGGCGTCAAGTCAAACGCATCCAAAAACTCCCTGACTAAAGGACTAAATGGCCAGGAAAAACCTATCTTAAAAGGATACTCGTATAAAACACTGTATCCCATCGGAACTTCATCCGGCTTTAAATCCTCCGGCGTCACCAGATTGACCCCATCAAGAATCTTAGCTAATTTTTTGAAGTAATTTAAATGTTCATCTTCGTTAAACATGCTCACAGGTTCACTCGACATTTGGAAATCAGGAATATTCACCGTCGCTCACCAATAACTAAGAAAATCCCAAGCTTTCCTAGGCTTTTTCGCTATGGATTTCTTATGCATAAATCGACACAGAGGGAAAAAACGAGAAATCGTACCTTAAATAATGTTCTAAAACCTCGAATTTAGAATGAAAATGATTCTCGTCACTTGGAAATATCGTCGTAGATACGTATTCTTTAGTAGGACAAAACGTAAAAAAGGAATGGATTGTGGGCAATCCTTATTTATACTGAAAATCGGAAATCGAATCGCCAGAAAATCGACGGTCAATGATATTGACACGTGTTGTTCGTATTTGGCAGCCACTAGAGTATACTCAACGAGGGCATGACACCTGTCCTTTATTAGCTGTAAAATTGCTAACTTTGCAGGAGATGACGTCATTATCTGGTCGAAGATGAACCGATTCGGTTCTATGCAAATTTTCCGATTTCTCTTTTGTGACACGTGTCTTAATTTAAAATTCAAAAAGTTGCCGCTTAAACTTTAAATTTGGGGGCAAACTGTTTGGGTAAAAATTTCAATAGTACATTGTCGTACGATTAACGTTGGACAACAGGTAAGGAATTCCAACAGTCAAAATTTACTGTGTCGCACGACCAAATAGATAATAGACGCCCTTTCTTCAAGTGACCTCAATTAAATTATCAGAACCTATCCGCAGTCTCTGTCGTACGACATAATTTCAGTTACTGATCTACAATATACATTATACCATGTTTTAATGCAGGATTCAAGGATATTTATGACTAAAGATCATAACGGAAACCTTCATCAATAGCAACGGACATAACGGACATAACGGACGCTATCATCAATGTCAAAACGGTCATCCCATTAATGTGTAAGATACACATTAAAGACATCCTAACGGAAAAATACACTATAAATACGAAGAGGAAATCTCACTCGGGGACATATGATTCTCAGACCTTAGAAGCTCACAAATGATACTCTCAAGCTTGCTCAATCTCTCTTGAAGTTCATAAAGCCTTCCACTGTTTGTCGTACAACGCACGACTGAAGTCTGAATACATCCAACGCACGATCGACTTTATTTTATTGTATTATTTTACATTACATTTCATTTGTAACACTTGTTAACAAGGACGACGTCCCTGATTGACGTCCATAGTGCACGACGACTCATACTCGTCCGCGGTTTTTACCCATTTTAGGGGTTTTCCGCGTCACCAATTCTCTCGTCTTATTTACTTTATTTTTATTATAGTCGTACGATTATTGTTGTTACTTTCTTTGGTTGGATTAAGCTCCACATTTACCTTAAATTTTCCTTGGGAGATTTTTGGCATAAAACAGTTACTAAACCTTCTTGGCGGTTGCGCCGCTAGAACCTGAGATACACATTAAACCAATGAAGTGTTAGGCCAAACGAGCCTAGTAAGTTGAACAATAACATGGCATAATCATTTGATCAATTATAGACAACAAGAGACATAAAGGAATCAATGAGGGAGACCCATCACACCAATGAGTTTCACCTCAAGAGCCAATATACCTTGATGTTCACTCGCATGAGCGACATCCCAAAGGCCCGGCATATTTGAAGACTACCTCACAGGCATTACTCCAAATGGCGGAGATGTAGGTGCATACCGTCAAGTTGGCACCCTAAGACTACATACTCCTAGGGCCTACTCATGGTTCATCCAATACATACCATATCCATCATTATACATATTCCACATTAACTAAAATCCATGTATAAGATCCCAAATAATTCCAATCCCAATTTAGGTCCAAAAACCCTAAATTATATAAGTTCACCAACAATATTCATCAATCTCATGTTATCACATAAACATATCCCAAATCTTGCCAACAAATAACCTCATCAAAACTCACATAATAAATAATGACGAGAACTCCAATAATTACCAAATATATAATGAAATCAAACTTATCAGGTGATTGATTTATTTAAAAAAGCATGAAACAATAGCTAGAAGCATGTTAAGAGGTGCATCTCATTTAAAATAGTTAGAAGGAAACTCACAATCTAGGTTTATATAAAACCCTAAAATTGAAGTAGGTGGGTGCTTGAACTCTTGAAGCTTGAAACTTTGCTAGGAACCACAATGAATGCTCCTTAACTACCTAACTAGCTTCTATTAAAGATTTTCACCAACCAAACCCTAGAATTTAACGAGGAGAGGAAGTAGAGGGAAGAAAATCGTCCCCAAAGTCTCCCAAATCGTGAACAAAATGAACCAAAGTGATAGAAATTACCTAAATTCCGGTTAAAGGATATTTTTATACTCACAGCGTCCGACGGCGACAATGCCCGACGACCTTGCCATGGGCACTGTCGCGAGGCATGGTCGTGGGTCTCAACCCACCTACGGTACACCTCAAGCGATAGTGATCGGTGATATTGCCCATGTCACTATTGCGGTGTCACTGTCGCTCGGGCCGTATGAGTTACGGTACAACCCCGGGCATTGTGACAAGTGACTGTGCCCAAGGACACTATAGCGAGTCACATTCGCCCCACACTCCCGATCGAGGACCAAACTTTTCAAACACTTTCGCAACTGATCACTTGGTCTCGATTTCGCATAAGGTTTACTATAAACAAGATTAAATTACCAATTCTAGAACATGAAAGGTCTCAAAGCTAAGATTTTAAGGCAAGAATAGTTTATGATTAATAGACACATACCTTGATTTTCCAGGTGTTACATGGGAGCCCCGACATGTTGAAAGTCGGGGCCGGGGACAGGGTCGGTCGGGTAATGTATTTCCCAACCCGTCCTATCCCCGTATGTATATATACTAATTATAATTATAATTTTTTTTAATATAGTATATTTTTCAACCAAATTTGACCATTCTTTCAACAATTTATTGTTGAATTGGAGATTGACCGAGGATAAATTATGGATGGACCAGGGATAGGCCCAACAAAAATCAGGGAGGAAGTTCGATTCCCCGTTGTTAAGTCTGATTTTATAGTAATCATTGTATTTATAGGGCTTGGTCAAATACTGTGTCTAAAGTCATATATTGTGTTGTATTGAACAAGGGTATTTAAGTCCCTTTGGTCTTTGTCTTTTGTAAGAACTTCACGCACACATTCAATATACTGTTACATTACGCTTACCTTGTCTCTATCTCTACTTTCTCTCTCTAGTGATTCAGTGATCTTGGACTCACAATTGGTATCAGAGCCATCTGAGGTTTGAGAGGACTGAGAGAAATTGTTTTACGTTTCTGAATTTGTGGATTAAAGCAGAAATTTGATTGATTTTCTTGATTTTTTCAAGAAAATCTCGTTTATAGCTTTTTCATCAAATTCGGATTGGTTTTAGATCGAATTGTGTTGTATTTGGATTCTTTAGACTCGTTTTTGGATATAGATCATATTTGATTCATACATTTTTGCAAGAAAAACAGATTTCGATCTTTGATTTTGAGATTTAAAGGATTTATGGAAAACTCGTTTTTACGCACTGTACTTTCTTGAAATCGTGATTTTGTGGTGTTTAATCGATATTGTTGATTGAGTTGTCTTAGAATCTTTTTTTCGATCAATCTTGTGTATATTTGTTGCTTTAATTTCATGGATATAATCATTTTTAGCAAGATTTTATTGATTTTCAGAACTTTGCGCGAGATCTAAACTTTGTGCTAGTTCATCACAGGTTTGCACTACATTCTTCCAGGGAAATCTTCATTTTCACGAGAAGTTCAGATTTGATCTTAGTGTTCCTCACGCAAACCTAAGTTTGCGTCTTCTTCTTTCGCGAAAAGTTTTGTTTTGCGTCTCAAGTGCATCAAGAAAAGTGGTGTTTGCGTCTTTCATAGCTTACGCAAAGATCACTTTGCGTTTTCCTTTGCTCGCGAAAAGTTTGGTTTGCGCCTCGAGTTCATCACGCAAAGCTCAGTTTGCGCGATCAACACCTCATGCAAAGTCTAGTTTGTGTCATCTGCTTATCACGCAAAGCTCTTCTTGCGTTTCACTTGGCTCGTGCAAAGCTCTCTTTGCGCCACCAACTGCTCACGCAAACCTCAACTTTGCGCCTTCTCATCACTTATCATTTTTTTTCTGAATTATTCAGAAACATGGATTCTGACAAGTTTGTCTATCAAGCTCAGTTTTACAAAAGTGATCTTATGATGTCTCTGGGTACAGAAAATCGTCCACCAGTGCTAATTGATTAAAATGAATTTACACAGTGGCAAGATCGTTTCCTGAACTTCATTGAACGACAAAAGAATGATAATGACATGTTGATCATTTTATCTGAAGGACCGTTTGAAAAACCCAAATTAGCTTCTGGATTTTATAAGCCCACTAAAGAATATTCTTCTGAAGAGTTGTCGGCATATCAAACTGATCGTGATATTAAAGCAAATCTGATGCTAGCCTTGCCAAACTCTATATACAACAGGATTGACTGTTTCAAAACTCATCCTAATCTGATGTGGCAACAGCTTGAGAAGATTATGCTTGGTTCTTCGGTTGTAACTCAACTCAGGCATACGCGCTACATGAATAATTTTGAAGAATTTAAAGCAAAGGATGGGGAGCCACTAAAAACGGTGTTTGACAGATTTTGTGCCATTATCAATGATCTGAGGAAGATTAAAGTTGAAAAGACCGAGCTTGAGACAAATCTGAAGTTCCTCAACACATTGCAACCAGAATGGAATAAAACATGCCATAGACTGAGGAATGATTTCAGAATCTCCACTATGCAAATCCAGGAATTATATGAGATTCTAATGACTGATGAGAGCTTGGTGCTTGAGAAGATGGCCAAACTGGATAAGAAGAACAAGAAATCAGTAGACCCGGTTGCACTCCTCACGAGCCGTCTGGCTGAACAAGCGTTGTCTGAAAACGCTTACAACGGGTCAACTGATGATGATGGTGAGGCTCTGCAGAAAGCAATGATCCTTATCTCTCAGCATTACCAGAAAAAGTTCCAACCAAAGTCGGGTTCTAACACTTCTCGCTTCACTTCCGGTTCAAGAGTCAAAGTGCCCGAGCCAAAGACTGTTGTATGCTACAATTGTGGAAAGCCGGGTCACATTTCAAAGGAGTGTCGAGTGAAGAAGGTCAAAAATTCGGCATATTATAGACAGAAAATGGAACTGTCCGAGAAAAGAGAGAGTGGATTAGCTTTGCTAGCCGAAGAGGAATTCTGGCTGGATCATTCAGACGACGAAGCTGCAAACGTAGAGATCGCTCAGATGTGCTTGCTTGGAGATTATCAGTCAGACAATTCTGATTCGTATGAAGATGAGGTATATTCTGAATTTGATTACAACTTTATTGCCTCTCAGATGAATATTATAATTTTTTGCTTTATCTGATCTTCGCTTAAAGTTATTATCTGAAAAGAATTTAAATGCTGAAAAGTCAGATTTGATTGACAAATTGAAGATTTCTTTGAAAGATGAAAAATCTATTTTGGAAAATACAAAAAACATCTTTTAAAAGAAATTGGATGATTTGGAAAATTCAAATAAGACTTATCTTGAATCTTTGACGGCTATGACTACTTGAAAAGATGAATTTTCAGATAAAATAAATAAATTAGAAGAAAAATTATATCGGAGAAATCAATCTGAACAAACAATTTTTATGAACAAACCGAGGAGTGAAGAAACTTTAAAACAAAGGTGGGGACTTGGTTTTGAAAATCCCCATTGTTTAAATAATGCGATTGAAAAATCCCTAACTTTATATAAATACGATTATCTGACTCTTGCTCATTATGCTCCTCAATTTAAAATTGATTGGATGAATGAGAAGCAAGTATTAGAACTCGAAAATGAGAAAAGGATTAATAACAAGATAAAGAAAACTCCTTTTGTTTACACTTACGAAAATGCAAAATATTTTCCTGAAAAATCAAGGAGAGGAAGAATAATTTTAAATGATATATCTCCTATCAAATCTTCAATGTCTGATATTTTTTTGATTCTTATGCTTCTAATTCTGATAAGGAAAACATTTCTCCAATCATTTATGATTCTAAGAAATATACTCCTTCGTTAGTATTAGAGAGTACAATCATCGATCTTGAAGATAAGATAGAAGATCAAAATATTTAAAGAAAATTGAATATGATATTATTCTTTATTTCATGACGTCTAGTCTTGAAGAAAAATTATTTTCTCAAAAATCAGATTCTATTTCTAACATTTCTTCTGATTCTAAGAAAAATAAAAAGGAAGTTTCAAATTTTAAAATCTTTTCTCAAAATACTTCAAACTCCTAGGCGAATTCAGATTTATTAGTTGATCAGATTGGTTGCTTAGGTAAAATTATTTATTCTGATTTAAATATTACGTCTAAAATTCTTGATGATTCTTTTACGCTAAATGATCAATATTATAAACCTAAGCGTAAAGAAGACGGTCAAAGAAGTCGAAGAAACAAGATAAACTTCTTTCTGACAGTTCTAATTCTTCAGATTCAATTCTTACAGATAGGACTTTGAGAGCTCGATCAAGGCAAATCTGGAAAGCAAAGCGGACATCTACTGATTCTCAGACTGATGAAGTTCGATATGTAGACAAATATTATAAAAGTGATTCATGTGCTTATTGTAATAAAGTTTCAAAATATTCTATAAAGCAAATGTTTCAAATTTACAAAAATGTCTCATATTCTTCTTCTGATTCTAGTTCAGATGATTATGCTTTGTATTCATCTTATGATTGTGCTTACTATTCTTAATTGTGATTATTTTTCTCATGCTTCTAATGTCAAATCTTATAATTATTTCCCCATACGAACTGCAACTAACTTTCACGGACCCAAATTCAAGTGGGTACCCAAGTCTAAATTTGATTCAAAGTTGCAGGCACCTCATGTTAAGGGGGAGTAAGAGAAAAAATGGTTTTTGAACACAGCAGTTCAAAACCCGGTCTTAAATGTCAAGACTATGGTTTCTAAGTACTTCAGCTTAGAACCCGTGCTTCAAAAGATGACGACTTCTAGACAAATCAGTCTAGGACTCGTTATTCAATGCATTAAGCTTCTGACTAATGAGAAACTGTGAGTACATCTACTTAATTTCTTCTGTATTTATATCTGATTATGATGTTGTTCCAGTTTTCTCAAATGTTTTAAAGAATCTGAGCATTTTTCAATTTAACTCCTGAATTTGTTCAACCCAATTTTTACAAATGAGTCAATTTTTTTTATATTATGTTAAAGATGATATTATTGAATTATATTTTGTTTCAACTGAATATAAACTTGCTGATCAAATATTTCTATTTTTAAAATTTCGGCATTTTGTTTTAAAAGTTTAAACCTTTACAAATTTTATTCTATAAAGTAAAAGTTTTACAATTTTTTTTTTGAATAAAATGTGTGTCTAGGATAAATTTTCAAGTTGCTTTGTTTATATTAAACTTCTTATATGTTCAAATTTCAGTTCTAACAAAAGTCAAAAAGTCAGCAACATGTTTGTAGCTTTTGATATTGCTTTAAAGTTGTGTGATTCGGAATATTTATAGTTTACAATGCTTAGAAAACCTAAAAAGTCGGAATTTTAGATCGTAATGAAAATATGGGCTAAGCACTTAGACATAAAACCTTGTGTTTGAGATGATTATTAAATTCTTATAAATCAGAAATCTCTAAGTTTAAAAGTTTGTACCTGTGACCTTTATGGTTTGGGAAAGTAAGTTCTGTGGGATGCTTGTCATCTGGTCCCCTAAGGTCATTTGATCTGGGAGTGATCGAACCCAAATCCTTCTATAGAATCAGATCGAAAGTCATGTTCTACTGGTATAAATGGGTTTAGAATATGTCGATGTAGCCTTTCTGATCCGGGAAAGTAAGTTCCAAGGGGTGGTTGACACCTAGTCCCCTAAGGCCAACTGGTCTGGGAGTGGCTGACCCAAATCCTGCAATAGGGTCGATAGAAAGTTACGTTTACGACATGTTCTTTACTTAATAAACTTTTTGATTTAAAAGATGCCAAAGTGCACATGCTTAAAAGATGCCAAAGAGCACACTCATGTAAAGATGCCATAGTGCACAATGCTAAAAAGATGTCATTGAGCACACATCTCATGATACTTGGTTATATATTTCTGAGTTGCAATAAACCTGTAAATTTGTGAATGTCTGAATTTTTGATGGCTTAGTGTGATTACATGCAAAGTTTTCTATTATATTTTTAGAATTGCATTTTCTTGAAGCTAATCAAAGTTCACATGCGAGCACACTGAATAGATTGATGAAAGTTTTTTTTTGAAACTGAACATGTTTTAACTTGATATGCAATAACACTTGTTTCTGTATCCAAACATATATATTTGATGGATTTTATTGTGATATTTTACTAAGTAGAATTTTATTTGTTTTTGTTTAAATTTTTTATATATTTAGTCGTTTCAAAATACATATTCAGTATATTTCAAAATAAATATATTTCAAATGGGTTTGAGCATTATTCAAGGGGGGGGGGGGTGAAAAAGGAGAAATTTTCTTATTGATCATATCTGTTTTTGAGGGGGAGTTTCTGATTTTCTTTATATGAATGCTAACTTGAAATATCATATTTAGTGCATTTGTGTAGGGGAAGTCAAAGAGATTAAAAAGGTAAAATTTTTCTGAGTTGAAGTCAGTTTTGCGCCATCAGTTGGTCGCGTAAACCTCGCTTTACGCAACCTGCATGTAACGTAAACCTCCCTTTGCGCCACTAGTGTGTTGCGCAAACCTCAGTTTGCGCCACCAATGTGTAGCGCAAACCTCTCATGTTTTCTCCGTTTCTTTGATTTTGCAGATCTTAAGTTGTCTCGTCTCCAACATTTGCATGACCTAGTTGATCCAGTTCATCAAGGTCATGAGGGGGAGAAATCAGAGAAGTCAAGGAGAAGTTAAAGAGACAAAGAGCTCAAAAGTTTATCTGTTGATCAAGATTCGCTCAAAGATTCTATTCTCTTTAGCCATTTTTATTCTTTTGTTGTTCCTGCTCCGACCACCACAGTTCATTCAAGGTCTTTCAAAAGAGGTGTGTCGTCTAGAGCACAAGCTGATGAATCAACTGTTCGTTCAAGTTTATTCCAATCTGGTCCAGACTTGTCAAAGGCAGTAAAGACAAATCAAACTGAAAGATGCTGAGAAGATTTTTTTCTTTAAAAGTCAGAAAGCTTCATAAAGTCGCTTTAATGGTCCGTGCTGGTTTAGAAGATGAATTTTGAAGACCAAAGCGCCAATGATTACTAAGGGGGAGATTGTTAAGTCTGATTTTATAGTAATCATTGTATTTATAGGGTTTGGTCAAATACTGTGTCTAAAGTCATATACTGTGTTGTATTGACCAAAGGTTTTTAAGTCCCTTTGGTCTTTGTCTTTTGTAAGAACTTCACGCACACATTCAATATATTGTTACATTACGCTTACCTTGTCTCTCTCTCTACTTTCTCTCTCTAGTGATTCAGTGATCTTGGACTCACACCCGTACCTACCGCAGACCAAGGCCAGGGACAAGATAGTGGAACCGGGGCCGAGGATTGCATTCGCCGCTCCATTGCCATGCCTATTAACATGTTTATTAAAAAAAATTACATGATGGTGTATATATGCGTATAATTATAAGACATGTGAAAATTAAAAAAATGATTTAAAAGCCTAGATCGAATTTTCATTGGCGGACAAATAACATGTTGAATAAGGAAAAATCTTAACAATGCCGACACCATAGATTTTTTAGATCTAATTTATTTGGTGAATAATACCATTTTATGTTTCACTTGACATTTTGATATTTTATATTTGTCATTGTTTTGAATTAAATATTTTTCAATAAATAAATAGACCCAAATGTTGTCGACTATATTTTGTATCTTGGTTGTATTTGGTCATGGTTTCTTCATTTCTAATCCCTTTTTCTTTACTCCATCTTCTAGCTCCTTGTTTAGGGGGTCTTGATGTTTGTATTTTTGCTTCTTTCTTTATGCATGCATGTTACCTTTCAAAAAAAAACTAACAACATTAAAATGATGTTTTGGGCCATTAAAACTTACACATAACATATATACACATGCGTGCACGTATAAGCATCACGAAAATCTCATTTTAGAGTTAATAATAAGTTGAAGTTAGAATGTAACTTTTTGTTTCACATATTCAAGATGTTATCGATTAAAAAAAAATTGTTAGGTCGGGTTTTGTTTGATGATAAACATTATTAACGGATATGAAAAAAATGAAGATTACTTTATTTGGTAAATTTATCTATGGTTTTTTGTGTAAAAATACATGGAGTCCCGTTAAATTACTTTTCAAAATAGCTTTTCAAGAGAGGAGCTAGGTTAGAAACTTGGAACATATATTATGGACTAATAGTCAAAGTCTAGCTGATATGAAACTTTTGCACACCATCTCCAATTGAGGCTAGATGCTCATAGATCGTCCCAGAGAGTCGAAAGTGGGTTAGATGAGTACATATTACCCATGAGTGTCGAGTATTTACAGTGGTAGACCTTAATTGGCTCTGATATATACCATGTGATAAAGTGGAACTCATTAGATTACTCTCCAAAAGTGTTGTTGAAGAGAAAGAAGGTTGCAACATATATTAAGAATAAATGCTTCAGGTCTAGGTCTAGATGATGTAAGACTCTAAAGTGGAGTTTGGTTCGTATGATGTGATGGAAACTGATGGAATTGTAATGCTAAATTCCTTTGATCATATTCCTTTCTTTTGTTTGGTTCAAGCTTTTTAATGGATGAAATCTTTGAATTCCATCAAATTCCATAGATGAATGATTTAAACATTTCATCACAAAAACAAGATATTTTAATGGAATGGAATTTGATATTTTCATATTTTTATAATTCCAAAATTACCCTTTACCCTAATCTTGTTTAACACAGTCGACAACCTCATCAAACGTATCTACTCCCACTGGCTTCTGCTACTCGTCTTCTCCATCGCTACTCTCTCTCGTTTCATCGACTCGTCTTCTCCATTGAGACAAGAAACAAGTGCGAAACTCACCTCTCTTCTCCATCTGCTCTATTTCAACATTTACTTTCGATTTGTCCGTCTGTATTTGGTATCGATTTCTTCATCAACTTTCGATTTCTCCTATATACATGTTGGTATTGATTTCTTCATCTGGTTTAGTTAAAAAAAATAAAGTATTTAATGACTATTTTATTAGAGTATTTTTTGGTTAAAAAACTAAAATTATCAAAAAAGGTATTTTGGTCATATACCAAAATTTCATTTCAATTCCAAAGTTACATTTTGTGAACCAAACAGACAGATTGCAATTCGTTTGACAGATTACATTCCAATTCTGTCAATCAAACAGGTGGTCAAACCTGACAATATTCCGTTACAATTCCTTCAAAGTCAAATTCTTTTGACAAATTCAATTTCATCCAAAAACATTATGCAAACCAAACATGTAACACCCGTATCTTGGTATGTCAAATTTCTATTATCTCATGTCTAATCCATCTAGTCCTAATCTTTTGAACCTTCCATTTTGAGTTAGTGTGGTTAACGTCAGCTCTCGTTACCTAAGAGAACCAATTTTCGGAGCGTTTCGTGGTGTGCGCGACCTTGCCAGACGACAGTGACAATGTCACTATCGCAAAGGCACAATCGTGAGGGCCTTAGTGCTCTCGGTATAGAGTAGGCGAGAGTGACCCGCGAGAGTGACAGTGGCACAATCGCCATGTCACTCTTGCGGGGAGGGGACAACCCTCGGTACCATTCGTGCGATTGTGACAAGCGAGAGTTTCCCTGGCACAATCGCGAGGCACTATCGCGAGCGGGGGTAGAGGCTTAAATGCTTGTTTTGACTTGCTCTTCTCATTTATCACTCTCACCTACCAAAATATCTCCCATTCTCTTTCGTTTTCTCTCATAAATATTCAAACCCTAGCTTCATCTAAGGCATTGAATACTTAGATTTGAAGGATCTACTTCATCATCTTAACCATAGTTGGTTATCTAGAGTTCAAAGTCAAGGTCTCCTCCTTATTGAAGATTTCTTGGTTTCTAAGGTTTACCCAAACCAAGCATTGTGACTTCATTCTACCTTTTAAAAACTTTATACATATCAAAACTTGGTATTTTGAACTCTTGAACTTCTCCTAAACTCATTTTCTCATTTGAGGAATTTTGACCTAACTTTATTATTTTGAGAAGTTTTAGGGTTTTCACCACCTTATGGAAAATGGAGGATTTTATGTTAAAAGCTACAAAATGAAGTTTAAATACATATTTATGGTTGAACACTTGAATAATCCATTTTAGTCTTTTTTATGATTATCATTATGTTGGGAAAGTTATTTGGTAAAAGTGGGTTTTGGAAGGAAATAAATGGATTACTGCTTGGATGAGCTAAGTTAACTCAAAAAGTTTCATAAACCCTTTTGTGAACATTTCATGTTGGAAATAGGGGTGGTCAATTGTTAGACCTTTGTTTGGAGTTAACTCCACATGGTGTCATTTTTATGATGAAAATATCCTAAGGGAATGTTGATAATTTGAGAACTATATGTATGATTATAGTTGGTCACAAATATAATTGTGACGAGTCTAGACTATTACTAATGGATCTATAAGTATAGAGTTTACTTATTTTGGGTTAAACCCCATTTGTAGCTAGTTGAGACATTGGACCCTAGGGTGACAACTTGGTACGGTTATGTGGGATCGGATACTAGTCGTGGGTCATAAATGTAAATTCTAGCGAATGAGCATGATTAGGATCATTGGGTGCCCTCCCCCATATCTGAGTACGAGCCGGAGAGCTCGTGGCCTTGATCCTAATATGGTGAGCTTAATAACTTGAAAAGTGACTTACTTTTGTGTTCGCCACAATCCTTGGAAAAATCGGGTCTCCCTCGTCATCGCAAGATGTATTTTGGACTGCAAGGTCACTATGTGGATGTGTTTATTTATCTTAGCCCATTGTTTTTGAAAAGTTACTTATTGATGACCTTTATTTCTTTCTAAATCATTTATATAAATTGTATGTTTTTATTAGGCGTTAAGCCTAACACTTTTCTCAAATGATGTGTATAATAGGTTCCCGTAACGGTGGGAAGTCGAAGGTTTGAATAACGAGCGTGGGCTTTTGAGGCATTTTTGGAATAATAGATACTTGGAGTTTAGCGTATAAACAATTAATTTATTTTGGAGTTTGGGTTGACAACCGATGTAATCTAGTTAGAAGTTATTTAGATTAGTTTGTTGTTGATTTCATATTCGTTCACAGGTTTTGTAAACACTATCACACTTTTACCCATTTTGGGTGGCTTACTCCAAATACAAATGTCATATTGTCGATTTTTTTCAATTTTTAAATTTACTCTAATTTTTTAGGGTGTTACAAAACCACCAAACACTTTCGTATATATTAATGTACAAAGTAAGAGCATTCACAATTGAGTAGCTTATATATAAAATACCTTGTAAATAGTTCACAAAGTAAGAGCATTCACAATGGGTCTCATATATCTTTATATCAATTTATGTACATATTTTTTATAAGCTAATTGAAATAAAATATACTTGAGAACCAAGTTTAAGAACCAAGTTTTTGTAAATGGTAGTATGGTACTCCAAGAAGCTCTTATTATTATGGATTTGTTTAAAATTAAGAATCTCGTGAAGAACCAAGATAAAGTAACCATTTGTGGATGTTCTAAAGAAACTATGGAATATTGAGTAAGATTCTAGGAGAATGAGAGCACCAAAAAATGCAAGATAATATATGTATATATATATATATATACGTACAATTTTATATTATATGATATTATCAGTTAACTACAAGTTTATTTTCAAAAATCAAAGACATATATACCCATTAATTAAGATCTCATATATGCTGAAGAGGAACATAAAATCTAAAATATATTTACAAATTTTATTGCATGAATTACAAGTTATCTAAAGGTGTACCCATTGATGCATGAATGTCTAATTAATTACTTGCAAGAGGAACACAATATCGGGTGTGGTTTATTGAGTTTTAAAAAAGAACATTTTAAAAAATTCCACACAAAGTGAATATTCGAGAAAAATAGGAGGGACACAAAGAATCGTATTTAATCAATATTTCAATTTTATGGATAATATTTATGATACAAAAAGATTAATTGAAGATCTACCGATGTGGTTGAGAGTCCGTGTGTATATATATATATATATATATATATATATATATATATTAGAAGCGTACCCGTGCAATGCAGCGAGATACATCACGATTTTAATGTTTCATTTTATTTTTTTGTCGATTTACAGTACGATTTTGGATGATTTTGAGAAGGTGATAATGTTTTTTTTTATAAATTTGTTTAATTAATTTAGACTTAATAATATAATGTTTTTTATATAAAAAAATTAAGTATTTTATTATAATTCAATGATTATCTTATATATTTTAATGACATCTAGAAAAAATAACCAATTATATATTTATTTAATAATATAATTAAAACATATTTATAGTAATAAAATATATTAATTAATAGTGATATATGAAAATGTATGCATAAAAGGAAGACCCTACACATACCAAATTAGTGGGTGTTATAAGTCTGCAGTAGTAATATATATCTTGTGCTTTGATACTTGTAATTTAAAAAATTTTTGAAATTTTGCCTAAAATGATGATACCTTATGCTTAATTATTTGTATTTAAGAGTTTTTTATTCGTACTTTATAATATAGTATAGATATAACTCACAAAATAGATGTTATACAGAAAATTGTATAAATAAATGAAATAAAAAGAAATGATTCACTAACTTAATTGCCATTGTAAAGCAATTGACAAAAAAGGATCAAATTGTTGACATAAAAATAACAAAGATTCAAGATTGTCAAATTTCTGCTTCATACTAATTGATCATATATATATTTTGCTAACTAAGTAGCTAATCTGAGCTCAAGATCAACCTCTTCGATCGACCCCATGATCAACGGCATAACAATCGTCTTTTGCCGCTTACAATTCATAACCTCTTCATCATCAAAACCACGATGATCATCCGTACTCGAACCATTCCCAGAAGGAGAATTCAAATGACACCCTACAGAGAAATTTGTTTCAACAACACCATGATCACTACTTGGTAGCAACATCTGCACTTGATCATGATCACATACACATGAAGTACTCTTAGTGTCTGAATTGCTACAAAGAGTTCTTAAAGAAACCCTAGACGAAGGTGAGGAGCTGAAACTAGGGTTTGAAAGATTCTGGTGCAGGTTATAAGGGTTTTGTGGTGGGGTGGTTGTATCAGTGAGAGATTGCTTAAGCCTAGCTCGTTCTCTCCTATGGATATTCATGTGACCACCTAGTGCTTGAGCTGACCTGAATTCTCTTTTACAGAAGCTGCAAGAATAAGAGGTTGGTGGCCATACGAAACCCCCAAGAGGCCCACGACCATCTTCTGCAAAAGCTTCTTCTTCCCATGACTCATCGAATGGATTCATCAGTTCGATGTTAAGTTGTTAAGTTGGTTGGTGCTGCAAGTTTTCAAACTTCTTGAAAGTTGAAGAAAGAGATGGATAGAAGCTAGTCAATTGATTATTACTTTATGTTGTAATATATAGATTATAGATATAGAGTTCTATATATATATATATATATATATATATATATATACAGAGAGAGAGAGAGAGAGAGAGAGATGGATTGAGACCTGCGGTGTTATATATTGAAATTGAATGCATGAAAGCTACTAGAGAATCCAAAAGGGAAGAAAAAAAGAGGTCATATGAAAAGGTCATATTTTTCGGGATATATATAAATGTACATGTGTCACACACTGTATATAATATATGTGTGTGTATCTCTCTAGATCTCTCTGTAGAGATTTATGTAGAAAGAGAGAGGTTGAGGTGTGGTCTGATTTGGCTTCTTGAATGTAGGGTACTTGATGGATATTTAGCTGGGGTTGATAAAGAGTCGTTACTGCCTTAAAAGCTTTCAACTCCAGTACCCTTGGGTCCATTGGTTACACACACACACACACACATATATATATATATATATATTATCAGCTCATGGAACTATCATATATATATATATATATATATATTTCAAGATACTGCACATATAATTTGATGTCGAATTTGTTTAAGTAATTAATTATCAAAACTTGTTCAAGATAATTAACCTAATTAATCGAAAATTTTAAAATCTGAATCATGTATTTAAAAAAGGTCAGGACGTAAATCTTGGAGACCACTAAATTCTTCATCGCTAATTTATGATTTTACCAGAGATCATTAAGTGTATTATTGTAAAATTAGCAATTACTTTATTGGTAATTAACTGTATATTTGTTGCAATAAGAGTTATTAAAAATAGATGTTCAGAAAAGAGAATTTATGATTTATTAAATGTATTAAATATTTTAATAGTTAAGGTTATAATTGCTAAAATAGATTAAATATTGGAAGTGAATTTAGATATTTTAACTTTTGATAATCTATTTTAGAATAATTATAAATAGTTGTCAGAGATGCTCTAATGATCTTCTAAGTGACATTTCAAGTCTTGAGAGAGAATAACATTCCAAGGTTGTCCGTCCATTCAATCTCAAAAATGTCCTAGAAGCGAAAAGATAGGGCCGGTAATGGGTAGGGTATGGGTAGGACAAGGGTTATTCAGTTACCCTAGATCCATTTAAAATAGCGGGTAACGAAACAAAATAATTAATTAATTATTAATCTCATAAAACTTTTATCCATATCCATATCTTACCGATTAAAATAGCGGTTAACAAAATATGTAATAGATAAATGGTAAAAACAATTCATTTTGAACTACAAATAATTGTTAACCTCATACATATAAGTAAAACATATGTTTTTCATCAATATAGTAATTAATATATCTAATTTGTTTTAATAAACATTATAATATTATTCTAAATAAAATTATAATATAATATGTCCAGAACATTAATATAAAAAATGAAAGAAAACACTTTTCATTGTATTTAGTTTTTTGACTTTGTCTTCTTTCTCATTTAATTATCATAAACCATTTTACTCGATAAGTGTTAAAAAAATTAAACTACACATTAATATACCATATGTATGATAATATTATAGTTATATAAATATTCAATTTTATATAATTAAATATTTATATAATTGTGTGTGTATATATATATATATATTAATGTTTTATAAAATTAGAACTGTAACGGACAAAATAGATAGTGAAATACTGTTTATCTATACCCTACACTAAAATGTTGCATAAACGAGTAATGGATAAACGAATAAATGGATAAAATTTTCTTCACAGATACTCTTATCCAACAAGTGAAAACATATATAACGGACAAGAGGTGAGTTTACTCTTACCAATTACCAACCCTAAAAAAAGGGGAATGTGTAACGTTGTATTTTACCATGAACATATACAATCATTTTAATTATGAAACCAAACACACACACACACACACACATATATATATATATATATATATATATATATATATATATATATATAAAATGTTGTGGGTAAAAAGCATTATATATGTTAATATATATAGAATGTTTGATTTGCAAATAAGTAATTAGGATGGAGATGTTTGTTTGTGCTTAAATATTCCCATATTAAATGAAACTTATGACACTTAAATTGGATCATTAGTTGAAATATTTAACATTTTGTTGAGGCACAAATTCGGATGTGTTTTAGAATCGTTTTGGTCATTGCTTCAAGATAACGTCAAACCACAAAGTCAAATGAGACATTATTATTAGTTATGTTAAAGTTTGATATTTTATCATTCTACAATTAATTAAACAACAATATCTTTAGAATTAATCAATTAATGTCACATTTTCATGGTTTATAACTTGCACCACTTGCTTTTTTTTATATTGCATGTATATCTATCATTGATGAGTGTCTTGTGAATTACCAAAAAGTTATTAATTAATACGTAGTTTCTACATCAATTATCTGATTTTCCAAATCACTATATAAAGAATTGCAACAAATTACAAACACATTTGGTTTTCGGATTCCACCTACATATAATTTAAATTACGACGAATTCATTGAGGTTATTCAAATGACATGAACTTTCTCATAGTATTTTTAACAGTTTTTCGTTTAAAACTAACAGTTTTGGGTAATACATACATACACACACACACACACACACATATATATATATATATATATATATATATATATAATCAAGGTTTTGGATAATATATATGATCAAGAGTATAGATGAAGGATCATGCGAGAATAACTTAATTTACGAGAAGACGAGAAGAATTATGAGCTACATATCTTATTTAACAAATGTTTTAAATAAAAAAACTAAATTAAATTAAAAAGGATATGATTATCATTTTGTGTATAGCATTATTTGTAACCGTAAAAATAATCTCTAATAAATCGGGATTGAGTTTGTTTTGCAAACCGATTTATAATATATACTATATTATAAAACACAGATAAAAAACTCTTAAATACAAATTATTAGGCACAAGGTATCATCGTTTTATGCAAGATTTTAAAAATCTCTTAATTTACAAGTATATCAAAGCACAAGATACATATTACTACTGGAGGCTTTTAACACCCACCAATTTAGTATGTGCAGGGCCTTCATTTTATGCAGACATTTTCATGTATCACTATTAATTAATATATTATATTACTATAAATTTGTTTTAATTATATTATTAAATATGTAATTGGTTATTTTTTTCTAGATGTTATTAAAATATATAAGATAATCATTGAATTCTAACAAAATACTTAATTTTTTTAATTATATAAAAAACATTATACTATTAAGCCTAAATTAAACAAATTTATAAAAAAATATTATCACTTTCTCAAAATCATCCAAAATCGTACTGTAAATCGACAAAAAAATAAAATGAAACATTAAAATCGTGATGTATCTCGCTAAATTGCACGAGTACGCTTCTAGTAATTCTTAATAAACCGATTTCTTCACAAAGATAAATATGATTATAGTTTTATCACATATGGTAATCTTTTAGATAATCGTATCAATATATGTTATAATTATAGATATTTTTGTTAATCATACGTGATTATGTATATTTACATTTATATATATTTTTGTGATGCAAATATAATCACGCACATATGATAATATGTCACTTATATTTAGACACATATTATCACATGTGGTAATACGTATGTTATCATATATAATATGTACAAAAATTCACATAATTGATCATATGTGATATGTAATAAATCATATGTTAAACGAAACGAAACTAATCACATGTGATTCAAAACGTGGATAAAAAAATAAAGAAAAAAAAATGATGAAACAAGTAATGGATTGATTGTGAATATCACATGTGATATTTGATGAAAATTGTGATTTTTTTTCAAAAGTGTATCTTGAAATTTTTATTATATAAAACTTGATAAAAAAATTATGAATTGATTAAAATTAAAAAATAAATAATCCTAAAAGGTATAATGAATTTTTTAAGGATTTAAATAGTGTTTTTGTTACAATTATATCACTGACAAAAATATTTAATCCAACTTGAAATGGTAATTAACTAATTATCCTAATATCTAATCTATTTTTTTATTTATGATATTTTTTAATTAATAAATTATGTGATTTATATTGCATTTCGTCTTTTCACAAATTAACCGTTTTTTTTTTCTTTCGAACCTTGCCCAATGGTATATGCCAATAATTTATATGTATGATATAAAATATGTGTAGATATGAAGTGATTACATATAATTGAACCAGTTATTATGTTGTCTTTGGTGGTAGATATTATCAATTATGTATAAAGGTGGTAGGAAGGATCGAATGACCATTCAAATTAGTGTTTTGGCTAATAGACAACAAGTAAATGACATTAATACCCTTTCCACATCTAATGAGTTTAAAAATATATAAATCGTTTTGAAAATGTAAATGCTCTAATCTTTTTTATTTTATTTTATAAATAATATATATTTTTATCAACTTTCGAAAATCCTAAACGTCTTTAACATTATTGTGCCATGATGTTATGTTATATCTTTTTAATAGTATTTGGTATAGAGACATGATTAAACTAGATTATACATAATTAGACAAGACAATAGGACAAGATTGGATAGAACAAATTGTTTGTCTGATTATTGGCATGATTATTTATAACGTTCCATAAAATGAAAATAATGAATCTAAGAAAAAGTTGAGAAAATAAGAAAAAAATAGTTATTTTGTATATATTTTTGTTAGAATGATCTAAATAAACATCTTCCATAAAAAGTTATTTTAATTTGCGTACCGCATTGAACAATAATCATTTTATTGGTTTGCTTCCATGAAGTTCCAACCGTCTTTACACCGCTTTGTGGTGTAGCGGTAATCATCTGGGGATTTCATAGCGCTTAACCCGGGTTCGATTCTCTGCATTCGTAACTTTGTGGCCACTGAGTATAACCTCAGGACTGCATGCTTTAGCAATCGGTTTTATTGTCAAATGATTAGTCTGGGCCAAAGGCACCCCAAGACATCCTTTCCAAAAAAAAAAAGTTACAACCACCCTACCGACAAATAATTCGGAATTGATGGATGGGAGTTTATAATACGAAGAAAAAAAACACATTTTTCCCTACAAAACAATATTGACCCCTAAGTCATCATCATTATATTTATTTAATTAAATAAGTAAATCAAAATAGACCCCAGTTTGAATTGACAATTTAATTATAATATTTTCTCTTTATTTATCGACTTTTATAATCAGATTAGTTTTACTTTTCTGAATGTAGCTTTTTAATAAGCTAAGTGTTCTTTTATTTTTCAATTATGTCTTATGTATTAGAATTTATTAATTTCCTTGCAAACTGTTGTCTAGCCTAGTTATGTGTATGGATTATAGACTAGCATTACTCTTCCTTTTGTTCAACTCAACACATCTTATTTTTAGGATTAATAGGGCTTGTAGGGTCACTCTTTTGACAATTCTCTCTCAGATTGTCTTTTCTCACACTTATGCTTCAACAAAGTTTTCAACTCTTTTTGTTGAATGTATGCATCTTGCCTCTATGAGACATTTTTATTTTTTAGTGCTTTTACAATATCCAAAATAAAACATCTATTTAGAGTTTTGCTCTTTTGTATTTTTTTTTTGCCTTGTTGGATAATCCTCCCCCAAACTTCCTAAGTCACAATGTCCTTATTGGATTGAATTAGGGGTATTTGAGTGTTTCAAGGGGGTAAAAATGGTTAAATTGAAACAAGAAAAGAAGGCGTAGATCGACCCCTAAATATGTGTAGTATGTGTGAGCTAGTTTGTATCCCTAGAAGATTGTTGCTAGTTCTAGCGGAACACAACACTAGGTGAATAGCACAATACCAAGAAATTATTAGGGTTATCAATTCAAAAGGGAACATAAATTTCTACACATGCAATCTTGCAAGAAAAACAACCTAAAATGTAAAAAAAATATCCCAGACACAAAAGTGAAAATGAATAACAACATGGAGACTAAAGGAAGTGATTTAAACATGTCCTATTGTAACACCCCAAATTTTCTACAAACGACCGGTGAACGATCGACGAAGGGCCAGAAAAAAAGGTCGGGGAACGGTCGGGAAAACGATCAGGGAACGGTCGAAAAACTCGTGGTACGGGCCATGCTACAATGTCCAACGACTATGGCAGTGGCACTATAGCATGTCAAGGTCGCCAAAGGGGTAAAATAGCCCATGTACACCTTATGCAACCATACCATGCGATTGGGCCACGACAAGGTCGCATGGCACAATCGTGGTCAGGGTCAGAGGGTTAAATGCCCGATTTTCTTAGGTTTTCTTCATCTCCTCATATCTTCTTCACCACAACTCCGACAGAGACGATTTTGATGGATATAGATTCGTATTTCGAAGCTTTTCAAGGCGGAAACAAACAGGATTAAGGTTTCCTTGAAGATTTTGGGTCCCTAGAAGTCGAAAGGTAAGCCTATAACCGACCATTTCTTAACCTAGGGCTTGGTTCTTTCCAACTCAACCCTCATTTCTTCTCTTGGGTTTTTTTGTACACGTTTTGAGAGTAAAGAACCTGTGCTTGAGAATCTTTATTGGATTTTATTTTATGTAGTTTTGTGGCTCACAGATGAAACTTTGAAAGGCATAAGCTTGCTTTATTGTGTGTGTTTGTTTATAAGGTTTTATTGAGAACTTTATCCCTAGAAGTCGAAAGGTAAGCCTATAACCGACCATTTACTAACCTAGGGCTTGGTTCTTTCCAACTCAACCCTCATTTCTTCTCTTGGGTTTTTTTTGTTCACGTTTTGGGAGTAAAGAACCTGTGCTTGAGAATATTTATTGGATTTTATTTTATGTAGTTTTGTGGCTCACAGATGAAACATTGAAATGCATACGCTTGCTTTATTGTGTGTGCTTATTTATAAGGTTTTATTGAGAACTTTATCCCATGCGAGTTTGTTGATTTGATATGATGGTTTTAATTATGTTCAGTTGTATGGTTTTCCCTTGAGTTTTGTGCGAACAATTTGGTTGCATATAAATTGCATATATATTCTATTTGGAGCTTTTCTTCAAATTATTTTAGCCAGTATTCTAGAACAATGAAATCATATTATTATTTAGCTTTGAACTTGAAACCGTCATAAATTATTTCATGTCTTAACCAAAGTGTATTGCACAAATCATTTTATCAGTTTTGTGAAATAAACTGACGCATGCGAATTTTATTGGGGAATTCTATCCCATGTTGTTTTGTGGCCAAAAGAGAAAATTTTGGAAACTTGATATCGTGTAATTTATCTTTTGAATTTTGTACTAACATATTTCGTTGCACACTATTTAATGCACAAATTGATTTATACTCATAGCGTGAGTAATTGAATGATGAGACTAAGATGGTCCGTGTTAATGTTTCATTTGGTGCATCTTTGTTTGATGTCGTCATTGGTATTGGTCAACAAAAATGTGATATATTGATTGGTTTTATGCGTATGGCAGTTGTAGCCACTTTACGCGATTACTTAGTTGTGGTAAAGATTTTTATGCGTGCATAAGAATGAATATATGCTTGAAAATTTATAAATTGGCATATTTGTCGAGTCTTATGCTTGAAAAACATTGAACTTGTAAGACCCATAGATCAAACCCTTTTACGAAAGGTATAGTATATGAGGACTAGGGGAGTCCTTGAGAGTTGGGATTGTGGATGGACCGACTTGCGGTTACTTTTGTATTTCGAGATTCTATTGTGAAAAGTCGGTGCACTTTTGAATCTTGAGGTATCCTCCAAAACCTTCTCTCTCGGTGCGCACGCTGTCACTCATCAGGCGTTGATACCCTATTGCTATCTATTAATTTCACGAATTTTTTGGATGTTGAGGCCATGGATCGAATGCAACTTTTTTGGAGTATCTAGCTTCTTCATCTTGTCTCTCCAAAAGCTATGTCCTATCTTCTTCTGTTAAATTTAATAAATTGTGATACATAATTGTATTTGAAGATCTGGTTACAATATCTATTGGTGTGCTGTAAAGAATCTCACTGCTATTAATTATCCAAATTGTTAAAAGTATTTTGAAGATTTACATATATTTTACGGTGGAAATCGATAAATTACGCGTTCGATCCTTTACAGAATTCAAGTATGTCCCTCTGTTTGTATATATGCACATTACTATGCATCTTAATGGGGTTTAGGCCTTTTTTGTTCCAGCGATTAGTCCTCTGTTCATATAGCATTGATTAGTCCACAATGTGCTCTCATACGTTTATTGACATCTTCCATTATTCCTTCTTATTCTGTGATCACCACCTCTATGATATGAGACCATGAGGGTCCTCTGGAGTTCATTTTTTTAATCTCAGATTGAAGTTTATATGCATTGGTAATCAAGTACTTGTGACATCCAATTTCATTTTGTTCATTTAATGTAGGACAAAACAAATATGGTTTGGCATTTTTAGTTTTGTGTTATTCTTTCCAATACAGAAGTTGACATTGATCTTTTTAGTTTATTTCCCCTTTTAGTTTGGACTGCTTCTAACATTCATAATTTCTTTTATGGTCTGATGTAGTTCAGTTTTCTTCTAGAACCTGTTTCTATATGTGGACTATATATATATATATATATATATATATATATATATATATATATATATATATATTATGGGATGGGAAATTTACATGATTTTTCGGTCATTAAAGTAGCAGTCTTTATCGCCTCGGTACCTACGATTGAAGCCTTGTGTGGTTGTTTGCTGATAACTCTCATTGTGAGCGCTATTTACATATCGTTTGTGTGTGTTTTTCTTTCATTTTAGTTGTGTTTCCTTTTTATTTGTTTGTGTTTCTTCCTTTTATTATTTTATTTTCATTTGGAGTTGTTGAGGGTATTTTGATGGTTAAACGCATCATTTTTGGGTTAAAACGTTATTGTTCAGCAGTGGACATAGTCTGCCTACTGTGGGCACCTCGAGAGGGACGGATTCGAAATACGACTTAAGTGATGCACAAAGATTTGAGAGAGTCTTTGATAACCGCATAGAGATACGGATTTTGTATGATTTACTAAGGTTCAAACGTCGGTCGAGATTCATATTACAAAGAGATTTGGGTGTAAATATTCATACTGATAGAAGTTGATTTTTTATGAACTTAGTTAGATCGGCAAGATTAAGAGTTACTAACAATGGACACTTTATGGGCATTTTGTAGGATCGGTCTATAAAAATCCACTTTCGAGAGATCGAACTTTTTATAGACACTTCGTGCTACAAAGTAACTAACCATTTTGTTACTACGTATATCTCAAGGAAAACTTACACCTATACCCATTTTTATTTACTTGTTTAGTTTTCATTATAAAAAACCCAAAACTCGCTCAAAAACTATTTCCTTCTTCTCTCATTGAAATCGGTGTATTCTCGACTTACGACTCGAAACTTTGAAGTCTAATCCCTATGGATACGATCTTGGTATATTTACCACTTTATTACTTGTAGCGACCATAGTGTGGGTGTATACTTGTACTGTCACTGTGAGCACTTTATGGACCTATATGGTTTTCTGCTACCACTTGCATATGGTTGTATTTGAATTGGTGAGTTATTTGGGTGGCATCATGATAGTGTTAGTGGTGCACCATTTTTGTGGGTCTTCACGAATGAAGAAGGTTTTGTAGTAAGGTCATTTTGCAACCTTAGGAGTCGACTTTTGATTTTGAGGTCAAGAACCATTGGGGTACTTGGGATACATTAGTTAAATTCAAGGTTCTAAATGGAGTGAGGCGTGGCGTGGCGGCGAGGTCAAGCCTCAAGCCTTACGAGTTATGGCGAGGCCATGTCATTTTCCAAGGTGTGGCTTAAGGCGGCAAATCTGTATATAATTTATATGTATATATGTGTATGTGTGTGTTTTTATCAGTGTCTTGAACAATAATGAACGAGTTATTAACAATTTAAATTCATATAAATGAGTAAATTCCAATCGAATTTCGAAGTACACAAATTCAAAGTTGTAACGCCATAACGCACCATGGCGGCCCATGGCGTGCTATGGCGCGCCATAATGAGCTCGACGCCTTATCTCAATGCCAAGGCGTAACGCCATAACGCGCCATGGCGCGCCATAACGAGCTCGACGCCTTATCTCGACGCCAAGGGGTAAAATGTGGCGGCAAGGCCACGCCTCGACGCCATGGCGGAGCCAAGGCGCGTTTTTTAGAACCTTGGTTAAATTCGATGAAGTATTCGCAAGTTATATCTGGAGATTCTGAGGAGATTGGATTTTAAGTAATTAGTGATTAATGATTGTGACCAATTAAGTTGTTAAGGAATTTTGAGAATCCTTTGGAGTGGTGTGTCTTGTGATAGCTGAAATATAGATTCAGAATTGTGTTTGAACCGGACCAAGCTAACGTTTAAAGAATTTCGTCATGGAAAGAACGATAAACCTTTAATGGTAATGATTCAGAGGAATTTAGTGTGAATTTTTGAGGTAAACTTTAAGTGAGTACCTACCACCCGGGTAAAGTCAACTTATGGTAATAAGTGACATGAATTGGAAGGATTATAGCGGTTTATGGCCTGATCAGTTTTTGCAAGGATCAACGTAGTTTGAAGGCAAATAGAGAGATTAACGCAGTTCGATAAAGATTAGTTAGAAGCATTTAAGAGTGAATTTATTTTGGTCAACTGTGGTGGAATTGAGTAGTTGAAGTCGTGAGTTGCTCTTGAGATAGCATGGATCACCTAAGGTTAGGAGGCAACCCAGGTCATATGGTTAGAAATTGCTCCAACAATGTTTGATGTTCACTCTGGTATGAGTGTGACGCATCGAGGTGGATATTGGATGTGAGACTCTACATGAAAACCAACATAGCAGTTTTGACTAGAAGTTATCGAGTTCTAGTTTGAGGTTGAACTAGGTTAGAGACACTTCCATAGAGAGATAGATATTATTTTTGTGAAAGTGACGTTATTTGAGGTCTATATCATTGGATTGTTACCCTCTTTGGGATGGGTAGATGACAAGTCATTTGTCGGACTTGTGCTCCGGGTTGTGTGGTGTTTTTGGACCATCTTCCTCACACAATATGAATATTTGTGGGAAATAGAATTGCATTACATCAATGTTTGGGAAAAAATCTATTGTTAAAGTTTAACTGTTGCAAGAAAGAACCGAGCTACATTTGGGAATCAAGGAAATCTGATAACTGTTGAGTGTGGTATTCAAATGTTTTGTGGGAACTAGATTTAGAGGACGGAATATATTTTAAGGTTTGGAGGATTGTAACACCCCAATTTTTCTACAAACAGTCGGTAAACGATTAGGAAAACGGTAGAAAAACTTGTGGTATGGACCATGCTATAGTGTCTGGCGACTGTGCCAGTGGCATTATAGCATGTCAAGGTCACCAAGGGGGTAAAATAGCTCATGGTACACCTTGTCCATGCCATGCAAATGTGCCACATCAAGGTCGCATGGCACAATCGCGGTCAGGGTCGGCATAATTAAATGTCTGATTTTCTTAGGTTTTCTTTATTTCCTCATATCTTCATCACCATAACTCAGATTGAGGCGATTTTGGAGGCTATGGATTTGTATTTCGAATCTTTTCAAGGTACGAACAAAAATGATTAAGGTTTCCTTGAAGATTTTGGGTCCCTAGAAGCCAAAAGTTAAACCTATAACCAACCATTTCTTAACCTATGGCTTGGTTCTTTTCACCTCAACCCTCATTTCTTCTCTTGAGTTTATTTGTACACGTTGTGGGAGTAAAGAAGGTGTTCTTGAGAAGATTTACACTATAGATCTAGAAGCTTTCATGGATATCTAAAGTCTTCATCTTTGGAAGCTAGAGATGGAGTTTATCAAAAATGTGGATTATTTGGTGAATTTTGCATATTTGATACATTTGATTTACAAATCTTGTGAAATGACCATATTAATTTGGGATTTTTGGTCTTTTTGATAAATAAACCTTGAAAATGTGTCTTTTGACGAGTTATTTTATAAATAAATGTTATTTTACGGTAACACATTTTTGGTGTATTTGATTTGATAAATCGTTTAGAAAATGCATATTTTGTGTTACGAGATATTTTGAAAGTATAAACCGTAAGGTTTATATTTAGGGATGATTTATCCTGATATTGACAATGTTTGGCCTAATCATACTTTTTGAGTAAGAGTTTACCTATTTATTGAACAAATGAATTTTGTTGAGCTTTTGGCTACTCATTTGTCCGATTTTATTAGCTCAATGGGGAACTTTGGACGTAAGATGCATTTAACTGCACATTTGTTGGAAATTACATGTCTGAGTGCGCTAATCATTTAATTTGGGTCATGTAATGTTTTAGACTCTAATACATATGCATAGGAGTCTGTCTTGTTGTTAAGCGTGGAGTTTTGATGTCCACACTTAAGTCTAGTGAGTGGTCCCCAAGTCATGGTTAGTGAGCTTGTGGTGGTACCCTATTGGGTCTTATACTGAGCTAATAATCTGTGGTGGTACTCGATTGAGTCGTACACATGACTAGGTCTTGCGGTAGTGCTCATTGGAGTCAGATACGGAGACTGGTGACTTTTGTAGTGAGCGTGAGACTCATCTAGAGGTCGAGTAGACACTAAAGTCATTTTGGGAATGTTGTCGTGATGCTCAATAGAGAAGTATAAGGGGATCCATGGCCCGAGGTGAAACTCGAGAACGTTGATAAGTGGCTTAACTTTATGTCACGCCACATTCGATGGAACCGGGTCTCCCCCATCATCGAAAGGTGTTATTTTGGGTATTAAGTATTATCCATGATTTCGGTCACGTTTTGAGTATGGATTGTTATCCATGATTTGTGGGAGTATTAAATCTTATCCATGCTTTTGGATATTAGAGTTTTATCTACATTTTCAGTATTTGAATCTTAAATCATTATTCACGTTTTCGGTGACTTTTAGGTTTCAAATTTATATTTGAAGGAAAGTTTTGTATTGGGTTTTCATCACGAAAATGGTGAGTTTTGGGAAAGAGGTTGCTTTCATATTTAATGCATTTCATTTTAGAAATCGTGATTTAAATAGCATTCTTTCAGTTTACCGATTTATATGATTATGATGAAAACTCGTAAACTCACTAGGCGTTAAGTCTAACACTTTTTATTTGCCGGCATATGCATCAGGTCTTTGTTGGGGTTTCGTACTAGTGACACCGTAGTGAAGTGAGTGTTAGTCAAAAGCACGAGAAGGATTTAGCTATTCAATTTTTAATTTGTTATTTTAGGTTATTCAGTTTATTGATGTATTTAGAAAAATTTTAAATAGTTGCTTTTTCCAAATTTCAGGGTGAACACCTACTCCAAAGCAATAGGTTGTGATGCATGTACAATTGTTGTTTTCATTGCTATAGCTTATGCTTCTGTTCTTCCTTGTTGCAACAGATTGTTCTCCTCCCTCAGCTGCTGGATTTCTTGCATTAGGGCCTTAATTTTCTGCCCGAACTTTCTGGTCTTTCTGCTCTCTTTAGCAACCATCTTTGCCTTTAGTTCTTTCATATTTGTTCTGATTTTCTTTTGCCCTTTGTCCATCAACTCAGTCTTCATCATCTCTACTATGTCCACGAACTCCCTTCTTTGATCAATCAACCCATCTATGTCACTTCTGTTTTTGTGCAAGCATGTCTTACATCATGGTCATCACATCTTGTTTAGTGGTGGTCCATCCTAAGGCTTCTGTGTGCAATTTCAACATGTCCACCAATTTCATTTCATGATGAAAATCTAGGGTAGATGATATGGTGATATACAATTTTTCTTCTTCTCCTAGAAAAAAACATACTTCAATTAAGAGGGGAGTTGTTTTAACTCTAAGGTAGGTGGTGAAATTGTGGATGGAATATGGTTCTTTTTCTCACTATTTTCCAGCACCTCAAATGTTGCAACATGCAGTGGGACAATATCTTCCTCTACAAAAGCTAAATCCTAAGGTGTTGAAAACAGATAAGGGCATAAGGTTGATATTAACTCCTAAGTCACACAAGGTTTTTCCAATCTCCCTCCCACCTATTGAACAAGGAATAATGAAACTTCCCGGATCTTTAAGCTTATGAGGTATTCTATTGGTCAAAAGGCACTACAACCTTCAGTAAGAGCAACAATTTCATACTCAGTCAATTTTTTCATCTTACTTAAGATGTCTTTAAGGAACTTGGTTTAATTAGGAGTTTGTTCAATTGCTTCAACAAGGGGTATGTTGATATGCAATTATTTGAACACATCAAAAAATTTCTTAAATTGGAATTCTTCCTTTTGATTCCTTAACTTTTGGGGATAAGTTACATAAGGAGGAATGGTTTTATGATAGCTTTGTTTAAATGTGTTGATCAAGATAGGTCATTTATGTCTTTGGTCTCACTCCCTTGTGGTATGGTTGGAGTCGTAACATTGGTCTTTCGGTTATCAACAAGATTTTCTACTGACTTTTTCTTAAGGCATCTTCTAGAAACAGTAAAGGGTAGTCAGATCTTGGAAGGACAAAATTAGTGTCTCATATTCTTGGTTCCCTAGTGTTTTGGGTGGTTTGGATGGTTTTTCAACAACAAGGGTCAATGTTGTAGCACCATATTTTGACAAAATATTTTTTTTCAAATTCAACTTTGGTCATTGGTCCGAATTTTTTTTGCTCAACCCCTGTCAGTTGCTTCCAACTTTTTAGTGTTACTGCTTTCACATGTTCCTTTCCTAAGGCACTTGGGAATTCTGTGTTATTTGGTAAAGTACCCATGGCCCTATTCTCCTGGTTAAGTGCAAGTTAACTTATTTGGGTTTCTAAAGATCTGATTGTGGTATTTTGTTGGTTAACCTGGTTGTTCAAGAAATCTTGGTTTTGAGAGTGTTGTTAGGCTATCAAATCTTACGTTTGGGTCATAAACCATTTTATCATTGCTTCCAAAGAAGGTGATGAATCAGCTTACGGAGGTGGTTTGTTGTGAAAAGGTGGTTGAGCATTTTGAAAACCATGATGATGATTTTGAGAACTACTTGCATGTTTTTGTGGTTGAAAAGTTGAAACTCCTTGTTGCTTAGGTGTGGGTGGATTTAAACATGGATTGTTTCAAAAAAAAATCGGGTGTTGCTTCCAACTGGCATTGTAATTGTTGGTATAGGACCAGAATTGTAATGAACATAGTTTATAGATTCAAAATTTTTAGGACAATGTTCATAAGAATGTTCCCCTCCACTATAATAAGAATGTTCCCCTCCACTATAAACACATTGCACCGAGAGTACTGCTGGAACATGTGTAGTTGCAACTAGCTGCACTCCTTGTCCAGAGGTTATGTTTTTAAGCTTAGTAGCCATAGAAGTGAGCTGAGTTGTTAAAGAGGTATATGTATTTACATCATGAAATCCAATAGTCCTCTTTTGCGTTTGGGCACGTGGATCAGCGCAATGTCCATTGTTTGTTGATTTGATTTTCAAGGATATCATACTCATTATATGTATTAACTGTAAAGGCCCCTCCTGATGTCGCATCGAGCATTTGTTTAGCCATGGGGTTTAGCCCATTGTAAAACATCTCGACTTGAATATAGTAAGGAATGCCATCGTGAGGGCATTTTCTTAACAGCTCTTTGAACCTTTCTCATGCATCACGGACTGATTCATCGTCCATTTGTCTAAACATATAGATTTCATTTTTGGACTTAGCATTCATGGTTGGTGGAAAATATTTTCGCAAAAAAAATTCAGCCATATTATTCCATGAAGGTACAGAACCTGGTTGCAGTGTTAGAAAAATAAAATCTTTTAAAAAAAATTACAGACTTTTAACTTGCTAATCCCTGGAACGCGCCAAAAAATTGGTACGATGTTTGCACACCTTAAGACATGCGATAATTAGAGCTAAAAAGCAAGTATACAAAATGGATCAATATCGTCTTTCAAGTAATAAATTGGTGAAGATACCGATTATCCTCCATGTATATTGGAGTAAAAATGCAGTAAAAGTGTAATGAAAGAAATGATTTCAGATGGCGAATTTGAAGACTTCTTTGAGTTGGTTTTAATAGTAATGAAAATGACAGGATATAAAAAGAGCATGGGTGCAAGACTTGTGGTGAGGAATAAAAATAAATTCCAGTGGACAATGTTGTAGGAATGTTACGATATTAGTTTAGTAATAACAAGTTTCACCGTCTACTTTAAAGAATGTGCTTCTGGATATCCACTATTGCATTATTGTTTAACTTTCAACCAATATATTCCTATGTAATACCAGGACCAAATGGGGTCCTCAAGTATATGGATAAACAAATGTCTTTGTTAAAAATCACTCTTACGAGCCGATTCCCGTATCATTCAAGTTGATGTGTTCTAAATGACCATGAGTCCACTACACTTTAGCACTTTGAATAGTGATCAACCCGTCAAGAATCAATTAGTTTGACAAACATAGATTACAAATTCCTTTGTTAGCAACTCTTCCAAGTTTACTTCCTATATCCTTCAAATTGACGTGCATTTGAATGGCTTATTCCTAAGACCATGACACTTTAACACTTTCAGAAGTGATCAACTCGTCAAGAAGTGCCTTAAATTTTATAAAATTTAGAATAAAATAGTGGAACATTATTATTGAAAAACAATGTCCACTATTTTATTTGGTTTACAACCTCACCCTTCGTCTCACATGTAAGCTATAAAAATTAGCTACTCATAACGGAAAGTAAATTACAAGGAATGTAAATAACATAAATTATATGATGGAAAGTAAATGAAATAATTTAAATGACAGGAAGTAAAGACAATAAGCATAAATAAAGTAAAGAAACTAAAGACTAATATGCAATGTTGTCGCAACTCATAATGAAGAACAATATTTAAAGAAATTAAAAACTTAATACTAAATGCAAGAACATGAACTACAAGATTTAAAGAGCTAAATCAGTTTAGAACTTATTGGGATGATTCAAAATAAAGGTCACATACCTCTATTTATATTAGCAATAGAAGAGGCAAAGTGTAACTTCAAAACTAAAGTCAACATATAAGGCAAAAGTACATAAATAACAACTAAAGCTTAACACAAGTAAAAAAGTAGTGCAACCATCCAATCACCACCAAAAGAGCATTTGATCTGATTTCTTCAACTGAATAAGTCGGATTTCAAGTGTAGTTAGTTGGCTGATTCCATTAGTTCTTCAAAAAGCCATTCCAATGTGTTGATCCAATGTTGTGGCAACGCTGGCAACATCACAGCCTGTGTTCAAGTTCAAGTTGGTCTTCCAGTTTTGTAAAAACAGGTAATCATACATCTAACTCCATGAAACAACAAAGGGAAAATAATATAATAAAAAGGATTCAAAGGTTGGATAAAAGGAAATAATCTACAAAGAGAAGAAATAAGTGATTTATATATTGAAAACTCAATGCATATCAAGCACCTGAAAGCGCATGGTTCTTAGTCCTATCCTTTTGGGTAGCAACTCAAGTCTTAAGTCCTTAGTGTCTACTCAACTACGCCAAAATCCTTAAAATAAAGGTCTCACGGTCCAACCCCACAATGTTGTTAGTCCCTAAGTTCACCCCGCTACATTGGCACAACCATTAACACAAGACTGACTCATATGCCTATGGATCCAATGTATTACAGCCTAAAATTACATGACTCTAGCTGAATGATCAACGCAATCAAAACATGTAATTTACAAGTGAATATGTCATAAATTCATATAACTCCAAAAGCTCGACATAGAGCAAATTAAATCGGACAAATGTCCCAAAGACTCATTTAAGTTAAAACCGAGCCAAAAGCTCAACGAATCGATTTGAATATTACACGAAAGTAATCATAAGCAATAAAAACGTATTTAACCAATGTTTATACAAACACATGCTTTACAAGGCATGATTAACTCGAAAACTCATCATTGGTTGAGACAAACCACTTTCCATATAAAATTGTACTCTTGTATTTCCAAAATGTCTCATAAAACACTAACGTGTATTTTCCAAATGGTTTATGAAACCAAATACACAAAAAATGCATTAACATCAAATAATCTTTATTTATAAGACAAATCATCAAAAGAACCTACACATATGATTTATTTATTAAAATGTCCAAAAACTCCAAATATGGGCATTTCTCAAGATTTATAAACTCGATGTACAGAAATACAAACCTCATCAAATAATTACCACATTTGATAAATATCAAGAAAAACATTTCAATTCATCAAAATAGACATTTTTGGCACGTACATTGTTTTCACAAAATAACTTTAAATCACCTTGCTAGATTTAGGCTAAATCTAGGTTTTAGCCAAAACTTAAGCTTCCTTTGGTGAAGACTTGGAATCTACTAGAAAGCTTTTCCAAAAGCTAGTCCCAAGGTTTCCACAAAGTTGATCTACTACAAATACTCCCAATCTTTACTCAAAAGCACCATAAAATAATGGAAAGGGTTAAGGATTGAAAGGAAACCAAAACCCTATCCTTTAAAGGAGATGGATAGGAAGTTACCTTCGATAATCAAACTAGAAATCACCAAGAACTACTCCTTTAAGCTTCAAAATTGGACCTGGAGCTCCCAAAGATGAACAAAGTTGAGAGAAAATGGAGGAGGAGAAGGTTTGGGGTGAGAAGTTGAGGAAAAAACCCAAAAATCGGACATTTTAGAGCTGACAACCCCTAAAGCAGGTTTCACGCGAATAACGTCAACCAGATTTGTCAGAAATTTGCATGAAACTCACATTGGTCTTTGATCGCGCAATTTCTTTGTTTTTCATGCCCGAAACAATCTCCAACCAACCTAATATGATAATTAAATAAAATCCACATAATTATCATCTTTAATACCATTTGATAATATGATTAATCATAAATGGGATCTCGAAAATCGTGGGTTTTATAGATAGATAATAAAACCGTAATCACTGTTTGAAATCGTTTAGAAGCATCACAAGTTATAAAAATCAGTATTAAGGAACTCACTTGGCGTTTCACACTTCACCCCAAGCCTAATGGCTAAAAAGCTCAAACTCAATGCTTGAATTAACCATAATAGGAAAGGTGTTAACCCAATTTAAATCTCCCAAAAGTCTTCTATTTTGACCCTTAAGAAAACCTCTGAAACTATACATTGGTCTTGACTCGAGATGAGAAACGAAACAAACCAACTCGTACAATGGCATTAGCTTTCACAACATCTGCCGCGACTTAAGGAGAGCGCCAAGTTGTGCTACTCACTATCTGCGCGTTCTCTTCCCAACATTCAAATCAGACCTTGAACCAACATATTTACTTCCAACCACAATTTTGATGTTCAAATTAGAGCTGTTCATGGGCGGTACGATCCGTTAGACCCGACCCGTCCAACCTATTAGAAAAGCGGGCTTGGACAACCATTTTAGAAAATATGGGTGGGCTTGGACGGGATCGTTCAAGTTAACGGGTGGGCTTGGGCAATGAAAAAAGAAATTTGGACAGACCCGCCCGACCCGTCATATAATTATAACCAATTAATTTATTTTTATATAATTAATATTGTATTAAAAAAGTTCAAAAGTGGTTTTGGGTTTGACTACCTCTACTAAGTACCGACCACTTCCTAAATATATACTATATGTCATATGTCATATGTCATATAGTATGTTTAGAATCTCAAGCATGAAATATTAGGTGGTTAAATATTTTGTTGTTGAGGAATCCGAATTTTGAAGGGTGATAATCTTTGGAGAGGAAAAGTCCACACTCCATATTTTGTGAAAAATATTGTTTTCTTATGTTGTGGACGCTAATATACTTACGTTTTTTTTTAGTTGGAAAAAATAATGTATTTTGGATAATTTTTTTAAATGTAAATTTTCAGGTCCGTTGGCAAGCCTGACCCGTTTATAGGACGGGTTTGGGTTTGCTATATTAGGCCCGTTAGATAAGAAAATATGTTACGCCCGTCCCGTGGCCCACCCAAGCCCGTAAATGATCACCTCTAGTTCAAATTAGCAACTATTCGATAATAGATAGGCCCAAAATGATTTATAAACCAAAATCAACTAACAACTAATCATGGATCATCCATAACCTCAATTCGACTAAAAAATCCAACAAACATAGGAGTTTTCTTCCATCAAGATAATGTACTAAAACCAAGATCAAATGATTCATAAAGGAAGCTTGGATTAACTCAACTTTTCGAAATAGATTTTCCATGAATCATTGATTCCCAAGGTTAAATACACAATACACTAGAAGTCTCCCAATGGAGCCCTATAATTATAAACCCACAAGCAAAACTCTAATGAAGAAGGTTTAAGACTAAGAAAATGAAATTCTTACTTAAAGAGGACAACTCTTTACTTGATTCTTCTTCTTCCCAAGGACTTTAGCGATTTCTCCTCTCCCGAGGCTCCAAACACACACTCACACCATAGAGGTGTAGATTACAATGATTGAAATAAGAGAGTCCCAAATCATTTATTCCTTTAATTGCACTCTACTTGTAACACCCTAAAAATAGGGGTAAATTTAAACCTGGATAAGGCTGTAAATGACATCTTAAATAGAAATTAATCACCCAAGAAGGGGAAACTGTAATAGCGTATACAAATGCTATGAATGGACAAGCTAAAAACAAACTAATCTAAATCATTAAATCTAGATTATGGTGGTTGTCAACCAAATTCTCCCAAAATCTCTATCCTTTTTGTGTACGCCAATGTCCAAAAGGTATGTCTCCAAAAGAGGCCATAATGGCCAACACTCGTCCCTCAAGCTTTGGACTCCCCACCGCTAAGGGAACCTGTTATACACGTCATTTGAGAAAAAGTGTTAGGCTTAACGCCTAGTGAGAACAAACAATTTATATCAATAATTTGCAATTGATTTGAATATAAATAAAAAGCTTTTCAATGAGTTAAGTAAATGAAATGTAACAACATCCATATAAGAACCTTTTGGCCCAAAACCATCTTATGATGACGGGGGAGACCCGATTTCCAAGGATCGTGGCGGAACACAAAAGTAAGCCACTCTCCGAGTTGTAAGCTCAATACTTGGACCCATGGCCACGAACACCGTCGGCTCGTACTCAGATATGGGGGAGGGCACCCGAGGATCCAAGTCATACTCATTCATTTGGATTACATTTACGGCCCATGGCTAGTATCCGGTCTAACATAACCGTACCAAATTGCCTCCGAGGACCCAATGTCTCCACTAGTTACAAACGGGAATTATCCCAAAAATTAAGCCGACTCTATACCTATGGATCCACTAGTAATAGTCTAAGGCTTGTCACTATTATATTAGTGACAAAACTATAATCGCACATATAGTTCTCATAATACATTTCCACATATCAATCGTTTCCCAAATGGATAATTTTCCAAAGTTATTGATACTCCACAATGCTCATTATTAGTACAAACATAAAGTGAAATCCAAGTATATAAACTCCCAAATCCACTTCTAACAAGTAGATCCCCAAAATATTGTGAAATCCACATATAACAAAGATAGCACCATTTCAAGAGTTTTTTACCATCAATATACGAGTTTTATCACATAATGTATCACAAATTATAAAACCCTTTGATAAATGTTAAAGACTCTAAAATCTCCCAATAATACCCAAGTTAGGTCAAAATGGTTCAAGTAAAAAATATGTAGTAAAGGGGAGATCAAGAGTTCAAAATATATAAGCTTTGACATGTATAACGTTTAGAAAAGATAGATTGAACTCACATATTATGTTTTGTTAGAAAACCTAGAAAACCCAAGTTAGAGCTTGAGGTTGAAGATGGAGATGGTGAGATAGAAGATCTTTTTAACTAGACTTCAAATCCTTTCTAGGTGGTTAAGGAGCACCTTAAATCTTAGGGATCAAGGCCTTTAATGCACCCAACTTCGAAATAAATGAGAGGGGAGAGTTATTGAGAGAAAAGAGGAAGGTAGATGAGGAGTAAATGGTGTAGGGGTCGATTTTTACCATTTATCAGTGCACAGAGGTCGCGCGCGGATGATAGCGTTGTTGGACTCGTGCAGGGAGGCGCACCGAGGTCTGGACTCGATCAAGGACAGAACCTCGCGTGGATGGTGGCACGGCTCGAGTCGTGCGGAGGGGCGCGCGGAGCACTGTTGCCACTTTGTCCTCTTTTTCGGCTGCCTCGCTCAACCTCCAATTAGGACAGAAACTCTAGATAAAACCAAGAACTAAAACTACACTATGACGATAAATAGATTTAAGGGAATATTTTGCTTACCCAAAATTCGGGGTGTTACAATTCTCCCCAACTCGGACATGATTTCGTCCTCGTAATCTGAGCTACACAAATAAGTGGGGATACCTCCGCCTCATGTCCTCTTCGGCTTCCCACGTCACATTGGCCCCACGAGGATGTTTCCATTGTACATTTACCCTAGTGACTTCCTTGTGGCGAAGTTTCTTGGACTTCCTCTCTAGGATTGCATCTGGTTCTTCCACACAACAATTTCCTTCATCCACCCTTATCTCCGAGAGGGGGATAACGCTCTCCTCTTCGGCTAAGCACTTTCGGAGATAAAAGACGTGGAAGGTGTTGTGGATTCCATTCATTTCCGACGGTAAATCTAATTGGTACGCTTGAAGTCCCACACGCTTGAGTACCATAAATGGTCCAAGGAAATGGGGACTCAACTTCCCACGCTTTCCAAACCGGATTACCCCCTTCCAAGGGGACACCTTAAGCATCATACGGTCTCCCACTTGGAATTCCATCGGCCGCCTCTTCTTGTCGGCATAGCTCTTTTATCCGATCTTGAGCCGCCTTCAACCGTTCCCGAATTCCCTTCACCTTGTCGGTCGTTTCTTGCACAATTTCGGGACCGGCGAACTGCTTATCGCCTGCTTCAAGCCAGCACATGTGAGTTCTACACTTCCGCCCATACAAAGCTTCAAACGGTGCCATCCCAATACTCGAGTGGTAGCTATTATTGTAAGCGAACTCCACCAAAGGTAGGTAAGAGACCTAACTACCTCCAAAATCAATCACACAAGACCTTAGCATGTATTTTGGCGTCTGGATCGTCCTCTCACTTTGGCCGTCGGTTTGGGGATGGTGGGTCGTACTCAATTTCACTCTTGTACCAAGCTCTTTCTGCAGGCCATCCTAGAAGTTTGATGTGAACCGACTATCGCAGTTTGACACAATAGACAAGGGCACTTCATGTCTTGAATCCACCTCATCGATGTAGAAATTTGCTAACTTGTCCATTGGGAGGGTCTCGCGCATGGCTAAGAAGTGAGCGCTCTTGGTCAATTGATCAACTATCACCCAAATGGTATCGTGACCTCGTAAGGTTTTGGGCAATTTAGTCACGAAATCCATGGTAATATGTTCCCATTTCCACTCGGGTATCTCTAGGGATTGAAGGCTCCCTTAAGGTCTTTGATGCTCGATCTTTACTTGTAAGCAAGTCACACAACGCTCCATGTAATGCGCTACATCTAATTTCATTACCGACCACCACTAATGAAGCTTCAAGTCCCTGTACATCTTCATACTCCCCGGGTGAATGGAGTATTTATTCAAGAAGAAGTTTACGGATGCCCCCAAATTTGGGCACCCACACACGTCCATTGAACAATTTCACCCTGCGACTAATCCTCCGTCAAGAGAAATCATTGCTTCGTCATCACTTCATCCTTAAGGTTCTCTTCCAACAAAGCCTCCACTTGAGATGTCTTGATTTTATCAATGAGGCTTGACACCAATTCGATTCTTGAAAGAGTAGCCTAAATGCTCCCACTGTAGTCCTACCGACTCAACGCAGTGGCCATTATGTTCGCTTTACTGGGGTGGAAGAGTAACTCACAATCATAATCCTTGAGTAGCTTGATCCACCGTCTTTGCCTCATGTTCAACTCCTTTTGATCAAAAACATATTTCAAACTCTTGTGATCTGTATAGAGCGTACATTTTGTGCCATAGAGATAGTGTCTCCATAGCTTCAAGGCGAACACCACCACCGCCAACTCCAAGTCATGGGTAGGATAGTTCTTCTCATGAACTTTGAGTTGTCTCAACGCGTATGCGATCACCTTACCTTTTTGCATCAAGACACATCCTAGACCCATCTTTGAAGTGTCGTTATAAACCACGAAGTCTTCCGATCCTTCGGGTAGAGATAGAATCGGAGCTTCGCACAACTTCTTTTGTAATGTCTAGAACGCCTTATCTTGCACCTCGGCCTAAACAACCTTCATGTTCTTCTTGGTTAAAGCGGTCAATGCGGAGGGAATTTTTGAGAAGTTTTGGATAAACCTCCAGTAATAGCCTGCTAAACCCAAGAAGCTTCGTATCTAGGATTACTCTCGGGAGGTTCCCAATTCATCATAGCTTCGATTTTAGAGGGGTCCACCTTCACTCCGTCTCGAGTGACAATATGGCCCAGAAATTGAACCTCCTCCAGCCAAAAGTCGCACTTGGAGAACATGGCATACAATATCTCCTTCCTCAACACTTCTAGGACTTCACGAAGGTGTTGCTCATGTTCCGCTTTTGAAATACACGAGTATGTCATCAATGAACACGATGACTAACTTGTCATCAAATGGTTGGCACACTCTATTCATCAAATTCATGAACACCGCCGGTGCATTAGTTAGGCCAAATAGCATTACCAGGAACTCGTAATGACTGTACCGCGTCCTACAAGCCGTCTTCCGGATGTCGTCTCCCTTCACCCTCACTTGGTGGTATCCCGAACGTAGGTCGATCTTTGAAAAACAACCTTCTCCTTGCAGTTGATCAAACAGGTCAACGATCCTCGGGAGAGGATATTTATTCTTCACTGTTGCCTTATTCAGTTCCCAGTAGTCAATACACATTCTCATGGTACCGTCCTTCTTCTTGACGAACACGACCGGAGCTCCACAAGGTGACGAGGACGGTCTTATAAAACCCTTTTCTAGGAGCTCTTGGAGTTGAGCCATCATTTCCTGCATTTCAGATGGCATCCACCGGTAAGGGGCTCGAGCAAACGGAGCCGCCCCCAGAACAAGGTCAATCCAAAACTCCACTTGACGATTGGGTGGTAAGACGGGCAAGTCGTCCGGGAAGACGTCGGGAAACTCACGTACCACCTTCACATCCTCGAGTTTCTTCTCGAGCTTGGCGTCAATTACGTACGTTAAGAAGGATGAGCATCCTTTCATCAAACATTTTCGTGCCTTAGCCATGGTGATGATCGCCACATCACCCTTTCTTCTCTCACCATAAACAGCCACAACATCACCGCTAGAAATGGGGAGTCATATTAGTTTATGGGAGCAACCGATTTCAGCATGATTGTCTGCTAACCAATCCATACCGACTACTACATCGAACCCGCCGATCAACATTGGCATCAAGTTGATAGAGAATTCCTTTTCTTCAACACCAAGTATGCAACCCTTCAAAATATCACAAATCACCCCTCGACCACCATTCGCTAGTTCTACCACTAAAGTATCTTCTAAACTACTAGTGTGCATGACAAGTTTACGACAGAAAGCATCGAACACAAAAGAGAAACTGGCACCAGAATCAAAAAGCACAGAAGCAGGTACGGAGTTTAGGAGAAACGTACCTGCTACAACGTCGGTGGATGCCTTGGCCTTATCGGCCGTCATCTGAAAAGCTCGACCCGGAAATCTAGGAGGGTTCTCCTTCTTCTCCGGCGCACTACCCACCTTTAGCTTCGGGCAATCTCTTTTCACATGCCCCGGTGCTTTGCACTCAAAGTAGATAATTCCCCTCACCGGGCAATCTCTCATAGGGTGATCAGTCTTGCCACGCTTGGAGCACGGAAAAGGGGTGGAGTTGCAATTGCCATGGTGCTTGATCCGACATTTTTGGCACCATCTAGCTTCACGTCGTATATCAAAATTCCAATTCCCGACAAATGGTCGAGACCTCTTGGGAGGTCCGGAGTTGCTTTCTCATTTTTCTTTTCTCTCCCACGTCGGCTCTCTCTTCCTAATTGGCTCCGGCGTAGACGTCCTTCATAATCTGGGCCTCCTCAATGGTCGCATGGAGGGTGATAGCTTTGGAGTTTCGGACCATCGCCATCATTTCCTCCGGTAGGCCCTTTAGATAGGCCTTCACTCTCTCTTTTTCAGTCGGGGCCACATGCCCCACCAATCCCAGCTTCTCCATAAATTGTCAGCTGTACTCCCTCACTGGCATACTCCTTTTCTTGAGAGCTCAGAACTCGACCTCAATCTTATCCATGGCCCATTCGTTGCAATACTCCTCCATGATTTTTTTCCTTAAAAGAGGTCCAAGTTAGTTAAGCTAAAACAGTGGGTGAGATGGTGGACTTAGTGACATTACACCAAATGAGTGCGGGTCCCCAAAGCATCTGAGACCTGAAGCGGACTTTCTGACCCTCTTCACACTCGCTGGAGTCAAAGGCATGCTCTATCACGCGGATCCAACTTATACATGCAACTGGATCGTCCGACCCGGAGAACTTGGGTGGCTTGCTGCACAAAAAGGACTTGTAGGAGCAATCCCTCCAACCTTGCCTCACATAAACCGTCGCCAACTCCTCAGTTGGGTTCACACGACCCGTTTCCCCGGATCCGACCACCAGTATGTTCTCTGCAAATGTTTCATTCCTACGGCTGCTCACATCCTGATCCTGGATCACTTTCAAGAAGAATTCTTGTTGCTTGACCATAACTTCATTCATCAACACCATCATATTTTCCATTATCTCGGATTGAGGGGTCACTTCACGCATGATCGGGTTAGATGAGGCGATCTCAACCCTTGGTATAATCTCCGGTTGATCCGTCGTTGAAGCGGTCGCCTCGACCCCGTCGACATGTGTACGTGGTCTACCCCACGTACTAACCATCTTTAATCTTCCACACACATACGATAATGGAGGTAAGAATAGGATATACGAATTTAAACACAAGGAAACGTACTAATACATTCATTAATCATCATAGCAATAGTACGTCAAGCTCGCTCACGTGACAATATATTCATAATAACATTAGCTAAGTGAAATTATGAACATATTCTACATAAGAAGTCTCGTTATCATCATCATGATTTTCAATTAGTGTACTTCCGTTGACTTCTAAGACCGTCCTATCTTAGAAATTCTACCCAATCTCACAAATCATAACTTAATATTCTCAGTCTAAGTCTAAACATCTTACATTCAAGCCTAGTTCACTAAAACTATATCTCTGATACCAACTTTGAACACCCTAAAAATAGGAGTAAATTTAAACCTGGATAAGGCTGCAAATGACATCTTAAATATAAATTAATCACCCAAAAAGGGGAAATTGTAATAGAGTATACAAATGCTATGAATGGACAACAAACTAATCTAAATCATTAAATCTAGATTATGGTGGTTGTCAACCCAATTATCCCAAAATCTCTATCATTTTTTCTGTACGCCAATGTCCAAAAGGTATGTCTCCAAAAGAAGCCATAATGGCTAACACTCGTCCCTCAAGCTTTGGACGCCCCACCGCTAAAGAAACCTGTTATACACGTCATTTAAGAAAAAGTGTTAGACTTGACGCCTAGTGATAACAAATAGTTTATATCAATAATTTGCAATTGATTTGAACATAAATATATAGCTTTTCAATTAGTTTTGTAAATGAAATATAACAACATCCATATAAGAACCTTTCGGCTCAAGACCATCTTATGATGATGAGGGAGACCCGATTTCCAAGGATCGTGGCGGAACACAAAAGTAAGCCACTCTCCGAGTTGTGAGCTCAATACTTGGACCCGTGGCTACGAATAACGCCGGCTAGTACTCAGATGTGGGGGAGGGCATCCGAGGATCCAAATCATACTCATTCACTAGGATTACATTTACGGCCCATGACAAGTATCCGGTCCCACAAAACTGTAAAAAATTACCTCTGAGGACCCAATGTCTCAACTAGTTATAAACGGGAATTATCCCAAAAATTAAGCGAACTCTATACCTATGCATTCACTAGTAATCGTCTAAGGCTTGTCACTATTATATTAGTGACAAAACTATAATCACACATATAGTTCTCATAATACATTTCCAAATATAAATCATTTCCTAAATGGATAATTTTCCAAAGTTATTGATACTCCACAATGCTCATTATTAGTACAAACATAAAGTGAAATCCAAGTATATAAACTCCCAAATCCACTTCTAATAAGTAGATCCCCAAAATATTGTGAAATCCACATATAACCAAGATGGAACCATTTCAAGAGTTTTTGACCATCAATATACGAGTTTTATCACATAATGTATCACAAATTATAAAACCCTTTGATATATCTCAAAATGGTAAAGACCCTAAAATATCCCAAAAATACCCAAGTTAGGTCAAAATGATTCAAATAAAAAATATGTAGTAAATGGGAGATCAAGAGTTCAAAATATATAAGCTTTGACATGTATAAAGTTTAGAAAAGATAGATTGAACTCACATATTAGGTTTTGTTAGAAAACCTAGAAAACCCAAATTAGAGCTTGAGGTTGAAGATGGAGATGGTAGATCTTTTTAACTAGACTTCAAATCCTTGCTAGGTGGCTAAGGAGCACCTTAAATCTTAGGGATCAAGGCCTTTAATGCACCCAACATCGAAATAAATGAGAGGGAAGAGTTCTTGATAGAAAAGAGGAAAGTAGATGAGGAGTAAATGGTGTTGGGGCCGATTTTTACCTTTTATCAGAGCACAGAGGTCGTGCGTGGATGATGGTGCAGATGGACTCGTACGGGGAGGCGCACCATCTGCACCATGGTCTGGAATCGCGCAAGGGCAGAGCCTTGCGCGGATGGTGGCGTAGCTCAAGTCGCGCGGAGCACTGTTGCCACTTTGTCCTCTTTTTCGGCTACCTCGCTCAACCTCTATTTAAGACAAAAACTCTAGGTAAAACCAAGAACTAAAACTGCACTACAACGATAAACAGATTTAAGGGAATATTTTGCTTACCCAAAATTCGGGGTGTTACACTACTCCCTGCAAAATAGGAAGTTTACACTTTCAGCCCAAACTTATCTAAAGGTATCCAAAAATGTGTGTATGTGTGTGTGTGTGTGTGTGAGAGAGAGAGAGAGAGAGAGAAAGAGAGAGAATTATTACAGTATGGTACCAAGTTTTTTTCTCCAATACCATGTAGCAACTAATTATAATTGGTACGTAAAATCATATAGCATGCATGTATCAACCAAATGTAGTTGGTACTTGTAACACCCTCAAATTTGGAAAAAACAACTAATTTAAAATTTTCAATGATACATCACATAAAGGATAAAATCTTTTTCTACCAATCAATATTTAAATTTCCTCAAATAGAATTCTTGATTTAACCTCAACAAATAATAAACCAAGTCTTATATAAAGACTAAGTAAAGGTCGGGTGTTACTAAACCCATAAACAATTGTTATCACCAAATGTGCTGAAGACATCACCCAATAGTTACGTCCTTCTCGTACATCTAACTAGCACTCAACTCTTCACGGTGTCTCTAGTACCATACCTCAACAAGGACCTGATACACACACCGACAAATAAAAAGGGTTAGGCTTAACGCCTAGTGAGTTCAAGAGTTTTATCTATTATATAAGACGGAAAAACGGAAAGAATATTATTTAAATCACAATTTTTAATATGCAAAGTAATTAGAATAGAAAATGAAATATTTCCCAAAACCCCATTTTCGTGATATAATACTTGAATAGAAACACTCTATAATCATGAAACTGAACCCAATACTCACACAAATACAGTAGGATTCAAATCAAATTACCAAAATATGAGAATAAATTCCTTTATTCAAAACCTTGATATATAGAGGGTATCCAATAAGTCAAGTCATAGAATGCGGTTACTCGTCAAAACCCAAACAATATTGAAGCATGGATATTACAATATTCGAAAAATAATGTTTGACAACAACGAGGGAGACTCGTATCCGTTGAGAGTGAAGGGAACACATGAATATGTCACTCGTACAACATTAATCGCATAAACTTCCAAATGTCTCTACGACTCCTTAACAAGTTTCACCTTAAGAGTCGGTTGACCTTAGTGTCTATTCCCACGAATTCCACCTCAGATGTATGATCATTCACAGAATTTGATCCCTTTGAATTAGAAACATGATCAGAGTCTGAAGCATTCATCATTTCAGAAAATGTATCTTCAGTCATGGACTCAATAAACTCCAGTTTTTTATTTTGAGAACAAGAGCCATTCGTGATAGCGTGTTCTTCTTCAACCTCTTCAACAAGTAAAGGTTTAGAAGCAATAGGATTTGAGACTGATGGCATAGTAGATGGATCAACATCCGATTCATACTCATCATATTTGCATGCAGTCTCAGGTAGAACTGTGTTGGTGCTTACTGATTCGTTGGAAGGTGTGGTAAATAGTGATTCAAACTCAGTAAATTCGATCTTTCGAGTCGTATATCTTTTGTTTAAATCACCATATTGAAAACCAACTGATTTACAAAGATTTTGAGAATCAGTGTCACCAGACTTGTTCTTTCCCATTTCTTCTTGACCTTTGGTCTCAGATAAAGGTATAGGAGTACTTGCTTCAACAAAAGTTGCGCGAATGTCAGGAATGGGTCTAATTGCGGAGCCGAATTTATCAAAATTATATAGATGCTCCGGTGCCTTTGTCAAAATTTCTTTAATTGGCACACCCAAACCTGGTTTAAGTTTGTAAAACCTTTCGTCTTGGAGTTTATTGGTCAACATATTTAATGTCTGTTCAGTCTGACCTCGTTTCATATTAATGTCCTCCAGTTGCTTTATTTTGGTGTAAGCTTCATTTCTTTCTTTATAACAGACTTCAAATTTGATTTGAAACTCACCCTTTTCAGCATTAAGATTCACAAGATCTGTTTCTAAACCAGATATTTTTTCTTTTAAAGACGCTTTTTCGGCTTTTAAATCATCTTTTTCCTTTTCCTTTTCTTCCACAACAACTTTTAAAATAGGGCCATTAAAGCAAATTCATCTTTCATACCATGTATTTGGGCCATTAAAGATTCAATAAGTTCAGAATTTTCACTAACCTCAGAGTTTGCTTCTTCGGATTGTGTCTCAGAGTCTTCATCGTCACCTTCCAGCTTTGCCATGTAAGAAACTTGGGTGAAGTGTGCTTGCTCCTCGTCATCAGAACTTTGGAACAACCAGTTCTCTTCTTCAGCCATTAGTACTTTTCCTTCTTCAGCTTTCTTGGTAATTAGTGACTTTCTTGAGTAGTACTCTGAGTTCTTCACTTTCTTGAATTTGCAGTCCCTTGAGAAGTGTCCAAATTTGCCACAGTTGTAGCATCTTCCTGGTTCATCCTTTCGCTCTTCTCGCTTCTCCTCTCTCTTTCCTTCTCTTCTATCTTCCTTCCGATCTTCTCATCCTTCCTCTCTCTTTCCATGCCTCGTCTTGTATCGCATCTCAGACTTCTCTTTCTTTTATCCATCATACTTTGGCTTTGAGTAAAATCTTTTCTTGCCAAAGCTCTTCTTGAATCGTTGTGTAATGAGAGCCAAGTCTTCAGAGAACTTTTCAATATCAGGATCTGAATCAACTTCCAGTTCTTCATCGCTCGAATCAGAGTCAGAGTCAGTAACTTCAGTAACTAGAGCTTTAGACGCCTTTTTCTTCGACCTTGCAGAGGATACAGAACTTTTGCCGGCTGTGAGAGCCACAGAATCCTTCAGATGATTAGACTCATTATTCATAGATCTCACCTCATCCTCATGTTGAGCTAGAGTAGAGAAGATATCGGTGACATTTTCTCGAGCCATATTCTTCGACATCTGGAGGTTGATAGCAAATTTCTTCCATTCTGGATTCAGATTCTTGATGAACTTGTAGTTTATCTCATAAGCATATTTGGCGATGTTGTTCCTCCGCAAGTCATTGAGAATAATGTTGTACCTATTGTAGGTGTCTAATATCAGCTCTCCTTCTTTTGCATGAAATCCCTCGTAAGCATTTATGCACAGATTCTGCTTAGCTTGTATAGAGGCTTCACTTCCTTCAAACTGCCTTGCTAGTTCATCCCAGATTCCTTTAGCAGTGCTCTGACTGTCGACACGGTTGTAGATGTCGTTTGGAATTGCCATAGTCAGATAGATTAGAGCCTCTTCTTCTAACTTGAGTTGTGCTTTCTGCTTTTCAGTGAAGAACTGAACAGGTTTAGGAATCTCTCTGTCAGGGATTTCAGGAGAGGAATCTGTAGCAGGTTGACCCTTTACTGTGATCATTGGAGTTTTAGGACCTTCAATGATTACTGTCATGAATTCTCTGTTCTTGTGATTCAGAAACTGAATCATTCTGGTCTTCCATTGCTGATACTCATTAGCCATAAGGACAGGCGGTTTGGACTGAGAGCCCATCGAGAGAAGCTGGTTCGACATCTTAGCTGTACCACTTGTTAGTAATTAACCTTATCTGTACCAAGACAACCAACTAGATAAGATCGTTAGAATCAAAATGAAAACCACACTAAAAAAATTTCAGAAAAATAAATTCCCGAAAATAATTAAATGCAGTCCTTTCAATCAGTGTAAAGCTTCAAACAATACTGAACATAAAGAAACAGTTGATCTCGAACAGAACTTTGTCCCCCTTCGCAGACTTAGCACGGGGGTCCCGCTACCCGGTCAACAGGTGGGGTCAACGGGCAACGCCCTTGCGGGGGTATGGGGGCAGCGCCCCTAGAGAAAATTTTTTCGACTTTGAGAGGCCATATTACAGTTTGCAAAAATCGACCGGAGATGTGCTTCGACCGGTATTGAGTTGACCGGAGACTTGTAAAGACCGGGGAAGTGCAAATACCGGTAAGATGTAAGACCGGAACTATGCTTGAACGGTAAAATTGATTCGACCGGTAACAATTAGACCGATATGGGTGTTAGACCGGGACCTTGTGAGTATCGGTGTTTTGCTTAGACCGATAGAACTCGATCGATAGTAATAAGGTGAGTTTGACCGATAGAGTGTAAGATCGGGACCTTGATGAATATCGGTGCTTTGCTTAGACCGATAGATTAGACCGGTAGAATGTAAGACCGACAAAGAGTTTGACCTGAATGGTCTTAAGACCGATAAATCTATGTTCGACCGGTATTAATTAGACCGGTATCATGCTATGACCGGAAGGCTAAGGACCGATAGAGGTTAAGACCGATAAAGTGCTTAGACCGGGACATTCTTAGTCTACCCAGAACGATGATGAACAGGATGAATAATCAACCCAGAAATCAAATACAAACTCAAAAAACATATGCACAAATCAAACTATTTCACTCAGAAGCATGAATCTCAACTAATCAGTTCAATTTTAAACTAATAAACACATTAATTCATGAAATCTGATGAACAGTAACTGTCGATGAATAGTGATTTTCGATGAACAGTGTTTTTCGATGAACAGTAATATCACAAAAAAATAGATTCTTTTGGCTCTGATACCACTTGTTATCCCAGTTTAATCTAGTTGGTAAATAATCAATCAAGTAATCAAGCAACACAATAATAATCAAGAGATATATAAATTAGAGTAACATACCAATCCCTTGAATAAACAATGAAACCTTTGAGTGTTCTTGATACCCTTTGAATACAGAGAAACTAGCTACCTCACTATATGATTATGAAAGTAATTGTGAGGATTCTAACCTAAAAACCTATTAACTAAAACATTAAATACCCAGGCTTTTAGGCCTAATGAGCTTGAGGCCCAATAGTAACTAAACTATTAGCTTATTACACAATTAACCCTCTAACTTTAACTTTAGCACAATTGCAGTTTAAACCCTTAACTTTAACTTTAATCTTGAATACAATTTATGATCCAACACTGGTCAACAGGATGTTCAAAGAGCGTCTAGGCGACACAATGGAAGTATACATCGACGACCGATCATATCGTCGATTATTTCGAGTCACATCCTATAACTGTCGTATTCCTCTGTGTCACATCCATTCCATTGACTCGACACAATGGAAGTATACATCGACGATATGATCGATAATGAGAATTCGATATGATCAATTAAAGCTAACAAAAGTTTTTCCATAGAGGAATACCTGGTGAAATCAAAACAGGCGATCGATCATATCGATCATCTGAAGCAATCATTCGATATTCTCATTATGAAGTTCAATCCAACGAAATGCTCCTTCGGAGTAAGTGCAGAAAAATTCTTAGGATACATGGCCATCCGTCGTGGGATCGAGGCAAATCCCGACCAAATAAAAGCGATCATGGACATTAAGTCCCCGCATAACCTTAAAGAGGTCCAACAACTTACTAAAGGAATTACAACATTAAACAGGTTTATCTATCGATCTTCACATAAATGCCACTTATTCTATAACGTTTTGAGCAAAAACATGGGTTTCGAATGGACGAGCGACCATGAAAACGCGCTCCAAAAGCTCAAGGAGTACATGGTGTCTCCACCTTTACTGTCGAAACCTGAGGATCACGAGGTCCTCCAGCTTTATCTAGCCGTCAGCTCGACTGTTGTAAGTGTCGTCCTAATCCAAGAGGACGAAAAACAACATCTTCCAATCTATTACGTAAGTAAGTCACTTCTCGACGCCAAAACCAGGTATTCCTCTATGGAAAAACTTTTGTTAGCTTTAATTACAGCAGCAAAAAAGTTACGTCATTATTTCGAGTCACATCCTATAACTGTCGTGACTAACTTTCCTCTTAAGTCTGTCTTCAGGAAACCCGAGTTGACAGGTCGACTGGAAAAATGGAGCATCTACCTTAGTAGTTATGACATTGAATACAAACCCAGGACCTCTATCAAACCGCAAGCACTGGCCGACTTCATCGCCAGTTTCAGCCCAATATTAGATGTACCGACGAAACCTATGGACACTCTCGACGATGTGACCTGGACTTTACACGTCGACGGATCATCCAACACCGGGGGAGCGTGTCTTGATGTCGTTCTCAAGTTGCCACAAGGGGCAAGATGGTGTACTCCATATGGTGCGATTTCAGAGTTACGAACAATGAAGCTGAATACGAAGCTTTGATCGCGGGAATGAATATGGCTCACGAATTGGGGGTAACAATACTTTACGTCAAAAGCGATTCACTCCTAGTCGTCAATTAAATGAATGGGGAATTCGCAGCTATAGACTCTAAAATGACGGCTTATCTCAGAAAATCCAAAGCCAAGTCTGAGGAATTTCAGGATTTTTCTATCTCACAAATCCTGAGGGATCAAAATACCCAAGTTGACGCATTAGCTAATCTTGGATCGGCACTCGGACAATCCCCATTTGATGTCGTTCCAATAATTCATCTGGCGACGCCGTCCATTGAAAACGAAAATGACATCCAAGCAATAGAAGAGAAAGACAATTGGTCGAGCGACATCAGATGATTCTTAACGAACGACTAACTTCCTGAAGACAAAATGGAAGCCCAAAAAATCAGATTTAAGGCATCCAGACACATTATGATTAGAGGACAACTCTACAGACGATAGTCAACAAGACTAAATTTACGATGTGTTACCAATAAAAACCAAGTACAAAGCATTTTGCAAGAAATGCATGATGGAGAGTGCGGTAACCAATCAGGTGGTTGTAGCATGGCAAATCGTATCTCTTGATAAGGATACTATTGGTCGGTCTTACGACATGACGCAATAAGGTATGTCCAAAGTTGCGATGCATGCCAACGACATTCAAGTATGTCACATAAACCTTCTGAACCCTTACACTCAACTTTAACTCCATATCCCTTCATGCAATGGGGAATGGATATTGTCGGCAAGTTACCTCTGGCCCCCGGGCAAAAGGTATTCCTTCTGGTCATTACAGATTATTTTTTAAAATGGATAGAAGTGGTTGCTTTCTCCCAAGTTCGGGACAAAGAAGTCATATCTTTTATCCAGACTAACATCATTTGCAGGTTCGGAATTCCATCCGAGATCGTATGTGATAACGAGTCGCAATTCATAAGCGATAGAACCCAACAGTTCTGTGAAGATCGTAACATCAAACTAACGACTTTGACGCCCCAGTATCCCAATCAAATGGACTTGCCGAGTCTAGTAACAAAACGATCATCAATTCAATCAAGAAAAGACTAAAGGCAGCAAAAGGCAAGTGGGTTGAAGAACTTCCGATAGTTTTTTGGGCCAATCGTACGACCCCTCATACATCTACAGGACAAACTCCTTTCTCTTTGGTCTATGGTTGCGAAGCGGTCTGGCATGTCGAGACCCAACTTTCGACCTCATGACACACGTCGGTCGATCACAACTTAGTCGACCTAAGTTACGACCTCGATGCGTTGGAAGAATTACGGGAGTCGACATTAATTAAAATGGCGTCCAAGAAACAATTGGTCGAACGACACTTCAATAAGAATGTCAAGGCTAAGATCTTTTAAGGAGGCGATTATGTCTTGTGACGTGTGTTTCAGAACACCCAAGAACCAAACTCAGGTAACTTGTCCACCAAATGGGAAGGTCCATATCGGATAACTGAGGTTGTTGGAAAAGAAGATTATCGATTGCAAACCCTCGACGGTCGTAACATTCCTCGAAGTTGGAACGTGGTACATTTGAAAAAGTATTTCTTTTAAACATATTTCTTTTTTCTTACGATTATATCTTCTTGACTATTACTGACTTAAGCATTGGAGAGTCGTTGGCTAAGCCAACGACCCCCTCTAATTTCGTTTCACTGCAGGATCAGTCGAGTATCCGATTACACTCATGGTTGTACGATCATCTCACGACCAAGTCGTACGATCTGCAACCTGGTATCAGGAATCTTACCTTGATTGCAAGTTCCTTGGTTCCATCCTTTGGGTTAACATTTACTATTTGATCATATATGATGGTCCTTTTTACTTGAGGATGATTTAAACATCTAAACAGGTTTACTCCAGACGCAAATTCAATCTCGGTTGAAAGATTTATAATTTGTGTCGATCGTAAGTTACTTGGTAAAAATATTTACTTGCCCGGTCGTTAGTCTATCGATTTATGCTTGATAGTATTGAATGTCGTGAGTTACTTGGGAAATTTCCATCTCTACTTTCCTCTCGATGTTTATCGTGAATGACTTATGCAATTATTCTAATGGTTGTTACGACAAAGTAAAGATTGCGATAGAATAAAATTTCGACAGGTTTCATAGTCAAAAGTTCTTGTATTAATATTTAAAAAGATATTACAAGACATGGCATGACCACCAACGATCGCCCGATTAAAAAAACAAAAAATTACAAAGAGCTAAAACTAAGGAGCTGGCTGCTCCTGCTCCTGCTACTGGGGGTCGACCACAGTATTTCTCCATTCGGGGGCATCCTCCCCACTTTCGAGTTCATGCTCGTCTTCATAATCGAGATCTTTCTCGACCCCGATCGATCCCAAGAAGAAGGGAAGTTCACTTTCTGCCGACGCCAGGGGGTTCTGACCCCTCAGGTGACGTCTCATCATGGCCGCTCGAAGCATAAGGCGAGTGAAAGTCTCCACAAACTTCACCTCCTCTTAGAGATCGGCGACCTGCTTCTTCGTGGCCCCAAACTCCTCCCTAAGGGCCTCAACCTCTTTTTCATTCACAGTCGAGGCTTCCTTAGTTGTCTTCAGCTCCGCCTCTTCCGCAGACACTCGACCCAGGGCCTCCCTTAGTTGCCCCCATAGCTCCTCCTTCTCATGACCGACAACCTCAAATTGGTTAAGGGCGTCGTCGAGACGGACGGAGTACTTTTCCTTCTTGGCCTCCGCCTCCTTGGCCTTAGCCTCTGCCTCCAGGGCCCTAGCCAGCGTCGCCTGTTCTTTCGCCAAGGCAGTCGGAACTAGCCTCTTCACCTGGTCCATACGGATGTTGAGGATTAGCCCCGCTTCGAGAGCCTGCACAATCGTACGACCAACGATTAGATCGTAAGATAAAAAGCAATTTAAAAAAACTTACGACTAAAAAGTAACTTACCATGAAAGAGACCCTTGAGACATGGGCGGTTAGGTCGTTAACCGATACGTCCTTGTATCGGTCAGAGAACGATGGTAGAAGGAATTTCCCCAAATGGGGAAACAGGGACCTCCTACCTAGCTGACCGGACGACATAAAGTCGCCCGGGAGAATGAATCTCACGTCGATCGGAGCTGGAACTTCACTCATCTTGGGAGGCTTCCCCTTGTCCCTCGACGAAAGGGATTGGTCTTCCACCCCGGCTGGTGGAGCCTGCGAGATCGGCTCCGCGTCCATGACCGGAGGTGTCTTCGCCTTCTCCAAAAGCGTGACCTTAGGTCCACTGTCCTTCGAAGATGGTTCCCTCATAATCTTCTTCAGCTTCTTGACCCCCGGCCCAAGTGTCGGGGGATCTTTTCTTTTGATTTCCTGCCCTTTACGGACGAGCTGCGTAAGGACCTCTCTTCTAGAGAGACCCGGTGTTGGTTTCGCGGGGGTCGATCTTCCTGAAAGAAACAAATCACAAATCACAAAACATAAGTAACGTCCATGACTAAAACTTATGAAAAATAGACAAGTAAGTGACGTCTCATAAGACTAGACCTTACAAAGATCTTACGATCCAAAGCTAACGTCTTACGACTAAATCGTAAGTGATCTTATGACTAGTGGGTGATGTCTTGTGACTAGACCCCATAAAAATCTCACGACCAGTGGTGAAGTCTCCTGACTAGACCTACTAGCCTACGACCGACGGGTGACTTCTCTTACAGACTAGACCCCATAAGGTCTTACAACTGATAGGTGACATCCTACGACTAGACCCTATAAACTAATTAAGAGACGAAAACTTAGTCGTCATGTCTGGAGTACCTTCGTCGGTCTCCTCCTCTTCTTCTCCTTCTTCCTCTACAGAAGCAGCGACTGACGACCCGACGTATTGTACGTCCTCGTCCTCGTCAGCAGTAAGACGAGCAGTAAAGAAGGAATGTTCCTCGACACTGAACTCGAGGAATCGTTCGATCTTAGCAGCCGAGTCAACAGAAGCGGCGGCTATCGAGAAGTCGATCACTAGCAAAACAAAAGCGAATGTTAGAAAACTTTCGACAGACAAAGCAAACGACGAAACTAAATACTAAAAGACTTCATGTCTTACCCTCGGTATTCCACCTACTGGTGAGCCACTGCTCATCGTCACCTAGCGACGTAATGCATCCGAAGACGTATTTCGTCTTCCACTTGTGGTCATTGACCGCAGTCGCCTGAACCAAGGTATGAGGCCCTCTATATTTAGAGAAGAGGCTATACTGGTGGTTCTTCTCCGCCTTAACCGTATAGGCCAAGAGGAGGTCGTAAACGGTAAATGACGACTCCCATTTATCCGTCAATCGTTCAATCACTTGAACGATTCGCCAAAATTGGGGCATCATTTGCCCCAGCGACAATTCGAAGATCGTAAGGAACGGTCTTGATAGAAAAGAATAAGGCCAGGTAAACCCTATTTTGAATGGGTACTCGTATATAACGAAATACCTATTCGGGCATTGCTCTGGACGTAGCAATGTTGGAGGACAAAGATCCACGTTTTCAAGAATTCCGACCAAGAGCCTAAATGCCTCAACGTCTTCCTCCTCGCTGAGGGTACTGATTGGGTCTGGCGACATAGCAACATCAGGGTCGTGGAAGGCCGCTACGTAAAACCCAAACGCGTCCTAATTCTTCCTAGGTTTACGGGCTAAAGTCTTGAAACGTATAAACAGGGTCAACAGATCGTTCCTTATATGGGCTTTAAACCTCGAACTAACAATGGCAAAGATGTTGCAGGTTTTTTGCAAGGATTTGTAGACAATATGAAAGATCTCTCTCAAAGAAATTGTAATCGTGTAAAAAGGAAAGGATTCAACCGGAGATTCCTATTTATACGGGATTTGGTATTAGGTCGAGTCTACAGATGGTCGACACCTACCATCGACCTTTCGCATGCCAGTCGTCGGATGGACGACACCTGTCCCTATACCTGACACCACGTCGCCATGACGTCACGACCGTTAAACGGCTGCACGCTTTCCCTCGTAATCGCTTCGGTTTTCGAGGAACCGATTCAGTTACAAATTTTCGACATGTGTCCAATCTGGTTACAAAATTGGAAAAGTCGACTTGCCGCCTAATTTTCAAATTTTGGGGGAAAACTATTTGGGTAAAATTTTCACAAGTCACGACCGACGCAAGGAAACCAAACGTCTCTAATCTAAGGACCACTCTTGTATTAAGATATGGTCCTAACGATCACACACATCGAGAGTCACGGTCGTCCCTCATTACGACGATCGAGAGTTTCTCACGTCCATGACCAAAAAGAACCTCTCGATAGACTTATATTCCACGACCTTTACAACGTAACCAATGATTGTTTATCATTTATTACATACAAGAGTTTTTTTTATGAATCATTTATTACAGGTTTAAAGCGCATAATGACCAACGGATATAACGAACGAACGTCAACAAGATAAATCATTATCATGACCGTTGGACATTTAATGCTCATTTATGGTGAGCAAAAGCTATATATACAAGGTCTAAAGAACCATTCGGGACATCTGAAACATTCAACGCTCAAGAACACTCAACTTATTTTCTCTCAAGCAAAAACTCTCGATGAAGTGTTCTAATCACACGACGAATAGTCACAAACTTACGATTTGTTTATTATCCACTTGTAATATTGTCAATTGTACCTTCAATCACTCTTTCTAAAGGACGACGTCCCTGTTTGACGTCCATAGTGCACTTGACGATCTCTGCTATCGTCCACGGTTTTTACCCTCGACGGGGTTTTCCGCGTCATCAAATTCTCTGTCTCTTATTTATTTTTATTATCTGTCGTACGATTTGTCGATTGATCGCTTACTTTAGTTGTTAAAGCTCCACATCGAACTTAGATCTTCCTTGGGACGATTTTTGGCATTAACAGAAGGTACAAACGAGAAGGCGATCAATTTGCGAGACGGCGAGAACCAATATAAACCACATAATCAATTAAAAAAATACCATAAATAAAAAATGGAAAATAATTTTAGAAATTAGGACAATTACCATTTTGAATTGGAGAAAATATTATGTTAATGATATAATTGTAACAAAAAACACTATTTAAACCACTTAAAAATCTCATTATATATTTTAGATTTTTTTTAATTTAACTAATTCAGATTCTTTTATCAAGTTTTATATAATTTTTTTTTCTAGATACATTTTTAATAAAAAAATCATAATTTTCGTCAAATATCACATGTGATATTCACAATCAATTCATTATCTTTTACAACATTTTTTCTCTATTTGTTGGATCCACGTTTTGAATCATATGTGATTAGTTTCTTTAAATTATGATCTATAACCAATGACATATGATCCACTATGTGAATTGTTGTACATATGATAATATGTGTGTATAAGTTACGTATTATCACACGTGATAATAGGACGTTTGAATATAAGTGATGTATTATCACATATGATAATATTTGCATCATAAAAAATCTATAAATGTAAATATACACAAGCACACATGATTAACAAAAATATATACAATTATCACATATGATTGATACGATCATCAAACAAATTATCGTATGCGATAAAAACTTATAATCAAGTTGTTACAGATATATCTTTGTGATGAAATCTGTTTATTAAGTATTATTAGAAAGAGGTTTGGAAAACTCAATCCTGATTTATTAGGCATAGCGGTGTTCAAAAAAATCGTTGGACCGCTCAAACCGGTCGAACCAAGTCAAACCGGACCGTTTTTGGCGGTTTGAGCGGTCTGGTCTGAAAAATAGTCACACCACTCGGTTCGGTCTGGTCTGCGGTTTGACCCTTTTTTGAGCAGTCTAGACCGCACCGACCGCCAAAAATACGCATTTAGTAATCATATTTAGCTTTCATGTTGTAAGCTCAATTTTTATGGCTCAATTAAAAAAAGTACGTCAAAGAATTATGTCTTTAGTTTTCATTTTTTCAATTGATTGTGTTATCTAAATTAACAAAGTTCTAAGATCCATTAAAAATTGAAGTCTAAAACCAAAATCGTTTTTCAACTTTCTCAATATTTGTCCAAATTTCAACCTTGGTGGACTTGTTTAACTTTTTTTTCAACTTGCTCAATGTTTTTTTTAATTGAATAGATAAATGTTCTTTTATAATTCAATATACTATTTTTTAATAATGTTATATTGTAGAAATTTTATTTTGAATATAGAGTTTATGTTATTTTAGTTTAAAGCCTAAAAGAGGCCCAAACCGTCTAAACCGGTTAGACCAGACCGCCTTTTTGTGGTTCGGTTTGGTCACTTGCTACTAGACCACTTGGTTTGAAATTTTTCTAAAACGCCATTTGTGGTTCGGTTTGTGGTTTAGGGGGTTAAACCGCCCAAACGAGACCGCGAACACCTCTAATTAGGGATTATCATCACGATTACAAATAATGCTAACCCTTTTTAATTTAAATTAATAATATTTTATTTAATCCATTTTATTAAATAATCGCAAATTAGTTTGTTTCTCGCATAATCCTCCCTATATATATAATCATATAAAGTTAAAGGAGCAAGTTCCAACGAGAATACGACCAATTTACAAGAAGACGAGAAACAATTTAAACCACATAATCCATTGAAAATATCCCAAATAAAAAATGAAAAATAATTGAGTAAATTATGGATTTGGTCCCTGTGGTATGTTGATTTTTACGGATTTCCTCCATAGGCTTCACTTATTATGGATTTGGTACCAGTGGTATGCATTTTTTGTTGGATTTGATTCCTAGACCAAACGGACATCCAACAAATCCGTTAACTCCAAGGGCATATCCGTCTTTTAAGTTTTTAACCATTTTAACATTATTTTTTAATCACTTTTTTTGTGTGTTTTGTCCTTTACTATATTTATTAGATTATATTTAAATTTTAATATTATATTATATTTAATAATATTATATATATAGTTATATATAGAGTGTGTGTGTGTGTGAGAGAGAGAGATCGAAAAACCCCGCCACCCCTTCGAAAAAACTCCCCCATCTCATCCTCTTCTGTCTTCTCCTTTCACTTTTCTTTCTTCTCCACAACGACTAAAGGGACCAAACTGGATGATGGGTTCATCGGTGGTCATCTTCGACGGAGTAACACACATATTGCTCGGTAACACACACGCACACTACTCTGAACACACGCACGCACACTAGGTGATGAGTTCCGGCGACCTGCCGGCGTACTTTCGACGAACCTGCAAATTCCGGCGAAACTCTCCCCCATATCAACCTCCTCTCCTTCCCCTTCTCCTACCTTCTCCTACCATCCTTGTCTACCTTTCTCCACAAGGACCAAACTGGTTTCACGGTGGTGGTGGTTTCACAGAGGTGGTGGGTTCATGGAGGATCTGTGACGTGTATGTATAAAGATTATCATCCTTTTCCAATCTCCAGGCCTCTTCCTCACTTCCGCCTCCCTTCCTTCACAACCATGCTGACTGCCTAACCACCACCATTGTCCACCCACTAGTGATCCTCCCCCTATAGTCACCCTCTTTCGCTTCCCATTCGTCGCCTTAACTTTCCCCCACGTAATCACGATCTTCACAGAGTAAACGCCATCTCCGTCAGAGCAACATTTAGATCACCGGAGAAAAACATTAGGTGTGCAGGAAGTTGGTTTCATCGGTTTGTAGGACAAAAACAGTCGGTTTGTACAGGGTCCTTGTTGGGAATTACAGATTTGCTTAAGTACAGTTAATGCTGCTACTACAACATGGATACTACTTCTGAGATTACTACTTCTGAGGTAAATACTGCAAGTTGATGTTAATGCTGCTGATACAAGTTAGTACTGCTAGAACAAAGTTAATACTGTTGAGCATAGTTAGTACTGCTGATCTTAATACTGCTCAGAGTATTAATACTTCTGAAGAATTAATGTTGCTTATAAGATGAAGATCAGTATGGAAATGATGACAGTTGGATTGAAGATATTCATGGAAGCTTGGAGATAATGATGGAAGATGATATTGAAGATCTTTTATTATTTTGTAATTATTGTTTATCTTCAGTATATATAGAATTAGTTAGAATTGTTTAGATAGAACTTTAGAATTATGAATTTTTGTTTAATAGAGAGAATCAACATCAAGGTAAGAACCCTAATTCTAGAGAAGTAGAATTCGTATTGGTGAGCCTGTTCATCAATATTGAGGTTGTGTGTTTAATCTTGTAACTTCAATCTGTCAATACAAGTTTACAAGTTATTCTGTTGATTCACTGTTTCATTGTTTTTCTGAATATTAAAGTGCTATTCCGCAGCTTCTTTAATATTGTTTTCTAAGAGTTTATTCTTGTTTAGAATTAAGATCCTGACAAGTGGTATAAAAGCCTATATTCTCAGAAATCTTATTCATCATGGAAAACACAGTTGAATCAAACAGTACCTTGGTCTCAAAGGTTCCAATGCTCAGATCCAATGAATTCGATATGTGGAAGATCAAAATCAAGCAATACATACTCCTCACTGATTATTCTATGTGGGACATCATTGAGAATGACCCATCTGAAGCAGGAAAGATTGGTGCTGATGGAAAGAGGACACCACCAAAAACTGATGCAGAAAGAAAGACTAGACAGACAGAGATGAAAGCCTTGAGCACTTTGCTCTTGGCTATTCCCAATGAATATCAACACCAATTCTGCAATTGCACTGATGCACAGATGCTCTAGAATGCTCTAGAGAAGAGATTCTCTGGTACCAAAAGTACCAAGAGAAATCAGAAGGCCATACTGAAGCAACAGTATGAGAACTTTATGTCAACCAAGAATGAGTCCATGACTCAAACTTTTGACAGGTTCAACAAGCTAATTGGTGAACTAGCTACTGTGGGAGTACAAATTGATCAAGATGATTTAAATAGGAAGTTCCTAAGGTCCCTGGGTGATGAATGGACCATGTATACTGTCTCTTTCAGACAGAATGATCAATTGGAAGGAAAGGAACTTGATGATCTATACAATGATCTAAGAGTTTTTGAATCTAAGGTAGAGGCTAAGAGGAAGCCTTCTGGGTATGTTCACAATGCTGCACTCCTATCAGCATCAATTGATTCTACTTCCAACCCTGAATCAGTTAGTGCTGCTAATGGAGCAAATCAAGAGAAAGGCACTGAATCTGTGTTTGAAGTGTTTCTGTCCAGTCATGGAAACTCTTCTCTAATTAATGATGACTTGGAACAACTACATCCAGATGACCTTGAAGAGATGAACATTAAATGGCAGATGGCTATGCTCTCTATGAGAGTTAAGAAGTTCATCAAGAGAACTGGGAGGAACAACTTCTCCCAAAGAAGAGAAGATGGAGCAGGATTTGACAAGTCTAAGGTGGAATGCTATAAATGCCATCAGAAGGGACACTTTGCTAGGGAATGCAGAAGTGGAGTGTCTCACAACAACAACCACCAACAAGCACAATCTGGAAGCTTCAATAGTAACAGAAACTCTGCTCAAGCCCTAGTCTCTCAATAAGGTATGGGGTTTGATTGGAGTGATCAAGCAGAAGAGGCTATCAAAAACCAAGCTCTAATGGCAGAGGTGTCTGATCTCCCAACAGAGGTAACTTCTAATCTTTGTACTCAAAATTGCATTAACACTGTTAAAAGGTACAAGGATCACAACCAGAACATGAGTGATGACCTTAAGAGATTAGAAAAGGACATAAAAGATTATGTAAGGATTGTTGAGAGGTTTGAAGAGCAGATTAAGAGTTTTCAAGCCAATGAACTTCAACATTCTTATGACACAAACTACTGGAAGTGGGAGAAGAATGACCTAGAACTTCAACTGACCAAATCCAAAGAGGAGAGTGAAAAGTTAAGAGGAGAGCTAGCTAAAGTCAAGCTAGATGTAGAAAAGTTTTCCAATGCTTCTAAAGCAATGGATTCTTTACTACAAACCCAGATTCATGATAAACTGAGAAGATGAATAGGGTACAATACCACACCACCACCCTACAACAACAACTACATTCCTCCTAATTCAGACTTGTTAGAGACAAAGGATAGGAAGGACTTGCCTGAGGGAGCCATTGAGATAGATCCCTTAGATGAAGTAGTTGTTGAGGATAAAACTGAGAAAGAAACTGTTAAGAATAAGGACAGTACTGAGAGTGGTAAGATTCCTATAGAAAACCACATAATTACCAATGAGGGATGTGGAAAGCATTGGGTCAAGTCCAATGAGATAGAGAAGACTGAGGGAAAGACTAAGAAGGTTCATTACAAACAGACTACTGTTGTGAATCCTATCCCTTGCAAACAGTGTGCATGCAATAAATCTGAGCCCCAAAAACATGATAAACCAAGGGGAAATCAGAGAAACTGGAATAATCAGTGGGCACAAAAACAAGGGATTGATCTGAGTAAAATCAATAGACCAAAACCCTGTTTTATCTGTGGAAAGCTTAATCACATTGCCAAATATTGCTATTTCAATCCAATGAACCAAAGGCTGAACTTTCAGAGACCTACTCAAAAACCCTTTGGTTATAGGAAGAAAGAAAAGAATCATGTGGCTAAGAAAGTTATTAAATCTAAAAGCCACATAAGAAAAAGAATGTGGAACACAGTGTCAAGATCTGGATACCTAAAAGCATTAAAGCTGTTAGTACTACTACCATAAATAGTGCTGCTGACAGTGATAGTGCTGCTAGAAGCAATACTACTGCTACCAATGTTAGTGCTGCTAACATTGTTAGTACTTCTGCAAATGTTAATACTGCCAAACCTATTAGTACTGCTAACTCTGTTAGTACTTCTAAAGATAGTGTTGCTTCTAGTTTTAGTGCTGCTAGACCAATAATCTTGACAAAGTACTCAAATACTAAGTGTTCTGTTTTTAACAACCTCATCAAAAAGGAATGTAAGTATTTTGATGAGAAAGGGAGACCGAAGACCACTTTGGCTTGGGTCCCCAATCAATACTAATTGTCTAATCTTATGTGCAGGGCAACCAACAGCTCAAGGGGAAGAGCATCTGGCATGTTGATAGTGGTTGCTCTAGGCACATGACAGTGAACATGTCTTGCCTCAAGAACTTCAAGAAGATTGATGGTGGACATGTTGCTTTTGGGAATACTCCAGATAGAGGTAAAATCAGTGGTAAAGGTGATGTGACCAAAGGTAAAATGACCTTTGAATATGTATTCTATGTTGAACAGTTAAGGTACAACCTGTTAAGTGTATCACAGGTTTGTGACAAACAACATAGTATATTGTTTACAGACTCTGAATGCATTATCCTTGCTTTTGGATTCAAGGTAGTTGATGAAAAGATGATACTACTAAGAACTCCCAGAAAGGATAATGTTTATTGCTTAGATATGGAAAGTGTTTCATCTAATTCATCCCTAAATTGTCTTGTTTCAAAAGCTTCTCTGGATGAATCATCACTTTGGCACAGAAGGATGTGTCACATGAACTTTAAGACAATAAATAAACTTGTTAAAAACAACCTTGTAAGAGGTTTGCCTTCTAAAGTCTATTCATGTGATGATCATTGTGTTGCTTGTCTCAAAGGTAAACAACACAAAACTTCTCATAAGTCCAAAGAGGTGAACACAATCTCTAATTCTATTCATTTATTGCATATGGATCTGTTTGGTCCTACAAATGTTATGAGTATTGGTAAGAAATCATACTGCCTAGTTATTGTTGATGATTAGTCTAGATTTACTTGGGTATATTTTCTAAGCACTAAGGATGAGACAAGTGGACTGATCAAATCCTTTATTCTAAGAATTGAAAACCAAACTAATCAAAAAGTAAAAGTCATTAGGTCAGACAATGGTACTGAATTTAAAAATATTGACCTAAACACCTTTTGTGAAGAAAAGGGAATTGAGAGACAATACAGTGCACATAGGACTCCACAACAAAATGGTGTTGCTGAGAGAAGGAATAGGACACTAATTGAGGCTGCTAGATCTCTGTTAGCTTATTCTAAACTGCCAATAACTTTCTGGGCAAAAGCAGTTAATACTGCTTGCTATGTCCAAAACAGAGTACTAGTAGTCAAGCCTAAAAACAAGACACCTCATGAGCTTTTAAATAATAGAAAACTCTTTATTGGATTTTTCAAACCTTTTGGGTGTCCTTGTACAATTCTCAATACCAAATCTCACTTAGGAAAGTTTGATAGCAAGGCAGATGATGGTTTTCTTATTGGTTACTCATCTCAGAGTAAGGCTTACAGAGTTTTTAATACTTCTTCTAGAATAATTGAGGAAAGTGACAATGTCAAATGCAATGAGAACACACCAAATCCTATTGGGTCTGGTCCTCAGTGGCTGTTTGATATTGATTCACTAACTAACTCTTTTGGGTTTCAGTAGTGACAATTATGCAGGTTCAGGAAGTGGTGGATCAGGGGATACACAAGTTCAAGACATTATACCACAGTCTGTGATCTTTCCTATGCCTATAAAAGAACCTGTTGAATTCTGTGTAAAAGAAACTTTATCTGAACCAAGTCAGAGTGAAGAAGAAAGAAGAGACGAGGAGAATCAAGTGAATGAAGTACAAGAAGTAGCTGATGAGATCCCCTCAGCTGACTTAAATGATTCCAATCTAGAGGTGGGAATCCATGAAGAACCTAGTCATCAGACTAGAACTCAAAAGAATCATCCTCCAGAGCTGGTAATAGGAGACATCTCTTCTCCTATCATTACAAGGAATCAAAGCAGACTTCAACAGCTGCAGGATCAACAACACACAGTACTCTCCTGCTTCCTATCTCAGATTGAGCCTAAGAAGGCCTATGATGCAATGAAGGATTCAAGTTGGATAGAAGCCATGCAAGAAGAGTTACTGCAGTTCAAGTTACAAGAAGTTTGGGACTTGGTGGACCTTCCAAAAGGTCATAGAGCTATAGGCACCAAGTGGATTTTCAGGAACAAAAAGGATGAGAGAGGTATTGTGATCAGGAACAAAGCAAGGCTGGTGGCACAAGGGTACACTCAAGAAGAAGGCATAAATTATGATGAAGTGTTTGCTCCAGTGGCAAGGGTAGAGGCAATTAGGCTGTTCCTAGCCTATGCCTCATACATGAAGTTCAAGGTCTATCAAATGGATGTGAATAGTGCCTTTGTATATGGTACAATTGATGAAGAAGTATATGTCTGTCAGCCACCTGGTTTTGAAAATCCTTCATATCCTGACAGAGTATACAAGCTGAAGAAAGCACTCTATGGTCTACATCAATCCCCAAGAGCATTGTATGACACTCTGTCTACCTATCTCTTGGAAAATGGGTTTGAAAGGGGCATAATTGACAAGACCCTTTTCATTAAAAGAAGTAAGAAGGACATCCTACTAGTTCAGATCTATGTAGATGATATCATCTTTGGATCCACAAAAGATCAGATGTGTAGAGACTTTGAAGAGTTGATGCACAAGAGCTTTAAAATGAGTTCAATGGGTGAACTTACCTTCTTCCTTGGACTTCAGGTGAAACAGCAGTCAGATGGGATCTTTATCAGTCAATCAAAGTATATGCAAGACATCCTGGAGAAATATGGGTTAAAAGACTCAAAGCCAGCAAGCACACCAATGGAAACTCACAAACAGATCACTGCTGATCTTGAGGGGGAGGATGTTGATGTCCATCTATACAGATCAATGATTGGATCTCTCATGTATCTCACAGCCTCAAGACCAGACATCATGTTTCCAGTATGTGTATGTGCCAGATTCCAAGTCAAGCCAAAATAATCACATCTTCAAGCTGTGAAGAGGATTTTCAAATACTTAAGAGGGCAACCTAGATTAGGTCTTTGGTATCCATATGAATCTTCATTTGACTTGATTGCTTATTCAGATAGTGACTTGGGTGGTGCTAACATGGACAGAAAGTCTACTTCAGGGGGATGTCAACTTTTGGGTGCAAGACTAGTATCTTGGCAGTGTAAGAAATAAACCACAATGTCCTTATCAACAACAGAAGCTGAGTATATTGCTGCTGCAAGTTGCTGCTCTCAGGTTCTATGGATTCAAAATCAGATGCTGGACTATGGGGTAACATTTCTTCACACTCCAATCTTTATTGACAATAGCAGTGCTATAAGCATTGTTAACAATCCAGTCAAGCACTCCAAAACAAAGCACATTGAGATCAGGTATCACTTTATCAGAGATTGCAATGAAAAGAAGCTCATTCAAGTTGCTAAAGTTCATACTGACAACCAGTTTGCAGATCTATTCACTAAAGCTTTTGATGTGGGTAGATTCACTTTCTTGGTCTCAAATGTGGGCATGATCAACTCTGAATGAGCTCATGTTTTTAAAAAGTGTTCCTATACCTGCTATTTTGGTTATTTGTGTGCTGCTAATCATCTTTCACAGAAAGTTATTGCCTTGATCAGACCTTCATAAGCTTCAAAAAGAGTAAGTATAGTTAATACTGCCAGTGCACAGTTAATACTGCTAGTGGTTAATATTGCTCTTAGTTAATACTGCTAGTTAGTTAATACTGCTAGTAGTTAATACTACTCTCAGTTAATACTTCTAGTTAGTTAATACTGCTAGTGGTTAATATTGCTCTCAGTTAATACTGCTAGTTAGTTAATACTGCTCTAGGTTAATGCTGCTTATGTCCCATACACTATAAATACCCTTTGCCCGCCTAAAAGATCATAACGACTCTTTGAATACTGTTCACTTTCTCTCTAACCCTTTTCTCTCAAGAATCAAGTGTTTCAGGCAAGAATACTCCAGTTCAATGGCATCCATTGACGAGCACAATGAAATCGCGATGCTACAAAAGCCAAAGCAAGCTGCAGGCTTTCATCAGATAGTGGATTTTCTGAAGTCTAGCCATATCGCCCATGCTCTAACTGTGTCACATGTTATCTACATTGAACACCAAAGGCAATTCTGGGCGAATGCCACCATAGTCACAGAGAATGGTGTGCAGTTTCTGAAAACAAGGGTCTGTGACAAACCCTTGTCTGTCTCTGAAGAGGTGATACGCATCTGTCTACGTCTAGACGATGCTGAAGGTATTACTTCTCTTCCTAATGAGGAGTTGTTCTCCAGTTTATCAAGAATGGGGTATGGAGGCCAATTGGGTGGTTTTAAATTCTCAAAAGCTAAATTTTATACCCAATGGTGTTTTCTTGTTCATACCTTAATGCATTGTATCTCTAAAAAGACTACTGGATGGAGTGAGTTTAGCAGTACCATTGCTTATGCTTTGGTCTGCCTGGCCACTGCCAGAAGGTATAATCTTTCTAAAATGATTTTCAGTGATCTTGTCTCAAACCTGGGAAGTAAAAAGAGTTTTTATATGTACCCCAGGTTTGTACAAGAAGTTATAACCCACGAATTGACGGATATGCCTCACTTTGATGAGGTATATGTACCAAAAATTCCCAAAGGTAAGGTCTTTTCAAACATGAAGAGATCCCCTTTGGACTCGGAAGGAGTTGACACCCCATTGTTCTCTACAATGATGGTGGTGTCCCACACTGAAGAAGGTATGGCAGCAGGGTCAAGGCCCTCATTAGACCATCCCACTGCTAGCCAATCCCAATCTTCCCACTCTATATCAATCCCCCAGTCTCTACTTCAAAAGCCAACCTCTCCAGTTACTCAAACTTATATCAGGAAAAAGGTAAAGAAGGCTCCTTCCCTTCTTGTACCTTCACCCACAGATCCTTTAAGCCCTCTAAGGGAGAATTCTCCTTTAGGTAGCGTTTGGTACGCAGACATGATTGGACGGTACTGGATAGGACTGGACAGGACAGAACAAGAGGCTAGGACAGGACTGGACGGGACGAGACTGGACAGGACAAGACAAATGTCTGTCTTGTGTTTGGTACGGCTAGGACTGGACAAATTTCCCTAAAAGTTGTTTGATGATTTTATATGTCATATAATAGTTATAAATAACACAAATAAAGTATATATTTAAATAATTTAATTAAAAAACATTTATATTTTTAAACGATTTTCATACATATAAATACATACAAAAATAATTGTAGGAAATTTAAATGAAGAATCTGAAATAACTGATGGTAGTTCAAAAAAAATACAATTCATATAAAGAAAAAATGAATCGAGATGGTGCAGGCAGGAGGTTGTTATGGTTGATGTGGTGGAGGTATATGTGGTCGACGATGGTAGTGGTAGTGGTGGTGGTGGTGGACAGGGGTAATAGAGTTTATTGTAGTGGAGGAAGAGGCGGAGGTCACCGACGGTGGTTGGTGGTGAGCATCGATGGCGGCGGCAATGGGTGGTGGTGATTAGTGGAGGTGGCAATAGGCGGTGGTTGTGGATGTGGTGGAGGAAGTTGTTGTATTAGTGGAGTAATGGGTGGAAGTGGTCGACGATGGTTGGTGGTGGCTATCGGTAGCCGTTGATGGTGGTGGCGGCCAAAGGTGGTCGTGATCGGTGTTAGTGGAGGTGGTCAACGATGGTAGTGGTGGTGGCGATGGCTGATGGTTGTGAAGGTGGTTGTTGTGGTGGAGACAAAAGTAGAGGTGGCCGGCGGTGGTGGCTACTGGTGGCTACTGGTGGCTGACAATGGTGGTTACTGGTGGCCGGCGATGGTGGTAGTGGCGGCGATGGGTAGTGGTGACCCTTATGACTAATATCATCATATTAGGATTATACATCAAATGGCGGTAGATCAATAAGTTTTAGTCTCTGTCTCACTTTTGTCCCATGTTGTTCCACCTATTTTGGTGGAACAAGAAAATACCATTTTTTGTCCCACCTTGTCCAGTCTTTGTCCCTGTCCCATGTCGCGCCAAACGTGGGACATTGAATTTTTGTCCTGTCCCATGTCACGCCAAACATGGGACAGTGAGTTTTTGTCCTGTCCCGTCCCATCCAGTCTGCAAACCAAACGCACCCTTAGAGAATATCAACAGGGAAACCACAGGGGTGTCTCCCAACCCCAAGGAGGTGCTCAATGAGGAGATGTATGAGCATATGGGTGAGCAGGCTGCCACTACTCCTGCTAACACAGAGGAGGACAATGGTAACATAAATAAGACCTCCCCCATGGCAACTTTGAATGAGCAATCATTCAAAGGTCCCAGGTGCCAAGAAACCAAGGGGGTGGATAGTGCTTCTGCTAGGCAGAAGACTTCCAATACAAAAAGATTCTATGATCCTTCAAAATAGGGTAACACTTCTGGAGAAGGTGAGGACAGATATAACTACCAGGAATTGAAGGATGCTATGGGAAACATCAACCTGGATGTTATCAAACAAGGAGATGACATAGAAGAAATGAAGCTGGTAATTTTGTCCCAACAAGTGCAAATTACCAAACTCAAGAACTTGGTGATGAAGCTAGTCCAGAAAAAAAGAAGAGACAGTTTGTGCTAAGGAGAAGGAAATCAGGGGATGATGCTCCCAAAAAGGGGGAGTCAGAAGCTGAGTTCAACATGAAAGAAACTACAGATAAGGGGGAGCTTGATGGGGTGAAACAGAATATTGAGGGGGTGAGATTTGATGTTGAGGGGGAGCAAGAAGCACAAACAGAAAAGGAATCACAAGCAGCAGCAGTAACAAAAGAGCAAGCAGCAGAAACCATTAATGCTACTGGTACAAGCAAAGCAGCAGAAATGGTTAATACTGCTGAACTGAATGAAGCAGCAGAAATGGTGAAAGAAGTGTTAAGTGATCTTCAGAGCAGAAATTTGGAAGAACTTGAGACAGCTGAAGCATTAATCAAAGGCCAAAGGAGTTGTCATCAAAGACAATGTTGAAGCTGTCAAGAAAGTTAGTATTCAAAAAGTGATGAGTAAAGAGAAAGGCAAAGCAAAGCTAGTGGAATCTGATCAACCAATGAAAAAGCAAAAGTTAATTGAGTCAGATGAAGCTCTGGCTAGAAAGATACAAGCTGAACTTGAAGAAGCAGAAAATGTGCAAGTAGAAAAAGATAGAGAGATAGCAAAAGCTATGGCTACAGAACTCAATAAAGCTTATCAACAAAGTCTTGCAACAGAACTAGCCAAGAAGAAAGCCACATCTCTAAGGAAGCCTGGAAAGATCAAAATGGCTGCAAAGAGAAGACAACCTTCAAAGACATACCTTGGTGCTCAAGAGAGAAAGAAAATGATTACTTTCCTCAAGGGTGTTGTAGGTGTCACAGTGGAAATGTTCTCAAAGATGTATTTTGAGAAAATCAAAGGGTTGTATGATGCAGAGATGACAAAGCTTCAAGGAAATGAAACTGCCAGGGTGGAGATGGAGAAGAAAATGAAAGAAAGCAATGATTTCATAGAAAAACCTTTTCTAGATGATCAAGAAACTCCAAAGAAGGAAGCCACTATTGGTGAAAGTCTAAGGACTTTAAAAAGGACAAAGATGATGGCAAGGAGAAAGATAACCAAGAAGCCTAGAATAGCTGAAGGAGAGGCTGAGAAAGTTGCTGAAGAAGAAGGGGCACCTGAGTCATCTGAAAAGAAAGAGCCTTCAAGCACTGATGATGTAAATATGTATATGGTAGTGATGGAAAAAGTGCCTGAACCAATTTCAGCTGAACCTGTTGGTGTAAAGCCTCCTGAGGTTATTCTCTGGGATACATTGACAGTGGATGGTAAGGAATACATAAGGCTGAAGAGGAAGGATGAAAAGTATGAGGTATTCAATACCTGGGCAAAGATTGTTAGAACATGCTCTAGGTCTGATATAGAAGAAATGTTTGAAATAGGGATGAAGTTGTATGCAGATCAGTTAAAAGCTCCAGGGATTTCAATTACAAAACTGGCGATGGAGTATCTGTGTATGATGTTCAAACCTGATGAAGTAGAAGGAGTGATAAGGAATGTGTTTCAAACTGTCAACAATTGGACTCTATATGAAACTAGTGGAGTATATGCAGTGACTTTAGACATAAATCACATAGAATACTTCCTAGTGGATAGGGTATACAACCATAGCAGACTGAAGCTTCATGCAATGTTGAAGAAGAAGCTTGGATGTGTTGAAAATTCAGAAATGGCAAAGTATCTGATTCAGAGAATGATCAATCAAAGTTTGGGGCTAAATGTTGATACGGGGATCTGAAGAATGATATTTTGGGAGCATCTAAAGAACTTGACTTCTCTTCCTAAAAGTCAAGTTAGGGGGAGATTGTTGGGAATTACAGATTTGCTTAAGTACAGTTAATGCTACTAGTATAACCTGGATACTACTTCTGAGATTACTACTTCTGAGGTAAATACTGCAAGTTGATGTTAATGTTGTTGATACAAGTTAGTACTGCTAGAACAAAGTTAATACTGCTGAGCATAGTTAGTACTGCTGATCTTAATACTGCTCAGAGTATTAATACTTCTGAAGAATTAATGTTGCTTATAAGATGAAGATCAGTATGGAAAGGATGACAGTTAGATTGAAGATATTCATGGAAGCTTAGATATAATGATGGAAGATGATATTGAAGATCTTTCATTATTTTGTAATTATTGTTTATCTTCAGTATATATAGAATTAGTTAGAATTGTTTAGATAGAACTTTAGAATTCTGAATTTTTGTTTAATAGAGAGAATCAACCTCAAGGTAAGAACCCTAATTCTAGAGAAGTAGAATTCGTATTGGTGAGCCTGTTCATCAATATTGAGGTTGTGTGTTTAATCTTGTAAATTCAATCTGTCAATACAAGTTTACAAGTTATTCTGTTGATTCACTGTTTCATTGTTTTTCTGAATATTAAAGTGCTATTCCGCAGCTTCTTTAATATTGTTTTCTGAGAGTTTATTCTTGTTTAGAATTAAGATCCTGACAACTTTTATCGCTGGAATAGTTGGTTTCAACAGAGAATGATATGAGTTCACGGTGGTGTGAGGTGAGGGAGAAGGTGGCGGGTGGTGTAAGGGTGAGGGAGAAAGTAGCCGGCCGGAGAGAATTTACACGTTATCGTCTATATATATATATATATATATAAATAAATATATATATATATATAATATTAAAATTTAAATATAATATAATAAATATAGAAAAGGACAAAACACATAAAGACAAAAAAAAGTGATTAAAAATTAATGTTTAAATGTTTAAAGACTTAAAAGACGGAAATGCCCTAGTAGTTAACGGATTTGTTGGATGGTTGTTTGGTCCAGGGACCAAATCCAACAGAAATTTCATACCACTAGTACCAAATCCAAAATAAGTGAAGCCTATGGACGAAATCCGTAAAAATCAACATACCACAGGGACCAAATCCGTAATTTACTCAAAATAATTTTAGAAAAGGTCATTCTGTTAAAGTATAATTCTAGCAAACACACTATTTGAATCCTTTAAAAATCTTATTATATCTTTTAGATTTATTCATTTTTTAATTCTAATTAATTAATAATTTTTTATCAAGTTCTATATGATTTTTTCCACTATTTTAAGATACACTTTTGATAAGATTTTTTTTTCACAGTTTTCGTCAATTATCACATGTGATATTAACAATCAACCTATATATCATCTTTTTCTATTTTTTGATCCACGTTTAAATCACATGTTATTAGTTATGTGTAACATATGATTTGTTGCATATCACATATGATCCTCTCTGTGAATTTATGTATATATCAATATGCATGGTCGGCGGATTATGTAACCCGAAAATCACAAATGCAATCCCATGCAAGTATACATGTAAAACCACTATCGTTTGAACAAGTAATAAAGTGGTACTAAGTACCAAGTATCGATCCCACAGAGACAATAAAACAAGTCGTGATTCTTAAGTCAATCTTAAAAGGTGATTTCAGAAAGAGATTTGGAAGGAATGACCTTTGAGTGTTGTTAACAGTAAATTAAAGTGCTTGAAACAGATTTAAAAGAAAGCAATGGTGCAAGATCCGGCTGGAGTTGTAAGCAACTAAATTATAGGTTCTCAACTTCACTATCGGTTCACAAAACCCTTTTGCACGGTTCATATTAGAATAGGTTTACCGGCAGCGACTAATTAGGCGACCCAACCGGTTCCACACAGATATTATTATGATCCCCGTATAGTTTACAATCAATGAAGATTGAGAGGGTTTGTTACAACCCCTATAACACTTCAGTGTTCTGAAGAATATGCTAGCTTGCAAACAAGCCGCTCACCCAAGTGAAACAATGTACGTCACCTCATCAAGAAGCACTTGGTCGAAACTCAGAAACAAGGAGTGAATAGTGAAATTGATAGCTAGTAGCAAAACATTAATCCATACTACATAGGCTTTTATCTCCCAACCATCACTTACACCCAAGCTAGGGACTTACCCCATCATCGCTTGACACATGGTGTGCGACATTATTGGAAAGATGAAGAGAAAATGCATGAAAAGTAAATGACTGGAATTGGACAGCGTAAATGTAAACAGCAGAAATGTAAAGCAGAAATGTAAAACCGAATTGTAAATGACAAGAAATGTAAAGGTGTTGTGAACGGTGTTGTGACACTGAACAGTAGCGTACTGGAATTAAAGACTTAATATTAAAAGGCTTAAAGTAACAAGTTGAAATACCTATGTGAGCTATCCAACCGAGGGAACATATCTAACTACTGGAGAGAGCTTCACTATTTATACAAAAAGATGCTTCTATCTAAGCATCTTAAGAAAGCATAATAAGAGTATCAAAAGTACCAAGTACATGGTCCCCACCACTAATTAGGAATCAAATGTCAAACTAGAGTACAATTAACATCTTTTAAGGTAACAAGAATATGTCAAGAGAGCATATATGCTCTGCCATTGTTCTTTTTTCTTCACCGAATATCTTCAAGTAATCCTCAAAGAGCTTAGTTGCACTAACCAAAAAGATTATGAAGTTTTGTCTATGACTGCAGTCCTCCTGTTGTGACTTCTGCTGCAGCATCATTCATCAGTAAGTTAACATAAAAGCACATAAGTAAGGTCAATTTCCACCACTTAGCTCCCAACTCAACAAATGGTAAAATTAAGAATAAAAGACTCAAATATTGTGATTTGGAAAATTAAAATGCTAGAAAATCCTACTAAAAAGTGATGGAAAATGTGATAAGTTATCCACTCATCACATCCCCACACTTGAACTGTTGCTTGTCCCCAAGCAACGAAAAAGACAAACATAAAGACTCAATTTATTTTGAAAGGTAAAATTTAAAAAGAAAAGTGATAGTGGTCAGTTCAACAAACAATAGACATAGCCTTTCATAAATCATCCTATATTTACTTCACAAACACAAAAACCATAGGCCAAAACAAAAGTTCCTATTGTTAGGCTTAAATACTTTCTGAAAATAGGATCAATAGGACTTTATGGATTTTTCAATTTTTGGGCTTCCTCTCTTTCTCACACATATCTCAATTTCTGTGTCCAGATGCTGTAACATCTCCTGTAACCTGTCCTATATGCCATATTTGTTTTTGTTGGCCTAGATAGGGATGATTGACACATGATATGCCAATATCACAGTGAAAAGAACTTGATTGAGCCAAAGTTGCCAATATCACAATTGATTGAGCCTTGTGATGCCAATACCACAAGAATGATTGAACCGTGTGGTGCCAATATCACAACTATTTTTATTGAACAAGACTTAAAGGACTCAAACCTTCTCATCTTTTCAGTTTGACAAAAAACTCCCATCTCGACACTTAGAAAGAAACAATGTCCTCATTGTTTTGAGAACATGTTTAGGCTCAAAAGGGTTAAAGGGGGCAAGGATAGTGTATAAGGCTATGTGAAAAATGGCCTATATCCTCTCCTATTTCAGAACAGTTTGCATGTTTGCTTCCAGGTGTCTTGGTTTGGTTCTAGCATAAGTATTGAAAATGAACATGTACAAGTGAATTATTTGGGCTATGTTATGTGTACTGACCGAGAATGAAACTATCACAGAATACAGCAAATTCCCAGACTCTTAATGGACTAAATAAAGAAGAAAATAACAAAATAAAAGACACTAAATGCAGCTAAGGAATAGAAATGGACCTCTTCTACTCAGAATGAGTTGGCTCTTCTGCTGCAAGGTCTCCAAGGAACTCATCCTACAGCTTAGTCAGTGTTGTAGGGTACTGTAGCATATAGATGGAAATGTGATATTTTGCCCAAACCTGGTATTTGAAATCCATTCTGTTCTTGTGCCACTTTCGGTAAATGGCAGTCTCCTTCATCAGCTTCTTGATCAACTTCTCTTGCTTCTTCATTTTTCTTATCACTGCCAACTCTTTCTCATCCAACATTCTCTCAAACTCCTCATTTTGTGTGGCCAGCTTCTCATCCCAATACTCCTCCTGGTCATCCAACTTCCCCATCAACTTCTTTTGGTTCTCCTCCAGAATGCTAATCATTATTGTGAATGTTGTTGTCCCCACCCGACCAGATGCTGCAGCACTTCCTGCAGCATGTGTTGGTGTTAGATCCCAATTCAGACAACAAATGAAGATACTCCATAGAAATGTAAAGATAAGATGAAAATTAAGAACATAATAATCAAGAACTTATCTCATATACTTTGATTGATAGATGGAGGGGATATTGGGAAGAACACCACAGTAAACTTGTAAACGACTCTCATTAGTCTGTTTGTGTGAAAAGTGTTCTCCCAAAACCTAATGAACAAAAGAGCCATATGAACCTTTATATAAGGCCCATTTACAATGAAAAGGCTCAAGCCCATACAACTAATTAAAAAGCCCAAATACAATTTCTTTATAAAACATTCAATTAATTGGGGACTAATTTAAGCTAACAATCTCCCCCTAATGTTTTATAAAGAAAGCATCATCTTGTAGTCTCCCCCTTGCTTTCTTTAGAAACTTTGGTCTGTCATTCTTCGAGTCTTCAAAGCATCATAAGCTCCCCCTCAAATGTAGGCTCATATTCTTGAAAGACCGAGACAATTTAGCCCTTTTTGTCCAGCTTTCATGTCTCAACTTTACCACTGTTTTTGACCATCAAGGAGTCTTATTGAGAGAAAACATAAAGCATGCACATTGAACTCCAGCCTCATAGCTTTCCAACAAGCTTTGATTCATCCATTTTGGATGAAAACTGATTGAGTTGTGCAAGATTTTCCTCAACTGCGCAAAATGGTTGTCAAAACAGAAAATTTGACTCTTCAAACCTCGTTGAGTAAACGTTAAGCACCGAGCCTTAAACTTGAATAATGGAGGAGGGAGTGAAAAACTATGTTTCACAGTAGCAGCTTGAAACTATGAAGAAACGTCGAGAGAACACCGTTCTTGAAAGCGGAAAGAGCGCGAGTGAAATGCAATGCTTTCGGTCCAGCACTCTAACGCAGACTTTGAAGTAGATTCTGGCATATCAGATCACGGAATTTGAGAAAACTCAAAACATCAAAGTCGTACGTCTGGGTTTTATAAATCCAACGCAACTGGACTCATGTAAATTGGAGCTTCGAGTACAAAGTTGTGCGCATGTTTCTGAAACAGCGCAATGCTGTCAGAAAATTCGAAAAATTCGGGCTTCTGGCTCTTGGCTCATTGCGACTTCTGGACCATCGACCTATGATATGCGTTCTTGGGTCTACCTATGGTCCTCCCCTTCTGTTCTCTGCTCATCAGAGGTTTTGGTCCACAGAGCTCAGAATATGGTTGTGTTGCTCTCGGTCAGAGCCTTTGCGGATACCTTAAGAGTATCTCTGGATTGCTTCTGAGTTTGCTCTAGATGTGCATAAGAGTATCTATGAACTGATTGGAACACCTCTAATAAAGTTTTGCACAACCTCTTTGCACAAGAGCCTCTGGGCATCTTTAGAGAGGCTTTGCACATGTCTCTGATGTGAACAACCTCTGCTATTAACCTCTGGACAACATACTGCTGGATTACTTCTGCATTTTCACAGAGGCTCTAGACAGCCTTACAGAGGCTCTGCATAAATAGCCCTTGTGTTTATGATATTCTGTCGCAACCTCTGTGGTTTCCGGACAGGTTACAGAGGCTCTACACGTCCTCTGATGTGCATTTTCTGCTTCTGAACTTCTACACATGCTTGGACTGTCTCTGCAGAGCATAAGCATCTCTGGACAGCTTATGTATGTCTACAGAAGATCTGGAAGCCTCTGATGTGCCTATTTCAGCCTCTGATCACAATGTTAATGACCAGAGCCTCTGTTCTTTATCCAGAGCTTATGCGTTTCTCTGGACAGCCTTTGTGCACAACCTTTAACAATCTCTAGACAACTGTTGCAATATGTTCTTCTGTTATCCGAACAATCTGGACAACTTTCGGGTTCAGAGCCTCTGGTTGTGTGTCCAGAGCCTCTGGACAGAACATCTCTAGTTGATTTCTCGATTAACAATGAATTCTGGACATCATCAACTTCTAGACAGCTTCTGCACGTCTCTGATCAATCTCTAATATGCACTTGTTCGAGTAGATAGATTTTCGAACTTGCATCCCATTTCATCGAGCGAACAGTAGCGACTTATGCTACACACAACAACGTATCGCCCAGGGATATCAGAGCCGGCATCAAATAAGACCTTAGCTTAGCTGCAGATTTGTGAATAACTTATGTATATCTACAGAGGCTCTGTAAGCCTGGACAGCCTCTGCGCACAACTTCTCGTTTAAATAGCTTCTGTTAACATCCTATGATGAAATGTCAATGACCAGAGATCGGTCCTTATAACCATAGCTTCCGGTTCCTTATAACCAAATCTTCTAGTTTGCCATGGCTTGCCTCTTGAGTCAGCATGACCAAAACTTCTTCGCTCCGCTGCACAAGCTTGTTTCGCTCCATCAATGATTGTTCAAGCATATCGTGTTCCTTTTTACAACAACAATGTGGAGCTTTTACCTCAGAGCTGATACTCGTGGCTCGGACTGATGAACTTTGATTTCCTTAAGGTGGATTTCAGATCGAAAGGTAAGAAGCTGCATTTTTCGAGAACACTGTGAACAGAATTTCTAAATCTGTTGGTAAATTTTCTGCACACTTATTTGAATTTGTTTCATCATTTTGCACATATCAACTTTGAACTTGGTATAAAATCTGCACAAGTTTTTTTTTTCGACCCTTACCAGAAATAAAATTAGTTCTCTCTGAGTTTGGCAGCGTTTGACACTTCTCGAATACGTTTGCTTGTAGTCCTGGAATTTTCACACGAACAGATTGAACAACCTGTTGCAAACCTGTTGCTGCACTTATTAAATTCTGCAATAAGAAACTCCCTTCTGTCTCATCAAGAACCAGCATATTTGACCCACGAATTTGATGCCTGTTTCAATTCTGCATTTCATTTTCTGAGATCACAGAACCATCACAGCAACAACTTTCATGAATGAACAGAATCTCTGTTAATTTGATAAAAAAAACATCTGCAGCCTTAAGGACCAATCTGTATAAGCAATGAACCAATATCTAAAAGGCTCATGATCTGCTGCTATTGTTGAGAAGTGTTGCCAATTGAGAAGCCACACGACCTCTGGTGGAAATTTGGATAGACTCTGATCAAAATCTGGAGTTGGTATGCATTGATCATCTCGTGTAACAAGCTAAGTGAATTCGACCATGGCAGTCCTCTGGCAACAACTGCAGATCTCGAACACATCAGACTTGCAGCATTTCGAACCTACTGCTGCACCTTTTCGATCACATTTGTTTGGACAGATTCTGGACATGAACACATCAGCAGAGGCTTTATGTTTAGCTTCTGCAAGGTCTTGACAGCTTCTGCACTCTGAATTCGATCTGCTACTTTTAAATTCCTTTTTTTTGAGTGAACAGATATGTTTTCAAGCATTGAAGTGCAATAGCAAATATGCCCAAAACTCTGTTGTAGACCTGCACATTTTGAAGTCTCTGAGTAAACTTTGAATCAAATATGGAAATCTGAGTTATTCGAACTCTGTATGATCTCTGAACCGAACATTTTATGCCTTTAAGCAACTAGGTCCAATGGTTGAAAAGCCAAGATAGCAAACAACAAGAAGAATGAGAAAACCAGAATTCTGAAACCAGATAAATCCATTAACTGATGAGCATAAACCTTAGAAATCAACAGGTATGAAATATGCAGACCAAAATTGATACCAACAGTAAGGTAACCAAACTGTGTGAGTGCCAATGACCAAAATTCACAGCACCAAATCCAACAATCAAACCCGCAAGTTACTGATCTGAATCTAGGAAAAGAAATTATTCTCAATGGTTATGATCAACCAGAATCCAACCTTATCTCTCCAAATTTCATTTAATCGATTATGAGCAGCAGAATTTTGAACAAAATCTGGATCAAATAGAGTCCAGTCTTGGATTTAACTAAAGGTCAGATCAAAGGATCGACAGCCTTACTACCAAGATGCCATAAAAGCTATGGACTAAAGCACACACAAGGATGAGATCATAGATCAACCATCTACTTAGTGCTTTTCAAATGTTAGACCAATGAATAAGAAAGATCAAGAACACACACATGTAATAAAAACTGAGATTTAACCAAAATGAAATTAAATCTTCTCATAGGCATTTCATCAAACATGTGGTGTGCAGAAACAGATTTTGTGTAGAATCAACAAAATAATCTATCAAAGATCATCAAAATCTCATCTAAATCGAAAAATGGATTTCCAATAAGCACAAAAACAGTGAATAAATCACAGAAATGATATTTGTGTCAAGGCTCATGTGATTGAATCAATCTAAGCACCAAAACAACAAAATAATCATCTAATCTTCAACGGTTGCCATAGATGACCGAAATGAAGAAGAGTTTCTTCATTTGGCTCTGATACCAATTGTAAGATCCCAATACAGACAACAAGTGAAGAACTCCATATAATAGAAGATATAAGATAGAAATGAAAAACATAACAATCAAGAACTTATCTCATATACTTTGATTGATAGATGGAGGGGATATTGGGAAGAACACCACAGTAAACTTGTAAACGACTCTCATTAGTCTTTTTGTGTGAAAAGTGTTCTCCCAAAACCTAATGAACAAAAGAGCCATATGAATCTTTATATAAGGCCCATTTATAATGAAAAGGCTCAAGCCCATACAACTAATTAAAAAGCCCAAATACAATTTCTTTATAAAACATTCAATTAATTGGGGACTAATTTAAGCTAACAATCTCCCCCTAATGTTTTATAAAGAAAGCATCATCTTGTAGTTGGTATCAAAGCATAATAATCAATAACTTATCTCATATACTTTGATTGATAGATGGAGGGGATATTGGGAAGAACACCACAGTAAACTTGTAAACGACTCTCATTAGTCTGTTTGTGTGAAAAGTGTTCTCCCAAAACCTAATGAACAAAAGAGCCATATGAACCTTTATATAAGGCCCATTTACAATGAAAAGGCTCAAGCCCATATAACTAATTAAAAAGCCCAAATACAATTTCTTTATAAAACATTCAATTAATTGGGGACTAATTTAAGCTAACAGAAGGTCCTGAAGAAAATAGGGGAGGGAAGTTCGAAGAAAAAAGTCGAGAGAACTGTGGAACCTCAGGTAAACCCAGAAACTTAAACTTCTTCCAAGGATTCCACTCGATCACCTTCTCCAAAAAAACCCTTGGAAGAACCCAAAACATGGTCTGTGATCCCTGTGGTGGTGGAACAACCATCTACTACCACAGTCGGTGATCAAACCATTGTAGAGGGTGTAAACCAACCCGTTACCACTGTGGAAACAAGCCAAACACAAAACCTACTTCTTCAAGATGCTCAAGACCCCAATGAGTCTTTCAACAAAAGTTTATCACCATCCCACCATGAAGCCTTCGATATGAACCAACCACCAATCCAAGAAACTGAAACACACCCTGAAACCACCAACAACCCACCACCAGAAACCAACATTCCTATTACCATTTCCCCAGTTTCTGTATTGGATGCTGCAATGATCCATGATATACAAAGTGAAAGCCTCACTGTGCTGCCACAAGTGTTACAGCATGAGGCAGTAGCAGTGACCATCCCTGAAAACCCAGTGAATGTTCAAAGAGGAGTGGGTAATGATCCCATTCTCAATAAACTTCTAAGAACTCCAGAAAACTTAGGGGATGACAATGAGGTTGTTGGTGACAAAGAACAGGAGATGGAGGCTGTGGAGATGGATGATGAGGAGGAAGAAAATGTTGAGGAAGAGATTGATGAGTGGATAAAAAGGCATAAGAAGGAAGGAAAGAAAGCTGCAGAAGTATAGAAGGGTGAGAAAAAGAAAGGCAAAAAGGATGACAAAAAGGCCAAGGACACTCAGTCCCAAGCCACACCAAAGAAGAAACCTAAGATCATTGGTTATGGGAGGGAAACAGCCAAGAGGTTGACAAGAGAGGAGAAAGGAAAACAACAGATGGTGGAAGAAGATGAGGAGGAGGAGGACTATGAAGAGAGGTTGACAAGATTCACATGCAAGGAAGCTGAGGCAAAGTATGAGCAGTTCAGGAATCAAGATGGACTTCAGGACAAAGGATTCAGTCCTAGAATCATTTATGAATATCCATTTGTCCAAGAAGCCATACAAGCTTTGGGATGGGAACTGTTATGCAAGGTTCCACCAAAGTACAATCTTGATTGGGTAAGGGAGTTTTATGTTGAAGCCGCTGTGACAGCAGATGACATTTTCATAGTAAGAGGCATGGATGTTTGCTACTCAGCAGAAGCCATGAACAACATCTTTGGGCTTGTTCCCCCATAAGTATCAGTGTACAACAAACTGATGAGGAGAGACAGTGTTGCTGATGCAAAGAGAGTACTAGAGACCATAGCCAGAGAGGGAGCAACTTGGAGCAACAAAGGTGAAGCAAGGAAGCTGGAATCTGCAGACCTGTCTGCAAAGGCCAATGTGTGGTTCCACTTTATCAGACACACATTGATGCCTACTTCTCATGACACCAACATCCCATTTGAAAGGTGTGTGCTCCTATACTCCATCTTAACAGGGCAAAAGTTTGATGTTGGATAGGTAATCAACAAGAGTATCAAGGTCTGCACCGAGAAGACTAAAGGTAGATTATGGCATCCTGCCCTAATCAATGCCTTGATCAAGAAGACAAAAGTTAGAACTTTTGATGTTGATGAGTACGTGGACAGGAAGGCTGTGATTGATAATATGGCCATCAACAGGATAATGAGAAACCAAGAGAGAAAGCATGGTGATGAAGGTGATGTGTTGCGACCAACTGTTAGAAAACAGTCTCATTGGATTCAAGATCATCCAATACGAAGATCGCAATCCGAAGCTAAAAGCTGACAAGTCACTCTCAACAATAGTCTAGGGTCCAAAATGTAATAATAGTCAAAGTTAGTTTGCTTTAATTATATTAGTTTTGTTATTATATTAGTTTTAAATATAATATATATATATATTAGATAGCTAGATATTATTAGTTGGTAGAAGTGTGTTGAAGAAGCTAAGTGATATAATATATATATATATATCACCATCTCTTGCTTGTAAAGGATATAAAATGAGAAGATGAGAAAATAGGACACAAAAAGAAACATCAGTCCATCAAGAACACAAAGAGAGAAAGTGAGCTTAATCAGATCAATACCAACCTTTGTAATCCGCATTTTGTAATAGAAACAGGTTGGTAATCTTATATATTTGTTGTTTGATTTATCTGGTAAACGATCACGGACTAACAATTGGTATCAGAGCCGATATCAGATTCAAAATCAAACTTTTAAGAACTCTCTGTGTTCTTTATTTTTCAAACCATTGTTCAATCGATTAAAATCTAAATCAGTGGTTGTTTTCGAAATCAAAAGGGCTGATCTATCAAAGAAGAAACGATACCGGTCGAAAATTTCACTATTCACTATTGACTATTCACTATTCACGTCGATACTATTCACATTGAAGTATACCGAAGATGTAGAATACCGGTCGACTAACAACCTACCAGTCGCACGCCTAACATCTGGTACCGGTCGACCGATATCAGCAAGCTTTGAAGATTTATCAGAGACTGAAAAGTGAAGTTAAGAGCTCTGAAGTTAAGAGCCTCTAAAGTGAAGTTAAGAGCCTCTGAAGTGAAGTTAGAGCCTCTGACGTGAAGTTAAGAGCCTCTGACGTGAAGTTAAGAGCTCTGAGGTGAAGTTAAGAGCCTCTGACGTGAAGTTAGAGCCTCTGACGTGAAGTTAAGAGCCTCTGACGTGAAGTTAAGAGCCTCTGACGTGAAGTTAAGAGCCTCTGACGTGAAGTTAGAGCCTCTGACGTGAAGTTAGAGCCTCTGACGTGAAGTTAAGAGCCTCTGACGTGAAGTTAGAGCCTCTGACGTGAAGTTAAGAGCCTCTGATCTTAAGTTAGAGCCTCTGACGTGAAGTTAAGAGCCTCTGACGTGAAGTTAAGAGCCTCTGAAGGCTGATCATCAGAGCCTCTGAAGGCTGAAGCTCAGAACCATCCGATCGAGAGAATTATCATACCGGTCGCTCTTCACATTCTTCTTCAAGCGTAAATCCAAACTTATCTTTTCTAAAGATCAAATCAGATTCTTCAAGATGAATTTTTCTGATGATGAGTATATTACAATGCTTAAATTGGATCTTAAAACACTTTCTTCATCAGCGGATCATCATCTTAAACGCTCAAACAAATTAGATCCTGCTTTATTAAAAGCAAGAGAATTGGAAGCTGAGAACACCGTGTTTCAAAAGAAAATATCAGAGTTTGAGAAGATGTTCTCAGATCTTTCCAAGAAGAGTGTTAAAGAGAAGATGATTCTTGAGCTTAAATGTTTAATGCTTTCTCAAAAAGTTGAAGACTTTGAGAAAGTAATCATTTCGGAGAGAGATCAGTTTGCCAAAGAGAAGAAGGAAAATGATCTAAAGTCAGCAGGATTCTTAAGAGTTATATCAGATGGAACGAAGGGTGCTAAGAAAGGATTTGAAAAAGAGAGAAGCATCCTTGAAGCTGCAATTAGGAAGCTTACGGCTAAGCTATCTGAATTATCTAAGCTTGCACAGAAAGAGAAGAAGAAGAGGTCTGAGCTTGAGATGAAGATTGACCTCCTTATCAAACAAAGAGACAGTTATTCTTCAAAGAATAAAGAGCTTACTGCAAGCTCAACAATCAGAACTGTTTCTTCAAACAAGTCAGTGAAATCTTCTAATCATATTCAGAGTACTAATCTTTTCTATGACAGGAATAGAGATAGTTCAGGTACAAATCTCAGAAAAAGAAGCAGCTTCAAAGAAGAAGAACTGGTCTGGAACAGGAAACCAGTAAAAGATGAGCTGAAAGGTAAAAACTCATGTGTTCATACGCAGACTGCCAAGAAGAACAATGCGCCAAAAAGTAAACCTGCTCATGTTTACACGAGAGATCAAATGATCAGGTTATCAGGTAAGAAATTTTATTGTTCTTATTGTCATACACATGATCCTGTTCACAAGACTAGTGACCATTACTGGTATGGTTCCTACTCAGTAACCCCCATACAAACTGCAACTCACACACATGGACCCAAATACCAGTGGGTACCAAAGAAGATAATTGATTCTGTGTTGCAGGCACCTACTGTCAAGGGGGAGTAAGAGAAGTGGCTTCTGATTACGACAGATCAGAACCCATGCTTCAGAGAACAAATGGCTTCTAAGTACATCAGCTTAGAACCCGTACCTCAACGAAGTTTGACTTCTAAACACAACAGTTTAGGACTCGCACTTCACTGATCAAAAGACCTTACTCCTGAACTGATAAGGATTGTACTCTGATACTCCAACGAGGAAATCAACCTTCAAGGGGGAGTACATACTTTACTGAAATTTATGCTTTGGAAAGATATGGCGATCTTCACTTCAAAAAGGAAAGTTGTAGATCTCTATCATATGCTTTTATAAGTGACATATTTTAGATGCATAATTTCAGGGTGTTGGGTCTGAAATATGCCAAACATGGTTACTACTTCTAGTTCAACATGGTTACTACTTCTGAAGTTAATATTCATCATGGTTACTACTTCTGTGATTAATACTTCTAGTTAATGCTGCTAGAAGATAACAGTTAATACTTTTAGTTAGTACTTCTGTTATTAATGCTGCTAGTTGATGGTTAATGTTGCTCAACAAGATTAGTACTGCTAGTTCAAAGTTAGTACTGCTTGAAGAGATTAATGCTGATGAGCATGGTTAGTACTGCTAGAGTTAATACTGCTCAGAGTATTAATGTTGCTGAAGAATAATGCTGCTTATGTGATAAAGAATTCGCATGGAAGGATGACAGCTGGATGGACTGAAGATTATGGAAAGCTTGGAGATAATGATAGAAGATATTCTGAAGATATTTTATTAATTGTAATTAGCTTTTATCTTCAGTATATATATATAGTATTGTTTAGAATAGTTAGATAACTTTTGAGAATAATTATTCATTCTAAGTTCTAGAGAGAATCAACCTCAAGGCATAGATCCTAATTCTAGAGAAGAAGAATTCGTCTTGAAAGAGCTTGTTTTTCAAGATTGAGGTTGAGTGTGTAATCTTGTGATTCTAATCATTCAATACAAGTTTACAAGTTGTTGATCATATACTGTTTTGTTTACTGTTACATTGAATATCCAAGTGTTATTCCGCAACTTCTTTGATATTAGTTTCTGAGAATTTATTCTTGTTGAGAAATCGATCCTGACAAGTGGTATCAGAGCTAGTATTCTCAGAAACCTGCAATCATCATTCTTCCTTGAAAACAGAAATCATCAATGGCTAAAGTTTCAGATTCTTCAAGCACAGAAATCCCCACAGAGGTAATGTCTAATCTTTGCTCTAAAACCTGTATGGAAATTGTTAAAAGGTACAGGGATCACAACCAGACAATGAGTGATGACCTTAAAAGATTAGAGAGAGATATAAAAGACTATGTAAGAATTGTTGAGAGTTTTGAGGAACAGATCAAGAGTTTCCAAGCCAATGAGCTTCAACACTCTTATGACTCAAACTACTGGAAGTGGGAGAAAGATCAGTATGAGTCTAAGCTTGTTGGGAACTAAAGAAAAGATCAAGTATGGTTAATGCTGCTGATTCAGATTACTACTGCTAGTGTTATTCAAGGTTAATACTGCTGAGTATTACTACTGCTAGTAATTAATACTGCTAGTCAAAGTTAGTGCTGCTTGAACAAAGTTAGTACTGCTTAGCTAGTTAGTACTGCTAGTAGTTAGTGCTGCTTAGTAGTTAATACTGCTAGAAGAAGTTAATGCTGCTGAGCATAGTTAGTGCTGCTTAAGAGATCCGAATGGAAAGAATAACAGCTGGATGGACTGAAGATATACATGGAAGCTTAGAGATATACATGGAAGATATACTGAAGATATGTTTATATTTTTGTTATTATCTTTTTGTTTAGTATATGTATAGCTGATACAGAATAGTTTTAGAATATTTTTTTTTTAAAGTTCTAGACAAATCAACCTCAAGGCATAGATCCTAATTCTAGAGAAGTAGAATTCGTATTGGTGAAGTCTGTTCATCAATATTGAGGTTGAGTGTGTAATCTTGTAACTTCAAAGCATTCAATACAAGTTTATAGTTTGTTCTTCATATTTTCTGTATTGATTTACTGTTTCATTGAATATCAAAGTGTTATTCCGCAAACTCCTTTGATATTGTTTCTGAGAATTAATTCTTGTTGAGAATTCGATCCTGACAAGTGGTATCAGAGCAGTACTTCTCAGAAACATCTATTTATCATGGAAAATCTTACAGAATCAAGCAGTACTTTGGTCTCTAAGGTTCTAATGCTCAAACCCAGTGAGTTTGACATGTGGAAGATCAGAATCAGACAATATATTCTTCTCACTGACTACTCAATGTGGGATATCATTGAGAATGGTCCTTCTGAAGCTGGAAGGATAGGACCAGATGGGAAAAGACCTCCACCAAAGACAGATGGTGAAAGGAAGATCAGACAGACAGAGATGAAGGCCTTGAGCACTCTGCTCTTGGCCATCCCCAATGAATATCAGCATCAATTTTGCAACTGCATTGATGCTCAGATTCTCTGGAATGCTCTAGAGAAAAGATTTGCTGGAACTAAGAGCATCAAAAGAAATCAAAGAGATGTTCTAAAGCAGCAGTATGAGAACTTTACTTCCTCAAAGAATGAGTCTATGACTCAAACTTTTGATAGGTTCAACAAGCTCATTGGTGAACTGGCTACTATAGGAGTGAAGATGGATCAAGATGACATCAACATAAAGTTCCTCAGATCTCTTGGGGATGAATGGACTATGTACACTGTCTCATATAGACAGAGTGACAATCTGGAAGAGAAAGAACTTGATGATCGATACAATGATCTAAGAGTTTTTGAAACTGAGGTAGAGATCAAGAAGAAGCCCACTGGTTATGTCCACAATGCTGCACTTCTTTCAGCATCCACTGATACTACTGCCATCCCTGAAGCAGTTAGTACTGCTAGTGGAGCAAGTTCAGAAAAAGGAACTGAAACAATCTTTGAAGCCTTTTTGTCCAGTCATAGTAACAATTCATTGATTAATGATGATCTGGATCAACTTCACCCTGATGACCTGGAGGAGATGGATATTAAATGGCAGATGGCCATGTTATCCATGAGGGTGAAGAAGTTCATTAAAAGAACAGGAAGGAATAACTTCTCTCAAAGAAGAGAAGATGGAGCTGGTTTTGACAAGACCAAGGTGGAATGTTATAAGTGTCACATGAAAGGACACTTTGCTAGAGAATGCAGGAGTGTTGTTCCAAACAACAATCACCAACAAGCTCAGAATGGAGGATACACTCAGAACAAGAATCCTGCTCAAGCCCTTGTTTCTCAACAAGGAATGGGATTTGACTGGAGTGATCAAGCTGAGGAAGCCATTCAGAATCAAGCTCTTATGGCAGAAGTGTCTGATCTCCCCTCTGAGGTAACTTCTAATCTTTGCACTAAATCTTGCATTGACACTGTCAAAAGATACAGGGATCACAATCAAAGTATGTGTGATGACCTCAAAAGATTAGAAAAGGATAGAAGAGATTATGTGTTAATAGTAGAGAGATTTGAAGAGCAAATCAAAGGCTTTCAAGCTAATGAACTTCAACACTCTTATGACACTAACTATTGGAAGTGGGAAAAGAATGAGTTAGAGACCAAACTGTCTAAATCCTTAGAAGAGAGTGATAGGCTGAAGGAGGAACTGTCTAAAGTTAAACTTGACATAGAAAAGTTTTCATATGCTTCAAAAGCAATGGATTCTCTTCTAAAGGCTCAGATTCATGATAAGATGAAGCCTGGTATTGGATACAATAGTACACCTCCTCCTTACAACAACAATTATATCTCTCCTACTTCTGACTTGTTAGAAACCAAGGAGAAAAAGGACTCATCTGAGAAAACCTTTAAGATAGATCCTTTGGATGAAGTAGTAATTAAGGATTTAACTGAGAAAGAAGCAGTGAGAATAGAGATAATGATGTGAGTAAAGAGATCCCATTAGAAAACAACATTATCACCAATGAGGGATGTGGGAAAATCTGGATCAAGTCCAAGGAGATAGAGAAGACCAAAGGAAAAGATAACAAGGTCCATTACAAACAAACCACGGTTGTGAATCCTGGATCTTGTAAACAGTGTGATTGCAGTAAAGCCAAGAGCCTAAATTCTGGTTTAAAAAGAGGAAATCAAAGAAACTGGAATAATCAATGGGCTCAGAAGCAAGGAGTTGATCTGAGTGAAATCAATAGACCAAAACCTTGCTTCATATGTGGCAAGTTAAATCATTTGGCTAAACATTGCTTCTTTAACCCTATCAATCAACAGATGACCTTCCAAAGATTTGTGCAAAAACCTGTTGGTTATAGGAAGGTTGGAAAGAAAAATGTGATAGAGAAACATGGTGAAAGGAAAGGCCCCCTGAAGAAAAAGATTTTAAAAGAAAGTATTAAAATGTGGGTGCCTAAAAGCACTAAAACTGTTAGTACTGCTGACAGGGTTAGTGCTGCTGGAAGCATTACTGCTGCTACCTGTGTTAGTACTGCTGAAAACATTAATGCTGCTAATACAGTTAGTACCTCTTCAAAGGTTAATACTGCCAACACAGTTACTGCTGCTAACACAGTTACTACTGCTAACAAGGTTAGTACTACTAAGCATGCAAGTGCTGCTCAGGCAGTTAGTACTTCTAAAACCAGTACTGCTACTAGCACAAATGTTTCCAAGCCTATTATTGTGACAAAGTACTCCAAGAATGAGGAGTTAAAGTTCAAAAATCTTGTCAAGAAAGAATGCAAGTATTTTGATGAGAAAGGGGTACCCAAGACCACTTTGGCTTGGGTTCCTAATTCATACTAACTGATCTATCTTATGTGCAGGGCAACCAACAGCTCAAGGGAAGGAGCATATGGCATGTGGATAGTGGTTGCTCTAGGCACATGACAGGCAACATGTCATGCCTTGAGGATTTCAAGCATATCAATGGAGGACATGTTGCATTTGGAGATAATCTTACTGGTGGTAAGATAAGTGGAAAAGGTAATGTCACCAAAGGTAAGATGACATTTGAGGATGTTTACTATGTTGATCAATTGAAGTACAACCTGTTAAGTGTATCACAGGTTTGTGACAAACAACATAGTATATTATTTACAAATACTGAGTGTATGATCCTTGCTCCAGGGTTCAAGGTAGTTGATGAAAGCATGATACTACTTAGAACTCCAAGAAAGGAAAATGTTTACTGTCTAGATATGGACAATGTTGATAGTGATTCATCTCTAAATTGTCTTGTTTCAAAAACTTCTGTAGATGAATCCTCTCTTTGGCACAGAAGGATGTGTCACATGAATTTTAAGACTATGAACAAACTTGTTAAAAACAACCTTGTAAGAGGTTTACCATCTAAAGTCTTCTCATGTGATGATCATTGTGTTGCTTGCCTTAAAGGCAAACAACATAAAACTTCTCATAAGACCAAAGAGATAAATTCAATTTCTTCTTGTCTCCAGTTATTGCACATGGATCTGTTTGGTCCTACAAATGTTATGAGTATAGGCAAGAAATCTTACTGCTTGGTTATTGTTGATGATTACTCTATATTTACCTGGGTATATTTTCTAAGGACTAAGGATGAGACAAGTGGACTGATCAAATCCTTTATTCTAAGAATTGAAAACCAAACTAATCAAAAAGTAAAAGTCATCAGATCAGATAATGGGACTGAATTCAAAAATCTGGATCTAAACACCTTTTGTGAAGAAAAAGGCATTGAGAGACAGTATAGTGCTCCTAGGACTCCTCAACAGAATGGTGTTGCTGAAAGGAGAAATAGGACACTAATAGAGGTTGCTAGATCTCTGTTGGCTGATTCAAAACTGCCAATTACCTTCTGGGCTGAAGCAGTTAATACAGCCTGTTATGTCCAAAACAGAGTCCTAGTAGTTAAGCCAAAGAACAAGACACCATATGAGCTTTTAAATAAAAGAAAACCGTTCATTGGATTTTTCAAACCTTTTGGGTGTCCTTGTACAATTCTAAATACCGAATCTCACTTAGGTAAGTTTGATAGCAAAGCAGATGATGGATTTCTTGTTGGGTATTCATCTCAAAGTAAGGCATACAGAGTTTTTAATACATCTTCTAGAATAATTGAAGAAAGTGACAATGTCAAATGCAATGAAAACACACCAAATCCTATTGGAACTGGTCCTCAGTGGCTATTTGACATTGATTCACTAACTAACTCCTTTGGTTTCAGTAGTGATGATTATGCAGGTTCAGGATGTGGAGGATCAGAGACTACACAGGTTCAAGAAAGTATATCTAAATCTGTGATCTTTCCCATACCCACAGTGAATTCCTTTGAAGACTGTGAAAAGGAACCATCTACTGGACCAAGTCAGAGTGAAGAAGAAAGTAGAGATGAGGAGACTCAAGAAAATAAAGAATCAGAAGTGGCTGCTGAAAACACTTCAGTTGAGTTGAATGACTCTAATCTAGAGGCTGGACTTAATGAAGAACCTAGTCATAACACCAGAGTTCAAAAGAATCATCCTCCACAGCTGGTAATAGGAAATATATCCTCTCCTATGATGACTAGACACCAAAGCAGGCTTCAAGAAATGCAAGATCAACATCATACAGTGCTTTCTTGTTTTCTATCCCAGCTTGAGCCTAAAAAGGCACATGAAGCTATGAAAGAATCCAGTTGGATAGAAGCAATGCAAGAAGAACTGTTCCAGTTCAAACTACAAGATGTATGGGATCTCGTAGACCTTCCTAAAGGTCACAGAGCAATTGGCACAAAGTGGATCTTCAGGAACAAGAGAGATGAAAGAGGTATTGTCATAAGGAACAAAGCAAGACTGGTGGCTCAAGGGTATACTCAAGAAGAGGGTATAGATTATGAAGAAGTTTTTGCACCTGTGGCTAGGATAGAAGCAATCAGATTATTCCTAGCCTATGCTTCTTACATGAACTTCAAAGTCTATCAAATGGATGTAAAAAGTGCTTTTCTCTATGGCTCAATTGAAGAAGAGGTATATGTCTGTCAACCACCAGGGTTTGAAAACCCAAGCTATCCAGACAGAGTATACAAATTGAAGAAAGCTTTTTATGGACTGCATCAAGCTCCAAGAGCATGGTATGACACTTTGTCATCCTATCTCTTGGAAAATGGCTTTGAAAGAGGAGTCATTGATAAGACTCTATTTATCAAGAGAAAGAAGAAGGATATCTTGCTAGTCCAAATCTATGTTGATGACATTATCTTTGGATCTACAAGAGACAACATGTGCAAGGAGTTTGAGGAACTAATGCATCAAAGGTTCAAAATGAGTTCCATGGGGGAACTTACTTTCTTCCTTGGACTCCAAGTTCAACAGAAGTCAGATGGAATCTTCATCTGTCAGTCCAAGTATGTGCAGGACATTCTAACCAAGTTTGGTTTCTCAGATTCAAAACCTGCTAGCACACCTATGGAGACACATAAGCAGATAACAGCAGATCTTGAGGGGGAGGATATGGATGTTCATTATTATAGATCCATGATTGGCTCTCTCATGTATCTGACAGCCTCTAGGCCAGATATAATGTTTCCAGTCTGTGTATGTGCAAGATTCCAAGTTAGGCCAAAGCAATCTCACTTTCAAGCTGTTAAGAGGATATTCAGATATCTCAAAGGGCAACCCAGATTGGGACTTTGGTATCCTCATGACTCACCATTTGACCTAATAGCATACTCAGACAGTGATCTAGGTGGGGCAAACTTGGACAGAAAATCTACTTCTGGAGGTTGTCAGTTTTTGGGTGCTAGACTAGTTTCATGGCAGTGCAAGAAACAAACCACAGTGTCCACATCTACAACAGAGGCAGAGTACATAGCAGCTGCAATGTCAGGATCGAATTCTTAACAAGAATTAATTCTCAGCAACAATATCAAAGAAGTTTGCGGAATAACACTTTGATATTTTATGAAACAGTAAATCAACACAGAAAATATTAAGAACAAACTGTGAACTTGTATTGAATGCTTTGAAGTTACAAGATTACACACTCAACCTCAATATTGATGAACAGGCTCACCAATACGAATTCTACTTCTCTAGAATTAGGATCTATGCCTTGAGGTTGATTTAAAAAAAAACTTATATCAAACTATTCTATATCTTCTATACATATACTAAAGAAAAAGATAATTACAATAAATAAACAAATCTTCAGTATATCTTCCATGTATATCTCTAAGCTTCCAAGAATATCTTCATTCTTTCCAGCTGTCTTACTTTCCATACGGATCATATAAGCAGCACTAACTATGCTCAGCAGCATTAACTTCTTCTAGCAGCATTAACTACTAAGCAGTACTAACTACTAGCAGTACTAACTAGCTAAGCAGTACTAACTTTGTTCAAGCAGTACTAACAATGACTAGCAGTATTAGTTCTACTAGCAGTAGTAATACTCAGCAGTATTAACCTTTAAGTCTTCTAGCAGTAGTAACACTGATCCAGCAACATTAACCACACTTAAGCTTTTCTTCAGTTCCCAACAATCTCCCCCTAACTTGACTTTTAGGAAAAGAAGTCAAGTTCTTCAGAATTACTCTTCAAGATGCTTTCAACACCTCTGATTCAATTTCCCAAATTTGGATCTAGGCCCAAGCTTTGATTCACAGTTCTTCTCACCACAATCTTGGCCATCTCTGAATCCTTTGTACATACCAGTGTAGCTTTAAACATCCCTTCCCACTTCTCCTTGCTATGCTCATATATTTTGTCCACCAGGTAGTATTCATGATAACAATTGTCAATAGTAATCATGTATACTCCACAGTTTTCAAACAATATCCATTTATCAATCTTCTTGAAGATGAACTCATGCTGATGATCTTTAATCCTATAGTGTACTCTTTCTGGATCAAACATCATGCACAAGTATTCCAATGTCACTTTGAGAAGATTCTCTTCAGTACCTTTCAACACAGGTTCATAAAGTTTCATCCCCACTTTGTATAGTTCTTCCATATCAGCTCTGGAGCAGCTTCTGATAACTTTCCCCCATGTTGAATAAGCTTCAAATGAACCATCAGCTCTCTTGATTCTGAAGAAGTTCTTTCCATTGTCTATTAGAATATCCCAGAAAATGATCTCTGGAGCTTGCATAGAGATTGGAACAGCTTTCAAAGGTTCCACTATGGTCATGTACGGATCCATATTCTCATCTGTTGGCTCACTAGACTGTTCTGGAAGTTGTACTGATTCTGCTATAGGTACCTCTGAATGCTCTGTTGTAGTACCAGCTGTTTCTTCTACTCTGGGCCTTTTAGACTGCCTTTTGGAAGCAATTGTCTTCACCCTTTTTCCAGCTTTGGCTTCAACACCAACACTCCCAGGTTCTTCCTTTTTCTCTTCTGCTTCTTCTTTGGAGGGTGTAGTTTCCTCAGGGAATGGTTGTTGGATGTTGAGATCATGTCTCTCTTTCATCCTTCTCTCAGCTTCCTCCCTTTGTGCTGAGTCCCCTTGAAGCTTAGCCATTTCCTTTTGATACAACTCTTCAACTTGAGCATATGCCATATTGGTGAACATTTCCCCCTTAACACCAATTGCACCTTTCAGGAAATTTATCATTTTTCTTCTTTCCTGATTGGCCAAAAATGTTTTGGAGGGTTGTCTTTTCTGTTTCAGTTGTTGAGTTGGCATCTTTTTAACTGGAAGTTTCTTGGCCTGGGCTGCTGTCTGAGCTGCTTCTTTTAAGCTCTTTTGGTATTCTGCATTTAATTTCTTAGCCATAATCTTTGCAAGTTCTCTATCCTTTTCTGTTTGCAACTGTTCCTCCTTCTCCATTTGGTCTTGAAGCTGTTTAGCAAGTGCCTCATCCATTTCAATTTGGGACTTCTTCTTTGCAGGTATTTCAGCTTCACCCATCTTCTCCTTTCCTTTTCCTTTTGACTCTTTTTCCTTTTCTTTCTCCTTCTCTTGGCTTCCTCCTTCATTGATGACTACTCCCTTGGCCTTTTGAGTAGCCTTAGGAGTATCATTCTTGGCTTTGATCAAAGTTTCTGCTATCTCTATTTCTTCCACAGAGAGCCCTATTTCTGCTGCTTTAGTTTCTGCTGCTACTTTCACTTCAGCAGCATTAACTGTTTCTTTTTCAATTTCTTCCTCTGTCTCCCCCTCAACTTCAACTCCCTTTCCAACTGTACTTTCTTTTACTGATTCTGCCTCTTTCTCCCCCTTGTTGGAAGCATCTTTATTCTTTGACCTCTTCTTTAAGACAAACTGCCTTCTCCTCTTCTTTTGCAATAACCTTGTCACCATTTTCTTTAATTTTGCAATCTGGACATGTTGTGACATAATCACCAGCTTCATCTCCTCTATGTCTTTTCATTGTTTTATAACATCTAGATTGATGTTTCCCATTGTATCCATCAATTCCTGGTAGTTATATCTGTCCTCACCTTCTCTAGAAGTGTTACCCTCTTTTGAAGGATCATTGGATCTTTTAGTAGTGGAAGTCTTCTGCCTAGCAGAAGCACTATCCACCCCCGTGGTTTCTTGGCACCAGGGACCTTCGAATGATTGCTCATTCAAAGTTGCCATGGGGGAGGTCTTATTGATGTTACCACTTTCCTCCTCTGTGCTAGCAGGAGTAGTGGCAGCCTCCTCACCCATATGCTCTTCCTCCTCCTCAGAGAGCACCTCCTTGGGGTTGGGAGACACCCTTTGGTTTCCCTATGGATATTCTCTAAAGGAGAATTCTCCTTTAGAGGGCTTAAAGGCTTGGGGGATGTTGGTACAAGAAGGGAAGGAGCCTTCTTTACCTGTTTCCTCTTATAAGTTTGTGTGATGGGAGAGATTGGTTTTTCAAGAAGGGACTGGGGGATAGATTTTGAGTGGGAAGGTTGGGATTGGATAGCAGTGGGTTGGTCTAATGGGGGCCTTGACCCTGCTGCCATGCCTTCATTTGTTTGGGACACCACCATCATTGTAGAGAACAATGGGGTGTCAACTCCTTCCGAGTCCCCAGCAGATCTTCTCATATTTGAGAAAACCTTGCCTTTGGGGGGTTTAGGTACATATACCTCAACAGGTTGAGGTATATCCGTCAATTCGTGATTAATAACTTCTTGAACAAACCTGGGGTACATCAAGAAACTCTTTTTGTTTCCCATGTTTGATACAAGATCACTGAAAATCATTTGTGAAAAATTATACTTTCTAGCAGTGGCTAAGCACACCAAAGCATAAGCAATGGTGCTGCTAAACTCACTCCATCCAGTAGTCTTTTTGGAGATGCAATGCATCAAGGTATGAACAAAAAAACGCCATTGGGGTGAGAATTTAGCTTTTGAAAACTTAAACACACCCAACGGGCCTCCATACCCCATTCTTGCAAGGGAAGAGAACAGTTCATCATGAGGGATAGAAGTTATACCAGAGGCATCGTCTAGACGTAGACTGATGCGAATAACTTCTTCAGTAACTTTTAAGGGTTGGTCACACACCCTTGTCTTGATCATCTGCACACCATTCTCAGCAACAATGGTGGCATTAGCCCAGAACTGCCTTTGATGCTCGATATAGATTGTAGGAGCAACAGTTAGAGCATGAGCAATATGGCTTGTCTTGAGGAAATCCACAATCTGGTGAAATCCTGCAGCTTGCTTTGGCTTTTGTAGCATCGCGATCTCATTGTGCTCGTCGATGAATGCCATGGATGCCATTGAACAGGGATGTTCTTGCCTGAAAGACTTGGTTCTTGAGAGAAAAAGGTTTAGAGCGCAAGTGAACAGTATGCAAAGAGTCGTTATGAACGTTTGGGCGGGCAAAGGGTATTTATAGTATTTGGGACATAAGCAGTATTAACCGCGAGCAGTATTAACCGCGAGCAGTATTAACCGCGAGCAGTATTAATCGCGAGCAGTATTAACTGCGAGCAGTATTAACCAACTAGCAGTATTAACCAACTAGCAGTATTAACCAACTAGCAGTATTAACCACTAGAAGTATTAACCACTAGCAGTATTAACTGACTAGCAGTATTAACCAACTAGCAGTATTAACCACTAGCAGTATTAACCACTAGCAGTATTAACCAACTAGCAGTATTAACTGACTAGTAGTATTAACTATACTTACTCTTTGAAGCTTAGGCTGAATTGAGTACTGCTATGTGTGCCCTGTAAAGGAGGATTAGTAACACCAAGAAGCTATAATATTCATATATTTAACCACTTTTTGAGAGAAAGCTTATTCAGAGTTGATCATTCCCACACTTGTTACCAAGAAAGTGAATCTACCCACATCAAAAGCTTTGGTGAATAGATCAGCAAACTGGTTGTCAGTATGAACTTTCACAACTTGAACAAGTTTCTTTTCATTACAGTCTCTTATAAAGTGATACCTGATCTCAATGTGCTTTGTTTTAGAGTGCTTGACAGGATTATTTACAATGCTGATAGCACTGCTATTATCAATAAAGATGGGAGTGTGTAGAAAGGTTACCCCATAGTCCAACATTTGATTCTGAATCCATAAGACTTGAGCACAGCAACTTGCAGCTGCTATGTACTCTGCTTCTGTTGTAGATGTGGACATTGTGGTTTGTTTCTTGCACTGCCATGAAACTAGTCTAGCACCTAAAAACTGACATCCTCCAGAAGTAGATTTTCTGTCCAAGTTTGCCCCACCTAGATCACTGTCTGAGTATGCTATTAGGTCAAAGGGTGAGTCATGAGGATACCGAAGTCCCAATCTGGGTTGCCCTTTGAGATATCTGAATATCCTCTTAACAGCCTGAAAGTGAGATTGCTTTGGCCTAACTTGGAATCTTGCACATACATAGACTGGAAACATTATATCTGGCCTAGATGCTGTGAGATACATGAGAGAGCCAATCATGGATCTATAATGATGCACATCCATATCCTCCCCCTCAAGATCTGCTGTTATCTGCTTGTGTGTCTCCATAGGTGTGCTGGCATGTTTTGAATCTGAGAAACCAAACTTGGTTAGAATGTCCTGCACATACTTGGATTGACAGATGAAGATGCCATCTGACTTCTGTTGAACTTGGAGTCCAAGAAAGAAAGTAAGTTCTCCCATGGAACTCATTTTAAACCTTTGATGCATTAGGTCCTCAAACTCCTTGCACATGCTATCTCTTGTGGATCCAAAGATAATGTCATCAACATAGATTTGGACCAGCAAGATCTCCTTCTTCTTTCTCTTGATAAATAGAGTCTTATCAATGACTCCTCTTTCAAAGCCATTTTCTAAGAGATAGGATGACAGAGTGTCATACCATGCTCTTGGAGCTTGATGTAGTCCATAAAGAGCTTTCTTCAATTTGTATACCCTGTCTGGATAGCTTGGGTTTTCAAACCCTGGTGGTTGACAGACATATACCTCTTCTTCAATTGAGCCATAGAGAAAAGCACTCTTTACATCCATTTGATAGACTTTGAAGTTCATGTAAGAAGCATAGGCTAGGAATAATCTGATTGCTTCTATCCTAGCCACAGGTGCAAAAACTTCTTCATAATCTATACCCTCTTCTTGAGTATACCCTTGAGCCACTAGCCTTGCTTTGTTCCTTATGACAATTCCTCTTTCATCTCTCTTGTTCCTGAAGATCCACTTTGTGCCAATTGCTCTGTGACCTTTAGGAAGGTCTACTAGATCCCATACATCTTGTAGCTTGAACTGTAACAGTTCTTCTTGCATTGCTTCTATCCAGCTAGATTCTTTCATAGCATCATGTGCCTTTTTAGGCTCAAGCTGGGATAGAAAGCAAGAAAGCACTGTATGCTGTTGATCTTGCATTTCTTGAAGCCTGCTTTGATGTCTAGTCATCATAGGAGAAGATATATCTCCTATTACCAGTAGTGGAGGATGATTCTTTTGTACTCTGGTGTTATGACTATGTTCTTCATTAAGTCCAGCCTCTAGATTAGAGTCATTCACCTCAACTGAAGTGTTGTCAGCAGCCACTTCTGATTCTTTATTTTCTGGAGTCTCCTCATCTCTACCTTCTTCTTCACTTTGACTTGGTCCAGTAGATGGTTCCTTTTCACAGTCTTCAAAGGAATTCACTGTGGGTATGGGAAAGATCACAGATTTAGATATACTGTCGTGAACCTGTGTAGTCCCTGATCCTTCACATCCTGAACCTGCATAATCATCACTACTGAAACCAAAAGAGTTAGTTAGTGAATCAATGTCAAATAGCCACTGAGGACCAGACCCAATAGGATTTGGTGTGTTCTCATTGCATTTGACATTGTCACTTTCTTCAATTATTCTAGAAGATGAGTTAAAAACTCTGTAGGCCTTACTCTGAGATGAATACCCAACAAGAAATCCATCATCTGCCTTGCTATCAAACTTACCTAAGTGAGTTTTGGTATTGAGAATTGTACAAGGACACCCAAAAGGTTTGAAAAAGCCAATAAAGGGTTTTCTTTTATTTAAAAGCTCATAGGGAGTCTTGTTCTTTAGCTTGACCACTAGAACTCTATTTTGGACAAAACATGCAGTATTAACTGCTTCAGCCCAGAAAGTAATTGGCAGTTTTGAATCAGCCAACAGAGATCTAGCAGCCTCTATTAGTGTCCTATTTCTCCTTTCAGCAACACCATTCTGTTGAGGAGTCCTAGGAGCACTATATTGTCTCTCAATGCCTTTTTCTTCACAGAAGGTGTTTAGATCCAGATTTTTGAATTCAGTTCCATTATCTGATCTTATGACTTTTACTTTTTGATTAGTTTGGTTTTCAATTCTTAGGATAAAGGATTTGATCAGTCCACTTGTCTCATCCTTAGCCCTTAGAAAATATACCCAAGTAAATCTTGAGTAATCATCAACAATAACCAAGCAGTAAGATTTCTTGCCAATACTCATAACATTTGTAGGACCAAACAGATCCATATGCAGTAACTGGAGACAAGAAGAAATTGAGTTTATCTCTTTGGTCTTATGAGAAGTTTTGTGCTGTTTGCCTTTGAGGCAAGCAACACAATGATCATCACATGAAAAGACTTTAGATGGTAAACCTCTTACAAGGTTGTTTTTAACAAGTTTATTCATAGTCTTAAAATTCATGTGACACATCCTTCTGTGCCATAGAGAGGATTCATCTACAGAAGCTTTTGAAACAAGACAATTTAAAGATGAATCACTTTCAACATTGTCCATATCTAGACAGTAAACAATGTCCTTTCTTGGAGTTCTAAGTAGTATCATGATTTCATCAACTACCTTGAACCCTGGAGCAAGGATCATACACTCAGTATTTGTGAATAATATACTATGTTGTTTGTCACATACCTGTGCTACACTTAACAGGTTGTACTTCAATTGATCAACATAGTAGACATCTTCAAATGTCATTTTACCTTTGGTGACATTACCTTTTCCACTTATCTTACCACCAGTAAGATTATCTCCAAATGCAACATGTCCTCCATTGATATGCTTGAAATCCTGAAGGCATGACATGTTGCCTGTCATGTGCCTAGAGCAACCACTATCAACATGCCATATGCTCCTTCCCTTGAGCTGTTGGTTGCCCTGCACATAAGATAGATCAGTTAGTTTTAATTAGGAACCCAAGCCAAAGTAGTCTTGGGTACCCCTTTTTCATCAAAATACTTGCATTCTTTCTTGACAAGATTTTTGAATTTTAACTCCTCATTCTTGGAGTACTTAGTCACAATAATAGGCTTGGAAACATGTGTGCTAGAAACAGTACTGGTTTTAGAGGTACTAACTGCCTTAGCAGCACTTGCATGCTTAACAGTACTAACCTTGTTAGCAGTAGTAACTGTGTTAGCAGCAGTAACTGTGTTGGCAGTATTAACCTTTGAAGAGGTACTAACTCTATTAGCAGCATTAATATTTTCAGCAGTACTAACACAGGTAGCAGCAGTAATACTTCCAGCAGCACTAACCCTTCAGCAGCACTAACAGTTTTAGTGCTTTTGGGCACCCACATTTTAATATTTTCTTTTAAAATCTTTTTCTTCATGGGGCCTTTCTTTTCACCATGTTTCTTTCCAGCCTTCCTATAATCAACAGGTTTTTGCACAAATCTTTGAAAGGTCATCTGTTGATTAATAGGATTGAAGAAGCAATATTTAGCCAGATGATTTAACTTGCCACATATGAAGCAAGGTTTTGGTCTATTGATTTTACTCAGATCAACTCCTTGCTTCTGAGCCCATTGATTATTCCAGTTTCTTTGATTTCCTCTTTTTAAACCTGAATTTAGGCTCTTGGCTTTACTGCAATCACACTGTTTACAAGATCCAGGATTCACAACTGTGGTTTGTTTGTAATGAACCTTGTTATCTTTTCCTTTGGTCTTCTCTATTTCCTTGGATTTGACCCAGATTTTCCCACATCCCTCATTGGTGATTATATTGTTTTCTACTTGGATTTCTTTACTCATATCATTATCTCTCTTCTTACTGGCTTCTTTCTCAGTTAAATCTTTAATTACTACTTCATCTAAAGGGTCTATCTTAAAGGCTTTTTCAGATAAGTCCTTTTTCTCCTTGGTTTCTAACAAGTCTGAAGTAGGAGAGATATAATTGTTGTTATAAGGAGGAGGTATACTGTTGTATCCAATGTCAGGCTTCATCTTATCATGAATCTGAGCCTTTAGAAGAGAATCCATTGCTTTTGAAGCATATGAAAACTTCTCTATGTCAAGTTTAACTTTAGACAGTTCCTCCTTTAACTTATCACTCTCTTCTAAGGATTTAGACAGTTTGGTCTCTAACTCATTCTTTTCCCACTTCTAATAGTTAGTGTCATAAGAGTGTTGAAGTTCATTAGCTTGAAAGCCTTTGATTTGTTCTTCAAATCTCTCTACTATTAACACATAATCTCTTCTATCCTTTTCTAATCTTTTGAGGTCATCACACATACTTTGATTGTGATCCCTGTATCTTTTGACAGTGTCAATGCAAGTTTTAGTGCAAAGATTAGAAATTACCTCAGAGGGGAGATCTGACACTTCTGCCATAAGAGCTTGATTCTGAATGGCTTCCTCAGCTTGATCACTCCAGTCAAATCCCATTCCTTGTTGAGAAACAAGGGCTTGAGCAGGATTCTTGTTCTGAGTGTAGCCTCCATTCTGAGTTTGTTGGTGGTTGTTGTTTGGAACAGTACTCCTGCATTCTCTAGCAAAGTGTCCTTTCATGTGACACTTATAACATTCCACCTTGGTCTTGTCAAAACCAGCTCCATCTTCTCTTCTTTGAGAGAAGTTATTCCTTCCTGTTCTTTTAATGAACTTCTTCACCCTCATGGATAGCATGGCCATCTGCCATTTGATATCCATCTCCTCCAGGTCATCAGGGTGAAGTTGATTCAGATCATCATTGATCAATGAATTGTTACTATGACTGGACAAGAAGGCTTCAAAGATTGTTTCATTTCCTTTTTCTGAACTTGCTCCACTAGCAGTACTAACTGCTTCAGGGATGGCAGTAGTATCAGTGGCTGCTGAAAGAAGTGCAGAATTGTGGACATAACCAGTAGGCTTCTTCTTGATCTCTACCTCAGTTTCAAAAACTCTTAGATCATTTTATAGATCATCAAGTTCTTTCTCTTCCAGATTGTCACTCTGCCTATAAGAGACAGTGTACATAGTCCACTCATCCCCAAGAGATCTGAGGAACTTTCTGTTGATGTCATCTTGATCCATCTTCACTCCTACAGTAGCCAGTTCACCAAATAGCTTGTTGAACCTATCAAAAGTTTGAGTCATAGACTCATTCTTTGAGGAAGTAAAGTTCTCATATTGCTGCTTTAGAACATCTCTTTGATTTCTTTTGATGCTCTTAGTTCCAGCAAATCTTTTCTCTAGAGCATTCCAGAGAATTTGAGCATCAGTGCAGTTGCAAAATTGATGCTGATATTCATTGGGGATTGCCAAGAGCAAAGTGCTCAAGGCCTTCATCTCTGTCTGTCTGATCTTCCTTTCACCATCTGTCTTTGGTGGAGGTCTTTTCCCGTCTGGTCCTATCCTTCCAGCTTCAGAAGGACCATTCTCAATGATATCCCACATTGAGTAGTCAGTGAGGAGAATATATTGTCTGATTCTGATCTTCCACATGTCAAACTCACTGGGTTTGAGCATTGGAACCTTGGAGACCAAAGTACTGCTTGATTCTGTAAGATTTTCCATGATAGATAGATGTTTCTGAGAGAGTTTAGCTCTGATACCACTTGTCAGGATCGAATTCTTAACAAGAATTAATTCTCAGAAACAATATCAAAGAAGTTTGCGGAATAACACTTTGATATTTTATGAAACAGTAAATCAACACAGAAAATATTAAGAATAAACTGTGAACTTGTATTTAATGCTTTGAAGTTACAAGATTACACACTCAACCTCAATATTGATGAACAGGCTCACCAATACGAATTCTACTTCTCTAGAATTAGGATCTATGCCTTGAGGTTGATTTAAAAAAAAACTTATATCAAACTATTCTATATCTTCTATACATATACTAAAGAAAAAGATAATTACAATAAATAAACAAATCTTCAGTATATCTTCCATGTATATCTCTAAGCTTCCAAGAATATCTTCATTCTTTCCAGCTGTCTTCCTTTCCATACGGATCATATAAGCAGCACTAACTATGCTCAGCAGCATTAACTTCTTCTAGCAGCATTAACTACTAAGCAGCACTAACTACTAGCAGTACTAACTAGCTAAGCAGTACTAACTTTGTTCAAGCAGTACTAACAATGACTAGCAGTATTAATTCTACTAGCAGTAGTAATACTCAGCAGTATTAACCTTTAAGTCTTCTAGCAGTAGTAACACTGATCCAGCAACATTAACCACACTTAAGCTTTTCTTCAGTTCCCAACATGCAAGTTGCTGTTCTCAATTCTTATGGATTCAGAATCAAATGTTGGACTATGGGGTAACCTTTCTACACACTCCCATTTTTATTGATAATAGCAGTGCTATCAGCATTGTAAATAATCCTGTCAAGCACTCTAAGACAAAGCACATTGAGATCAGGTATCACTTCATAAGAGACTGTAATGAAAAGAAACTTGTACAAGTTGTAAAAGTCCATACTGACAACCAGTTTGCTGATCTATTTACCAAAGCTTTTGATGTGGGTAGATTCACTTTCTTGGTAACAAGTGTGGGAATGATAAACTCTGAATAAGCATTCTCTCAAAAAGTGGTTAAATATCTGAATATTATAGTTTCTTGGTGTTACTAATCCTCCTTTGCAGGGCATACTCAGCAGTACTACATTCAGTCTAAGCTTCAAAGAGTAAGTATGGTTAATACTGTTAGTGGTTAATACTGCTAGTTAGTTAATACTGCTAGTTAGTTAATACTGCTAGTGGTTAATACTGCTAGTGGTTAATACTGCTAGTTAGTTAATACTGATAGTGGTTAATACTGCTAGTGGTTAATACTGCTAGTCAGTTAATACTGCTCACAGTTAATACTGCTAGTGGTTAATACTGCTCGCAGTTAATACTGCTAGTTAGTTAATACTGCTCGCAGTTAATACTGCTCGCAGTTAATACTGCTCGCAGTTAATACTGCTAGTTAGTTAATACTGCTAGTAGTTAATACTGCTCGTGGTTAATACTTCTTGTCCGTTAATACTGCTCTAGGTTAATACTGCTTATGTCCCGAATACTATAAATACCCTTTGCCCGCCTAAAGGTTCATAACGACTCTTTGTATACTGTTCTCTTGCGCTCTAAACCCTTTCTCTCTCAAGTTCAAAGGTTTTAGGCAAGCTTGTTGCAAGGATTAATGGCATCAATGGCATTCATAGATGAACACAATGAAATCGCGATGCTACAGAAGCCCAAACAGGCCGCTGGGTTCCACCAGATTGTGGATTTCCTCAAGTCAAGCCATATTTCTCATGCTCTTACTGTTGCTCCCACAATCTATATCGAGCATCAAAGGCAGTTCTGGGCTAATGCCACCATTGTTGCTGAGAATGGTGTGCAGATGATCAAGACAAGGGTGTGTGACCAACCCTTAACAGTTACTGAAGAAGTTATTCGCATCAGTCTACGTCTAGACGATGCCTCTGGTATAACTTCTATCCCAAATGATGAACTGTTCTCTTCCCTTGCAAGAATGGGGTATGGAGGCCCGTTGGGTGTGTTTAAGTTTTCAAAAGCTAAATTCTCACCCCAATGGCGGTTTTTTGTTCATACCTTGATGCATTGCATCTCTAAAAAGACTACTGGATGGAGTGAGTTCAGCAGTCCCATTGCTTATGCTTGGGTGTGCTTGGCCACTGCCAGAAAGTACAATTTTTCACAAATGATTTTCAGTGATCTTGTATCAAACATGGGAAACAAAAAGAGTTTCTTTATGTACCCCAGGTTTGTTCAAGAAGTTATTACTCATGAATTGACGAATATACCTCAACCTGTTGGGGTATATGTACCTAAACCCCCAAAAGGCAAGGTTTTCTCAAATATGAGAAGATCTGCTGGGGACTCGGAAGGAGTTGACACCCCATTGTTCTCTACAATGATGGTGGTGTCCCAAACCACTGAAGGTATGGCAGCAGGGTCAAGGCCCCCATTAGACCTTCCTACTGCTAGCCAATCCCAACCTTCCCACTCTAAATCTATCCCCCTATCCCTTCTTGAAAAACCAACCTCACCTATCACCCAAACATACAAGAGGAAACAGGTAAAGAAGGCTCCTTCCCTTCTTGTACCATCAACCCCAAGCCTTTAAGCCCTCTAAGGGAGAATTCTCCTTTAGGGAATATCCATAAGGAAACCAAAGGGGTGTCTCCCAACCCCAAGGAGGTGCTCTCTGAGGAGGAGGAAGAGCATATGGGTGATGAGGCTGCCACTACTCCTGCTAGCACAGAGGAGGAAAGTGGCAACATCAATAAGACCTCCCCCATGGCAACTTTGAATGAGCAATCATTTGAAGGTCCCTGGTGCCAAGAAACCACAGGGGTGGATAGTGCTTCTGCTAGGCAGAAGACTTCCACTACTAAAAGATCCAATGATCCTTCAAAGGAGGGTAACACTTCTAGAGAAGGTGAGGACAGATATGACTATCTTGAATTGATGGACACAATGGCAAACATCAACAGGGATGTGATCATCCAAGGAAAAGATATTGAAGAGCTGAAACTAATAGTTCTGTCTCAACAAGCTCAGATTTCAAAACTGAAGAATATGGTAAGGAGATTGCTACAGAAAAAGAAGAGGAGGCAGTTTGTGCTAAAAAGAAGGGAACCAGTATCTGATGCTCCTAAAAAGGGGGAGTCAGAGGCTGAAGATAACTTGGAAGAGGAAAAAGAGAAAGTTGTATTTGAGGGGGAGAATAATGGGGAGAAACACAGTGTTGAGGGGGAGCTAGGTGTTGAGGGGGAGCTAGAAGCAGAAACCATTAATGCTGCTAGTACAAGTGGAGAAGCACAAATGGTTACTACTGCTGACATGATCAAAGCAGCAGAAACAGTGAAGGAAGTACTAACAGAGCTGGAAATTGCAGAAACTCTAATCAAAGCAAAACATGATACTCCCAAGGTCACTTCAAAGGCCAAAGGAGTTATCATAAACGAAAGAGGTGATGTTGCAAGGAAATTCAGGTCTGAGAAGGTGATAAGCAAAGAAAAGGGTAAAGCAAAGCTAGTAGATTCAGAATCTGACCAACCAATGAAAAGGCAAAAGTTGATTGAGGCAGATGAAGCTTTGGCAAGAAAGATACAAGCTGAATTGGAACAAGCAGAAAATGTCCAAGTGGAAAAAGACAGAGAGATAGCAAAAGCAATGGCTGCAGAGCTGAATAAAGCCTATCAACAGAGTCTGGCAACTGAAATGGCTAAAAAGAAAGTAACATCTCTAAGGAAGATTGGAGAATTCAAAATGGGTGCAAAAAAGAAGAGACAACCCTCAAAGACATTCCTTGGTACCCAAGAGAGAAACAAGATGATCACTTTTCTCAAGGGTGCTGTAGGAGTTAAAAAGGAAATGTTTTCAAAGATGTCTTTTGAGAAAATCAAAGGACTATATGATGCAGAAATGAAAAGGCTTCAAGAGAATGATACTGCAAGGGTGGAAATGGAGAAAAGGATGAAGGAGAGCAACGACCTTGTAATACAAAAGCCTTTTCCAGATGAGCAAGAAACTCCAAAGAAAGAGGCTACTCTTGGTGAAAGTCTAAGGACTTTAAAAAGAACCAAGATGATGGCAAGGAAAAAGCCTACAAAGAAGCCTAGATTAGTGGAAGAAGAGGCTGAAAAGGCTGCTGAAGAAGAAGAGGCACCTGAGTTATCTACAATGCAAGAACCTGCAAGTACTGAGAATGTCAAAATGTACATGGTAGTGATGGACAAAGTGCCTGAACCAATTTCAGCTGAACCTGTAGGGGTTAAACCTCCTGAAGTCATTCACTGGGATATCATGGAGGTGGATGGCAAGGAGTACATCAGACTGAAGAGAAAAGATGAGAAATATGAAGTGTACAACACTTGGAGTAAGATTGTCAGAACTTGTTCAAGGTCTGATATTGAAGAAATGTTTGCAATAGGGATGAAGTTATATGCAGATGAACTGAAAGCTCCAGTGATTTCAATTAAAAAGCTGGTAATGGAGTATCTATGTATGATGTTCAAACCAGATGAAGTAGAGGAGGTAATAAGAAATGTTTTTCAAACAGTGAATAATTGGACTCTATATGAAACTAGTGGAGTATATGCAGTGACTTTGGATTTAAATCACACTGAGTATTTCCTAGTGGATAGAGTGTACAATCATAGCAGATTGAAGCTTCATGACATGCTGAAGAAAAAGCTAGGGTGTATTTCAAATTCATAAATGGCCAAGTATCTAATTCAGAGGACTATCAATCAGAGTATGGGACTGGATCCTAATATTGGAGTAGATCAATGATGATTTTGGGAGCATCTGAAGAACTTGACTTCTTGTCCTAAAAGTCAAGTTAGGGGGAGATTGTTGGGAACTAAAGAAAAGATCAAGTATGGTTAATGCTGCTGATTCAGATTACTACTGCTAGTGTTATTCAAGGTTAATACTGCTGAGTATTACTACTGCTAGTAATTAATACTGTTAGTCAAAGTTAGTGCTGCTTGAACAAAGTTAGTACTGCTTAGCTAGTTAGTACTGCTAGTAGTTAGTGCTGCTTAGTAGTTAATACTGCTAGAAGAAGTTAATGCTGCTGAGCATAGTTAGTGCTGCTTAAGAGATCCGAATGGAAAGAATAACAGCTGGATGGACTGAAGATATACATGGAAGCTTAGAGATATACATGGAAGATATACTGAAGATATGTTTATTTTTTTGTAATTATCTTTTTGTTTAGTATATGTATAGCTGATACAGAATAGTTTTAGAATATATTTTTTTTTAAGTTCTAGAGAAATCAACCTCAAGGCATAGATCCTAATTCTAGAGAAGTAGAATTCGTATTGGTGAAGTCTGTTCATCAATATTGAGGTTGAGTGTGTAATCTTGTAACTTCAAAGCATTCAATACAAGTTTACAGTTTGTTCTTCATATTTTCTGTATTGATTTACTGTTTCATTGAATATCAAAGTGTTATTCCGCAAACTCCTTTGATATTGTTTCTGAGAATTAATTCTTGTTGAGAATTCGATCCTGACAAAGCTTAAACAGAAAGAAGAGGAGAATGAGAAGATAAAGAGTGAGTTTGAGAAAGCAAAGCTGGATATTGAGAAATTTTCCAATGCTTCTAAAGCAATGGACTCTTTGATCCAAACTCAAATGCATGACAAACTTAGAAGAGGAATAGGCTATAACACCACACCACCACCATACAACAACAATTACATTCCTCCTATATCAAACTTACTAGAGACCAAGGATAGGAAGGAATTGCCTGTTGGAGCCACTAAGGTAGATCCTTTAGACAAAGTGGTGGTTGAAACAGACTCTGAAGAAGAGAACTCTAGTGAAAAGAGTAAGGAGAACACTGGGAGTGGTGAGATTCCTCTAGAAAATCACATTATCACCAATGAGGGATGTGGAAAGACTTGGGTCAAATCTAAGGACATAGAGAAGACTGAGGGAAAGTCTGAGAAGGTCCATTATAAACAAACCACAGTTTTGAATCCTGTCCCTTGCAAACAGTGTTCTTGCAATAAATCTGAGCCCCAAAAACATGATAAACCAAGGGGAAATCAGAGAAACTGGAATAATCAGTGGGCACAAAAACAAGGGGTTGATTTGAGTAAAATCAATAGACCAAAACCTTGTTTTATCTGTAGCAAATTGAATCATCTTGCCAAACACTGTTATTTCAACCCTATCAACCAAAGAGTCATTTTTCAAAGAAAACCACAAAACTCTTTTGGTTATAGGAATAAAAGAAGGAATCAATTGGCTGAGAAAAGAGCACCTTTAAAGTGTCATGCTCAAAACAAGTTTGCTAATACAAAGAAAAATGCTCCAAATAAGCCAAGGAGTAATTTAAAGACAAAGAAAGCAAACAACTTTGTTCAAGTTTGGGTTCCAATTGTAAAGAAACCTGTTAGTACTGCTATCCCAAATAGTACTGCTAACAGAAATAGTGTTGCTGCAACCAATACTAGTGCTAACAAGGATAGTGCTTCTACTAGTATTAATGTTGCAAAGCCTATAATCTTGACAAAGTATTCCAGCCATGAGATTCCTAAACAACTCATCCAGACCAAACTGACAGATTATATAAATGAGAAAGGACAACCCAAGACCACTTTGGCTTGGGTTCCCTCAAAGACTAACTGATTTATCAAGTGTACAGGGCAATCAAAAGCTCAAGAGGAAGAGCATTTGGAATGAAGATAATGGTTGCTCTTGGCACATAACAAGGAACATGGACTGCCTTCAAATTCTTTAAAAGATTTAATGGAGGACATGTTACTTTTGATCCAGCAGAAGGTAAGAAAAGTGAAAAGGGTATAGTTTCAAAAGATAAAGTAACTTTTGAAAATTTTATGGTATATGGTACTACTAACCTTGTGTCTGTAAGTGTTTCAGGTTGCTAATACTGAAAGGTAGTTAGTACTTCTAGTTCAATGAATACTGTCAGACTGTGTTAATGCTGCTGATAAGTGTTACTACTGCTAATGTAAGTTTTCTATACCTAAAAATGATCTTCAATGATTTAATGTCAAACCTGGATATCAATCAAAAAGCTTTTATCTGTATCCAAGGTTTGTACAAGAAGTACTTAATAATGAATTGACGGACATACCTCACTTTGATGAGGTATATGTACCTAAACCCCCTAAAGGCAAGGTTTTCTCAAACATGAGAAGATCTTCTAGGGACTCGGAAGGAGTTGACACCCCATTGTTCTCTATAATGATGGTAGTGTTCCACACTGATGAAGGTATGGCAGCAGGGTCAAGACCCCTATTAGACATCCCACTGCTAGCCAATCCCAACCTTCCCACTCTAAATCAATTCCCCAGTCTCTTCTTGATAAACCAACTTCACCTATCACCCAAACTTATCAAAGAAAACATGTAAAGAAGGTTCCTTCCCTTCTTGTACCTTCACCCACTCAGCCTTTAAGCCCTCTAAGGGAGAATTCTCCTTTAGAGAATATCCAAAGGGAAACCAACAGGGTGTCTCCCAACCCTCAGGAGGTGCTCTCTAAGGAGATGGAAGAGCATATGGGTAAGAAGGTTGCCACTACTTCTGCTAGCACAGAGAAGGATAGTGGTAACATCTCTAAGACCTTCCCCATGGTAACTTTAGATGAGTAATTATCTAAAGGTCCCAGGTGCCAAGAAACCAAGGGAGTAGAAGGTTCTTCTGCTAGGCAGAAGATCTCTACTAAAAGATCCAAGGATCCTTCAAAGGTGGTAAAAACACCTAAAGGAGGTGAGGACAGTTTAACTACAAAGAATTGATGGATACACTTGGTACAATTAGTCTGAAAGTTCACAATCAAATTATGGAGATAAAAGAGATGAAAAGGTGATCACTTCTTATAACTAGCAGATAGATCATATCAAGAAGCTGGTACTGAAAAAGAAGTGTTGATCCAAACTCTCTCAGTGATTTGATAACGACCCTCTTCTATACTTAGTGAAAATTACGTTTTAATATGTATTAGTGTTTCACCATCAGCGATCAGACTGAGTCTGTTCAGTTATCTCTGATAGTCTTTCTTATAAACATTTATATGTATTAGTGTTTCACTATCAATGATCAGACTGAGTCTGTTCAGTTATCACTGATAGTTCCTAAAGTAAACAGCCAACGTAATCCCTGAAGATAAGTCTCGCGTCAACAGATGTTCATAGTTGAATCAAAGACGAAGCTGCTGAACAAAGAGAAGTCTACCAGTGATCTGATGCGGATATCAGTGAAGCAAAGACAACTCTACTTATACGCGAAGGAACATGAGAAAAATCTTCAGCGATAGTTGAACCTCTTTATCTCTGAACTTAGAGATACTCAGCGATCAATCGATCACAAAGCTTATGCCTCAAGTTTCCTTTTGTCTATCCTTGCACAACCTAGTACGATGTGTCAGAACGGACAAGTCTCTGCAACCATTCGTACAACAACTTTGTCAACTACACTGTTCATGACCCGGCCGAAAGCATGTCTCCCAAAAGTCAGACTCCCAAAGCCAATCAGTGAACGCCACGTGTAAAGTATCCTGCCATGCATTTAATGCATAGGGTATAAATAGGAAGTTCACCCCTTCATCTGAAGGTGTGCTTCATCCTTGAACTCAATATAGAAACCCTTGTTTTCTATTTCTCTTAATCCCCTCTCTCTCTGAATTTCTTGTGCAATTATCTTAGTGTTTCTTAAGTTTGTTTAGATTGAGTCTGTCTTAATCTTATTCCGCAACAAACTTGTAAATTGTATTTTGATTTATCAATAAACAATTTATTAAACTTTAAATTATGTGTTTGTATTCAACCCCCCCCCCTTCTACAAACTTGTTTAGCACCTTCGGGACCAACAAGTGGTATCAGAGCAGTTTGTTTAAATCTAATAAACAAGATCTTGCTGTATACTCTTCCTTGCTATTCTAAAATGGCATTAAACACAAACACAAACTACTATGATAATGGTTCACTTTCTAAACCTCCTCGATTTAGCAGAGATAACTTTTCTCTATGGAAAAATCGAATGATGCTATTTCTTGAAGGTGCGGATCCTACTATACCTGAATATATAGAAAACGGACCCTATGAACCTGTTAGAATTATAGCTGCGGTTCCCGCTACTGCCACCACTGAAGCTGTCCCTGAACGATATGTCGTTAAGGAAATAAGACAGTGGAGTGATGAAGATAAAAAGAAGGTAGGCATAGATGCAAAAGCAAAGACCATTATTTCAATGGCTCTTCCTGATGAAGTTTTCCATTCCATCATGCATCTGAAAACTTCTAAAGAAATGTGGGAAACCATATGTGTTCAATATGAGGGCACCACTGAAATCCAAGAGACTCGAAAGATTAACTTGGTAAGACAGTATGAAAGTTTCATCGCTGGTAAGAATGAATCTCTTTCTGACGTCCATCAGCGGTTTAACTGCCTAATCATTGACCTAAGAACTGTTGGTAGGACCTATTCTAATTCTGAGGTCCTAACAAAATTCTTGGAATGTCTTCCTTAAAGCTGGGACAGTTATTCAATATGTCTTCAGCTGACAAAAGACTTACATACTCTCTCTTTAAGCACTCTGTATGGAATATTGCTCAACTATGAGCAATCAAATCTTTTGAAGAAAAATCTTGTAAAAGATTCTAAAGACTCCAAAAGTACTCCTGTTGCTTTAGTCTCTTCAGAGATAATTCCATCTCAGCGATCTACTCTCACCATCACTGAGTTAGATTCTGAATCTGAGGATCTATTAGACCCTGATCTTTCAGAGTTTGACGAGTCCTTAGCACTCTTGACAAACTCTTTTAAGAGATTTGCAAGAAAGAGTAACTTCCGAAGAAGTAAACCTCTCTCTCTTACTGAAAAGCCAAAATCAACTCCGGTTGATAAGGCTACTACCACTTGCTATAACTGTGAAAAGATTGGACATTTTGCTAGTGAGTGCAGGTCGAAAAAGGTCTTCAAACCTTCTACCTCAAGAAGATCCAGTGATGACAAATACCATAAGCTGAAGAACAAATATCAAAAGCTGAAAAGCTATCAGCGAAAAGGTAAAGGTCTCATCGCTGAAGAACACGACTGGGCTGAATCAGAAGAATCATCTTCTGATGAAGAAGAAGTCGCTAATCTTTGCCTCATGGATGAGATTAAAGAAGAAGTGGAAGAATCATCTGAACCTTCTATGAGCTACATATCATCTCAGGTATCTATCATTACAAACCCCTCTCTACCTGAAGCTGAGAGAAGTCGCGCTGTTGATGTGCTGACGATTGACCTTTATAATGCCCTAAACGACAAAACTCAAGCTGAGAATAAAAATGTTCATTTAACTCAAGAGCTGGAGAAATGTCATGAAAAGATCAAAGAACTAAATCTTTTAGAAGAAAAGCTGAAAGATCAAGTCATTATAAATGAAATCATCAGTATTGAACGCAAACAAGCCATCGCTGCTCTAAAAACAGAAAAGGCTCATGTTGAAAAATGGTGCAAATCATCAACAAAGATCTCTGAGATAATAAATGCTCAAACTCCTGATAGTGATAAAACTGGTCTTGGTTTTTGGACACCTCAGGACGATCCTAAGGAAGAAAGTTCCTCGCTTAAGTTTGGAACTTTTGTCACCTCTTTCTTTGACACTTCTTATAATCAATTCTATCCCTGTTCTTCTTCAAATCACATCCCTGAGGAAAATTCCAAAGACACTAAGTCTACGAATAAAGGAAAGTCCATTCTCCTTCCTCAGAAGGCAACCAGGAAAGCAAAGCTGAAAGTTCCTTCTAAACCTTCAGCTAAGCAATCCTCTAGCTCTGTGACAGAAATCTTTGATCTCTGTCCTCCAAAGCTGAAGATTGATCTTAAAACCTCGAGATCTGAAGAAATGAAAATTCCTCCCAGATCTCAAGAGAAAAGTCTTCTTGGACCTGGCCCTGCTCATCTTAAACTTGCAAAACCTTCTACTTCTGATCCTAAAACCATTTTCAGATATAGAAAATGTTATCACTGTGGTTTTACTGATCATATTGCAAGTAAATGTCCAACTGCCACTGAAGCTGATATAATAGCTAAAGTGAAGAAAAATGTTTCTACAGCTAAGAAGGTCACCAAGGCTGAAAAATCAACCAAGGTGAAAAATACCACTAAGGTTAAGAAATTAACCAAAGTGAAGATCACCACTGAAGCTGAATCTTCATCAGCTGAAAATACTACTGAACTTACCTTATCCACTAACTCTGAAGGACCCATTGAAAAGTGGGTACCAAACAACGCTTAATCTTCCTTATGGGTGCAGGGATCAAAGGGCATCTGGTATCTTGATAGTGGATGTTCTCGTCATATGACTGGACAAAGAGACCTGCTCACTGAATACAAGGAAGAGAAAGGTCCCTCTGTGACCTTTGGTGGAAATGGTAAAGGATATACCCGAGGGTTTGGTATCCTCAGCAATGGGACAACTACCTTTCGAAGAGTCGCTTATGTAGATGGACTGAAGCACAATCTTCTAAGCATCAGTCAGCTATGTGATAAAGACTATGAAGTACGCTTTACTAAGAAAGCATGTTCAGTGTTAAATGAGAAAGGAAAACTTTCTCTCAGTGGTCATCGCAGAGAAAATGTCTATGTAATAGATATGGACTCTACTATCACTGAAAACTTATGTTTTCTATCTAAAGCCTCTTCTGATGTCAACTGGCTATGGCATAAAAGGCTCTCTCATCTAAACTTCAAAACCCTGAATTCTCTCTCATCTAAGGAACTGGTTTCTGGTCTTCCTCAGCACTCATATGCTAAAGAATCTCTCTGCTCAGCATGTGAAAAAGGAAAACAAACAAAAGCAAGTTTCAAATCGAAACAAGTTTCCTCAGTGACAAGTCCTCTTCAGCTCTTGCATATGGATCTGTTTGGCCCTGTCAACATCCAATCAATAGCTGGAAAGAAATATACACTTGTCATTGTAGATGAATATTCTCGCTACACTTGGGTTATCTTTCTTCGCTGTAAAAGTGATACTTCAGAAGAACTAATATCTTTTGTAAAAAAGATGGAAGTGCTGAACAATCTTACTGTTCGTTCAATAAGAAGTGATCATGGAACTGAATTCAAAAATAGTTCCCTGAACAATTTCTTTGAGAACAAGGGAATCTCTCACAACTTCTCTTCAGTAAGAACACCTCAGCAAAACGGAGTCGCTGAAAGAAGAAACAGAACGATCATAGAAGCTGCTAGATCAATGCTCAGCGATTCTCATCTCCCTACTCAATTTTGGCCTGAAGCTGTAAACACTGCATGTTTTACTCAAAACAGATCGCTGATAATAAAGCGATTTGGGAAGACAGCTTATGAACTTTTTGTTGGAAGGAAGCCTTCTATCAGCTTTCTTCATATCTTTGGTTGTCAGTGCTTTATCTTAAACAACAGAGATCAACTTGGAAAGTTCGACCCAAAAGCTGATGATGGAATATTTCTAGGATATTCCTCCATCTCCAAAGCCTACAGAGTTTTCAACAAGAGAAGACAAACCGTAGAAGAAACAATTCACGTCACTTTTGATGAAACTCGCTCAGCGAACTCCAAACCAATCGCTGACAATGAAGAGTTAAATGCTTGGATGCTTTCTCACTACAGAGAAACTGAACCTTTCTTCTCAAACCATCAGCATTCAGATCCCCCAGTCGCTGATGATGATCCAAACATTATACATCCTACCGCTGAATCCAAATCATGGGTGTCAGCCGAACCTCTAAACACACTCCTACCATCAAATCTGCCTTCGTCTGAAAACCTCTCCAGTGAATCTACTCAACAGTTAATCGCTGATGAACCTCAATCGTCCTCATCAGTAAACATTCAAATTGTTGATCCAACCTCTGAGTTAAGCAATAATGCTCCTGCTCAGCGATGGACCAAAGATCACCCAATAGATCAAATTCTTGGTGATCCAGATGCAGGTATTCAGACACGACGAAGCTCAGGTAATATCTGTCTCTTTGTAAACTCTCTCTCCTTAATAGAACCAAAGAAGACTGATGATGCCCTCAGAGATCCAAACTGGGTCAGCGCTATGCAAGAAGAGCTGACTGAATTTTCTCGAAACAAAGTTTGGAATCTCGTTCCTAGACCATCTGATAAAACTGTAATAGGCACCAAATGGGTGTTTAGAAACAAGTTAGATGAACATGGAACTGTAACCTGCAACAAGGCTCGACTTGTTGCTCAGGGATACAGACAAGAGGAAGGCATAGACTATGATGAAACCTTTGCCCCTGTGGCCAGGCTCGAAGCAATTCGACTATTCTTAGCTTATGCAGTCTATAAAGACTTCATCGTGTATCAAATGGATGTAAAATCAGCGTTTCTAAATGGAAAGCTGAATGAAGAAGTCTATGTAGAACAACCACCAGGGTTCTATGACCCTAAGCATCCAAATTATGTTTATAAATTGGATAAGGCTCTCTATGGTCTAAAACAAGCCCCTCGTGCTTGGTATGACACTCTCTCATCTTTTCTTATCTCTGAAAATTTTGAACGTGGCAAGATTGATAATACGCTATTTTTTAGAAAGATAAAAGGTCATATAATTCTTGTACAAATATATGTCGATGACATAATATTTGGTTCTACTAACCCATCTCTGTGTACTCGCTTCGCTGAAAGAATGAAGAAAGAATATAAAATGAGTATGATGGGTGAGCTGACATATTTTCTTGGTCTTCAGATTAAACAATCTGACAAAGGTACTTTTATCAACCAAGGTAAATATGTTAAAGATATGCTGAAGAAGTTTGATCTTACTCAAACTTCAGCGATGAAAACTCCTATGGCACCACCCCTGACACTTAACAAAGATCCTTCTGGAAAACCTGTTAATGTCACTGCCTATAGAGGAATGATAGGCTCTCTGTTGTATCTCACAGCAAGCCGACCTGACATCATGTACTCTACTTGTTTATGTGCACGCTATCAATCTGAACCCAAGGAATCCCATCTGATCGCTGTAAAGCGAATTTTCAGATATCTGAAAGGAACTCCTAACCTCGGTCTTTGGTATCCCAAAGACTCAGGGTTCGATCTAACTGGTTATTCTGATAGTGATTTTGCAGGATGTAAACTTGACAGAAAGAGTACCACTGGTGGATGTCAACTCTTGGGAGGAAAGCTGGTAAGTTGGACAAGCAAGAAGCAAAATTCTGTGTCCACTTCCACAGCTGAAGCTGAATACGTAGCCGCTGGAAGCTGTTGTTCTCAAATCTTATGGATGAGAAATCAACTGTTAGATTATGACCTTCAGTTATCAAAGATTCCTATCTATTGCGACAACACTAGTGCTATCGCTATAGCAAATAATCCTGTGCTACATTCAAAGACAAAACACATAGAGATCAGATATCACTTTATCAGAGATCATGTGATGAATGGTGATATTGAACTTCACTTTATTCCTACTGACTTTCAGCTTGCTGATATATTCACCAAACCTCTTGATGAAACAAGGTTTAAACTTTCTCATCAGTGAGCTTGGAATGTTGAACCTTGAAGAATAATTCTTCAGCGTTCATGCATTGTGTCAGTAATCAAAAGTTCCCTTTCATCATTCTCTCTGATAAATATTCTGACTCTCAGGTATGGTTTCTCAATCCCTACAACTGAATCCTCATCCAGTTAAGATATTTGTTAAAATATAAATCTTAATCATTGAATCTTTCTTCAAATGATTAAAAGCTTTTTGAATTTAAATTTATCACTGATATTTATATTCAGTGATCCTTTTAAAAGAAAATCTATCCCTATCTTTTCATAAGGGATACTTTCAAAAAGAAAATTCTATTGCTGATATTTTTTCTTAAGTAAAAAATTCAAAACGGACAAATGAACAGTCTCTTTCTTAACTATGACGTCATTTGAACCGACAATCCACGACATGCCTTTTTCTGACACGTTCGTCCGTTGTTCTTCTATCCAATCACCTTCGTGGGACGTGTCCATGTCATGATGTGCATTTGTTTTCCCGCTTCTCTCACACTCTCTCTCCTCCTTCTCACATATAAAAGGAATGTTTTTTCCATTCTATCAATTTACGTTTTCTGGAAATACTTTCTAAGCAAGAATACTCTCTCAAGCATTCTAGCATTCTCAAGCTTTCTGCATCATCCTCTTCAAGATCAACAGGTTATTCTTGATTTCTTATCTTAAATATTTTCACATAAACCCCATTTATGGGTTTATAAGACTCAAATCTCATAAAATCATTTTTTTGATTTTATTCTTTAAAAACCATTCTATTCTTTATTCAAAATTAATGGTTTTTCTTCTTATTCTTGAATCTTGTTCTAAGATAAACTGTTTTTCTCTAAAAATATGTTGATTTCCTATGTTTCTTTCCCCAAATAGAAACTAGCAAATCTTCTTTATTTTACGACTAAACCCTTTCTTCTACTCGTTTATGTACTCAAACAGAATGACTCAATCTGCACTTATCGCCTCTAAGAACGTCAAGTTCGCCATCATTGATTCTGAACTTCCAAAGAACAACCATCTTGCTCGCCTTGAATTTGATGGTGTCAAATACCCACATCTGGTGGAAGCTGCAACATTTCTAAGACAATCCTGCATTGCCTATGCTATCACGGTGGATCCCACACCTTCGAAAGCTCTACTCCAGCAATTCTGGTTTACCGCTGAAGAAACCTCTCTCACCAACAAGAAGGGTGAACAGGTTCCTGCTATATCCTTCAGCACTCAACTAGGCTCAGGGATGATGACTGCCCTAGGCCTGAGGAAAGCCCTGCGTTTCCCCGACAAATCCAGGAATGGATTTGACGCCCTGCCAACTGACGCTGAACTCATCCAATTCCTGGATGCCATGGAATATGCTTGGGAACCCAAACCAAGGACTACAATTCCCAACAAGAAGCTGACTCTTGTGAAGAAGGCACTGATGCCTTCCCAGCTCAACTACGTCTTCTCACACATCATTCAGTGTATGAGTGGGAAGAGTGGGTCACTGGACCAAGCCAGCAAGATTCAGGTCCAGATGGCTTACTCAGTGATCACTGGGAAAAATTTCGACTACGCAACAGCTATCTTTGACGACTTGAAGTCAAAGATAGAGAAGACCGAGAGGGATCCCAAGATTCCCTACGTACACTTCATCTGCGCGTACCTGAAGTTTCGCTACCCTACCACTTACCCCACCAACTCGGATGCATCTTTTCCGAAAGTAGGTTAGAGATCACTGGAGGTCAAGACGCTCCCCAACGAGGTAAGTATTTCTCAACTTCGCTCTCGTCTCTCTCTTCTCACTTCTTCGTCTTCAGCGACCACGCAGAAGGTTCCTTCTTCTGCTATCCCTGCCGCTATCCCTTCCAAACGACCATCAACTGGCTCCCTTGGTCCTTCGAAGAAGGCCAAGGTAACCAAGGAGAAAGCTACTTCTAGCTCAATACCTAAGGATGTTTCTCTACAAACTTCCTTAGATGATTTCGTGGGTCTCTCCTCCACATCCTCAGCTTAAACCACTTCAACCGTGCCAGCGATCTCGGTCGCTGTCACAACAACAGTGACAAAACCTGCGGTAACTACCCCTATCCCTACATCTTCTATCCCCATCTCTAGTCCCCCTATTTCTTTGGTCTCTACCACTCCTCAGCTTGGACCAATAGGACCTGAACATCATTCTTTTGAGGAATGTTTACAATTCTACAAAATGTTTGATAATTCAGGTAATCCTATAACCTTATACACTTCTCCCAATTCACCATATAAGCCTGGTTCTGAAAAATTAACTTATCTTTCAGGTCCTAGTCTGGCGACTGTTGACACCAATGTCAACAGTTTGAGTTCAAAGGTGAATTCTCTCTCTGCTTCTCTCAACAACACCACCAGCGCTGTTCAAACAGCTGGTGATGCATTGAAGACGCTGACTGCCACCTGCGCCTCCAAAGCTGATCTTTCTCACATCGCTACTGTTCAGGAAGCGATTGTCAAAGTCAGGGAAGAATCCAAGCAGCAGTATGATGATCTGTCTGCAAAGATCGATGCCTGTACTACGACTCTTCAGCAAATCCTCGACAAGCTGAATGCACCAGCTCCAGTTCCTGCTCCATCATTTACAGAAGATGATCGTTCAGCCCTGACCATAGCTGTGGAATTCATTCACCTAGCTACGTCCGACATCCCTGCACTTGAAGGACGACTCACAGGTCTGGAGGCTGAAGTCCAGAAGCTGGTTACTGCAACAACTTCATCTCCAAAAGATCTCTCCCTTGTTGATAATGACAAAGAGGGGGAGAAGACTGCTGAAGAAAACACGGATGCTGAAGTTTGTGCTGAACCACCGAAGGAAACTCCCTCTCAGGTTGAGGGGGAGATAGTTGCTGATAAAGCCCCTCCCACCATCGCTGAAATAGTCGATGATGAAGAGGAAGATGAAGATGATGATGAAGAACTTGATCTTGAAGATCAAGTGGATGACTCTCATCAAGATGATGATGATGACGATGAGGAAGATCCATCTCTCTGGTGTTCTTCAGCCGTCACATCATCAGCGATAGCTTCGAAAGAAGTTATCCAAGCAGGGGGGAGACAAGGATCATCTTCAGGAACCCCTTCCCAAAGCAAAGGTGTATCTGCTAAGGAAACCCTGATGATGATCTCACTACCTGAGGAGAATCCTTCTCAGGTATGCCTTACTCTTGTTCCCTTATCTTTCTATAAAAATCCTACCCCTGTTTCTTTCTAGCCTTTATCTCTCTTCTTTCCTTAAAAATAATCTAACTTCTTTTTCATTTTCTGACCAGACAGTTCTCTCCCCTGCTTAAGGGTTCTGAACTACAAATAATTCCAGCTACTATCGCTGAAGAAATAATCCCAATCTCTATCGCTGAGATTGATGAAGAAGAAGAAGAAGATTCCCTGCTCCATCCAGGAAGGCCCTCTCGACCATCTCGTTGGTCAGAGGAAGTGATAAAGAAAAGAGGTGAAATGATCGCTCAACTAGAAAGTCAATGGCTGAAAATTCCTCTTCAAACATCCTTCTCAGAGCTCGACTTCCTCACTGATGCTGAACGAGAAGAATCTGCCAAAGCTGAGAAACTGTTCGCTGAATGCAGACGAGATGCTCAACTCGCTTTAAAGATTCAATCTTCTCAAGTCAAGGACAAGAAGCTGAAAAGAAAGCCTGTGGAAGTTCAAGCTGCACTGCTGAAAGAAATTGAAGAGGAACGCTCCAAAGAACAAGAGATCAACGATAAGTCTATCGAATGGTGCAAACAGAAGATGGATTATCGCTCTAATCTTCTTCCAATAACAGCCGTGACTATCTATGGTCGCAAGAAGAAGGATCAACTCTCAGTGACCATGGAGATTACCAGAGAGGATGGAACTCAAAAAGCTATGTACGTTTCCAAACTTGAAGGTTTCGGGTTTACAGAGTGGATAGAATTCTGGGATGCGCTGAAGAAATCAAAATCTACATACAGAGGCTACGTTGAAGGACTTCTTAAAGCTCTCATCAACAGAGTCACTTCTGTACTGAATCTGCCATCTCCTATCCCTCCCAATCCCAAGAAACTCTAGAGAAAAATTGGATCCTCCTCCTCTGAAGACGTCGCCATCATCAGGAATGAAACTTCTATCAAATTTTCAAGAGATGCACTGTTTGGTCCTCCTCCTGATCTTTCAGTTCTGGATTTATCTCTGCCTCCTGGTGGTCCTTTCCAAGCTGGTCAAGTAATTGACAATCCTTATGGAATATTCTTCAGAGATGATGATGAGGAACTCAGATTTCAAAGAGTCTCTGAGATTCCTATATGTCCTCTGAATCATCTCAAGGATCTCTTATGCTTATGGTGTGACTTCTTCCCTGCTGCTGAGAAAATCAAAGAAATTATCAGCCAAGAATCCTTGGAACGAAGACAGAAAGGAGAAGAAATACCTGAGTATATGATAAATCCTCCTAAATCTTCTTATAGCTGATAGATTAGTTTTCTCTTCTGTAATCTATTAGTTGTACTTACAGTAGTTAGTTATTTACTTGTAATTTTCATTCCTTGTAATTCTCTTCTTGAATTAATGAAATTTCAGTAAAGTACTTAACTTCATCAGTACTGTAAAAGATCCCTCAAAATAGTAATTGGGACATGTATGTTACGAGTCCTGATTATTCCATCATTTTGAATCATAAAGTAATTTTCTTCAGTTACTTTGTCATTATCAAATAGGGGGAGATTGTTGATCCAAACTCTCTCAGTGATTTGATAACGACCCTCTTCTATACTTAGTGAAAATTACGTTTTAATATGTATTAGTGTTTCACCATCAGCGATCAGACTGAGTCTGTTCAGTTATCTCTGATAGTCTTTCTTATAAACATTTATATGTATTAGTGTTTCACTATCAATGATCAGACTGAGTCTGTTCAGTTATCACTGATAGTTCCTAAAGTAAACAGCCAACGTAATCCCTGAAGACAAGCCTCGCGTCAACAGATGTTCATAGCTGAATCAAAGACGAAGCTGCTGAACAAAGAGAAGTCTACCAGTGATCTGATGCGGATATCAGTGAAGCAAAGACAACTCTACTTATACGCGAAGGAACATGAGAAAAAGCTTCAGCGATAGCTGAACCTCTTTATCTCTGAACTTAGAGATACTCAGCGATCAATCGATCACAAAGCTTATGCCTCAAGTTTCCTTTTGTCTATCCTTGCACAACCTAGTACGATGTGTCAGAAAGGACTAGTCTCTGCAATCATTCGTACAACAACTCTGTCAACTACACTGTTCATGACCCGGCCGAAAGCATGTCTCCCAAAAGTCAGACTCCCAAAGCCAATCAGTGAACGCCACGTGTAAAGTATCCTGCCATGCATTTAATGCATAGGGTATAAATAGAAAGTTCACCCCTTCATCTGAAGGTGTGCTTCATCCTTGAACTCAATATAGAAACCCTTGTTTTCTATCTCTCTTAATCCCCTCTCTCTCTGAATTTCTTGTGCAATTATCTTAGTGTTTCTTAAGTTTGTTTAGATTGAGTTTGTCTTAATCTTATTCCGCAACAAACTTGTAAATTGTATTTTGATTTATCAATAAACAATTTATTAAACTTTAAATTCTGTGTTTGTATTCAACCCCCCCCCCCCTTCTACAAACTTGTTTAGCACCTTCGGGACCAACAAGAAGAAAATTAAAGTTTGTATTGATATGAAATCTTATTTTGAGGGGGAGATAAGTGAAGAAGCTGAAATAAAGTAGTAACTACATCAGAAACAGAAAAGAAGATAACAGCAGACACTGAATCAAGAAGAACTAGTAATTGCAGAAAGTTTTGAAATTATCATAAAGACCCTATGCTGAAGAACTTAACTTCTCAGTTTTGAAAAGTTAAGTTAGGGGGAGATTGTTGGGTCTGAAATATGCCAAACATGGTTACTACTTCTAGTTCAACATGGTTACTACTTCTGAAGTTAATATTCATCATGGTTACTACTTCTGTGATTAATACTTCTAGTTAATGCTGCTAGAAGAAAACAGTTAATACTTCTAGTTAGTACTTCTGTTATTAATGCTGCTAGTTGATGGTTAATGTTGCTCAACAAGATTAGTACTACTAGTTCAAAGTTAGTACTGCTTGAAGATATTAATGTTGCTGAGCATGGTTAGTACTGCTCAGAGTATTAATGCTGCTGAAGAATAATGTTGCTTATGTGATAAAGAATTCGCATGGAAGGATGACAGCTGGATTGACTGAAGATTATGGAAAGCTTGGAGATAATGATAGAAGATATTCTGAAGATATTTTATTAATTGTAATTAGCTTTTATCTTCAGTATATATATAGTATTGTTTAGAATAGTTAGATAACTTTTGAGAATAATTATTCATTCTAAGTTCTAGAGAGAATCAACCTCAAGGCATAGATCCTAATTCTAGAGAAGAAGAATTCGTCTTGAAAGAGCTTGTTTTTCAAGATTGAGGTTGAGTGTGTAATCTTGTGATTCTAATTCATTCAATACAAGTTTACAAGTTGTTGATCATATACTGTTTTGTTTACTGTTACATTGAATATCAAAGTGTTATTCCGCAACTTCTTTGATATTAGTTTCTGAGAATTTATTCTTGTTGAGAAATTGATCCTGACACAGGGGGAGTAAAAAGGTAATAACTTCTGATTATTTCTGATCAGAACTCGTACTTTAACTGTTTTACTGCTTTTTGTCTTTTCAACTTGAGTGAATAAATTTGCTTTGACTTGACCTAAGACTTTTTCAGAAGTTTGAGAGAAGCTTACAAGATCATATGACTTTAAGCTTAGCTTCATGAGATTTAAGATTGCACGTCAAGGTACAATTCTACATCTTAATCTCATATATGGTTGAAAGAAGGAAAACTTTCAATCATTGAAAACATCATTCTAAAACGTTCAAATCACTTCCCGATTCTTCAACCAGATTTTATAATTCGGAAGTGTAACTTTAAATGTTTTCTTATTCAATTGAGCTTTAACTGCTAAGTTGAACCATTTTAAGCATTATATGCTTCATAGGAAAATATGGGATCAGTGTGTTAGGATTAACACAACTTCAATGGAATCACATGAACCAGTGATTTCTACCCAAGAAGTTAATCCATAGTGATTGGGTGTGAGGAGTCAAAAGAAATGAGTGTTGAATGAGTGATGAGGTATCATGAAAAAGAGAGTTCGGTTAACAGTGAGCTAAATAATTAAAAGAAAGAGGGTGTTAGAACAGAGTTAAAAGAATATCAGAACTCTGCACCAACTACTTTCTGAGTCGGGCATCCACATTTCTAGTGTTTCACATTTCATTGGTGAACATTATTGAAACAAGCGACTAGCCCAAGCCAACTCTTGGAATTACCCCACCATCTACTCATTTTCTTCTTAAAAGGAAAATGTTTTATTTTTAAAGGGGACGCAACACATTTACTATCTGATTTTCATTTGGAAAATCTGGATATTGAAAAGAAGGAAGTCTGCCCCACCTTCGCACTTCACTCATGCACATTGAGTCTGTGTTTAACTTACTGTTGTCTCAGTGGTTTACACATTTCGAGCCTTATAAGCGATCATCAAGTGCTTACTTTTTTCTATCACAAGCACCAGCACACAAGGAATTAGTTTCTTTGTCAAAACGTTTATAGAAACTGCCTTTGTGGTGTTTCGATGATTAAATGGAAGCCCTGGGGGAGTCAACATCAAACAGCTCCTTTCCAATGTGTATTCGTTACACACAGTGACTTAGTGTTACTGACAGGCGTTTCTAACTGATTTGTTTATTGCTACAGGTATTACATGACTATTTTGTTTGGATTTGCAAAAATCTGGATGAATATCTATTGCAGTGACGAATCAAAGGCTCCAACTGAATGACATTTCTTGAACATCAGACTTTGATGAATTCGTTGCTCAATCCATCAAAAAGAGGGGGAGAAGATCTACCCAAGAAATGGAGAAGAGTCAACTAAGTCACATGTTTCAAGAATCACGTCCAAGATTGAATTCTTCAAGATCAAAGTATTCTGAAGATATGCTGATTCGAAAGAAATTTCTTTGCAGATACTTTGTTGAAGCAATTCGGAGCTACAACTGAAGATAATTTCTCCCCATGAACTGAAAGAGATAATCTACATCTTTGGGGGAGTTTACTATATCTTGAAGACTAAGAGAGAGATGCATCTTCAGTGCTGAAAAAGAGAAGATCGTATTGCTAAATCATTTGAGTAATGATCTTGATCCAAAGGGGGAGATTGTTAGAAAACAGTCTCATTGGATTCAAGATCATCCAATACGAAGATCGCCATCCGAAGCTAAAAGCTGACAAGTCACTCTCAACAATAGTCTAGGGTCCAAAATGTAATAATAGTCAAAGTTAGTTTGCTTTAATTATATTAGTTTTGTTATTATATTAGTTTTAAATATAATATCTAGATATTAGATATCTAGATATTATTAGTTGGTAGAAGTGTGTTGAAGAAGCTAAGTGATATAATATATATATACCACCATCTCTTGCTTGTAAAGGATATAAAATGAGAAGATGAGAAAATAGGACACAAAAAGAAACATCAGTCCATCAAGAACACAAAGAGAGAAAGTGAGCTTAATCAGATCAATACCAACCTTTGTAATCCGCATTTTGTAATAGAAACAGGTTGGTAATCTTATATATCTGTTGTTTGATTTATCTGGTAAACGATCACGGACTAACACCTTCTTCTTCTTAGCTTTCGGAGTTTCATCCTCCAGACCCTCTTTTGATCGCTTCGAACGTCGTAGCCCTTTCACCAAGTCATCATCCTTTGGCGATGGCATTGCCTTCTTCAAATATTTCTTCATGCTTCTTCTTCACTGCTGCAATGTTAGAACAAATAAAAGGAGAAAATATGGGGAAACAGAGGGTAATGTATGAGAGTGATAACCGAAAAATGGTTATCACTTTGGCTTTTTGGGGAAACCGAAAAGTTGGTTTTTGGAATTACAAAAGAAAAAGAAATTGGAAAGATGTTTTTGTTATCTTGTTTTTGGCCAAAACCGGCGATGGTATTACTTAAGAGAAGAAAGAGAGTTGATCTAATACGCTAGGTTATCATCAAGATTCTTTACTTTTTGCTTGATAAGACAACTTGCAAAAGTAAAAGATGCCCATGCTTTTTGTCCTTTCATTTTTCCCACATAATACATATAAAACAGCTGGAATCATTTAGCTTGAATTTATCTCACAAAGTTATCTGAATATTTTTAATATTAGATTAAAAATATAACTTTTCTTGCTTATCGGGTCCCACATGGATCCGATGTTGTAACAGATGCTGCAGCATCATCTGATACTTCAGAATTTGCACAATCTCACAAACTTTAAACATACCAAAATTAAATAAAAGGACATTATATACATATGTACAATTGGACTATTTTTGGGGGCTCCCCAAAATCATGGAATCAGAGTGGTTAAAGTTGTACTACAGAAGAGGATCATGTGGGTACAGTTGTGTTCAGAAAAGTTTTTACTCTTTGTCCATTAACTTTGAATGAGGCTCCATTGTTTAGATCAATGAGTTCTACAACTCCATATGGAAAAATATTCTTGATTTCAAAAGGTCCGGTCCATTTTAACCTTAATTTTCCAGGGAAAAGTTGAAGTCTTGAGTTGAACAACAAAACATTTTCACCAACTTTGAAATCCTTGTGCATAATCCTCTTGTCATGCCATATTTTGGCTTTATCCTTGTAGATCTTGGCATTCTCATAGCATTGATTTCTAAGTTCTTCCAATTCATTGATTTGAAACTTTCTCCTTTCACCTGCATCATTAACATTCATGTTAAGTTCTTTAAGAGCCCAAAATGCTTTGTGTTCAAGTTCTAATGGCAAGTGACAAGCTTTTCGAAAGATAAGCTTGTAAGCAGACATTCCAATTGGGGATTTATAGGCAGTCCTATAAGCCCAAAGAGCATTATCTAGTTTAAATGACCAATCCTTTCTTGAAGGTTTGACCACTTTCTCTAGAATACTCTTGATTTCCCTATTTGAGAAATCTGCAAAGCCATTTGTTTGTGGATGATAGGTTGTAGCAAGTCTATGACTTATGTTGTATTTTTCCAAAACTCCTTTCATCATGTTGTTCACAAAATGGGTGCCTTCATCACTAATTATGGCTCTAGGGGTCCCAAATCTTGTGAATATGTTTCTGTGAAGGAATTTCACTACTGTCTTTGCATCATTGCTATGGCAAGCTATTACCTCTACCCATTTAGAGATATAATCCACAGCTACCAAGATGTACTGACAGTTTCAAGATATGGGAAATGGTCCCATGAAGTCTATTCCCCATTGTTAGAGCTATTTTGATAGTTAAATAGAAGTTCAGGGTATATTATGTCATTTATTCAATCTTGTAAGCTTGTTGGGCCTAAAAGCCCATAAGCCCATTAGGCCTGCGAGCCTACGTATTTAAAGTTATTTCTATTTCATTTGTTAGTTTAGAAATTCATTATTCAGTTTTCTAGTCATTAGGTTTACATATCCTTATCAGAAATTCTCTCTGTAAACCTTAACCCTTTGAAGTATTATTAATCATATGACTAGTTGCTGTGGCCTATAATCTGTTCATCATTGTTCATATTTACTTGTGATTGCACTGCACTGGGATCTACATTTGGTATCAGAGCAGATAGGCAAAAAGGTTTGATCCAGTAAAAAGGTTTGTCTGAAACCCTAAGATCAATTACTTGTGTTAATTGCTTTACTTGCTTTTATTGATTGTTAATGTTTGCTTTGTGTTATCTGTTTTTGGAAAAACAGTAAGATTTCTTTTTGGTCGACTAATTTTCTGGAAATCTTTTGTTCTATCGATTAATTTTCTGGAAATTTTTTGTTCGGTCGATTAAGTTTCTGGAAATTTCTGTTCGGTCGATTATTATTAGGGTTAATTTCTGTTCGGTCGATTATTATTAATGCTTATCGGTCTATGTGCACATGGTTACTGTTGATTGTTGATCGGTTGAATCGATTCTTGTTTGATTTGTCTGTGTTTATTTCGATCGAAGGATCTGGGTTTGGTTTTGATCGAATCCCAGAAATTCTTCGGGTTCTTCGGTCGATTCTTCGTGTTCTTCGGTCGTTTGTGATTATCGATCTTATCTTCTTTTTTTGTGTGTTTATCGCTTTAATTGTCTTTCGACCTGGGCCCTTCGACCGGATACTCGTATATCCGATCTTACACCTTCGACCGGATATGTGTATCCCCGGTCTTACACCTTCGACCGGATACGTGTATCCCCGGTCTTATACCTTCGACCGGACACTTCTATCTTCGGTCTTACACCTTCGACCGGATACGTGTATCCCCGGTCTTATACCTTCGACCGGATACGTGTATCCCCGGTCTTATACCTTCGACCGGATACTTCTATCTCCGGTCTTACACCTTCGACCGGATATGTGTATCCCCGGTCTTACACCTTCGACCGGATACGTGTATCCCCGGTCTTGTCATTCGACCGGATACCTGCTTACTCCGGTCTTTCCTTCGACCGGTATCTTGCATACTCCGGTCTTTCATTTGACCGAATATTCTGTTAGACCAAGTGTTTCTGTGTTTCTTCTTGTTATTATATTTGGATCATCCTGCTTGCCTAACGATTATTACAGTGCTCTTAAGTTAAGAAGTAAAGATGAACTCAAGGGATGCTCTAGCTATCGGTTCTGACAAAAAGCCTCTGGTGCTCTTTCGGGGAGAGTACCCTCAGTGGCATGACCGATTTATGAACCTCATAGAAGCAAAATCCAACTATGAAGAAATATACAAATGCCTGACTGAGGGTCCACAAGATTGGCCAATGAAAGTGGTACCGGGAAACCCAGCTGAAGGATGGCCAGAGCGACAGATACAGAAATCTATTGGTGATTTTACTAAGGAGGAAAAGGAAATGTACGAGGCAGAAAAGCTTGCAAAATCTTACCTTCTTCAAAGTCTACCGAATGACATCTATGATTGTATAGATAGCTTCAAGGATTCATCGAAAAAGATGTGGGACCAAATAGAGAAGATGATGATGGGAAGCCACATCAATAACCAGCTAAAGGTGACCAACTGTATCACCAGATATGATGGGTTTAAAGCAAGAAAAGGTGAAACGCTGACGGAAACCTACGAGAGGTTTAATATGCTTCTATATGATCTTCAGAAAAATAAGATCACAAAGACGAACACGGAAAACAACATAAAGTTTATGAACAACTTATAGCCTGAGTGGAAACCGTTCGTCTCCCATATACGCCACACTCAGACCCTGGAGAAGTTGTACCTTCACGAACTCTATGAAATGCTGCTCCAAGACGAAGAAGAAGTGATGGAGCTGATTGGAAAAGCAGAGTAAAAGCCAGCAGCTGATCAATTAGCACTCGTATCTGAGAGAAGAGGCAAGTCCGTCAGCCGATCATCTGGAAAAGAGCCCATGCTGAGTGATTCAGAACCTGAAGATCCCGATAGCGACTCGGATCCAGAACTTGCCAAGATGAAAGAAGCAATGGTGTTTCTCACCCAAGCATTTCAAAAGAGGAAGTTTTTTAACAAGTCCTCCAACAAGCAAAGAGTCTCTACTCGACGTGATCATCGAGAAAAGTCTGAAGGTAATAGTCGCTTTGAAGTTGGTAAGAAGTCTGACAAGAGAAATGACGAAAAGCCGAAAGACGAGCCGATCAAATGCTACAACTGTGGTCGGTTAGGTCATTTCGCCAAAGAATGTCGCAAACCAATTGTGCGCAACGCCGACTACTACCGAGCCAAGCTGCTTATTGCCAAAGAAAAGGAAGCCGGGAAAGCACTAATGGCTGAAGACGATTACTGGTTGCAAGTGTCAGATGAAGAACCTGAGGATGCTGAAGCTCATTTGTGTTTCATGGGCAACCATTCATCACCATCCGACACTGATGAAGAAGATGGCAATGCTCCTTGCCAGGTATGTGCCCCTTTTCATGAAGCTTTACTTGATCAAATGCAACTCTCAATGCACAAACTTGATTCTTACAAGCTACTCTTAAAAGAAGAAGAACAACTTCTCTCATCTTTAGAAAATCGTGTCACTAAACAGTCTGATTTTATGGAAAAATAAAGCTTAGAAATATCTAGCTACCTGTGCACGATTTCTAATTTAAGAGAAGAGAATGTGAGTTGTTCAACAGAGTCACAAAAGCTAATGACCAAAGTAGATGACCTGACCGATGAGCTACGTACGCCTGAGACCGAGAAAATTGATTTGTTAAATCAAAATGTGGCTTACAAAAATGAGAACATAAGGTTATCTAATCAGTTAAAGGAGATGGAAAAGAAGCTTTATAGACTTGGGCAATCTCAACAAACGTTACATCCCACGATGTACGCATCTGAATTTCTTGGATTAGATAAGACCTATCCAGAATACAAAATAAAGTGGACCAAAATTGAGGATGAGGATTGGGAAGAAGATGAGTTAAGAAGGGAGACCTCTACAAAAATGAGACTTCCTTTTGTTTATGATTCTTTAAATGCTTCTTACAACGAGGAAAAACCTGTTTTTCTATCAAATGACTACTTTAGAAGCTATACTCAAGCTGAACTAGATACTAAAACCGTTCAAAATGAGGAGGACCAACCAGACCATAAAGTCTATGTTCCACCTCTGATTTTAGAAAGAAAAATTGTTCAGCTAGAAGAGTCGTTTGAACAAGAAAGAGACAGATTTCAAAAGGAAAAACAAGAACTTTTGTCCCAAATTGAGTGCCTCTATTCCACTAAAGAGGAAAATGTGTCAGTTAAGGAGAAAGAATACCTTCAGACAGAAATAAAGAGGTTAAATTCACAACTGGTTGCTTTGGCAGCAGATCGCCTGAAAGAGCAACTTCACAAGGCTGAACCTTTAGCTAAGTCTTCAACTCTCCAAAGTGAGAATACTCATCTGTTTGAAAATTCTTATCCTGCCTCCGATACATATTCCTGCAAAGCTTTTATGGGTTACTCGTCACCAATCATTTCAAATAAGAGAAAAGAGCCTCATGTTTTTGAAACGGATCAGTGTTCTGATTGTAAAAATGCTTCCGCAAATGATCCTCTCTTAACAAACTCTTCTGCTGTCCTGAACTCCTCAAGCGATCAGGTCCTTTCTGATGAGGAACTAGAATTTTCCGCATTCTTGAATTCTGAGGTGTGCTTAAATAGTGATTTGAGCAAATTTGATTTTAATCCTTCTCTACCTAGCCATGTTGATTTTTTAAATGAGTCATGTGAGCCTCCGGTTAAATTTTATAAGGGTGAATGTTCTACATCTGCCCCGCAAAAACCTTCTATGAACAATTCTTCAAAATCTTCCAAGTCTAAATCTAAAAGGCGTTCACAGAAGAAGAAAAAGACCGGTCGCTCTTAAAAATCACAATCTTCAATTTTCAAATCCTCTGACTATGGGTTTAACGGCATTTCAGATACGTATGGTCAGCGGAAAGAAGTGAAATATGCTTGGGTAGCTAAGAAGTCAAAAGAGAGCTCGGCAACATCAGAATTAGTTTATCCTGTCTTAAAGTCTAGAAAGAACAATAACAATCATGATGTTTTTATTTCTAAACCTTTAGTTGAATGTAATGGAACTCTTCCTTTAAAAGTTTATTCGATTCCGCAATTACTTCAACTGTCTCATGATTGTTTGTGTTGTTCTTATTGTGGATCAAATGATTTTGTTGATAGTCGTTTTGCATCTGACTGGTTTGGCTCATATCATATTGCTATAATCATTCTCATTGTGATGTTTCCCGTGATCGACAAAGACCCAACTCTAAACGGGTCTCTAAGTCGGGTGTTAAATCTAACCCTAAAGGACCCATTTACGAATGGGTACCTAAAAAGAAATATCCTGTTTTGCAGGACGGTCATGTGTGGTATCTAGATTCAGGTTGCTCCAAGCACATGACCGGAAGAAGGGAGCTTCTCACAAACTTCACCGAGAGGTTTTGTGGGAATGTGCGTTTTGGAAATGATCACTACTCTCCCATCAGGGGTTACGGGGATATTGTCAAAGATAACATCACGATCAATAAAGTCTCCTATGTCGAAGGTCTCGGCCACAATCTCTTCAGTATCGGTCAATTCTGCGACAAGAATCTCGAAGTTACTTTCAAGGCTAAAAGGTGCAGCGTTCGTACTGAGGATGGTAAAGAGATACTTGCTGGAACGCGATGCACCAACCTCTATACGATTGACCTCTCGTCCTTGAAAGCCGACAAGGAAGTCTGTTTGTTGTCCAAAGCATCTGCTGAACAAAGCTGGCTATGGCACCGTCGTCTCTCGCACTTGAACTTCAAGAATATCAACAAGTTGGTGCTCGGTGGCCATGTCAAGGGTATGCCAGATCTAAAGTTTGCAAAAGATCATCTGTGCGCTGCCTGCGAAAAGGGTAAGATGAAGAAGGCGTCTCACAAGCCTAAAGCCGTTCCTAGTACTTCTCGGTCCCTTGACCTAATCCACATGGACCTATGTGGACCGATGCGCGTTCAAAGCATAAATCACAAGAAGTATGTCCTGGTGATGGTTGACGATTTCTCTCGTTACACTTGGGTCCGTTTTCTCCGTTCAAAGGACGAAACTCCCGAGTTGATTATATCACTTCTGAAGAGCATTCAAGTAAGTCTCAACCAAGTAGTTCAGACCATCAGGACGGACAACGACACTGAGTTCAAGAATCAAATACTCACCAGTTATCTCACTTTAGTGGGTATCTCGCATACTTTCTCAGCTTCTAGTACTCCTCAGCAGAATGGGGTGGTAGAGCGACGGAACAGAACTCTTGTTGAAGCAGTGCGCACGATGTTATCTCATTACAAGCTACCACTATTTCTTTGGGCAGAAGCCGTTGCTACCGCGTGCCACACTCAAAATCGGTCTATCATCAACAAGCGGTTCAACAAGACACCGTACGAGATCATCAACAAGCGTATCCCGAACATCAACTACTTTCATGCTTTCGGATGCACCTGCTTTGTCTTAAATGATAAGGATGATCTTGGAAAATTCAGTCCCAAAGCGGATGAAGGAGTGTTTATCGGCTACTCCCAGCACGCCAAAGCTTACCGTGTTTACAACAAACGGACGAAGACCGTCGTTGAGAGCGTAAACGTGACTTTTGACGAGGCCGCCTGATATGGCTTCTGAACATATCAGTTCAGAACCCGCGCTTACTGGTGTGTTAGCATCTGGACAATTTCGTTCAGAGGCTACACAATCCCCAGTAGATTCAAATCATGCGTCTACGTCAAGAGCACATCTTTCTGATTTGGATTTGCTGTTTGAATTCTTTTATGATGACTTATTTAATGTTAAGTCTAATACTACGTCGTGTGACAGGAATACTACTCAAGCACCAGAAGTGACACAAGTTACTGGCCCTACCGACTCTGGTGGTCCATCCTCGCCTGGTGCTCCATCTTCTACTGCCAATGATCAAACTTTCCCGAGCTCAAGTGATAGACATCCTCTTGTTCAAGTTCCTGATGACGGTGCTCCTGAACCGATTCCTGTTTCCGCTCAACTTCCTGAACCGACTCCTGTTGAAGGTGCTCCCGAAGCTACCTCTCCGACAATCCCGGATCTTCCTATCGTTTCATCTCTATCTGAGTCGTTCTCTACTCCTTGTTCGACTCCCACTAAGGAGCTTCCACCTCACAGGCCATCATCCCTCGAGGCAGTTCAGGACTTACCCCCCCGTGGGTATATGGATGCTGACACTTCTCACCAGACATATCAACCTCATCCACACACCACCAAGTGGACTCGTGTACACCCCCTTCATCATATCATCGGTGACCCCTCCACACCAGTTCAGACTCGCTCCACCACCGCGAACGACTGCTTATTTTCCTCGTTCCTCAGTCGTATCGAACCTTCCACCGTCTCTGAAGCGCTGAATGATTCGGACTGGGTAATTGCTATGCAAGAGGAACTCAACCAATTTGAGAGCCTCAAAGTATGGCGCCTAGTTCCCAGACCTAAGAACAAAACGGTGATAGGGACTAAATGGATTTTTAAGAACAAGAAGGACGAAAACGGCATCATTGTTCGGAACAAAGAGCGTCTAGTGGCTAAAGGATATCGCCAGCAAGAAGGAATTGATTACGATGAGACGTTTGCACCGGTTGCCCGCATTGAAGCGATCCGCATGTTCCTCGCCTACACTGCTCACAAAAATTTCCTCGTCTTTTAAATGGACGTGAAATCCGCATTCCTCAACGGCGTTCTCAAGGAGGAAGTGTATGTCTCGCAACCCGAAGGCTTCGTGAGTTCTGAGAATCCTCATTACGTTTACTTTCTTGACAAGGCCCTATACGGTCTTAAGCAAGCACCACGAGCCTGGTATGATGCACTCTCATCTTTCTTAGTCAAGTCTGGCTTCTCTAAAGGTAAAATTGACACTACTTTATTTATTAAAAGAGAGAAGCATGATATCATTCTTGTACAAATTTATGTTGATGATATAATCTTTGGCTCCACGAACCCCAAGTATTGTCAGAACTTTTCTGCCTTAATGAGTAAACATTTTCAAATGAGCATGATGGGGCAAATGAATTTTTTCCTGGGTCTTCAGGTTAAACAATTACAAACAGGAATTTTCATTAATCAATCTAAGTACATCTCGGATATTCTTCGGAAATACCAGATGGAAAAATCTTCATCTATGAAAACCCCATGTCCACTACTCTAAAGCTTCACTCCGATCCTGACGGTAAGGATGTGAATGCTATTATTTATAGAGGTATGATTGGATCTCTGATGTACTTGACGGCTAGTCGGCCTGACATTATGTTTTCGACATTCTTGTGTGCAAGATTTCAGTCGAAACCTAAAGAGTCTCACTTAGCTGCGGTTAAGCGAATTTTTCGATATTTAAAAGGTACTGCTGAGCTTGGTTTGTGGTACCCAAAAGAGACAGGTTTTGAATTGACAGCCTATTCGGACGCTGACCATGCTGGAAACATGTTGGACCGGAAAAGCACGTCGAGTCATGTTCAGTTCTTGGGCGATCGTCTTGTCAGCTGGGCTTCCAAGAAACAAAACTGGGTGTCCACCTCCACCGCCGAGGCGGAGTATGTAGCAGCCGCCAGTTGCTGCTCGCAGGTCATATGAATGCGCACCCAGCTCAAAGATTATGAATTTAATTACTCCAGAATTCCCATCTGTCAGGATCGAATTCTCAACAAGAATTAATTCTCAGAAACAATATCAAAGAAGTTTGCGGAATAACACTTTGATATTCAATGAAACAGTAATCACACACAGTAAATATGAATAACAAACTGTAAACTTGTATTGAATAATTGAAATCACAAGATTATACACTCAACCTCAATCTTGAAGAACGGACTCTTTCAAGACGAATTCTACTTCTCTAGAATTAGGATCTATGCCTTGAGGTTGATTCTCTCTAAAACTTAGAATGAATAATAATCTTCTAAACTATTCTATACATTCTATACATATACTAATCAAAAGATAATTACAATAAATAAAAATATCTTCAGTATATCTTCCATGTATATCTCTAAGCCTTCCATGAATATCTTGACTCTTTCCAGCTGTCATCTTTTCCATTTGGATCTTCAAATCATAAGCAGCACTAACTATGCTCAGCAGCATTAAAATCTTCAAGCAGCATTAACTGTAAGAAGCACTAACTACTAGCAGTACTAACTCAGCTAAGTAGTACTAACTTTGTTCAAGCAGCACTAACTTTGACTAGCAGTATTAATTCTACTGGCAGTAGTAATACTCAGCAGTATTAACCTTGAAGTCTTCTAGCAGTAGTAACTCTGAACCAGCAGCATTAACCATACTTGGTAAATTCTTCAGTTCCCAACAATCTCCCCCTAACTTGACTTTTAGGAAAAGAAGTCAAGTTCTTCAGATGCTTCCAAAATCTTCATTGATCTACTCCAATGTTAGGATCCAGTCCCATACTCTGATTGATAGTTCTCTGAATTAGGTACTTTGCCATTTCTGAATTTGGTGCACAACCCAACTTCTTATTCAACATGGCATGAAGCTTTAGATTTGTGTGATTGTAGACCCTATCCACCAAGTAGTACTCCATGTGAAAAGTATCCAATGCTAGTTCATAGACTCCACTCTTTTCATATAGAGTCCATCCTCTAACAGTTTTGAACACATCTCTGATTAAGTGCTTCACTGCTTCTGGATTGAATAACATGCACAAGTATTCCATGACCAGCTTCACTATAGTTAACCCTGGAGCTGTCAACTGATCTGCATGAACCTTCATCCCTACTTCAAACATTTCTTCCAAATCAGATCTTGAACACTCTCTGACAAGTTTATTCAAGGTGCTATAGACTTCATACTTCTCATCCTTTCTTTTTAATCTGATATACTCCTTGCCATCCACCTCCATAGTGTCCCAATGAATAACTTCAGGAGGTTTGAATCCAACAGGTTCAGCTGAGATAAGCTTTGGAATTTTATCCAATATCACCATGTACATGTTTGCATCTGAACTCTGTGGTACTTCTTCCTGAGTTTCAGCTTTCTTTTCCTTTTCTACTCTGGGCTTCTTGTCAACTCTCTTTCTGTTTGCCATCATTTTGGTTCTCTTTAGAATCCTTTGCCCTTGCTCTATAGTAGCTTCCTTCTTCTTTTCTTCCTTAGCCCTTTCTTCTGATCTAGGACCTTTAGAAGCAATAGACTTAACTCTTTTTATCTTCTTAATCTTCTGAGCTATAGTCTCTTCTTCTTTAATCTCTTCCTTTTCCTTTGTTGGAGTTCCCTCTTCACTTTCAGGGAAGGGTTTATTGATATTTACATCATGCCTCTCCTTGGCTTTCTTTTCAAACTCTACTCTGTCCTTTTCATTACTCTTCAGCTTTCCCATTTCTTTCTCATATAATCCCTTGACCTGATCAAAAGTCATCTTTATGAACATTTCTTTCTTCACACCAATTGCACTCCTCAAGAAAGTTATCATTTTGTTTCTTTCCTGAGTGGCAAGGTGAGTTTGTGAAGGTCTTCTTTTCTTTGCACTTGATTTGGCTATCATAGCCTTTCTCAAGCTTATTGCCCTTTGCTTAGCTTTCTCTGTTTCAAGCCCTTTCTGATAAGCTTCATTTAATTCATTTGCAAGTGCTCTGGCTATTTCTCTGTCTTTCTCCACTTGCTTTTTCTCTGCTTGATCTAACTCTTCTTGCATTTTCTTGGCTAATGATTCATCTGATTCAACCATCTTTTGCCTTTTAGTTGGTTGATCAGCTTCTATCATCTTCTCTTTTCCTTTTCTTTTTGCATCTTCAGCCATTTCTTTCTTTTCTGTTCCTTTTGCTCCCCTTTCATTTATGACCACTCGCTTTGCTTTGGAAGTGTCATTCTTTGCTTTTACCAACATCTCTGCTACTTCAACCTCTTCAGATGTTAATCCTGTTACTGTTGCTTGTGTAGTTTCAGCAGCACTAACCGTTTCTGTTGCTGCCTTTTCTTCAACAATTTCATCCCTTTCTTCAACAAACTCCCCCTCACTTTGTTGATCTATTTGTTCTGAGGTTGAATTCTCCCCCTTTTGGAAGCATTGTCCTCCTTTTTGTTTGCTCCTTTTCTCCTCCTTAGAACAAACTGCTTTCTCTTCTTCCTCTGTACAAGCCTGGTCACCATCTTCTTCAATTTAGCAATCTGGACTTGTTGTGACAGAATTACCAGCTTCATTTCTTCTATCTATTTGCCTTGTTTGATGACATCCAGGTTGATGTTACCCATTGTCTCCATCAATTCATCATAGTTATATTTGTCCTCACCTTCTCCAGGAGTGTTACCCCTTATTGAAGGATCATTGGATCGTTTATCAGTGGATGTCTTTTGCCTAGCAAAAGCACTATCCACTCCCGTGGTTTCTTGGCACCTGGGACCTTTGAATGATTGCTCATTCAAAGTTGCCATGGGGGAGGTCTTATTGATGTTACCACTTTCCTCCTCTGTGCTAGCAGGAGTAGTGGCAGCCTCATCACCCATATGCTCTTCCTCCTTCTCAGAGAGCACCTCCTTGGGGTTGGGAGATACCCCTTTGGTTTCCCTATTGATATTCCCTAATGGAGAATTCTCCCTTAGAAGGCATAAAGGCTTGGGGGTTGATGGTACAAGAAGGGAAGGAGCCTTCTTTACCTGTTTCCTCTTGTATGTTTGGGTGATTGGTGAGGTTGGTTTTTCAAGAAGGGACTGGGGGATAGATTTAGAGTGGGAAGGTTGGGATTGGCTAGCAGTAGGATGGTCTAATGGGGGCCTTGACCCTGCTGCCATACCTTCATTGGTTTGGGACACCACCATCATTGTAGAGAACAATGGGGTGTCAACTCCTTCCGAGTCCCCAGCAGATCTTCTCATATTTGAGAAAACCTTGCCTTTGGGGGGTTTAGGTACATATATTCCAGCAGAATGAGGAATATCTGTCAATTCATGGTTGATTACTGCTTGAACAAACATGGGATACATATAAAAGCTCTTTTTGTTTCCCATGTTTGAAACAAGATCATTGAAAAGCATTTGTGAAAAATTGTACCTTCTGGCAGCGGCCAAACAGACCAAAGCATAAGCAATGGGACTGCTGAACTCACTCCATCCAGTAGTCTTTTTAGAGATGCAATGCATCAAGGTATGAACAAGAAAACGCCATTGGGGTGAGAATTTAGCTTTTGAGAACTTAAAAACACCCAATGGGCCTCCATACCCCATTCTTGTAAGATTAGAGAACAGTTCATCGTTTGGGATAGAAGTTATACCAGAGGCATCGTCTAGTCGTAGACTGATGCGAATAACCTCTTCAGTAACTGTTAGTGGTTTTTCACAGACCCTTGTCTTGATCATTTGCACACCATTCTCAGCAACAATGGTGGCATTAGCCCAGAACTGCCTTTGATGCTCGATATAGATTGATGGCGATACAGTAAGAGCATGGGCAATATGGCTTGACTTGAGGAAATCCACAATCTGATGAAATCCTGCAGCTTGCTTTGGCTTTTGTAGCATCGCGATCTCATTGTGTTCATCGATGAATGCCATGGATGCCATTGATCTTTGCGAAAAACTTGCCTGAGAACTTTGAATCTTGAGAGAGAAAGGGTTTAGAGCGCAAGTGAACAGTATGCAAAGAGTCGTTATAAACTTTTAGGCGGGCAAAGGGTATTTATAGTATTCGGGACATAAGCAGTATTAACCTAGAGCAGTATTAACGGACAAGCAGTATTAACCGCGAGCAGTATTAACTCCTAGCAGTATTAACTAACTAGCAGTATTAACTGCGAGCAGTATTAACTGCGAGCAGTATTAACTGCGAGCAGTATTAACTGCGAGCAGTATTAACTACTAGCAGTATTAACTAACTAGCAGTATTAACTGAGAGCATTATTAACCACTAGCAGTATTAACTAACTAGCAGTATTAACTGTGAGCAGTATTAACCACTAGCAGTATTAACTAACTAGCAGTATTAACTGTGAGCAGTATTAACTGCGAGCAGTATTAACTAACTAGCAGTATTAACTGCGCACTGGCAGTATTAAAACTGTACTGGCAATATTAACCATACTTACTCTTTGAAACTTAAGCTGAATTGAGTACTGCTATGTATGCCCTGCAAAGGAAGATTAGTAACACCAAGAATCTATAATATTCAGGTATTTAACCACTTTTTGAGAGGATGCTTATTCAGAGTTGATCATTCCCACACTTGTTACCAAGAAAGTGAATCTACCCACATCAAAAGCTTTGGTGAATAGATCAGCAAACTGGTTGTCAGTATGAACTTTTACAACTTGAATAAGTTTCTTTTCATTACAGTCTCTTATGAAGTGATACCTGATCTCAATGTGCTTTGTCTTTGAGTGCTTGACAGGATTATTCACAATGCAGATAGCACTGCTATTATCAATAAAAATGGGAGTGTGTAGAAAGGTTACCCCATAGTCCAGTATTTGATTCTGAATCCATAAGACTTGAGAACAGCAACTTGCAGCTGCTATGTACTCTGCCTCTGTTGTAGATGTGGACACTGTGGTTTGTTTCTTGCACTGCCATGAAACTAGTCTAGCACCCAAAAACTGACATCCTCCAGAAGTAGATTTTCTATCCAAGTTTGCCCCACCTAGATCACTGTCTGAGTATGCTATTAGGTCAAAGGGTGAGTCATGAGGATACCAAAGTCCTAATCTGGGTTGCCCTTTGAGATATCTGAATATCCTCTTAACAGCTTGAAAGTGAGATTGCCTTGGCCTAACTTGGAATCTTGCACATACACAGACTGGAAACATTATATCTGGCCTTGATGCTGTGAGATACATGAGAGAGCCAATCATGGATCTATAATGATGCACATCCATATCCTCCCCCTCAAGATCTGCTGTTATCTGCTTGTGTGTCTCCATAGGTGTGCTGGTAGGTTTTGAATCTGAGAAACCGAACTTGGTTAGAATGTCCTGCACATACTTGGACTGACAGATGAAAATTCCATCTGACTTCTGTTGAACTTGGAGTCCAAGGAAGAATGTAAGTTCCCCCATGGAACTCATTTTAAACCTTTGATGCATTAGGTCCTCAAACTCCTTGCACATGTTGTCTCTTGTGGATCCAAAGATAATATCATCAACATAGATTTGGACCAGCAAGATATCCTTCTTCTTTCTCTTGATAAATAGAGTCTTATCAATGACTCCTCTTTCAAAACCATTTTCCAAGAGATAGGATGACAGAGTGTCATACCATGCTCTTGGAGCTTGATGCAGTCCATAAAGAGCTTTCTTCAATTTGTATACCCTGTCTGGATAGCTTGGGTTTTCAAACCCTGGTGGTTGACAGACATATACCTCTTCTTCAATTGAGCCATAGAGAAATGCACTTTTTACATCCATTTGATAGACTTTGAATTTCATGTAAGAAGCATAAGCTAGGAATAATCTGATTGCTTCTATCCTAGCCACAGGTGCAAAAACTTCTTCATAATCTATTCCCTCTTCTTGAGTATACCCTTGAGCCACCAGCCTTGCTTTGTTCCTTATGACAATACCTCTTTCATCTCTCTTGTTCCTGAAAATCCACTTTGTGCCAATTGCTCTGTGACCTTTAGGAAGGTCTACTAGATCCCATACATCTTGTAACTTGAACTGCAACAGTTCTTCTTGCATTGCTTCTATCCAATTGGATTCTTTCATAGCATCATGTGCCTTTTTAGGCTCAAGCTGGGATAGAAAACAAGTAAGCATTGTATGTTGTTGATCTTGCATTTCTTGAAGCCTGCTTTGATGTCTAGTCATCATAGGAGAAGTTATATCTCCTATTACCAGCTGTGGAGGATGATTCTTTTGAACTCTGGTGTTATGACTAGGTTCTTCATTGAGTCCTACCTCTAGATTAGAGTCATTCAACTCAACTGAAGTGTTTTCAGCAGCCACTTCTGATTCTTTATTTTCTTGAGTCTCCTCATCTCTACTTTCTTCTTCACTCTGACTTGGTCCAGTAGATGGTTCCTTTTCACAGTCTTCAAAAGAATCCACTGTGGGTATGGGAAAGATCACAGATTTAGATATATTCTCTAGAACTTGTGTAGTCTTTGATCCTCCACATCCTGAACCTGCATAATCATCACTACTGAAACCAAAAGAGTTAGTTAGTGAATCAATGTCAAATATCCAATGAGGACCAGACCCAATAGGATTTGGTGTGTTCTCATTGCATTTGACATTGTCACTTTCTTCAATTATTCTAGAAGATGAGTTAAAAACTCTGTAGGCCTTACTCTGAGATGAATAACCAACAAGAAATCCATCATCTGCTTTGCTATCAAACTTACCTAAGTGAGATTTGGTATTGAGAATTGTACAAGGACACCCAAAAGGTTTGAAAAATCCAATGAAAGGTTTTCTTTTATTTAAAAGCTCATATGGTGTCTTGTTCTTTGGCTTAACTACTAGAACTCTGTTTTGGACATAGCAGGCAGTATTAACTACTTCATCCCAGAAGGTATTTGGCAGTTTTGAATTAGCCAACAGAGATCTAGCAGCCTCTATTAGTGTCTTATTTCTCCTTTCAGCAACACCATTCTGTTGAGGAGTCCTAGGAGCACTATATTGTCTCTCAATGCCTTTTTCTTCACAAAAGGTGTTTAGATCAAGATTTTTGAATTCAGTCCCATTATCTGATCTAATGACTTTTACTTTTTGATTAGTTTGGTTTTCAATTCTTAGGATAAAGAATTTGATCAGTCCACTTGTCTCATCCTTAGTCCTTAGAAAATATACCCAGGTAAATCTAGAGTAATCATCAACAATAACCAAGCAGTAAGATTTCTTGCCTATACTCATAACATTTGTAGGACCAAACAGATCCATATGCAGTAACTGGAGACAAGAAGAAATTGAATTTATCTCTTTGCTCTTATGAGAAGTTTTGTGCTGTTTGCCTTTAAGACATGCAACACAAAGATCATCACATGAAAATACTTTTGAAGGTAAACCTCTTACAAGATTGTTTTTGACAAGTTTGTTCATAGTTTTGAAGTTCATGTGACACATCCTTCTGTGCCAAAGAGAGGATTCATCTACAGAAGCTTTTGAAACAAGACAATTTAGAGATGAATCATTATCAACATTGTCCATATCTAGACAGTAAACATTGTCCTTTCTTGGAGTTCTAAGTAGTATCATGCTTTCATCAACTACCTTGAACCCTGGAGCAAGGATCATACACTCAGTATTTGTAAATAATATACTATGTTGTTTGTCACATACCTGTGATACACTTAACAGGTTGTACTTCAACTGATCAACATAGTAGACATCCTCAAATGTCATCTTACCTTTGGTGACATTACCTTTTCCACTTATTTTACCACCAGTAAGATTATCTCCAAATGCAACATGTCCTCCATTGATATGCTTGAAATCCTGAAGGCATGACATGTTGCCTATCATGTGCCTAGAGCAACCACTATCAACATGCCATATGCTCTTTCCCTTGAGCTGTTGGTTGCCCTGCACATAAGATAGATCAGTTAGTATGAATTAGGAACCCAAGCCAAAGTGGTCTTGGGTACCCCTTTCTCATCAAAATACTTGCATTCTTTCTTGACAAGATTTTTGAACTTTAACTCCTCATTCTTGGAGTACTTTGTCACAATAATAGGCTTGGAAACATTTTTGCTAGAAGCAGTACTGGTTTTAGAAGTACTAACTGCCTTAGCAGCACTTGCATGCTTAGCAGTACTAACCTTGTTAGAAGTAGTAACTGTGTTAGCAGCAGTAACTGTGTTGGCAGTATTAACCTTTGAAGAGGTACTAACAGTATTAGCAGCATTAATATTTTCAGCAGTACTAACACAGGTAGCAGCAGTAATACTTCCAGCAGCACTAACCCTGTCAGCAGTACTAACAGTTTTAGTGCTTCTAGGCACCCACATTTTAATACTTTCTTTTAAAACCTTTTTCTTCATGGGGCCTATACTTTCACCATGTTTCTTTATCACATGTTTCTTTCCAGCCTTCCTATAACCAACAGGTTTTTGCACAAATCTTTGAAAGGTCATCTGTTGATTAGTAGGGTTAAAGAAGCAATATTTAGCCAAATGATTTAACTTGCCACATATGAAACAAGGTTTTGGTCTATTGATTTTACTCAGATCAACTCCTTGTTTTCTGAGCCCATTGATTATTCCAGTTTCTTTGATTTCCTCTTTTTAAACCAGAATTTAGGCTCTTGGCTTTACTGCAAGCACACTGTTTACAAGATCCAGGATTCACAACCGTGGTTTGTTTGTAATGGACCTTGTTATCCTTTCCTTTGGTCTTCTCTATCTCCTTGGACTTGACCCAGATTTTCCCACATCCCTCATTGGTGATAATGTTGTTTTCTAATGGGATCTCTTTACTCACATCATTATCCCTATTCTCACTGCTTCTTTCTCAGTCAAATCCTTAATTACTACCTCATCCAAAGGATCTATCTTAAAAGCTTTCCCAGATAAGTCCTTTTTCTCCTTGGTTTCTAACAAGTCTGAAGTAGGAGAGATATATTTGTTGTTGTAAGGAGGAGGTGTGTTGTTGTATCCAATACCAGGCTTCATCTTATCATGAATCTGAGCCTTTAGAAGAGAATCCATTTCTTTTGAAGCATATGAAAACTTTTCTATGTCAAGTTTAACTTTAGACAATTCCTCTTTCAGCCTATCACTCTCTTCTAAGGATTTAGACAATTTGGTCTCTAACTCATTCTTTTCCCACTTCCAATAATTTGTGTCATAAGAGTGTTGAAGTTCATTAGCTTGAAAGCCTTTGATTTGCTCTTCAAATCTCTCTACTATCAACACATAATCTCTTCTGTCCTTTTCTAATCTTTTGAGGTCATCACACATACTTTGATTGTGATCCCTGTATCTTTTGACAGTGTCTATACAAGATTTAGTGCAAAGATTAGAAATTACCTCAGAGGGGAGATCTGACACTTCTGCCATAAGAGCTTGATTCTGAATGGCTTCCTCAGCTTGATCACTCCAGTCAAATCCCATTCCTTGTTGAGAAACAAGGGCTTGAACAGGATTCTTGTTCTGATTGTAGCCTCCATTCTGAGCTTGTTGGTGGTTGTTGTTTGGAACAACACTCCTGCATTCTCTAGCAAAGTGTCCTTTCATGTGACACTTATAGCATTCCACCTTAGTCTTGTCAAAACCAGCTCCATCTTCTCTTCTTTGACAGAAGTTATTCCTTCCTGTTCTTTTAATAAACTTCTTCACCCTCATGGATAACATGGCCATCTGCCATTTAATATCCATCTCCTCCAGGTCATCAGGCTGAAGTTGATCCAGATCATCATTAATCAATGAATTGTTGCTATGACTGGACAAAAAGGCTTCAAAGATAGTTTCAGTGCCTTTTTCTGAATTTACTCCACTGGCAGTACTAACTGCTTCAGGGTTGGCAGTAGTATCAGTGGATGCTGAAAGAAGTGCAGCATTGTGGATATAACCAGTGGGCTTCTTCTTGGTTTCTACCTCAGTTTCAAAAACTCTTAGATCATTGTATAGATCATCAAGTTCTTTCTCTTCCAGATTGTCACTCTGTCTATATGAGACAGTGTACATAGTCCATTCATCCCCAAGAGATCTGAGGAACTTTCTGTTGATATCATCTTGTTCCATCTTCACTCCTACAGTAGCCAGTTCACCAATGAGCTTGTTGAACCTATCAAAAGTTTGAGTCATAGACTCATTCTTTGAGGAAGTGAAGTTCTCATACTGCTGCTTTAGAACATCTCTTTGATTTCTTTTGATGCTCTTAGTTCCAGCAAATCTTTTCTCTAGAGCATTCCAGAGAATCTGAGCATCAGTGCAGTTGCAAAATTGATGCTGATATTCATTTGGGATGGCCAAGAGCAGAGTGCTCAAGGCCTTCATCTCTGTCTGTCTGATCTTCCTCTCACCATCTGTCTTTGGTGGAGGTCTTTTCCCATCTGGTCCTATCCTTCCTGCTTCAGAAGGACCATTCTCAATGATATCCCACATTGAGTAGTCAGTGAGAAGAATGTATTGTCTGATTCTGATCTTCCACATGTCAAACTCACTGGGTTTGAGCATTGGAACCTTAGAGACCAAAGTACTGCTTGATTCTGTAAGATTTTCCATGATGAATAGATGTTTCTGAGAGAGTTTGGCTCTGATACCACTTGTCAGGATCGAATTCTCAACAAGAATTAATTCTCAGAAACAATATCAAAGAAGTTTGCGGAATAACACTTTGATATTCAATGAAACAGTAATCACACACAGTAAATATGAATAACAAACTGTAAACTTGTATTGAATAATTGAAATCACAAGATTATACACTCAACCTCAATCTTGAAGAAAAGACTCTTTCAAGACGAATTCTACTTCTCTAGAATTAGGATCTATGCCTTGAGGTTGATTCTCTCTAAAACTTAGAATGAATAATAATCTTCTAAACTATTCTATACATTCTATACATATACTAATCAAAAAATAATTACAATAAATAAAAATATCTTCAGTATATCTTCCATGTATATCTCTAAGCCTTCCATGAATATCTTGGCTCTTTCCAGTTGTCATCTTTTCCATTCGGATCTTCAAATCATAAGCAGCACTAACTATGCTCAGCAGCATTAAAATCTTCAAGCAGCATTAACTGTAAGCAGCACTAACTACTAGAAGTACTAACTTAGCTAAGCAGTACTAACTTTGTTCAAGCAGCACTAACTTTGACTAGCAGTATTAATTCTACTAGCAGTAGTAATACTCAGCAGTATTAACCTTGAAGTCTTCTAGCAGTAGTAACTCTGAACCAGCAGCATTAACCATACTTGGTAAATTCTTCAGTTCCCAACACCATCTACTGCGACTCGAAGAGCGCTATATCCATATCAAGCAATCCCGTCCAGCACACGAAGACGAAGCACATTGATGTGAGATATCACTTTATAAAAGATCACGTGGAAAAAGGTACCATCGAACTCTATTTTGTTAATTCAGAGCATCAGTTAGCAGACCTCTTTACCAAAGCTTTGGACGAAAAACAATTTAATTACCTTGTGTCCAAGCTAGGTATGCTAAATCTGAAAGTTTGATCCATTCACAGCTCTCTACGAGTTTCATTCAATAACGAACGACTGTGACAACTGCACCAGTGCCCTGTCTCTGGTTGCTATTATCCACACTCCTTGGTTATTGCATTTTACTCGTTCAGTTCTGTGTCAGTTACGAACTTCTGTATCAACAAAGTAGATTTCGTGTTTTCTAGTTTCTCTTGTGATCTTGGTTTTGTCTTCGTGGTGTTTTCGTGATTCTTTGTGCAGTTCATTCTTTGTTCCCATAAGAGAGTAAGTTGTTAGTGATGGATCTACAACCCGGTAATGTGTTCGGGGGGAGCACTAGCGTCAGATGGTTGGTAAGTCTCACCGAGTCCTCCATTCGAGGGGGAGCAGGTAAGAGGGTTCTGTGTTTGGACCTCCTCTTGGTAAGCATTCGAGGGGGAGTTAAGTCTCGTGTCTTCGTTTTTATTTTTTTGTCCATAGGTTTCTTATGTTTTTTTTCCCCTTAAGTTTTTTTAAGTTCTTCTTTTATCACCGAAAAATACAAAAATATTTTGTTTGTTTTCTTTGGTTGGTTGTTTGGTTTGTTTGCTTTGTGTTCGTTTCCCCGGCCCACTCTTCCCCGGCCCAAGCCCAAGATCGGGGGTTTAAAACCCCGATCGAACCCTCATCCACCTATTCGATCGTTTCTTTCTTTCTCATCGACTATCTCTCTCTCTCTCTCGCCCGGAAACATATTCGACCGAACACCACCGTTGTGGTTCAACTTCCATCGATCAGGTAGTTTGTCTTTGGTTTATTGGATGTTTCAATCTGTTAACGATCGTTTTCCAGTCTTTTATCCGTTTGAGTGTTCTTCGGCGTCGTCTCCGACGCCTGTATGTTGTCGATTCGACTCTCCGGGGGGTTTCCTCCGATCTAGGGTTACGTCCCGGTCGACCTCACCCCCGGTCGAATATTTCCTCCGGTTGAAGACCATATCCGGTCTTAGGTGACCTCCGGTCGAACATTATCCGGTGGTTTAGCCACCGGTCGAATACATGCCCCGGTCAAATGGTTCCTCCGGTCGAAGACCTTATCCGATCGAACTCATATCCGGTCTTAGTTGACCTCCGGTCGAAAGACCTTATCCGATCGAACACTTATCCGGTCTTAGTAGAACCCCGATGGACTCTTATCCGGTCTAATATCTTATCCGGTCGAATCCTTGTTTATGGTGCTTATAGTTATAACTTTTCATATGTGTGTTTATGAGGGGATTTTGGTGGTTCTATGTGCTGGTGCAGTTCTATGCGCCTTGGTGACTGACCCTAATTCACGAGTAGGGTTTGTTCTTCCATTATTTTTTTGGAGTTAACATCAGTTGTGGTTTAAATCATGACTGTATAACTCCAACGGCTATTATCTTTTTCCAAACCTGCGTACTAATCGATTAATTCTTCACAGGTACAATGGCACAAAACCAGCCACCAGCGATTGATCCAATCGCAGATGCGGAACTGATTCCCGAGGATCAGTTCCTCCCTCTTACAGCCAATAACTACCATCTTGATGTAACCCAACATGCTATTCAATATCAGGTCATCATCGAGATACTCAAGGGCCATCCACTCTCTTATGCTCTAACGGAAACTGCAACTGTACCAATCTTATACTTACAGCAGTTCTGGCGTTCTCTCCATGCGTTAGAGGCCGATGGCAAATTCCATCTTGAAGGTCGGATAGATCACACACCAGTGCTTCTCACATGTGATCTCCTCCGCCAATTCCTTTGGTTACCGACCGCCGGATCCGTTCCAGGCCGAGAAAGCTTCGACCCGATGGTCACTGATGCTACTCTGTGTACCGACCTTCTCTCTTTAGGTTACGGCGCAGAACTTCGCATTCCATCAACATTCAACCGCAAATACCTATCGACGATTTGGTACACGTTGTTCACCTACATCAATCGGTGCCTTTCATCTATAACGAAGGGCATTGATCAGACGAGCGCCCCGATTGTTCGCATATTTCACGCGGTGGCCTTCAATCGCCATGTGGACTTTGCCGACTTTATGTGGTTTGAACTCGTTCAAAGAGTTCGTTCAACTGCATCTCGCCTATCAAATTTCATTCCATTCATACAGTTCCTACAGATCGTTATCCGGAACTACATGAACCTGTATCCCGAGATACAGTGCCGTTCTACGCACCCAACTTGCTCGCATCATCCGACACGCAAGATTCCTTCCCGCGCTGATCCGGAAGGTGTTGTCACCCGACAAATCCCAGTCGGGGTACTAGACCATGCTCATCCCACGGCACTGAGTGTGATAGCTTATAGGCACACACACAACATTCTAGCTCATATGGTCCGGCCAGGACCGACAGGACCTGCCCAGGGAGCAAGACCTGAGCGACGTGAGGGTCCGCGTCCACGAACGAGAGGCGGGAGCGTCCGGATAGCTGGGGCTTCCAGACAGGGTGTGTCGAGAGCTATTATCGTGAGGGGATCTGGCGTGGGCAGTGCTGTTGGAACGAGCCAGCCTAGTTCTTCAAGACAACCATCTTCGCCGACGCCAACCGCGACTCAAATGGCAGAAGAGGCAACAGATTCTGAAGCCTTTCATGTTCAGTCCTCTTCTGTCGCCGCCACTGAGGAGACAACAGCGCATTCCGCCTCGGAGGAAGCTACGGCCCAATCCGAGTCTGCAGCGGAATCAGGTTCAACCGACTCTGAGGAGACAGCCAATCAATCCGACAATAAGTCGGAGACAGCCACAAACGTATCGGCATCAAATGAAGAGTCTTCTGACTCCGATGGTGACGATAATCAGCCCTCATCTGGAGAAATAAGGAGAGCGGAGGGAGTCTCAGTTGAAAATCAAGAAGTGAGCCGTGTGAGGGAAAGGCGGAGTAAAATACATTCCGAGAGTACACGAGTGACGGGACAACCTTCTTCGGTTGTATCCCCCCTACCCACGTCTAACCAGGTAGCCACATCTGCTACCCAGTCTCATGCGTTGGGACAGGGTATTGAAGAAGCCTCCATGGACCTAGCGGCGCATTTGCACACCCCACCAAGCCACTCCACCATCTCTCAACAGATGGTGGGTTCACATTCTCACGGGGACCTAGCACATCCGCTATCGGGCTCTCACTTGGAGGGTGTCGATATTGAAACAAGAGAACAGCTGCCCCCGTTCTCGACATCTTTGATTGCACGGAGTCTAGAGCCATTTGTTATACATGCCATTCCTAGGACACAGATTCCATTTTCGGCTATCGCCGGTAGCCTGAGTGGCCCGGCCGGAACACCTATAGTAACTCCGCCTTCGGGTAGTTTACGAGGACTGGGTGGAAGTCCTACCACGGCTATCATCACGCCAACCGTGAACGTAGGCGGCTCAACTTCTACAGTCGTAGCTACAACGGGAAGTCTAAGTGACCCCGGAGTTACCCCATCTGAGTTTGTCTCAAGGGAATACATGGACGGCGCCCTAAAGGTTGTCCAATCTATGATGAGGGAAGAGATGGACAATATCAAACGTATGATCAAAGGCAAAGGCCCTGCGACTGAGCCTGAGACCACACCTATTCCACCTTCCCTACCCACCACGGATCTTTCTATACCTGAGCTCAAATCCATCCTTCTTGCCAAACTTCTAGCCCAGTCTCTAACCGAACCCACCCAGGATGCCGATTTGCTATCTCTACTTCGTTCTCAAGCATCCACACCTACCCCACCAACCCCCCAGCCTATTGTCTCTACCGAAGCCTTCCAGATCCAGCAAGCTATGCTTCAGTCACTTCAGCAAACCATAGTTGTTTTGACTGAACGCCTATCAGCAGTGGAAGATACCTGCCGTAACCAGGCAGAACGGCTCAAGCGCCGACATGATGATCAGGATGATCCTGATCACCATGAGGGGGAGAAGCGCCAACGTCTATCTGAGCCGGAGACACATGTGGTGGAGTCAGAATAGGTTGAACAGGGTACGGGTTCCGGTACAAGAACAGAGGGACAGAGAAAGGAACAGGCATGGGAACCGGTGACAGACCTGGTACTATACGATTATCCGACGGTTGAAAAGCCTGAGGAATTTGAAGATGGTTCTCCGATAGGTCCTGAAGATTGGGCAATAATACTAGATCCGTATGAAGTGGCGGACACGACAGAAGAATGTGCCAATACTGAAAGAGCTCTGGTGGTTATGCAAGAAGAAATTGATGAAATACTGCATCCAGATGATCAGTCTTCTGCCGTGGTTCCTTTATTGACCTATCCAGTTAATCACCCTGACTTTACTTCTACAGTGTTTCCCGAGAGATCTCCTCCAGCTTCACCAGTTAGAGAATCAGTACATACTACTCCAGTTCGTCCATCCAAGTGGGAAAGAGTCCGAATAAAAGTTCCTTTCCTCGAAGAAAGCCAGAAAAAGATCTTTGCCCACTGGATCAGAAAGTATGATGAAGTCATTCTACATGGTCTACAGTCAGTGAAAAACAAAGAAAAACAGCGTGAACTTGTGTTCGTGTATAGAAAGTTCCAGCACAAGTACTCCAAGACGAAGCTCAGGATTGTATCAGTTGATAAGATTATACCTGCCTACTTCATGAAGGTTAGGTATACGGACTTTATGGTTACAAGAGAAGATGGTCAACAATACTGCTTTTCTGATGCTGATTTTCCATGTCTGGAGCCACAAGATTTGTTGTTCATCCTACGTGACTTAAAGACCAGAACCGTCAAACCCGGAGAATTCATTGATGCACTAGAAACCATGAAAAGATACATGAAGTGTGCAATGAAACTTGCTTCGGTGGAAGATTTTCAGATTGGGTTAGAAAGCGACCAACCAAAGATTAATCTGCTCAAGCCTGATCTGAGTGTTCCGTCTGATGCTCTAAATGTACCTGCATTCACAGTCATAAAAATTTCAGAGTTTGGTATGTCATATGTGAACAACAAAGGTGTTCTACGCTTTATCCGTTTTGATCAGATTGCCAGATTCTGTGATGGTACATTGATGCTTCTGAAAGACAAGTTGAAGCGTACGCTGAGTCAAGATGAAAAAGGAATTCAGATACTGGATTCTTCATACAAAGCACTTGTTCTTAAAGCACTGAAAGTTATTGAAGAACGACTGGAGTATAGAACGCAAATCAGATATTTCGAGATTAGTTTTGGTTTTCAGAAGATTTATGTTCCTAACTGGCGCGAGTTTCAACTTCTATTTAAAGGGGGAGATTGTTAGAGCTATTTTGATAGTTAAATAGAAGTTCAAGGTATATTATGTCATTTATTCAATCTTGTAAGCTTGTTGGGCCTAAAAGCCCATAATCCCATTAGGCCTGCGAGCCTACGTATTTAAAGTTATTTCTATTTCATTTGTTAGTTTAGAAATTCATTATTCAGTTTTCTAGTCATTAGGTTTACATATCCTTATCAGAAATTCTCTCTGTAAACCTTAACCCTTTGAAGTATTATTAATCATATGACTAGTTGCTGTGGCCTATAATCTGTTCATCATTGTTCATATTTACTTGTTATTGCACTGCACTGGGATCTACACCCATACATCAAATATTTCAACCCCTAAAATGCCATTAAGGGGCATCTCATGTCTTTGGGAAATAGAACCAACTCTTTGACACTCATTACACTTTTTAACAAATTTATCAGCATCAATAAAAAGTGTAGGCCAATAGAATCCAGATTGGAGGACTTTTGCTGCAGTTCTTTGGCCACCAAAGTGTCCACCATATGTAGCAGCATGACAGTGCTACAGCACTGCAGTTGTGTCCTCAAGAGGTATACACCTCCTTAGGATTTGGTCAGCTCCTAGCTTAAACAGAAATGGATCATCCCAAAGGTAATTCTTTGCATCGCTGAACATTTTCTTTCTTTGGTTTCTGTTATATTCAGGTGGAATGATCCCAGCAGCTAGGTAATTTGCAATGTCAGCAAACCATGCTACAGCACCAGTAACTGTTCATCAGGGAACTTTTCATTTATCTCAATTAAAGGTTCCTTTCCTTTTTCTAATCTGTACAAGTGATCAGCAACTTCGTTTTCAATACCTTTCCTATCTATTATTTCTAGGTCAAACTCTTATAACAACAACACCCACCGAATTAGTCGTGGCTTTGCATCTTTTTTAGAAATTAATTACTTGATGGCTGCATGGTCAGTGTGAACTGTAACCTTGGTCCCCATCAGATAAGATCTGAATTTTTCAAAGGCAAATACAACAGCCAATAATTCTTTCTCAGTGGTTGTGTAGTTAACTTGTGCTTCGTTTAGAGTTTTACTAGAGTAATAGATAGGGTGAAAAATATTTCCTTTCTTTTGTCCCAATATTGCACCAATTGCCCAATCACTTGCATCACACATGAGTTCAAATGGTTGTGTCCAATCAGGTGTGATCACAATAGGTGCTGAAATCAAAGCTTGTTTCAAAATTTTGAAAGCTTCCTTACATTCATTGTTGAAATCAAAAGGTTGGTCATGTTGCAGCAGTATACAGAGTGGCTTTGAAATCTTTGAAAAATCTTCTGTAAAATCCAGCATGACCAAGGAAACTTCTAATTCCTTTAACATTTGTAGGTTCTGGAAGTTTTTCAATGACTTCTAATTTTGCTTTGTCAACCTCTATTCCTCTATTTGAAATTAAATGACCCAAAACAATGCCTTCTTTGACCATGAAATGACATTTTCCCAATTTAAAACCAAGTCAGTCTCTTCACATCTTTTAAGGCTTTGTTCAAGGTTTTTCAAACATTGTTCATATGAAGATCCATTGACAGAAAAGTCATCCATGAATATTTCCATAGAGGTTTCCAACATATCAGAGAAAATGGACATCATGCATCTTTGGAATGTGGCAGGGGCATTGCATAGTCCAAAAGACATTCTCCTAAAGGCAAAAGTACCAAAAGGACAAGTGAAAGTTGTTTTTTCTTGATCCTCAGGTGCTATGGCAATCTGGTTGTAACCATAATATATGTCTAGGAAACAGTAATACTCCTTACCAGCTAGTCTATCCAACATTTGGTCAATGAAAGGTAATGGGAAATGGTCCTTATGGGTTGCTTTGTTAAGCTTCCTATAATCCATACAGATTCTCCATCCTGACACTACAACTCATTCTTTTCATTCTCAACAACTGTCACACCTCCTTTCTTAGGGACACATTGGACAGGGCTTACCCAAGAACTGCTAGCTATGGGGTAAATAATTCCAGCATCTAACCACTTGATTATTTCTTTCTTGACTACTTCTTTCATCACAGGGTTCAGTCTCCTTTGTGCCTCTACAGATCTGAAATCCTTGTCCACTAAAATGATTTTGTGTTGACAGATTGATGGACTAATGCCTTTTAATTCAGAAATTGTCCAACCTATGGCCTTGGTGTGGGCTTGAAGCACTTTCACTAATTGTTCTTCCTGTTTTGGTTCTAAGGTTGCTGAAATGATCACAGGTAATTTGTTCTCATCACTTAGAAAAACATACTTAAGATGGGCAGGAAGTTGTTTTAGTTCAAGGTCTGGTGGTGCTTCAATTGATGGTAAGGGGTTTTCTCTTGTATTCTTTTCCAACAGCTCATATGTTGCCACATGTTGCAGCACAGGCTGTAGCATATCATCACAGTGATTGTTATCATCCAAATCATCATCATCATCATCATCATATTCCTCGTCTAAGTCATCCACATTTAAGTCATCATCATTATGTTCATCATCCTCTAACTCATCATCTTCTAGGTCATCATCTACCTTTTTACCTAGAATTTCTTCTAAGGTTTCTTCTTGACACCAAGATTCTACAGAGCTTAGGACAGAACATTCTTCCACTTCATCAGGGTATTTGATGGAAGTAAAGACATTGAAGGTGACATTTTGGTCTTGAACTCTCATAGTCAACTCTCCTTTTTGGACATCTATGATGGCTCTACCAGTGGCTAAAAATGGCCTTCCTAACAGAATAGGAGTTTCTTTGTCAGCCTCAAAGTTTAGAATGATGAAATCAGTAGGAAATATGAATTTGTCTACTTGTACCAAAACATCCTCTATCTTTCCCTTAGGATAAGCTATGGATTTATCAGCTAACTGTAAGGTCACAGTGGTAGGTCTAGCCTCTCCTATTCCTAGTGTGTTGAAAACAGACAAAGGAATAAGATTGATGTTTGCACCTAGGTCACATAATGTTTTCCCAACCTCTTTTCCTCCTATAGAACAGGGTATTGTAAAATAACCTGGGTCTTTTTGCTTAGGGGTCAGTCTGTTGGTCAAAAGTGCACTACAACCTTCAGTCAATGACACAATCTCATATTCAGTTAGTTTCTTTTTCTTGCTCAAAATGTCCTTAAGGAACTTGGCATAAGTAGGCATGCTCTCAATTGCTTCAACCAAGGGGATGTTGATATGCAATTGCTTGAACACATCTAGAAACTTTTTGATTTGTAACTCCTCTTTTTGATTCCTTAATCTCTGGAGGTATGGAATGTAAGGGGGTACTTGTATGACAACAACCTTCTTAGGCTCAGAGGTGGATGGAACAATAGGCATTACTTGCTCACTTACTGTTTTTGGTTTTTCAGTTCTGTCAGTTGGTGTTGCAGCACTGACTGTAGCATCAACTGCAATTGACTTGTCTTTCCTGTTATCATCAGGGAATAACAAGGGAAGTTCAGATCTATCAGGTATCAACACAGATTCAGAAGATGATGTGGGTTCAAGAGGTGTAACAGTAGTAGTGGGTGATAACACTCTTTTCCTTGTCTATGTCACTACTAGTCTTAGGTTATTTTAGGGTAGTCTCAACTAAGTCTTTTCCACTCCTAAGGGATACAGCCTTCACATGTTCCTTGGTTGTATTCTTGGGAGTCTCAGTATCACTAGGAAAGATTCCAACAGGTCTGTTTCTCAATTCCAATGAATTTATCCAATCTGTGTTTCCAAAGTCCTTAAAGTAGTATTTTGGTGATTGATTGCGGAATTGATGTGATTTATAAAGCCTTTCAACAATGTTTCCAAAGAAACAGATGAATCAACATTTTGACTTGGTTTCCTTTAAAAAGATTGTTGATGTTGCTGACTTTGAAAAGGTTGTTGGCTTTGTTGAAAATGACCTTGAGAACTACTTGGTTGGTTTTGAAAATTTGAATTTCTTTGTTCTTTTGCAATAGGTGGATTCAAACAAGGACTATTCCAAGAAAATTTGGGATGGCTTCTGTAACACCCTAAAAATAGGGATAACAAAAACTTTCCAAAAGAGGAGAAGTGGTATAAAATTGTCATAGCAAGAGCCTCCCAAAAATGGGGAAATATACAAATAAACCTGTTTAATCACAGTTGTAATTTAACGGATTAAATAAACAACAACCAACTAATCTAATTTCTACATCTAGAAAAGAGATTACAAAAGGGGTATCATCTATAAACCCAAGGCTTCTAAAAAATAGACCAAGTGCCGTATCCCCAAGCTCTCGCCCAAAGCATCTAAGTTTGCCTAGGAGCAGCGCCGCTAATACCTGAGATACACATCGACACCAAACAAGTGTTAGGCCAAAAAGCCTAATGAGTTGTACAAGTAAAAACATGCCAGAAACAGTTGCATTTCTTATCAGCAGTTAATCATTTAATCACGTAGATGTGGAGTCAACGGGAGCGACCCATATCTCCAAATCAGGTTCACCCAAAGAGGCAATGCACCTTGAAGCCACTTTCACTGGAAACCCAAAGGCCCGACACGCACCGGGGACTACCGCTTAGGAAATTCCCCGACGGCGGAGGTCTAGGAACATAGGAGACTACCGCTTAGGAAATTCCCCAAATGTCACCCACCTACATTCCTATAGTGAATCACTGACTCGGTTCATCCACATAATGCAAATAGGAGGTCTCAAGATGTGTTACAACCCAATATATTCAGATATCGGTCATGAACACAACATTACCATCCTAATCATGCAATTTCAACACTTAACCCAAATATCAACCAAATCCATCACGAGAATGTAAGGTCGCCAAAAGGCATTCCAAGTAGGAATCATTAACATACCAAGATATACATATATAAATCATGGTAACTTTCATATACATAAATCCATAAGAAAATCCCCAAATACTCGAACAATAACCATGAACATTTGAGAAATGCATTAATATTAACAAGTATTAGATAATGATGTGTATCTAGTTTTAACAAAGGTTAGTAAACTCACCTTGCTAGATTTAGACTAAATCTAGATTTTACCCACTTAGAGCTTTCCTTGAAGAAACTTGGTTCTTCAAACCAAATCTTCAAAAACCTAGATCTACAAGATTCCAACCATAAATATACATATTCCACCATAAATAATCATAATCAACCACAAGAATCATTTCCAACCTTATACATGAATACCTCAAGTGATACCGAAATCCTAATTTCCATAAATGAAGAGAATAGAAGATTACCTTAACCCAAGCTTGAATTCACCAACCAAAACACCTCTAATTCCCTAAATGGTTACAAACCTCCAATCTACGAAAGGGAGAACAAAGGGTGGATGAAACCCTAGAAAACTTTGGTGAAGAAGATGAATAGGGAGAGATGAGGAGCTTACCACCACAAAATACTCTATCATACTACAATATACTTCCAATCTCTTTCTAGATCCTTGAAGAGCTCTCAAAAACGAAACCGTAGCAATTTGAATCACCCAAATCGGAGTTGGGATGAAGGAGATATAAAGGAATGAAGTTTGGTGGCTGAAAATCGGTTTTAAGCTCGTCCAGGGGGTTTTGCGACTTGTACCACGACCTTAAGTCGCGGCATAAGTCGCCCTCTTCCACTGGTTTTCTTCTCGATACTGTTTTGGCCATAAGTTCTTCGTTATAGCTTCGATTTTGTTCCAGAAAGAACCGTTGGAATCGTAATTGAATCCTTCATCCATCTAGACTATAAAATCTAGGATTCAAGTCCAAAATCCAATATCTTATTTTTCCCTTAAATTATTCGTGTGTGTTGAAGCATGGGTTGCATTATTTTGGGTCATTTACATTTGAATTAAGTTTATGATTTTCAACGTTGGGTCTTTGGATTTTTGTTGGGTCTTGGGAACAAAATATTTTCTAAGATGGGTTAGTCTTAGAGTCGACGGAAACTATGGTTGTCAAGCGTTGTGGCGATGGTAACGAGAACCTTTATGTATTATATGTTCATAATCTCACCTAGATAATGTTATTATGAGGATATTTATACGTGATGGTGCTTGAAGTGTCGTTACTGTGACAATTGGTAATGTAGTAGTACGTTCACTTGTGCTTGGTTTACTAATGTTATGATATTTGGTAGATGTAGTAGTACGTATCCTTCGTGTTCAATTCTGTTGACCTCCTCCTTATTCATTCTCATGCTTACGTGAACTGCCTTGGTATGTCGACCGTTGGGGAGGTAAGAAAGTTTCTGAATGGGTAACAATTAGAGTAAGTTAATGATTTTATTATTCGTTACTTGGAGTGACGGTAAGTATGGTGGTTGCATTAAGTGGACAGTTTCGAGTCGGATTAGAACCATAGACTTTTTGAATCGATGTATTCGAGGAGAAATTGTGAAGTGAACCTATGAAGTCCGTGATCTTTGCCTTAAGATGTTGAGCATCTGGATGACGATAGTTTAACTAGAGAAATCAAGGAGCATGAGTTCAAGCTGATTTGTGAAAACGGTGTACATGCCAAAATGTCTATTTTAAAGTGTTTACATGTTTTATATGAAAATTATTAACTGTTAATCATCTGATAAGTTTTGGTTAATTGAAAGTATTCAGCTTTATAAACTTATAAAACACCCACATTTAGGATTTTGAGCATTTTGATAAATAAATCATATAATTTAGGTATTTAAACGATTTATTGCATAGAGCATATTTTGAGTATAAATGCATTTTATTGGGTGTCATGGGATGATTTGAAAGGATAAATGGTATAAACCCACTTGGAAAATGTTTTGTTCCAATCTAATTCATGTTGGAATTATTGTGTGTGTTGAAGCATGGGTTGCATTATTTCGGGTCATTTACATTTGAATTAAGTTTATGATTTTCAACGTTGGGTCTTTGGATTTTGTTGGGTCTTGGGGACACTTGTCCTATTTTGATAGCTCATTGTAGAGCGCTTGGTTATGATTTGTATTTATTGCATCTTATTTGGGAATTTCATGTTTTGGAATGCGTTAGTTCATTCGTTTTGAGTCTGAGTTATCTCTCTTATGCTATAATCTTAGAAACTTGAGTTTACTCATATTTTGGTGTTTATTTTATAAAGCTTACTCGAATTTCATTATTCGAGCATTACCAGTATTCTCATTTTGAATAAGTGTGGGATTTCATTATTCCATGAAAGAATATTTTGGCGTTGAGGCATCCATTTATAAAATGCATATTATTAGTAAATTAGTTGTTCTCTTATTTTGTTAAATAAATCATTTTGATATATTTCTTTGACGATGTAATACATAAATGGAGGTCATTTATATAGTTGTCCATTTGGTGGATACGATTTTATAAACCGTTGGAAAGTGCATGTCATTGAACTATGAGTCGTTTTGGAAATATGAAGAGAAAGAGTTCATTTGGAAAACATTTTGTTTCAACCAATGAGAAGTTTTTGGTTAATTACCTTTTGGGTCGTGGTGGTTGCATAATTGTTGGTCAAACGTATTTCGATGCCTCTACTGGCTTTTATTGGGTATTTATGTAAAATGTTGGGTCGTTGGCTCGGTTTTAACTAAATGGAGTCTTGAGGAAATTTGTCCGGTTTAAAAAGAGTGGTGGAAATTTTATTAGCATCTAGTGGTATTGTTTCCCCTTTGAGTTAATGGGAGCAGTTCAGTTGCACATATCATGTATGCATATTTTATTGGAAATTTTCGTCATGGTATTTCAGCCAATGTTTTAGAACGATGAGAGCATGGTTATATTTGGCTTTGAACTCGAAAACGACATAAATTATTTCATGTTTTAACCAGGTGCATACGCATATCAATCTACTAGATTTGTGAAATAAACGGTCGCATGCAAGTTTTGTTGTGAAATCTTATTTCGTGCCGCATTGGGACTAAAAGAGAGAAAACTTTAAGAGTCCGATATTATGAGCATGTTGTTTTGGGTTTTGCAAACATTTTATTTATACAGTTTGGAATTAAACTAAATTACTCTTACAATTACTCAAATCGCATGCATATGTCTTTACTAAATTTTGGGGAATAAACCGATGTATGCGAGTCTCGTTGAGAAATTTTATTTCATGACATCGCATGGTTAAATGTGAATTCTTGGGATTTAATTTAGTAAATATCCCCGTATGCAGTTTTGCACAAACGTTTTGTTATACACTGTTTCAGTACACAAAACTACTTGTCATGCGTACCACAGTGGTTCCTTTAGAAAAGATTGTTAAAGATATCTTTCGTTGGTGTCAGTATCACCTTGATTATTGATCAAATATTTTCTGGAACGGTTTTACGCGTGTAACGGTTGTGACCAATTTGTACACCTACCGAGTAAAAGGTAGCAGACTTTATTGTATAATTAATCTTTATAAAGCTTTTACATGTAGAGGTTTTATAAAAGTTAAACTGGCATAGTAGTTTAAAAACCTTGAACTTATTAGAGCTATAGATGTAAGCCCTTGTTAGAGGTTATGCTTAAGGACTGAATGAGTCCTCAGAGCTTGAAGTGTTGGAGGACCTGACTTACGGTCAGTTTTGAGACTATAAATCTCATCTTGGTGATCTAGTCACGCAGAAGAATTTGAGGCGTTAGACTTATATTTTCTTCCAGTTAGTTAAGTAATGATATTTATGATTTGTTAAACCTGCGGGTTAAAACCGTGTACGGTTGATTGGGTATGGTTGGTTTTGAAATTGTGGATTTATGGTACGACGACATGCTATGTATCTATGGTGTATCACCTTAATGGGTATCTGTGAACATTGTTGATGTTATGTGGGCTAGTAAGGATGTTTGATTTGGGTGATCATTTCCAAGAGTAGGTGTCAACTTTGAATCGACATTACTAATCGAGAATGAAATATTTGGTGGTATACCCATGTTGGCAGAATGGCCATTCCGAGGTTAGGTGTCGACGCTCGATTTCGAGGACAATAAATGTTGGTGTGCTTCAGTGTACTTCCGTTAGATATAGTGTGTCTGCAGGTCAAGCGGTAACATTAAGGAAACTAGATGTTGTTGATTAAAAATCAATCATTGGTGTGTTGATAATTGGCGTCGTATTTAGAGGTATCGAAGGGAATTGTTTGCCATGGAGTATTTTCGGTGGAAAGGACTAGATAAGATCGTAAATTTCTTTCGGAATAATATGAGCAATCTAAGGTTGGGAGACAACCGAGATTTAACGATTAAGAAAATGATTAATCAATAGTTGGATCGTTTCTACAGAAATTGTTGTGTTAGTAAAAAGCAAGAAAAGAGTGTAATGTGATTCAGTAAAGGGCTATTAGAGGTGTGTAAGGTCAATTTCACTCTGGGGTACCATTGGTGAGAGTGGTTAGCTCAGAGTCGTAAGATATCTTGAGGTGTTATGTTCGATCTAAGGTTGGAAGGCAACCGAAAATTTATTGATGGGGAAAATGAATTGATAAGGACTCAATGCTCTTTACGTCATCGGAAAGGTGCATTGAACCTTATAATTTGAGTTCATGGCGACTTGTTATGTGGAATTTAGTGGCAACGTCAACGGGATGTAATTGGGATCGAATATGAGGAGAAGTTTAGTGAAAGCATTCCTTTTGGATAGGAAATCAATCGATCTTTCCAAGTGCGATGTTGGGTGCTTGGTGGTGCCAGATTTCGAGGACGAAATCTCTTTTAAGGTTGGGAGGATTGTAACATCCCAATTTCGAAAAGCTATCGTTTCAAGCTAATACAGAACATAGTAATTTAAGGGAAAAATAAGATATTGTATTTTGGACTTGAATCCTAGATTTTATAGTCTAGATGGATGAATGATTCAATTACGAGTCCAACGATTCTTTCCGGAGCAAAATCAGAGCTATAACGAAGAACTTATGGCCAAAACAGTATCGAGAAGAAAACCAGGGGAAGCGGGCGACTTATGCCGCGACTTAAGGTCGCGGCACAAGTCGCGAAACCCCCTGGACGAGCTTAAAACCGATTTTCAGCCACCAAACTTCATTCCTTCATATCTCCTTCATCCCAACTCCGATTTGGGTGATTCAAATTGCTACAGTTTCGTTTTTGAGAGCTCTTCAAGGATCTTGAGGTATTCATGTATAAGGTTGGGAAACGATTCTTGTGGTTGATTATGATTATTTATGGTGGAATATGTATATTTATGGTTGGAACCTTGTGGATCTAGGTTTTTGAAGATTTGGTTTGAAGAACCAAGTTTCTTCAAGGAAATCTCTAAGTGGTTAAAATCTAGATTTAGTCTAAATCTAGCAAGGTGAGTTTACTAACCTTTGTTAAAACTAGATACACATCATTATCTAATACTTGTTAATATTAATGCATTTCTCAAATGTTCATGGTTATTGTTCGAGTATTTGGGGATTTTCCTATGGATTTATGTATATGAAAGTTACCATGATTTATATGTGTATATCTTGGTATGTTGATGATTCCTACTTGGAATGCCTTTTGGCGACCTTACATTCTCGTGATGGATTTGGTTGATATTTGGGTTAAGTGTTGAAATTGCATGATTAGGATGGTAATGTTGTGTTCATGACTGATATCTGAATATGTTGGGTTGTAACACATTTTGAGACCTCCTATTTGCATTATGTGGACGAACCGAGTCAGTGATTCACTATCGGAATGTAGGTGGGTGACATTTGGGGAATTTCCTAAGTGGTAGTCTCCTATGTGCCTAGACCTCTGCCGTCGGGGAATTTCCTAAGCGGTAGTCCCTGGTGCGTGTCGGGCCTTTGGATTGCCAGTGAAAGTGGCTTTAAGATGCATTGCCTCTTTGGGTGAACCTAATTTGGAGATATGGGTCGCTCCCGTTGACTCTACATCTACGTGATTAAATGGTTAACTGCTGATAAGAACTGCAACTGTTTCTGGCATGTTTTTACTTGTACAGCTCACTAGGCTTTTTGTTCTAACACTTGTTTGGTGTCGATGTGTATCTCAAGTATTAGCGGCGCTGCTCCTAGGAAAGCTTAGATGTTTTGGGCGAGAGCTTGGGGATACGGCACTTGGTCTATTTTTTAGAAGCCTTGGGTTTATAGATGATACCCCTTTTGTAATCTCTTTTCTAGATGTAGAAATTAGATTAGTTGGTTGTTGTTTATTTAATCCGTTAAATTACAACTGTGATTAAACAGGTTTATTTGTATATTTCCCCATTTTTGGGAGGCTCTTGCTATGCCAATTTTATACAACTTCTCCTCTTTTGGAAAGTTTTTGTTATCCCTATTTTTAGGGTGTTACAGCTTCTCCAATTTGAGTTATAGTTGTTTGAATACTGTCCATTCCTATTATGCACATAGTTTACAGATTCTGAGTTCTGGCTACATTGGTCATAGGTATGTCCTTCACCACAGACTACACATTGTACGGGCAAGGGTTCATGAACAAATGTTGCTGCAACAGTATTCACATTAGTGGTAGCAAACATGTTTTTAATCATGTTGGCCATTGATGTGAGTTGTGCAGTAAGTGCAGTATAAGGATCAATTTCATGAATTCCTGCAGTTTTTCTGGGTACTAGTGCACATGGATCAGACCAATAACCATTGTTGCTAGAAATATTTTCCAAAATCTCATAACCATCATTATAGGTACTAGAGGTGAAGGCTCCTCCTGTTGTAGCATCGAGCATCTGTTTAGCAGTGGTATTTAAACCATTGTAGAATGTCTCTAGCTGTATGCAGTAGGGTATGCCATGGTGAGGGGATTTCCTTAACAACTCTTTAAACTGTTCCCAAGCATCCAGAATAGCTTCATCGTCCATTTGTCTAAACATGGTTATCTCATTTCTGGACTTAGCATTCCGTGTTGGTGGAAAATATTTTTTTTAAATCTTTCAGCCATGTCATTCCAAGTTTCAATAGAATTAGGCTGCAATGAATTATACCATGATCTTACTCTATCTCTGAGTGAAAAAGGAAATAACTTCAGCCGTAAGGCTTCATCAGTTACTCCACTAAGTTGGAAAGAATCAGTGATTTCCATAATAGTTTTGAGATGCAAATGAGGATCTTCAGATGGCATGCCACTGAACTGTCCACTGGATTGTAACATGTTAAACATTACAGGTTTCAGTTCAAAATAGGCACACTCAATATGTGGTCTAACTATGCCTGCATGCAATTGATCAAACATGGGCATAACATATTCCATGATTCTTCCAGTTTTAGAATTTGCAATATTAATGATGTCTTGGGGTTCAGGCCGTGGCCTTGGCCCAAATTCTTCTTCTGCCATTTTAGGTGTTTCAAAAATGGGTGACAAATTTCTTTGAATTCTTCTCCTTCTTCGAAAAATTCTTTCAATGTCAGGGTCCAAATCAAGGATATCACCGTGAAACAAACGTGGCATGCAACCAAAATCAGTAACAAAAGTGATTAGAAAAATCAGATTTTAAAAGTGACTCAAAGAAAGAAAAAAACTTGTTTTGGCTTGTCCCCGACAACGGCGCCAAAAACTTGGTTGGCGGATTATGTAACCCGAAAATCATAAATGGAATCCCATGCAAGTATACATGTAAAACCCCTATCATTTGAACAAGTAATAAAGTGGTACTAAGTACCAAGTATCGATCCCACAGAGACAATAAAACAAGCCGTGATTCTTAAGTCAATCTTAAAAGGTGATTTCAGAAAGAGATTTGGAAGGAATGATCTTTGAGTGTTGTTAACAGTAAATTAAAGTGCTTGAAACAGATTTAAAAGAAAGCAAGGGTGCAAGATGCGGCTGGAGGTGTAAGCAACTAAATAATAGGACTGATGTTGCAACACTAGGTTCTCAACTTCACTATCGGTTCACAAAACCCTTTTGCACGGTTCATATTAGAATAGGTTTACCGGCAGCGACTAATTAGGCTACCCAACCGGTTCCGCACAGATATTATTATGATCCTCGTATAGCTTACAATCAATGAAGATTGAGAGGGTTTGTTACAACCCCTATAACACTTCAGTGTTCTGAAGAATATGCTAGCTTGCAAACAAGCCGCTCACCCAAGTGAAACAATGTACGTCACCTCATCAAGAAGCACTTGGTCGAAACTCAGAAACAATAAGTGAATAGTGAAATTGATAGCTAGTAGCAAAACATTAATCCATACTACATAGGCTTTTATCTCCCAACCATCACTTACACCCATGTTAGGGACTTACCCCATCATCGCTTGACACATGGTGTGCGACATTATTGGAAAGATAAAGAGAAAATGCATGAAAAGTAAATGACTGGAATTGGACAGCGTAAATGTAAAGAACATAAATGTATAGCAGAAATGTAAAACCGAATTGTAATGACAAGAAATGTAAAGGTGCTGTGAACGGTGTTGTGACACTGAACAGTAGCGTACTGGAATTAAAGACTTAATATTAAAAAGCTTAAAGTAACAAGTTGAAATAGCTATCTGAGTTATCCAACCGAGAGAACATATCTAACTACTGGAGAGAGTTTCACTATTTATACAAAAAGAAGCTCCTATCTAAGCATCTTAAAAAATCATAATAAGAGTATCAAAAGTACCAAGTACATGGTCCCCACCACTAACTAGGAATCAAATGTCAAACTAGAGTACAATTAGCATCTTTTAAAATAACAATAATATGTCAAGAGAGCATATATGTTCTGCCATTGTTCTTTCTTCACCGAATATCTTCAAGTAATCCTCAAAGAGCTTAGTTGCACTAACCAAAAAGATTATGAAGTTTTGTCTATGACTGTAGTCCTTCTGTTGTGACTCCTGCTGCAGCATCAATCATCAGTAAATTAACATAAAAACACATAAGTAAGGTCAATTTTCACCACTTAGCTCCCAACTCAACAAATGGTAAAATTAAGAATAAAAGACTCAAATATTGTGATTTGGGAAATTAAAATGCTAGAAAATCCTACTAAAAAGTGATGGAAAATGTGATAAGTTATCCACTCATCAATGCATGTTAATATATATATATATATATATATAGGGGGCCTTTCATGGGAGACCCTAGTATTTTGTGGTAACTATGAGATCCAATCTCATTCATCCATTTAATTAATCAAGGGTCTAAAAAAACTAATAGAAATATTACTTAAACAAAGGATTTTATGCCACTAAATTAGGAAAAAGGGGTAAAATTGTCAAAAAAAAAACATTGAAATTTAGTGTTATCTCATTTAGCCGCCACCCGATAACTTAGGCAGTGAATCAGATGTGATAACCTCCAAACATTGAAACATATCAATCCATTTGCGATGTGGTACATTATGATCTGCTTGCAAAAACGTGTGTTACATTATGATCATATTGCAAAAAATGTGTTACATTATGATCGTCGTGCACCAAAGTGTGTTACATTATGATCATCTTGAAAAAAAGGTGTTACGGTATGATCGTCTTTCAAAAATACGTGTTACGTTAGTGATTATGAATCGTTGAACCCTTAACTTATTTGTTTGTAATGTGGTACATTATGATCTGCTTGCAAAAACGTGTGTTACATTATGATCATCTTGCAAAAACGTGTGTTACATTATGATCATATTGCAAAAAACGTGTTACATTATGATCGTCGTGCACCAAAGTGTCTTATATTATGATCATCTTGAAAAAAAGGTGTTACGGTATGATCGTCTTTCAAAAATTGTGTTGCAGACTTCTGTAAAAAAAGACAATGTAGAACCAGAAAGGATGCAGACTTCGGCTACAAGATTGAATATTTCATACGATCAAAGTTCAAACCCAGAATATATCAGAATCAGTTTGTTGAGATATTCAAAGAAACAGTATATTTAATTGATAAATGATTGATATTTTCAGTTACAAATTTGTTTTTAATATTATTTAATTTATCAAATGACTAAAATAGCCTTCCTTATTAATTAATAAAAAAATATTAGATGGATGGATGAGATTGGATCTCATAGTTACCACAAAATACTAGGGTCTCATATGATTAGGCCCCTATATATATATATATATATATATAGAGAGAGAGAGAGAGAGAGAGAGAGAGACTCATTCATTTGCTAACCATGGCATTGGTGCTAACCAATCTCAACCGTAGATTGATGAGATCAATGGTCCACAATTAATTGACTTTTTATTAAATTAAAACATTAAAAACGGTTGAAAAAAATACAATGCATATATGCACAGGGGTATTTCGGTCAAAATACAATTCCTTTTAATTTGGGGAACATGGGTCTACCAAATTAAAAACCCAAATAATTAGGGATTTCATCCCATAAAAAACACCAACTTCTCAATCCAACCGCCATCATCACCTTCACTTGAAAACCCACCTCCACCATTCTTCCCACTACCACTCGTCGCACCTCCGCCGCCACCATGCACCGCCGGAACTGCTTAGCGCCTTTCACACCTACCGCCGATGTCTTTTCTTTTTTCTTTTCAAACAAATCATTAATAATGCAACCAAGATGCATAATAACAAAAACCCACCAACGGAAACGGCAATTATGAGAATCTTGATTTTCCGGCGATGGTTCGATTTCTTGGCGGTGATGGTGGGTGGGGTTGGGTTCGCCGGAGAAAAAGAGGGATACGGAGAAATAATGCATGGGAGGTTAAACGCATCGCCGCATAAATCAATGTTACCGAAAAATGAAGTGGAGTTGAATTGAACTAAGATAGGGGTCGCCGGAATTTGGCCGGAAAGTTGGTTAAAACGATTTTCAGGATTTGCATAAATCGATTTTCTAGATAGTGCATATGTGCACACTTGCATACAGTGCATATATTCATATGTTTGTTGAGATATTATATGCATATGTGCACACTGGTATCTAATATGCATATGTGCATATTGAGTATATGCATATGTGCACATTGAGCATATGCATATGTACACACTGGTATCTTATATGCATATGTGCACATTGAGTATTGTGAATATGTACATGTCGTATATGTGCATATCAACTGATCTATTCTGCATTGGTTGAGATACACACTGACATCTAGACATGCATATATGCACACTCGAAATATGTAAATACATTAAATATTTAATATTTAGATAACTACCATATTAATAACTCCTTGAAATATGTAAATACATTGAATATTTAATATTTAGATAACTACCATATTAATAACTCCTTGAAATATGGCAACCCCACTTGAATGACACATTTCATTTGCATTTCTCGGGCCAACGCAACATCATACGACCATACTTGACCGGAATTGTCAAGTATGGGTTGACTTGGATCGTCACCCGATTTCAACTTCTAGCACGAAGACTCGTAGTGGCGCTTTAACGTGGTATTTGCGGCCGCCGCGAGGAGATCTCCACACCGTTTGCATTTTGCTTTTTTTGTACCGTCGAGGAGCATCACCAAGTTGAAATGATTCCAAATTGGTGCTTTTCGTCCATGATCGACAATAACTTAGTAATTTTGTTCGGTCATTTTGAGAGTAGAGACTTGAGAGTAGAGACTAGAGAGTAGAGAACTAGAGATATTAGACTAGAACTTGCGAGAAACGAATATAGCGAGAGCCGATAAATGAGAATTGTATCCGTTTTTTGCATTTTGTAAGTTGGTGTCACTATCCATAACCAACACAAGTATTTATATGGGTTTGGAGGGGTAAAAAACACCAAAAAAATAGTCAAAAAATGCATACCAACGGCTAGGAAACAACTATAAACGGCTATATTTTTGAAATGTGAAAATCGGGCCAGGCCGGGCCGGGAAACGGTTTCGGGCCGAGCCGGGTCGGACCGCCAAAATCTCCAAAAACCCAAACCGGTTTGACACCGGGCCGGGTTTTCACTCGGGTCGGGCTCGGTTAATTGGTCGGGTCGGGCCCATTTGGCCATCACTGTGCATACATGCATTGTATTTTTTTCAACCGTTTTTAATATTTTAATTTAATAAAAAATCAATTAATTTTGGATCATTGATCTCATCAATCTACGGTTGAGATTGATTAGCACGGTTAGTACCAATGTCGTGGTTAGCAAATGAATGTGCCTATATATATATATATATATATATATATATATATATATATATATATATATATATATATAGAGAGAGAGAGAGAGAGAGAGAGAGAGAGAGAGAGAGGAAAGTTCAAATGTAAACTCAATTTTCATTGTGCACGTGAGGACAAATCTCAGTCACTCCATCTCTATTGATTCAACAACTCATATTAAATAAAGTTTTTAATTTTAAGATGCTTAGGGATAAAAATGGAAGATAATTTAAACTCACACCTACCATATTTGACTTTTTATTTTCTTTTTTAATTAAAACTTTTTACCCACTTAACGTTTAATATAAATTATCTTTAAAATTAATAATATTTTAATCAAACAAATTACATAAAAAAACGAGAATTTTGTGCTCTTCGATATGACATCCATCACGAAATAGTTTTTTTTGTTATTTTAACCGTTTTTTACGTGAAATGTTATATATATGTTATATTCATTATGAATATTTATGTACGTTCAAGTATGTACAACACCTCGACACCGTAAGGCATCACGTTCTATAGCACCGTAACCCAACACCCATCGAGACAAATCGAGAACCTATCAAGTAATTCGGTTGTGAACCGAGGAACAAAAAAGAGGGTGTCACGTCTCCACACCTTCACGGATCATTCATGTATTATTCATCATGAATAATGTATCATTCAGGATGAATAATACACGATTCATGAATTCGTGTATTATTCATCATGAATAATGAATGAACATTCACATTTGTTATTCATACTGAATGTGGGACATTTGGGGACGCGTATATATATTCATAATAAATTAAACAAAATTTAATGAATTAAACCAAATTTCGGTTGTGAATTGAGAAACAAAAGGGAGTGCACCATGTGTCTACACCTTCACAGGTCATTCATATATTATTCATCATGAATAATGTATCATTCAGGGTAAATAATACATGATTCATGATGAATAATACACGAATCATGAATTCGTGTATTAATCATCCTGAATGTTGCATTATTCATCCTGAATATTGTATTATTCATCATGACTAGTGAATTAACGTTCATCTTTGTTATTCATACTGAATGTGGAGACCCTAGGACGTGCATACATATTCATAATGAATATAACACATATATAGAATTTCACGTAAAAACGGTTAAAACAACAAGAAAAAAACTATATCGAGATGAATGTCATATCGAAAAGCACGAAACTCCGGTTTTTTATGTAATTTGTTTGATCAAAATATTAGTAATTTATAAGATTATTTATTTTAAACTTTAAGGAGGTAAAAAAATTTTAAATAAAAAAAAGTCAAACAAGGCAGACGCTGATTCAAATTTCCAATTTTGACCTTAATCACTTCTCAATTAATCTTATTATGCTTTAACCATTGATTAGTTTTCTAAATTTTGATCAATAGTTAAGATTTGTCCTCGTGTGCACAATAAAAAATAAGTTTTCATTTGAACTCACCCCTATATAAGGACCATTCATGGGAGAACTCGGTTATCTGTGCTAACCGTGAGATCCAAGAGAATAAATTAGAAAAATAATAATTTTAGTAATTGTAATTAAAATTTTAATTAAAGGGTATGTTAGGTATTTTAAAATTTTCCTCTCTCCTCTCTCCAAAGAACATTATTCCGGTGACCATATGATGCACATTGTGATACCTTTTGTAAACATCAAAAATAAGGAAAATAAATAAGAAATATTGTGATATCCTTTGTAAAACAACGATGACACACAATTTATCACATGTACCACAGTTTATCACCTGTAACACACTGTGATGTCATTGTTTATCATATGTACCATTGTTTAAAACAACGAAGACACACAGTTTATCATATGTACCACATTTTATCACATGTAACACACTGTGATCCCATTGTTTATCATATGTACCATAGTTTAAAACAACGAAGACACACAGTTTATCATATGTACCACAGTTTATCACATGTAACACACTGTGATCCCATTGTTTATCCTATGTACCATAGTTTAAAACAACGAAGACACACAATTTATCATATGTACCACAGGTTATCACATGTAACACACTATGATCACATTGTGATACTAGTTTGTGATATCACTATGATATCAACCATGACACCACCGAGAGAAGGATAAGAGAAAGGTGCAATTCGTAGCCTCTCATGAGTATCACCGCCTCTGTATACCATCAGGGTTTGCAACTGCTTCAACCATCACTGATCTGTATACCATCTGGGTCTGCAACTGTATACCATCTGGGTCTGCAACTGTATACCATCTTCTTTTGAAACTGTTTCAAATCTTGTTTTGCAAATGCTTAAACCATCTGGTTCATCGTCTAGAAGCAAAAAAAAAGTAGAGGAAACAAAGAAGGGGTGGAACTACAGGCACCAAATCGGCAGGACATCCCATCTCCCTCCCCCCGGTAAGGACCAAACAGCCGGAGAAGATGGACGCCGCAGATCCGGTGGACCAAACCGTCTGCAAGGACGACACAGATCGCTGACAAGGACGCCATAGATCCGATGAACCAATGTGATACCGATTTTTCTTATACGTCGGTGTTTGGTGGAGTTTGATGGCAACGACGATGGTTGATCGAGAACTTGATATTGAAGGGGAAAAGCATATAGAATCCAGACTCTTATATAAATCGGTGTTCGTCGGAGTTTGAGGGCGGTGAGAATGGTTGAGAGAGAGAGAGAGAGATATGTTAAAAGCCGTCACAATTTTTTTCTAAATTTTAGTTTAAACTTTAAACAAGCTAGTATTTTTGTTAGTTACTATTAGGAAATAAATTAAACGATTTGTAATTAATGACTTTCCTATTATAATGGATAAATGAGTTGTTAGAAACAAATTACCAAATTACCCCTTTATATTTAATTAAAAGATAAAGTAAATTAAATTAAATCAAATGAGTGGTTCATATTGGATCTCACAGTTATCACAAATTACGAAGTTCTCATTTGATTAAGCCCCTATATATATATATATATATATATATATATATATATATATATATATAGGGTTGGGTTCACGTGAGACCAACATGTTTTCGTGAGACCCGTGAGACCAAGTTTTTACACTTGAAACTTCACAGAAAAATACTGTGAAGGTAAAAAAAATCTGAACCTTCACAGCAAAAACACTGTGAAGGTTACCTTCACAGCATTTTGCTGTGAAGTTTCAAGTGTAAAAACTTGGTCTCACGAAAACATGTTGGTCTCACGTGATCCCAAGTCTATATATATTATATCAAGTTAAATATTAATATTTTGTCTTTGTAATTTATCATATATGTCGTATATTTATGTGTAATTTAATTTTTTTTTTTCTATATATCAAGTAAAATAGTTCAAGTTGATTAAATGAAAAACAAAACGGGCACGGGAAAGATAAATACAATGAAAGGTGTTGTCTTACAATTTTTATATAGTTATTAAAATATTATGTATACTATATTATAAAAATTTATAAAAAAAACTCTTTAGAACAATTGTTAAAGTTTAATGTACCGTTATTTAATAGCAATTACTTAAAATCTCTTAAAAACAACCATTAAAACTTTAGATACTACATTTAATGTTATTTATTAACTTTTATTCATTATCTCTAACCACTTCAACTCCCCTAAAATCACTCCTTGCATAACTAAATAATGATAAAAATCAAATTTTAAATATAAAAAATCTAAAATATAATTAAGAAAATCTAACCGAATATTTAATGTTTATTTTATAAAAAAACATTATATTATTAAACCTAAAATAACTTACATTATTATTAAACTATCGAAGAATTTTTAAAAACAAGTTTTTATGCATTAAGTATTGTTTATTGATACACATTACCTAAAATTCAAGATTACAAGTCATGATGCATTAGTACAAATTTCTAAAGTTATATGTTTGAATTCATAATTGACTGATAAACATAATCAAAACAAAATAAACATTTCAATTTAAATATAAATAATTTAAAATATATAAGATAATCATTGAATTCTAGCAAAATACTTAATTTCTTTTATATAAAAAAACCTTACATTATTAAGCCTAAATTAAACAGATTTATCAAAAAAAGTCATTATCATTCTCTCAAAACCATCTAAAATCGTACTGTATATCGATAAAAAACAAAAAATAAAAGGAAACATTAAAATCTGATGTATATCGTTGCATTGCACGAAACAAAAAATAAAAGGAAACATTAAAATCGTGATGTATCTCGTTGCATTGCGCAAATACGCTTCTAGTCCTATAATTATATCTAGAGTAATATTAAGATGCTTACCGGAACAAATTAGATATAAGGTAATTACTATATTAATGAATTTATGTTTTATTTAAATGTTTGACATTTAATAATACTATTTGTAGTTGAAAATGAATTTTACTTTAGCATTTATTTATTACCGGTTTTGTTGCCCTCTAATTTAATGGTTAGGATAAAATATGGTTAAAAGTTTTTTTATAATGATACTTACCCATTATTTATTTTAAATGGATAGGGTAAACAGGATAACCCTTACCCTACCCCTACCTGTTGCCACCCTATTTAATGTCCGTCTGTTAGGAGTTTAATAAGCTTAATGAAACTCACAACTTATTCAATCAGTTACACATGATTGTTTGGTAGTTGCTTAATAATATAGAAGATGGTTGATTCCATAAACTTTGAAGGGTAAGCTTTATGCACAAAGCCAAGTTTTTTCAAATGTGTGCGTCCCAATAAAAAAAAACACATTCCATCTATGAAAAACCCCTTCCAAACAAAAACTTTTTCAATCTATACAGATAGATTAATCCACAAAGACAGTTTTATCCATACATGACTTAATACAACAAATAACTCTTTTGTTTGGTGTAAAATTACTATTTAAAAAGGCAGCTTATGACTTGCTAATTGTAGTTTTTTAATAAGTTTTAGTTTGAAAAATGGGCCAACGGGGCTAAACTAATAACAATATAGTTTGAACTTTGGACCCAAAATGGGAAGGAATGCTTTCATATATAAACATACACTTTACTTTACACAATGATCAACTCTCGCTTTGAACAAAAATCAAAACTTGAACTAAAGAAGTCGAATATAATGATTGAATATCAGTGTATATATTTATTTTATTTTATTTTATTTTTGAAAACTTTAAAAGAATGATACACAACTTACAGACATTAACATCATAAGCCATGCTGCACAAACAGGTAACTCGGGCTACTTGCAAAGCAACGTCTCTCGTGTTTCATTACCCGTCACCGGGTTCACCCTAATTATCATGCACAAGAACCAACCAGTGAGCTATATATCTTTTTCTAGAAACACACACACACACACACATATATATATATATATGCGAAGAAATTAAATGAACGTATTACCCATCGGCAACTTTACAAAGATATTCCTTTTGATCTTCTCTTAGAGGGACATCCGTGAAATCTGCATTCCCGTTACAACAAAGTTGTCATAGAAAAACTATGATATAATTGAATGTAATTATGGCCTAAGGCGAAGGATCGTGTGAGAAGCGTGAGAAGTGGATATGAACTCACTTTTAATCTCATGCCCTCCCATGAATTGTGGCTTAGAAGGGAATTGATCCTAATGTTTCTCTGAACGATGAAGATGGTGAAATACTAAAAGATACATATTGACATAGACAGTCATTTTGTTCTAGAGAAAGTGGTGGTTATAGTCATTCGTCTAATTCCAATTCAATCAGCTTCCGGATATATATTCACTAACCCATTATCTTCATCAAAGCTTGTTGTTCAAGATGGCATTGAATTGAAGAACATCTATTAATGGTTATTTAATGTAATTGAAGAGTTTCAATATATAAAAAATCATTCTCCATAGTTGTAATAGTACCTGCGCCTGTTATGATCGATCCTTTGAAAGATGTGTTCCCCGTGACAAGTGCTCCTTCCAAGTTAGCATTTGTCAAATTCACCTGTTGAAAACCCAAGAATCAATCATCATGTTAATCCATTCCTTGTTATAAGCTTTTTGAAAGACGGAGCGTTTGAAGGATTCTCACCTTTGTTACGTTTGCTAACGAGAAATCTGCGCCTCTAAGATCTGCATCCGAAAGATCAGCACCTGAAATCATCAACTTTTATGTGTCAATGATCTGCAATAGATTTCAAAATGCGAAATTGGCTTGCCAGATCCAAAGAACGTGAGCAAATCCTGATAATGGGATCCAAAAATCGATCATAAATGGCATATAGAAACATAAAACAAAGCAAAAAAAAGACCTGTTAAATCTGCATCAAAGAAGCTAGCTCCAAGTAACTTTGCAGCCTTAAAATTAGTTTGTCTCAAAATGGACTACATCAGAAGGGGGGAAAGAGAGAAAACAATTAGAGCAAAATTCCTTTTGAATAAAGGCTAAATCATGAAATTGACAATTTGTGTTTGGGGAACTCCAATTCGATTGCATTGAAATCGTAACTGAAGATTTTAATTTCAAAAATTGTAGTAATGAATGTGGTTCCATTTCGATTGTTGAAACTTGAATTCTGTATCATGGTACCGTTTTGAAATCTTGCTTGATCAGAGTCTTGCCGCTAAAATCCTTTCCGGTAAGATCCTGTCCTCGAGTCACTTCAGAACCATAGGGTCCTCCACCCTAAATCATTTCACAAACATTATGAATCAAATACTTGAAAGCTCCAAAATCCAATTACGATTTCAAAAAAAAAAAAACTAAGTCCCCAATTAACAGAAGAGATGAAATAACCTTGAATGCAAGAGCAGGATCTGCTGCGAAGAAGAGGGAAGCAGAGACTAGAGCTGTTATGCATACTTTGGATACCGATTCCACAAAATTGAAGGAAGAATCATCAGTTATTTTGACTTGGGTCCTTCCCTGTTCATATAATTTCATGGATGTTAGTAAGGTTAAGAGGTGAAAGTTAATCGTAATCAAATGGTACCTGTGAAGAAGAAGAAGAAGAAGAAGAAGAAGAAGGGATTTGAAGAATTGGGAGAGAAGAAGGTTTGGAAAGGGGGAGACATTGGAGCTTGGTGCAACACAAGGGGAAGTTGAGAACCGCCATTGTCAAGTTTGTGGGGGAGAAATCATATGGATATAGATAATCCGTACATTGCTACACTTTTTATTTTATTTCATTATTGACATATATATCTCTACTATATTACAAAGAGGCTTAAACGTTCTTGAAAGTAGTTTTTTAAAAGTAGTTATTGATACATGTAGTTATAATTTTGGTCCATAAACTCTTTTGATAGATTTATTTTATACCTTTTAGTTTTATATTTTACATTTTCATTATATAAACACATATAAGCATATATTAACTAAAATACGTTAAAAAAATAATTTTTAATTTTAACAAGTTACACCATTATAATCGTCTCTTCGATACCTTCGAAATGAGTCCAATATTGAATATTTTTTGATTTTATTATTTTATTATATGTTAAAAAATACGTTTTAACATATCACATTAACATACATAATTACGTTGTATTTTGTGGATATCACATGTGATTAATTGTGGATATCACAAATGTCGATTAATTGTGGATATCACAAATTTCGATTATTTTGGGATATCACATGTCGATCAGTGAAAACAGAATCATTCGATATATATATATATATATATATATATATATATATATTATTTGAAATAAAGTATAGTAATTTATTTGAAATAAAGAAAAATATTATTGAAGACTCTCGTAGACGCAGTTATTCTAACGCGCCAACATTTATCAACTCCGAAGATTTTGGTCAAAAGGAATCAGCGAGGCATAGCTTCTACTTCCAACGACACCCCCCCCCCTCCAACTCCATATCTTGATCAAATCCCGAGTTTATTTCATCCATACATCGCACACGTACAATATGTATTAGGCGATGAAATTTGTGGATTTCGAGCCATATCTACTTGTTCCGGTGGTCATGAAGATGCATGAGACACTATCCGCGTAGAGTTAATGGATGAAATGGGTATTAAAAGGAGATTACCCAATGCCCACACCCATACACCATTGGACACATCATGCACTTCCAGATGCAATGTCGTGGATTATCCCATACAAACGTAGATTAGATGCGAATGAATAATATATAAAGTGTACTCGTACTCGTGAATATGTTGATTTAAATGAATAATCAAAGCTGGAATCTGTTGAAATAAAAAAATACGCAATATATTTATTATGTTTATTATCTTGATGTTAAAACTTACGTTTGATGTAAATCATGTAATGCATTTTCTCTTTTTTTTTAAAATCGATTAACCAATGTATAATATATGACATATAATAACATAATTAAATCAAAAAAATATTCAATATTGGGCTCATTTCGAAGGTATCGACGAGACGATTATAATGGTGTAACTTGTTAAAATCAAAAATTATTTTTTAATGTATTTTAGTTAATATATGCTTATATGTGTTAATATAATGAAAATGTAAAATATAAAATGTAAAACTAAAAAGTATAAAGTAAATCTATTAAAAAAGTTCAGGGATAAAAACTGTAACTATGAATTAAAAATAAAATAAAGGAATCCATGAGAGGGAATTAGAAATCCGTTATAATTAAATATTACATTTATCATTCTTATAATTAATTATTTAATTTACTTTATATCCCTTGTTTTTTCATTTTTCATTTTACACCCTTATCATGTTAACACAAATAATCGTATATGAACAAAAATGCAATGAAAAATACGTTCATTTTTCTACAAATTATACCATAATAATCGTCTCGTGAATACCTTCAAAACGAGCCAATATTGAATGTTTTTTAATTTAACCGTACTATTAAATATCATGAATATCTACGAATTAATTTGTTTTCTATCCATACGTTTTATTTTTTTCCACCGTTAGCACATTAAAAATATATAATCGTAAAATACCTTTCATTATTATTATAAATTATATCATTATAATTTTTTTCGTCAATAATTGTAATATAAACTAATTATTGAATATCTTTATGGGTTTAGGATTTAGGGTTTCATAAGTTGTGATTCTTAGGTCATGGTTGATTGTTGATGACATGTCTATAAAAAAAATAGCATTAATTGCTCGTTCTTTACTCACATTCCGCTGCATCGCACGGGTATATGCCTAGTAGTAATATATACGTGGGGTTTAAATTACAACGATTTTAATTTATGAAAATGGTTGGAGTATTTGCTCGTAACATAAAATAATTTATGGGTTGTTTGGTAGTTACGGAATGGTTTGATGTAGAATGCTTAAGAGGCACTGTTTGATAGAATGCAGAATGAAATATGGTTGTTTGGTAACTGTTTTAACCCTCTGTATAATTTAGTTTTGAACAAAGTATAGTTGTTTGGTAAATATCTGAATAAAACAATTATTTTACAAATATAACTACATAAAATCAAGAACCATAACTTTTAGAACCATGGGACATAAAATCATTAGAATTATAATTTTTAGAGTATAAAATCAGTAGAACCATGAGACATGAATAAACAAACTCATCGATGATTTCAATCGGTTGGTTCCCCTTGAGACCTCTGCAGATTGATGGTTTCAATCAGTTTGTTCCTCTTGAGACCTCTACAGATCGATCGTGAACCTAGGAACCTCTTGAGAGCTCTGGAGAGAATCTATAATCAAAACAAAATCAATAGTCAAGATAGAAACATCAATAATCAAAACTCAGGTTTGGACAAATAAAGAAACAATAGCAACTATGGTTGAAACAAAATCAAAATCCTGAAAAATATCAGTAGCGTAAATGGTGGAAACCAAATGGGTAGCATAAATGGTGGAAACAATATCAACATACATGGAGCATAAACATTAGCATAAGGAGCAGTAGCAATCTTCACAAAATCGGTAGCATAAACAGAGGGAAGAAATTGGGGCTGTTAGGGGGCGTCGATACCTAAGAGATGGAGAGAGAGGGTCGTCGACGTGGGAGAGACCATCGTGAGATATCGACCGCCGTGGGAGAGACCGTCGTGGGAACACCGGTGAGATCGATCGGTGTGGGAGGGAAGACTGGTGAGAGACCGATTGTTTTGTGAAGGGTGTATGTGGAAATAGTTAGGGTTTGTGGTTGAGGGAAGCCCCAGCCACAAAATCGCTAAGAGGTAATTGTCACCATTAAGAGGCAATTGTCACCATTAAGAGAACAATTTTTTTTTTTGCCAAACACTCCCTACCTCTTACCGATTAAGAGGTAAGCTCTGAATGTAACCATTCAAAGCTAAACAAACAACCCCTTAGTGGATGCTATTAAAATGTGGTTATAACTTTTTTTTTAAATAAAAGTATTTATTTTTAATTTCTAAATAAAAAATAACTGAAATATAACAAAAAAAAAATTATAAAAAACGAGTAATTTAATACCTGACGCAACGTAGGTTTGCGGAAATATCAACAAACGTCTAAACCGTTTTGATAACGAGAATTACGAAACGTAAAACTCAAAAGTTTAAGAGAAAACTCTTAAAAGATAAATTTTTATTAATTGATAAAACTTAATAATACTAAAAACAAGTAAACCATATTTATAATCTAAAACTAAAGATAACTGTAGAAACTTAAATTCAAATTTAATCCTAAACTAGAAAAAATAATGATGGAAAACTAAACTAATAACATAATTAGGATAATTGCTAATTAAGGAAATAAAAAGAAAAGGAAACTCTAAAAGAAAAAGGAAACAATACGTTTGATATAGCCTAAAATAGGTTCGGGCTAGTTTCATGTTAGTTATAATGGCTATAACTAACGTGAAAGTCACAATAGGCTCTGTTGGAAATTTGAAAACAGTGGCTAGCGTGACTTTCATGATAGTTAGAACTATTATAACTAACTTGAAAGTCACGGTAGAGGTTCTTTGCCCCCTTTTCCTCGTTTAAGTTGTTCCTCGATTTCGATGGTCATTCTCTCTATATCAGCCTCCTCCACTTCGAAAGAACTTAACCCCGAGTTCTCATCTAGGGGAATTGCCTCATTCGAGTGATACTCATAAATATTCGCCACATTGAAGGTATTTGAAATGTGAAGCGATTCCAGAAAAGAGACGACATAGGCCTTATCGTTAATCTTCTTTGTAACTTTGAATGGGCTGTATTTCCATGGTTGGAGCTTGCCATAGGTACCGACGAAATCTTTCTTTCTGTAGAAACACCATCACTTCATCGCCTTTATTAAAGAGCTTTTTCCTGCGATATTTGTCGGCCGCCATCTTATTCTTTAACCCGGTTGCTTCAAGTCGCGTTTTGACGGCCTCTTTCGTTGTTTGTAATTCCTTAGCCATCTTTTTGTTTCTTTCTCTCAAAGTGTGAAATAGGTGCCATGGTGATCTTATGCTCACCCCAACGGAATAACATAACATTGTTTCTTCCTTTATGCATGACATCATTATCATATTGCCAAGGTCGGCCAAGTAGAATGTGACAAGTATTAATGTTAAGCGCATCATAGATTATGGGGATATTTGACAGTTGCTGAATGGTTTGGTGCAAAATGATTAAGTGGTCAGAATGATTAAGAGGATCTTATTATATAGTACAAATTGAAATATGGTTGCTTGTTAATTGTTCAGAATGAAATTAGGGCGCTGAATGGTTAAAGGAGGACCAAGATACAAAATCATTCAAATGGTTTTGGAACAATTAACAGACAAACCTTTTTTTTTGCCAAACAAGATTCACCCCATAGTGATTTAGAGGTTGCCTCTTAATGGAACCATTAAGAGGCAAACAAACAACCCCTATATCTTCCTTATAGTGTTCTCAAATGGAGATAGGCACTTTGAAGGTTTGTGTTACTCGAACTTGTGGACCTCTTTTTACCCAACCAAGAGAATAGGGTGTGGTAAGAGGTTGTGTTGGTGGTTTTAAGTAATCCACCAATTTTTGTGACACCAAGTTCTCACAACTACCATTATTCACAATTAAATCACATAACTTGTTGGACAGAATAGTAGGATATGAAAAGGTTAATACGTTGTCCATCATCTTTCCATGATAGCAAAACTCGTTGGAGTATAATGTTGGTCTTCTCTAAGAGGTCCTCTTCAGCGAATTATGCTCCTTCGTAATCATCATCTTCATTTTCTCCTCCTTCCACTAGTCCGACAGTCTTTTGAGTTATACACTCATTGGACCTATGGTCAGGCTGTCCACAACGGTAGGACTTGAGTCTCGTTGGTCTCGCATACGGGTTGGGTGTCTTCTGTGTGAGTGTCTTATCGTTGGAGTTGCCCACGTTCCTTGGTAAAGGGTTGTGATCTCGACTACCATTGTTTCTTGTGGTTTGGGGAGGAACTTTGCCTATATTGCTCGTCACTCCTTCAATCTCGGCCTTGTTCTGGGAAGAAGATGAAGTGTGTGTTGATCTCTCAATTATCTCGGCTTTCATGGCTAGACTTGAGGCTTAATTTATGGTCCATACAGTTTGGAGTCCAATCTTGTCTTGAATCGAGCCTTTTAAACCACTAATGTAACGTGTTACTTGTTGTCCCTCGGTCCTTCCAATCTCGTTGCGCTCGGAAAAACGTAGATAGTTGGTTGTATATTTGGTGACGGTTCTCATACCTTGTTTGCATTCAAGGTACATCTTGTAGAGGATCTATTCATAATCTTCCGGCAGGAAACGTTCTAACATGAGTTGTTTCATTATTCTCCATGATCACACTGGTCCTTTTCGTTGTCGTTGTCTTTATACTACGAGTTTGTCCCACCAAACGGTGGCGGTGCTTTTGAGACAGAAAACAACCATCTTTATTTGCTTGCTTTCGGGAATCTCCATGACATCGAAAAATCGATCCACTTGAATTTGTCAATCAAGGAATTCTTCTACTCCCATGGTTCCATAAAAGAAACAGGATGTCCGCTTTCATTCGATAATCGTGGTCGTTTCTTCTTAGGTAGTTTGGTTCTACTTCCTCCTCCCCTTCGGATTCGGAACTAGATAGGTTGATTCGGTTACGGTTGTCGTGAGGCGGAGCCATAATTGGATCTATACGTCTCTTCCTTCTCGGGCGGTGGTCGTTGTCAAATTGGGCGATGACTTGGGTGACAACCGTCGTCGGATTTCCTAGAGACGTGGTAATGGCCGCAGTCATCTCAGCTAAATCTGCTTTGGTAGACGGTTGTTGATCTACCATGGTTAGTGAAAAGGACAGGTGAATCCTGCTCTGATACCAACTGACGCAGCGTATGTTTACGGAAGGATCGACAAACGTCTAAACCCTTTTGATAACGAGAACTACGAAACGTAAAACTCAAAACCTTAAGAGAAAACTCTCAAAAGATAAACTTTTATTAATTGATAAAACTTAATAATACTGAAAACATAAACCCTATTTATAATCTAAAACTAAAGATAACTATAGAAACTTAAATTCAAATCTAATCCTAAACTAGAAAAGATAATGATGGAAACTAATAGCATAATTAGGATAATTACTAAGGAAATAAAAAGAAAAGGAAACTCTAAAAAGAAAAAGGAAACAATACGTTTGATATGGCTTAAAATAGGTTCGCCCTAGTTTCATGTTAGTTATAATGGCTATAACTAACATGAAAGTCACGGTAGGCTCTATTGGAAATTTGAAAACAACGGCTAGGGCGACTTTCATGTTAGTTAGAACTATTATAACTAACTTAAAAGTCATGGTATAAGTTGTTTGCCCCCTTTTCCCCGTTTGAGTTGTTCCTCGATTTCCATGATCATTCTCTCTATATCAATACCCATATTATATTTTCACGTTTTCATGAACTATGTATATTCTCATTTGATCTCATCCATTTTCTTTATTCTACTGTGTTTAGTTAAAAGTATTAATAAGAATTCGTTAAATATCATGTATTATTTAATGTATAATTTTTTAGATTTCAAGTTTATAAATAATCATTATATAACTAAAATTCATTACATGCTTTAAATTTCATTTATTTAATCGATAACTAATTAATAAGCATGTTTAAAACTAAAATAATTATTATACGACAAGATACTACATTATTATCCATAAAAAGTACTCCATTCATCTATTTTTAAATACAAAATATTTAAATCATAACAAAATTTTGGATTAAGCAAATTATATTAAAAACTAAAAAAGAATTTTATAATCTTTAATTTTACATCATTATCAATATACTTTTTCAGGGTTCCTATTTTTATTGAATCTTCAAATTAGCAAATACAAATTCTTATTCAACCATCATTTATAACTTTTATTTTATTCAAACATAAATTTCGAATCTATCATTTTGATAACTTGTATTAATTTTACATCCTCAATTTGTAGAAGATTAGGCACTTGTGTATTTGAAATAATAGGAACCACTTGAGGGAACATTCTTATATTAGTAAAATCCACAAACGAGTTGTGTTGGAAAGTTATGTGGAGGTTGGAAGTTATTATTCCATCCCACATAGGAGGAAAAACAAACTAGGAAGAATTTTATAAGTCCATTCTTAATAGTGGGTCTTGAATATTACAGTGAGCAAATGGTGGGGGTCTCAGTGAAGTGCAACGCGTGCACGTGGGTCGTGGCAGAGGGAGGTCGCGGTACTCGCGACGAGACGCGCACACTTTGCACTTAATTTTTTGGAGATATTATTAATAAACTAGAAATGTACCCTCGCAATGCAGCGAGTTTCTGAAATCTAGAACTCGAACCCTCGATCATTATTCATACTTTTTGTTAGTCTTTTTTTATTTTATTTTATGATTTTGAGAAACCTAGATTTAAAACAAAAATATATTTTAGTTTAGTTTAATTATGGTTTTTTTAAATAATAATAAAAAAATTTGTTACGGGTCAAAAAATGTTTAATTTAAATGATAACTATATTTAAAATATTTTATATTTAAAATTAAAAAGATAATGTACTTCAATAAAAAAAATAAAAATAAGGTGTTTTATCTCGAATTTTCTTATATTTATCGGTTAGTTATATCAATAGTTAAAAATTTTAGATATTTTAGAAAATAAAAATAAGTACTTATCTGCAGTTAGTTACACGAATTCAAAAATTGAGCTTTTATAAGTTGTATATATGTTTAATCAATTTGTATTTTTGGATTTTAAATAATATGCATTAATAAGTGGTACCTAATGCATAAAAGTTAGTTTTTAATAGATTAGCTTAAATGTTTTATAATATAGTATAGATATATTATTTAAAATTCAAAATTACAAGTTAATGAAACATAATTATAATTTATTAAAGTCCCATGTTTTTATTTGTATAACTAACTGCAAATAAACATATTAAATACAGGATAAACACTATGAGATAAACTACATGTTTTATTTATTTTTTAAATATATTTATTAGATCAATGCAAGTTTTTATAATATAGTATAGATATATTAGTTATGAGATTATAACTAATATAGATATAGATATATTAAGAGCAAATCATAAAGTAAAAAATAAATATTGATAATAGTAATATTGATCAAATCGTCCAATAAATATAAAAAATAAATATTGATAATAGTAGATAATATTAATCAAATCGTCCATTAAATATAAAAAACAAATATTTATATTAATAAACGAGTATCCATTCCACAAATAGATGATGATGTGAGATACTGTGCTTGGATAAGTTGTACCAATGTATTATGAAATTGTAAATTAAGTAATTGGTTTTAATTAGTTGTATTTTGTGCTTAAAATGTTGTAATTAAGAGTTTTTTATGTCTATTTTATAATATAGTATAGATGTGAATAACTTAGTGATAATTATCAGAATTTATTATAAATTGAATTTCTGATAATTATCAAGAGTTAATTATTTTTCAGTTTGATAATTTTCCAATTTTAAATTTGTCTCTAAATTAAAAACGTGGTTAATAGTTAGTTGGAGACTTAATCTCCAAGTTTTTTAAATAAAAATGTGGCTTAATTTTAGGAGTTTTAGTTAGGGTTTTAGGGTTAATTCTCCAGTATAAAAACTGGATCAACTCTCTGTTTATGAACACACTGAAAATCCTAAAAACGGCTCTGCTCTCTCTGCTTCTACTGCCTCTCTCGTTCTACATCTCTTTTGCTTTGAGTTTTGTGTTCCTAGCTGTTGGTACACTTAAAACGCTGCATCAAATAATGGGGTTATCGACGTGTGACTCTACAGCCTTTTGGAGTGTCGTATAAACCTTAAAGGACAGGTTTATACCGTGCAGTTTTTTCTTCTTCTTCTTCTTCTTCTTCGTCTGCGGAAATCAGGTTGGTATTTACGTTTCTGCACTGTTTTTAGTTTTCGTCCAGTAGAGTGGACAGTCTATTCTCTACTCCTTCTTCTAACGATTCTATCGCGAAGGATAGAAATGTTTATAGGAATAACTGTTTATTTTTTTTTCGACAATCTAAAATTGTTTTCTTAATAAAGTTCGAATCTTTATAAATAAAGTAGTGATCTTTATTTATAAAAACTGTTTGTTGTTATTATTGAATTTTCTAATTTCTAAAATTTCAACAATCTTTAAGGTTTATAATGGACTTCGGAAACTCTTCCAACGTTCGAATGATGAATCAAGAGTTTGTTAAACTTGACCGATTCGACGGGTGCAACTACACCCGATGGGCCAAAAAGGTTAGGTTTATGCTAATGATCATTAAGCTTTATCATGTGTTGGACCCAAACCTCCCGCCTATCCCTGACGATTTGGTTCCTGAAAAAGGAAAAGAACCGGATAGGGCGAGAATAGCCGAGCTTAACAAGTTAAGGCTAATCCACAAAGAGGAAATATCCTTGGCTTGCGGACATATTAAAAACACCCTATCCGATAGACTCTATGACTTGTACTCTCCGATTAACGATCCAATAGAGTTGTGGAACGCGCTTGAGTTTAAATATAAGGCATAAGAAGAGGGCACCAATAGATATCTTGTGTCTCAATTCTTACGTTTTCAAATGAATGATGAAAAACCAATCCTGGAGCAGATTCATGAGCTCCAGGTGATTACAAACAAACTCAAAGCGCTTTCCATAACTCTTCCAAAAAAATTCCAAGTGGGGGCGGTGATTGATAAATTACCCCCATCTTGGAAAGATTTCTCAAAAAGGATGATGCACAAATCTGAAGACTATTCTTTGGATGACCTGCTCAAACACGTAAGGATCGAAAAAGAGACTAGAAATCGGGAAAAAAGAGGCAAGTCTGTGATGGGTGGTGCAAACAGGGTGCTGGATGGCAACACCAAAGGGAAGGGAAAGGATGGAGGCTCTAGTAAGAAGTGGAATCTGGGTCCACAAAAGAAGAGATTTAAGAGATCTGGGCAGAATCTAAACCGGTGCAACATCTTAAGAGAACCGGGAAATGTCACATCTGCGGAGAGACGGGACACTATGCCCAGGAATGCAAAGAAAGAAAATCCAGACCACCAGCAGCAAACTCAGTTGAAGGAATCCAACATCTAGTTGCAAACTTGCAGATGGAGGAGATTGATATGATCTCGTAGGCAGCCGCCAGAATCACGGCCAATAGAGGAGGTTGGTACTTGGACACGGGAGCTACAGTTCACGTGGGTAACTCCCGGTACAAGTTTGTTGAATATGGTCCTGTTCGAGAAGGAAAACAGGTAATTGTGGCTAACAATGGCAAGGCCGATGTTGCGGGTATGGGTACGGTGCTACTCAAGTTCACTTCCGAGAAAACCATCACTTTAAGGAATGTACTCCACGTTCCTTCCATCAATAAGTGCCTTGTTTCTGGGAATAAACTTGATGAACACGGGTTTGGACTAAACATCAAGGCAAGAAAGTTAGTGATCTACAAACGAAAGACATTCATAGGAAAATGATACAACCAGTGGGGTATGTATCGGTTGAACTTGAGTGATGATGAGAATGGGGTCGGGCCAAGTGGGGTTAGTGATGTGTTAGCCATTTCTAATGAAGTTTTTGTTTCTACTATTGATGTAATTCCCTCTGGTTTTAATAAAGTTAATTCTTTTGAGCATTTTGCTTGTTCAATATCGTTATGGCATAATCGCTTAGCACATACAAATGTTAAAAATATTAAAAAAATGCAAAATAAAGGATTAATTAATATTGACAACAAAGATTTTGGAAAATGTGAAACGTGTGTAAAATCAAAGTTCACAAAGAAGCCTTTTCCATCAGTTAAAAGGGATACTCCTATTTTAGAGTTGATTCATTCCGATATCTGTGAATTGAATGAAATACTTACCCGTGGTGGTAAACGGTATTTCATTACATTCTGTGATGACTTCAGTCGATTTTTATACGTTTACTTACTACATTAAAAAGACGAAGCTTTTGATGCTTTTAAACTTTACAAATCTGAAGTGGAAAATCAAATTGAAAAATGAATCAAAATACTTCGATCAGATAGAGGCGGGGAATACTTTAATAGAGAATTTGATACCTTTCTGCGAAGAGAATGGTATCAAACATGAACGCACCTCACCGTTCACCCCTCAACAGAATGGTTTGGCGGAACGAAAGAATCGTACTCTTGTTGAGATGGTCAACTGCATGTTGAACCAATCGGGTCTGCCAAACAACCTGTGGGGAGAAGCCCTATTGTCCGCTTGTCATATTCACAACCGGATCACTAGTCGTGTGATCCCAAGTAGCCCATATGAACTATGGAAAGAAAGAAAACCCAATCCGAACTACTTTAGAGTCTGGGGTTGTGTTGCCTACTATCGGACTCCTGACCCTAAAAGATTCAAACTGGGAGCTCGTGCTATTAAAAGCATATTTGTGGGATATGCTAGAAATAGCAAGGCTTATAGGTTGTTGGATAAAGAATAAGGAGTAATAGTAGAATCCAGGGATGTGGAATTCTTTGAAGACAAGTTTTCAGAAGATGCTGAAAACTCTGAGAGAAACTTGGTTTCAAATCTTCCTAGTACATCTCATGATAGTTCGAAAACCTCAAACAAGGTTGAAGAACCACGTAGAAGTACTAGAGTAAGAAAAGAGAAAAGTCTAGGAGATGATTTATTCTCCTACCTAGTAGAAGGAACACAACAGAAAGTGACTAGAGAAGTCATTTTATCTATTAACACCGAAGATGATCCAACGACCTTTAAAGAGGCCATGTCTTCAAGGGACGCTCCACTATGGAAGGAGGCAATAAATGATGAAATGGATTCTATTATAGGGAATGGAACTTGGGAATTGGATGATTTGCCCAAGGGAGTGAAACCCATAGGTTCCAAGTGGGTATTCAAAAGGAAGTGGCATCCAGACGGATCAATATCGGCTTTTAAGGCAAGATTAGTGGCTAAAGGATATAGACAGAAAGAGGGAGTCGATTACTTCGACACATATGCTCCGGTTGCTAGAATTAGTTCTATTCGAACTCTTATAGCAATCTCAGCCATAAAAGGACTGTACATTCATCCAATGGATGTAAAGACAGCCTTTTTGAATGGCTATCTAAACGAAGAAGTTTATATGGAGCAACCTGAAGGGTTTGTGATACCCGGACAAGAGAACAAGGTATGTAGACTTGTTAAATCTCTATATGGGTTGAAACAAACGCCTAAACAGTGGCATGAAAGATTTGATACAACTATCACTTCTTTCGGGTTCAGACATAACGGGGCTGGTCGATGCATTTACTCTAAATGCACAAAAGAATTCATTGTTGTAATATGTCGTTATGTAGATGATATGTTGATCATCGGTACTAAACTTGAGGGTATCCTTGAAACAAAGAACTACCTTTCCTCTATCTTTAAGATGAAAGATTTTGGAGAAGTAGACACTATTCTTGGAATAAAAGTAAAAGGTCAGGATCACAAATCTCTTTAAGTCAATCACACTACATTGAGAAGATACTAACAAAGTTTCAACACTTGAATATAAAGGAGTTTAACACACCTTTTGATTCAAGTGTAAAACTTGATAAAAAAAAACTCTGGAAGAGCACTGGCTCAACTAGAGTATGCCAGTGCAATAGGATGCATGATGTATGCAATGCATTGCACTAGATCGGATATTGCTTTCGTGTGAGTAAACTGAGTCAATATACTAGCAATCCGGGTCCAAGATCACTGGAAGGCAATTAGTAGAGTATTAGGTTACCTAAAAATAACTAGTAATCTAGAATTGACATACTCTACACATCCAAAAATATTGGAGGGATATTCTGATGCCAGTTGGATAGATCACTCAGGTGACTCTAAATCTACAAGTGGGTGGATTTATACTCTAGCTGGGGGAGCGGTTTTCTGGGCAAGCAAGAAACAAACTTGTATCGCCCATTCAACTATGGAAGCCGAATTCATTGCCTTAGCAGTTGCAGGAAAATTGGTTGAATGGATTAGAGATCTGTTGACAGATATCCATTTGTGGCCTCGACCAACTCCCTCGATTCCCATGTATTGTGACAGTGAGGCCATACTGTCAAAAGTGTACAATGTTGTGTAAAATGGGAAATCTCGACACATAGGTCTTCGGCATAACTATGTGCGAGAATTGATCGAAAATGGTACCATTAGTATTGTGTATGTCAAGTCATGTGGAAACTTGGTAGATCCATTGACTAAGCCTCTGACGAAAGACCTAGCAGGATCAACTACCAGAGACATGGGTCTGAAACCACCTAGAATCGATTAGTGATGGGAACCCAATTTGAATTTAGTGTTCCTATCTCTCAAGTTTAATGGGTAACAACAAGTCACTTGACCGATAGAAGGTACTATCAACTAATAGACCCGTGTAAGGTACATGATACTACGTCGTTGCCGAGAACAAGGATGAGATTAATGGTTTAACAAAATTTAGAGGCATCTTAGCAATGAAGATGTTATAGAATTTTGCCTATATGACTGAGAGGTGGTGCCGCTTCAAATGGAGAGTTGTGGTTTCTCTTCTAAAAGGTCATGAAACAGGATTTTAGCGCATGGCCATATACGCGCTCAGGGAGAAAGCAAAATTACAAGATAGTAAGTGTCAGGATCTGATTCTTAACAAGAATAATAAAACTCATAAACAATATTAAAGAAGTTGCGGAAAAACACTTTAATATTCAAACTATCAATGTAACAGTAAAATATAAATCACAACTTGTAAACTTTATTGAATGATTAAAGTTACAAGCTTTCACACAAAACCTCAATCTTGATGAACAGGCTCACCAAGACGAATTCTACTTCTCTAGAACTAGGGTTGTAAACCTTGAGGTTAATTCTCTCTCTAAACAAAAAAACTCAGAATTCTCGTCTATAATTATTCTGAATACATCTATACATATACTGAAAATAAAAGATAATTACAAAACTTAAAAGATCTTCAGTATATTCTTCTATAATTATCTTCAAACCTTCCATGATTATCTTCAATCCTTGATTTGCGCATATCTTGATTATCACATAAGCAGTATTAAATCATAGCAGCATTAACACTCTGAGCAGTATTAATTTTCAGCAGTACTAACTATGCTTAGCAGTATTAATTTCTTCAAGTAGTATTAATTTGGCTCAGCAGCAGTATCTTGTCTCAGCAGTAGTAACCATGTTGTACTGGCAACAGTAATCATACTTGATTAAAGCTTCAGTTCCCAACAATCTCCCCCTAACTTGACTTTTAGAACAGAGAAGTCAAGTTCTTCAGATGCTCCCAAAACTCCATTGTTTCTCCCCCTTATTCTTAGCATTCTCCATGTTAACCTCAGCTTCTGACTCCCCCTTTTTGGGAGCATCATCCAATGGGTTCCTTCTTCTGAGCACAAATCGTTGTTTCTTCTTCTTTTGAACCACCTTCTAAACCAACTTCTTTAAGCTGCTGATCTCTTCTTGTTGGTTGATGATGACTTTCTTGAGTTCATTGACAACCTTCTTTTGAGCATCCAGTTCAGTTGCCATTTTGGACATGGCAGAAATCAATTCATGGTAGTCATATCTATCCTCACCTTCTCCAGGAGTGTTACCCCCTTTTGAGGGATCATTGGAATGTTTAATAGGGATCTCCATCCATGCTGAAGCACCACCTATTCCCTTGGTTTCTTGGCACCCAGGACCTTTGGATGATTTCTCACCCAAAGTTTCCATGGGGAAGGTCTTAGTTATGTTACCACTGGCCTCCTCTGTGCTAGCAGGAGTAGTGGCAGCCTTCTCACCCACATGCCCATACATCTCCTCAATGAGCACCTTCTTGGGGTTGGGAGACACCCCAGTGGTTTCCCTATTGATATTCTCTAATGGAGAATACTCCATTAGAGGGCTTTGAGGTTCTGGGTTTGTAGGAGGTACAACAAGAGAAGGAGCCTTGTGTACCTTTCTCTTAGTATACGTTTTGGTTAAAACTGGTGTTGGCTTAAGAACAAGGGACTGAGGAAGCGATATAGTGGTTGAAGGTTGGGTTTGGCTATCAGTGGGATGGTCTAGTGAGGGCCTTGACCCTGATGCCATACCTTCTTGGTTGTGGGACACCACCATCATTGTAGAGAACAATGGGGTGTCAACTCCTTCCGATTCCTTGGCAGATCTTTTCATATTTGAAAAGACCTTGCCCTTAGGGATTTTAGGTACATATACCTCATTAAACTGAGGTATATCCGTCAATTCAGTGGTGATAACTGCCTGGACAAATCTTGGATACATATAGAAACTCTTTTTATTTTCCAAGTTTGACACAAGGTCATTGAAAATCATTTTAGAGAAATTATACTTTCTGGCAGTGGACAAGCAGACCAAAGCATAAGCAATGGTACTACTGAACTGACTCCATCCAGTAGTTTTTCTAGAAATACAGTGCATAAGATTATGACAAAGAAACGCCATTGGGGAGAAAAGTTAGCTTTGTAAAATTTGAAAACACTCTGTTGGCCTTCATACCCCATTCTTGTGAGATTGGAAAACAAATCCTCATTAGGGATAGAGGTAATACCTGAGGCATCGTCTAGACTTAGACTGATGCGAATGACTTCTTCAGTGACTATCAAGGGTTTGTCACACACCCTTGTCTTGATAAACTGCACACCGTTTTCAGTAACAGCGGTGGCATTGGCCCAAAATTGCTTCTGGTGCTCGATGAAGATTGGTGGTGACACAGTAAGAGCATACGCTATATGACTGGTCTTGAGAAAATAAACTATTTGATGGAATCCATCAGCCTGCTTCGGCTTTTGAAGCATTGAAATCTCATTGTGTTCATCAATAAACGCCATGGATGCCATCGTTCTTGAGGATTCTTGACTGAAACACACTGTTTACTTGAGAGAAAAGAGTTAGAGAGAAGATGAACAGTATTCAAAGAGTCGTTGTGAGCTTTTAGGCGGGCAAAGAGGGTATTTATATGATTCGGGACAGAAGCAGTATTAACCCTATTTTTAGTTAAAGCAGTACTAACCCACTGGCAGTATTAACTGAGAGCAGTATTAACTGAAAGCAGTATTAACTAACTAGAAGTATTAACTAACTAGCAGTATTAACACATACCTGAAGTAGTAACTCAGACTAGCAGTAGTAATAATGAACCTGCAGTAGTAACTTTGCACTGGCAGCATTAACTATACTTACACTGTTGAAGCTTGTGTTAGTCTGAGCAGGGCAATAAACTTCTTGAGAAAGATGGTTAGTAGCACCAAACAAATAACAAGTATACAAACACTTATTAAACATGAGCTCATTCAGAGTTGATCATGCCCACACTTGTGACCAAGAAAGTGAATCTACCCATATCAAAAGCTTTAGTGAATAGATCAGCAAACTGATTATCAGTATGAACTTTAGCAACTTGAATAATCTTCTTTTCATTGCAGTCTCTAATAAAGTGATACCTGATTTCAATGTGCTTTGTTTTGGAGTGCTTGACTGGATTGTTAACAATGCTAATAGCACTGCTATTGTCAATGAAGATTGGAGTGTGAAGAAAGGTTACCCCATAGTCCAACATTTGATTCTGAATCCATAGAACTTGAGAACAGCAACTTGCAGCAGCAATGTACTCAGCTTCTGTTGTGGATAAGGACACTGTGGTTTGCTTCTTACACTGCCAAGATACTAGTCTTGCACCCAAAAGTTGACATCCCCCTGAAGTAGACTTTCTATCCATATTAGCACCACCCAAGTCACTGTCTGAAAATGCAATCAAATCAAAAGTAGATTCATAAGGATACCAAAGACCTAATCTAGGTTGCCCTCTTAAGTATCTAAAAATCCTCTTAACAGCTTGAAGATGTGACTGCTTTGGCTTGACTTGAAATCTGGCACACACACACACTGGAAACATGATATCTGGTCTTGAGGCTATGAGATACATGAGAGATCCAATCATTGATCTATAAATATGGACATCAACATCCTCCCCCTCAAGATCAGCAGTGGTCTGTTTGTGTGTTTCCATTGGTGTGCTTGCTGGCTTTAAGTCTGATAGACCATACTTATCAAGGATGTCTTTCACATACTTTGATTGACTTATGAAAATCCCATCTTTCTGCTGTTTCACTTGAAGCCCAAGGAAGAAAGTGAGTTCACCCATTGAATTCATTTTGAAGCTCTTGTGCATCAACTCTTCAAAGTCTCTACACATCTGATCTTTTGTGGATCCAAATATGATGTCATCCACATATATCTGAACAAGTAGGATGTCCTTCTTACTTCTTTTAATGAAAAGGGTCTTGTCAATGATTCCCCTTTCAAACCCATTTTCCAAGAGATAGGTAGACAGAATATCATACCATGCTCTTGGGGCTTGATGTAGACCATAGAGTGCTTTCTTAAATTTGTATACTCTGTCAGGATATGATGAATTCTCAAATCCTTGGGGCTGACAAACATATACTTCCTCATCAATTGTTCCATATAGAAAGGCACTCTTCACATCCATCTGATATACCTTGAACTTCATATATGAGGCATAGGCTAGAAACAGCCTAATTGCCTCTACCCGTGCCACTGGAGCAAAAACTTCCTCATAGTCTATGCCTTCTTTTTGAGTGTACCCTTGTGCCACTATCCTTGCTTTGTTCCTGATTACTATTCCTCTCTCATCCTTTTTATTTCTGAAAATCCACTTGGTGCCAATTGCTCTATGACCTTTTGGAAGGTCCACCAAGTCCCAAACATCTTGCAATTTAAACTGTAGCAACTCTTCTTGCATGGCTTCTATCCAACTTGAATCTTTCATTGCATCATAAGCCTTCTTAGGCTCAATCTGAGATAGAAAACAAGAAAGTACTGTATGTTGTTGATCCTGCAAATCTTGAAGTCTGCTTTGATTCCTTGTCATCATAGGAGAAGAGATGTCTCCTATTACCAGTTCAGGAGGATGATTCTTCTAAGTTCTTGTCTGAAGACTAGGTTCTTAATTAATTCCCACATCTAAATTGGAATCATTTAAGTCAGCTGAGGGAATCTCATCAGCTGCTTCTGGCTCTTCATGCTCTGGATTCTCCTCATCTCTTCTTTCTTCTTCACTCTGAATTGGTTCAGTAATAGTCTCCTTTTGTTAGAGCATAAATCTGTTGGATACAAGATCAAGAATAATGAAGGTCAAAGTTGAGAAAGTCAAAGTTGTTAAAGTCAAATCTCATTTAAAGTCAAAGTCTATTTGTAATAAGTCAATGTATTTTTGTATTTGTATTTTTCCTTGTAATAGTTAGGTAGTATAAATAGTTTTTCTTTCTTTGTATTTTGTAGAGAACTGAATTGAAAAATCATTCTGTTGTATTCTAGAGAGGGAAATATTAGAGAGAGAGAGAGATCGTTGGAGAGAGTTCTAAAGAGAGAGAGAGAGAGATTGTAATATTGAATTGAGAAGTGAAATCAAACAGGTAATTGTTTGTTAATTCGTGTTTGTGTTTGATTAATCTTGATTTAGAAACTAGAATCTGGAACAATCACCTTTTCACAGATTTCAACAGGGTTCATTGTAGGTATGGGAAAGATCACAGACTGAGGAATAATATCTTGTACTTGTTCATCCCCTGATCCTCTACTTCCTGATCCTGCATGATTATCACTACTGAAACCCAAAGAGTTAGTTAGTGAATCAATGTCAAATAACCACTGAGGACTTGAACCAATAGGAGTTGGTGTGTTCTCATTGCATTTGACATTGTCACTTTCCTCAATTAATCTAGAAGAAGAATTAAACACTCTGTATGCCTTACTCTGAGATGAGTAACCAACAAGAAAACCATCATCTGCTTTGCTATCAAACTTTCCTAAGTGAGTTTTGGTATTGAGAATGGTACAAGGACACCCAAAAGGTTTGAAAAATCCAATAAATGGTTTTCTTTTATTTAAAAGCTCATATGGTGTCTTGTTTTTAGGCTTGACTACTAGAACTCTATTTTGGACATAGCAAGCAGTATTAACTGCTTCAGCCCAGAAAGTAATTGGAAGTTTTGAATCAGCTAACAGAGATCTAGCAGCTTCAATCAGTGTCCTATTCCTTCTCTCAGCAACACCATTTTGTTGTGGAGTCCTAGGAGCACTGTATTGCCTCTCAATTCCTTTTTCCTCACAAAAGGTGTTTAGGTCAAGATTTTTAAATTCAGAACCATTATCTGACCTAATGACTTTTACCTTTTGATTTGTTTGGTTTTCAATTCTTAGAATAAAGGATTTGATCAGTCCACTTGTCTCATCCTTAGTCCTTAGAAAATATACCCAAGTAAATCTAGAGTAATCATCAACAATAACTAAGCAGTATGATTTCTTACCTATACTCATGACATTTGTAGGACCAAACAGATCCATATGCAACAACTGAAGAGAAGAGGAAATTGTGTTCAACTCTTTGGACTTATGAGAAGTTTTGTTTTGTTTGCCTTTGAGACAAGCAACACAATGATCATCACATGAAAAGACTTTTGAAGGCAGACCTCTTACAAGGTTGTTTTTAACAAGTTTATTCATTGTTTTAAAGTTCATGTGACACATCCTTCTGTGCCAAAGTGATGATTCATCCAAAGAGGCTTTTGAAACAAGACAGTTTAGGGATGAATCATTTGAAACATTTTCCATATCCAAACAATAGACATTATCCTTTCTGGGAGTTCTTAGTAGTATCATCTTTTCATCAACTACCTTGAATCCAGGAGCAAGGATAATGCATTCTGAATCAGTGAATAATATGCTATGCTTTTTGTCACAAACCTGTGATACACTTAGCAGGTTGTATCTTAATTGTTCAACATAGAAAACATCTTCAAAGATCATCTTACCTTTTGTTACATCTCCCTTACCACTAATCTTACCTCCATCTGGAGTATTACCAAAGGCAACATGCCCTCCATCAATTTTCTTGAAATTCTTGAGGCAAGCCATGTTCCCTGTCATGTGTCTAGAGCAACCACTATCAACATGCCAAATGCTCTTTCCCTTGAGCTGCCGGTTGCCCTGCACATAAGATAAATCAATTAGTATTGACTGGGAACCCAAGCCAAAGTGGTCTTGGGCCTCCCTTTCTCAACAAAGTACTTACACTCCTTTTTGATGAGATTTTTAAATTTAGAATCCTCTTGACTGGAGTACTTTGTCAAGATGATTGGTCTAGAAGCACAAGCACTAGAAGCAGTACTAATTTTAGAAGTACTAACAGAGTTAGCAGCACTAACAGGTTTAGCAGTACTAACCTTGTTAGAAGTACTAACAGAGTTAGCAGTTTTAATATTTGATGAAGTACTAACAATGTTAGTTTTAGAAGTACTAATACTATCAGCAGCACTAACATTGATAGAAGTAGTATTGCTTCTGGCAGCACTATCTTGTCAGCAGCACTATTTGTGGTAGCAGTACTAACAGTTTTAGTGCTTTTGGGAACCACATCTTGACACTTTCGTTTACAGTCTTTTTCTTCATGTGGCTTTTAGATTTAACATGTTTCTTAGCCACATGGTTCCTTTCATTCTTCCTATAACCAAAGGGTTTTTGCACAGATCTTTGAAAATTTATCCTTTGGTTCATAGGATTAAAATAACAGTGCTTGGCAAGATGGTTCAATTTGCCACATATGAAACAAGGTTTTGGTCTGATGATTCCACTCAGATCAACTCCTTATTTCTGAGCCCACTGATTATTCCAATTTCTTTGATTTCCCCTCCTTTTATCATGTTTTAGGGGCTCATATTTATTACCTGCACACTGTTTGCAAGGAACATGATTCACAACTGTAGTCTGCTTGTAATGGACCTTTTTAGACTTTCCCTCAGTCTTCTCTACACCATTAGATTTGACCCAATCCCTTCCACCACCCTCATTGGTAAGAATGTTATTTTCTAAGGGAATCTCAACACTCACAGTATTATCCTTACTCTTACCAGCTTATTTCTCAGTCTTGTCCTCAACAACTACTTCATATAAAGGGTCTATCTTAGTGGCTCCCTCATGCAAGTCCTTCCTATCCTTAGTCTCTAGCAAGTCTAATTTAGGAGGATGTAGTTGTTGTTGTATGGTGGTGGTGTGGTATTGTATCCAATTCCTGGTTTAAGCTTATCATGGATTTGGACCTTTAGAATTGTATCCATGGCTTTAGAAGCATATGAAAGCTTTTCCATATCCAGCTTAACCTTGGCTAGCTCTCCTCTCAACTTTTCATTCTCCTCTCTAGACTTTGTCAGTTGGATTTCTAAATCATTTTTCTCCCACTTCCAGTAATTTGTATCATATGTGTGTTGAAGTTCATTGGCTTGGAAACCTTTAATTTGTTCCTCAAACCTCTCAACAATTTTCACATAGTCTTTTCTATCCTTTTCTAACCTCTTAAGGTCATCACTCATACTTTGGTTGTGATCCATGTACCTTTTAACAGTGTCTATGCAAGTTTGAGTACAGAGATTAGAAAGTACCTCAGTTGGGAGATCAGATACCTCTGCCATGAGAGTTTGATTTTGAATGACCTCTTCTGCTTGATCACTCCAGTTAAACCCCATTCCTTGTTGAGAAACAAGAGCTTGAGCAGAGTTTCTGTTCTGGTTGAAGCTTCCAGTCTGAGCTTGTTGGTGGTTGTTTTGAGACATTCCACTTCTACATTCCCTGGCAAAGTGTCCCTTCATATGACACTTGTAGCACTCCACCTTTGACTTATCAAAGCCTGGTCCATCTTCTCTTCTTTGAGAGAAGTTGTTCCTCCCAGTCCTCTTGATGAACTTCTTTACCCTCATAGAAAGCATGGCCATCTGCCATTTAATATCCATCTCTTCAAGATCATCAGGATGAAGCTGTTCCAAGTCATCATTGATTAAAGAAGAGTTACCATGGCTGGAAAGAAAGGCTTCAAAAACAGATTCATTGCCTTTTTCTTAATTTACTCCACTGGCAGCATTAACTGATTCAGGGTTAGCAGTAGAATCAGTTGATGCTGATAGGAGTGCAGCATTATGAACATATCCAATAGGCTTCTTCTTTGCTTCCACTTCAGATTCAAACACTCTCAGATCATTGTACAGATCATCCAGTTCCTTTTCTTCCAGCATGTCATTCTGTCTGAATGAGACAGTGTACATGGTCCATTTATCTCCAAGAGATCTGAGGAACTTTCGGTTGACATCATCTTTTTCCATCTGAACTCCAACAGTAGCCAACTCACCAATTAACTTATTGAATATATCAAAATTTTGAGTCATAGACTCATTCTTTGAAGATATAAAATTCTCATATTGCTGCTTGAGAATATCCCTTTGATTCCTCTTAGTGCTCTTGGTGCCAGCAAATCTCTTCTCTAAAGCATTCCATAGAATCTGAGCATCAGTGCAGTGATGAAATTGATGTTGATACTCATTAGGGATGGCCAAGAGCAGGGTGCTTAAGGCTTTCATCTCCAATTGTCTCACTTTCTTCTCAGCATCAGTTTTTGGAGGTGGCCTTCTTCCATCTTGTCCAATTTTACCTTTAGCAGAGGGACCATTCTCAACAATGTCCCACATAGAAAAGTCTGTAAGGAGGATGTACTGCTTGATCCTAATTTTCCACATGTCAAACTCATTAGGTTTGAGCATGGGAACCTTTGAAACAAGAGTACTGGTTGATTCAACTGTGTTGTCCATGATGAATGAAGGTTTCTGAGAATACTAGGCTCTGATACCGCTTGTCAGGATCTGATTCTTAACAAGAATAATAAAACTCATAAACAATATTAAAGAAGTTGCGGAAAAACACTTTAATATTCAAACTATCAATGTAACAGTAAAATATAAATCACAACTTGTAAACTTTATTGAATTATTAAAGTTACAAGCTTTCACACAAAACCTCAATCTTGATGAACAGGCTCACCAAGACGAATTCTACTTCTCTAGAACTAGGGTTGTAAACCTTGAGGTTAATTCTCTCTCTAAACAAAAAACTCAGAATTCTCGTCTATAATTATTCTGAATACATCTATACATATACTGAAAATAAAAGATAATTACAAAACTTAAAAGATCTTCAGTATATTCTTCTATAATTATCTTCAAACCTTCCATGATTATCTTCAATCCTTGATTTGCGCATATCTTGATTATCACATAAGCAGTATTAAATCATAGCAGCATTAACACTCTGAGCAGTATTAATTTTCAGCAGTACTAACTATGCTTAGCAGTATTAATTTCTTCAAGCAGTATTAATTTGGCTCAGCAGTAGTATCTTGTCTCAACAGTAGTAATCATGTTGTACTGACAGCAGTAATCATACTTGATTAAATCTTCAGTTCCCAACAGTAAGTGTAAGTAAGTCAAGGTGATATTTCTATTCAGGGTTTAAATCCTAAGGATACCACTGAATTGATATCTTCTTGCATACTTATATCAAACAGTGTTTAATCTTAGTGACACCTCTGTAACACTATTTCTTATGAATGTCAGAACAACTTTCCAACCTGGTGGGGGATTGTTGGAAAGTTATGTGGAGGTTGGAAGTTATTCTTCCATCCCACATAGGAGGAAAAACAAACTAGGAAGGACTTTATAAGTCCATTCTTGATAGTGGGCTTGAATGTTATAGAGAGCAAATGGTGGGGGTCTCAGTGAAATGCAATGCACGCGCACGCACGCGTAGGCCGTGGGTCGTGGCCGAGGCCGAGGGCGTGGTACTCGCGATGAGACGCGCACTTTGCACTTCGCACGCTCGCATCAGAGCTGAGGAGCCTCGCCCCGAGCTACGAGTTAATTTTTTGGAGAAATTATTGATAAATGTGAATAACTTAGTGGTAATTATCAGAATTTATTATAGATTGAATTTCTGATAATTATCAAGAGTTAATTATTTTCAGTTTGATAATTTTCGAATTTTAAATTTTTCTCTAAATTAAAAACGTGGTTAATAGTTAGTTGGAGACTTAATCTCCAAGTTTTTTCAATAAAAACGTGGCTTAATTTTAGGAGTTTTAGTTAGGGTTTTAGGGTTAATTCTCCAGTATAAAAACTGGATTAACTCTCTGTTTATGAACACACTGAAAATCCTAAAAACGGCTCTGCTCTCTCTGCTTCTACTGCCTCTCTCGTTCTACATCTCTTTTGCTTTGAGTTTTGTGTTCCTAGCTGTTGGTACACTTAAAACGCTGCATCAAATCCTGGAATTATCGACGTGTGACTCTACAGCCTTTTGGAGTGTCGTATAAACCTTAAAGGACAGGTTTATACCATGCAGTTTTTTCTTCTTCTTCGTCTGCAGAAATCAAGTTGGTATTTACGTTTCTGCACTATTTTTAGTTTTCGTCCAGTAGAGTGGACAGTCTATTCTCTACTCCTTCTTCTAAGGATTCTATCTCGAAGGATAGAAACGTTTATAGGAATAACTGTTTATTTTTTTCGACAATCTAAAACTGTTTTCTTAATAAAGTTCGAATCTTTATAAATAAAGTAATAATATTTATTTATAAAAACTGATTGTTATTATTATTGAATTTTCTAATTGCTAAAATTTCAACAGGTTGAACTTAAACCATGGTGGTGACCTTCGTTATAACTGGTATTGTCCATCATAATGTAAAAAAAAAATTACCTTAAATTAGGTATTATTTGGTATCATAACGAATTTCTCTTTAAATTTGCCCATGTCTTGAAACCTATGAGAAAATAGTTAAAATTAATGACAAATATATAACTTGCTAGTAGGACACAATTGAACCATTCGAACTTCAAGATAAAACTGTTGGACTTGAGATTGAACTTATTTGCTTCTTTCTGTCTCATATAAGACTAAGGGCCTGTTCGGTAATAGCTTAATGAGTTGTATAAGATATATTGTTTATTCGAGCAGCCATATTTAGCTGTTCGGTAGGAGCTTATTCCCTCGGCTACAAAAACTATGTCATATGCACTCATGTAACACCCGGATTTTCGGTAAGAGCCTTGAATATTCCTTTAATGTTCATATCTAGATCTTATCGCTTAGAAAAGTCTTTACTTGAAGCTCAAGGTGAACCGGTTGCCTTCCGTGCAAAAAACGACAAGTTTCGGGACCCGAGAGGTGTTGGGCGACCTTGACGGGCGACTGTGACACGGTCACTGTCGTCGTGTCACAATCGCACCATACAAACAGAAAGGGTGTGTCTGGAGCGACATTGCCCAGTGACTTTGACACTGTCATTGTCGCATGGGCATAGTCGTCGACCTCTCCACGGTTTTAATGCACAACACCGAAATTTTAGGTCATTTGCACTCTTTTCTCTGGTTTGGCAGCTCGTTTTTCTCTTTTCTTTGAAGGTAAGCTCCTCCCAACCACCTTCCTCTCCTCATTTACTCTCTCATTTAATGATCTAGTTCATTAATGGTGATTCTAGGGTTGTGAAGTCTAGAGTTCAAGGAAATCATCACCTCATCATCTCCATCTTTATTCTCCTTCCAAGTTGAGGTTCTAGGGTTTACCCAAAACCCACAATGTGAGTTCATCTTTATTTTCTAAAACTTTATACATGTCAAACTAACACTTTTAGACTTCTAATCATCTCCTTATTTATATTTCTTTGTTGAAATCTATTTTGACCTAACTTTGCATTTTTGGAGATTTTTAGGGTTTTCTCACTATTTTGAAAATATGATTGTGAATCTTATGTTTGAGCTATAAATGTGATATGTTCTACATATCTATGGTTAAATATCTACATAAATGCTTCTAGCTCTATTTATGGTTTACATATACCATGGGATTTTCTTGAATAAAAGTGTTGATGGGAAAAATGAAATCATATGGGTGGTTGAATGACTACAATGGTGATTATTGTTACGATGGTAAAAGTTGGAAAAATCTATTATTGAGAAAGTAAACAAAATATTTTGGGATTGTTCACATGAACTATATGTTTGATTATAGTTGGTCACAAATGAAATTGTGACAAGTCTAGACTAATATTAATGGATCCATAGGTATAGAGTTGACTTAATTACTTTGGGTTAAAATCTCGTTTGTAGCTAGTTGAGACATTGGACCCTAGGGTGGCAACTTGGTACGGTTATGTGGGACCGGATACTAGCCGTGGGTCGTAAATGTAAATCCTAGCGAATGAGCATGATTAGGATCATTGGGTGCCCTCCACACATCTGAGTACGAGTCGACGAGCTCGTGGCCTTGATCCTAGTATGGTGAGCTCAATAACTTAGAAAGTGGCCTACTTTTGTGTTCCGCCACAATCCTTGGGAAATCGGGTCTCCCCCGTCATCATAATATGTATTTTGGACCGTAAGGTCTTTATGTGATAAATTACTTCAATTGTAAATTCCACTTTTTGGAAAAGATTTCCCCTTGTTTCAATTTTAAATTATTTCTAAATTGTTATATATAAACTGTATGTTCTCACTAGGCTTTAAGCCTAACACTTTTTCTTTAATAACATGTATAACAGGTTCCCTTAGTGGCGGGGCACTGAAGGGTTGAGTGATGAGCATGGATTTAGAGACATTTTTGAGATGATAGTTATTTGGGAGTCATGGCGTTCAAACAATTTAATATTTTGAGAAATTGGGTTGACAACCAATGTAATCTGGATGTAAATGGTTTAGATTAGTTTGTTGTCAATTTTTTTTATTCATCCGCATGTTTTGTAAACGCTATTCTATATTTACCCATTTCGGGTGGTTTACTCCAAATACAAACGTCATATTGCCGAATTTTCAAAATTTTAAATTACTCTAAATTTTAGGGTGTTATAACTCAGCCATTAAATCCCATAAAATTTCCCAAACTATCCTTCTTCTTCCCTCTTCCATCCCTCCCCTACATGACTGCATCTGCCTTCTTTCTCCCTTCCACCCCTGCACGGCTGCTCTAAACCCATTTCTTTTTTTTATTTTGAACTGCATTAATCATATTATATCCAAATGAACCAAACAACCACCAATACAATGCTCTAAACCCATTTATGTCCAAAAGAAGAAACATTAGATTTTTTTTAATGTAAACCCTCTATTTTGCTCTTGTTCTTTGATGCATCAGATTTTTTTTCGATTTAGGGTTTTAACGCTCTTTGATGCAGATCTCATGTTCTAAGCCTTCTGTTTTGCTCTTGTTCTCTTTATTTCCATTGCCAACTAATCTTCACCCGGTTGAGAAGAACCCTTTCGTGAGAGAGAGAGAGAGAGAGAGAGAGAGAGACAAACAGAATGGGAGGGGTTAAGAGGCGGCAGGGAAATGAATGGGAATAAAGAGAAAGCATATCAATGTTATGTTAATAAAATATTAAAGATATCATACATATTATGTTAATAAAATATAAATTATATTTTTAAAAGAAAATAAATGTTTAAATTGTATTATTGTATTTAAAAAAGATTTAAATTAATATTTTTTTATAATTAAAAGTCATTTATTCAACAATTTTATCATATAGTTATTTTATTCAAACAAAAATATATATTGGGGGTAAAATGGTAATTTCTGATATTCAGACTGTTTATTCAGCACAACAACTGAACAACAACTTATTTGTTATCATACAGATAACTTTACCAATATAGACAACTTTATCCATACAGGGCTTAATAAAAACGAATCGAAGGGGTTGTTCGGTTCGTTTTTCATTAAGACATGTATGGATAAAGTTGTCCGTTTGATAAAGTTGTCCGTTTGATAACAGATAAGTTGTTCGGTTGTTGTGCTGAATAAACAGTCTGAATGTCAGAAATGACCATTTTACCCTTCAGTATATATTTTTGTCTTAATAAAATAATTGTTTGATAAAAATAATGAATAGATGAAATTTCAACGATAAATGAAACTGAATGCTTAATCAAATGAACCCCAAATACAACCCACATTTTTTCTTCATCATTTCATCAAACACATAAAAATAGAAGCATGCTTTTAAATCACACCCAAATCCATTTTTAGGAGTACAACAACCAACCTAAATGCTGAGAGGATAGTTTGAGGTTCAAGAACCAGAGAAAGAAGAAATGCATAAATTACATAAAGGAACATAATCCATTTTCAATCACATCCAAATACCACTGCCTCATTTATAATGAAATTGAAAGAAAAAAAGGTAGATCTGGAATTGGAGAGGGGGGGTTGAGAGATTCAGTGGTTTCCAAAGAAGTTGTTGTTGGAAAAAGAGTTCCTATTTACTAGAAAAGGCAAAATAGGGAGAATCAAGGAATGTATTAGGGAGCAGGGACTACCTCAGGAAAAAGATGAAGAGTTACAATGTGTGATGGCAGCGGGGCAACAGTTTTGTTGTTTAGAGGCACCGGAAGAGATTTGCATATGTGAGCCTTGAGACGATTTTCTTACAGGGGTTGGTGTTTAATATGACGAGGTATTTGTGGAATAATGATGGTTGAATGTGAAGGACATCTATTTTGGCTGACCGAGAAAGCACTTAGCTGAAGCATTAAGCTGCAACCTAGCAGTCATGTATGGCTTACTGAATAAGCTATATAGCTTATACAACCCATTAAGTCACAAACGAACAACCCATAAGGGAGTGTTTGATCGAAGGTATTAAGTAATAACTAATGGGAATAAAAATAAAAGAGATTGTTTGGTTATATATAATATGATGAGTTCATTCCCCCATAAGCCCAAATTTTCATTCCAGGTTAACCTGGCGAGAGGAGGGGGGGATGAAAATTTGTCATTTTTATTTTCATTCCCTCACCTGAACCAAACGCCTCCTAAGGGTCTGTTTGTTAGTAGCTTAATGAGCTTAATAGGACTCACAACTTATTCCGTCGACTATACATGACTGTTTGGTAGTGGCTTATTTAGTAAGCTTATAGGGTTTAGGGTCTAGGGGGAGCTTTATGCATAAAGCCAATTTTTTTACAAACCTGCACCTCCCAACTAAAAAAACACGCACATTCTATTTGTGAAAAAACTCTCTCAAACAAAAATCTTCCAATCTATACAAGACAAATTAATCCGCAAAGACATCTTTATCCATACATGACTTAATGGAAAACCAACCAAATAGACCTAAGGGACGGATCAGTAAGATTGAATGGGATGTATGGCTTATTCATAAGCTATACAGGGTTATTCGATTATACCTTAATGACGCAAATGATAGCTTATTCGTTAAACCAAATGAAGAGTGTTGTATCTAGTAAGCTTTCAATATTCATATACGTCATCCCTCTTCCTTCTTTTACATATATTTCTTATCACTCAAACCCTTTTCTTTATTCGTTTACATGGTTTTTTTTAACAACTGTAATTATATTATTTTAATTAAATTTGAATTAATTAAAAATACTAATAATTTTATAATTAGCAATATTCAATATATTAATATTAAAAAAATTAAATTCAAATAAATTCACATCATCCATATTTTGTAAACTTATTTCAATTTTTAATAACATAAATATCGGGTGGATATTGATTTTATCTAATTTATATTTTGTTTGTCAATTAGTTATTTTAATTACTGTTTAATATAGACTAAAGGGTAAAATAATCATGTTTGCCATTTTGACTGTTTATTCAACACAACAACTAAACAAAAAGCTATTTTAAATTATAGTCATATAGGGTTTAACAGAAAAGCAACTAAACAACCATTAGACTCTTTTCACTCTATAATGTAATCCCCTAAATTGGGACCCGTTTGTAAAGAGTATCCGATAAGGAGCTAATATGTCAAAGTGGGTGAGAGTTATGGCGTCATTGTGATGTTTGACCAAATAAAATGTTACGTAATCAATTGATTACGTAAGGAAATTTTGATTAAAATAGAAAGTATTGAATACAACTTGGAAGGAAAATGAAGAAGACAATACAAGAGCCAAATCCTAAAGGATCCCAGGGAAGATTTCCCTCCTCTAAGTTGTTGCCCAGATCCTAACAGATTAGTTATTTTCTGAATGCCTCTCCACATGACAATCCTCCTTATTATAAAGCTAACTAACTAGTTCTTTTTATGGGCCTTGGGCCTCCTAGAATAGACCTTCCACGTATTAGGCTTAGGCATAGGATGATTTAATTGATGTCCCTGATCTGGATTCGCATCACTTGCCCTCCATCAAAATTGGTCTTGTCCTCAAGACTAGCTTCAGGAAATTGACTCTCAATGGTTAAAGCATCCTCCCAAGTCGCTTCTTCCAACGAACGACCCTTCCACTGAATTAACCATTGCAGAATCGTGTCCCCTTGACGATTAAAAAATAGAGTAGCACGAATGGACTTGGGAAACAATAGATCGGCCATATCTAAATCAAATTTAGCCGGCAGCATCTTTTCCACGTTAGTACCCGGCACCACTTTTTTGAACAGCGTAACGTGAAAAACGGATGTACTTTAGAAGAAAGGGGTGGTTGTAAACGGTACGCCACCAGTCCTATACGTTCCACAATTTCGAAAGGACCAAAGAACTGAGCTGCCAATTTTTGGTTAATTCGTTGTGCTACCGATAATTGACGGTACGGTCGAAGCTTAACATAGACTTGTTCGCCAACTTGGAAAACCACATCACGCCATTTTTGATCAGCCTGAACCTTCGTCTGATTTTGCGCATTCAACAAGTGTATCTCGATCTTTTAATTCTTGCCCCACTACCTCAACACGAACTTCCCCGGGAATGAATTGAGAAATATTTGGAGGTTTTCTACCATATACTACTTCGAAAGGAGACAAACCCGTAGAACTGAGTTATACCAAAACTACGGCCACGGAACGCACATCGACCATGCTCGAGGTAGGTCAATGGAAAAACAACGTAAGTAGGCTTCTAAACACCTATTTATCACCTCTGTTTGACCATCCGATTCCAGGTGATAAGATGAATTCATATGCAATTGAGTGCTTTGTAATCGAAATATCTCTTACCAAAAATGGCTCATGAAGAGAGGATCTCGATCGCTAACAATCGATTTGGGGATACCATGGAGACGAATAATCTCATGAACGAAAATATCTGCAATATTTTGGGCCATATACGGATGTTTTAAGAGAACAAAATGAATATATTTAGATAGTCGGTCCACGACCACCAACACAACATCAAACCCTTTTGATTTTGGTAATCCGGTAATAAAGTCCATCGATAGATGCTCCCATACCGCTTCAGGAATGTCGAGAGGTTGCAATAAGCCCATGGGAGTTAAGGAAATTGATTTTACAACACTGACATACATCACAAGACTACACAAAACTCTGAACCATATAGCTCATCCCTGGCCAGTACAGATTAGCGGAAATTCTGGGATAAGTTCGGTAAAAACACGAATGTCTCCCCGTGGCCGACATGTGGAACTCCTTTAACAATTGAGGAATCCACTTCGAGTTCTTTGGTATAACCAAACAATTTTTATGATACAACACCCCATTTTGTATAGAATAGCCCGAATAAGATTGAGGATCTAATTGACAGGCTTGCACAAGATGTTAAATTTGTGGGTTAGACTTGGGCTCCTCAAGTAATTAAGCTTCTTGAACCCAAATTGGATGATACACCATCGAAGTCAATTCCCCATCATCATTGCATCTCAAAAGAGCGTATTCGGCCTTATTTTCTCGACCCGCCTTGTAACAAGTTTCGAAGTGGTAACCAAGGAGTTTGGACACCCAATCTGCTGGTCAGGAGTTGTAATGCACTGATGTAAAAGATGTTTGAGGCTTTTATGGTCCGTGTATACCACAAACGTTGTTCCCAACAAATAGCTCAACCAGTGTTGCACCGCAAGAGCTAACGCCATTATTTCCCGCTCATACGCGGGCTTAGCCAAATTCTGATCATCCAACACCTTGCTAAAAACGCAATAAGCCATTGTTCTTGCATCAAAATAGCCCCAATGCCTCTTCCCAAAGCATCACACTCTACTACGAACAAAATGGAAAAGTTTGGTAAAGCCAAAACGGGAGTCGATGTGATAGCTTTTTTGAGAAGATCAAAAGAGCGTTGTGTGTGGAATCATCCCAATGAAAGTTATTTTTCTTGGTAAGTTCGGTTAATGGTTTAGCAATAGATCCATAATTGCGGAAGAACTTCCTTTAACTTATTTCACAGTCGGCCAATCAACCACGCTTGGGCCTTTTTGGGTCCATCGACACTCCTTTCCCGTTAATAATGTGGCCCAAATACTCAACCGAGGATTGACCGAAGGAACAATTTTTTCTATTGACTAAAAACTGATTAGCTAAAAAGACCCGCAAAGACGAAGAAAGATCACTACTATGTTGCTCCCAAGTTGGACTATACACCAAAATGCCGTCAAAGAAAACCACTACGCATTTATGTAAATAGGCCCGAAAAATGTCATTCGTAATAGCTTGGAAAGTAGCGGAGCGTTCGTTAGACCAAATGGAATTACGAGGTATTCGTAATGACCATCATGCATACGAAAGGCAGTTTTCTCCACACTCTCGGGAGTCATTTGAATCTGATTATAGCCCGATTTGAGATCCAACTTCGAGAAATAAAAACATACCAGTCAATTCATTAATTAGTTCTTCTACTACCGGAATAGGGTATTTATCGGGTACGGTAGCTTTGTTCAAAGCTAGATAGTCCACACACATTCTCCACGTTTGGTCCTTCTTCTGAACCAAAATCACCGAGCTAGAGTAAGCCTTGTTACTTGAGCGAGTAACCCCCAATTACAATAATTCTTGAACCTATCGCTTAATTTCCGATTTGTGGGCATGAGGATAACGATAAGGACGAACACAAATCGGTATGTGGTTGGGTAACAGATTAATGGAATGGTCTTTACTGCGAACCGGAGGTAAACCCGTAATTTCACCAAAACCGGTGCAAATTCAGCAAACAACTTTCGTAATTGTTGAGATTGTTGCTCATATATTACCTTCGGTAATAACAACTCCCCCTCGGTGTTTGAGAGCCAACTTTGAAGTGAAGATTGGGCTGAAAATGGGGAAGAGATTCCCTGTAAACTGACCTCACGATCCTTATATTGGAATCTCGAATGGGATTCCCAATTGTGCACCACATCTCCGAGAGTATGTAGCCACTCTATTCCCGACACCATATCCAAGTTTCCTATTTCTAAAATCAACGCATCTATGACAAACCCATACGTTCCCAAGGTTATCGGCACCTCCATACACTTCTGGGACACAAATATTTTGTGCCCATCGCCTAACTTGATCTGCAAACCTGAGAAAAATGAAATTGGAAGATCAATGCCTTGCCAATTTCCTAGAAATGAAATTGTGTGTATCCCTGTAACACCCCAAAAATTGGGACAAAAAATTTTCCAAAAATGGAAATATGGTATATAAAAAAATGCCAAAGCATGAGCTTCCCAAAAGGGGAACAATATACGCATGTATAATTATAAGTTTGTAATAATAAAGCAATGAGGGATAACAACCTCTTAATCTAATTCCTAACAGAAAATGAGATTACAATTGGTTGTCATCTAGTCCCAAAATAATCATCTTATACAATTGGCGTCCCAAAAGTGCTCCCAAGCTCACATCTAAAGGCCCGTTAAACCTTCTTGGCGATCACGCTGTTAGAACCTGAGATACACATCAACACCAAACAAGTGTTAGGCCAAAGGAGCCTAGTGAGTTTGACCAATAGCATACATAATCAATAAGGGGGTTAATAATCATTAAGGTCCATAGAGGAATCAATGGGAGAGACCCAAAAGACCAATGAGTTTCACCTTAAGAGTTGATGTACCTTGATATTCACTCATATGAGCAACATTCTGAAGGTCTGACACATTTGAAGACTACCTCCAATGCATTATTCCAAATGGCGGGGATCTAGGCACATACCATTATAGTGGTGCCCAAGACTATATCCTCCTAGTGCCTACTCGTGATTCATCCAATATTTAATCCACATTATATACATTTTACTCCAAGCAAAATACATATAAAAGTTTCCATATAGCTCCAAACCTCAATTTAGCTCAAAACCATAAATCATGTAAATTCCACATATAATATCCATCAACCATGAATATCACATGAAAATATTCCAATATTTACCACAAAATAATCTCATCAATATTCCAATAAAAGATTAGCAACAAAGATCCCAACATTTCCCAATATAGCAAATTTATGTCTTCTTTGTCAAATGATTAATATAATGAAAGGAAACATGAAATGATGGTAGAAAGCATATAAAGATATGTATCTCATTTTAAAATGGTTAGAAAACTCACTATCTAGGTTTTATAGAAAAACCCTAAAAAACTTGGTAAACCTTAGTTTGGAGTAGTGAGAAATGGAGACTTGAATGTTGCTAGCAACCACACTTAATGCTCTCCTTAGCTTCTTGATCTTCAATAAATGCTCTTCACAAACCCTAGGTTGGTATTAAATGAGGAGAGGGGTTTTTTGGAAGTGAAAACACCAAGGAAGCTCTCAAAAACGTTTCTTCTAAAGTTCGATAATCATAAAATGAGCTCAAATGAGATGAAACTCGTTTTTTAAACCCTCAGACCCCGCGGGCGACAATGCCCGACGATAGTGCCCAAGGCATTGTCGCGGGGCACAATCGCGACAAGTCCCCCGCTCACGGTACATTCCTAGCGATAGTGCCAGGCGATTGTGACTTGTGTCACTATCGCGGGCAAGGTCGAACCACATGTACCATAGCTCATTTACTCCACATGACAGTGACACGTGGCCGTGACATTTCTGTCACAGTCACCAGCAAGGTCGCGCAGAGGCTGACCGGTGCCGTTTTCTCCGAATCCCTGGTTTGATTGCTCAACCTAACAGTTCAAAGTCTCGAGGTAGGTTCCAAAACTACAAGCCTTTTACAAAATCAAAATATGAACAATAAATACTTACCTGGATTTTTTCTCGGTGTTACAATCCTCCCCACCTGAAAGAGGATTTTGTCCTCGAAATCTTGTCAACTTAGAATAAATAGGGGTATCTCTTCTTCATGTCCTCTTCCGACTCCTAAGTCACGTTTGCACCACGATGGTGCGTCCATTGGACATTGATCATTGTCACCTCTTTATATCGAAGCTTCTTCGTCTTCGACTCCAATATGGCTTCCGGCTCTTCCACACATCGATTTTCATTGTCCACCCGTATCTCCGTCAATGGAATGATGCTCTCTTCTTCGGCTAGGCACTTGCAAAGGTAATATACATGAAAGGTAGGGTGGATCCCGTCCATCTCTGGTGATAAATCCAATTTGTAAGCTTGTAGGCCGACTTTCTCCAATATTGTGAATGGTCCAAGGAAACAAGGGCTAAGCTTCATGCGCTTTCCGAGGCGGATGATCCCCTTCCACGGTGATACCTTCAACATAACCCGCTCACCTACTTGGAACTCAACCGGTCTCCTCTTTTTGTCCGCATTGCTCTTCTGTCGGTTTTGGGCCGCCTTCAAATGTTCCCGAATACCTTTCACTTTGTCCTTCATTTCTTGCACGATCTCCGGTCCCGTGAATTGTTTTTCTCCCGCTTCGAGCCAACACATCGGTGTTCTACATTTCCGTCCGTATAATGCTTCAAACGGTGCCATCCCAATGCTAGAGTGGTAGCTATTGTTGTAGGCAAACTCCATTAAGGGTAGATGCGAGTCCTAATTTCCCCCGAAATCTATAACACACGACCGGAGCATATCTTCAAGAGTCTAGATCGCCCTCTCACTCTGACCGTCTATCTGAGGATGATAGGTCGTGCTCAATTTGACTCTCGTGCCCAACTCCTTTTGTAGACCGTCCCAAAACTTGGAAGTGAACCATCTATCCTGATCTGAAACTATAGATAACAGGATACCATGATGCGATACCACGTCATCAATATAGAGCTTGGCTAATTTGTCCAGTGGTAACGTCTCTCGCATTGACAAAAAGTGTGCACTCTCCGTGAGTCGGTCCACCACCACCTAATTAGTATCACGACCTCTCAAGGTTCTTGGTAGCTTGGTGACGAAGTTCATCGTGATATGCTCCCACTTCCATTCTGGAATGGCCAATGGTTGCAAACTCTCATAGGGTCTTTGGTGCTCCGCCTTAACTTGAATGCAAGTGACACATCTTTCGACTTAGTTGGCCACATCGAGCAACTCTCATATACATTTTGGTATATGTATAGAGTAATTCAACTTCAGATCCCTATACATTTTGGTGCTACCGGGATGTATAGAGTACTTGGATTTGTGAGCTTCCGCTAAAAGCAACTCTCATATTCCTCTTACTTTCGGTATCCAAATCCTTCCTTGGAATCATTTAAGGTCGCGAATATCGTCCGTTAATATCTCCCGTTGTTTCACCATGATCTCGGCCTTGAGGTTTCCTTCTTGAAATGCTTCAACTTAACTTGCTTTGATGTTCTCTAATAGGCTTGATATCACGTCAATCCTAGCAAGGGACTTCACCTCCATAATTCTTTCGGCTCAATGAATCCGCCATCACATTGGCTTTACCGGGGTGATAAAGTAATTCACAATTGTAGTCCTTAAGTAACTCCAACCATCTCCTTTGCTGTAAGTTGAGGTCCTTTTGTTCAAATATGTACTTCAAACTCTTATTATCGGTGATGAGTGTGCATTTCGTCCCGTAGAGGTAGTGTCGCCACAACTTCAATGAAAATACCACCGCTGCTATTTCCAAGTCGTGTGTAGGGTAGTTCTTCTCGTGATCTTTGAGTTGTCACAACACGTATACTATCACCCTTCCCCTTTTGCATCAAAACACACCCAAGACCCAATTTGGAGGCATCGCTATAAACCACAAAGTCGTCCGATCCTTCGAGTAAGGATAGAATTGGCGCCTCGCATAGATTCTTTTGAAGGGTTTTGAAAGCTTGTTCTTGTGTCTCGGTCCATAAGAACTTAACATTCTTCCTTGTTAACGATGTGAGTGGAGAGGCGATCTTTGAAAAGTCTTGAATAAACCGCCGGTAGTAACCGGCCAAACCCAAAAAGCTTCTTATTTCTGTCGGACTCGTCGGTGGCTCCTAATTCATTATTGATTCAATCTTCGTCGGATCTACCTTCACCCTATCATTTGATACCACATGGCCCAAGAATTGAACCTTTTGTAACCAAAATTCACACTTCGAAAATTTTGCGAATAATTTCTCTTTCCGGAGAATCTCTAATACCTCCCTCAAATGTTGACTATGCTCGGCCTCGTCTCGCGAGTAGATCAGGATGGCGTCGATGAATACTATCATAGACTTGTTTAATAAGGGTCGACACACTCGATTCATCAAATCCATAAATACGGTCGGTGTGTTAGTCAACCCGAATGGTATAACTAGAAACTCATAGTGACTGTATCTTGTCCGAAAATTCGTCTTCAGAATGTCGCTTTCTTTCACCCGCACTTGATGGTAACCGGACCACAAGTTTATTTTAGAGAAACATCCCACTTCTTGCAATTGATTAAAGAGGTCGTCGATCCGAGGAAGTAGATACTTGTTCTATATGGTAACCTTGTTTAGCTCCTGGTAATCAATACACTTCCTCATCGATCCATCCTTCTTATTCATGAACAGAACCAGAGTTCCCCATGGTGACGAGCTCGATCGTATGAATCCTTTCTCGAGAATCTCTTACAGTTGGGTCATCATTTCTTGCATCTCCATCGGGGCTAGGCGATAGAGAGCACGGGCGATCGGGGCAGCCCTTGGAGTGAGGTCGATATGGAACTATACCTGGCGTTCGGGCGATAATCCAGGTAGGTCTTCCGGAAAGACATCCGGGTAGTCACGTACCACCTTCACATCTTCTAACTTCTTCTTTTCGGATTTTTCATCGATGACGTAAGCCAAGTATGAAGGACACCCTTTAGCTAGGCTCTTGCGCGCTTTTAGTAGGGAGATGATCGCGGTGGTCTGTCGATTCTTTTCCCCATAGATTATCACTTCTCCTCCCTTGGCTAAGGGTACTCTAACCATTTTCTTGGAACAAAAGATATTGGCGTCGTGCTCAGCTAACCAATCCATTTCTATAACCACATCGAATCCCCCAATAGTCTCCGGTAGTAAGTCCACGACAAAGGACTCCCCTATCTAAATCTTTGGTACACCCATCGAAATGCTCCCGGACTAACATGTGATCCCCATTGGCTACCTATACTACTAGTGCATCGGGCAACAAGCTAATAGGAGTAGTGAAGTTCTTTCAAAAAGTGGTAGATACAAACGAACGGTTCACACTGGAATCAAACAAAATAGGGAAGGTAGAGAGTTAACTAGGAACGTACCCGACACAACATCCGTCGTCACCCTTGCTTCTTCCGCTGTCATTTGGAAGGTCCAGCTTGGCGCCTTCAGTGGAATCTCCTTCTTTGGCACGGACCCGCTCGAAACTCCTCGGTGACCTCCCATTAGCTTAGGACACTCCCTCTTTATGTGCCTCGGTTCCCGACACTCAAAACAAATCGGCCCCCAAGAGGGGCAGTCTTGGCTCACATGATTCTTTCTTCCGCACTTGAAGCATTCGGTAGTGTTGGAGAAAGGTCTCGGATTACTAGGCTCGAAATGCTTACTCCTACACTTGAGGCACCACCTAGCCTCAAGTTGAGGTTCCACATTCCTCCCCCCGGTAAAGGGTTTGGAAGGTCGTGCGGGCCCGGTTGGCCCTTCCCACTTTCGTCCTCGTTTGGTTGACTTCTTTCTTCCTTACTCTGAATGAGGTCATCCTCCACTAGTTGGGACTCCTCGATGACCTCTTGAAACGTAGACACCCAGACATTCCTCACACCTGTCTTCATGTCCACAGGCAATCCCCTCATATAGGCGTTTATCTTTGATTTCTCATCAACAGCCAAATGCTCAACTAGACTGAGCTTCTCCACGAATTGCCTTGAGTACTCGGCAACAGTCAGATTCCCTTTCTTCAGATTTCTAAAGTCTTATTCGATCTTGTCAAGAGCTCTTTCGTTGCAGTATTTATCCATTACCTTTTTCTTGAAGGTTGGCCAAATGAGCTTGGCCAGAACCTCCGAAGTGAGAGTCGTTCGGGTGAGCCACCAACTCAAGGTTTCCCCCCTGAATAACTGAGATGCGAACTTGACCCTCTGAGAGTTGTCACATTCACTCGATTCAAAATCCATCTCCACTTCTCTTATCCAGTTCATACAAGCCACTAGATTTGTTGTTCCGAAAAATTCTAGGGGTTTGCTATATAGGAAGGTCTTTTATGAACAACCCCCTTCCTTGCTCCTCTCAGTCCTTATCGCTTGCTCTTCAGTCCCAATAGCATTACCTGTTAAGGGGAGTTTTCTGCTACTGTCTTATGTCTTCAGTTGCTTGCATCCCAATCCTCCAACATTTTCATGAATCGCTCGTCGCGTTTGTCCATCGTGGAGTTCATCATTTGCATGATGCTAGCTATCATGACCGATTAAAGGTCCACTTCTTGAACAACCGGGTTCTCGGTCTCCAAGTTCACTTGGGGAACCACATCAACAACTCCCCTTAGAATTGTGGGAATCGGCGGGGCGGTTTGATTGTCCGTTAAGATAGCTCGTCTGGAAGCTTTCGGAGCGGTTACACTTGCCTCATTACCATCATCGAGAGCCACAACCCAACTCCTTGTGTTTACCATTGTGAACTGTCACACATGATAAAGATCATACCGGTTAATTTTTTAAAAGATTAGTGGTTCAACACGTATTACTACAATGATCAACCACCATAATAACAATTTCAAGTATGCTCACGTAATTATAAATTCAGAACAACACTGGCCAAGTGAGATTGTGAACGTATTTTACACAAGAATCCTTGTCGTCGTCATCACAATTTTCAATCAATGCATTTCCGCAGTCCTAATATTCTCTCCACCTAATAATGTCCTACCCACGTGGACAGTGAAATTATAGACATCTACAGTTTAAGTCTAGGTATACTAGTGTTAACACCTACTTCACTTAAACTAAAGCTCTGATACCAACTTGTAACACCCCAAAAATTGGTACAACAAAAATTTCCAAAAATGGAAATGTGGTATATAAAAAAAAATTCCAAAGCATGAGCTTCCCAAAAGGGGAACAATATACGCCTGTATAATTACAAGTTTGTAATAATAAAGTAATGAGGGTTAACAACCTCTTAGTCTAACTCCTAACAGGAAATGAGATTACAATTAGTTGTCATCTAGTCCCAAAATAATCATCTTCTATAATTGGCGTCCTAAAAGTGCTCTCAAGCACACATCTAAAGGCCCGCTAAACCTTCTTGGCGGTCACGCCGTTAGAACCTAAGATACACATCAACACCAAACAAGTGTTAGGCCAAATGAGCCTAGTGAGTTTGAACAATAGCATACATAATCAATTAAGAGGGTTAATAATCATAAAGGTCCATAGAGGAATGAACGTGGGAGACCCAAAACACCAACGAGTTTCACCTCAAGAGTCGATGTACCTTGATGTTCACTCACATGTGCAACATCCCGAAGGCCCGACACATTTAAAGACTACCTCCAAGGCATTATTACAAATGGCGGAGATCTAGGCACATACCATTATAGTGGCGCCCAAGACTACATCATCCTAGTGCCTACTCTTGATTCATCCAATATTCAATCCACATTATATACATTTTACTCCAAGAAAAATACATTAAAAAGTTTCCATATAGCTCCAAACCTCAATTTAGGTCAAAAACCTAAATCATATAATATCCATCAACCATGAATCTCATGAATTAATTCCAACATTTACCACAAAATAATCTCATCAATATTCCAATAAAAGATTGGCAACAAAGATCCCAACATTTCCCAATATAGCACATTTATGTCTTCTTTGTCAAATGATTAATATAATGAAAGGAAACATGAAATGATGGTAGAAAGCATATAAAAACATGTGTCTCATTTTAAAATGGTTAGAAAACTCACTATCTAGGTTTTATAAAAAAAACCCTAGAAAACTTGGTAAACCCTAGTTTGGAGTAGTGAGAAATGGAGACTTAAATGTTGCTAGCAACCACACTTAATGCTCTCCTTAGCTTCTTGATCTTCAATAAATGTTCTTCACAAACCCTAGGTTGGTATTAAATGAGGAGAGGGGTTTTTTGGAAGTGAAAACACCAAGGAAGCTCTAAAAAACTTTTCTTCTAAAGTTTGATAATCAGAAAATGAGCTCAAATGGGATGAAACCCGTTTTTTAAACCCTCAGACCCCGCGGGCGACAATGCCCGATGATAGTGCCCAAGGCATTGTCGTGGGGCACAATCGCTGCAAGTACCCCGCTTACGGTACATTCCTGGCGATTGTGACTTGTGTCACTATCACGGGCAAGGCCGCGCCACATGTACCGTAGTTCCTTTACTTCACGGGACAGTGACACGCGGCTGTGACATTTCTATCACAGTCGTCGGCAAGGTCGCGCAGAGGCTGACCGGTGTCGTTTTCTCCGATTCCCTGGTCCGATTGCTCACCCTAACAATTCAAAGTCTCGAGGTAGGTTCCAAAACTACAAGCCTTTTACAAAATCAAAATGCAAACAATAAATACTTACCTGGATTTTTTTCTCGGTGTTACAAGCCCCGCTGTCAATCAACACCACAATAGGGATACCCCGTAGATACCCTTCCAATTTGACCGTATTCAGCCCCGATTTAGAAACAACCCCTGCCCCCATGAACTCAATAATTGAGCATTCACCATAATCCACCTTCGGTTCATTCACCATTTCCTCTCCATTAACCAGATCGATCGCTCACAGATTTTCGTCGAACTCGTAGATTGGTTCTGGACACTTGTGCGATGGTCCAAATTGTTGACCACATTTGAAACACAACCCCTTATTCCTACGATCTTCCTACTCGCTACGGGACAACGTTCAAAACCCACGATTCCGTGAAGTCGAATTTTGGCTACCTTCGTTTCTCACAGATCCCCCAGTCGTCGAATTAGAAACCGGTCGAGAAGGTTTGATCCTAGTTGATGGTCAACGATCATTTCTAGTATTAGGGTTTGGCCTTAAAACTATTCTGGCCTACTTGACCAATAGGAGGCCCAAATGAATTATTATGGGAAACAATAGGTTGGGCCTGGTAATGGTACCTTCAGGACAGAGTCTGATGCTCAGACGGATGAAGCACCTCTTTGACATCTTTTTCCAAATACATGGCATCGAGATGAGTTTGAGGACGGTGGAGGCGCACCCACCGTTTAACCTCCGATTGAAGACCCGCCAAAAAATATCCCAACGCCTGAGATTTCGGTAATCGAGGAACCAACAATAAAATATATTTGAAATCAAAAATGTAATCGTGAATGGAGTTTAACTGCTTAATCGTTGATAGTTGCTCGCAAGGGTTTTGGATCTCCAATCCACTAAATCGTTGCAACAGTTCCTGAGTCAATTTCTCCCAAATCAGATTCACATAAATGTCTTTCACCACCGAAAACCAATGTTGTGCCACACCAGACATACTCAATTGAGCCAGACGTGTACGCAACTCTGGAGAAGTTCCATGAATTTCAAAATAGATTTCAGCTTTGCAATCCATCCACAAGGATCGAAGCCAAAAAATTCAGGTAACTTGATCTTCTTCGTTGCACAATACTGATTCTCCCCCATTCGGCTCGTGTTCACGTTGATCGAAGGAATTGGTGGAGGATCTGGTAGAGTATTCGGTCATGATCCCATCGAGCTGTTGGGCGGTATAGTAGGACCTGATCCAGATGTACCACCATTTTCAGGACCCTTGCCCTACTGAGATTTCACCCAAGACATCACATATGTTCTAACTCCTTCTGCTCAGCTTGATCTTCTTCTAGAGTTTTCAGCGCATCATTGATCTCCAACACATCTGTGAGTAACTCCTGAATTCGTTCTTCACGATTTTCTACTCGGGTTTGCAAGCGTGTCTCCATCGAATCCGGCATGTCAGACCAATGTTACGTAATTAATTGATTACGTAAGGAAATGTGGATTAAAATGGATAGTATTGAATACAACTTGGAAGGAAGATGAATAAGACAATATAAGAGCCAAATCCCAAAGGATCCCAGGGAAGATTTCCCTCCTCTAAGTTGTTGCCCAGAGCCTAACAGATTAGTTATTTTCTGCATGCCTCTCTACATGACAATCCTCCTCATTATAAAGCTAACTAACTAGTTCTCTTTATGGGCCTCCTAGAATAGACCTTCCACGTATTAGGCTTAGGCATAGGAGGACTTAATTGATGTCCCTGATTTGGATTCGCATCATCAAACATATCAAGAGTGGGAAACACTTACATCCACGTCTTTTACCCTAGAGAAATTGAGACAGGAGAAACTCTTTATTTTGAGCAAAAAGTTAATTAACTCTATTTTGATTATCATCAAAATAAACTCAGAAGAAAATCTATGAAATTCATAAGCAACAAGAGGATTTGGCAAGAAATCAAAAGGGTTTTGAAGTGTTCTTAAACTCAAAACAAGTGCAAAAAGTTTTAAAGCAAAAATCCTCAATCTTGATATATAATCATCACTTTTAATTTGTTTTCACAATATAGTTTTAATCCTATTGTGTTTAAGCATTTTTAATGACAAATTCTTGATCAAAACGATGTCAAATAGTCATCAAAGTGATGATTGATGTTGGTTCTATTTCTTAAGTAAAAATAACAAAACTTGATTAAAATAAGAACCCAAATCATGCTAGAATGGAACAAATTTTCTTTGTAAACTGACGAACCGAAACTAGATTTTTAATGATATTAGGAACGAGAAGAACATTATTTAGTGAAAAGGGAGGATAAGGTGAAGATAATTTGGAGTTGCCATACGCGGTGATAGGAATAGAATTACCATTACCCACTATAATATGACGAGGGTTGTACAAATTAAAAATATGAGAGAACTTACCTTGGTTGGACGCCATATGAGACGTTGACCTAGAATCCATGTACCAATGGTCGTCGGGAGGTTGTAACGACATGGTGTGGAAAGTTGTATCAATATCGGTAGGAGTGTAAGATGGAGTAGCCGATGTGTGGTGTGCTTATAGTGGACGGGCACCTAAAATGCCACAACCTAAGTTTGGGAGTTGAGCATGAGGTGAGTGGGGAGTCCATCCGGTTGTCGGATACGGGCAAGGAGGAGGTTGCCAATGTGTCCATTGTGGTTGACTCCAATGTAGAGGTCCATTGTTGTGCCATGGGGGCGGACTCCCTCTTCCATGTCCCTCGTAGTTTCCGCGACCCCCATGGCCCGAGCGGCCTCATCCCCTAAAAGACTTGTGAAGAGAACCGGAAGAAGTGACCGAAGTGAACGAGTGTTCTTGTAGTGGGGAAGGAGGATTCGAGGTGGTATTGGAGACAAGGGTGGTAGGAGTTCCGGCCAAAGCCTCCGTTTGTTTCATCTTGTGTGCCTCTTCAAGTGCGATCATGCTCCGTGCCCTATAAGACGGAGGTAAGGGACCGGCTTGTTGAATGATGGTAGCAACACCATCATAATTCTCTGTTAGTCCTGCAACCAATTGTAGTACGAGACTTTGTTCAAACACCGGAGAACCAACATTGGATAGTTGGTTGGCAAGCGTTTTAAGAGCTTGACAATAAGCCAAAACGGATGGAAAATCTTCTTGGCGAGTGCGAGAGAATTGTTGCTCAAGATAGACGGCACAATAACTTTTATTATCTTGAAAGATGTCTTTCAATCGATTCCACGCGTTTTGAGCGGTGGAATCCGGTTCTAGAATGGTGAGAAGAAGATCATTAGAGATTGTACCGTAAATCCATTGGAGTACCACCGCGTCTAAACGACGCCATAGAACAGAGTCCATAGAATCTTCTTTAGGTGGCACAATATGGTCAAAGACAAGATAGGCTCTAGCATGGATTTTGAAAAGTTCACCCCATGAAGTATACTGAACTTTTTCAACTTCCAACAGGATAGGGATGAAGGATTTTATCTTGGATACGGTGAGAGGGTGGTGGTAGGTAGGTGATCGAGTATCGTTGGCGTTGGTTTTATCGGTGTTGTCATCGGTGTTAACCATAATGACATGAAAAGAGTGAAAAATCAAAGAAAGATGAAGAATGAGGATGGTAGCTCTTATACCATAAAAGTGTTTTCACCGTGTCATCTATTGAATTATGAGATAATATTTATATACAAGGTATTACATCGGTTACACTAATCGCATGACATGATCTTAGGTAACCGACATTAATTACATGGAACCATAAACGAAAACAAAATGTACATTGATATTTCAATATCTCATATTGATATTTCAATATCTCTAATAGTAAGCAAAAAAAATCAAGTTTAATGTGATGGTGGGTGAAATCATGGTTGACTTTGCAACTAGCAACAAGCGTGTACGATCTTTCAATTTACTTCAAAAAAACATTATCAAGATCTACAAATAGAAAAGGTTTATAAATATAGACAACGTTGTTGTAGTTTTTTTTAGTCATGGATATCCAGACCATCTTATACAAACTGATGACCTTAAAGAAGATTCCCAAATCCCCAAGTTTTAATACCGATTAAACTAACCCACAAGATTAAAAATGTTGTTATTAATGATACTTATGTTTCAACCTTAACAAAAACACAATTTTCATATTTTCAAACATCTTCACATCATTTTCAAGAAAATAATTTTACCAAACGATCCAAAATCAAATGTGATCGAGAAACCCCCAATTCCATCACATAACTCATTGATATAATGAGACACGTGTAACAAACAATTGAACTCAAATACCATATCAATCAATTAACCACCTGATCATCATCATCCTCACTCCTTTCTCTACTCTCATGACCGACATACAATGTTCCCACCGATCCCATGCCTGCTTCTGCTTCTGCTTCTATCCCTATCAATTCCATCGTCTTTCTCACACTCCTTCATCTACAATGGCTTCAAACCTCTCAATTCCACCAACATAACATTAACCGGAGTTGCAGACATCACCGGCGAAGGTATTCTCAAGCTCACCAACGTCACCTCTCGCTTAATCGGCCACGGATTTTACCCTCATCCAATTCGTTTCAAAAACCCCATCACCAAAACCCCTCTCTCCTTCTCCACCTCATTTGTCTTCTCCGTCGGGCCGGAGTACAGAAAACTCGGCGGCCATGGTTTAGCTTTTACAATATCTCCGAACAAAGACCTCGCCGGAGCCAACCCAGTCAGTACCTCGGACTCGTTAACGTCACCAACAATGGCAATACCTCTAACCATCTGTTTTTCGTGGAGTTTGATAGCGTTCAAGATTTTGAATTCTCAGATATTGAAGATAATCATGTTGGTGTCAACATTAACCGCATGACGTCGGTGAAGTCCACCGGAGCTGGGTTTTTTGTTGATGGGGATTCAAGGAAGCAAGATCTTTGCTTACAAAGTGGCGAAAAGATTCAAGCTTGGATTGATTATGATGCTGCGAAACCCGAATTGAATATCACTCTTTCCTTGTTTTCCAAGAAACAAAGTACGCCGATCATCTCTTTTCCGGTGGATTTGTCGCCGGTTTTTCAAGATTTATGTATGTTGGGTTTTCTGCATCAACAGGTCTTCTTGCTAGCTCTCATTATATCTTCGGATGGAGCTTTAACATGACCGGAAAAGCAGAGTCATTTGATCTCAATCACCTCCCTTCACTTCCACCATTCAAAAAGAACAAAAAAGATTTCAGAATTTGGGTTTATGTCTCTATATTCTTATAATCTTTTTCATCACTGTGATTTCCGTTTCTGCTTATGTTATCAAGAAACTCAAGAACATGGATGTGGTTGAAGATTGGGAGCTTGAAGTCGGCCCACATAAGTATTCTTACAAGGAGTTGAAAGAAGCCACAAATGGGTTTCACGAAAAGGAATTACTCGGATTTGGTGGATCCGGTAAAGTCTATAAAGGGATATTACCCGATTCGAATACCCAAATCGCAGTGAAGCGGATTTCACAGGAATCAAAACAAGGGTTGACGGAATTTATATCGGAAATTTCGACCATCTCCGTCACCGGAATTTGGTTCAGTTGTTGGGTTGGTGTAGAAAAAGATGCGAGTTATTTCTTGTCTATGATTTCAATGCCAATGGCAGCTTAGATAAGTATATTTACGACAACCCCAAAATGATTTTGTCTTGGGAACAAAGGTTTAAGATCATAAACGATGTATCTAATGGATTATTGTATTTACATGAAGGATGAGAGCAAACTGTGGTTCATAGAAGCCGAAAATGTGTTGTTAGATTCGGAGTTCAATGGTCGGTTAGGCGATTTCGGTTTGGCCAAGTTATATGAACATGGTTCGAACCCTTGCACAACTAAAGTGGTGGGGACATTGGGTTACCTGAGTTGACTCGAACCGGCCGGGATAGCGACCACGATGTGTATGCTTTTGGGGCTCTGTTGTTAGAGGTGGTTTGTGGGAGGAGTTGTTTTTGGTGGATTGGGTGTGGGAGAAATGACGGTTGAAAGGGGTGTTTGATGAGGGGGAAGTTATGGTGGTTTTGAAGGTGGGGTTATTGTGTTCGAGTGATGAGGCAGGTGGTTAGGTACTTAGAGAGGGAGGTGTCGTTGCCGGAGATTCTAGCTCCGCCGTGTGAGGGTGCATGGTGGAGATTGATGATTATACAGAAAGTGAAGAGTTGGTGAGTGGGATCTTGAACCAGAAAGCACGTAGGGTGGCGATAATGGATGTGTATATAAACATTATTAGGCTACTGTCCAGTGGTGGATCTAGAACTCAGGTGACTGGGATTAGACTTAGGAGTGTTTGAAAATTTTCGAAAACCGAAAATAATCCACCTGAACCTAACTGGTTTCGGGTTATTTGGTTTTCGGGTAAAACGGTTTAATTTCAGTTATTATTTTGTTATAACGGTTAAACCCAATAGCAAATTATACCATAGTTTTATATATTTTATATCTAGATAATTGGTTTGAAGCTTTGAGCATATAAACAATTAATATATCATAAACCATTTTATATTAAAGCTAAAATAACAAGATATTGAGATGTATTTGATAAGACGATACATAAAAACTAGATATTGAGATGCCTAATCTGGAAATGGATTTTGAGATGAACTTATTCCTTTTGGTTTTGGTAGAAAAAAATCAAATATGTGGGGTCTTGTCAATGCTTTAAAAACCGGTTTTTTGGTTGACCCGGTGTGGTGACCGGGTCACGGTTCAACCGGTTCAACTGGGTGGTTGACCCGGTTTCAAAAAATTTACGTATTTTTCATTTTCTTGCATATATATATATATATATATGTATGTATATATAGGGGTGGGTTCAAACGAGTAGCTAAAAATTTTGCGAAAAGGCGAGAAATGTTTAATCATATATGATTAAACACATGTTATATTGGCAATACATAAACGCTTAATCATACATGATTAAACACACTTACAAGCCGTGTAATCATATATGATTAAACACTTCTCGTCTTATCGCAAAATGTTTAACTTCTCGCATGATCATCCCTCTATATATGTATATATATAAAACCAAGAATTTGATGTCCACAAGTTAAAACATTAAAAATACACATAACAAAAAATTTACATCAATCCAAAAACATTAAAAAAAACACATAACAACAAGTTTTATATAAATCTAAAAACATAAAAAACACAAATATAAAAAAATTATTTTTTTAACCGGGTCAACCCGGGTTTTTGTCGGTTCAATCATACCGGTTCAACCGGTTTTCTCAAAAACCCGGTGGTTCGATCCGGTTCATAAATCCCCAAAAGCAAAAGTCCATCATAAGACTTACATTATCTACATAACCACGTTGTAGATACAATATCACCACAATTATATTCCAAATGAAAAATCACCATGATATACCAACATATATCCCATATTCATGTCAAATATCCATTGTGGGCACACATAATTACAATCCCCAATTAATTACCCAACATCGAGTAAATCATGGAATGATACCTCATATACCCATATTCCACATAATCTCATGAAAATACCATCAAATACATAAACCCGTAAAGATGACCATTTTGAGCAGTTATATGATAATATCAACAAATAAGCAAATATGATGTGTATCCAGTTTTAACAAAAGTTTAGTAAACTCACATTGCTAGATTTAGGCTAAATCTAGATTTTACCCACTTAGAACTTGAGGAACTTGATTCTTCAAACCAAATCTTCCAAAACCTAGATTCACAAGGTTCCAACCATAAATATACATAATCAACCACAAAGAATCGTTTCCCCAACCTTCTACATGAATACCTCTATTGATACCGAAATCCTAACTTCCATAAATGAAGAGAATAGAAGATTACCTTAATCCAAGCTTGAATTTACCAACCAAAACACTTCTACTTCACCAAAATGATTACAAACCTTCAATCTATGAAAGGGAGAACAAAGGGTGGATGAAACCCTAGAAAATTTTGGGGAAGAAGATGAATAGGGAGAGATGAGAAGCTTACCACCACCAAATACACTAGTATACTTCAATAGACTTACAATATGTTTCCATATCCTTGAAAATCTCTCAACAACGAAACCGTAGCAACTTGAATCACCCAAATCGGAGCTACGATGAGAAAGATATGAAGAAATGAAGTTTGAGGCTGAAAATCGCGACTTTAACACCCTGAAACCTCCAGGCGATTGTGCCAGACTATAGTGACAATGTCATAATCGCCGGGCACAATCGCTGAGATTGTACCAAGAGTTTTTGGGCTCTGGCGACCATGACAGGCGATTGTGACACTGTCACAATCGTCGGGCATTATAGCCTAGCACGTACCGAAACTGTTTTGGACATAACTTCTTCATTATAGCTCCGTTTTCGTTCCGGAAAGAACCGTTGGACTCGTAATTGAATCCTTCATCTCTTAAGACTATAAAATCAAGGATTCAAGCCCAAAATAAAATATCTTATTTTCCCTTAATATATCGGTTTCGGTATAAACTTGAAATGATACCTTTCGAAAATCGGGGTGTTACAAACATTGGGTCTTGTAAAAATCGAATGGGTTCTTCAAGTATAAAACTAAATCATTTGTTAAGGGTAAATCTTTTTTCTAAGTTAAATCTAGCTTTTTTTAATTTTTGACTGGGGTCAAGAGACCCCATTGAATTGTATGTGGCTCCGCCACTGCTATTGTCCACGGCCGTAAGTAAACCGAACCATTGGTGAACCGTTCGGTCGGATGTTCGTTTATGTCCATTTATTTAATAAATGAACGGACACAAACCTATTTTTATCGTTTAGTTAACTGAACTGATATGAACAATAGTTTTGATTTATATTGGTTTACGTTTGTTTATATATATATATATATATATATATATATATATATATATATATATATATATATATATATATTTATATATTTATATATTATGATATTAATACGTAAAATCATTAATTAAATTAAATTTTAAGAATTCTTTTTTTATTCCTTCTAAGTTTACTCCGTTTTTTTATTTTGTTACGTTATTTTTTTTAAACGAAATGATGAGCAATGGATTAATGGTGGTTGTTTTTTGTGCATTTATGTCCGTTCGTTTATGTTCGTTCGTTTACATTTGTTTAGCATCTTAAAGAACAAAAATAAAAGAAAACGAACATGAACATTTTCTTAGGGTACGTTTGATACACTGAACAGAACAGAGATCACTGTCCCACGTTTGTTAGGATTGTTAGGTGAAACAGACAGAAACAGAGTGGAATAAAAGTGAAACATACTTATGTTTTACCAATATAACCTCAAAATAAAATCTAATTCTTTTCTAAACATTAAATACGTCTTCTTTTTTATATTTTATTCATTCTTTAAATTTTATTTATTTTATTTTATTTAAGTTTTCACTTTATTGTCCTCAAATATTATTTTTTATATAGTTACTACGTTTTAATTAATTTGTTTAAATTATTAAATATTAATAGCCAAAAAAATATAGAGAATATTAAAAAATAAAAATTGTAAAATATATAAAGTTTTTATTTTGATGTCACTTTAATCTATCTTGAAGAGAACTTTCTAATGTTGTATTTTGTTATAAAAGATATTTATTTCGTTATAATTTAATAAATTACATAATTAATCAAAATATATATAACATATAAACAACTTATTAGGGGTAAATTGGTCATGTTATCTGTTCTCTTCTGTCCAATTTTGTTTTACTAAACGCTGAACAACTGTTCTGTCATGTTCCGTCCTGTTCTATCTTTTCGGTGTAAATGATACGAGTCAAGCTTGAGTATCATTATACTCGACTCGACTCGTTATTATATTCGAGCTCGAGTTCGAGTCGAGTGTTGACCGAGTTTTGACCGAGTCGATCTCGAGTAGCTCGCAAGTTGTCTCGTCTCATTTACACCCCTACATAGGCTCAAGTCATTTAACAAAGGCAAAAGAAGATGTAAAACAAGGGAGGAGAAAGGTCTATATATAGTGGAGTTCAAAGCATTGGGTTCTATATTATGCCAATGTGGGATGAATTAGACACACCATCAAGAGTTTACCCATGTCTTTTACATCATCATTTTCCAAAAAAAATCAAAAACTTGAGTTTATTATTATTATTATCAATTAAATTAAAATAATATTACTAATTATTATTATTATTTTGCTTATCGAGTATCTCACGAGCTTATCGAGTCGAGTATCAAGTCGCTCGACACGACTCGTTAGTATATCGAGTCGAGCTCGAGTTCGAGTCGAGCCTATTCGAGTCGAGTGTTGATTGAGTCGATCTCGAGTAGCTCGCGAGTTGTCTCGTCTCATTTACACCCCAATGTACCAAACGCACCCTTAACGAACGAACATGAACACAAAAAATTTCGTTCATTTACTGTTCATGTTCGTTCGTATGTTTGGTTAAGTTAAACGAACAAATACGAACAAGCCTTCGTTTGTGTTCGTTTGGTTCGTTAATATCTAGTTTGTCGTCGTTCCCGAGTATCCTTCAAGTGTCACTGAAGATTTTTCTGCTTGTTATCTTATTAGATATTTTTTTTTCTTTGCTATTATCGTCAGGCTCATGAAATTAGTCGAGATGTTTACAAGGGTAGCGGAATTCATGGTTAAATGAATGATCTTTATATATATAAAAGGAAAATCAAGAGTGATGATGTGGCACCATGAGAAACCTTCTTTGATATTTATTTAATTTTCTAGAATTTAGATTTATTTTTAAATAATAGTCATATATTAAATGTCTATCATCTATCATTAATTATTAAAACTTTTCATTTTTCATTTTAATTTATATCTATCTATATATATATAAAAGCAAAACCTACAAAGGATGATGTGGCACAATGTAAGAAGATGATTTGTCTAAAGGAATTTTCTCATTATTTTGAATTTTTTTAATATCAAATAAGTTAAAGACTTCTTTACCCTTAAGTGAAAAATGTGTATTTCATTATAAGAAGGGTGCTTTGGTAATTTTACCACCTAATTAATTAGTTTTAACCTACAAACTATCCAACTTTCTATAGGCATTTATTTTGCTCTATTCATCTCTCCATCTATTTTTCTCAAAAAGTAAGTAAGATAGCAATATGCATGGAAATTTTCTTTGACTCCAAAATTATAGCAAATTTTTCCATGTTGGATAATATGTCATAGGGTTTTTTATTTTACCCCATGAACAAAGTTTGATGTATTATCTTGCATAGTGATGACATTGTATAACATTTCTCATTTTAGGTCAGGGACGGACGTAGCAACTTTTTCATACGGTGGCACCATATTTTTCATACGATTTTTATCGACATGTCTTAATTTTTTTTACCGGCGATCAATATCGTTCGATGTATTTTTAGTCTAATTCCACCGTTTCGAGGGATTCTAAAGTTTTTTGCTTGATTTCGAGACATTTTTAAGTTTTTTTTTTATCGATTTTGAGACTTTTTCGGTATTTTTGGTTGATTTTAAGATATTTTTTCGGTTTTTTTGGTTGATTTCAAGAGATTTTTACCGTTTTTTTTTTTGTTGATATCAAGAGTTGGGCTAGAATATGTTGGGAACTAAAGAAAAGATCAAGTATGGTTAATGCTGCTGATTCAGATTACTACTGCTAGTGTTATTCAAGGTTAATACTGTTGAGTATTACTACTGCTAGTAATTAATACTGCTAGTCAAAGTTAGTGCTGCTTGAACAAAGTTAGTACTGCTTAGCTAGTTAGTACTGCTAGTAGTTAGTGCTGCTTAGTAGTTAATACTGCTAGAAGAAGTTAATGCTGCTGAGCATAGTTAGTGCTGCTTAAGAGATCCGAATGGAAAGAATAACAGCTGGATGGACTGAAGATATACATGGAAGCTTAGAGATATACATGGAAGATATACTGAAGATATGTTTATTTTTTTGTAATTATCTTTGTGTTTAGTATATGTATAGCTGATACAGAATAGTTTTAGAACATATTTATTATTCCAAGTTCTAGAGAAATCAACCTCAAGGCATAGATCCTAATTCTAGAGAAGTAGAATTCGTATTGGTGAGTCTGTTCATCAATATTGAGGTTGAGTGTGTAATCTTGTAACTTCAAAGCATTCAATACAAGTTTACAGTTTGTTCTTCATATTTTCTGTATTGATTTACTGTTTCATTGAATATCAAAGTGTTATTCCGCAAACTCCTTTGATATTGTCTCTGAGAATTAATTCTTGTTGAGAATTCGATCCTGACAAGTGGTATCAGAGCAGTACTTCTCAGAAACATCTATTTATCATGGAAAATCTTACAGAATCAAGCAGTACTTTGGTCTCTAAGGTTCCAATGCTCAAACCCAGTGAGTTTGACATGTGGAAGATCAGAATCAGACAATATATTCTTCTCACTGACTACTCAATGTGGGATATCATTGAGAATGGTCCTTCTGAAGCTGGAAGGATAGGACCAGATGGGAAAAGACCTCCACCAAAGACAGATGGTGAAAGGAAGATCAGACAGACAGAGATGAAGGCCTTGAGCACTCTGCTCTTGGCCATCCCCAATGAATATCAGCATCAATTTTGCAACTGCACTGATGCTCAGATTCTCTGGAATGCTCTAGAGAAAAGATTTGCTGGAACTAAGAGCATCAAAAGAAATCAAAGAGATGTTCTAAAGCAGCAGTATGAGAACTTTACTTCCTCAAAGAATGAGTCTATGACTCAAACTTTTGATAGGTTTAACAAGCTCATTGGTAAACTGGCTACTGTAGGAGTGAAGATGGATCAAGATGGCATCAACAGAAAGTTCCTCAGATCTCTTGGGGATGAATGGACTATGTACACTGTCTCATATAGACAGAGTGACAATCTGGAAGAGAAAGAACTTGATGATCTATACAATGATCTAAGAGTTTTTGAAACTGAGGTAGAGATCAAGAAGAAGCCCACAGGTTATGTCCACAATGCTGCACTTCTTTCAGCATCCACTGATCTACTGCCATCCCTGAAGCAGTTAGTACTGCTAGTGGAGCAAGTTCAGAAAAAGGAACTGAAACAATCTTTGAAGCCTTTTTGTCCAGTCATAGTAACAATTCATTGATTAATGATGATCTGGATCAACTTCACCCTGATGACCTGGAGGAGATGGATATTAAATGGCAGATGGCCATGTTATCCATGAGGGTGAAGAAGTTCATTAAAAGAACAGGAAGGAATAACTTCTCTCAAAGAAGAGAAGATGGAGCTGGTTTTGACAAAACCAAGGTGGAATGTTATAAGTGTCACATGAAAGGACACTTTGCTAGAGAATGCAGGAGTGCTGTTCCAAACAACAATCTCCTAGCCTGGTGGCTCAAGGGTATACTCAAGAAGAGGGTATAGATTATGAAGAAGTTTTTGCACCTGTGGCTAGGATAGAAGCAATCAGATTATTCCTAGCCTATGCTTCTTACATGAACTTCAAAGTCTATCAAATGGATGTAAAAAGTGCTTTTCTCTATGGCTCAATTGAAGAAGAGGTATATGTCTGTCAACCACCAGGGTTTGAAAACCCAAGCTATCCAGACATAGTATACAAATTGAAGAAAGCTCTTTATGGACTGCATCAAGCTCCAAGAGCATGGTACGACACTCTGTCATCCTATCTCTTGGAAAATGGCTTTGAAAGAGGAGTCATTGATAAGACTCTATTTATCAAGAGAAAGAAGAAGGATATCTTGCTGATCCAAATCTAGGTTGATGACATTATCTTTGGATCTACAAGAGACAACATGTGCAAGGAGTTTGAGGAACTAATGCATCAAAGGTTCAAAATGAGTTCCATGGGGGAACTTACTTTCTTCCTTGGACTCCAAGTTCAACAGAAGTCAGATGGAATCTTCATCTGTCAGTCCAAGTATGTGCAGGACATTCTAACCAAGTTTGGTTTCTCAGATTCAAAACCTGCTAGCACACCTATGGAGACACACAAGCAGATAACAGCAGATCTTGAGGGGGAGGATATGGATGTTCATTATTATAGATCCATGATTGGCTCTCTCATGTATCTGACAGCCTCTAGGCCAGATATAATGTTTCCAGTCTGTGTATGTGCAAGATTCCAAGTTAGGCCAAAGCAATCTCACTTTCAAGCTGTTAAGAGGATATTCAGATATCTCAAAGGGCAACCCAGATTGGGACTTTGGTATCCTCATGACTCACCCTTTGACCTAATAGCATACTCAGACAGTGATCTAGGTGGGGCAAACTTGGACAGAAAATCTACTTCTGGAGGTTGTCAGTTTTTGGGTGCTAGACTAGTTTCATGGCAGTGCAAGAAACAAACCACAGTGTCCACATCTACAACAGAGGCAGAGTACATAGCAGCTGCAAGTTGTTGTTCTCAACTCTTATGGATTCAGAATCAAATGTTGGACTATGGGGTAACCTTTCTACACACTCCCATTTTTATTGATAATAGCAGTGCTATCAGCATTGTAAATAATCCTGTCAAGCACTCTAAGACAAAGCACATTGAGATCAGGTATCACTTCATAAGAGACTGTAATGAAAAGAAACTTGTACAAGTTGTAAAAGTCCATACTGACAACCAGTTTGTTGATCTATTTACCAAAGCTTTTGATGTGGGTAGATTCACTTTCTTGGTAACAAGTGTGGGAATGATCAACTCTGAATAAGCATTATCTCAAAAAGTGGTTAAATATCTGAATATTATAGTTTCTTGGTGTTACTAATCCTCCTTTGCAGGGCATACTCAGCAGTACTAAATTCAGCCTAAGCTTCAAAGAGTAAGTATGGTTAATATTGCTAGTGGTTAATACTGCTAGTGGTTAATACTGCTAGTGGTTAATACTGCTAGTCAGTTAATACTGCTCACAGTTAATACTGCTAGTGGTTAATACTGCTAGTTAGTTAATACTGCTAGTGGTTAATACTGCTAGTGGTTAATACTGCTAGTCAGTTAATACTGCTCACAGTTAATACTGCTAGTGGTTAATACGGCTCGCAGTTAATACTGCTAGTTAGTTAATACTGCTCGCAGTTAATACTGCTCGTGGTTAATACTGCTTGTCCGTTAATACTGCTCTAGGTTAATACTGCTTATGTCCCGAATACTATAAATACCCTTTGTCCGCCTAAAGGTTCATAACGACTCTTTGTATATTGTTCTCTTGCGCTCTAAACCCTGTCTCTCTCAAGTTCAAAGGTTTCAGGCAAGCTTTTTGCAAGGATTAATGGCATCAATGGCATTCATAGATGAACACAATGAAATCGCGATGCTACAGAAGCCCAAACAGGCCGCTGGGTTCCACCAGATTGTGGATTTCCTCAAGACAAGCCATATTGTTCATGCTCTTACTGTTGCTCCTACAATCTATATCGAGCATCAAAGGCAGTTCTGGGCTAATGCCACCATTGTTACTGAGAATGGTGTGCAGATGATCAAGACAAGGGTGTGTGACCAACCCTTAACAGTTACTGAAGAAGTTATTCGCATCAGTCTACGTCTAGACGATGCCTCTGGTATAACTTCTATCCCAAATGATGAACTGTTCTCTTCCCTTGCAAGAATGGGGTATGGAGGCCCGTTGGGAGTGTTTAAGTTTTCAAAAGCTAAATTCTCACCCCAATGGCGTTTTTTTGTTCATACCTTGATGCACTGCATCTCTAAAAAGACTACTGGATGGAGTGAGTTCAGCAGTCCCATTGCTTATGCTTTGGTGTGCTTGGCCACTGCCAGAAAGTACAATTTTTCACAAATGATTTTCAGTGATCTTGTATCAAACATGGGAAACAAAAAGAGTTTCTTTATGTACCCCAGGTTTGTTCAAGAAGTTATTACTCATGAATTGACGAATATACCTCAACCTGTTGAGGTATATGTACCTAAACCCCCAAAAGGCAAGGTTTTCTCAAATATGAGAAGATCTGCTGGGGACTCGGAAGGAGTTGACACCCCATTGTTCTCTACAATGATGGTGGTGTCCCAAACCACTGAAGGTATGGCAGCAGGGTCAAGGCCCCCATTAGACCTTCCTACTGCTAGCCAATCCCAACCTTCCTACTCTAAATCTATCCCCCAGTCCCTTCTTGAAAAACCAACCTCACCTATCACCCAAACATACAAGAGGAAACAGGTAAAGAAGGCTCCTTCCCTTCTTGTACCATCGACCCCCAAGCCTTTAAGCCCTCTAAGGGAGAATTCTCCTTTAGGGAATATCCATAGGGAAACCAAAGGGGTGTCTCCCAACCCCAATGAGGTGCTCTCTGAGGAGGAGGAAGAGCATATGGGTGATGAGGCTGCCACTACTCCTGCTAGCACAGAGGAGGAAAGTGGCAACATCAATAAGACCTCCCCCATGGCAACTTTGAATGAGCAATCATTTGAAGGTCCCTGGTGCCAAGAAACCACGGGGGTGGATAGTGCTTCTGCTAGGCAGAAGACTTCCACTACTAAAAGATCCAATGATCCTTCAAAGGAGGGAAACACTTCTAGAGAAGGTGAGGACAGATATGACTATCTTGAATTGATGGACACAATGGCAAACATCAACAGGGATGTGATCAACCAAGGAAAAGATATTGAAGAACTGAAACTAATAGTTCTGTCTCAACAAGCTCAGATTTCAAAACTGAAGAATATGGTAAGGAGATTGCTACAGAAAAAGAAGAGGAGGCAGTTTGTGCTAAAAAGAAGGGAACCAGTATCTGATGCTCCCAAAAAGGGGGAGTCAGAGGCTGAAGATAACTTGGAAGAGGAAAAAGAGAAAGTTGTATTTGAGGGGGAGAATAATGGGGAGAAACACAGTGTTGAGGGGGAGCTAGGTGTTGAGGGGGAGCTAGAAGCAGAAACCATTAATGCTGCTAGTACAAGTGGAGAAGCACAAATGGTTACTACTGCTGACATGATCAAAGCAGCAGAAACAGTGAAGGAAGTACTAACAGAGCTGGAAATTGCAGAAACTCTAATCAAAGCAAAACATGATACTCCCAAGGTCACTTCAAAGGCCAAAGGAGTTATCATAAACGAAAGAGGTGATGTTGCAAGGAAATTCAGGTCTGAGAAGGTGATAAGCAAAGAAAAGGGTAAAGCAAAGCTAGTGGATTCAGAATCTGACCAACCAATGAAAAGGCAAAAGTTGATTGAGGCAGATGAAGCTTTGGCAAGAAAGATACAAGCTGAATTGGAACAAGCAGAAAATGTCCAAGTGGAAAAAGACAGAGAGATAGCAAAAGCAATGGCTGCAGAGCTGAATAAAGCCTATCAACAGAGTCTGGCAACTGAAATGGCTAAAAAGAAAGTAACATCTCTAAGGAAGATTGGAGAATTCAAAATGGGTGCAAAGAAGAAGAGACAACCCTCAAAGACATTCCTTGGTACCCAAGAGAGAAACAAGATGATCACTTTTCTCAAGGGTGCTGTAGGAGTTAAAAAGGAAATGTTTTCAAAAATGTCTTTTGAGAAAATCAAAGGACTATATGATGCAGAAATGAAAAGGCTTCAAGAGAATGATACTGCAAGGGTGAAAATGGAGAAAAGGATGAAGGAGAGCAATGACCTTGTAATACAAAAGCCTTTTCCAGATGAGCAAGAAACTCCAAAGAAAGAGGCTACTATTGGTGAAAGTCTAAGGACTTTAAAAAGAACCAAGATGATGGCAAGGAAAAAGCCTACAAAGAAGCCTAGATTAGTGGAAGAAGAGGCTGAAAAGGCTGCTGAAGAAGAAGAGGCACATGAGTTATCTACAATGAAAGAACCTGCAAGTACTGAGAATGTCAAAATGTACATGGTAGTGATGGACAAAGTGCCTGAACCAATTTCAGCTGAACCTGTAGGGGTTAAACCTCCTGAAGTCATTCACTGGGATATCATGGAGGTGGATGGCAAGGAGTACATCAGACTGAAGAGAAAAGATGAGAAATATGAAGTGTACAGCACTTGGAGTAAGATTGTCAGAACTTGTTCAAGGTCTGATATTGAAGAAATGTTTGCAATAGGGATGAAGTTATATGCAGATGAACTGAAAGCTCCAGTGATTTCAATTAAAAAGCTGGTAATGGAGTATCTGTGTATGATGTTCAAACCAGATGAAGTAGAGGAGGTAATAAGAAATGTTTTTCAAACAGTGAATAATTGGACTTTATATGAAACTAGTGGAGTATATGCAGTGACTTTGGATTTAAATCACACTGAGTACTTCCTAGTGGATAGAGTGTACAATCATAGCAGATTGAAGCTTCATGCCATGCTGAAGAAAAAGCTAGGGTGTATTTCAAATTCAGAAATGGCCAAGTATCTAATTCAGAGGACTATCAATCAGAGTATGGGACTGGATCCTAATATTGGAGTAGATCAATGAAGATTTTGGGAGCATCTGAAGAACTTGACTTCTTGTCCTAAAAGTCAAGTTAGGGGGAGATTGTTGGGAACTAAAGAAAAGATCAAGTATGGTTAATGCTGCTGATTCAGATTACTACTGCTAGTGTTATTCAAGGTTAATACTGCTGAGTATTACTACTGCTAGTAATTAATACTGCTAGTCAAAGTTAGTGCTGCTTGAACAAAGTTAGTACTGCTTAGCTAGTTAGTACTGCTAGTAGTTAGTGCTGCTTAGTAGTTAATACTGCTAGAAGAAGTTAATGCTGCTGAGCATAGTAAGTGCTGCTTAAGAGATCCGAATGGAAAGAATAACAGCTGGATGGACTGAAGATATACATGGAAGCTTAGAGATATACATGGAAGATATACTGAAGATATGTTTATTTTTTTGTAATTATCTTTGTGTTTAGTATATGTATAGCTGATACAGAATAGTTTTAGAACATATTTATTATTCCAAGTTCTAGAGAAATCAACCTCAAGGCATAGATCCTAATTCTAGAGAAGTAGAATTCGTATTGGTGAGTCTGTTCATCAATATTGAGGTTGAGTGTGTAATCTTGTAACTTCAAAGCATTCAATACAAGTTTACAGTTTGTTCTTCATATTTTCTGTATTGATTTACTGTTTCATTGAATATCAAAGTGTTATTCCGCAAACTCCTTTGATATTGTCTCTGAGAATTAATTCTTGTTGAGAATTCGATCCTGACAGAATAGAAGTGAAGAAATGGGCTTTCAAATTAGGATTTGGTGCACCTTTGAAGTTTCGAAAATTAATACGGTAGCACACTCGAAAACGATACGGTTGCACCTTTCACGAACGTAAAAATTTTACCCTTCGTCGGAGAAATGATACGGTGGCACGTGCCACCGTAGCCACCACTCTATGTCCATCCCTGTTTTAGGTGCACATTTCATCACTTGGTAGACATGAATTTATAATAAGAAAAGATGTCTTACAATATATTTTTTGATGTACGGAATCACTTTTCCTCTTTAATTAAGTACATTTATATGTTTGTTAATTATTTTTACGTGCAACCTGTTTAGAATGCGTTAATAATTAAGTTGTAAAACATGCATTATAAGCTAAATTTGAAGACTAATTTTTTGTACACTCATCGTAATATTAATATTGTACATATGATTGCAACAAACCATTTTTATATCATTTTTAACTTTAATATCATATTTTACAACAAAAATAAAATAAAAAAGTGTATGACATTCTCTTTTCATCATCCAACTCAAGCAACGAAACATCATTCTATTGAAATTTGAAGGGTTAATCAATACGAAGTAATTGTATTTTACTACTGTGCTAAAATTATCAGTTGAACATGTTATTTATATAATGTCTCCAAGTGCATTAGAATCAAATCAAATTTGTAACCAGGTTGTCAACATTCTTTTTGTTAGTTTTTTGTTATTATTTTGAGCAAACATATGTAAATAGTTAAATACATTTTTGAAGCAACATTAAAGTATTTACCTTAGTTGAAATTCCTTTGTTGATATAATGAATATATAAAGGAAGGTTATGAGATATTAAAATGTCACAATGACAATTTAACAATTTCAAATCGTTCTCAAAGGGATCAAATGTGAGACACTTATTGTCATACGATAACATCTAGGTGTCCTTATTTGGGAAGGTTGTTTTATTTACCAGTACGACATATTTTGGATGTTTGAAGTCCCACTGACCTGAAGTAATTTAAAAATATTATTTCTTAATGATGGTGACCAATCTCTGATTTTCTAAATGCATGATACTTATAGTTATGAACTCTACTTCGGTTGTGATTCAAGCAGCCATTTTCAACTTTGAGAATGCCAAATATTTAGTGAGTTTGATTGAGGAGCAATTACAACAAAGTTACTGGGTTTGTGAATATTATCACGATGATGCATGAAATTGGAAATCTTTGAATATTTTCTCATTTATTTCCAAATCCTTCCTGAAAGCAAATAAGAAACAAGTTGTTGGACTTAAATCACACGATCCCGATATTCTTTCATCTTTTTAAGCAATAGTAATGATGCATGAACGTGTAATCTTTATGACCGTTTTTGCATTTTTCATGGAAGTTTAAGATATTAAGACTGTTTTTGATTTCGAGGACAATGTCCGCATACTATCCCTTGCGGACATCAGTAGTCCCCTCCAAAATTTTGTATAATTGTTTTTCTACACGAGCAACATGAAGTAACTTTTTACAATTATCCATACGGATAATTGTACACTTCTTATAATTGACCTAGAAAGTCATGTCGACCTCTTTTTCCTAAAACAAGTACAATACTTACCTTTTTACTTCATTTATGTTATCTTACATTTAAAAAATATTTTAACTATATTATTCGTTCTATGTTCTAATAGGTTTCTACACATGGTGAACTACATGTTGCCATCTCTCGAATGACATCAAGTGAAGGTTTAACCATACTTAATACTGATGTGAGATCGAGGATCAAAACTTGGTTAAAAATATTGTGTACCATGAAATTTTTGTCAATATTGTTCCTTCGAACATTGAAATGGTAAATCTGATTACATTCATTTCATTATTGTATATATTATTATCGTTTATATTAAATATTCTCAATTATCGGTTAACCTCTCTTTACATATAACCACACTTATTATTTATTTAATAACTACCACTTTCCCTATGCAACTGCAATTACAATTAAAAGTGCAAAAACTATTTATTAAATTCTTAACACACCATTAGTTGTCAGATTATTTTTCAGTTATTAAATTATCTTTGGTAAAATAACGCTTCTTACATATTACTTTTATATATGCAGAATAAAGTTGAAGAATTAATTACTATTAGGCACTTTGCTAATTTGGTTAGAGTTAGAGTTGCGGTGAGTAGACGCATCACTTACCATGTTGGACTATGTTTTACATATTGAGCTTTACCATAAATACTCAATCCTAATATTTTTCATGTTTCTTGAAACGAATCATCATATTAATGCTACTATTTGTCATGTTCAACGTCCACATTATATTTCATACAATGTTTTATTGACTCAACGCCATTGACTCTAAAATCAGGTAAACCGTACAACTAAATGAATTATAATTTCACAACATATCCAACTTCACTATATAATTTTGATCATAAGATTTCGTCACCGCGCATAGCGCGGTGTCACACCTAGTATATATATATAAGGAAAACCAAGAGTGATGATGTGGCACCATGAGAAACCTTCTTTGATATTTATCTAATTTTCTAGAATTTTGATTTATTTTTAAATAATAGTCATATATTAAATGTCTATCATTAATTATTAAAACTTTTCATTTTTCATTTTAAGATATATAAAAATCATTAAAAAAAACTTTATTTTTATGTAACTTTTACATTGAAATTTTAAAAGTCAATTAATATATGTATTGAACTTTAAAATTTTCATGAAATATAAAAAATCAAAATTTTGTATATATTACATCAGTATATATATATATATATATATATATATATATATATATATATATATATATACATGTTACAATGAATAATTTTATAATGAATTTATTTATTTATTTTTATTTTTTAGTAAACTAACAATGATAATAAATAAAGTTTTTATTAAATGAGTCTATTTTCTTTATTAGTAAGATAACAATGCTTACAAATCAAAACTTTTATTAAATGAGTCTATTGTTTTATTTATTTAATTTTTTGTTTCTTGATAAGTTAACAAATGTTTATAAATGAATAAAATCTTTATCTATATATATATATATTAATTAATTAATTAAAGGTGAAACCATCATGTATGAGGTGCATCTTCTCAAGCTTAGAACATCATTTATCATTTTTTTTCCTTTACTCAATTTTTCTCCCACAATATCTATTTTTAATTTTCTTTTTAAATTTTATAAATTTGCAAACAACAATTAATTGTTAGGCATAACTTCAAACTTTTCAATTGCCCTTTTTTAACTCATTGTTTATTGCAATTTATTTACTTTCCTCACCTCTTCATCTATCTATGTCTTTACATCTCAATTTTTTTCTCTCCATTAGTTTTGTCATGAACGGTAATTACAATATATTTGTTCCTACACACAAATACAAACTGTTTGCATAAATGTTCGAGTGATTTTTTGAGTTTGAACTAGCATCTTTGTCTATCCCTAAAAGAAAGATAATGATCCAAAGATCCTCCTCTATGTTTGCCGCAACCGCGTTCCTGTGATGAAACTTCTTCATCTCTACTATGCTATCATGCACCGATCTATACAAATCGTAATGTTTTGTGTCTTAAATTTTGTATTTTTTGTAACTTAAAATAAATTTCTTTCTAACCAACGTGGGTTTTATTAGGATTTTAAAAACATTCACGACATGGTCGTAAAAGTATTGCCAAAAAAATTAATATTAATTTTTATTATAAAATTGTTCCAAGTTTGTATTAAGAGTTTGTGTCTAATTTTTTTTCTATAGTTGAAGATTTGAAAGTACATTGCTTGCCTACAATATTGTAACTTTGTTTATTTAAAAAGTAGTTTGGTGTTGTACAAGTATATTTTTACGTGTTTGTATTATATGCATATATGTTATATAGGGCTATGATCAAGTTGAATTCATACTTGAGAGGAAGTTTCATGTTGCAGTGAAATGATTTTGTCACTACATGCTACAACTTCAACAACATTTATAAGAACAAAGGTATTATCTATTCTAGAATTCTTATTTTTTTTAGATTTCACAAAGTGGGTTGTTTGTTCTTATGATGAATCATGAATTGAGGTTTGTTCCATTTTGTGAACTTTCAAAAGTTTTTTGATCAATGAATCGAGATTTGTTATTTTTGATCAATGATGAGTTGAATGTTTTTTTTGTTTGTTTGTTAGGCTTAATAACTAGAAATTTTGCATATTAAAGGCTTTGATGATCGAGTATTGACGCCAACCGATGAGATAGTGCCTCAAAAGCTCCCCAACATCTAGAAATTGCAAATGTATTTTTTATTATCCGGTTGTTTTTCATCTTAGGATTTAACAAAATTTTAATAGAAGGGTTCTTTCAATCCTCTCTAGGGATTTAATTACTTCAGTTTAAATCTCAATAAAGCTTACAATATTATATTTATTGTTAACTTTATGTTTCTGTATTGTTGTCATTTGGCTTATGTTTTGGTGCATCTATTTGTTTTTTTTTTATCTTATACAATTGTCTATTTTTGTTTTGATCCTTCTAAACGTGGGTGCAAGGCAACAAGGAAGTATGAGTGAATGTGCAAGTATTGATGTTGGTTTAATTGTGCTTCTATATATGTTGCATTAATATATTTTGCTGCTAAATTTTGGTTTCTTTTGTTTACTTGCATAAAAAATATGCATAAACAATGAATTCTTTTGTTGAAAGATTTAATTTTGTGATAATTGATTTTATGCGTTATGATTACGAGTTTTGTACTTTTGGACGGTTGAGTTAAAAATTTAATAAAGATGAAGTGTGTTTGAGAGTGGGCTACGAATTTTAATGCGAAGTGGGTTTGTTCTCAAAAAAAATCTAGCGAAAATTGGCATAGTAGGCAATAGGGTATTAGTAATTACTATGAGGGATTGATAAACAATTTGCGTTAATACATTTTTAAATATTAAAATTGTTGGGCTCAATTGGTGATATAGATGTCAGTTAATAAAATTCACGATTTAATTTTTTTTTTAATAAAAAAATCTTAGGGAGTATGTTCTTTTATCACATAAAAATCTCCCATCGGATTATTATTTTGTTTGATAAAAAATAAAAGAATATATAAAATACAATTTGTTATTAAGACAAATCAACATTATGAATGAAAAATATTTTGTGTTTATTTATAATCTTTCAACCAATAACGTTGATATCATGATTATTATTAAATTGATGGTCAACTCTATCCTGAATAAGAGATGTTAGTAGTTTGAACCAAAAAAACCCAATAAATTTTATAAAATTAAAAATCTAATCAGTAAAAATAAATGATATCTAAAATATTTTCAGTTCATTTATTATTTTATGTATATTGTATTTTATTGGTTAACTAACAAATTACGTTTCTTATATTATACTTTAACATATTTCTTAAGAACAACAAAATTGTTACCGCACGTTGCACGGTCCACATACTAGTATCTATATAAAAGGAGAACCCACCAAGATGATGTGGCACAATGTGATAAGAGAATTTGTCCAAAGTAATTTTCTCATTGTTTTGAGTTTTTTAAATATTAAATAAGTTAATGACTATTCTACCCCTAAATCTATATCTATATAAAAGGAGAACCCACCAAGATGATGTGGCACAATGTGAGAAGAGAATTTGTCCAAAGTAATTTTCTCATTATTTTGAGTTTTTTAAATATTAAATAAGTTAATGACTATTCTACCCCTAAATGAAAAATATATATTTCATTACAAGAAGGCTTCATTACTAAATTTCACTTCCAATATAAGTAGTTTTAACTTTCAAACTACATAACTCCCTAGCCATATTTATTATAGTCTTTTCATCTACTAATTAAGGGAAAACCTACAACAAATGATTTGGCACGTTGTTACAAAATGATTCATTATAGAGATAATTAAGTTAAAGACTTTATAAAATGTTAAATAAGTTAAAAAATTGTCTATTCGTGAATGAAAAGTGGCATCTTCTAGAGGCTAGAATCTTATTTATCTTATTTTCATATTTTTGAATTAATTTTTAATAAAAATCATTAATAAATGAACAAACCTTTCATTTTCTCTTTATTTTTTTTTAATATTTCTAAATATTAAATAATAATACTCTTATTCATTATTAAAGTAATTTATTTATGCTTTTTGAATATTTTTAAATATTAAATAATAAAATTCTTATTTGTTAATATAATATTTTATTCATATTGGAAAAAACAAATTTCATATATATATATATATGAGTTAACTTATGACAATCATATAAAATAGAATTATTATATAACACATAATTTTAATTTCATTTTAATATATATATGTGTATATATAAAGATAAAAAAAAAGAATTGAATTTAGAATCCATATCCCCATATGTAAGTTATATTTTCATTAAATTTATTGGGATTTTTGTACTTATACATACTCATTGAAATTTATGTTATTTAACTATTCGATTTCCTTTCTTTAGGTTAGATAACTATTCATTTTCCCTTATTTATGTTAATTAATTTTTCATTTCTCTTATTTATTTAACCTTGTGGTCTTCATTTTTTAGTTGTATACCTAATGGTTTGGTTTTTTGTCAAATAATTTTTCTCTCACTATATTTGATCATCTAAGGTATGAACTTATGTGTATGTTGTTAAGTTATATGGTGTTATATATACTTTATATGTTTTTTTTTGTAAAAAGTGCACAAACAAAAGACAAAACAAATAAGATATTGTCTAAATAAGTTGTGAAAGTTGTTGAACATATTGAAGAACATGAAGGCTTCATGGACAACATACGCATATATTATGAAATGTAAGTCATTCAGTCTACAATTACTACAATCTCAATTTAAAATTGGTTTTATCTATTTTGTAATTTCATGATTTATTATTATCTAACTCTCATTTCTATTTTTTATTCCAAAAGAGTCATCACATTGCTAATAGATGAGTGTTCTCCTATTCCGACTGTCCTAGAGCCTCCGGTGAACATGTTGATTTTGTTTATTATGATATGACGTTGTTACTAGCAAACTACATTTTTAGTTTTGATTTTTAAGTATGGCGTCAATTCTATGTCATTTTTGTATTAATTTATTTTAATTAAATTTTGTATTATATAATAGATGTTTAAACTATGGTTGTTATTAATAATTTCATTACACATCTAATATACTTTATAATACTATTAATTAAATAAGCTTATAATCAATCTTTATATGCTAAATTGAGAACAATATTGTTCATCGACACTTAATTTCATCATCAATGATATTGTATAATGTTTTGCAACATGGTCTAAATTCATAAAAATCAATAAATAAAAATAACTTATACATTTTCAACATGATTTTTGACAATCTCGCAACGCTCGATGTCGAATATTAATATTAATATATATAAAGAAAGATCAATCAAATCAATAAGAAACCTCCGTTTCTGTATATTTATTTCGTTATAGTTTTGATTTATTTTTAATTAAACAAATCACATTTTTATTTTACTACGTTTTCAATTTCTTTTTTACATAACAATTATTACATACATTTTTCTACAAATAACAACATTATTTATCTTACATTTTTTAATAACAATTAATTAATATATTAGTTTTATTTTTATTTACTAATTTATTATTATTAAAACATATATTTTAATTTTTTTTTCATTTTTTACATAAACAAAAAATTATTAGTGAGGTAAAATAGATTTAAAATATAAATTTATATTATTTAACTTATATTTTTAGATAACAATTAACAAATATATTCGTTTTATTTTTTATTTACTTAGCTTTATTATTATTATTATTATAATCAAACATACATTTAAATTAAAAAAAATCCTTTTCTTAACATAATCAAAAAATTATTGGTAAGTTAAGAATGATTATAAATTAAGAGTAGAGTTATATAAATCTAACTTTTTTTTTGTAAAAACTAATGAAATATAACTTTTACTTTTATTAACTTTGATATTATTGATTGAGCATGTATTTTTATTTATTTTTATATCGATAACTTAATCATTGATTACAAATAATATTATTTGTTAAAATAAAGTAACAATAATTATAAATCAATATTTTTATTTATGCACAACACTATTATTTCTTTTATTTATCTTTTCGTTAACTCCAAAACATTTCATCTTCTTTTTAATTATATATCATCAATATATAAATGAATATTTATTACGATCAATCAATATATTTGATATACAAAAATAAATAAAAGATTAGTTGTGTAATTGTTTAACCCCCAAACTCATCATTTGCTCCTTTTATTATATGCTTTTAATTCTCAATGCAACATTTAATTTTCCTACCAAAGAAATAAATATTTAAATACCAAACATAGAAGAGAAATAGGTTGATCAAAGAATACGGAATCAAGTACTCCTTAAAAAAAAAACTATTACCGCACATCGCACGGGTCACACACTAGTAATAAATAATTTGTGGGTTGTAACTTGATCAGTGAATTTTGTTTTGGATGCACAAGGGTCGGTTAGGTTGAAAACATTTGAAACCCATCCAATGTTTGGGTTTGAAAACTCTCAATTCAAACAAAAGTACAATTCGACGAAATTGTATGGGTTTGGTTGGGTTAGAGACCGTTTACCAAACGGTTACCCGGGTAAGTATTTACCAAGTCAAATTACCTGACCAGATGAATATGTCAAGAACCAAGAATCTTAAGGGTTAAGAGCTAAGGCAATGACTAAGGAGCCGTTTACCAAATTCTTACCGGGTAAGCGCTTAACGACAAAAAATTCACCTCCATTTATCTTATTGTATAACATTCTTGGTCATGAAAAAGGATTGTTGGTAAGCATTTTATGCCTAGTAAGCGCTTACTAGGTAAGAGTCATTTCACTTGCCGGTTAAGCTTCTTCTTGGTAAGAGTCTTACCCGCGGCAAGTGATGACAAAGACTCTTACCATGGTTAGAGATTATCAAAAATATTGTTGCATACGATATCGTTTTGATGGACTAAAATCTCACTCGGTTAATTTGTCAAGTTATTATAATTTATAAACATATAAATTAAAATTAATTTGAAACATATAAATTGATAACTACAATTTTACATTTTGTAAGTAAATAAATAAACAAATTGGTATAATTATTCAATGGTGTGGAAAAATGAGGTTTTTATATAAACATTTGCAGTGAAAATCTTATTTTGTCAAGACTAGCTGACGTCACTCAAAAACAAAAATGAAAGTGATGTTCAGTGCCAATGTCCTTTCCACGTAAGTTGACGCACGGTGGTCACCACCACAATACTAACCGGAGCAGAGCAAACACCACCTTTCAGTTTAATTAGAACACATCAATATATATATATATATATATATATATATATCATATCCCAGAACAGAAAGAGAACAAAGATTAATAAATTTGCAACAAATGATCTCAAATAAAGTCAAAACAAAGTTTTCACTAAATAAACGGAATCATAATAAAATCCATGCACAAAGAAATAAATTCCGGCAACACCTAAATACACCATAAGGCTCTGCTGCACCCGGCTCTATATTTGTACACTCACAACATAAACACTAACTTGGTTCTGCAACGGGGGCGGCCTCGGGTGTGTTTCACCCTCTGAGCCTCGGCTAAAGACTCGAGTCCTAGGTATATATATATATATATATATATTATATATATATATAACTAACAATGTACAAGTTTTCATGGCTACAAACCGTTTTTTATTTGAAAAGAAACTCAGCTGGATATGATGTTAAAACGAACCCAAGAAACACAAACCACTCATACTCGGTTAGCTGTACAACTCTCTCGATGCCGTTACCTAATTGGTAGCAGTAGCAGCAGCGGCGGCCGCGGCAGCGTATCCCGCCAGTGTCCCGATCCTCCTTTCTGGAAAGAGATCATAATAATCGGTCAGAAAATCAAAATGAAACGTTGGCAATAAACCAAACCGACTCTACCTAGTATATCCAACTCGAAATTAGGGTTTTAGGGATAGGATGTATGCAGCAGGCCTTTCCTTTGCCCCAAGGGGGTATAGAGAGGTTGTTTCCATGAAGAACCGGCTTGCGAAAAGATTTTGGACAAACAAGAGAGACCGAGAATTTGTCGAAAAGGTTTTTTTTTCAAGTTTCGAGGATTATGAGAAGACACTGTTGAGACTGAGATATAGGATGACAATTACTAAAAAAAGCAACAAGGATAGTAACAATTAAATACATATGCAAGAGAAAAGGTTAAAACCAGCCAAGACAAGTGTTGAGACAAAATACTACTCGCTCCATCTCAAAATAAATGTCCATGATAAATATAAAAAAAACACATAGTTTAAGAAATATGTAATTACTACACTTTTTAATCAACTCAATGACAACTTTACCCTTAATGATAGCGGCACACCTCTCACTCTCTCTCCATCTCATCAACTCTTAAATATTCATGTGGAATAATCGGGGGTAAAATTGGAAATTTAGTAACTTATAACTACTTACCTTTTAAAGTGGACATTGTTTTGGAACAAACTTAGATTAAAAAAAAAAGGCGAGACTTACTTTGGGACGAGGGAGTAAAACATCAAGCCACTTAAAACACAGCCCATAACACCCAAGCTTATACAAGCCATGCTTTTACGTCGAGTCAAGCTTGGGGAGCTATCAACCCAGCCTGAACCCAAGGCTACCAATCTTTTCATAATCTCACAGACCGTTTACCAACACAAATTAGGTAAACTTAACTGCGAAAGAGTGCGGTTTGGATAAGAGGTTAGGTCTGGGTAAGCGCTGACTGAAAATAGTTGTTTACCAAGTGTCCTCGTAAGCACTGACCGAATCAGAAAGCAACCCCTTCCTTACCGGGTCAGCATCTCGGTCAACATATTTGTGGGTTGAGAATCTGTTGGCAACAGCATCCCTTCTTACCAAGTAAGCACCTCTTACCCGGAAAGAGGCAGTCAACAGGTAGTACACAGCCCCTCAAGCTCAACTTGGTTTATAAAACCCTAATCTTCATCCTGAAAAAGTGGCCCCTAACCTCCATTCCGAGATCACAAAGTGCCATAGACACGATAAATCTTCTATATTTGAACCACTTCTATATTATATACTGTTCCTTTTAATAGCTATGTCAATCTTGAAGTTAACCGGTAAGGGTTCAACATCCAAAAACCGCTAGTATTGATCTCATAATTTGTTGCAGCATAGCAATCCATCATGAACAACCCATCCAATACTAACTAAAACGAACTGGGATTGGAAAAAAGAAGTAAATTTGAACGAAAAGTTTCTATCTTTACTCCCTGTGTTAAACTAGGGGTGCGTCATGCGTGGCTTTTCTTAGCTTGGCTATGTTTTATTGTTTCTCGTTTTTTTAGTTTCAAATTATTTGACTACCATGATATCTTGTTATAGTTCAATAAAGTAATCACCTTTAATCTACAATTAGAAGAATTTCTATAGATCATTTAAATTCGAAAATAACTCCTTCGACCCTCAAAAGTCGAACTACAATCAATGAAAAGCTAAAGATCAAAATTGAAGGCATACCTCCAGCAGCAACAAGTTTCTCAACACGGGCAACGATATGCTTTCCATAAGTATATTTCTTTAGAGCATTCAGATGAACCTTAATACGATTAAGAATCAGCTCGAGTTGCTGATCATCACATGTCTCCAGAACTTTCTGCACAACGTAATTAGCAAACTGATCTTTCATCATCACCTGAAATGACAAAATGAACCACAATAAGGATATAAAATAACCGTTATACGAATTTCAAGTGGTTCAAATGCACCATTTTTCTGATCTCAATTAGCAGAACAACCTGAAGGGGTTCATTTTCATCGGTGGTGCCTAGCATCTCGGTCACCAGGATCTGGCGTTCCTCCGGGGTACCAAAAGTCAGACACTTTTCAACAACATTGGAGGCAAACTTTTGTTGGCTCATCTGAACTATCTGCCCGGTTAATTGCTCTATAATAGATGTACGCTCGTGTGGCTTTCCATGTTCCAATACATGCTGTCAAGAAATCAAAAAGAACTAAAATTGTTAGCATATGTGAAACCCCTTTGATTCTCTTTAGACGAGCCCTCATAGAGAGGAGAGCTTCCTATGTATATATAGGTTTGATGGTCCGTGTCTAACTGATATCGAAAGATACACTCCCTATGTTTCTATAAATCTTAGAGAGAAGAATTCCAGTCAATAGTCAAACATTTTACTTCAACTATACGCAGCGGTAGGATATAGCATTTTCATGGGAGACTGACAAAGATTTTAACCTTGTACACACATATTAGTAGCAACCATGAAGTACCTTATGTTTCTATAAATCTTAGCGATAAAAATGGCAAAATCAAATGCATAGCATTCATCTATGAATTTGGTCAAAGATTAACACGGGATGATCATTTATGAAGCTCCGCCAATCATATATTATATTGATCTCGACATCATACCTGAACAACATAATTTCCATATTGATCTTGCGCCAGCATGCAAATGGATTTCAAGATTTCATCCATCACTATGCTTTGCGTTTTAGGGTTGTAGCAATGCTCCAAGACTCTCTATTTACACGAAAAACTTCAAGAAATTAGAATCAAATTTTATTAATCAATCAGCCAAATATTAAAAATACTATCTTTTTCATTTTCACCTGTATAACACGACAACCATATGGATGAGTTGATAATGTCACGACTTGGTCATAAAATGTCGAGATGATAAAATGAATAGCATCTTCTGGCACACATTCGATACACTTCTGGATAACGTGATTCCCATTTTGATCACGTACACAACGCATAACATGACCATCAAGCTCCGCAACCATTTTTGTTTGTTGGTCAAGGTTAACAACCTCAATAGCCTAGATGACCGCAAGTCAAAAGTATTTGATCAAATAAAAAGCAACACCATAGACAATCCAAAAAAAAATTACTCCCCACATCCCAAAATAAGTGTCCACATTTCTATTTTAGTTTTTTCCCTAATAAGTGCTTACTTTCCAATTCTACCTTTAATTATGAGAAGGAGATATTCATTACTCCCTCTATTATTAAGAGTAAAATTGTCATTTAGTTAATTAATAAGTGTAATAAATAATACACATTTCTAAAATTGTATGCCTTTTTCATTGTCGACATTTATTTGGGGATGGAGGGTGCATAGAAAATACAGAGACAACAAAACCATTATAGCATTTGTGATAAGCTAATCATTTAGCGATCAAGGCCGATTAAAAAGAGAAATAGAAAAAATAATATATTCGGATGCACATCTGTGGCCATCATGAAAACCGGAGAACATTTATTAACATAATAAAATAGAAAAGGTTTAACCTCGTGACTTCAAAACTGCTGAATTTTACCTTTTGAATAACCCGGCAACCATACATCTGAAGACTAAGTGTCAGAACATGCCCCGTGAGCTGGTCAGCCAGTTCTCTTATTTGAGTAGCATTTCCGTGTTCAAAAAACTACACAGATTGAAAAAAAAATGTAAGAAATGATTTATCCAATATGCGTGATAACCATGGAACAAATTTGCATTGGCTACCTTTTGGATCACATAATTACCGAATACATCAGTCATAAGTGAAAGAGCTTGAGGCATGATTTCATGGAACACCATGTCTTTATCTTCTGTTGTAGCGGTTTCAAGCTTCTGTTGAATGAAACGACTTCCATATTGATCCGCACTGTCCACAGAACATTTCAGGTATACTTATTAGTAAGTTATTAAATTAAAGAGCGTCTGGCACTAGCTTTCAAACAACCATTGTACTTGGAAAAGGAAACTTTTTTGCACCATTTTTTTTTAACTAGTGTTAATGCATATAAAATTTGTGACATGTTCAAAATTGAGAACACAGGAACCAACTATTCATGATGAATGCCATGACATGATGAAAACTATTGATAATGAAAATGCATAAAATCGTGATTAGCAAAAATGCAGGATATTAATGATGAATGATATTCATGATTATTCAAGGTTATTCATCATGAATAAAACAGAAAAGAGTTGGTTTCGAGGTTTTCACAAAATATTTATCATTCTCATTTGAACTTTCCTCTATAAAAGTTGAGCTAAATGCATTAAATCAGGTTATAATTGTCCCAAAAGCCACTTACCCACACAATGTTCTTTTGTGATTCTTGCAACTACAATGGTCGTTATAGAAGCTAATGCAAAGTATGATGGCTATAAAAGCTCATGGCTCGTGTTAAAAAAATCGAAGGGCAACAAAGTTTGGCAGCAATATGAACCTGAATTCAACAACATGGCCTGCAATTTCCGAGAGCTCAAAACACTTGGTTTTATTGCTCTTGAACTCATCTAGCAAAGAGGATGCAAAGCTTTCACCTCCAACTAAGTTACGAATCCCAGAAGGAAACCGCAAGCTCCGTTCACCATGTCTAACAGGACTTCCGGATCCAATAGCAGAGTTGGGCAGAAGAGGACTTCCCAATGGGCTTCCGGGATACGACATCCCAAGGCCATATGCAGAGTTTCCATAGTAACCATGGTTAAGACCATAAGGAGACTTCTGAGGAGATAGCAAACCAGCCAGATAAGCTTTCTGAAGCGCCAGTAATTCCCTATCGATTGTTGCATCGTTCAGAGCTGCAGCGTATTCACTTGATCGTAAGTTTTGAAGATACAACGGGTCCATAAGTGGCACCTGAAGACCAGTTGGGCTGTGATTTCCAACTCTACCAAGATTTTGCAGCTCTGCGGTTAACATATTAGGTCCTAAAGCAAACCCACCACCCATTGCTCTAGAGTCCATGGCGGAGACACCCATTGCCGCCGCAATAGCAGCATTGTCAAATAAAGGCGGCAAATTTACACCGCCAAGCTGGTTTGCCATCATGGTTGGTGAAGCGGGATTCATTATATAACCACCATAAAAAGATGAACTTGGACTATCAAGATTCTGGTATTGAGAAGGAGAACCTCCGGCACCGTTGGTGGGCACCTTCATGTACGAATTCACCGGCGACCCTTGTGCATCAGCTAACAAAGATGGGTTCCCAAGATCACCTTTGCCCATATAGGGATACGATCCTTTCCCCAATTGAGAAGTGTTGTCAATTCGGGCCTGCAAATGGTTCTCTTCATCCACCATATCGTTAGCAGAAAGAGTCATTCCGGAAAAACCGGTTACTAGATCTGAAGGTCCGTTAATACCGCTCACAGTTCTCTTATCCAGAGAAGTAATCCTCCCTCTCCCAACAGCGGGAATTCGAGGACTGGCTGATCTAGCCATGAGCTGAGGGTCAGGTGTGGTACTTCTAGACATAGATGCACCCAGAGCCGAAGCATAAGTATGTGCAAAATGAGACTCAGAAAGATCAACATTGTTGTCAAACGTGTTACGGCTGGCTGGGCGAGATGGGTGCCTAGAACCAGATGCAGCCTGACTTATATCATCCTGCATTCAACAGTCAATAACATTCGTAAGGAACACAAATTCAAAAATTCAAAAATTCAAACAAACAAGAAGATGAATGCAATATGCAACTTTATCAAGATTTATAAAGCTTACTTGACGAAATCATGGATGACACTAGGAACCACATCTTCAAACTCAAAGATACTATGTAATGAAACGCAATCGATAATACTAATATGCTCAAGAAAATGCAAATATTCACTGTGATCAGTCTGATAATGAGATTTTAATGAAATTTACAGCAAGCTAAATAATCATAACAAGCAATCAAGATTCAAGAATGACAACTTTTAAACCAAATTGAAATACTTTTCAAAGATGAACAAAAATTCCCACCTGAATGATCTCTGCAATACTTTTCTGCCTACTCCCTAGCCCCAACCCTGGCAGCCCGATAAGCCCATTGCCGCCCCACTCCGCCGCGCTGCCACCGCCCTGAGCCTTCCTCGACTCAGTGAGTCCAGGATTCTCTCCTTTGTTTCCAGTAAACCCCAGTTGACTCGCAAACAGTGACCTAGTATTATTATCATCGTCTCTATTCATGTTCCTCCTATCCCCAATAGTAGAACCGCCATTTCCACCGCCGCCGTGCAGTCGCTGAGAAAACCGCCAATCCTCCTTCGACAACAGCGGCGGCGGAAGCCGTGGGTTCAGATTCACATTGGCATAGTAATACGAAAGGTAGGCCGGATCAGACCTCAACTCCTCCTCCGAAATGCCGCCGAAGTCCGCCGACAGACCGTTACCACCGCCGTCAAACAATCCTGCAACCGCATTCAACGATCCTTCCACCGTCGGCGGAGCTGAACCACTACGATACATATTAAGCTCCATTTCTCGATCACTGCTGCTCGTTATGTTAGTGTTACCAGCAACTTCTTGCCTCCGTTTCTCCCTCATCAACAACCCTAACTCCTCGTTGTTTGAAACCATCGATCGCATTCCAATATCGGACATCATCTTCGAATAACTATCAGTGATCATCGCAACATTTGCGTTAAATAAAAAAATCAAAACTTTTTTTCACCAAATCTAAGAAAAATACGATCTTTACAACGTTTTTGAGCTCGGAATTAACTTAATTTCATGATAATCTAGTATAATAAACAACTTGTTTCACCAAATTGAACAATAAAGACTGCATCTTTCGTCTTCAATTTCAACTGGGTGCGTAAATTTACTCGGAAAATTAAGATTTAAAGATCGGTGGATTCAAAATGAAAAATCTGCGTAATCGATCGATATCCAGCAATTAGTTTTCGGCATTTTGAGGGTCGGAAGAATGGATTGAGAGGGTTTGTAGTAAGAGAAGAGTGAAAGGGAGCTAAATGAAGGGAGTGATAAGCACGAGCAGTGGGATGATTTGGACCGTTGGATTAAGGTAGCTGACGGCACAGATCGGATTTTCTTGCGGGATTTGTTCTTACAGTGGAACCTAGGGTTTTGTTTTAAAGGATCTTTTAGTATTAGTTAATAATAATTTAACTTATCCATTCTTATTATTATTATTATTATGTTTTTATTTTAATTTTCTAAAAATTCTAATACCAACTTCTTCCAACCTTTCAATAAGCAAACCTAATTTGTGATATTTGGTTAAGTATTTATATTTTTTTTTATATAATTACGTTGAAAACTAGTTAAAAATATTAATTTTCGGTTTAGTATGAGTTAGTTTCTAAAATATATTAATTTAGAAAATAAATGTGACGATATAATATTGATTCAACAATTAGGTGTCTTTTGTTTTTTAAGAGGTCTAAAGTCTGAAATCTTATTTTACTTATGATTAATAAGAGGTGATGTGTAAAAAGATCTGAATGATTCAAACTTATGATCTTTAAAAAAACAACCAACCCCTTAAAATTTGGGATATTAGTTTTGATATTTTGAATCTTATATTAATTATCAGTTTTTTAATGATTATTTTAAAATATCTAAATTTTCAGAAAAGCATTTTAAATGAATTTTGTTAATTCGTTAAGAAGATATATTTTTATATGGGCTAAAAGGTAATTCATCCATGGTATGTTTGTAGTTGGGCTAGGGCCCAATACCTATAGGGTTTTGTACGAATTGTTTGGTACGTAAATTATATGGGACCAGCCTGAATAGGATTTGTCCTACAATCAAGAAGAATAATACAAAACGTATTTTATTGTAAAAAATATAAAATTATAATTTATACATGTATATACTCTACATTTTATAATTTATATACATATTCATATAAATAAAATTAAACTTATATGAATAATAATATATAGACATATCTAAATATTAGATAAAATAATATGTTATATTATGAGTTATAATTTATAATTTGTATTAATAATATATATATATATATATATATATATATATATATATATATATATATAGGGGACAAATCAAATGAGAATCACAATAAGGTTGAGGATTATAAGAACTAATCTTAACCACAATTAAAATTAATCAATAGTGAGAATTGGGAGGTAACATTTTGTATATATGGTATCATGCACATATAAACATATCTCTTAAAAAGACATAAAAGTAGATCTCTTATCTTCCTATCTCTTATTGAGATTATATAATTTAAATTAAATTAAAAGTCATGTTCTTTTTAAATAAAAAATATATTAATTACAATAAATTTTAAAAAACGAGCATTTTATTATTTTTAATTTGACACCAGTATCATATATATATATATATATATATATATATATATATATATATATATACTAGTGGTGTACCCGTGCGATGCGGCGCGGGTGAATCACAATTCCGAAACATTAGTTTAAATCCCGAATCATGTTTCACTTTCAATTTTATTTCATGAGTTTGCGTGGTTAATTTAATTTGCAAGTCAACCGATACATAAAGTAGAAGGTTAATATGGTGTATTAGCAAGATATATTGTAAAAATTATTGCATAAGTATTAAGCTTCTAAACCCGTATACTCAAAACTCATTACAAAATTTGAAATTCTTGACTGAACAAAGAAATCCAATGATTTGTAAATAATGTTCATCCGTAGAATGTATTAACTTGTGTCCATCTAGGAGTCAATCTCCTTGCAGTTGGGTGGTGATCGACCCTCGTTCGGTAGCTTTTCGGTCATTGGACGGAGCCTGCAGCAAGGCGATGCTTACGGCTTGGTAGCTGCTCGGGTGTTGATCGCTCGGCAGCAGTTCGGTGAAGTGAAAAGAGGTCCCCCGGTGTTGTTTTGCTACTACTTACATTTGAAGTCTTTGGCATCGTGGGTTCCGTCTTCTTGTCTCAAAAGTGTGGGGTGAGTCGTGTTCGTTGGATGTTTTGTTTTGGTTTGCCTCCGGCAAGCTGTGTTAGGCACGTTTATGTTCGTTTTTGCCGGGTTCGGTTCCTCTCGGCCAAACTTTTTCTTGTATTTACAGTTGTCTTGGTGTTATAAAAAGCTTGCCTTTCAAAAAAAATCTCCTTACAGTTGCTTGAATTGGGTACTACAAAATACTTGAAACAAATTTTCATTAAGAAACTTGAATTTGGGCAGGTACTTGGTAAAGTACTTGCATGGCATACAGTAAGCTTTGTGCAATGAACCTAACAAACACTTGCTTCTTAACTTCGAAATGCGAAATTGTACCTGACATGTGCTAAGATTGAAAGTTCTAATATTGACAATGTGGCTACTTTACTTACCCGGTAAACGTTTACTCGTAATATTAAACGTTCTAACTTAGGGACCGTTTACCAAGTCACGTTACCTTACCAGATGAATATGGCAAGGACCAAAAATCTTACCCGGTAAAAGCGAAAGCAAGGACCGAGGGTCTTACCCGATAAGTGAGGGCGACAACTCTTACCATGATTAGCGCTTACCGGGTAAATTTTTGCATTTGATACCGTTTTGATGGACTAAAATCTTACTCGATAAGTGATAGTGTTGAATTTTGCTGGTAACCACTTACCCGAGTAAGCGTTTGGTAAACGGCCCTTACTTTATCGGGTATGATTGTAGTCCACCAAAATGGTCCCCTATGCAATAATTTATCAGGTAAGTGCTTACCGGGTAAGAGTCGTGACTCTCACTTACCTGGTAAGACTCTTCATCCTTGTTATCGCTCTTACCGAAAGATTCTAGGCCCTTATCATGTTCATCCACTAAAAAACTGATGATTTCTAAATTTTAAAAAACGATAATAACCAAAAAAATAACAATAAATGACAACTCAACCTTGTGGTAGGTATTTTATATAAACAGTAGGGTTCTATAGAGCTAAGCTCAAGAAGAGCTTAGACCATTCACCTTAAGCCAATGTTTAACAAAAATAGATAATTCAGATCTTATGATACTACTCGAAAACAAATGAAAAATCAAACATTTAAAGATGAAATGTACAACTAATAATCGAGGCCAAGTTACCACTAAATTAAATCCAGATCAGTAGTTCAACAAAAAAGAGAAAAAAAAAACCACATATTGAGCCATAAGAGAGCAAAAGAAAGAAACCTGTTTGGAGTAAGAGGCCACAGGATTGAGTTACAAACCTGTTTGCAGCTTCTTGTTTGCAGTTCTAGTAAGCCAAGACTCAAGAATTTTCTCATTCTTGAGAAGCCCATTAATGCATATGAATCCAGCATACAGAATCCTTTGGTAGATCAAGTTTAGACACCACAAGCTTCTTTGAATGAGTCCATGATCATCGCCACAAATCATAACCTGCTTGTAGAAGCATTTCCTTGAACCCCTGCTGTGCGTCTAAAAGTAGGACACATTTTCCATAAACCCTAGACTCTTCAAAAACACCTACAAGGCAAAGAGCAAGATAAAGAATTATTGAATGAGCATTTCATCAAACACTTGCTTTGCACCTGATATTGGGCCACATTTTCCATACAATGATCAAGATAAAGAATAAATAAATCTAGTACTTCTACTACAATCTCTAGAACTCCATTATATAAAAAATTAGTAGTTGTTACTATTAGAAAACATAAGAGAGGGAAAGAAGAATGAAAACTTGAATTTCGGCTCATGTGAAGTTGAAACGCAGAAACGTAGTGGAACCCCCAATGAAAGAACCAAATCTGAAACTTTCTTCAACAAGTATCTGATTGTGGTAGTGAACGGGTTTAAAATTTTGAATTTGAAATTCGAACCCAAGCTGGAGAATTTTTGTAGTGGGGTCTCGAACAGGCAAGGAGAAACTCTGACTTCATGAAAGATAGGTCTGAACTAACCCAATTAGGTGGTGGTTGTGGGTGTACTAAGGGCTTGTACCTTGTAATTCATAGTTTTTTGACTTTTCTGCATAAAATGGTAGTACCTTTATGCATTGTCACTTGTCTTTAAGAGTTTTCTTTAAATGCGTAATAAGGTAGTAATAGATTATTACGACGCCCATTGATGTGTATTAAGTGTGTGTCTTTCATTGTTTTGCTGACAATTTGGTTTGGTGAGAGAGAGGGAGAGAGGCAGGCCAAAGATCATTCGGTTCAAATTTCAAAATTACGAATTTGGTTAAAAAATGTTAATATAATAACATAATAAAACCTCTTTTATTTGGCAGGATAAATGTGTACCTGTTCAAGACTTAATAATTAAGTGGTTGCTTACCAAACGTTAAATGAAGAAGTACTTATCGGTTCACTTACCTTACCCAGTGAATATGATCAGTGCAGATAACCTTAATTGATAAGATGCATGACAAGAATCAACAATCTTACCCAAAAATGTGGCGGTGAATCTTAACTAGTTAGTGTTTCCGGAAAACCACTTTTGAACTATTAGTTACAAGGTGTGAAATTTTCATGGTAGATGAAAAATGAAAAGCTTTCAAACATGTAGCTTAACTGGTAAAAGGGTTGAACAACTTTGCTCAGACACACAAACTGTTCAAGTTCAAATCCACAATTAAGTTTATAAAGTACACTTTTGACTTGTGGGTGCAGTTATTTTAAGAAGTTTTACGAGTGAAATGTTGATATGTAATCGGTGGGCTAAGATTGATGGAGTCACCGTTGAGGATACTCTTGAAATTCCATTTTCTTGTGATACAACCTTAATTGTGTCGAGTGTTCAGTTAGTTACCACAACTTCATGCATAGTTGCATACCAACTATACAATCTCCACTCTCGAGCCATGCACATCACCGTGAACCTTTATTATAGATCCATCTGACATTGGTCCAATACAAAATATACAATATTACCCTCAGGACCCAATTTAAACAACTATGGAAAACTGTTCATTGATTTCTAACTACAAACCTCAAGCAAATTCTTGAATTGAACAACTACCTCAAAACAATTTGTAACCCAAATTTGAACATGCATAACAAATTTAATGTGACCATTAAATTTAAGATGGATGTTCATATTAAATTGTGATTACCATGCTGCTCTAGCAACAAAAAAACCAACACTTCCAGTTTACATCCCAAATGACTTCAAGCAATTCAACATCAGCTAGATTACCAACATCCATCAGTTGAAAAAAAGACCCTAGTAGAGTCATGCGTAGTCGAGACCAATTCTTGACAAGCACCACCTGCTAGATTATCAAAATATGGTAATTAGTACAACCCTATCCATTGATGGTATAAATCCAAAAACAATTAAACATAAGTGGATATATAGGCTTCACATGTGGTATCAGCAACAAAGTAACAAAGTAAACAAAGCAAATATTCCTATCTACTCATTTACTTGCTACAATGCAACTTTTTTTTACTAATGCATAGATTTCTGATCTTCGCATGAACTTGTATTCCACTAATTTATTGGTTTCATCATACACCAAAACCAAGATATACAAAACAACAAACACAAACCAAAAATACAGTTCAAACAATCACAAGCAAAAAACCTAAGAACCCATCGAAGATGAATAAATTTTACTATAAATCCATAAGAATTAGAAAATAATTGCATTCATCATACAACAAGGTAGCATCTATCCAGTTCCCAAATTCACCTTATGAAAACATATCAGTAGCTTATACTCATTAAAGGCCATTGAGAGAAGTCCTATTGTGAATTTCCAATGAAGCATTTTAACTTCTGCTCTTCCTTAGCATACGGGAGTTTAGTAGTGGGACTTCTTTGAACCGGTGTTGCTACCCCTTAGATGCTTCATTTACCTAAATACCATCTTTGGAACATCTAATTTTCTTTTATAAAAAGGTATTTTGCTTGATCATTTAGTTCTACCGCAAATCCTGATGCTCTTTGGTGATAAGCTTGAAACAACAAGACTTATTTGATATTCACTATATTAAAAATTGTGAAAACTTTTATACTTGTTTCGAGGAATTAAATACCATCCCAAACATAGCAAGGTAGGATATTATCTGTTGATCAGAGTATTGAAGTGCAGTATATGTATTGTATATATCTAACTCTTAGTGGGTTTGTATTCTCCTATATGAGATCTTCGAAACGATATATTATGTGTCCAAAACGGAATATGTGTGAATGAGATATCGATGCTCAAAGTTGGGTGATTGGAATGAATTTGGTGGAAACCAAGTGGTGTGGGAAGTTGTCCCACATAGGAAGGAGGAACAAAACTTTTGTGGTTTATAACCATGAAAGTATGAGGGACTTACAAGTCCTTTGTTTGGTTTTACTCCATTACCTACCCGCGCACAGGGGGGTGCCGATTGAGACTTTCGTAGGCTAAAATCAGCGAACTTGTGTGTGGGCGCGACCTGCGGACACGAATGCCGCTCCGAAATCTTGTGCTCACACAGCTTGGTTTTTGTGAATTTTTTTGTTTTAATCCAGTGCATTGGGCGAGTTATGCCGCGGGTTTACCCGCGTGGCAACTCGCGACATGCACTGGAGTGTCGACAAAAATAGTGAATTACGCGGGCTTACCCGCACCGTAAGCCGTGACATGCACTGTCTTGAGGACGAGAAACAGTGCATCACGCAAGTTTACCCGCGTGGTAAGTCGCGACGTGCACTGTTTCATAATCCGTTTGTAACTCCTTTCGATACTCATTGATGTTAAAAATTAATATGTTTTATTATCAGATAATTACTATTAATTTCTGATTAATTACATATTGATTTCGTCGGTTTCAATCGTGAGTATAAAATGTGGAGTCCGGGTTCATTCCTCGACACACCGAATATCGAACAACGCACTATTCTCTGAATTTCTCTCGCATACGTTTTCTCTCTGGCATTTTCAGGCAACTGGTTATATCCGGCAGTACACACTGCTTACGCTGTTGTACCCTGGGAACAGACGGCGAATCTGTTTAAGGGAATCGTGTTATACACGAGCCTCAGCGCCGTTTCAGTTCATCTTCAGTTATTCGTATACATTTATCTTCAGTCGATTTCGTTGTAATCGATTCGTATTAATCATTCGTTGATTGTATTTACTTTTACATTTGTTGTAATTTTATATGTATTGTTAAAATACATATCGTTTATACTAACAATTATCATCCCCCCAAACTTGAGGTGTTACTTGTCCTCAAGTGACAAAATAAAAACGAAAAAGAATGATATGAAAAGAGGGGAAACTTGAAAGTACTACCCAGACGATGTTGATAATTCTTCTAGCTTGAGCATGGTGCCTTTCCCCATTGTTTAAACGGTTGGTTCCGAACTAATCAATAGGGCTTTGATTTGGGTTTGTGTTTGTGGCCAAAAATGAAAATAACCCTTTCTTCCCCCAAACTTGAACTATTCTAAAAAAAATTGTGGATTTCTCGATGTTGAATCCAATTTGTGTAGTTTTGGAATTTTTGAAACCCACATATGTTGGATTTATGATCGGTTTAATGAATGTTGGTTCAACGGCCGTCTTCCAATTTTCCGAATACTTTATTTTTTTTATATATATATTTTATTTTCTTTCCCTTTTTATATAGTTTTTACTCGTACAGTCTAAAATAAATTACGTACCAATCGCACAACGTCCCCCCTAAACTTAGAATAGGACAATGTCCTCATTGGCATATAAATGGTAGGGTGAGGGTAAAAGGTTTGGTGTCGAAAGGGATGTGTTTAGGCCGCAACAAAAATGACCTACATCATCTTAGGTCATTACCAACCAACGCATCAATGGAAAATGCACCTGAAAAATGGACAAAGGAACTAGAGGAAAGACAGTAATATCAACATCATAGCTAAAACATGAGTTAACCGGTATGAAAGTTACAAAAAGACGGGATTAGTCTAGTTAAGCACAAAGATACCCAAAAGAAATGTTCACAAAATACATAGTTTGCAATAAGCGATAATTAAAAACCCATCATAATCAACCTTGAGGGGAAGACTGGTCACTCGGGCCAGTAGTCGGTGCACCAGATCCATCAGTGGTTATTGTGGGAAGACTAGTGGTCATAGTGGGTACTTCATCAGGTTCGGCGGGCTCGTTTGGTGGGTCAACAACAACAGTAGCGGGAGGTACTGGGCATCGAACTTGCGGTGGAAGGATACCAGGTGGGAAATGCGGCATCCGTGCAACAAGCATGATATTCTGGGCCCGAAAAAATTCTCGTAGGTCGCGATTCCAATCACGTTGGTAGGCCCACATCACCACAAAGTTGTGCCTCAATTCTGCCAAACTCGTGTCAACCGTCGTCGTACGTGTATCCACCTCTGTCAGCTTGGTCAGAAAGGCATCCAGTTTGAGGTTCGTTTCTTCAATCTGACTCGCCAAAAGTGTTAGCCATGTCTCGTTCCCATATCCGTAATTCGGCCATGATTTCTTCGCATTGGCCGAAGGGTCCACATGGGATGAACCCGCGACTGTGGTAGTGGCAGGCGGTGGTGGTGTCTTAGTTCGCGGTGGATAATGTACCTGCACGGGGTTAGTTTTGGCAGCAATATCCCGAACACGTCATTCCATCGTATCCGTACCTAGGAGAGATTGCACCTTGACAATTTTATCCTTACCATATATTGGTACTCCGGCAGCCTTCATCAACTTCGTAATCAATCCCGGAAGGATAAGTGCACTTTTGACACGAGCCGAGGAGGCCTTAATTGCGGTGTGAATAACGGGGCCGACATCGATTGGGATCTCTTTCATAATACAGAAAAGCAGCCAACACCACTCTTTATTAAAAGTTAGACTAATATTGTATTCATTAGTTGATTCAGGGTTACCATTCTAATTTGTTTGAATTTGAAAAGATTCAGATAAATACATTCATGAATTGACGGCTCATTCAGATCAGATGAACGATTCTCTCTTATCATTCATTGGGAGAGATTGCAAATTTTCCTACCTGAGGGAGATTGTTCATTTATTGTCAAATGGAGAGATCATGAAGACTGTGCTTACTTGTTCATTTAGGGGAGATGTTCCAAAGACGGATCTAAACTTGAAGAGTTTTAATGATTTTGATTCTCACAAATCATTAAAAAGGGGGAGATAAATCAGAGTTCAAGTTCAGATGATGATTAAAGTTTGTATCAAGAAAAGGGGAAAAATGATTTTCAAAGTCAGATTTCAAAAGATGTAATGAAAGGTGAAGACAAAGTTTGAAAGTTTTGAAGTTAGTCAAAGTTTGAAGATTTGAATGGCTAAGAAGATTATAGCAAAGTATGTTGTGCTAAAGAGGATGAAGATTGTAATAAAGATGCCAAAGATTTCAAAAGTTTCAGAGTTTGCTGAAAATGTCAAAGTTTTTAAGATGTAAAAGTTGAAAAAGATTCAAAGCTGAAGATATTTGTGAAGATAAGAAAACCTGAAGATTATCGTCAAAATTTTTTAATCTTGAATCCAAAGGGGGAGATTGTTAGACTAATATTGTATTCAAGATTAAAAGTGAGGTTCTTTATTGTAATTGTTGTATAGTTCAAGGGTTTGGTTGTAAAGTCAACTAAAGTTGACTTAGTATAAATAGTTTTGTTCTTTGTTAGATTTGTAGACACGCTTATTCAGATACACAAGTCAAGCACACATAGAGAAAACACAGAGAGTTTGTATAGATACATTGTGAGATCTGTGACACTTAGACTTGTGCTTTCGTTGTAATCTTGTGACTTTAATATAAGTGATTGTTTGATAATCTGTGTTGTTTGGATATATGCTAGTAAATTGGGATCACATAATCGAACCATCGTGAATAGAGGGGATCAAGTTGTGGCAGAGAAAATGGAACCACAAGACTGCTTCGGGGTTGACGCCACCGGTCAAAATGACCGGTTTCCAGTGGTTGGACCGTCCAACCACAACCTGGTGTACACAGAACAACCGCAACCTCTTCTTTGGGAACATATTTCGAGCCCAAAGCAAGTTTCCTGAACTTACAAATAAAAGGGGTATCAAAGCCTAAAGTCCGGTTGATGTTCTCCCCAGACCAATCAATAGATTTACCACGAACGATTACCGGGGTCTTGCGATGTATACCAACAGCCGCGAAGAACTCGCGAACCCAAGTCATGTTTGCCTCACATGTCAAGGGAACCATGGTTTCCCACTTTAGAGCAAGCAAGTGGTGCTTGATAGGGACATATGCCTCGACCAACGCGGGTTCGAGGCCTTGCTCATAAACAAAGTTGTTCATTTTCAGAAGATCATACCTCACGGCTACAGCCTAGTCATAGGGCTCGGTTGACTTTTGTTTGATCTGTCGAGTGGACTGTGTGACTATTTTTCGTATGCCTTTCCTCTCGGCCTCCGCTTCGGCTCTAGACCACGTTGTTTGCCTTGTACTTTGACGTTTAGGCACCATCTCATCCGGGTCTGAATGTTCATCACTTGGCACATAATCATCGTCACCCTTATCCTTCGTTCTGGTGTCCACAGTGGGAACTTGCTCCTCTTGCTGCTATTTTTCGTCGTGCCCACTGTGGAGAGCTTCATCCTCCCCCTCTGTGCTAGATCCCTCATATGAGGATGATGATGAGTGTGAGGGAGTGATGTGGGGCAACAAATCAGTATGCTCAGGGCTAGTTTCAAATTCAAAGTCAAAGATAAGATCCTCCTCTACACTTCCTCTTTCATTTAGGTGGAAGGGGTGATGGGTAGGCGGTTTGGGTCTTGAGAGGGAGTGTTGGGGTTTTGGGAGGATAGGTTAGGTTGTTCCATGAAATGAGGGTTGTTAAAGTCACTGGCACCGTTGAGTGGGGTGGGTGTTGGTGGTGTCGGCGTTGGAGTGGGTGTGGGGTTGGGAAGTCGAGGGTAATGGAGAGAGGTCGATGGGTGGGGAGGGGTTTAGTGGCAGTGGGTAGGGTGGAGAGAGAGAGGTTAGGGTTTTCCGGCGGTGGTTGGTTTTTCGGCGAAGGGTGGAGTATAGTGGTAGGGTTAGTTTCTAGGGTTTTGGTGAGTGATAGAGAAGTAAAAGAGGGTCAGATGATTCTTGTCAGTAACTGATGAGACTCGGCGAAAGTCAGAATGAAGTTGCCCTGAGAGGATGATTGATCGTCGGCACTTATCGCCAATGAACCAACGACGACGTCGTCGGCGATGGTGGATGATCCAGCGGCGTGTGGTGGCGATGGAATAGCGCCGTGAGTGGTGGCGATGAAAGGCTCGCTAGCAGCGATGGCGGTGAGGGTATCAGCGGCGGCGATGGCGTCGGCCTCCCGCTGTAGACGTCTGCTCCAGCGAGATGGAATGGGGTTTGGGTGTCTTGTGAGTCTTTTTGGTCTAGCCATTGGAGAAGAAGAAAGAAGATGAAAAGTCTTTTGAATTTTGGGAATAGAAAAACCCACCTTTTTGTTTAGTCTTCCAAAACCACTCCCTCCCAAAGTAAAAACCGGTTTCTCCCTTTTTTCAAAATTATATTTTTTTTCTTTTTTTTAACCTTTGACAAATGAAAAAGGGAGTGTCATTTCGAAAAGAGGGTTTTTGTCTTTGTATTAACTTTGTATGGTTGGGGTGAAGCCACCAAGTGAGAAGGTACCCTCTACTTGTACCCTCATGTCCTTCCCTCCACCCAAATTATGCCAAGTGTTGCTCTTGCCAATGATGAGCCATCATAGAAACCAGCTAGACTCCAACCCTTATTAAATTAGATTTAAACCTTAAAGACTTCCACTTTTGTAAAAAGAAACAGGCCTTTTTATAAAAATACCCAACACTCATGCGCGCAGTGGGCACAACATGTCCACAGTGGACAAAATCACTGCTAAAAATAAAAAAAAAATTAAATGTACAATATTTACAGAAAACGCTCACCATACTTGCTTAAGGTTCCTGGGTGGTTGGGTTGGGCACTCCATCAGGAACGTAGTGCTTCACCCGGTGCCCATTTACCCTAAAAATGTTGTTATCCTACAGGTTCAGTAAATCAACCGTATCCATTTTACCAACATCCGTGATGGTAAAGGGTCCTGACGAACGTGATTTAAGTTTTCCTGGGAATAATTTCAGTCGTGAACTAAAGAGAAGCACTTGTTGACCTTTTTCAAAGGTTCTGTTATTTATCCTACGATCATGCCATATTTTTGTTTTTTCTTTATAAATCTTGGCGTTTTCGTAAGCATGGTGTCTCAACTCCTCTAATTCACTTAACTGAAGTTTCCTCTTTTCCCCTGCGGCATCCTCACACAAATTCAATTCCTTTATTGCCCAAAAAGCTTTGTTTACCAGTTCCAAAGGTAAATGACATGCCTTCCCAAAAACCAATCTGTGCGGTGACATATCCAACTGTTCTGTAAGCCCAGAGTGCGTCATCCAACTTGAGTGACCAATCCTTTCTATCGGCTTTGACAACTTTTTCCAAAATTGATTTTATTTCCCGATTCGAAAGTTCGGCAAGACCATTTGTTTGCAGATGGTATGTCGTAGACACTTGGTGTTGAATATTATATTTGCTAAGAACTGTGCTTAACATTTTGTTTACGAAATGTGTCCCTTCATCACTAATTAAAGCTCGGGGAGTGCCAAATCGTACAAAAATATTTTTATGAAGAGAGTTAATCACAGTTTTATCATCGTTTCTAGGACACGCAATGGCTTCTACCCATTTTGATACGTAATCAACCGCAACCAAGATATATTGATTATTGAAGGACATAGGAAATGGTCCCGTAAAATCAATGCCCCAAACGTCAAAAAATTCAACTTCTAAAATATTGTTTAAGGGCATCTCATTATGTTGGGACAAATTCTCCGTCCTTTGGCATTGATCACAACCTTTGACGAACTCAAATGCATCTTTAAATAACATGGGCCAAAAGAAACCACTCTGAAGAATTTTTACCGCCGTACGTTGACCACCAAAATGGCCTCCGTATGGCAAAGAATGACAATCACTCAAAATTCTTTTCATCTAAAAATTTGGGACGCATTTTCTTAAAATTTGGTCTGCACCTAATTTATTCAAAAATGGATCGTCCCAACAATAATGTTTATAATCGTGGATGAAAATTTTAAATTGTTGTCCCTGCATATGGTATGGCTTGATTCCGCTAGCAAGATAGTTCGCGATATCCGCATACCATGGGACATTATTCTCAAAATGATGTTGGATGTCAAGGATTTGTTCATCCAGGAAAACTTTTTTTATCTCATGATCTCCACCACTTGACACATGATTTTCAATCCTAGAAAGATGATCTGCAACTTGATTGTCTACACCCTTTCTATCAACTATCTCTAAGTCAAATTCTTGCAAAAGAAGGACCCACCGAATAAGCCGTGGCCTTGCATCGATTTTGTTAAAGAGATATTGATAGCGGAGTGATCTGTGTGGACAATGACTTTTGTGCCAATCAAATAAGATCAAAAACAGCCAAATGCAAATACTACGACAAGTAATTCTTTCTCAGTTGTGGTGTAATTTATTTGAGCTTCGATAAGAGTTTTACTTGCTTAGTAAATGGGGTGGAAATTTTTGTTCCGCCTTTGTCCCAAAACAGCACCCACAGCCCAATCGCTAGCGTCACACATTACCTCAAAATGCATGGTCCAATATGGGGCTATCACAATGGGTGCAGAAACAAGGGCGGCCTTGATTGTTTCAAAAGCTTTGGTACATTCTGGAGTAAAGTCGAAAGCTTGGTCGGCATGCAAAAAATTACAAAGGGGTTTTGCAATTTTTGAAAAATCTTTTATAAAACGTCTATAAAACCCCGCATGCCCCAAAAAAACTTCTAATGCCTTTAACCGAACTTGGTTCGGGTAATTGCATTATTACCTCAAGCTTTGCTCTATCCACTTCTAAACCTTTTTTAGAAACCATGTGACCCAACACGATTCCTTCTTGTACCATAAAATGGCACTTTTACCAATTTAAAATTAAATCGTGTGTTTCACATCTTTCCAAACTCTTTTTCAAATTTTCAAGACAATTATCAAATGATGTACTGATAACTGAAAAATCGTCCATAAATACTTCCATGGAATCTTCAATCATGTCCAAGAAAATAGACATCATACAACGTTGAAACGTTGTGGGTGCATTGCAAAGACCAAATGGCATTCGGCGAAAAACAAAAGTTCCGAAGGGACACGTGAATGTAGTCTTCTCTTGATCTTCGGGTGCAATGTGAATTTGATTATACCTTGAATAACCATCCAGAAAGCAATAAAATTCCTTTCCGGCCAATCTATCTAGCATTTGGTTTATAAGTGGTAAAGGAAAATGGTCCTTTTTTGTAGCTAGATTCAATTATCTATAATCCATATAAATTCTCCACCCGGTGACGGTCCTTGTCGAGAGAAACTCATTTTTCTCATTGGTGATTACCGTGGTACCACCTTTCTTTGGTACACATGGTACCAGACTCACCCAACCACTACTTGAAATGGGGTAAATAATACCCGCATCTAACCACTTAATTTTTTTTTTCTTAACTACTTCTTTCATGATCGGGTTAAGTCTCCTTTGTGGTTGCACCTTGCCATCTCTACTTTCTTCCAAAATTATCTTATGTTGGCAAAGGGATGGACTAATTCCCTTGATGTCAGCTATTGTCCAACCTATGGCCTTCTTGTGGTTTTTCAACAACTCAATCAATTTCACTTCCTGTTCACAACTTAAATTGGAAGAAATAATTACACACAATTTTTCCTCTTCCATAAGATAAGCATATATAAGGTGATTAGGAAGTGGTTTTAACTCTAGATCGGGAGCCTTGACTATAGAAGGAACCTGGGTTGGTCTATCATTAAAGTCCAATTGCTCAAATGCATCTATAACCTCTATCAAATCCTCTTCCGAAATATCTTCCCCTATACAATCAATCAAACTTAACTCAAAATCATCACCTAAGGCATTTAGGTAGGAGCAATATTCAATCTCACCATTAAACTTAAGGGATTTGAAAACATTGAAAGTGATTTGTTGATCATTTACTCTCATAGTCAACTCACCCTTCTGCACATCTATCAGGGTTCTACCAGTTGCCAAAAATGGTCTTCCTAAAATGATGGGGATATCCTTATCTGCCTCATAGTCCAACACTACAAAATTAGCCGGAAAAATGAATTTATCGACTTTCACCAAAATATATTCAATTTTACCATTCGGATAGGCCAAAGACCTATCTGCAAGTTGTAAGGTGACTGTGGTGGGTCTAACTTCACCAATCCCTAACTTCTTAAAAACCGACAAAGGCATGAGGTTTATGCTTGCTCCCAAATCACATAGAGCATGTCCTACTTCTTGTCCCCCAATAGTACACGGGATGGTAAAACTCCCCGGGTCTTTTAGTTTCGGAGGGATTTTGCAAGTAAGAAGTGCCCTAAATTCTTTGGTCAAGGTGATAGTTTCAAATTCTCCCAGCCTTCGTTTCTTGTTGAGAATATCTTTTAAAAATTTAACATAATTTGGGATTTTCTCGAGAGCCTCTACCAAAGGAATGTTAATGTGAAGTTGTTTGAAAACGTCCAAAAACTTTTTGAATTGTTCATCAACATTTTTGGTTTTTAATCTCTTGGGGAAAGGCATGTCTCTCAAATCCGGGACATATTTGCTCTTGTCGGGAGTGCATGACATGAGTGGTTCTAGAGTGGGTGCAGTCTGTGCTGGACAACTTGGGACAATTGGGCCTGCAGTTTGGGCCACGAATTCTGGTTTTTGGGCTTCACTAGAGGATGAGAACAGGTCTGGAAAGTTCGAGGCATCAAACAAATGTGAGTCATTTTATACTACTGGTACGAGAGAGGTTTTCTCGACTTTTCTAGACTCACTTATGTTTTCAATCTCTCTAATACTTATGGCCTTGATGTGTTCCTTGTGAATGCCTTTGGGGTTTTCCGTGTCACTAGGCAAAGTCCCTTGTGGTCTATTCTTAAGTTCGACAACAAACTATCTAAGTTGGGTTTCAAAACCCCTCAAAGTTGCATTGGTTTGGTTTATAAAACCTTTAAGCAACTATTCGTTTGAACCATTACCGTCCGATGCATTCTGTTGTCTAGGAGCATGTGATTGTGAAGTTTGTCCATGTTGGTAATTTTGGGATTGTGAATATTGTCCATGCTGATAATTCTGAGGTTGGCCTTGATGAAATCCCGGGGGATTTGGTGGTCGGTTTTGGACTTGACTTGCCCCGGGGGGTTGAAGTCCTTGATTTCCAGACCAAGAGAAGTTCAGATGGTTTCTCCAATTCAGATTGTATGTTTGGAAAAACGGACTATTTCTAGAATGATTTCCAACATAGTTCACCGAAACGGGGTTACCGGGACAACACTCGAAAGGATGATTTTCACCGCAAAAAGTACACGTTTCAATTAAAGATTGATTTATTGACTGCACATGACTTTTTTCTCCATTAATGTTCAAATTGTTTTTAACGAAATTAGTCAAAACTACAATTTGTGCATTTAAAGCGGTGATGGCATCAACCTCACGAACTCCTGATGCAGTTTTAGGAATTACAGCATGAGGGTTCGACCAATCAGTGTTATTATTGGCAACTTTTTCCAAAATATCATACCCCTCATTGTATATTTTTATAGTAAAAGCTCCACCAGCCGTGGCATCGAGGATGATTTTAGCAGCATTAGAAAGACCATTATAAAATGTTTCTAATTGGATGCAGTGAGGGATTAAGTGATGAGGACATTTTCGAACTAAATCTTTGAATCTCTCCCAAGAATCCGATACTGCTTCATCTTCCTCTTGTTTAAACATTAAAATTTCATTTATGAATTTCACGTTTCTGGTGGGAGGAAAATATTTTTTTCAAAAAATTTTCAGCTAAACTCGTCCAAGTATCAATTGAATGAGGTGGCTGAGAATTTAGCCAGGCTTTGGCTCTGTCTCTCAATGTATAAGAGAAGAGTGTCAACTGTAAGGCTTCTGGGAAAACTCCGGGAATGAGAAAATGATCTGTCATTTCTAAAAATGATTTTAAATGAAAGTGTGGATCTTCCGAAGGTAATCCTCCAAATTGACCCATTGCTTGGATCATTTGAAACATTACCGGTTTCGGTTCAAAATTTTACGCAGTAATGTTGGGCTTAAGAATACCCAACTTAAGTTGATCAAATTCGGGCGTTGCATAGTCCCGTATTCCCCTTTCTTTATCATCAACAATTTTAATCGTTGTTTCCAAAGGCAGAGGTGGTGGAGGGTTAGCTTCCGCCATGGTTTGATTTAAAACTGGATTTTGCTGATTTCCTCTATCTCTTCTTCTTCTTTTTAAAGTTTTTTCAATTTCAAGATCGAGAGGTAAAAGTTCACCATGTTGTAGCCGTGGCATACAACACGGTAAATGTTTTGAAAGTGAAACAAGTGACACAGACTCGAACAAAAATCAGTATCTCAGGAAGTAAAATCGTGCCAGTCCCCGACAGCGGCGCCAAAAACTTGGTAGCAATTTATCGTGTACTGCACAGCGGGGGCGCAATATTACCCAGTGAGAGCATAGGTATATACCTTCACTAGAATCACTTCAAGTAATATAACGGGAAAAGTACCGAGTATCGTTCTCACAGGGACTGAACTACTGAGAGTTGCTGATTTTTATGAACTTCTTGCACAAGTTTCGAGTATGGGAAAAATATTCTTTTGGATGGTGAATTAATGGAAAATGCGAAATGAATTTTATAATTAAAAGTTGGGTACAAATGTAAGCTTTTCTTGGAAAAAAACATAGTAACAAGATGGTTGGACTCTTTGTAGTATGGAATGTCTATAAAAAGCCCGATCTCTTGAAAGTGGATTTTTATAGACCGGTCCTACAAAGTGTTCATAAAGTGTCCATCTTTACCGACTTTTGATCTTTTCGATTTTACTAAGTTGATAAAAATAATCAAGTTCTACCAATATGGATATTTATACCCAAATCTCTTTGTGATATAAATCTCAACCGGCGTTTGAACCTTAGTAAATCGTACAAAACCCGTATCTCTACGTGGTTATCAAAGACTCTCTCAAATCTTTGTGCATCACTTAAGTCGTATTTCGAATCCGCCCCTCTCGAGGTCAAGATTTAATATTAACACATCAAAGTGATCGACTTATCTGCGTTGAGTTGAAGTCCTGACTCAAGTGACCAAGGTCAAGAGTTAGTAATGATGGCCACACCAAGTGTTGCCTACTAGACCCAAGTTGGCTTACACCCGCACCCAAGAGGGTGCTTAACTCATGACAATAATAAAAGACATAATGTAATAGAGGAAATACTCGTTAACTACTTGCATTAATAAACGTAACTACAACCGTAAATGAAAAGTACGAGATTTAATTATTAGAAATAAAAGTACGTAAGTTAAATACAATAATTAAAAGACGGAAGGTAAAAGACGTAAAGTAAAAGCAAGAAATAAAGATAAGAATTAAATCCTACACTTCAAGTCAAAATACTTCCATTCAAGTATTCTTGACTTGAATGAGGAGAGAATGGTGAATGATTATTGATGGAAGTGGTAGATGAGATGGTGATGGGATGATTAAATGCTCTCCAAAAGTCTTGTATTTATAGATGGGAGGCTTGAGCATCCAATGGTCTTGATTGAGTCTTCAATGTATGCCAAGATCATCCCAACAAGTTTGTGTCTTCAGCCCAAAAATTCAGCCCATAATTTCAGCTGGCCCAAACTCTCGGATGCCCACAGTGGGCACACAAGTGCCCACAAATCGATCTGCAACACCAATTCTCACAAAATTGAACAAATTGGTTAAATTATCACATATTGCAAACAATATGGACCAAATGAAGGAGATAGAAGCAAAATGGGTAAAAAGATGAATAAAACCTATAAAAATAGTAACAAATAACTCTAAAAAATGAGAGTTATCAACACTCTTTGGTACATTTACACCGAAGGTGAATCCCCATCTGCAAGCACCAAAAAAATTAGAACCAAAAACTCACAACTTAATATAAGGCTAAGAATTAGACATACAATGAACTACCTGCAAGAGCACGCCAGGTTACCATTGAAAAATTAGATTTTGCATGAGCTTAACAGATGCTCCGACACACATTTTACTTAGGGGTCGTTTACCAAACACTTACCCGACTAACCACTTACCAAGTTATATTATCTTAACAAATGAATATGACAATAACCAATAATCTTACCCGGTAAGAGTAAAGTAATGATCGAGAGTCTTACCCAGTAAGTAAAACGATGGCTCTTACCCTGTTAAAGTTTACCAGGTAAATTTTTGCATACAATGCCATTTTAATGGAAAAAATCTTACCCGTTAAGGTAAGTAATAGCGTTTTTAACCGGTAAGCACTTACCGGGTAAGCGTTTGGGTAAACGACCCCTTAGTTTGATGGATGTTTTCTAAGACAATTAACATGCCTTCCTATGTTAGTGTTTGGTTCAATTTCCATAGGGCATTGGGGTTGAATAACGTTGAGGAGGGAGGTGAATTGTTGGGCCAATTTGATAAGCTCTAAAACTAAAGATCTTCAAAAATGAATTCGATGAACCAATGTGGATCCATCCTGATCATAAACAACAAACTATGGTTTTTCTAATCTCACTTATTGATTTTCAAGATTTCCTGATTCAATTTCTTCTATGTGGAATTGAACTAATTATCACCGGTTGTTGAAATCAATAAATATTGTTTTAAGTTCTTTCATATGATCAACTTCTATTGGAACTCTTTTAGATCCAACCGTCTATGAAAATTGCAGGCATCGTTAATTGTATGGGTTGTCGTACACCAATTAAGGCATGGAAATCTCCTCTCAGGTTCGAATCTAGGCGTTATCAAAGTCGTTGTGGTTCACCTGCAATAACTCCAGTCCATTTGTAGTTACCCAGAGATTAATTTGTTCATGCAAGCTGGTCGTAAACCATGGTTACCCAAAATAAATTGTAACATTTAAAAATTCCAATTAAGATGACCTATTTAGTTTATACTTGTTTGCAATATGAAAGAATCTTATCAGTATTTTAATATGCATATGTAGATGACGACAATAATAACAATTGAAGATGTGAGAAGGGAGGTAAAGATATCGAAAGTTTTGATAGGGCATAACTTGGTGCAATTGTTATGATGCATATGAATATCATGAAAAATTCTATGTTGTCATAGATGTTTTTCAAAGAAATTAAATGCCTTCCTATATCAGTTTCTGGTTCAATTCTCAAAGCCCTTTGGGGTTGAATAACATTAAGGAGGGAGATAAAATGTTGGGTCAATTTGATGAACCTCGTGTCGAATGTTGATACACTTCGATTTCTAAAATTAAATATCTTCAAAAATAAATTAATAAGTGTTAGCTTTTAAACTTTTTCTTCATCACCCCAATAGCCCATAATTATAATCCCATTCTTTTTGTCATTGGACATTGCAATCCAAACTAAAATCATACCCAATTGTGCATGCCAAAAGGTGTATTCAAGATCAAAGGGAAAGTACCTTTGACCCCATGGTTACTCTAACAACATCGACAAACTCTTCAACATCTCTAAGCATTAAAGCTCGGGCATCTACTCCAAATCAAATTTCTTTAGCTTCATAGTTTCTGGTCCAACTACTTCCAATCTATTTTCATCCGTAGATAAAGTAAACCTACATAAATGCATAAAGAGATGTATAGTAGGAATATTCAATAAGATAATTTTCATGGTTTACAAATGCAACTCTCCATGAAAGTTACCAATACGAGCAAAGTTTTGATGAAACTCAAAATATGTATTATATACACATAAAATTCATTTGGAAACTATACCTAGATTCAATCTTCAAGCCGTTGTTTTCCTTTTCTGACTAAACCCCTAAATCGTAAAGCCTCTTATTATAGGGGTGTTTGGGATTGCTTATTTGAAGTGCTTTTTAGCTTGTTGCGGTTTGGCACCGGAGATAAGCACTTTCTAGTATTTTGATGAAGAAAAATTAAAAGAGCTTATAGTGGTGCCAAACTGTTGAAAAGGAGTTTCTGATAAGTCATTTGGTTTTAACTTATCAACTTATTTGAAAAGTGCTTATGACTTTTTTGGTTATCTTATATGTATAAGCAATCCCAAACACCTTTAAATAACAACTTATTAGCTTATTACGTTTTGGTACCACAATAAGCTAATCCAAACACTTTTTAAAAAACTCTGGTTTTGCACCGCATAAGTTGATAATCACATTTCAAAATAAGCATAAGTTGTTTTAAATAAGCAATCCCAAACACCTATGAACTAAGAACAACTGAGGGATGGAGATGGTGAGAGATAGTGCTTGAAGATTTGGGGGATAGAAAGAGATACAGACCTGATACCATGATCGAGGCAGTAAAATTCTATGATCTGGTGCCCAAATCAACACCACCTACCTATTAGAGACGAAGACCTTCCTGCTGATAGATTTGGAAAATGAAAAAGAAACCCTAGTCCTGAAGGAGCAAATAATGATTCCATCGTGGATTTATATCAGAAGCCAACATAGAAAAAGCAATCAACATTAATATCATCTCACATACCTTAAACCCTAACGTTGCAGTTGTTTGTTGATCTCTCAACAGTCGCTCCATCACCAGCACGGGTTCCTTATACATTGAAGTCAAGAGAGAGGAGGAAAAAATAGAGGAAAAAACCTTTGCTCTGTAAAACCGTAATCAGTTACATGGAAGTGGAGAAGACGGATAGAAGGAAAAAATTGAGGAAAAGTAGAAAAATGAGAAAAGAGAAAAAAGAAAAAACAGATTGATGGCTTAAGGAGAGGCCACGTAAGGAGGTGTGGTATCTCCTTTAATATATATATATATATATATATATATATATATATATATATATATATAGTGTTTGGTTCATTTGAGAAATGGTAAATATATGAGAAATAGAGAAATGATCTTAGCCATTCATATGGTCAAGATTGGATTTAATTGGTCAAAAGTTACGGCTTTGACTGGTGGTCAAAAATTACGGCTCTTCCAAAAATATAAGGGTATTTACGTAACTTTGACAAAAACACGCGCGTGTTCATATATATGAAGGCATGCAGTCATACATGAATGCATGCGTTCATATATGAATGTTCGTAATTTTAAATAAACACTGACTGCATGCCTTCATATATGAATGCATGCAAAAAAAAAGAGTGGCATTCATATATGAACGTCTGTTTTTTGCATGCCTTCATATATGAATGCATGCGTTCATATATGAATGTTCATAATTTTTACATAAACACTGACTGCATGCCTTCATATATGAATGCATGCGTTCATATATGAATGTACGCAAAAAAAAAAGAGTGACATTCATATATGAATGCCTGTTTTTTGCATGCCTTCATATATGAATGCATGCGTTCATATATGAATACGTACAAAAAAAATAGTGACATTCTACTAACATTCATATATGAACGTCTACTAACATTCATATATGAACTTCTGTTTTTTGCATGCATTCATATATGAACACACACGGCTAAAAAAAGAAAAAAAAAAGTGATATTCATATCTGAACGCATGCGTTCATATATGAATGCGTTTGGATAATTTACAAAAATACCCTTCGAATAATAAAAAATGTGAGGAACACGGGAGTGGACCATGGGAGCAATTATCCCCTACTTCTCAGTCAAAGCCGCCGATCTTGACCGAATTAATGGTTTAAGATCACTTATCTATTTCTCATATATTTAGTGTTTCTCAAATGAACATTTCCCTATATATATATATATATATATATATATATATATATATATATATATATATATATATTTGGTCTCTCCCTCAACTTTTATTTTAGGATTTGATCCCTCTTTTTAATTAAATAAATGAGCAAAATAATTAAATAAAATTTGAATTTTAGATTTTAGCATAAAATATTTGAACTTTTCATAAACATTAATTCCATGAAATCTTTAACTCAAATAAAATTTGATATTATTTTAATTAGTTGAAAATTAAAACACTGTTAAAACTATATACCAAACAATAAGTTAGATAATGAGATATAAAAGTATTAAGTTTAACTATTTTACTAAAACTAATTAATATATAAAAAATAGTGTAGTTAAATTAGAGATAAAAATATAAATTTAACTAGTTTACTTAGAGTAACTAATATACACTAAAAATTGTTATAGTTTAATTATAATTAATAAATATATAAAAATATTATAATTTAGCACTAACCGGTTGAAAATTAGAGTGTGGTTTTTTTTAAACCTCTTAATGGATCTTAAGTCTAAATCTGTCAGCCTTTTTATATTCAAATTGTTTTTTTTTTCAGTGTCCATAACCTCTTAACTCTTAAATATATCTGAAATAAGAAGTGATGACCTAACTTCTTAAAACCTCTTATTGTCGTCTCATTTCATATGCTCTCATTTCTTTCAAGACGCCTACAGACGTTACAAAAACAAGCAGTTTTATTGATTCAGATTTCAAACTTCAGCATCACCTCTTATTAATCAGAAGTGAAATAAGACTTCATACTTCAGATCTCTTAAAAAACAAATGGCACCTTATTAATGTTATTATGATAAACAGTGTTATAATTTAACACATCATAATAACACTTAATAATATTAACTATTTTCAACCGATTTGCGCTAAACTATAATATATTTATATACTTATTAATTATAATTTAACTATAACCATTTCATAAAATTATATTAATTCATTTAAGTAAATTACTTAAATTTATATTTTTAAATCTAATTTAACTATAATATTTTTTTATGTATGTTAATTAGTTTTAGTAAAGTACTTAAACTTAATACTTTATTTTTATCATCTAATATATTTTTAGGTACTTAGTTTTAAAACTTTTTTAATATTCAACTAATTAAAACATAAATTTATCAAAATTACATTTTATTTGAGTTAAAATATTTCATGGCAAAATCTAAGCTTTAGATTTTATTTAATTATTTTGCTCATTATATTTAGATTATATATGTTTGGGTCACAAAGTTTTTATTGATTATAATGAGGGACCAAATCATAAAAAGAGTAAACTTCACTTTTGGTCCCTAACGTTTGTCAATTTTAACGGATATCGTCCATAAACTTCGAAAACTCAGATTTGATCCCTCACGTTTGTCATTTTACAATGGTTTTGGTCCCTCCTCCTAATGGTTGTTAACTTTTTTGTTAACTCCAATTAAATAAGGAGTAGTTTAGTTATTTATACATTTTTCTTACTTTTTATGGTTAAATCTTCATCCTCCTTAAAACACTAATAAAGCCTTGTAATAAAAAAGAACCCTAAACCAAAACCAACAAATTTCGATATGAGCAAAAACAAATCTGGTCCTTTAGCTACAATCACTGCTGAAATAATCTAAAATCACATTTTCTCTCAAAAACAGATATGGTTCTTTAGTTAAGCCCATTTTCTCACGAAAACAAATATGAATTTGTCAACCATCATTTGTAGCTTTAGCTACAACCCTTGTTGATCTGGTTCTCTATCCAGGGTTATCAACGTTTGGTCCAGGTTTGTCGGCGTTTGATCTAGTCGCCTAGGGTTGTCGGCGTTTTGGTCCAGGATTGCACGAAATGCTGTCTCAACTCCCTGCTCCTAACACACCCCTATTCCCGTCAAGGCCATATTCGATATGAAATAATAGCTAGATGCAGATCTGGATGCTTGGGTCACGAACTAGATGCATATATGGATGTGGAATAAGAGCTTCTCTTTGAGAGTTTGGGTCACGAACTAGATGCCAATTTGGATGTGGAATAAGAGCTTCTCTTTAAGAGTTTGGGTCACGAACTAGATGCAGATATGGATGTGGATTCTTTTAGTTTGATTTAGGCTTTATATTTAAGTTTGATTTTGAACTAGATGCAGATCTGAGTGTGGTTTTTTTTATTTAGGTTCTCTATCTTCATCATTTTCATCATGTTAGGATCGTGCGTTTTTGTTTAGGCTTATGTATCTTCATCATGTTATTACCTATTTTCTTTAAATGAAAAAAATCAACAAAAGAGTAAATTTGACCAAAATATCCCTCATTTATTTTGGCAGAAAAAAATTAACATGTGTTTGGAGGAGGGACCAAATCCGAGATTTCGAAGTTTAGGGACAATATTCGTTACAATTGACAAACGTTAATGGACCAAAAGTGAAGTTTACTCTCATAATAATGAAAGTTGAGGAAGAGACCAAATATATTATAAAAATGAAAAGGAGTTGGTAGGAGGGGTCATATCCGTTATAAAAATGAAACTATAGGAACGTCCTTCTTTAATAATTCTCTTCAGGGGCCTTACTGATTTTTAAAGCACAAAAACTGAAAAACTCTTAATTATAGTTTTTTATGCAAAATGTACAAGTAATTAAAGATTGCTTTTTAACCCCCTGTCACCACCAACATATTTGATTCCTAATGAGTTTTCTTTCTCTTTCTACAACAAAGTCATGCATATTCCCATCGAGTTCATTGAGCCCCATACTTTTAACCCATCACTGCCAGGAAAAAAATTGTGGCCTTTTTCTTCCATCTTATTCAAATTTTGATATCATCTCTATCACCACCATTCCCGCATCTCTCTCCTCCCCTTAAACGATGACATTCAAAATGCTCATCCCAATCCCCTTGAACGATGACATTCAAACTGCAAAGGGAAATCTTTAATCTGGGTTTGAATTTTCTTCCCTAGACTCTTGCTTATGAGAGATGACGGGAACAATTTATGTATGTAAGATCCATTAGGCCCTAGTAAGTGATTACATATTGTATAGTTGATTCAGGATGTGATATTGTCGAGAAGATGATGAGATCATTTCAAACTAAGGTTTGTGATTCACCTTTCTTAATACACGGTTCTGATTTATGTTTATCCTAAGGTCTACCCTACTCTAGGTTTTTATAATATTTATGACTTGTTGGATTCATTATTTCTTGAAGTTTCATTTGTTTGTCTATTCTAAACATTTTCACTTCCTTACCTTAAATGTTTGTTGGTTACATCGAATAAAAACGAACATGTACAAGCAAGTGGCTTTTGCAACTGATATCAGTGGATGCAATGACCGGGTAAGATTATGTTTCTTGCGACTAATATGTATTTTCTTCTCCCGTTTCGTCTTCCCTTCAGATTGCATATTGCATTGGAGTCTCTAAAAACAAATACAAGGATCGTGGATCTTGTTGTGTGGAGGTAATATCCTTAGATTTTTAGTGTTTTTGGATGTTTGATGAGTTACATTAGTGACTGATTCAAATGGATAAGAAATATTCAATTCAAATCGATGTTTGATACGTTTTGTTTGGTTTTTGTTCAAATGTCATGTTGCTACAAGCCAAGTTGAGAAGGACTTCCTCTTTGGCATCCTGGCACTTGAAGTTTTGGATGGCAAGTAAGTGGAAAATGACAGTAATGAAGCTCAAAAAAAATCTTCTTTAAAGATCAAAGGTTGAATGGGAAACCCCCAAAGGTATTAGCATTTCCTGTTCCTCATTTCACTCGTCATTATTTCTCTAACACTTTCATGCTCTCGGTCTCTGAGGATTTCCCAGGTTTAACCCAAATTCAAATCCACAAAATCTTCATGATATGAAATCTCAAAGCCGGTTTATTTTCCAACTCTGTTTTTTTGTAAGGCATATGATCAACGCAGTCGAGGGTCCTTCAACATGAGAACCTTGCCACATTAAGAGAGAAACTCCATTTTTGTGAAGAACAACTTTTAAATGGTTAGTTCTATGTTGTCTACAACCAAATTATTTCAGTTTTCTTTTTTTGTTTGCTGCAAGTTTTATTTGGAGGTACTAAAGCAACAATCACGGGTTTTGTTTGATTTAAATCATGATCTATGTTGCTTTATAACCCAAATTTTAAAAGAGTTTTGCTATTAATTTTCAATCCCTATTGCAAACTTTCCTATAAGATCATTTTATTATCTATGGTTGGACAAACTCAAATGGTCTAATTTTTGACATCGAGAGTCCTGTGAAAGTTGTCTAAGTCTGAGAAGTTATGGTACGACAGTGATGCTCCGGAGAATATGGTATGTTAAGGTTTAATTTTTGGTCCAGTGGTCTTTAGCCATTACCATTTATGTTCTTGTATCTCAAAGATAAAGGCTCAATGAATGTTGATGTTGCTTTTGAGCCCTGCTGTTGGTGTATTGGGTTTAGGCAGCTGATGGGGATCTTAAGTTTATGAGAGAAGAAATGTTGAGGGATTTTGTTTTGATCCTGAGGATGCAGTGGAGGACTGGAGGTTGAATCAAAAGATTATGATAAGAGCCTTGACGCTATGGAGTATAACAGTCTGAGGGTTCTCAAAGTACAAATTTAGGGGTCGTCCCGGTAAGTGCTTACTGGTCCTTTACCTTATAGATGAACATGACAAGGACCAAGAATATTACCCGGTAAGTGAGGGTGATGACTCTTACCCGATTACCACTTACCGGATAAATTGTTACATATGATATCGTTTTCATGAATTAGAATCTTACCCAGTAAGGTAAGTGATAATGTTGTTTTTTCCCGGTAAGGGCTTACCGGTAAGCGTTTGGGTAAACGACCCCTTAATAAGTAAAGACATGCATTAATGCTGACTTATTAACCATTGTAATTTTGTTTTAGTACAACATGAAAACATGTTGTACAAATGCATTCAGTTTATTAGCTTGCATGTTTATTTATTCTCATTTTGGTTTCAGAAAAAAATGGAGTAATCATTCCTTGATAGTCTCTAGCTCTTTTTTGGGAGTGGTTTCTAACCTTGAATTCTACACTTTATTGTTGAACGAATAATTGTCAAAGACATGTTTTCCTTCACGAGAATATAACCTACGATTTCGTTCAATGAACTTTTAAATGGTGAAGTCTAAAACAATCGTTCTATTAATCTTTTGCATTTAAAGGTTGTATCTTTTGTTTGGTTTTACTATTCTTATATGTAAATTTATTGTCTTTATGTATTATAATAGTATAGTTTGTTTGATGGGATGCTTTAATAATGTAATAGATGTTGGACAATCAACTATTTGGGGTAACTCGATAGGCATTGGGTTTGCTCTCCATTAATCACCACTGAAGGTTTCTTCGGGTGTTAATTTTGAGTTCCATGGATTAATTGAGGCGGATGCAACATGAACATGGGAAAAATCCAAGCAAAACGTCATATTTCATGTTGCAATGTGATTATGATAAGCAAACGACACAAGAAGAGCGACAACTTCAGGTTTAGCTTTTGGAACAAAGTTTTTTGACTCTTTTTTTGTACTTGATCACAAACACTTTGCCTCTCCTTTGCAAGCATGTCGCCAAAAAAGAATTAAGGGATATCCAGTTTGAACTTTTGGCTCTGTGTCTTCCATAATCGTTATGTTGTCTATTGTCTACTAAGTTCTTGTTTGATGCCTTTTAGTGTATGTTTGATGAACTTCCATGTTGAGTTTTGAAAGACATTCTTTAACCATCATCGTTGCCGCATGTCCATTTATCTGAACTAGAGGAATTTTTAATACATATTTCTTTCAATTATTATTAGACTTTAACTGTTGAACACTTTTACTTTATACAATCATTCATGTTTGTTAATAACTAAGTTGTTGCAATACACCAATTTTCTTGCATGTTGTATATATATTTTTGTATTAGGTACATCCTTTATACATTTTTCTGGCATGTTTGGAATTAGCATCAAGAGGAACAAAAAATATAACGAAACATAGGATTGTCTTTTCGAGTTCTCGACTTTGGTATTGAGATGTATCCCGACGCATTAAAACTTCCAAAAACTCTTAAATACAAAGCTTTGAAATATCAAACATCTAAAGTTACAAGAAAGAAACACCATAACAATGTATCGGAGTTCTAACGGAACTATCTAGTCCCACAAACTAGGAACAACATTAGTCGGGTGTTACTAAAACCACCAAAGTTGCTATCTTCACCAACCCGGATGACGTCACTAAAGCCATCCTACTGGAACTTCTACCAAGCTCCACTCGCCACACAGATCCATCTAAGACCTGATATACATGTCGAAAAGAAAAAGTGTTAGGCTTAAAGCCTAGTGAGTTAAAGCAGTTTTCATCATATAAATCATAAAACATTTAAAGTGAACGTTTTACTCCGAATAAGACCATTTTAGAAATACTAATTATAAAGAGGCTTTATTTGCTAATCAAGTTACTTCAAATTCCCAAACACCCATTTTAAATAATTAATCGACACCCAAATTTCCCCAAAACGCACCCAGACGGTATTTCGTCAAAAGACTATTTGTGTAAATAAAATGGTACGTTTTAACACCGAAGGCATGAGTAAGGGAATACCCAAAATAACACCTTTCGGTGACGGGGGAGACCCGATTCCATCGAATGTGGCGGACACACAAAGTTATGCCACTTATCAACGTTCTCGAGTTTCGCATAGACCATGGATCCCCGTATCCGGCTCCTCTGAGCTACAACCGCAAGATACCCAAATGACCTAGCGTCTACTCGACCTCTAGATGAGTTTCACCACAAAGTCACAAGTCCCCGTATCCGGCTCACCATGGGCACCACCGCAAAACTTAGCTCCGTATACGTCTCTCCAAGAGCACCACCACAAGCTTATATAACAACATGACTTGGGGACCACTCACTAGACTCAAACATGGACATCAAAACTCCATGATGAACATAAAGACTCATATGCCTATGGATCCAATACATTACAGTCTAAACGTTACATGACTCAAACGAATGAACAAACACATTTTACACATGTAACTCTCACATAAGATGCAACTAAGTACACCACACGTCCAAGGCTCCTCAACGAGCTACCAAAACTGAACAAGTGTTCCAAAGACTCCACCGAGTACAAATCAAGCCCCAAGAGGCTTAATAGACGTTTGGCTAAAACACGAGAGCCATTATGATTACATAAACCAAAATACACATTTTCCCAAAATCTTTTGAGTTTTAGGCCGAAGGCCAATGGTAATTTGAGAATTAAAGATTTTGGGAAAATGTGTATTTTGGTTTATGTAAAATCACATGTGATTCACACGACTTTAGTCGCAATCAGAGGTCACGAGCCACGTCACCCGCACACTCTTGCGCTAACCGTTAGTATAAAATCACATGTGATTTTGTATATGATTTGACTGTTTTCTTATTCTCTTATTTTGTTACTGTTCTCATTTGAACCTACCTAAAAATTGTATATGTCATCAAAAGAGAAACATTAATTATAAATTAGATTGCTATAAATCACATTAATTATCGTTCGACCATCTTATGCATTTTTACTTCATTATTGTTTACTTACAAATTCAAAGTATGTGTGTGCGCGCATATAAAGGTTTATATATAAATAAAATGTGATGCACCGAGATAAGATACACCAGATCAATTCCCTTCTAAACCGTAATTCATGGGAGAGTTTGAGACTAAAAGAGATCAACGATTCAGATCCACTTCCCATATTTCTTACCGTTAACTCAACTTCTCACACGATCTTTCGCATATATATATATATATATATATATATATCTATACATATAATAAATAAGTAACTAGAATGACACGTGTCGCCTTATGGTGAGCCAATTTTTTCATTTTCCCGCCTAAACATGTATTTAGACGAATTTTACATTATAAGTTCATTTAGCACATCCACATTCATTCCTCCTTAAATCTTTCCTTAATTCAATTTTTTTAATTTATACCTTACATTTACTACCCTTATAATTAGGTATTTAGTTTACTTTTTTATTTTTCATTTTAGACTCTTATCATATAAACATAAATAATGTACATGAACTAAAATGAATTAAAAAAACATTGTTATTTTTTACATATTATACCATTGTAATCGCTTCGTCAATACCTTCGAAATGAGTCAAATATTGAATATTTTTGGATTTAATTATATTATTAAATATCATAAATATATACGAATTAATGTGTCGTGATTAGTGTGAGATTTGATACAAATAATCACTAAATTGTCTTAATTTTCTTTTGGCTATTTCATATCAATTTTTACTTCAAGAATTTTTTATAAAAACCTCATCCTCTTTAAATTTTTATACAAGAATTTTGATTTTAATCATGAATTTTATAAAATAACATTTTTTAATTTTATTTTCTTGACATTATGATATTTTAATTTTAAAAATATTAATTATACATGATGAAGGTATAATTAGCAATAGAACAAAAAATGTTGTATATAAAGAAGTATTTGGTGATTTATGATACGTGATTTTTATTTTATTAATATTTTAACTATGCGTTTTTCTATAATTTCATTTACGTTCTATTATAAATTTTGGTTTATAAATTCTTAATATTTATTCATATTTTTTATTAATTTTTTGCAAAACTTTTTTTGTGAAAACTGCCTAAAACAAGGACATTTTGTAAACAAGTGCAAATAGAAAACAACTCTGAAGAGAAAAAAAGTTTGAAAAAGTAGCATTGTACTTTCGATGATCATTCATATATGTAAGATAAGTTTTTTGGCATGATTTTTTTTTAAATTATCGCGTGTAATAAACGGGATCGAATCTAGCTAGTATATATATATATATATATATATATATGTGTGTGTGTACATGTGCTACAATTTTTTCTCACCTACATTTACAAAAGTTTGTAATTTCCTATCTGTTTTGAACATAATGACAAGTTTCAATCGTCATACATCATATGATACCTGCACACGTTACTAGTTATTTTATGACCAATAACATAATACTAATTCAAATATATAACATTTACACATTAAGCTACCAAAATGTAACACCTTTTTAATAAACGGTTTCATTTAGATCAATTCTCTCACACTTTCCATATAATTAATTTATTTATGGACAATAAATTAGATTAATTTGTGAGCTCTTTAGATCTTTATATTAAGCTTAAAATTGTGGCTATAACAATTTTTTTTTTATAAAGTTGATTTGAAGGTTATTGATCAGATTATTGTTTGGTCTATAATTAGAGTGTTACATGATATATACATATGACATCATAATCAATCCTTGTATCATTGAGATGATGGGACAAACCTCATCAAACATGATGAGTGTTTATAACATCATAGGCAAACCTCACATCCTTAATGAACAAGGAGGATGTTAAGAAAGCTTAGGGGTTGTTTGTTTTTTTTTCAAAAAACCTCTTAAATACATCTAAAGCTAGAAGTGGTGACCCTTGGAAACAAAAACCACATCTTATTAATCAGACGTAAAATAAGACTTCAGAGTTCTGACCTCTTAAAAAACAAACGCCACCTTAATGATCAAGGTCGTCGGGAACATAAGTTGGGAGCTCATAACAATTCGTATGACATGGTAGAAAATTAGATTTGTTAGTTTTTTTTATAAGCTCAACGTTTTAGGTTACCAATTATTTCATTATGGTTTCAAATTAATGTAGTAATTAATGAGATAGACTCTTACTTTGGGTTATATGACATTACATGTATTCTCTTCAATTACATGCATTTAAATATTATACTCCTTTTAATTAATTTAGTGTCATGAAAATACCCTTAATAGATCGATCATCGATACTTTTAGAATGGTTAACGAGTCTTTTGTGTTTGATCCTATTCATTTCATAAATATGTTGCCACTAATTCTATTCATTTCATATTCACTTTTTAGGATTCGTACCGGTATATACTTTTTAATATAACAATGTTCTATTGTGAGGACAATATTTTGTAAGTACGTACATGGTTTGTACATAAACACACACACACTCTCTCTCTCTCTCTCTATATATATATATAAAATGAGTATTTACATAAAATATAAAAAATTGGTATGTATAGTGTACCAAACTTGCCATACACCACAATATCAAGACTAGGAAATTTGTGGAAAAAATTGAAGATGTGATGCACAAACGTGGAGGTCACCTTAATTAAATCATATTTAATTTAAATACTTCTTATACTAAACTTTAATTGTAGCTCTTACATATTCTTTCTTGGTAAGTAACCTACATCTTCTTGCACACAAAAAATTTAAAACATTATACCGAATATATAAGGCATATATACCCTAGTGGACCCCACCAATATACTTTTTTTATTTATTAAAGATTATCAATATTTATTTTAATCAAATATTGTTGAAAATTCATTGATCAAATCAAAACCGTTGTTTATAATATATCTATAATCTATACTATATTATAAAGAAGACATAAAAAACTATTAAAAACAAGTCTTAAAGTTTAATGTACTGCCATTTAATGCTAATTACTTAAAAAACAATCATTAAAGCTATATGTACTACATTTAATGTTATTTATTAATTTTCAATCATTATCCCTAACCATTTTAACTCCCCTAAAATCATTTCCTACTTTAACTTCCCTAAAATAATTCTCAACGTAATTAAATATAGAATAAAAATCAAGTTTTAAATATAAAATATAATTAAAAATATCTAACATAATCTTTTATAAAAAAAAATTATATTATGAAACCAAAATAAATTACATTATATTATTAAGTCTAAATTAAACAAATTTATATAAAAAAACATTATCACTCTCTCACAACCATCCAAAATCGTAATGTAAATCAACAAAAAACAGAAAATAAAATGAAACATTAAAATCGTGATGTATCTAGCAGCATTGCGAGTACACTTCTAGTCTATACTATATTATAAAAACGGTATAAAAAACTCTTAATTACAATATTTTAAGCACAAGTTACAACTAATTAAAGACAATTACTTAATTTACAACTTCTTAATGCTTTGGTACAACCTTTCCAAACACAGTATCTCACATAATCATCTATTTATGGAATGGATACTCATTTATTAATATACTCCCTCCGTCCCAAAATAAATGTCTAAATTTCTATTTATGTTTGTCCCAAAATAAGTGTCCACTTTCAAAAAGTAGATAGCTAAATTCTCACATTTACCCTTAATTAATGCACAAATACATAAGAGTTGTGAAGAAAAAGAAACATTAAATAAGGGTAAATATGTCATTTGATACCAAAAAGGGGTAATAATTATGCATGTCTAAAACTGTGTGTCAAGTCAATTGTGGACACTTATTTTGGGACGGAGGGAGTAACTATTTGTTTTTTTGGTGGAAGATTTTATAAAATAGATTTTATATTAGCATAATCTATTTTAAATGTAGATTTTACATTTAAATTTATATTAATGAGATGTAATATAAAATCTTTTTTATTCCGTATTTTTTTATATTACATCTCATAATGATTTTTCCATATTTTATTTTATAAAATCTTTTTCCATATTTTATTTTATAAAATCTTTTTACATAATGAGATGTAATATAAACTCTTTTTTCTTCCATATTTTTTTTGCTAATATAAAATCTACACGTATTTTATATTAGCATAATATAAAATCTACACATATTTTTTTTGATAATATAAAATTTACACGTATTTTTTTTTCACGGGCATTAAAAGAAGAAAAAAGAAGGTTGATATGAATTAAAAAGAAAAAATAACGAGATACACTAATAAATTATTGTATTCTTTAAAATAAAAATATTCCGCAATACTTTCCAAATTAACCAAGTGTAAAGAAAATAAAATAGAAACGATGTAGATATAAAAATATTCTTCCATATTTTTAATATATTTATATTTAAATTTAAAATCGAAAATGAAAATAAAAGATTTTAAAATATTCTCTACATTCACTATAAATATATATAGCTTCTCTATGTATCATCCGAGTACAAGAAGAAGACGAACAGTCGGGTGTTAATGGTTGATCTGCAACTGAACAAAAGGTATTCCACTATATTTTTGTTTCTTTAAAAACTATTTTTTTATATTTTATTTTATTTACTGAGGATTTGTTTATATTTTTCAAAACCCACAATCATAGCACAAACTAATAACAACAAACGATTAAGAATATATGCAAGTTAACCACTTATGAAAAAACATTCGTTTTTCACATTGCATTTCATTAACTGTTAACAGAGAAATTACGTTTCATTTTAACTCAGTTCAATATTTCAACAAAAAATTTATCCTCCCGTGCAATGCACGGGTTCAACACTAGTCTATTATAAAAGAGATATACAAAACTCTTAAAAACAACTCATTAAGCATTATGTACTATTATTTAATGCTAATCTACTTAAAATCTCTTAAAAAACAACTAATAAATCAATATATACTACTTTTAAATGTTTTTAACCATAATTAATAAATTTCACCTTTATCCCCCAAAATCCTTATCTCTAATCCCTAACCTCTAAAATTATGAAATTTGAATTCTGATAAACATAATCAAAACAGGATAAACATCTCAATTTAAATATAAAAAATTTAAAATGTATAAGATAATTAATGAATTTTAACAAACTACTTAGTTTTTTTTATATAAAAACATTATGTTATTAAGACTATATTAAACAAATTTATATAAAAAAAAACATTATCACTCTTAAAAACCATCCAAAATCGTACTGTAAAATAAAAAATAAAAAGAAACATTAAAATCGTGATATATCTCACTGCATTATGCGAATACGCATATAGTACTTTTATTAAACCTACAAATCTGTAATTTTAATTTTAAAACATATGCTTGATTTAACATATATTATAAGTAAAATGTTTGGTTACATTTTTTAATAAAAATAAAACAAAGAAATACCCATATGAATATGTGAATTTGTAATGACAATTAAATAATTTTTAATTTAATAAAATGTTTAAAAAGTATCCCCTATTTTTTTTTTTTTTGACCATGAAGGAGGATTATATTTCATCAAATTAAAGTTGTTGGAGTTAAGTAACCCACATATTCACTAGCGTATTATTATTTTATTTTATTTTATCGAATATATATACATAAATACAAAATAAAATTAATAAAAAAAAAGCTAAAAGAAGAAAAACCAAATATAAATTAGTGCAAATTTGCTCCTATTGAAGGTAGGTATAAACTGATAAACGGCCTCATTCTTAGAACACACAATAGTCAATCTACCTTCAACCTCCATCCATAAAGCCAACACCAAGTGTTGAATTCATCTTCATCTTCATCTTCATCTTCATCTTCATTCAAACACTAAATTTCGATCAAAACTTAACTGCAAAACACAAAAAAAATAAATAACGATCATGGAGTCTGTGGTCTCAGAACTCGAAGGAACCCTTTTGAAGAATCAAGATCCTTTCTCCTATTTCATGCTAGTAGCCTTCGAAGCCTCCGGCTTAATCCGGTTCACATTGTTGTTGCTATTTTGGCCGATTATCAAGCTACTCGATTGGTGTGGGAAGCCGGAAGTTGGCTTGAAGTTGGCCATCTTTCTTGCCACCGCAGGAGTTCCCATCTCAGAGATTGAATCGGTAGCAAGGGCAGTTTTGCCCAAGTTTTACTTCGATGATATTGATTTGGAGGCTTGGAGGGTGTTTAATTTGGGTGATCGAAGAGTGGTTGTGACCCAAATGCCTAGGTTGATGGTTGAGCGGTTCGTGAAGGAGCATTTGCGTGCTGATGAGGTTATTGGGACCGAGCTTGTGGTGAGCCGGTTTGGGTTCGCCACAGGTTTGGTTCAGGATGGTGGGTTTGGGTCATCGTTTTGTGATCGAGTTGCAGCCATGTTTGATGGTCAGCAACCAAGGCTAGGGCTCGGAAGATGCCATTCTGGTTCTTCATTCTTGTCTCTATGCAAGGTAAGCAATATGATTAAGATTTGTCAAGCGGGTCTCTTGTTGCATACTTGCATGTATGCATGCATGAATATATATATATATATATGCCATTATGTTGAACATTTTGATATGATATATTAATTGTTTCTTATAAAAATCTAAAATTTGATTTACATAATATGTCTAAATGTTTTACTAATAGACTGATTTGGTAAAACTTGACTTTATAAAATCTAACAATTGTGTGTCCTATACATAGAGGCCGCGGTGTTACAAAATGATGCTATGACGAATTCAGACATCTTAACAAATTTTTTTAGACAAATAAAATGTCATGTTAGTTTTTTACAAGGTTCTAAAAAACACGCCTTGGCACACCATGGCGTCGAGGCGTAGCCTTGCCGCCACGTTTTACCCCTTGGCGTCGAGCTCGTTATGGCATGCCATGGCCCGTCATGGTGTTACCCCTTGGCGTCGAGATAAGGCGTCGAGGTTATTATGGCGGGTCATGGCATGCCATGGTGCGTTATGGCGTTACAAATTTGTGTACTTTCGATTTTTCGAATTTGTGTATTTCGAAATTCGATTGGAATTTACAGATTTATCAATTATAGTTTAGAACTTCTTTTGTTTATCGTTTTATATGAATTTAAATTATTAGTAACTCGTTCATTATTGTTCAAGACACTGATAAAAGCACATACATACACATATATACATATAAATTGTAGGGGCAAGTTCAAACGAGAAGGTAAACATTTTTCGAGAAGACGAGAAGTGTTTAATCATATATGATACACATGCTTAATCATATATGATTAAACACATGTTATATTGGCAATACATAGACTTTTAATCATATATGATTAAGCACACCCACAGGTCGTTTAATCATATATGATATCACACTTCTCACCTTCTCGCAAAATGTTTTACTTCTCGCATGATCTTTCCTCATAAATTTTATACATATTTGCCGCCCTTAAGTCACGCCTTGGAAAACGTCATAGCCTCGTCATAACACATAAGGCTTGAGGCTTGACCTCGCCACCACGCTACGCCTCACGCCATTTAAAACCTTGGTTTTTTATATAACATTTTTAGAATGATCATGTAAACATATTTTTTAGAAAACACTTATTTTTATAAAAGACATTTTTTTTTCAAATAATGTCATGAAAAGCCTATCCTAGGTTGCATGTTTGTATTAAATTTATTCTAAAAATTTGTTAGAACGTTTAAAACCATCTTATCAATTAACTTATTGTAAATTTTTTACATAGGATGAACAATTATTAAGTCTTACTAAACTAAAGTCCTATAGTATATCAAGAATTCAGAAATAACGTATTATAAAACCGATCTTGTTACAGTGAAAACGTAGATGACTTTCAATTAAAAACTAAACATGTCTAATCATATCAATTAAAATTGAACCATTTTAGCAAAAGAATTGTTAAAACGTTTATAAGACGAAAAATGAAAAAAAGCATTAATGCATGAAAGATTTATTTCCTTGCAGGAACAAGTAAATGCACCATATACACTCAAAAACCAGAACCACAGACCCCACCAAGATATCCGGCCGGTGCCGGTGATCTTTCACGACGGCAGACTCGTCAAGAAACCGACTCCTTCCACCGCCCTTCTCATCCTCCTCTGGATCCCACTCGGTGTCATCCTCGCAATCATCCGTATAACCATCGGCGTTGTATTACCAATGTGGGCCATTCCTTACATGGCCTGCATATTCGGCAGCAAAGTCGTAGTCAAAGGAGTCCCACCACCACCACCGTCAGGGTCCAACGCCGGCGTCCTATTCGTCTGCACCCATCGCACCTTAATGGACCCAGTCGTCTTATCCACCGTCCTCCAACGCAGCATCCCCGCCGTCACCTACTCCATATCAAGATTATCCGAGATCCTATCTCCGATACCCACCGTCCGTTTGACCCGGATCCGCCACGTCGACGCCGAGAGGATTAAAAAAGAACTATCTCAAGGTGATCTGGTGGTTTGCCCAGAAGGTACAACTTGTAGAGAACCGTTTTTGCTCCGGTTCAGTGCACTTTTCGCCGAGTTAACGGACAGGATCGTGCCGGTGGCGATGAACTACAGGGTGGGGTTTTTCCATGCAACGACGGCGAGGGGATGGAAAGGGTTAGATCCGATATTTTTCTTTATGAACCCTAGACCGGTTTATGAGGTTACGTTCTTGAACCAGTTACCGGCGGAGGCTACATGTTCGTCGGGGAAAAGTCCACACGATGTTGCGAATTATGTTCAAAGAATCTTGGCGGCTACATTAGGGTTTGAATGCACGAATTTTACGAGGAAAGATAAGTACAGAGTTCTGGCCGGAAATGATGGAACGGTGGCTTACACGACGGTGATGGACCGGGTTCAGAAGATGGGGAAAACCGTGAAGAAGGTGGTGGGTACATTTAAACCGTTCGTTTTTTATTAATTAATTAATGGTAATTGATAAATATAATGATTAATGGTTTGTTTGTTTGTTTGTTTGTTTTACATGTAATAATTTTGTTTCCTTTTGTTTTTTGTTGGTGAATATTTTTTTGATTTTATTTTTGCATAGGGACAATTGAATAATGTTTGTGTATTTATAATTCTTTTTGGTTTATTTTTAATATTAATTAAGTTGAATATTTGGATTACTGATTTATTAATTATGTGGGGATATTTTGAAATTCACCATCTTTGGTTAATTATTGTATTAATTAAATGTTTGTTTTTATTTATTTTGAAATTTACCATCTTATAAAGTTTTTAAATGTTTATTTTATTTTCATAATATATATATATATATATATATATATATATATATATATATATTTAAGGTTTTTCCTTATCCTTCTCTTACATTTAATTGTATGCAGATCACGATAGTCTTGTTAAATTAATTCCACTAACATTGTGTGAGTCAACGATGCACTACATAATATAATGTGCAATTATAGGCCCCTTGCATGCATTCTCAAAATAAATGGCATACAAAGAAATGTTATATGACAAACATTAATCCTTATCAATTTTTTAACTCATATTAAGGTCTAAATTATTTCCAAAGCTATTTACGTCATTTAACAAAGTTAACACCGATAAAAAAAATATTTACACTTACACTATATATGGGTAACAGTTTATTTAGTTGCGTTAAATCGGAAAGGAAAAGACAAATCGATGATCAAAAAGGGTTAATTAAAAAGTTGGAGGGCAATTAGATCATCTCTCATACTTTTGAAAAGGGAAGTGGGTGAAACCTCTCTGTTTTGACTGTAGTGGTTGGGACAGACACAGGCGAACCAAGATTTTCCATGAGTGATCATATCCTGTTATTCTGTTAACCCCTTATGTAGAATAACCCCTTATGTGAAAATTCAAAATTATAATATTTCCAAAATTTTAAAATGGACAAAAATCAACTAGCAAAATAAGAAAAAAATGGTTCAATATGTCCAACTTAATTTCATTCTCTCTACAATGCATTAACCATGAATAGAATAAGACCCAAAAGCTATATGCATATATCTATGAGACTAGATCAAACATAAAAGCAGTAATGAAGAAGAAAATACACAAGCTTCCAATATGTTGATAAAGATTATAAACACTATGCAAAAGTAATTACACCACAATCCAAACACTCATAACATAAGCAACCACAGTTTAATACAAAAGAAACATAATCTTATAACCTAAAAAGGTCGTGAGATTCAAGCTAGATACTAAAAAGCGGTCTATATATGTTTGCTTAGAAGACATAATTAAGTAAAGAAATGTGCAATGAATATTCACAATCATAACTAAACTGGACAATCTAGCTATGATAACTTCATGATAAACAATGACCAATAAATTTTATCAGGTTTATAAACACATCTAAGTAATTATTTTTAAACGTAATCAATCAATTTTTAACAAAAAACCTCAAATTTTCAAGTAACAATAAAAATAAAACCAATAGTAGTTTGGTAAAACCCTTGACATAAACACAAATTATTGACACAAACGCAATTAATAGTTTAATAAGAGCTTTTACATAATAGCAAATTGTAGACATATATAAAAACATTAATAGATTGCAAAAAACCTTTGACATATGATCCATATTAATTTAGTTTATTCTTAACATAACACTCAATAATAGATAGCAAAAACCTTTACATATAATCCATAATAATTTAGTAAATGCTTAACACAAAACCCATTAATAAATAGCAAAAACCTTGACATATAATCCATAATATATAGTAAAATACTTGATAACATCCATTAAGAGGAGCATTTCTAATTTCTGTATTTGTAAAAACATATATAAAATGAGCTTTTTTTATATAAAAATTTGAGGGTGATGCGTGAGCCCAATCCCACCCTGTGCCATAAGTAGCTTCCCCCATGGTTGGGGCCATGTTTGGCTGCTATCTAAGATTAAGATTGAATGTGACCGATCTTAAGATCGAAAGGTTTTAGTTTGAGTCTCAAAGAAAACCCGTTTTGATTTGCGAAAAACAATTAAGAAATGAGGATTATTCCACCGAGAAACAAACTAGGTTAGGAAAACCTAAAATCCAAGTTGTTTACTTAATTATAAAATTGTGGTTATAAATGCCAAATGCCAGTGTTGTATGGTTCTCAGAGTTTATTGCAAGAAAAACAAAGAAAATTGCACTTAAAAGCGAGTTAATTTTCGTGACAATGAAGCAGAAATGTAAAGTAGGGGTTGTTGGGAGAAACTAGGTCACGATTTAAGTCGCGTGCCAGGTATGGATGTAGGGCAGAGGTGGCATGTCTAGCGAGTTGGGTCGTCGCTGGTGCGGTTTAGACCGGTTGGATATAGCCATATAGGGCAGAGGTGGCGTGTCCAGCGAGTTGGGTCGTCGTTGGTGCGGTTTAGACCGGTCCGGCTGGCTGTTGGGTTTTGGCTGAATAGCTGTTGGGCTGCTTTTTCATTTATTCGATATGGGCCTTCAGCATCATGGATTATGAAAGGGCCATTCAATTTAAATCTGGATTTTTAATTGAGTTAGTTATTTGGGTCAAGTAATTAATTAATTAATTACTTCATTAAGTGATTAAATTTCTGTTTTGAATTAATCAGTTATTTAGATTCAGAAATCACAACTAGTTAATTATTTGAAGATCATGTATTCACTAATTGGTGATTAAGTTGGACGAATGATTGTTATGTTGACCTTAAGGATTTTGTAAAATAATTAGCCTCGTTTCGTTTGTAGAAATGAAATGGAATAAATTGGATTTCATATAGGGATTTAGATTTGGAGGGATTTGGAATCCTTTTGTGTGTTTAGTTTGTAAGATTGGAATGAATTTGAATTCTATTATTTATAAAAAAAATCATTAAAAAATATAAAAATAATTAAATTACATTTTATTTAACTGATTATTAGAAAACAAGTGTTTTTAACATATTTTTAAACCTTATTATATAAAATCCTACGAAATTCCTTGAAATTCTAGTCATCCCCTTGCGATTTCAAAATCCTATGTTGGAGCGATTTCAAAGAAATCCTGGGATTTCAAATCCGGACAATCCTGCAAACCAAACATGGGATTGGAATGGATTTGAAATCCAAATCCCTCCAATTCCAATCCATTCCGGCAAACCGTAAACCAAACACACCCTTAAATGTTCTCTGAATCTGAAAAATTGTATTCATGAGATTAAGAATGAGATCGGGGCCGTACCGGTACCGAACCGGTTGGTACCGAAAAAAATTGGGACTAAAAACCGGTACCGAATACCGGTTCGGTACCGGGACGGGAAAATCGGTACTAGTACCACTCAGGACCGAAAATTAAAAAATGTGTCAAATATATATCAAAATCAATCGCAAGCCAAAATATAATCATAATTATTCAAATGTGTTTCAAAATCAATCCCAAACAATCAAAAATTTAACAATCAAAATTTCAAAACCAAGCAAAAGTTCAACAATTTTCGATATTTTTTTATTCTTTTCCTTTTCCGTTTTGTTGGTTGATCGCCTCTTCAATCTCTATATATACAAAAAGAAACAAAGATAGTTAATATCAACAACAATCAAGAAACAAATAAAACTAATACTAAGTTACTAACATAATCTCGAATCCTGAATCCGTTGAATCCGTCGGTTTTTTGATGTGAATGTAGGGCCGATTTTTTGACGATGGTAAAATTTTTGGAGAAAAATAGGTACTTATGGAGAAAGTTTGGGTTGTTTTGAAGATGATTTAATTTGATTAGAAAAAGATAAGCTTTATAATATTAGGAAAAAATTGCATAATCAAATAAGCTTTAAAATTCCCGGTTCGGTTTCGGCATTTTCGGGAAATTCTCGGTACCGAATACCGAAATCCCGAATTTTCATAATTGTTGGAACTGAATACCGGACCGAATATATGGTATCGGTTCGGTACCGGTTCTGTTCGGGAAAACGATCCGGTTTGCTAATCCCTACATGAGATAATTATTACTCCCTCCAATTGTCCAAGTTTTTATTCATATTTGTCTCAAAATAAGTGTCTACATTCAAAAGTAAAAATTAAATTCTCAAATTTACCCTTAATTAATGCACAAATATTTAAGAATGGTGAAGAGAGAGAGAGACATTAAATAAGGGGTAAAGATGTCATGTGGTTAACATAAAAGTGTAATCATTTTGCATGTTTAAAATTGTGCGTCATTTCAATCCTTTACATTTATTTTGGGATAGAGGAAGTATTTAACTTTATTTGATTAATTAACGTAAGGATTACAATAATCTATTGGCGAAAGATGAGTTTACATTAGTGATGAACTAATAACTATAAAAGTTGATTACCGTCAATCCCAACTGTCTCCACACGTAGTCTGTCTCCAATTACACCAATATGAGGGAAATAGCGACTAATTAAAAACTTTCAAAAATACCTTAAAGGGTAATAAAATCTCTTACTAATAGTCCATAATTGAAATACAATTTCTAGGTTGAACTATCAACAAATAATTAAAGTCTTACATAAAGACTAACTAAAGTCGAGTGTTACTATAACCCAATAACAATCGCTATCTCCAATGAAAATGCGGAAGACTTCATCAAGCTAATCACCTCTTCAAGCACACATCTAGCACTCAACACTTCTCAGTGTCGCTAGGACTAATCCCGGAATGGAACCTGATGCACATGCCGAAAAATAAAAAGGTTAGGCTAACGCCTATTGAGTTCAAGAGTTTTATATCATGATTATACAGGAAAACGTAAAACGGAAACATTGTAACTTATAATCATGATCCTTTAAAATGATTTACTTTAAAATAAGAGAACAACTCATTCTCCAATAATATGCATTTTATAGATGGACGTCTCAACGCCAAAACATTCTTTCATAAAATGATGCAGTCCATAACTCACCCAAAACGGGATTATAATTCGACACCCAAATTGGTAAAGCGTGAATGACACTTCATATCCCAAAACACCCAGAACCCGGGCGGGGTATAATACTCGACCCATAAATAAAGGAAAACAAACCATATAGGCATGATACGTCATCGAAAGTATGGAACTGAAACTTAATACTCACACGACCATAAAATGGAATGAAATCCAAACAATTAAGTAAGGACAATAAAATATCCAAAATGCTACAGGCCGACAGCGGGGGATACCCGCATCCGTTGAGAGTGGAGGAACACAAAAGTATGCCACTCATACAACGTTAATCGTATGACACTTCACGACACACAAGCCCAAGTGTCCCTACGACTTCCTTTAAGCTACACCAAATGAGACAGCTGACCTTAGCGAATATTATCAATAATGTCACCAAAGGCTCGGTAGGGGGATACAACCATGGCATTGCCCATCAAGACCATCCATTGTCACAATAGCACAACCGGACTCAGCGCTCCTAGTGTACACTTGAAAGGACAAGGTCATAAGACATGAGTCCCGGAGTCCAACCCCGTACCACCCACTTGACCATCAAATAAGACCGACTTACGTGCCTATGGATCCAATGCAACACAGTCTAAACATTATATGACTACACATGAATGACTAAAACACTCGAGTCTGTAATTATCATTAATATGCAATAAGATGCATTAAGATGTAAAACGTAGATGGAGCTCTACATTAAGCCATTAAAATCGGATAAATGTCCTCGAGACTCTTTTAAGTCAAACCGAGTTAAAATGCTCAAAATCCATTTGACCAACAAATAACGGTCCCCTAAATAATGGAATGTCTTTAAACGGTATTTATGCAGACACATACCTCAAAGGTGTGATTAACTCAAAACTCATCACGTATTGGGACCAAGGATTTTCCAAATAGTTAATGAACTCAAATACCCCAAAATGTCGTACGTCATAAATTAGACTTCACTTGTACAAAAATCACCGAAGATGCATAAATCATAAAATGGACATTATTTGTACAAATCATCAAGAATATGTAAAACATGCTATTTACATTGTTGAAATATTCTAAACCCAAATATGAGCATTTCATAGAACTAAACAGCCCAAATTTACCAAATATGAAAACTTATTAAAATACTCACACTTTGACAAATACCAAGTAAAATATATTTTTACTTCAAAATACTTATTTTGGCATGTACATAGTTTTCACAAAGCAACTTGAACTCACCTTGCTAGATTTAGGCTAAATCTAGGTTTTACCCCCAAAACTTGAACCACCATTGATGAAGGCTTGAAATCTCCAAGAAATCTCCCTAGATCTTAGATCCAACACATCTACAAGGTCACCTTCACCACACAAGTCAACAAAATCACTCCCAAGAGGAAGGATGAAAGGGAAGAGGATGAAATCATCAAACCCTAGCTTAACATTGAGAGAGATGAGGAACTTACCACCACAAAATACCCTTGGATCTTCCAATAGACTTCTAATCTCTTGCTAAATCCTTGAAGAGCTCTAAAAAACGAAACCATGGCAACTTGAATCACCAAAATCGGAGTTGTGATGAAGAAGATATGAAGAAATGAAGTTTGATGGCAGAAAATCGGGTTTTAAGCTCGACCAGGGGTTTCGCGACTTACCTCGCGACCTTAAGTCGCGGCATAAGTCGCCCGCTTCCCCTGGTTTTCTTCTCGTTCACTGTTTTGGTCGTAACTTCTTTGTTATAGCTCCGATTTCGCTCCGGAAAGAACCGTTGGACTCGTAATTGAATCCTTCATCCATCAAGACTATAAAATCTAGGATTCAAGTCCAAAATCCCATATCTTATTTTTCCCTTAAAATACCGATTTCTGTATTAACTTGAAAGGATACATTTTCGAAACCGGGGTGTTACATTAATTTTCGGACATTGTAAACCTATGTGGTTATAAACTTGTTTAGAAAATGATTTGTTCAAATCTAAATAATATTGGATTGTATTCATAAATTTTTGGAGTATGTGGTTGCGTAGTTATGGTCGGTTGCATTTTATTGCATTTTGTGGATTTTAGCATATGGTCATTTGTCAGTTGGGCTTAAGGCTCGTTTTTTGTAATCACCGAGTCTTGGGGACATTTGTTCGGTTTAATAGCTTAAAGATGAGCTTTGGGTGAGTGTTATGTTTATTGCGCTTTATTTTGGAGAATACATGTTTGAGTGCGTGTGTCATTCATTTGGAGTCATGTATCTTAGACTATAATGCATTGGATCCATAGGCATGTAAGTCAGTCGTAATTAATGGTGAAGACTCTTGGGATTCTCACTTTGGGAAATGATGTCGTGTTGGCATTAATGTCGTCTCGGTTTTTTGGCGAAGAGGAACCTTTATGGGTTGTACTTTGGGACCATGAGGTTTGTGATTGAGTATCTAATTATTGTGCACGAGGGTTAGACATCAGGAGTTATCAAGTAAGGAGTTGTGACTCCTATCTTGAATGCTAGGGAGTAGGCACTATGGGTCGAATGAGTACCCTGAGGATGAAACTCCACTAGAGATCGAACAGGAAATAAGATCGTGCATCTTTGAGGTGTCGCTCAGTGGATCAGGCAATAGAGGATACGGTGTTTTGGGGACTTGAAATAAAGTCTGAATGGAGGTGTAGCTCGGTAGAGCAGGCAATACAATTACGATCTTAGGTGTAGTTCAACAACGTGACTAGGTGGCTTAACTTTGTGTTCCGCCACATACCACGGAATCGGGTCTCCACCGTCACCGGAATGTGTTATTTGGGTATTAAATGGTATTAATTTATTATCCATGTTTTCGGTGACGTTTTGTATATACGAATTTTATTCGTGATTTATGGGTCGAGAATTATGCCCTCCCGTGTTTGGGTGTTTCGAGAAATAAAGTTTTATCTGCAATTTTATAAATTGGGAGTTTAACTACTATTCACGTTTTGGGTGAATTTGGGGCTGAAATTGTTTTACGAAAGAATGTTCATGTTGGGTTGCTTGTTTTTAAAGGTGCGTGTTATTGGAAAATGAGTCGTTTAATATTTATAGTAAATCATTTTGAAAGATAATGATTTAAACTGCATTCTTACCTTTAACAAATATATTTGTTTCATGTTGAAAACTCTTGAACTCACTAGGCGTTAGCCTAACCTTTTTATTTGTCGGCATGTGTATCAGGTTTGGTTGGGGTTTGTTGCTAGAGACTTCGTGGTGAGATGAGTGCTAGTCCTGCACGGGAGAGAGTAGCTCGGTGAAGCCTTCCGCACTTTGGAGATAACAACTGTTATTGGATTTTAGTAACACCCGCCTTTGATTAGTCTTTATGCAAGACTTGACCTATTATCTGTTGAAGTTAAATCTATAATTCTAATTGAGGTGATGATTAGTAAGGATAGATTTTATCCATATTTATGTATAATTGAAATTTTAATTTAATTGCTCTTTCCAAAATTGAGGGTGTTACAGTGTGATCAATATCAGTGTACAGAAAGTTTTTCTTCATTCACACTAGATTTCAGATTGGTTGCAAACTAAATGTACTTGGTCTTATGCAATGTTTTACCTCTAAATATTCCTACCTTAATACTGCTATTTGGATAACATCAATACACAAATGTTGGGACTGCTATTTGGGCAATCATGTTGTACTTGATAAATATTAGGACTGCAATTTGAACAACTACAATTCTCATAGCTCAAAGTTGAGGTCCAAGTTGAATGCAACAAGAAGCATTAGGTTAGATACATGTCATCATTTTGAACATATCATTTTGTATCTCCAACATATTTTCCAAAATGGAGATTTACATATCCATATGTTGTTAGATTTATCTATAGTGTTCATCGTTTCCAATCATTCATGTGTTACTTCTTTTGGGTAAGATTGTCGGCCCTTGCCAAGTTCACCTGAAAAGGTAAATGACCCGGTAAGTGTTTATCGGGTAAGCATTTAGTAAACGGTTTACTGGTAAATGACCCGACAAGTGTTTACCGGGTAAGCTTTTGGGTAAGTGTTTACTGGTTTGTATTCAATGTTGTGATGCAACACAAGTATATAACTTGATGTCCTTGCTTTCTTTCTCCTGGAGTATAGTTGCTCTTTTGTGCTCTTATCTTCTTCGATTCCTTTGATATTTATTTAGTTGTTTTGCAATTTTTATGTTCATCATTTTGACATATGATTTTGATTTTGTTACTTTGCGATAATATCATTGTTTTACTATTTACCTTATAGGTTTCTTGTATGTTGTAAGTTGTAATTTATTATATGAACTATAAGTGTTTTATATTGTTACTTTAAAAAATAAGTGTCACGTTTTGTTACTTTGTGATAACATCATTGTTTGACCAATTGCATTGACACTTGTTTATCCAACTTGAAGGTTCGATTCAGGTGTATAGTCTTGTGGTTGAGTATCTTTATTCTTTTGTTTTATGCGCTTTGGAATACATCTCTCAACACATTTGGGCTCGGTATTTATTTCGTGGTTAAAGGACGAATGCAAAAACTATGGTATTAGTCTAATTAATGGTGTTATTATAACAAAGTTTATAGGTAAAGCTTTAGGACATGCTATTCTATTTCATCTTATAGCATTGCATATGTCTCGACAAAAATTGCATTTATAAAGTTAGTTATTTTTGCAGATTCGAAGGGGCCTAAGGATTGTGATGGGTAAATGGGTGATGAGGCTAAGAGAGGGTTTTATGTACATCCTATTTAGTTTGGGAGTTATGTACATATTTTCCTTGTATTTGAATAATGTAAATGTTAATTAGACAACTTATAATTATTTTGGATGCATAGACAGATTTGTACGATTATAGATGAAATTGTAAAATGCGTCTTTTTTAAACGTAAGTGTTGGGTTCTATTTGTTCATTAAATATTGCATTATGTACAAACAACTAATGCACAAGTGACTTTTTAAGGCTAAGAACAACTATTATGCTTTGGGAGACTTTGTAATTCTGCATTTTTCGTCCTAATCACCAATTATTCAAACAAATCATCCTTGAATTTTTATATCAGTCAATTATCATTTCAATATCACTAGAAATCATGAAAATAAAATCGAAAGAAATAGAGAATAACAAAACAAAAGGCAGGATTGATAGTTTGAGTTGTCGATTTCAAAATTAAGTGCATCATGCTGCATTGCGCGGGTATACAACTAGTTATACTTTAATGTATACTAGAAGCGTACTCGCGCAATGCGGCGAGATACATCTTGATTTTAATGTTTCATTTTATTTTTTTGTTTTTTTGTCGATTTACAGTACGATTTTGGATGGTTTTGAGAAAGTGATAATGTTCTTTTTATAAATTTGTTTAATTTAGTCTTAATAATATAATGTTTTTTATATAAAAAAATAAGTATTTTGTTAGAATTCAATGATTATCTTATATATTTTAATGACATCTAATAATCGCTTATATATTTAATAATTAAAACAAATTTATAGTAATAAAATATATTAATTAATAGTGATAATGGAAATGTCTGCATAAAAGGAAGGTCCTGCACATACCAAATTGGTGGGTGTTAGAAGTCTGCAGTAGTAAACTAGTAATATGTATCTTGTGTTTTGATACTTGTAAATTAAGATATTTTTAAAATTTTGCATAAAATGATGGTACCTTATGCCTAATAATTTGTATTTAAGAGTTTTTTATCCGTGCTTTATAATATAGTATAGATTAATTATTATATTTTAAGTTTAAGTTTACTTGATATATTCTCTTTCAAAAAAAATTATCTATGTACACAAATGTGTGTGCACACACACACATATGTATATATAGTGAGGTTGAATGGAAAACCATCTTCATCAACCATTAGATTGGTTGATTCAACGGATTTGATTACATGGACATTTACAACAGTATTTTTTAAATTAAAAATATATCACCCCCTATTTTTATTCGGGAAAACCCGAAATATAATAAAAAGTCGAGCGAAATAAATTACTTCATACTGATATATTTTTTTCATATGGTTTTTCATTTTTTTAGTGTTTTCCCCTGAACTCGTCTCTCTCTCTCTCTCTGAACGTGCAACACTCTCAAATATGAAAATAGTGACTAATTTTAAAATTTTGATAATACATCAAATAAATGAATAATTCCTTTCTAAAAGTCAACACTTATTACCTATAATAGCAATATAAGATTTAACATCAACATTAAATAACTCAGACCTTACATATAGTCTAAATTAATGGCACTTGATGCATATGCCGACAAATAAAAAGGATTAGGCTTAACACCTACTGAATTCTAGAGTTTTCATCATTTATATAAAATGGTAAACTGAAATAATGTTATTTAAATCCCAATTTTTAAAATGAAAAGTATAAAATATGAATGCAACATTTTCCCCAAACCACCATTTTCATGATGAAAATCCAATATAAAACGTTAATCCAAATATGAACTCGAAAACCAATACTCACCTAAAACGTGGATAATGTTTAATGCTCAAATATTGAAATTCAGATATAACTTTATTACCCAGAATATCAAAATATAAGTAAGACTCAATACTCAAAATCATAACTTAAGGAGAACACTCCATACTCAAAACGTCACTGAAAATATGGATAAAACTCAATACCCAACAACTCCTTTCGGTGACGGGGGAGACCCGATTTTCATGGTTAGTGGCGGAACACAAAAGTAGGTCACTGTTACACGTTATAGAGCTCATCCTGAGGATCAATGGCCCCAATGGGATAAGTTATTCGCAATTCATACACGAGGCCCCCGATGATCCTAGGTACACTTATTCACTAGAAATTACACCATGTGGCCAATGGCTAGTATCCGACTCCCATAAGACCATACCAAGTTTCCTCCGATGACCCAATGCCTATTTCTAGCTTCAATATAAAAAATTGACTCAGAAATTACACCTAATAGTCAATGGCAGATGTTCGACTACTAGAGCCCACGCCATAGTGCCCTCGATGACCCGATGCTTATTCCTGGCCACAACATGGGAACAACCGTCTCATTTAAAACAATAAAGATTGACTCATATGTCTATGGATCAATTGCATTACAGCTAAATTTACATGACCTCAAATGAATGACAACGCACTCAAAGCATGTACCATGTCAAATAAATATGACATAACTGCATATAACTCCAAAGCCCGATATAGAGCAAAATTAAACCGTATAAATGTCCCCCAAGAGCCAATAGCTCAAAAACACCATTTATTGTAGAATAAAAGTCATCATGAACAATAAAATGTATTTGACCAACGTTTATGCAATTAAATGCCCCAAAGTATGATTAACTTAAAAACCTATAATGAGTTGGGACAAATCGTTTTCCAAAAGAAATTATATCATTTATAATTCCAAAATGTTTATAATTCAATAATATACATTTTGCATACCGTTTATAAAACCAAAAACATTAAAAGTGCATTTACGTCAAATGACCTCCATTTATACAATAAATTATCAAAAGAACATATTAATATGATTTCTTTATCATAATGTCCAAAAACGCCAAAGGTGGTCATTTTACAATATTTAGAAAATCGAATGTATCCAAAATGTAAATATCATCAAATAAGCAACACATTTGATAAATACTAAGTAAAACATTTTAATACTTTAGAACGAACATTTTTGGCATGTACAACGTTTTTACAAAGCAACTTGAACTCACCTGGCTAGGTTATGTTAAACCTAGTTTTTGTTATCCAACTTGCGCAAATGTCTTGCTACCTAGATCAACTATAAGTAATTACCAAATCAATGAAAGAACTCTAAATAAAATATCTAGACAACCTTTTAAACTTTCCAACTCATAAAGAATCACCCAAACAGATTTAAAACCAATTTATATGAATATTTGAAAACGGTTTACTTAATCCCGTCATGAAACAGTGTTGTCCTAAAAAAACCCGATTTTTGACATACTTACACTCTGAATCAACTCTTGCTCAAAACATAAAGTTTGTTAAGGGAATCTCAACGGTTCCAAAGACATATTACACACCTCAAACCGATCTACGAGTGATTTATTACGATTTTTACAAAATTTGGACAACACCTAAATCAACCTTATAGATTAATCCATCAAAATCACCTTCAACCCATACTACACATAGATTAATCCATCAAAATCGATTTAAAAGGTATAAATTTGAACTTTTAGATTTGAAACACTTAAATTTGAAATATATAGCAGCCTAGCTGCTGCCGTCTATGCTTCTTTCATGAATGTGGTTGATTTCTTTTAATCGAGTAAATTACGTTTTTAGTCCCTGTGGTTTGTTGAAAATTTCTATTTCAGTCCTTATGGTTTTGAAATTACGATTCTCATCCCTAAGGTTTACAATTCATTACCTTTTTCATCTTTATGATTTACAGTTTATTGCTTTTTTCATCCCTATGGTTTACAATTCATTTCTATTTTAGTCCTTCATACTAAAAAGTAGTGTTTTGGCCTAAGGGACGAAAATAAAAATGAATTGCAAATCATAGGCACCAAAACCGAAATTTCAAAACCATAGAACGAAATTTGCAATTTTTAATAAACCACAGGGATAGAAAACATAATTTACTCCTTTTATAGAAAAATATGGATGATCTACAATCTACACTATAAGCCTAATAATAAATAAACCAACTGGGCCATGAGATTGGTTGAGCTCTAACATGCAAATAGTTAGGGATGCTGATTGGGAAAATTATTGGTTTTAAACCTTAATGTTTCTTTCCAACGGACATATTTTGCAAAAGTTAAATATGTGTCTTGATCTAGAAAAACTTTTCCACCTTGAAAGATGGTTGAAGTAGTTTTGTTTAACGAATTCCCACAATTACTAAATGTAACACCCTAAAAATTGGGGTAAAAATAAAACTTGAAATTTCGACAACAAGACGGCTAAAAGTAAGGATTTAGGACCTGTAATTATAAACAACTAAAACCCCACGACATGGGTTAGTTTGTAACAACAATAGTAGCGGCAAAATGAAACATAATACACAACAACCTAATTAATCTAGAACAACATGACAAACTAGATTAAATGTGGGTGTTGCTATGTCTCCAAAACGCTCTTCTCTCAAAAATCCCAAAGCGCCCGAACCATGGGTGCTCCTAGGTGTGCTCTTGGCGGATCAAGGTGCCCTAGGCACACCGCTAACTGAACCTGTGAGTCAATGAACACATACACAAGTGTTAGCTTAAAGTCTTAGAGATATAAATAGGAGTTCACATTTTATCAAGGAAGTGCTAGCGAAGTAATTAAGTGTTACCAGTACGCCCTTAGATTAGACTCATGCCAACATCCCATTTAGGATAAACAATCATTTCCTGTACATAACATAAGAGATAACTCCCAAATAACGGGGGAGACCCGTGCCATCTTGGGTGATGAGAACACATGAATGGGGTCACCCGCGATGTTTATTGGATTTCACCACACATCCTGGTCCTAGTTCCCATGCCATGCAAGACATCTCAATCCTCGGACCGCTTATGCCTCTAGCGCTTACTCCGTCGAGTTACACCTCAAGGACTTACGGACATGGGTGCCTACCCAAAGTAGACGAGTTACAACTCGGAGACTTGCGTCACCTATTGCCTACTCGCTAAAGGCCCAACGGCCAACAATTGAACTTGATAAAAGAACCATCTAATTCCTCGTGCACAAGAAATTAGACATAAATTCCACGTTTAGACCATAATCAATTATAGATGACATCTTTCATGCAAACACGTATTTCATTTCCAAAGACGTAATGAAGCTCATTTCATGCATATAACTCTACCCCACCACTTGTGTGACAACATAGCGACCATAACTAGTATAATAATTCTAACTGCTGATAAGAATAGTTGTCTACATTTCTCATAATTTAAGAACGATCATTTACCATAATATTTTTTTATCCCATTATTTCTTACATAGAAAAGTCCTAAACATGTTAAATGGTTCTCAAAATGTCAAATCCCACATACATGGTAAATACACAAAACCCTAGCTTTAGTTTACTTGAACACCTTGTAACATTCATAGGAGCAAATAATAATAATACAAGTAAGATAGATAAGGTTTAGAAGACTCACCAAGTAGGGTTGTATTATAAAACCCTAGAATGAAGAAAAACCCTAGAAAGGAGAAGTGGATGGAAATGAGACTTGGATCCTTAGAATCTTGGAGGGGTAAATGCTCCTAAAACCTTATAACCCTAATAATCACCATACATTAATGTTTCAACCACCAACCATTAAATTAAGAGAGAAAAGGGAGAGAGTGTGTGAAAATCGCACCTTAAGTGTGTGTGGTCGACCTCAAGGCTGGAACTTCACAATTAATGGACTCAACCTACAAAAATCACATTTTAAGAAAAATCTCGTCTGCCCCTTTCGCACGACCTTGCCAGGGCGACAGTGCCACGGGCACAGTGATTGTACCGTGGGTGTCCTCTGGCTTGCGACCTTGCCATCGCGATTGTGACTCGGAACTATCGTCGATCACTATCGCGCCACTCGTACCGAGAGTGGTTGATGGCTCACGACTATGCCACGGCGGGGCACAGTCGTCGCTCGCCCCCAGGCCCTGCCCGACTTCTCGGAAATGCTACACTTAACCAAAATCGAACCTTTAACAAAGTAAGATCAGATTGGGATGATCGTAATTACATTCCACAAGATTTCACCCAAATACAAGAGGTCCAAAATTCGGGGTGTTACACTAAAATCCGAGGTTGACGTTACCCAGTGCCCCTTTAGTTGTAATTGTCATTTATTGTAACACCCCGATTTCTGAGTAAACAAGTATTTCCTTAAATTTATGCTTCGTTTGCTGTTTAGTGTTTGTGCTTAAGCTTGCCTTAAAAACCTGTCTTATTTTAGGGTTATTCGTTTGAGCCAGAGAAATGGGAAAAAGGGGAACCACAGTGTTCCGTGCGGCTCACCGCGCGGATTGAACCGCGCCACCATCCGCTCGGGGCATTGCCATCTCACGACTCCAGACCTTGATGTGACTCTCCGCGCAGGTCAAGTCACGCGGGCATCCGCGCGTGACCTCTGGTTGATTTAAAATAAGGGAAATCGGCCCCAAGTCTCAAAAGCTCCAAATCCTTTCTCTAAAAACACTCTTTTCTCCTCCCTCTTCATTTATTCTGACCTAGACTCATTCATTACTCACTTACCCTCATTTCTTCAAGTTTGGGAGCATCATTTAAGGCTTGGAAGGCTAGGGCTCAAGGACCTACCATCTTCTTTCCTTCATCTTCAACCTCAAGACTCCATCTCCATTTTTAGGGATTTCACTTTACAAACCCTGTTTGGTGAGTTCTTACTTTTAAATACTCTTGTTCATGTTTAATGCTTATAATAACCACCTACATATATATATATATATATATATATATATATATATATATATATATATATATAAACTATTTATTGAGAACTTGACCTAAAATCTAGGGTTTCATGGATTTGGTCATTTAGAACATATAAATTATTGTTACTTGTTCAATAACTTGTAAAAAGGATAATTGCTTAAGAAATGTGTTATTAGTAAAAGCTACAATGGTGTGATGAGTAATGTCTTAAAATGGAAGGTTCCTTGTTAATGGTTATGGTATCAATAAGTTGACTAGTGAAACATATATGTGTGGTTGTGTAATTTTAATCAGTATGTGATCACCTGATAAGAATGTGGTTCCCTATTTCCTTGTGCATGAGGAAGTAGGCGTATGTTTATTTGACCTATTGTTGTTGGTCTTGATGGTTTACTAGCGAGTAGGCAATAAGGGGACATGGCCCCTTGAGGTATAACTTTTCTAGATATGGATAGACAATAATGTCCCGTAAGACCTTGAGGTGTAACTCGACGGAGTAGGCAATAAAGGCAATGCTATGGTTTGAGGTTATGATGTCTTGATGGCATGGGAACTAGGACCGGGACATGAGGTGTAATCCATTAACATCATGGGTGAATCCACTCCCGTGTACATGTCACCCTGATGGGAACGGGTCTCCCCCGTGATTCAAGGGTTATCTCTTGTGTGTTTTTGCTCAGGTCGAGAACATTGCTGCAAGTGGGATTAATATGGCGATGGCAATGGAGTTTGGTAACACAAGTCTTATTATATGTTATCCTTGTTTGTGAATTATATATTTTATGGGATCTCACTAGGTTTCGTCCTAACACTTGTTGTGGTTGTTGTTTTCTCACAGATCCCACCCGCGGTGGAATTTAGGTTGTCGGGCTTGTCAACCAGGCACATAGGAGATCTCGAAGTGCCGGTCTTTTGGGGATTCGTGTGAAGAGAGATTTTTGGTGGATTAACAACACCCAAATTTAATCTAGTCGTAATTCATTCTAGATTAAGTAGGTTGTTGTACTGTGATGTCTCTTATTCTTGCAGCTACAATTGGTACAAACTATCCCGACTTCATTGGGTTTTAGTTGTCATGAAACTTGGGGTTTGTCCTTGTTATAAATTTTATGTTTACAGGGTATATTGGACCTTCGTATTTTAGACGTTATATTGCCGAAATTTCGAATTTTTATTCGTTTAAATTTTTAGGGTGTTACATTTATTTTGCTTAGTTTGCTTTTAATTGCTTCATATTGTATCTTTTTTCGTTAACCTTATTTATTTCATGTCCATTTAGTTTAATATTCAAATCAATTATCTGGTTCGCATAGTTATGCCATGATTATTAAGTTATTAGTGTTTAGACGCCACCTCTCTGTGATCGACCCGTATGCTACATAACCCGTATACTTGCAGTATACATTTAAAACACATCAAGAACAGAGATGAGGGAAGATATAAGAGATAAGAGAGGAGAGAATACAGGATCGAAAGGAGAGAGAGAATTACAAAATCCCACAATGTCCGTTAATTAAATTATTTAGTCAAAATTACTAAAAGCACAATGTTTCTATAATAACCTGTAAATAAATATTCCCTCCGTCCCAAAGTAAATGTCCATATTTCTGTTTATATTTGTCCCAAAATAAATGTCCACTTTCAAAAAGTAGATAACTAAATTCTCATCTTTACCTCTACTTAATGCACAAATATATAAATGTTATGAAGAGAGAGAAAAATTAAATAAGAGTAAAAATATCATTTGATAACAAAAATGTGTAATAATTATACATGTCTAAAACTATGTGTCAAGTCATATGTGGACACTTATTATGGGATGGAAGGAGTATTATTTGTGAATTAAAATAGATCTCACGGATTAGAAGGATCTCAAATGAAGACCCATATATAAATATATTGATTTCCCATGTTCCCAAGAAGGGTGTTTTTGCCTTTTTATAATAGATTAGAAGGGAATTTAGTTAAAATCTTTCCTCAATCCAACGAATGATAAATCAAGAAGTTGGTTGAATTCAATGGATTTTAAAGATTCTTATGTCTAAAAAAGAAGAATGAACAAAATAGGAGAATTGAGTTTGCTCTTAGAAAAATTTCATTCCAACCACTTTCGATTCCATGAACCAAATATCATTTTAAACTAGATGATCTCGAGTTTCATCTTCAACTTTCAGAAATTCCATTTATTCTCAGAAACATTAAATTAGTCTATTAATTAACAATAACTGATCCGAATCATTACATAATTAGTTGACTTCTATAATATGTGTATTGATCGGATATCAAAACATGTTTAGCCCAGTGGCAAGGTAACATCCTTGGGGTCAGTGGATGGTATCCCTGACTACCAGGGTTCGAACCCCGTGGCAAGCATGTGGCAATATCCGATCATGGGACCGTGTTCCCTTAATTGGGCCGGCCCATGGTCACCGGGGATTAATCAGGTGACACCCTTAAGTGGGAGCCCGAATACCCCGGGAACGTGTGTGTTGATGTTGTTCAAAAAAAAAATTGACTTGTATGGTACAAATATTTTTAAACATCCCCCACCACCATTATGGTCGCCACCATTTTGTTTCCTCCTCCACCCAATAATGCCTATTGTTTTCCTTATATGATGTTTTAAGTTTTGAAACCATAAAAAATTCAAATTACTTTATTGGGTTCTACATTTTTATGTTTTCAATGCTAAACACATAGACATTAAGTTACTTTGGTTTATTCTGGCTTAGGGTCTATTTATTAGTAGCTTAAAAAGCTTAATGAGACTTATAGCTTATTCAGTCTATACATGACTTTTGGTAGTAGTTTAATGAAATAAAAAAAATGATTTTTTCATTAGGTTTCTAGAAGAAGCTTTATGTGGGAAGCCAAGTATTTCCAAACATGCCCCTCTCAATTAAAAAACATGTTCCTTCCATTTATGAAAAATCCTCCCAAATAAAAATATTTTCAATCTATACAGACAGATGAATCCACACAAACAACTTTATCTATACAGGACTTAAGGGATGTTTACTAAATTTTCCGTTAAGTCATGTCCGGATAAATTTGTCTGTCTGGATAAAAATGTGGTGTTGTTTACTTTTTTAACTGAATCAGCGGTTTGAATGATAAAAATGACCGATCTACCCCTCAAACAAAAATGTGATGTTGTTTACTGTTGTTTATCTTCTTTGAACATTTTTTAACATTTGGTAAACATGTTCGAAAATCCATGGAAATGAATTCAAAATGAAAAGGGAAATAGTATGATTAGGAAAAGGGTACTTTGGGAAGAATTTCATAAACCCAAAATGAAAAAGGAAAAGAAATACCCATTTTGAAGCCCTAGATTCTCATCTCAGATACATACCACACCTAAAAGAATAAAAATCAAGACCTCCATTGATATCATCAACACCAACCTTAAATCGATCCGATCCCACAAAAGAAAGAAACATAGAATTGTTGAAAAAACCCCTTATTCAAACCCTAAATTGACAAAAGACGCAATATCCACACAAAAAAAGTACACAGATTGTTGATCTGCAGATCTGGAACCAAATCGAAAACCAAATCGAGCATTTCTTCAGAAACGAAACCAAATGGAAAACGGAAATCTGGAACCAAATCAAAAACGGAATCGAGAAGCGCTGTGGATGACGACCAGCGGCTGACGACGACAAGAGGGATTGCAAGCGGACGACACCATAAGCACATTCTTGTAATCAGACAAGAATCAACTAGGGTTTGAAGAGAGAATGAGGAAGGAGCGTGCTTGAGAAAAAAGGGGATTTTTTTTTCTTTTTCTTAAAGGAGCGCTCCCTAGAGGGGTATATTTGTCCAAAGATTGGCTTAATGAGGACAACAACTACTTTCCCTACTAAGCGAATAAGTCGTATTCGTCTGTGCGAATATGCCATTAAGCCACAAGTAAACACCACAAACATCTGCGCGAATAAGCCACTTTTGTCATTAAGATAATTAAGCCACAAGTAAACACCCCCTTAATGGAAAACCAAATAAAGAACTCTTTAGATTAATCAGGGGCGGAACACCTTGAGGGCTATCAGGGGCACAGTCCTAGGCTTTTTATGTTCCAATTAGCAGCCAAATTTTTTGAAGCATAAAAAAATAAAAAAAATATTTGGGACCCTCACTCTTCAAAGTCCAGTCTACTCTTCAGGTTAGGGTTTTACATTGGCAACAAGAAATAAGAAAGGGTGATGTTAGAAAGTTTTGGTTTTGTGTGAATCTCATCCTCGCATCACAACAATTGGCTCTGTACCTTCTTTCGTATCTCAACCACGCGTTTCCTTCTTCTTCTTTTTCAATTTAAGTCAAGCCCAAACTCAAACCTGATGAAACGATAGCACTTGGTCGGTACTCGGTAGCAACTAGCAAGCAGCGCGTCTCACTCTGACTCTCGTGATGAAGTCAGTGGCGACTGGCAACTGAAATCGGTGGTGAAAGTGAAATCCAAGGGTTAAACGGTGAAATCAGTGGCAAGCAGATTAGCAGAAGCAGCAAACGAGACTCAGATCAACAGCAAACGAGACTCAGCAAACCGTGGAATCTAGGGGTTAAACCTTAGCGTCTGCCTCTCTCAGTCTCTCGGTGAGTGGGACATGGGACTTGGTCACAGGTGTTTTTCAATGGAAGAGAAAGAGCAACAACTAAATCAGGGGCAAAATCCTCCAAAATATCGTAGGAAGAGCAACCCCTAAATCACAGGTTCTTTTTCATTTTATTCAATTTTTAAAATGTCATTGCTTGATTTTGTTTAAAATTATTTGATTAGGTTTAACCGTTTAATTGCTTAAATTTGTTTGAAATTGTTTCTTTGATTGGGTTTTAATTTGTTTGATTGGGTATTTGGGTTACCATTGAATCTAGGTTGTTTAATAGACATAGAAGATTAGAAGTAGATGGTATTTAAACTTTCAAGTAGAGTTTAGGTTGCAAAAGAAATCCACTTTTATAGAAGCGGTCAAGTGGAGTTTATGTTTTTTGATAGAATTGCATTTAATTCATCAACCGATGTGTTTTTAGCCTAATTCCACCGTTTCTATGGATTTTTATAGCTTTTTGCTAGATTTTGAGATATTTTTAAGTTTTTTTATAGATTTCAAAGGACTTTTTTTGGTTTTTTGGGTTGATTTCAAGAGTTCATTTTTTTTTTTGGTTTTTTGGTTGATTACAAGGTACGATTGCACCTTCTTCAACTTTTGAATATCATACGGTGGAACCTTTTAAAACGATACGGTTGCACCTTCTTCAACTTTTGAATATCATACGGTGGTACCTTTTAAAACGATACGGTTGCACCTTCTTCAACTTTTGAATATCATACGGTGGTACCTTTTAAAACGATACGGTTGTACCTTTCATAAACATAAAACTTTTAACCTTTCGGCGGAGAGATAATACGGTGGCACGTGCCACCGGTTGCCCTTCTTTAGGTCTATCCCTCAGTCCGGCCCCTACGGTTGAAAAACTTGTGTTCCTCCCCTGAGATTAATGCAAATAATATAACTTGACACTAATTACATAATCAAGGTATATCATTTGATGTTTTTATTGTTAATCGTTATAAAAAGTGGAATGTCGTGTTTATGGAAAATGGATACCTCCATAAAAGATTATCAGTTCATTTTTTTTGTGATTTTTTCATGGTTTCGATCAACTTACGTACCATTATGGAAGAATATATAAAAAATTTCTAATAGATTGGTGGTTTTCATAAACAATCCATTTCTATATCGTTGATTATTTTAGACAGCCTTATAAAACAAAATAGAAAATAAAGAATATTTTATAGAATAAAAACAAAGTTGTCAATATAATATAATCAATTACTAAATAAAAACATACTACAATTTACAAACCAAACTTATCAAGACAGTAGTATTATATTTTCAGAAAACCAAAACCATCATTAGCAATGTTTTGTATCATTCATGATATATTGTCCCTTTAATTCATAATTAATGATCAAGTACTTTTAAAAGGAAAACAAAATTCTTAATAAAGAAACCAATTATTAGTTTGTCATGATTGCGATGTAAATTATAATAATATTTGTCTCTCATATAACTTATGTCAACTTGTAACGAACTGATTGTGTCAATTTTCTTTGTAATAGAATATATAAAGATAAACAAGGAAAATGAACATTTTATCATAGTTGTGTTTATTTATATTCTATACATCATTTTAAACTTTTGTTATTTCCTTTTCAAAAGTTAGCTACGCATCAAATTATACAATTGCGGAAATACTTGTAAGAAATTGTATTACCGGCGTGATTCAGTTGCCCACGACGTTAAGTCGGTACAAATTTTCGGATATGAAATCGATTATTAACTTTTAGGTTTTTGGTCATTAATTACTTAATATGAACTACATTTTTCACCTTAACTCTTATTCTCCCAACTATCGTTCCTTATACGAACTTACTGAATATCTGAATGCAAATATGATGTCGTTTTTTTAATTTTAGAAGTAAGAGGAAAAAAAAGTCATGCATGCATCCATTCCATTAGCAAAATTATTTAACTATAACGCATGTTGTTAATATTCTAGGACAATTATAATATTGTTTGTTTTGTTTATAAATGAGGTTTCTATTTCATCATAAGGCAATCTTAGGGGCCGTTTACAAAATACTTACCCGGTAAGCACTTACCGGGGCATTTACCTTATCCGATTAATATGACAAGAGCAAACAATCTTACCCGGTAAGAGCGATGATAAGAATAGAGAGTCTTACCCGGTAAGTAAGAGTGACAACTCTTACCCAGGTAAGAGCTTACCGGGTAAATTGTTGTATATTGATACCATTGTGAGGATCACAATCTTACCCGGTAAAGTAAGTTAGTGTGTCGAGTTTATCGGTAAGTGCTTACCAGGTAAGCATTTGGGTAAACGTCCCCTTAATTTCCTTTTTCAATCAATATGAGATCTTATATGAAAAAATAAATAAATGTCGGTAAAAAAGAATTAATTTTTCGAAATAGGGTTCAAGACAATGTGTTCTCATAGACAATACAAATAAAATGGTACTACCATACAAATGTTTGGTCGGCAAATTTTATAATCCATTAACGCCACCGTATATTATTATTATTATTATTATTATTATTATTAACTCTTATTATTATTATTATAAATTACATTTTTCGTCCTTATGGTTTATTGAAAATTTCAAGTTTAGTCCTTATAATTTTGAAATTATGATTGTCATCCTTATGGTTTATACTTCATTATTATTTTCGTTCTTATGGTTTAAACTTGATTGTTTTTTTCATCCCTATGGTTTACAATTCATTTCGATTTTAGTCCCTCATACTTAAAAGTAGTAATTAGCCTCAGGGACGAAAATCAAACGAGTTGCAAACCATAGGGACGAAAACCAAAATTTTGAAATAACAAGGATGGAATATGCAATTTTTAACAAAACACAGGGACAAAAAACGTAATTTACTCTTATTATTTATTTATGAGTAAATTACAAATTTCGTCCCTGTGGTTATTGAAAATTTTGGATTAGATCCCTCAAACAAAATAATTACATATATAGCCGCCATGGTTTCACTTTTGTTATGGATCAGGTCCTTCAACCTAATTCTACTAACAACTACTCCATTAAGTCTGGGTATTATTGTCATTTTATCTTTTTTTTCTTTAAAAACACAAAAAATAATGTTATATATATATATATATATATATATATATATATATATATATATATCGGGTCGGATTTCGTGTATATCCAATTTTTTAATTCTAGAACTCATGTCTTACGTGATTGTGCAGCAAAAAGAAAAAAAAACTGAACCTTGAAACATGTAAATTCTACAGTTTTTTTTAAATTAACAAAATTTGAAAACAAAAGTCTAATATATCTTACTATTATATTTATAAAATAATACAGATTCAAAGTCTCGAACAAAACTTTTCGTGCAACATCCACCATGATTGAAAGCGTTGAAGCCTTGAACATTAAAGATTAAAGTAGACGAGAGGATTGAGAAAACTGACGATGAGACTTGAGAGACCGAGAGGCAAGAGAAGTAGATACGATTAGGTTTTAGAAAATGTATTAAAAAATAGTATTTTATATCTAGTTATTAGTTTTCGGGTTTCGGGTCGGGTCGGGTGACGTATATTAAGACCCTACCCGAACCGATATATCCGACCTAAAATTCGGACTTCGAACTTCAGGTATGATCGGGTGGTTCAGGGTTTTTCGGGTCGGTTTTTCAGGGTTTTTGGGTGCGGTCGGGTTTTGCACACCACTAATCTTCTGCAAACCCTCCATTAATTATCCATAGCTTTTGTTTTTAAGGTCTACTTTCCTCAAATTTGGAGATCCACGCAGGCTCACTTTCACATACATCCCTGATCCCATTTCCGACGACTCCATCTTCTTCCCACCATCACTATGTTTTCTCGATAAGATCTCACTGGCGGCCACCACCTCATAACTTGTTCCCACTGGTCTCCAGTTCTCGACAATCCTAGTCTTAGCTTGGTTTAAATGTGAATCCAAGTAGGTCAAAGCGGTGACTTAAAGGTTGCCACAGACAAAGTTTCAGGAGCTATTCATGATATGGACAATCAAACATAGAAAAAAAGTTAACCGGTAGCAATTAGATCGACATCGTTTTATCCTTAAAACTAACCTGTTGATGTACTTTATCAAATCTTGAACTTGTTTGTAGGTTCGATGGACCTCATTGAGTTCAAAGGTAGTCGATCGAGTAGTAGACGAGGTGTTTTTTGAAACCATAGGTTAAACGAAGAAAGCATAGAAATGGAGGTTTGATCTAGATTTAAGCTTGTTTCCATTTGAAAGAACAAATAATGCACAAAGATGGCGTGATAATAAGCTGCTCAAACGAATGTTTCCACCTGTCATATACCGAGGGCCGTTGAAGGCGACGAAGGTGGTTATGGGAGAACGATGGAGACCGAGATCCCAGAGGAAGGTGTGGGTTACTGCCTGATAACCCTCATTCCTTGAGTGTTATTTATCACTCTTTTCCGTGTCTTATTTCCTGTTTATACCCATGATAGGCGGGTTTACACCCCCCCTAATCTAACCGCAAGTATACGGGTCGAATCAAGTAATATGTACTTGGAAGTACGAGTATCGAACCAAGGGAACTAGGAACTGAGTATCACAATGACTATAATCACTATTTACTGGACGATCCAATTGATGAATTGTTGATGATTAACTAATAACTAAATTAATAAAAATAAACTCTAGAGTAAAAGCAAGAACAAAGTTGGAAACTTTTTCGGGAAGAAAGCAGTTGAGGGTTGGAATTCCAATGGTTTTCACAAAGAACACTCCACTTATGATTTTTATCAGACTAATCCAATTAAATGAATACACAATCACCAAAATAACTGTTATTCTCTCTCGAGCAACAATAGAGTTATCTCTAAAAAAGATAAGTTTCATATCTCGATCTCAACCTATGAGTTTAGAAATTCATTACGAACAAGATTGTAAAATAGGTACTAAGGTTTACTTGGTATATCTCTATCCAAATTCTCACCTTAGGCATACAAATCCAATTCAAGTTATAAGCTAGTTCTCTCGAATCTAATCCATAACAAATAAATCAATTTGTAAGTTGATCAGGCTCACAAAAGCATTAAGACCAAATTCATATGCTTCATTAATTAGAAAAACTGATAAAAGTCACAAGATTTCGCATTCATATGCTTAAAAACCAAAGTTCATCCAACCCCCAACATCTAAAGATTAGTTCATGTTGGGGGTGTTAAAACTCAAAGCAATAGGAAGAAAAATCAAACTAAACATGGTCTCTTGAACAAAAGATCTAAATATGAACAAACTCTCCTTTTGTTGAATCGTAATACCCACGAACAATGCTTTGATCTTCGTTAATCTTGTGTTCCCGGATGATTTCCCCACATTAATTTGATGTTTTCTCCTTGTAAAAATCGCCCCAAAGTCGCTCTCGCTTCTCCCCCGTCGCCAATTTTGAGAATAGATTGAAAAGTGATTGAAAACCCTAGGAGATAAGGCTTAAAAACGATTTCAGCATGTCATTGCTACTTTCACCGATAGTTAACTAGCGGTGAAAGTAGCATTGGGCTCTGTTTCATAAAAATTGCACTGGTGCTAGTTGTACCGAGACTTAAGTCTCAGTCAAAGTCTCGGCAGACACTTTTCTCTAAAACCAGATTTTGATGCTAGTTACACCGAGACTTAACTATCGGCAAAAGTCTCGGTGAACAATTTTTCTCCAAAATCAGGCTTTGATGCTAGTTACACCGAGACTTAACTATCGATCAAAGTCTCGGTGAAGACTTTTTCTCCAAAATTTCACTTTGATGCATTTTCCGAGCCTTGACCCAAGATTTGACCTGCACGAGCTTTGCTTTGCCATTAAACTCATCGGGTGTGCCATTCTCGTCTATAATTAGCTTCTTTTGGACCCATTTTCTTAATTTACTCCCGAAAGATATATACCTGAAAAACTCGCGAATAAATGTGAAAAGACGCTTCGTTTGATTGGAGAAACAAGCATAATTACTCGAAAAGTGGCTCTAAAATAACGCCGAAAATGGCGTTATCAACCCACTTTTGTTCCTTTCTATCTTCTTTTGGTCTATAATTAAAGCAAATTATGATAATGGCATCAAAAGTAATTTTTGTGCAGAATTTTGGAAAACTGTCGGGGAGGGCAGTGAGTGCCCGCGGTGGACACCCGAAGATCCAGTGGTCACTTGCTTCACAAGGGGTTTTCTCTCTCTTACTTCCTATATAAAGGAGGCCTTGGGTTCTTCATTTCAACACCATTCATCCATATTCTAATCCACAACATCCAACACCAAGAAAGTCACCAACAATGCTCTAGTTTTAGTTCATCTTCAAGTTACTTGTTAAAGTGAAGATGGTAATTTTAATTTCAAGTCCTTTACTTTCTAGCACTTTACATTTCTAGTACTTTACTTTTCCTTGTAATTTATTTCAAGTACTTAATTTCCATTTCCGTAATTTAAGTTTATGCAAGTAGTTCTTAATTATTTCTTGTCTTTTATTCTTATGTCTCTTACTTTAATTATGAGTTAAGTACCTCTTGGGTGTGGGTGTGAGCTAACTTGGGACTAGTAGTCAACACTTGGGTGTGACCATTATTACTAACTCTTAAGTTTGGTCACTTGAGTCGGGACATAACTCAATGCGGATAAGCCGATCACTTTGAAGTGTTAATATTAGATCTTAGACCTCGAGAGGGGCGGATCCGAAATACGGCTTAAGTGATGCAACAAGGATTTGAGAAAGTCTTTAATAACCACGTAGAGATGCGGGTTTTGTATGATTTACTAAGGTTCGGGATGCCGGTCGAGTAATCACAAAGAGATTTGGGTATAAATCTCCATACCGGTGGAACTTGACGTTTAGAGTCAAACTTAGATAAATCGGCAAGATTAAGAGCTGGTAACGATGGACACTTTGCGAGCATCTTGTAGGACCGGTCTTTGAAAATCCACTTTCGAGAGATCGGGCTTTTTATAGATTTTCTGTACTACAAAGCGTCCGACCATTTTGTTACTACGTTTGTCTCAAGGAACATTTACACCCATACCCATTCTTTAATTATAAAAAGTTCATTTCACATTTTCTTAGAATTAATTCAACAACCAAACAAATATTTTCCCCAACTCGAAACTTGTGCAAGAAGTTCATGAAAGTCAATATTTCTCAGTAAGTCCAGTCTCTGTGGGTACGATACTCGATACTTGTACCATTTTATTACTTGTAGCGATCCAGTGTTGATATATACTTGTGTCCACGCTGGAAAACTAGTGTCCACGTTTTGAGTGCACGTTATTTAGCTACCACTGCCTTACTAAAATATATGCTTATATATATTACACATTATTTTTTTTATGTTTTTATATAAAAAGATAAAATGACAATATTACCCCTGACTTAATGGAGCAATTGTTAGTAGAGTTAGGTTGAGGAACTCAATCCATAACTAAAGTGAAACCATGGTGAGCATACATGTAATTATTTTGTTTGAGTAACCTAATCCAAAAATTTCAATTACCACAAAGATGAAATTTGTAATTTACTCTTTATTTATTTAAATTGATAATTCCCTACTACTTTCTACAAAGTACAATATATAAATCCATAAAAATTAAACTATTAGTTAACTATATAGATATTTACTGAATAAGATATTAAAAAAACTTAAGATACTATCCTTACATAAAAAGTAAAATAGAATTAAAGATTGATACAAATAATTTTTTAATACAAGTTCACATAAAAAATTGTAGGAAAATTGATTTTTGAAAAAAGAAAGAATTAAAAACTATAAGGTTTTTTTTTTTAAATACCTCTTAATGGCTCTTAAGTCTGAATCATTCAGACTTTTTGACACATCACCTCTTATTAATTATAACTAAAATAAGATTTCAGACTTTAGACCTCTTAAAAAGCAAACGGCACCTAAGAGTTGCAAAATGTTTTAATTGTGAAAAGGATTTTATCTCGTGGAAATGTTAAATTGTTGGTTTGCACAAGATTTTCAATGAACTTCTCGTATCTCTCTGCAAAATCATATTTTTTAGTTGTGTCGTTTTTTTTTTCTCTCTTTATAATTTAAATGATTTTTTAACCTCTGGACCTTTTTCTGTCCCATTAGACCGGTTTTAGTCACTGCACCTTGCAATGACCAAACTTTATTGTGTAACTCGTGTTTAGTTTTTTCGTAAATAAAAGTTTGTTGTCTTTTAAAGAAAAAATTGTATAAAACTAATTTCATATAAATATATGGTATTTAAAAAATATAAAATATAGATGAAAATGGTTATCATAACATCCTAGGATACAAGATATTAATTATTCGCTTTGTCCACACCTGGACTTACGATTTTAGAATGCGTCTGATAGAGGAGGTATCCTATCCCTTATAAGTTAACCTAGTTGCCCTCTCAACCGATGTGGGATTTTACATCTATAGTTGAAGTGGTCACAATACTAGCGACTATTATCACTCTTCGTGCAATCGTAGTTTTTTTTTTTTTTTTTTTTTGTGGGGCGGGGGGGGGGGGGGGGGGGGGGTTCAGGGGGGTCGAGGAGGTTTTTTTTTGCCAAAGTTGCAAACAACTATATTACAACAAATATAAGCAAAAATTACAAAAAAGTCTCGCAATTATACAAAACTAGGTAACAATAGTGTGTTTGCATGGTGAATATAAATATTTTATGAGAATAATTAATCGGATATATTATGACAAAACAATTGTCATTATACATCTCATTCTTATAATCAATAGTCTCACAATATTTTCTTTTATCATTTTGAGTCAATTACAAAGTTTGATGATATATAACTTATTAATGAATTATTATATATTAAAATTAAAGAAAAACCGAGAATAATGATGTAGTTTCATATTAAGCGTAATACCAATTCTTATTAACTTCAATATTTTCTAATGAATTTATCGTCAAAATACTTGTTTATATCTCAATAAAAAATTTAAACCATTTTTTTGATCGAGTTTAATTCCTAATCCTTTCTTCAGCTGCTAGTTGTTACTCCTTTTAATTTCCTTCTTTTATCCATTTTCAATTTTAGTTATATATATAATATAATATCGAGTTTAATTCCCTGATCATCATGATAGTAATGAATCGATTCATTATCTATATATACATAGATTTAAATACATATATAGATTTTATAAATTTCACAAAATATATTTAATTTATTTTTTTTATTTACGTATTTATTAATTGCTGACATATTTAAATTTGTTGTTTTGTGTTGTGGTCGGTTTGAGGTGCCAAGAAGTGTTCTTGGGTGAAAGGAGTTTGAGTGCGTGTTGTGTGGAAAACTATGGTGAAGACACCTGTGAACGAACTAACTCGTAAATTTAGTAAAGAAGTTAGTACTTGTTAAAGCATTTATAACGAAGGTTTTTATTATGTTTTTCTTGAAATTTTTATAAGAATTTTTATTATGGTACAAATGTTTTTGTCTAATCACAGTACGTTTTTATTAGAACCTAGGTGTTTAAATAAAAATCCGAGTTAATATATATATATATATATATAGATATAGATATAAGATTAGATTCATTTGAGAAACGTTAAAAATATGAGAAATAAAGAAATGATCTTAGCCATTTATCTGGTCAATATTTGCGGCTTTGAAACACCAGATAATTTCTTGTGTGGTCTGTAGAAGATAGAGAGATAGTTTCGTAAAATACGCGAGACGGGTTCATATATGAACCTGTATGATTCATATATGAATTATATGTTCATATATGAACCAGTGTAATTCGTATATGAACTCTTTTAACTTATTCATATATGAACGTTTGTGATTCGTATATGACTATACATTCATATATGAATCAGTTAATTAGTTCATATGTGAATCACAAAAGTTCATATATGAATCTGTTAATTAGTTTAACTGATTAACATATAATCTACATTTAATTAGTTCATATGTGAATCAGTTAATTAGTTTATATATGAATCAGTTAAAAGAGTTCATATGTGAATTACACTTGTTCACATATGAACATATATTTCATATGTGAATCATACAAGTTCATATATGAACTTGTCTCGTATATTTGTAAAACTTACGAAACTATCCTTCTATTTTTTGAATAGTCGTAACTTTTGACCAGTCAAAGCTGTAAATGTTGACCAGTCAAATCCGATTTTGACCGAATGAAATGTTAGGATTATTTCTCTAATTTTCATATATTTAACATTTCTCAAATTAACCTCTCCCTATATATATATATATATTTCTTTTTCTGCTATTATTTTTATTATTCAACTTTTTTTAATAAATCTATAAAACATATAAATTAAAATTGATAAAAAGAGACAAAATAATTTTTTTAATTTAGTTTTATTTTTTGTTTTTTCAAAAATAATTATACCTTAACAAACATTTTACTTAGAGTATGTTTTTATGAAAAACATATCTCATATATAGTTTAGAGATGGATTAATAAATGTTTTTATATCATTTGATTATAAAAAACGAAGTTATTTATTTATAAAATTATCATTGGTCTGTTTGTTAGTTTTTGTTTTTTTGCATATAAAGTCCTGTGTTTGAGTCTTTTATGACGATTTTTTTCAAAAATATAATAAACATGAAATTAATAGTTAAAAACTAAGGAAATAATATAAATGAGATTCAAATGACATCCAAAAGGGGAGAAAAAAATAATACAACGTACAAACCAATTCAAACAAGAGAAACTTGTGTTATTATTGTAGTTTTAATAAATATACAGTTGTACGGAACAAAATAATACGGTAATCCTTTTATGATCTTAAAACTTTTTACACCACGATGAAAGAATGAAACGATAGCCATGCCATAATATATACCATAGTGGATTCATTCATCCCGATATTTTTTGGGCAATTATAAATAAAACTTTCTATAAATGTCCATTTGAACTTTTTTATAATAAAATCAGCAGACATAAATTAAATGGATGCAAGATGAAAGATAATGTGAGAAAAATAGTTAAGTTGAAAAGTGTAAGAAGAAATTTGAACTTTGGATCACATTAAGGAGCCGTTTATCGAATGCTTACCCGGGTAAGTGGTTACCGATAAACTTCAACACTAGTACTTACTTACCAGGTAAGATTTTAGTCTATAAAAACGGTATCGTATGCAACAATTTATCAGGTAAGCACTAACCGTGGTAAAAGATGACGACCCTCACTTACTGGGTAAGACTCTCGGTCTTACATTCGCTCTTACCGAGTAAGATTCTTGATCATTGCCATATGCATCCGGTACCTAAGGTAAGGTGACTTGGTAAGTGCTTACTCGGATAAGTGTTTGATAAACGACCCTAAATCTTAAAACAACCTATAAATTATTCTCTAGAAACGAATTAATCCATACATCTCATTAATATTAATCTTCAATTAGGATTGAATCAAAAGATAAAAATCTTTTCTTACCTTTATTATTATAACTTTGGGAGTGAATTGTGGATTTGGTTCTCGTGGTTTAGTGATTTCTTTGACCATAGTCCTCATTCTATGTTTATTGTGGATTTAGTCCTTGTGGTATTCAATTTATTTTGGTCATGGTTCTTCTGACTAACACTTCCATTAACTTTGTTAAATCAAAGGACCATTTTAGTCATTTTGCCTATTTTTTGTCCTTTTTTGATAAGAAAAATATAAACAATATTTTTATACACACAAACACACATGCATACACACATGTATATATATATATATATATAACAATATTAAAATAAATAAAATAAGACATTATTGTATGATTTAATTGTTTAATTTTTTTAAAATTAGTTATATTAAATACGATTTAATTTTATTATTTCATTGTAATTGTGAAAAAAGATATAGTTTTATTGTTTTAATGTAATTAAAATTTCAATTTAAACAAATCAGATCATAAAACTATATCTTATTTATTTAGATCGAATAAAATAAAATATGGTTTTATGATTTGATTTATTGAATTAAAATTTTAATTAAGTTAGAGACGATTTAATTATATTGTTCTTTTACTATCATTGCAACAAACAAACTTATTGTTGATATTTTAACACCAAAAATCATTGAAAACCGTTTATAAATAAACTATAATTTTATCATCTTAAAATTAGAAGCTCCAATTTTCATATTGTTTTTCAGTCAAAAACTCAAAATCAATTTTCATATTGTTTTTAGTATGATAAAATTAAAGTTCATTTCTCAACGGGTTTTAATGATTTTTTTTGTGTTAAAATATCAACAATAAGCTTGTTTGTTGCAATGATAATAAAAGAACAATATAATTAAATCGTCTTTAACTTAATTAAAATTTTAATTCAATAAATCAAATCATAAAACCATATTTTATTTTATTCACTCTAAATAAAATAAGATATAGTTTTATAATCTGATTTGTTTAAATTGAAATTTTAATTACATTAAAACAATAAAACTATATATATATTTTTCCACAATTACAATAAAATAATAAAATTAAATCGTATTTAATATAATTAATTTAAAAAAAAATTAAACAATTAAATCATACAATAATGTCTTATCTTATTTATTTTAATATCGTTATATATATATACATGTGTGTGCATGTGTGTATAAAAATATTGTTTATATTTTTCTTATCAAAAAAGGACAAAAAATAGGCAAAATGACTAAAATGGTCATTGATTTAACAAAGTTAATGAAAGTGTTAGACAGAAGAACCATGACCAAAATAAATTGAATACCACAAGAATTAAATCCACAATAAACATAGAATGAGGACCATGATCAAAGAAATCACTAAACCACATGGACCAAATCTACAATTCACTCTAACTTTGGTTTCATAGCAAAACTCAACCCATAAATGTAAATAGCAACACAAGTGACACGTGAGAGCTTAGATAAGCATGAGTTCACGGAGTGTCATATCACATTGCAACTCCGCTCCTAGTGACGTATCTTTCATTTTCACCCTCCTACTTATTACTTATTATGGATATGATCCATCTACTTTAAATATTAAACTTTTACCCACTCATCTTTACCATTCCCATTTTTGTCATATCGATTACGATTAATATTAGGATAATATATATGATTGAGATTCAGAAAATACGGCAAAAAACCAATAAACCATAATAGCACCAAATGAAAGGCAAACAGATTTGAATTTGATGTCATTTATATAGATAGGAGCACTTTTCATGATTTCTTTAGATTAAGGACCCATTTGATTTGGTTGATAGAATATGAAGGGATTTGGTATTGAATTCAATCACAATCTTGTGTTTGATTTGAAAGAAATTTCGATTTAAAATATCAAAATTTCAATAAAATTCGAAAACCTTGGATTCAGACATCTTTTGAAGATGACTGTCATTTAAAATTCAAATCCCATTGTTTCTATCATCATCATCTCTATTTTGCCTCTTTCATCGAATATGTCATAATCTTGAGATTTGAAATCTGTCATCAAATCATTTACTAAAACAATTCCTTTAAATCAAACGGCCCTAAAAGATATAATAAAAATATGATACTATAAGAAAAACAAAGAGGAAACGTTTAACTATTAACTAGAAGTTAAAGGTAGTCAAGTTTCATTTTATTGTATAAAAATTCCACCAACGTTCCCTCCTCTATGACTCATGCCTTCTAAATTCGTTCCACGTGTCCATTCATAACAAGTCTCGATGACTCTCCCAAATCCCTCCACCTTCATATAGTCTCCTCTCTCCCATCTCAATCTCCCCTCGTCTTACACAAATTATCATCTAATTTGGGATTTTGATTTGCATACCTAGGAGGATTCATTCCATCTAATTTGGGAATTCTATTTGTTATCTCTAGGGTTCATCAATCCAATCATCTTCAAAGATTGGTTCTTTGATTAATTAAATTATTGAAAGGTTTTCTTTGAAGAAAACAGTCGTTTTGGGATTTGGATTTTTCATTTTATTCAAGATTTTTAATGATGGTTTGAATTTGTTTTTGTTTTTTTTCTTTCTATCGGACCAACAATTTGGGTTTTCTTTGAAGAATAATTTTATTCAGGTCGGTATAGATTACAGATGTCCATGGCGGGGTCTTCGCCATCATCATACTGGTGCTACAGATGCAGCCGATTCATCAACGTTCCAACTCTCCGGCAAGATTCATCTTTATTTTGCCCTGATTGCAACGGTGGATTCATAGAGGAGATCGAGAGCCCCTCCGGTTTACCGGAAACCGCACTCTCGGAGTATCACCGGAGACGTTTTCCGGCTGCGGCCATGTACATGGTTGGAGACGAGCAACAAACCTCACGACCGACTTCTCTCCCGCCGGTGCTCCGGCCTGCTAGAAGGAACACCGGTGATCGATCGCCGTTCAACCCTGTCATCGTCCTCCGAGGACATAACCGGAACACACCGGAAGCAACCGCGACGGTTGAATCCGGCACCGGTGGTGGTGGGTTCGAGTTGTATTACGACGACGGAGCTGGGACTGGTTTGAGGCCATTGCCGGTGAGTATGTCGGAGTTTTTGTTGGGTTCTGGATTTGATCGGTTATTGGATCAATTGACTCAAATCGAAGCAAACGGGTTAGGGAGAATGAACCAGAATCCACCGGCGTCAAAGGCCGCCATTGAAGCACTTCCGATGATTGAAATTCAAGAAATTCACATCTCCACAGAATCCCACTGTGCTGTTTGCAAAGACCCATTCGAATTAGGAACAGAAGCCAAAGAAATGCCGTGCAAACATATATACCATTCGGATTGCATCCTTCCATGGCTCACTTTACGTAATTCATGCCCGGTGTGCCGACACGAACTGCCGCCGGATAATCAAGAATCAAGATCAAACAGAGGTGGTAGTAATAATAATGATGATGAAGAAGAAGCGGTGGGTTTAACGATATGGAGGCTGCCCGGCGGCGGTTTTGCGGTGGGTAGGAGAGGAGATGAGAGAGAGATTCCGGTTGTTTTTACAGAAATGGATGGTGGATTCAACGTTAATGGCGGCCGGTGGAGGGGGTTATCGGGTTCGAGAGGGAATGGTGATCGAGAGAGTGGCGGATTGTGGCGGGTTTTTCGTGGGATGTTTTCTTGTTTCGGTGGTGGTGGTTTGTCGTCTAGTTCGAGTTCAAGTTCCGATGATGGAGTAAGTCATAGGAGTAGATATATTCCGACGATCTTCAGCAGCTCGTCACGGCGGCGTAGGGCGTGGATCGTTTGATGTTAAACAATCGGCGTCAAATGATGTGGTAGTGAATCGAGTTGAATCTTTGTTGGATGTTAAAGACGAAGAATGAATTTCATAATTGTCAATACTTTTTATTTCTTTTTTTTTTTTGCTAGTTTCTTATAATTTTATTTAAAAAATTTAGATGTTCTGGTATTATACGGTGATATTTTGGTATACAAAAAGTATTTGTATGTGAATGGGACTTGATTGGACAAAATTATACGAACAAGCATGAGGTGAACGACTTAGGGTGGTTTGTTTATTCCATTAAAAGATAACCTTTGAATCGTTAAGAGGTAAATCTTGTTTTGTTTAACAAAAGAAAGTGTTGCTTCTTAATGGTTCTAAAATCCTCTTAATGATTTTGTATCCTGGCTCTTCCTTAACCATTAAGAGCACTGATTTCATTATGAACAATTACTAAACAACCATATTACATTTTACACTATATCATAAAAACCTTTTAATCATTCGGATCACTTAATCATTCAGCAACTGTCAAACAACCCCTTAATTAATTCCGTGATGTTTTATGGAGTTAAGAGCATAACAACAATTTCTCAAAATTTCTTTAAAATGAAGAATTAAAAGTCAAAATCTCTAAAAAAAATTACAACCATCTCTAACAACTTCTTTATTTTAGAGATAAATCATTGATATATAATTAAAATGTTCTATATATTTAATAAAATATTATTTTCTTTCACCTAAACAATTTATTTTAGAGTTTCTCATTGGTGAATTGTAATAAAAAATAATCTCTCTTAGTAATCATTTTTGGGATATCTCCAAATTTGGAGAAAAATGTATTATTTCTTCTACTTTCTCCATTTTAGAGAAAGTTTTGGGGAAGCTGTTGAAACTCATTTTACATCCAAAATCTCCATTTCTTCATCTTCTCCAAAATAGAGAAGCTGTTGGAGATGTGGATAGGATTTAATTTACATGGACAGTTTACACTGTAGAAGGTTTTATGCATTTAATTTTCATAAGGTTAGTTTAATAATTACGAATCATATTATATTTTCTTAATATTTTTTGTTTCACTTATTATGATATGACATAAAAAAATGTATTTTTGTGGGGAAATTGACTTAAATAGTTACAGTAGACAAATAAATTAGTTTTCTAGTCATTTCTCTTATGTTTTTACACAAATATCACTACTTAAGTATTTGCGGACTTGGTTAAACGACAAAAGAAAAAAACGGATCAGGCCGTTTTCGACTTAAAGAAAAAAAAAGAATACGGATCTAGATCATCCATTGCGGACACAGGTAAAACTTTATATTTATTAGGAAATTTGCAAAAAAAAAATTACATTTTCTACACAGGTCCGTAATTATGGACCTGGATATCGCGGGCCTAGTGACATGAGTGCAAAACCGGGAGAAAATGGTTAGGATACCAATTTGTTTTTTGTCTACTTTAACTATTTGAGTCAATTTTCCTACTTTTGTGTTGTTAAAATCATGTCTTGTCCTAGCTCTATAAAAATAATTATCATAAAAGAGAACAATTTAAAAAGAAAAAAATTGAAATGTTGAGGATCCATCTCTATAAATATTATGTACTTTTATTACTCTTGATTGGGTTGGGGGTGATAGTAGTTGGGCCTTTTTATTGGGTACCAAGTCACTAGGGCCTGAGTAATCGTTTTCGTTTTGAAGTTTCACCTTTTCTTTTAAACTAGAAATGTAACTGCCTAATACCTTGTAATATATTTTATTTTTAATGTTTTGTTGTTATTAATTTTATAATATGGTTTTGTATTGTTTTAAGAATATAAATGTTTTCAGTTATATATATATATATATATATATAGTGGAAGGATATTTTGCAACTCTTGAAAAGGTTGCAACTCTTGCAACCCACATCTTAACCGTCGGATTCATGATCGACGGTTATTTTATTTTTCTTTTTCTTTTTTTTTAATTAAAAATATTGGGTCCCATATCTGTTGTAACCGTCGATCATGAATCCGACGGTTAAGATGTGGGTTGCAAGGGTTGCAACCTTTTCAAGGGTTGCAAAATATCCTACCCATATATATATATATATATATATATATATATATATATAGGCAGGTTCAAACGAGAAGCTAAACATTTTGCGAGAAGCCGAGAAGTGTTTAATCATATATGATTAAACACGTGTTATATTGGCAATACGTAGACATTTCATATATAATTACACAGCCTGTACGTGTGTTTAATCATATATGATTAAATGTCTACGTATTGCCAATATAACACGTGTTTAATCATATATGATTAAACACTTCTCGGCTTCTCGCAAAATGTTTAGCTTCTCGCATGATCCTTCCTCTCTCTCTCTCTCTCTCTATATATATATATATATATATATATATATATATATATATATATAGTGTTTGGTTCATTTGAGAAATGGTAAATATATGAGAAATAGAGAAGTGATCTTAGCCATTCATATGGTCAAGATTGGATTTAATTGGTCAAAAGTTACGACTTTGACTGGTCAAAAATTGCGGCTTTGACTGGTCAAAAATTACGGCTCTTCCAAAAATATAAGGGTATTTACGTAACTTTAACAAAAACACACGCGTGTTCATATATATGAAGGCATGCAGTCATATATGAATGTATGCGTTCATATATGAATGTTCGTAATTTTAAATAAACACTGACTGCATGCCTTCATATATGAATGCATGCAAAAAAAAAAGAGTGACATTCATATATGAACGCCTGTTTTTTGCATGCCTTCATATATGAATGCATGCGTTCATATATGAATGTTCATAATTTTTACATAAACACTGACTGCATGCCTTCATATATGAATGCATGCGTTCATATATGAATGCATGCAAAAAAAAAGAGTGACATTCATATATGAACGCCTGTTTTTTGCATGCCTTCATATATGAATGCATGCGTTCATATATGAATACGTGCAAAAAAAATAGTGACATTCTACTAACATTCATATATGAACTTCTGTTTTTTGCATGCATTCATATATGAACACACACGGCTAAAAAAAAAGAAAAAAAAAGTGATATTCATATCTGAACGCATGCGTTCATATATGAATGCGTTTGGATAATTTACAAAAATACCCTTCGAATAATAAACAATGTGAGGAACACGGGAGTGGACCATGAGAGCAATTATCCCCTAATTCTCGGTCAAAGCCACCGATCTTGACCGAATTAATGGTTTAAGATCACTTCTCTATTTCTCATATATTTAGTGTTTCTCAAATGAACCTTTCCATATATATATATATATATATATATATATATATATATATAGGGTCGGCTCTGGCCACGTGCAGCCCGTGCCACCGCACAGGGCATCAAAGTCCGAAGGGACATCAAGTTGTTATTTATTACTAGTTTTTGGTTTAATAATTTGTAAGTTGGACAATTGGACTTTAATTATAAAATCAGACCAATGTCTGGTAGTGATGCATACTGAACGTGCATAGTGAATCGGTGAAAAGTGAAAACCCAACATTTCAATAATTCACACTGATTTTTATTTAGCATCTTAACGAACAAACATGAACAAACAAGGTTTCTTAATGAACGAATATGATCACAAAAACTTTCATTCTCTTTTACGTTCGTTTAACATCTTAACGAACGAACATTAATGAACACATTTTATTTACAAATGAACAAGAATACAAAAAATCCATTTGTTTATCGTTCGTTCGTTTGTTCAGTTAAGTTAAACAAACGAACAAGAAAACAAAAACTTTCGTTCTTTTACAATTCGTGTTTGTTTACTTGTTCGGTTAAGTTAAACGAACGAACACGAACAAACCTCCTTCGTGTTAGTTCAATTTGTTTCGCATATTGAAATTTGCAATTCATGCATATGAACACATCACTGTATCATCACAGTTGGATCCCATTGCACAACAATAACAACATATTATGATATTGTCTCATTGGGTACTTGTTATTTGCAATGCACAATAACATAGATTATGAATTTTACAAATTATTATTGTTATTTTGACTTTGTTTAATTGAAGGTTTTACATTACCACATTAGATTTAGACTTTAGACCTGTAACTTTCTAAGTTTTGTTCTTCGCTTACTATGACATTAACTTCAATTTAATTTACTATTTTAGTTAAAACTAATTATAGTGTTCCTTATCTTTTAGTTTTAAGTTCCATATATTGAATTAAAGGTTCTATTGTGCTAATTTCAATTTGGAAAAGTGAAAACTAATAAAGAAGAAAGCACGATCTTAATTCAGGTTTTATCCTTTTATCATTCTATATTTTGTAATTTGGGGTTTTGGTATTTATGTCCCTCGTTTGAATTTTTTTAATTATAATTAATAATAATCAATGTGAGTATGAGTCCACCTAGCTTAACTAGGTTCCAAACTGTTAGTGCACAGATCTATTGGATTCAAGATCATCCAATCTGAAGCTAATGCCAGAAAGTCGACTCTTAATATTAGTCTACTGTCGTTTGTAATAAAATGTCAAAGTTTAGTTTTTAGTATTTTATTATTATTTCTAAATATCTAAGTTATTAGATATTAGTTAGATATTATTTAGATATTAGTTTTTGTTATCAAGTTGATGGTAGTGTGTCAAGGAAGCTAACTTAGAAATCAGATCACATACAACACACACACACTCACGGTGTAAATCAGAAAGAAAAAGCAGAGAGCTTTAAACCGAACAAACATCAATCCTTGTAATCCATTGATTATTAATCAAACAGGTTGGTAATCATATATGTTGTTGTTTTGATAAGAACTTCATATATTGTGGACCGACAATTGGTATCAGAGCCTGAAAACAGATTCAATCAAGTTTTAAAACTCGACTCTGTGTTCTTCATCTCAAAATCTTTTTCGAGTTTTAGTGTGTTTTAGGTGTTGAAATCGATCAGGTTGTGATCGATAAGTGTATTAGATCGTTGGGGTATTGTTTAATTTCAGAATAACACTTAAATCGAGTTCAATTTTGTGATTTTTGTGTTTGAAAGTCGACTTTGAGAACGTCACTGTTCCATCGTATTAAACTTCAAAAAGTGTTTGTTTTTGAGATCAAGTGTTTATAATCTGTTCTAGAAGTGTTAGTGGTTGTTTTTGCCAAAGTTGGGACTGCTAAATCGAAGTCTAGATAGGTTTATTGTGGTTTTAGTCGATATTTTCAAAGCACAGGGACGAACTCGCGAGAAGTGAAAGTTTGCGCCATTTCATAGTATCTTTTGCGCCAGCTTCGTCTCGCGCAAAACATCTTTTGCGCCAGCTTCGTCTCGCGCAAATCTACCTTTGCGCCATTTACACCGGATGAGAATATCATCTCCACTTTGCGCCAACAACTTTTAGCGCAAAGTTCGCTTTTGCGCCATCAGTTCATCGCGCAAACTCAAATTCACGCGACCTTCGACATGCGCAAACCTCAGATTGCGCCACCTGCATCTCGCGCAAAACTCAGAACACAAACTTTGCTTGAAGTCACTTTTGCGCCAACCCCTTGTAGCGCAAACCATTTTTTGCGCCAACCTCTACTAGCGCAAAGTATTACTTCGCGCCACACAAACCTCGCGCAAACCTCATTTTGCGCCAGTACCAGACTTGGTCTTTTTAAATCAGAATGACTTCAAGAGAAGCTCTAGCGATCGGAACTGACTCAAAGTCGCCAGTACTCTTCAGGGGAGAGTATGAATAGTGGAAAGATCGGTTCATGGACTTCATTGAAAAACATGATTTGGGAGTATTCATCAGGAAATCAATAGAAGAGAGAGTTATGGCACCAGTTTATGAGACTCGTACGGAAGGCACTGTGGCAACAGAGTTTCAACTGAAGTATGAGGAACTAGAAGGTGATAACCTAAGAAGAGAAAAAGGTGATAGATTAGCAAAGTCTTATATTCTTCAAGGCATTCCAAATGAAATATACGTGAAGATAGACAGCTATAAGGCCTCAGGCAAACAAATGTGGGATCAGCTAGAGAAGATGATGCTAGGTTCAAAGGTTGGGAACCAGCTCAAGATATCTAACTGCCTAAACAACTATGAAGAATTCAAAGGCAGAGTTGGAGAGTCTCTAGAAGTAACATACGACAGGTTTGTGACCTTGCTGAATGAATTAAGCAAGAACAAGGTCACTAAATCACAAATAGAGCTTAATGTCAAATTCCTCAGCATTCTCCAGCCTGAATGGAAGAGGTTTGCCAGACAAATGAAGCAAATCAAGGATCTAAACGAGATTCCACTTCATGAGGTGTATGAAACCCTCAAACAAAATGAAGAAGAGGTGGATGAAATCTTGGATGAAAAGAAACAGGGTGAGAAGACAGTTGCTGACTCAGTTGCTCTTGTTGTGAAAAAAAAGAAGAAGATGCTTATGTCTGAATCAGATGAGGTTGAAAATGAAGCGAACTCTGACTCGGACGACTGTGAACAACTGAAGTAGGCTATGCTTATGCTGACAAAGGCTTTTCAGAAGAAGTTCTACAAGAAGCCAAGTTCAAACAATCAGAGGTATTCTTCTGGTCCAAGCAACTATGTTCACAAGGAGAGGGTTGAAGGAAAGATATTTGAAGGAAATATAGTAGAGGAAAGGAAGCCGGAAGAGAGAAGGTATCAAGATGAAGGATCCAGTCAGTCAGAACCTCCAACGTGCTACAACTGTGGCAAAATAGGTCACTTTGCCAGAGACTGCCGAAGACCCAAAGTCAGAAACTCAGACTACTACAAGAATAAAATGCTTCTAGCCAAGTAACAGGAGGCTGGAAAGGCATTGATGGCAGAAGATGAGTACTGGCTTGATCAATCAGAAGATGAGAATGAAGAGAAGGATGAAACAACTCACATGTGCTTAATGGGCAAGTAGGAATCAGAAGCTGAAGCTCATTCTGATGATGAGGAAAATGAGGTATGTGATTTAACTCAATCTGACTTCTTAAATCAAATGCATGCCATGTTGACTAAACTCGAAGAGTTAGAGTCGAAGCTTAAGCGAGAAAAGGGTGTTATCAATGACAAAAACCAATCAATACAGAAACTTAGCGAGGATATTGCTGAGAAGAAAGTATTGATTGAAACAATGCATAAAAACTTTGATAACTGCGCTAAAGAAAAGACAATAATTCTCAAAGAAATAACTGAAACAAATTCTAAATTGAGAAAGAGTGAGTTTGATTTCAAAGAGCTTACGAAAATGTTTTCTTCGCGTACCAAAGAAAACGAATCTTTACATGCAAAATTAAAAGCTTTGGATGAGAAGTTATACAAAATGGGTCAAACTGAACAAACCATTCATCTAAACAAACCCAAAGAGGAAATAGAGAGTTGGGGACTCGGTTACGAGAATCCTCATTACCTTAAAAATGCTAAATCTGAAGTGCCTGCACTTTATGATTTTACATTTATGAAACTAGCTCGACGAATCCCTAAGCTTAAAGTTTTCTGGATTGGACTGTCTAAAGAGGATGAAGCCAAGGAAACAGAAAAACGAAAGAACACATCTAATGTTCAACTTCCATTTCGTTATGCGAAGCTGAATAATAGTTATAATGATGATCCAATATATCAAAAGAAATCTCTTTCAAATGACTTCTTTCAGAGTTATTCTGTCAAAGAAATGGACGCGAAGCCTATTAAAGGTAAACTATATGTCCCTCCTTTCGTTTTGGAAAGTAAAATTTCTGAACTTGAGACTTCTTTAACGGATGAAAGACTTTTGATTGATATTGAACAACAAGTTTTTTCAACTGTGCTTAAGAGTACTGTTCTTTCTAAATCATCAAAGGCTTCAAAATCTGATGACATGTTCGGTTCAACTGATGAAGGGTATGATTTTCTAAACTCTGATGGTGTTTTAGATGATTGTTTTGATCAATTTGATTTTCATGCCAAACTTCCAAACCATTCATCTTTTGTTGTGAAATCCTTGGGAAAAACCAGTATGTTTGTAAAAAGTGCAAAATCAACGAAAGTTGATAAATCAGTTTCTGTGAAAGCTAAGAATGCAAAAGGTATGAATAATAAATCTCAGCATTCACAGAAACTGATCACTACTGGTAACCCAAAGAAGATGCATTCAGTTGTTGCTCAAAAGTTTAACTCACAAGTTTCAAATGTTTTAGATCTGAACAAGAACAGGATAGAAGTTAAAACTCAATGGCAACCAAAACAGGAGATTGACAAGACTGATAAATCTTTTTGTAGTGTTGATTGTAATAAGACTATGCCTAGTAAAGATGTTTTGAATGCGAATGTTGCTACTATTTTGAAACCAAAACTTGTCGTTTATCGCAAGAAATACTCTATGAAGCAATTATTCGAGTTATCTTTATCTGCTAGAAAGTCTTCATATTATAATAAACATGTTTATGCTTCTTGTCAAGATTCTGATGTTTGGTATGGAACTTATAATGTTCACTCTTAGCATACTAATTCTTCATTTGATTCTCAAAAGCAAAACGGACCCAAATTTCAATGGGTACCAAAATCTTGTGCTAACACAGCTGGACCCATTTACCAATGGGTACCAAAAGCTAAATCTGTGTTGCAGGAACCCAAAGTTTAAGAGGGAGCATAGAACTTAGGCTTTTGAACAAACCAGTTCAAAACCCGAACTTAAATGTCAAGATGGAGGCTTCTAAGCAATTCAGCTTAGACCCTGTACTTCAACGAAGTATGACTTCTAGACAAAACAGTCTAGAACTCGTACCTCAAAGAACAATGACACTTGAATACAACAGTTCAAGACCCGCACTTTAATGCTCAAAAGTCTTTACTCCAATTTTGTTTTATGGATATCTAAATATCTTGTTTTGTAATTTCTCTTGTGTAGATCCGTCATATGTGGTACTTGGATAGCGGATGTTCCAAGCATATGACTGGAGAAAAAGGTATGTTGACCAACTTTACAGAGAAGTACTGCGGAACAGTTAGATTCGAGAATGATCAGTTTTCACCCAATACTGGGTTATGGTGATATGGTACATGACAAAGTCACGATCAAGAAGGTGAGCTATGTTGAAGGCTTAGGACACAACCTGTTCAGTATAGGCCAGTTCTGTGACAAAGGCTTAGAGGTCAATTTCAAAGCCAAGAGGTGTTATGTTCGCACTGAAGAAGGCAACGAACTCTTGGTTGGCACTCGAAAGTCCGACCTCTACACAATCAATTTGTCAAACGTCCAGACTGACAAGAAGGTTTGTCTACTCTCCAAAGCCTCGATGCAGCAAAGCTGGCTATGGTATCGACGACTCTCTCACCTCAACTTTAGGTACATCAACAAGCTAGTCAGTGGAAAGTTAGTTAAAGGACTTCCAGAGCTGAAGTATGAAAAAGGACACCTTTGTGCAGCATGTGAAAAGGGAAAGATGAAGAGAGCTCCACACAAACCAAAGCCTGAACCGAGTACAAGCTCTCCGTTAGAGTAGTTGCATATGGACTTATGTGGTCCGATGCGAAAGCAAAGTCTAGGCGGAAAGAAGTACATACTAGTTATCGTGGACGATTACTCGCGATACACTTGGGTCAAATTTCTACGTTCAAAAGATGAGACACCAGATGTTCTCATTACATTCCTGAAGACGACCTAGGTAAATCTGCAAAAACCGGTCAAGCTTCTAAGAACAGACAACGACACAGAGTTCAAAAACAAAACAGTTCAAGAATATCTCAAATCAGTCAGGATATCACATCAATACTCTGCTGCTCGTACGCCTCAACAGAATGGAGTGGTCGAAAGAAGAAATCGTACGCTAGTCGATGCTGCTCGTACTATGCTAAGTCAATCTGACTTACCTCTATTTCTGTAGGCTGAAGCTATATCGACTGTGTGCTACACTCAGAATCGCTCCATGATACACCGCAGATTCAAGAAGACTTCTTATGCGTTGATCAACAACCGAACACCGACAATCAAATATTTCCATATATTTGGGTGTAAGTGTTTTGTTCTAAACGATAGAGAGAGTCTGAACAAGTTCAGTGCCAAGGCGGACGAAGGCATATTCATTGGTTATTCATCTACATCAACTGCATACCGTGTATATCTGAAGAAGTCAAAGACAGTTATTGAAAGCGTCAACGTTACGTTTGATGAAGAAATGGCTTCTGAACAACACAGTTCAAAACCTGTGATAACCGGAGTACTAGCTTCTGGGCAAATCAGTCCAGAACCTGCGTCTCAAGCGATCAAATCAGATGAAGCATCAACGTCTACTAATCATTTATCTGATTTAGATTTATTATTTGAATTGTTTTATGATGAATTTCTTGGATCTAATGTGAAGAAATCTGTTGTGGTTGACAAAATGGAAGACTCAACGACTACTCATCCAACCAGTTCATATATCTCTACTGAATCCAACTCCTCGATTCAGCAAGAAATTCCAGTTCAAATGCCGACTCCAACAATTGAAGCTGTGACAAATAATGAAGAGACAAAAGTTGTTGTATCAGTAGGATGTTCTGTACAGACTAATCTATAGCCGGACCAAGCTGTACCTGCTGAGACTTCTGCACCTACTACTTCAACTAGAACCATAATTCCTCCTGAACACCTAGAAGAAGGTACCAGTGGATTCATAGATGATAATATTGATATATATATTCATATAATCCACTCCCTCATGAACATAAATGGACCAAAGAGCACCCGATAAGCCAAATCATTGGCGATACAACAAACCGGTGCAAACTAGATCAGCGTCAATGAATATGTGTATGCATGAATCCTTTCTAAGCAAGATCGAGCCTACTCACGTATCAGAGGCTCTTGCCGATTCAGACTGGGTGACTGTAATGCAAGAAGAGCTGAATCAGTTCGAAGCACTTAAAGTCTGGAGACTCGTACCCAAACCTCAAGGTAAAACCATTATAGGTACGAAATGGGTTTTCAAGATCAAGAAAGACGAAGATGGTACCGTTATCAGAAACAAAGCAAGACTTGTAGCCAAGGGTATAGGCAAGAAGAAGGAATAGACTATGACGAGACTTATGTTCCTGTGGCGCGTTTAGAGGCAATTCAAATGTTTCTAGCCTACGCTGCTCACAAGAACTTCACTGTCTTTCAAATGGACGTGAAGACCGCCTTTCTGAATGGCATTCTAAAGGAAGAAGTCTACATCTCGCACTCAGAAGTCTTTGTCAATCAAGAGAAACCGAATCATGTCTACATTCTCGACAAAGCACTCTATGGACTGAAACAAGCTCCTCGCGCCTGGTATGATGTCCTATCTCAATTTTTAGTCAAGTCTGGTTTTACAAAAGGTACGGTAGATACCACTTTGTTTATTAAAAAAGAGAAAGCCGATATCATTCTTATTCAAATCTATGTGGATGATATTATTTTTGGCTCTACAAATCCTAAGTATTGTAATCATTTTTCAAACCTTATGGTGTCAAGATTTCAGATGAATATGATGGGAGAGATGAATTTCTTTCTCGGATTACAAGTCAAACAATTTTCAACGGGGATTTTTATCAATCAATCAAAATACATTCTTCATATTCTTCGGAAGTTCAAAATGGAAAATTCTAAACCGATTGGTACCCCAATGGCACCAGATACTAAAATTGGCACCGATCCTTCTGGAATGGCTGTTGATGTTAGGACTTACAGAGGAATGATAGGTTCTTTAATGTATCTTACTTCCAGTAGGCCAGATATAATGTTTTCAACATGCTTATCTGCTAGATATCAGGCCAATCCCAAAGAATCCCATGTGTCTGCAGTTAAACGCATTTTTAGGTATCTGAAGGGCACTGCAGATCTTGGTCTGTGGTATCCTAAAGATACTAGCTTTGAACTAACAACATATACAAATGCAGATCATGATGGTTGCATGTTAGACAGGAAGAGCACGTCAGGTCATATACAGTTCATCGGTGATAAACTCGTTAGTTGGGCATCGAAGAAGCAAATTATGTGTCTCAACTTCAACGGTCGAAGCAGAATATGTAGCTGCTGCTAGCTGCTGTTCTCAGGTCTTGTGGATGAGAACTCAAATGCGAGACTATGGTTTTAACTTCAACCATATCCCGATATACTGTGACTCGAAGAGCGCAATCGCGATAACAGCTAATCCTGTTCAACATACAATGACCAAACACATCGATGTCAGGTATCACTTTATAAAAGATCATGTCGAAAAAGGAACAATTGAACTTTACTTTGTAAAAACTGATTATCAGCTTGCAGATTTGTTTACCAAACCCTTAGACGAAAATAGATTCAATTTTCTTGTCTCTAAGCTTGGTATGCTAAATCTTAAGACCTAATCGGTGGTTACCTATTAAAGTTTCTAATTGTAAATTTTTCATCATTTCTTCATTTCCGCAAGATATATATATGCACTTCAATATTCTGTTCATGATCTAAGGGGGAATATGAGAAGACATTGATAGATGATCATTGTTATTTTGAGGGGGAGCTCATATAATTTCTGCATTTACCTTTTATATCAATTTTTTTTTTGTAATGCATGATTTTAAGGGGAGCTTTTCAAATCAAAGGAGTTAGGATATGACTTCTGATTATTTATGATCAGAACTCGTACTTTCATTGTTTTACTGCTTTTTGTCATTTTATTTTTAGTGAATAAATTAGCTTTGACTATGACATAAGACTTTTGCAGTTTTTGAGAGATGCTTACAAGATCATATGTTTATGACTTTAAGTTTAGCTTCATGAGATGTAAGATCGCACGTAAAGGTATAATCCTTTAGCTTAATCTCATATATGGATGAAAGAAGGATAACTTTCATTCATTAAAAACATTGTTCTTAAATGTTCAAACCACTTCCCGAGTCTTATTCTGATTTCACGATTTGGAAGTGTGTTTTTAAATGTTTTCAAGATCTACTTTGTGGTTTAACTGAAATAGTTAAACCATTTTGAGTATCATATGCATCATAGGAAAACATGATTTCTTTGTGCTAGGACTTACTTGAAATTCTATGGAATCATGTTAACCAGTGATTTCTACCCACGAAGTTAATCCATAGTGATTGAGTGTGAGAAGTCAAAAGAAATGAGTGCGTCAAACAGAAAAAGAGAGTTTGGTTAGAGTGAGCTTAATGTTTAAAAGAAAGAGGGTGTGAAGACAGAGTTAAAAAGAATATCAAAGCTCTGCACCAAGTTTTTCTGAGCCGGGCAACCACATTTCTAGTGTTTCACATTTCTTTGGTGAACATTATTGAAACAGGCAACTAGCCCATGCCAACTCTTGATTAACCTCACCAACTACTCATTTTCTACTCAAATAGAAAGTGTTTCACATTTTCAAAGGGGAAGCAGCACATTTACTATCTGATTTTCATTTGGAAATTCTGGATATTGAAAAGAAGGAAGTCTGCCCCACCTTCGCACTTCAATCATGCACATTGAGTCTGTGTTTAACTTACTGTTGTCTAAGTGGTTTACACAATTTTGAGCCTTATAAGCAATCATCAAGTGCTTAATTCTTTCTATCACAAGCACGAACACACAAGGAATTTGTTTCTTTGTCATAACGTTCATAGAAATTGCCTTTGTGGTGTTTCGATGATTGAATGGAAGCCCTGGGGGAGTGAACATCAAAAAGCTCCTTTCCAATGTGTATTTGTTACACACAGTGACTTAGTGTTACTGAAAGACATTTTAACTGATTCATTTGTTGATTCAGGCGTTACACGATTATTTTGTCTGGATTTACAAAGATATGGATGAATATCTTTTGAATTGATGAATCAGAGGCTCCAAATGAAAGACATTTCTTACTCAGAGTTTTGATGAAATCGTTTCTCTATTCATCAAAAATGGGGAGAACCTAAAGCTTGAAGAAATGTCCATTACATTCAAAAGACATTGGAAAAGAGAAGAACTAACCAAGAAATGCGAGAGATCAAAGTATTCTAAAGACATGCTGATTTTAGAGAAATTTTCTTTGAAGATACGTTGCTAAAGCATTCTGAGCTAAAACCTGGAGATTATTACATATGGAAGACAGAGAAGGAGATTGCATCTTCTGAGCTAAAAAAGAAGACTGAATTGCTAAAATCTTTTTAGTAATGATCTTGATCCAAAGAGGGAGATTGTTAGCGCACAGATCTATTGGATTCAAGATCATCCAATCTGAAGATCCAATCTGAAGCTAATGCTGGAAAGTCAACTATTAATATTAGTCTAATGTCGTTCGTAATAAAATGTCAAAGTTTAGTTTTTAGTATTTTATTATTATTTCTAAATATCTAAGCTATTAGATATTAGTTATATATTATTTAGATATTAGTTTTTGTTATCAAGTTGATGGTAGTGTGTCAAGGAAGCTAACTTAGAAATCAGATCATATACAACACACACACACACTCACGGTGTAAATCAGAGAGAAAAAATAGAGAGCTTTAAACCGAACAAACATCAATCCTTGTAATCCATTGATTATTAATCAAACAGGTTGGTAATCGTATATGTTGTTGTTTTGATAAGAACTTGATATATTGTGGACCGACACAAACCCTTTAAAAAATCGTATGTTTCGTCGTTTCATTTGCTTAAAAAATAAACATAGGGGCATATTTTTAGCGTTGTCGCACAGGGCATCAAAAACCCTAGGAAAGACCCTGTATATATATATATATATATATATATATATATATATATATAGGAAAGTTCAAATAAAAACAAAATTTCTTTGTGAACTAGATGTCTATGTTGACATGTTAAATGTCGACGATGTTTCCATGCAACTGCTTCACCAGATCATGAAAGAGCTAGGCTACGACGAACCAAAATATTATAAGTTGTATTTTAAAAGGTCGAATGCATACTTATTGACTAGACTAGAAGAATTGGTTGCCGTTGAAGATGTAGCTAGTATACGTCAGTATGTTGACGACCATACCGTCTTTGAAGTGCACAGCGAGAAAATGGAGCTTAACACTTCTAGACTTGTATCACCAGAGCATATAAGAAGTCGGTGGAGATTCCAAAAAAACCAAGCATTATGTAGTCGTATTTTGACATTTAAATGATCGTATATCTTTGTAATAAGAAAGTTTAAACTGTAATATGTTGAAAATCTCATGCTAACCGGGAGCTTGATTGGGCAGATGGTGGAGCACAAGTTCGTGAAATACGGAGGAGTTACAATATAAGTGGATGACAAAGGCATGCAACCATGTTGGTTGCCTTTGTGATCCACCGATATTGTAACTCTCCCGTCTTTCTCGAACAAGGACAAAATGAACAAAGGTCTCCACCATTTGCCTTATCAAGCTTCCGTTTAACATGAGATTTTCAACACTTTACACATTAGAGTAGCCGTAACTTGCACAGTGGATTGTCAAAAACCCAAGCATCGTGTAGTCGGAGTTGACAATTAAATGACCGTGTATTTTGCTTTAATAAACATGTTTTTGTTATGTGCACTTAAATAATTTTGTAGCCTTAACTTGCTTTGTAGTAGTATAAAAATAAAAACTCATAAAAATACAAAATAAATTAAACATTTTATTCACGAGCAACGTAGAACATGAAACAACAACATAGAAACTCCAGGTACGAAACAGGAACATAGAAACTCCATTTATCAGTCGAATTACACCCATATATATATATATATATATATATATATAGGTGATAACCCTCATATTTTAGTGTTATTTGTTACTTTTTTCCTTCATTTTATTTCACTTTCTAGCCACTTTTGCTTCCATCTCCTTCCTTTGGTCCTTAAAGTTTGCAAATAAGATGAAAGTACTAAAAGATGTAGAATTATCAAGAAAATATCATTTTTTTGGGACTGTGGGTACTGTCTGCCCACTATGGGCACCCAAATACCCATTGGGTAATAAAAGCTTCGTATTTTTTATCCAATGGTTAATGGTGCAAAAATATGGATATTAGTTGCAAGAAGGTTGATATTAGCTAGATTACATATTGAGGAATCTTTGCAATCGTTGTACTCTTTTACCCATTGGGTATTAGGCTTTTATCCAATAGTTTTGGGTATTAGGCTTTTACACATTGGGTAATATGATGCATTTTCATTATAAATAGGAGGGTCTCTCAAGGCATTTAAGATCATCAACCTTTATCCAACTCAAAAACTCTCTCCCTGGAAGAGTTAGAGAGCTAAGGTTGTTAGTTTTACTTTTAAAACATTTAATTTCTTGTATTTTAGTTTCTGCCCACGGCTTCTCACTGTGGGCATGTCTGTAGCTTCATTTTAATTTTATGCAAGTAGAGTAACAAGTATTTCATTTCTTACTTTAAGTCTTTTATTATTTCCAAGCATTTTATTATTTCTATATCTTTTTATTATTATGTCTTTTATTATGAACTAACCATCTTTTGAGTAAAGGTGTGAGCCGACTTGAGACTAGTAGGCAACACTTGGGTGTGCCCATCGTTACTAGCTCTTAAACTTGGTCATTTAAGTTGAGACTTAAACTCAACGCTGATAAGCCGATCACTTTGAAGTGTTAATATTAGATCTTGACCTCGAGAGAGGCGAATTCGAAATACGGCTTAAGGGATGCACAAAAATTTGTGAGTCTTTGATAACCACGTAGAGATACGGGGTTTGCATGATTTATTACGGTTCAAACGTCGGAGAAGATTTATATCACAAAGAGATTTGGAACTTGATTTATTTCAACGTAATTAAAGAAGAAATATTAAGAGTTGGTAACGATGAACACTTTATGGGCATTTTGTAGGACCGGTCTTTAAAAATCTACTTTCGAGATATCGGACTTTTTATAGACATTCCGTACTACAAAAAGCCTAACCATTTTTGTTACTACGTCTATCTGAAGAAAAGCTTACACCCATACCCATTCATTAATTATAAATTTTATTCTGTATTCTTAGCGTTAATCAACCACCAAAACAAATATTTTTCTCACACTCGAAACTTGTGCAAGAAGTTCATGAAAATATTTTTTTCTCACTAAGTCAGTCCCTGTGGATACGATACTCGATACTTGTACCATTATATTATTTGTAGCGATCCCAGTGGTGGTATATACTTGTGCCCTCATTGGGAAGTATTGTGCCCACGCTGTACAGTGCACGATAATTAGCTACCAATAGGTCACAGTTATTTTGCAACCCAGTGAAAGGTTACAACCCCGTGCAACCCTCATCTAAACCATTTATTTGACCCATTGCATTTAAATTCTCGTTGAATTTATGCCGCAAATGTCGATGCACATAACGGTTCATTCAATGTATAGGATGAATGTGGTAATTTCATGAAACATTATGCATTCCATGTTATTGTATGCATTTAATGAAATAATATGCATTGTAGGTAAGATTATTTTTTAAAACTAGTAATCATTTAGTGTCTCCATAATGAAGAGGGTTGCACGAAGTTGCAACCTTTTACTGGGTTGCAAAATAAACCACCCCTATATTATGTTTTATATATATATATATAGGGCCCTAATCATATGAGACCCTATTAAATTGTGGTAACTATGAGATCCAATCTCATCCATCCATCTAATATTATTTTATTTTTTTATTTATTAATAATGAAGGATATTTTGGTCATTTGATAAATTAAATTATATTAAAAACAAAATTGTAACTGAAAAAATCAATCATTTATAAATTAAATATATTGTTTCCTAAAATTTCTCAATCAACTGATTATGGGATATTCTGTTTACTTTTTGATTTGGTCGTATGAAATTTTAAATTATGCATCATTTCCATCGTTCACATTGTAACACGATGTTAATCACAATGTAACACAATTATAATCACAGTGTAACACGATGTTAATCACAGTGTAACACAATAGTAATCACAGTGTAACACGATGTTAATCACAGTGTAGTAACACAATGTTCTTTGAGTGCATCACAATAGTAATCACAGTGTAACACGATGTTAATCACAGTGTAACACAATGTTCTTTGAGTGCATCACAATAGTAATCATAGTGTAACACAATGCTAATCACAGTGTAACACAATATACTTTGAGTGTATCACATTGGTAATCACAGTGTAACACACTGTATTTTTGGTTTTCATCGGGATAAAGTTAGATTGAATGATAAGTTTCAATATTTTGAGATAATCTTATCTGATTTCATTCCAAAATTATCGGACCCGCCTAAATTAGATCACAATGAATTATAAAGTTTTTTGACAATTTTACCCTTTTTACCTATTTTAAAGACCTAAAATTGTGTTTTTAATTAATATATCTCTTATTTATTTTAATCCATTGATTACTAAGATGGATGGATGAGATTGGATCTCATGGTTACCACAAAATACTAGGGTCTCCCATGAAAAACCCTATATATATATATATATATATATATATATATATATATATATGGGTGAGTTCAAATGAAAACTCATTTTTCATTGTGCACATTAGGACAAATCTTAACCATTGATCAAAACATAGAAAACTAATAAATGGTTAATACATAATAAGGTTAATTGGGAAGTGATTAAAGACAAAATTGTAATTTTGAATTAACGCCTACCTTCTTTGACTTTTTATTTTTATTTTTAATTAAAAAAAATTATCCCCTTAAACTTTAAAATAATTTATCTTAAAAATTACTAATATTTTAATCAAACAAATTACATAAAAAAAATGAGAATTTCGTGCTCTTCGATATGACATCCATCTCGATATAGTTTTTTTTTCTCGTTTTAACCGTTTTTTACGTGAAATTCTATATACGTGTTATATTCATTATGAATATGCATGCACGTCTTTGGGTGTCCACATTCAGTATGAATAACAAAGGTGAACGTTCATTTACTATTCATGATGAATAATACCGTATGCAGGATGAATAGTACAATATTCAGGATTTTTTCGTTTTAACCGTTTTTACGTGAAATTCTATATGTTATATTCATTATGAATATGCATGCACGTCCTCGGGTGTCCACATTCAGTATGAATAACAAAGGTGAACGTTCATTCACTATTCATGATGAATAATACAGTATTCATGATGAATAATACAATATTCATGATGAATAATACAGTATTAATGATGAATAATACAGTATTCAGGATGAATAATACACGAATCCATGATTTATATATTATTTACCATGAATCGTGTATTATTCATCCTGAATGTTCTATTATTCATCTTGAATGATACATTATTCATGATGAATAATATATGAATGACCCGTGAAGGTGTAGACACATGACACACTCTCTTTTGTTTCTCAATTCACAACCGGAATTTGGTTTAATTCATTATGAATATGTATGCGCATCCCCAGATGTCTCACATTCAGTATGAATAACAAATGTGAACGTTCATTCATTATTCATGATGAATAATATAGTATTCAGGATGAATTACACAACATTCATGACGAATAATACGTGAATTCATGAATCGTGAATTATTCACCCTGAATGTTGTATTATTCATCCTGGATGGTACATTATTCATGATGAATAACACATGAATGACCTATGAAGATGTGGAGACGTGACACACTCTCTTTTGTTCCCCAATTCACAACAGAATTACTTGATAGGTTCTTGATTCGTCTTGATGGGTGTTGGGTTACGGTGCTAAAGAAACGTGATGCCTTACGACGTTGAAGAAAGTGTTGAAGAAGGTGATGTCAAGTTACATACTTACGGTGTCGAGGCGTTGTACAAACTTGAACGTACATAAATATTTATAATGAATATAACACATATATAACATTTCACATAAAAAACGGTTAAAACGACAAAAAAACTATATCAAGATGGATGTTATATCGAAGAGCACGAAGTTCTCGTTTTTTTATTTAATTTGTTTGATTAAAATATTAGTAATTCTTAAGATAATTTATTTTAAACTTTAATTGGGTAAAAAAATTTTAATTAAAAAAGAAAATAAAAAGTCAAGTAAGGTAAACGTGTGTTTAAAATTTTCTTCCATTTTTATCTCTAATCATTTTAAAATTAAAAGCTCTATTTAATGAGTTGTTGGATCAAAAGAGATCGAGTGACTGATATTTGTCCTCACATGCACAACGAAAAATGAGTTTTTATTTGAACTTTTCCCTCTCTCTCTCTCTCTCTATATATATATATATAGAGAGAGAGAGAGAGAGAGACACCTTCATTTACAAACCTTTTAAAGATTACAAACAATACAAATTAGGGCATTTATGTCTTGTTACAAATTTCATAATTTTAGGAAAAAATTAACTTCATTAATTATCTCTCCATCTCTCTCTCTCTCTCTCTCTCTCTCTCACACACACACACAAACACACTCACGATCCACCGTCACCATCCACTTTCGGTGACGTCCTCCCACTTCCGGTGACCTCCTCCCACTCCGGCGACCTCCCCATTTTCGGCGAGTTTCATAGTTTTTTCGATTTTCATATATAAACTGTTTTTTCGAAAGTTTCAAGTTTTTTTGGTTTCATAAAATGTTTACAAGTTTCAAGTTTTTTTGGTCTAATCATCTGATTATTCATATTGGATAAGTGTATGAAACTTAAAAATCTTATTATTCATACAGGAGAAAAATATATGAAACTTAAAAAATATATGATTATTTCGAAAAAAATCTGAATATTCATATGAGAAAAAATTATATGAAACTTTAAAATATGATTATTCATATGGGAGAAAAATATATGAAACCGTTTATGAAAATAGAAAATTTCAAAAAAACAGTTTATGAAACTCGAACAAACATTGTATGAACTTGAAATTTCATAAACTCGACGGAGATTCGGGGGAGGAGGTCACGATATGTGGGGTGGCGAAGGAGGCTCCTGGCAGATGGCTGCGGCGCACGAAAGTCGTCGGATGAAGTAGTGGAGAACCGCGGTGGTTCTCGGTCACCGATGTAGTGATGACAATGGAGATGATGGTGGTGGTGACCGGACTTTTTTTTAGATATAAAGGAGAGAGAGATTGAGTTAAATATGGAGAAAATTAAGGATATTTTGTAACTATAATTAGATAATTCAAATTAATTAATAAAATTTAAATTTAAAATACCTATAACTATTCCTAAACTACCATTTCCCTATTTTTTAAATTAATTTAAGTCCTAAAATTCCTCAACCGATGATCAAATAATTAGATGGCCTAGATGAGTTTGTGTAGTTTGTAACCTTTAGAAGGTTTCTAAATGATTATCCATATATATAGAGGCACCTTCATTTGCAAACCTTCTAAAGGTTACAAACAATACAAACCAGGACATTTATGTCTTTTTACAAATTTCGTAATTTTAGGAAAAAAATAAATTATTTAATTATCTCTTCCTTAATTATCTCTCCATCTCTCTCTATCTCTCTCTCTCTCTCTCTCTCATACACACACACTCACGATCCACCGTCACGATCCACTTTCAGTGACGTTCTCCCACTTCCGGTGACCTCCTCCCACTCCGGCGACCTCCCCATTTCCGGCAAGTTTTATAATTTTTTCGACTTTCATATATAAACTGTTTTTTCGAAAGTTTCAAGTTTTTTTGGTTTCATAAAATGTTTTTTTTTGAAATTTTCACGTCTAATCATCTGATCATTCATATTGGATAAATGTTTGAAACTTAAAAATCTTATTATTCATATAGAAGAAAAATATATGAAACTTAAAAAATATATGATTATTTCGAAAAAATCTGAATATTCATATGAGAGAAAATATATGAAACTTTAAAATATGATTATTCATATGGAGAAAAATATATGAAACCGTTTATGAAAATATATGAAACTATAAAATTTCAAAAAAAGCAGTTTATGAAACTCGAACAAACATTGTATGAACTTGAAATTTCATAAACTCGTCGGAGATTCGGGGCAGGAGGTCACGATACGTGGGGTGGCGAAGGAGGCTCCAAGCGGATGGCGCCGGCGCACGACAGTCGTCGGATGGAGTAGTGGAGAACCGCGGTGGTTCTCGGTCGCCGGCGTAGTGATGACGATGGAGATGATGGTGGTGGTGGCCGGATTATTTTTTAGATAGAATGAGAGATAAATATGGAAAAAATTAAGGATATCTTGTAACCATAATTAGATAATTCAAATTAATTAATAAAATTTAAATTTAAAATAACTAAAACTATTCCTAAACTACCCTTTCCCTATTTTCTCCCTATTTTTTAAATTCATTTAAGTCCTAAAATTTCTCAACCGTTATCAAATATTTGAATGACCTAGATGGATTTGTATAGTTTGTAACATTTAGAAGGTTTCTAAATGATTATCCATATATATATATATATATATATATATATATATATATATATATATATTGCGTATGTTTGTTTATGCCAGAGTAATCAAAGATTCCTCGTCCTAAAAGTATGGATTGTAAAATCTTAAGTCAGTCATTTTCATGTTTCTCTGCACCTTCATCATGTAGATTTGAAGTAATCCCATAATTTAGATATTCTTAATACTAAACTACAATTTTTTTTATGATACAAATATTGTATGTCGTTTATTTATTAATAGAAGCGTACTCGTGCAATACAGCGAGATAAATCACGATTTTAATGTTTCATTTTATTTTTTTGTCGATTTACAGTACGATTTTGGATTGTTTTGAGAAAGTGATAATGTTTTTTTAATAAATTTGTTTAATTTAAGCTTAATAATATAATGTTTTTTATATAAAAAATTTAAGTATTTTGTTAGAATTCAATGATTATCTTATAATTTTAATGACATCTAGAAAAAAAATAGCCAATTAAATTTAATAATATAATATATTAATTAAATTTAATAATATAATAAATTTAATAATATAATTAAAACAAACTTATAGTAATATAATATATTAATTAATAGTGATACATGAAAATGTCTGCATAAAAGGAAGACATTGCACATACCAAATTGGTGGGTGTTAGAAGCTTGCAGTAGTAATATGTATCTTGTGCTTTGATACTTGTAAATTAAGAGATTTTTAAAATCTTGCATAAAATGATGGTACTTTGTACCTAATAATTTGTATTTAAATTTTTTTTATCCGTACTTTATAATATAGTATAGATACTTACGGTTATTAAAGTTTCAATTTTGTAACAGATTTGGTTTCTACCTTAGTTACTGTTGGCATTTTTCTTTTAAATGCAAACTCGACAACTCGTGTATGTATAAAACAATACAATAGTTTTTGTAGTTTAAAATATTTCAATTGGATTAAAGTATTGTTTTAACTTGCTTGTTTTTTCAAAATCCACATATTGTAAGATTTGGTGATTTTTTATGATAAAAAATAGAGTTATTGTGTTTTTTGAGTAACCACTCGTTTATTGCGTTTCTCAAAAAACATGATAATACTTCAATGCTTGCTCGATAAATCATTAAGGTTTTTTTTTTTTTTTTTGAAAAACCTCTTAATGACTCTTAAGTCTGAATCGTTAAGACCTTTTTACACACCAACTCTTATTAATTATAACTAAAATAAGACTTCAGACTTAATTTATACCTCTTAAAAAACAAACGACACCTAAAATTTTCTAGCATGTAAATCTCATTAAATGAGTAACTTAAAAAATCATTTCGAATCAAGTAACAAGTGAAAAGTCGCGACCTCACGAAATGTTAGTACATGCTTACATGAATTTTCATGTAAGAAACAAAATTTAATTGCTTTTCACATAGAGATTATATCTTTGATTGTTAACTTGTTCATATTCTAACATTTAATGATGTGGATACTTATTTACAGAAGTTTATGAAATATTTACTATACGAAAGGAATACATTGGTAAATGGGACGATAAAAGTGGCATCATGTAGCATCATCAAATGTTACAATATCAAAAGTTTAGCTGTTAAATTTGATGGAACATTGGATTTTTTTTTTAACTTTCTTAAATTAATTGAAAAAAAACATTATACTAAATTGGAACTAATATAAACTTCATTTAATTTTGACGCATTTTTATAATGTATTCTTAATTAATATGTCAAGAAATTAAAAAAATAAGCTCCTTCCTCAAAATTGTTTCTCACTAAATTTAAACTATTTATACATTGATTGATTATAAATCTATTTATACATTTATTGATTATAAATCTGCAACAATTAATCATATTTGAAAATTGAAATGGTTAAATTTATACTCTCAAACAAAAAAATATCCATGATAATTCTTAATTTGCAAATAAAAATATGATTTTGATCGTACTAATTTTTTCCTTTATGCTTAAATTCAAATATATTTTGTTTCAAAATAATATTTAGCTTTTATTCTATCAACTTATTTTTAAGTTAAAAGATGATATCTATATCTATACTATATTATAAAGTACGAATAAAAAAATCTTAAAAACAAGTTTTTAAGCATAATGTACTATTTTTAATGTACAATCTTTTAAATTACAATATTATAAGCATGATGTACCAGTTGCTAATGCTAAACTAGGGTTTATATCCCCAATAACTCTGATTCACACCTTCATTCATTATTTGTTTTTCCAACCTCTCGGTTCCACCCTCCAAGGCAACGATTCGTAGTCCAAGATGGCATGATTTACAGGACTCTCATCGCTTCTCTCATATATGTCTATTGAATCTCCGATTTGCTCTTCTATCTTCTTGTCTTCTCCGTCTTGAAGGAAGATTTCATATCTTGAGGTAATGTTTTATCTTTGTTTCTCCTTTTTCTCTAATAACACACATCTTTTTCAATATGTATGTGTTCTTTATCCATAGATCTGCAACTTTCCATTGTTATAATCGATCTATTTCTTTTGATTTCGTGTTTTGTTGATGAGATCTGGTGAATTTGTGTTCGGTTGATTCAAAACCTTGTGATTATGTTTTGATTTAATGGTTTTCTTTTTGTTTTTGTTTTAGGCTTTGCCGAATCAGCAAACTGTTGATTACCCGAGTTTCAAGCTTGTAACTATCGGCGATGGTGGAACTAGTAAAAGTTTTAAATTAATTTTTATATTTACTTGTTATTGTTGCTACGTGTTGCCTGAAAGTTAATCGTAATAATTTGAATTGGAAGATGATTAATTCGTGATTTTGATGTTGAGGAATAAAAAAGTTATGGGATCGTAATACGATCTTTACTTCCTATTGGGGGGTTAGGGTTTATATAGTTTTTAGCTCTGCTGAGTGATTTACTGTGATTATATTATATACACATTTTATACATGAATATGAATATATGATGACATAAGAAGATTGATCGACTTTAGAACAATTTGATTCGGGCTTTTGATAGATACCAACTATAGCTCTTACAAAATTTTGGAATAGACCACATATCATTTCAGAAGAATGAACAATTTTACAAAATTGCTCAAGTGTCCAAACTACAAATTTTTGGTATTTTTTTATTGATTTGGTGGTTAATTTGTTGTAATAAGGACTTAAGGAGCCATCTACTATGATTGAACTTAAAATCTCAGGTTTCTAATATGAAACTACCAATGCTAGATATTTGTTCCCAAAGTTGAAAGAACAATTTGAATCGGGCTTTTGATAGATACCAACTATAGCTCTTACAAAATTTTGGAATAGACATATCATTTTAGAAGAATGAACAATTTTACAAAATTGCTCAAGTGTCCAAACTACAATTTTTTGGTATTTTTTTATTGATTTGGTGGTTAATTTGTTGTAATAAGGACTTAAGGAGCCATCTACTATGATTGAACTTAAAATCTCAGGTTTCTAATATGAAACTACCAATGCTAGATATTTGTTCCCAAAGTTGAAAATGGTTAGTCTACTGGAGTTACTATTAGTTTATTGAAAATAAACTCCTTAGTAATAGGAATAGGAAGTGTTGCTTATTACATATAAGATAATCATTGAATTCTAACAAAATACTTAATTTTTTTTTATATAAAAATCATTATATTATTAAACCTAAATTAAACAAATTAAAAAAAAGCATTATCATTCCCTCAAAACCATCCAAAATCGTACTATAAATCGATAAAAAAACAAAAAATAAAAAAAAACATTAAAATCGTGATGTATTTCGCTGCATTGCGCGAGTACGATTCTGGCGTAACCATAACTCCTGCTTGATTTTGATTTTGCTCCTGCACTAAATAGGTGTTTGTAAAGTAATGGTTTTCAGATGTTGATTCTGATGGGTTCTTGTAAACTGATGGGTTCTTTCCACCATATCATCATACAATCTACAAAGAATGAGACAGTAGACATTACATGTCTAATGAAATCCAGATTAGTTCAATTTCTATTACTACAGTTTTCACTATCAAAATAGAGGCACTGAAACATTGTTCACATAACATTAGTATTTGTGTCGTCTTTCAGGTGAGCAGAGGAAAGCTACTATGAACAAAGAAGAAAAAAAAAGCATAGTGCATACCTCCCTTTTACTAAATATATCATATCTTCTGCACACATGTCTAAATTTTAGTTTTTATATGTTTTTTTTTGTAAGATCACAAGATTTGATTCGTTACAGTGTTAAAATCATGTAAATATTTATCAAATAGTATGAAAGAAAAAATATTATATTTTTAAGAGTAAATAACAGTTTTCGTTCATGTAGTTTATTAAAAATTGACATCTTAGTCCACTTGTTTTCGTAATCATGGTTTCTGTCTTTGTGATTGTGGTATACAATTCAATGTTGTTTGTCCTATTGATTATGATTCATTGTTTTTTGTCCATATGGTTTACAATCTATTGTTGTTTTCGTTACTCATACTTACCGGTAACCCACAGATGAAGTTAGTAATAGGTATGAAAACAACAATAGCAAACCCTGTAGACGAAAGTTATAATTTTGAAAAATCACAATTTTTAATAAACCATAGGGACATGAAACTCATTATGCTGAAATTGGGGTTATATGTGTTATTCTTTTTCACCCCTGTTTCCCATCAACACGGTTGCGGAGCCGTGTGAAGTCTGATTCGAGGAGGGGAGACCGCGGTTGGAAGAGGTCGGAATGGTTTGTGTCTCGTAATCTTTACCGTTCTTTTTTTCTCGTCCTGCTTTCTTTGGTTTTGTCCGTGCGGGTTCGGTTTTGCTTCTTGCTTTTGGTTTGTGTACTGCGGTTGTTGTTTTCTGTTTCGACTTGTTTCGGTGTTGTGAACTTGGTTTTGTTGTGGTTGGGTTGGTTTAAAATTGTCGTTTTTTGCCGTTAAAAAAAAATCAAGCGTCCAGGAAACATTAAAATTTACTTCAATTTGAATCCAACAATTCTCTTCACCATCATTGTCACAACCTATTGATCACTTGCATGCCTTCACAATGCTACCTAACGATGTGTTTACTAAAATTGTGATTTATTTAGGGCATCTGAATACAAATAACATTGTTTTACAAATCATGGAGAGATAGGTATTTACCAGTAATTTTTTGTGTTGCTTCTAACAAAAGAAGTCCATACTTAATTTGATGTATTGGTTAGCGACACAGTCCTTCATTAACTGTATACTACTATTTTCAAGTCCTCTTTTAGAAACAAATGTATCATACAATAACAACAAATATTTACATGTATATACAAGCTTCATCAAACGTCAACTTAGGGACAGTTTACCCAAACACTTTCTCATATGATGGTTATATATGTATGAATTTGCTGTAGATACACACTACTAATAGGTGATATGTGTGTTCCTATTTAAATAATGACGGCTACCAAAGTATCAAGAGATGGAATAACCAGATGTGGTCGTCGTCAGGTCTTGGGAGTTGACGAAGAGAAAGTTGTTATCTAGGTGATTACTTTTTGGACTTCCCCATCTATATTCAGTCTATAGATTCTTGATTGTCGTTATTGATACACTACAAGAAAATTATGCATCCAGCTGCATTGCGTTGGTACACTGCTAGTAAATAATAAACAATAAATACTTCAAAAAATAATAATAATAAACAATACATCTTCTCCGGAAGCAAAACCTATAAAATAAGACATACCTAAACCTAACCTTTAGCATAAACAGTAGAACGATTGTTTGCTTAAAAAATCTATAAATAATGTAGACATTGTATCATGTATAATCAAAACAATTAACTTTTTTTTTATAATAGAAATCTATCTTTATTAGTAGTTTTATATATTTTCAGCATACTAGATTTAAAATCATCTCAATAGAAAGAGACTACTATTTATATGAGATGACTTCGTAAAGATCGGAATCAACAAAAAGTGTTTATAACACTTAGGGGCTGTTTACTAGCCGTTGACTAGACTGACTTAGTCATCAAATCTGACTCGATCAGCAGTCAACATGTTTACAAAATCATGGATCTAACCAAGATCTTACCGAGCCAGCATCAAAATAACACTTATCTGGGTCAGAATTCGTTTTTTCATGCATGCCCCTCTCTTATGGTTAGATTTTCAACCCTAGCCATTCGCCGTCGTCTTCCCACCCCTCCTGTAACACCCGAAAAATCCAAGTAAGCTATATTATTAGAAGTCTCGGCTTACCTTCTTATCGCATTAGTTTTTGTATCACTCGAACCCACTTATATCGGTACACCTCGTTAGATTTAGCTAATCGTCAGATAAATCAAGTTTCGGGGTGGGTCAAGCTTGGAGCGAATTTTCCAAGCAACTATGAAACAATGGTCATAGTCGCACCCCACTGTCGTCGGCTGCCTAAGGGCTTCTGTGTGTCCCTAGCAACATTGCCCTGCGACAATGCCCCGGGCATAGTTGCGGCTTGGAGGCAGTGAGTTGTGCTTCGACAGCGACTTTAACACGCGATAATGCCATGGGCATTGTCGTCCAGGCATAGTCGCCCACGTGATCTAACCTGCTGATTAAATAGTGACCAGATACCTCATTTCTACAAGTTATTTTTGGAAAAAAACAGGAGAGAGCTTTTGGGAGGCGATTTTTGGCAACCAAGCATCCTTCTCATTTATTTTCTAGGGTTTGGGTTAGTAAACACATTTATTGGTCTTCAAGGCAACTCCAAGGCATTTATTGAAGTGTTCTTAGCAAGATTTCTAATCCTCTCAACCAAGTCTTCCACTATCAACTTCTAGGATTTGCTATTTTCTAGGTTTTAACCTAAAACCTAGATAGTGAGTATTCTAAACCTTAACAAACGAGATACATGTATTTATTTGCATATTTGTTGATATTTCCATCTCATGGAATTTAGGGTTTTCTTATATCTTGTTTATTTGACCTAATGTTATTTTGAGCATGAAGGGTTTACTTGAATGGTGGAAATGTACATATGTTGGTAATGTGGACAAGTAAAGGATGACTTTTATGTGATACGATTCTATGATATGATTATTCATGTGTTAGGGAGGAATATCCTCATTTTGGGTATATTATCTTTATGGTTATAGATACATGTTAAAGCATGGTGTGAATAATATTATGTTTCCTTGCACCTACTTGTTGTTGGGTAAAAAGATTTGGGACATACGGTTTACATTGGTGTTGAATACACATTGTAAGAGCTAAGGTACTCATTGGTCATATATGAGTTGTGTGTATGAACCAAGTCAAATGGTCACTAGGAGGACATAGTCTTGGGCGCCACCATGTTGGTATGTGCCTAAACCCCTGCCATTTGGGGAAATGCCTATGTTGTACCCTCGAATGCGTTGGGCCTTGGGGTGTCACTCATGGAGTCTGACACTAGGGTATATCGTCTCTTGGGTGGAATTTGGTTGGTGTTATGGGTCTCCCCCATTGATTTCCATTTATTGAACCCATCCTTGGAAAATGAATATTTGAATTGAATTCATGCATATATTAATTGTCATACAACCTCACTAGGCTTTTTGGCGTAACACTTGCTTGGTGTTTATGTGTATCTCAGGTGCTAGTACCGCCACATCTAAGAATGTTTTGGCGGGCCCGTGTGAGCTTAGGGAGAGCAAGGGAATGCTCATTTTTGTGAAGACCGTCAATAGACTATAGACGACACCCCTTCTGTAATCTTGTTTTCGTTGAGAAATTATATTAGTCGGTTGTTGTTTTATTTTCCCTTACATTTACTAACTGTAATTAAACAGGTATTCTTATTTCCCCACTTTTTGGGAGGCTCGTGCTATGGCATTTTAAATACCACATTTTCGTTTTTCGGAAATTTTTGTTAGCCCATTTTGGGGGTGTTACAAGTTGGTATCAGAGCTCTAGTTTAAGTGAACTAGGTAGTGACCTTAGCATACCTAGACTTAAACTGTAGGTGGTTATAAAGAGACACCCTCCCATAGGTAAAATTCTTAGGTGGGGAGAGCATTAAGACTTACGGAATTGTATAAATTGAGAATTATTGCGACGATGTTGAGAATCCTTGTGTATGATATATTCATAATTCCCCTTAGCTACTGTAATTATGGGTATATTGTTACATGAGCATGCTGAGTCATTGTTGTTGTGATGCTTAATGAATGCAGTAGTTCGTACTTTTAGTCTATCTCTCATATTCTTCTCGTATGTGTGGCAGACCATTATGGTTAACACTCGGAGTAGGTTGCCAACACCTCTGAAAGGGACTCAAGCATCGACATCTATGGCCGATCAACCGGAAACAGCTGTGGTTGCCACTGCTCTGCCTAGACAACCTGTGTTGGGAGGAGGAGTGGAGCAAATTCCAAGGGATAACATTGCTACCGCCGGGCCGGTTATCAAGGAGGTTAGCCTTGAGAGCCGAATGATGGGTAGCATGATGCAAGCTGTAACACCCGTAATTTTGGAAATTCCCTTGATGGTAATGTAGGATTCGTTTGACTCTTGGAATGTAAAGATATTGAGAAATCATGTAAGTTTTATAATGGAACCATTGGGAATTGATTCGGGCTCGAAAAACGCGAGAAATGGGGGATTTTGGGGGTCCCGCGGGTTGGTGGGCGACCCTAGGCCGCGTAACTCGCTGGAGTGATGCTGAGGAAGTGCGCGGTTTACCCCGCGACTTCCAAGCCATGGGCCAAACCACGGGAACCGACCTGAGGGTTTTATACTCGATTTTTGGGGATCTAACTTCATTTTCTCATAACTTTCTCCTCCTAAATCCGATTTTGGTGATTCTTGAACCTAGAGTCTTGTCTTTTGGAGCTTTTCAAGTAGAGATAGAAAGGGGTTGAAGATATTGGGTGGATCCAAGGGTTTTTGATCGAGGTAACCTACTCATCTTTTCATCTAAAAAGTTAAGGTTTGGTGTTCTTCATCTTATTTTGTATTCTTAAGGTTTGGTAAATCTTTGTGGATGTTGTGGTAAGGAAACCTTGTGGAAACCTTGGAGCTAGTGGAAGGATTCAAGATCTCATCTAAGAAGATTCAAGTTTTGGGGGTAAAACCTATATTTAACCTAAATCTAGCAAGGTGAGTTCAAGTTGATTTGTGAAAACGTTGTACATGCCAAAATGTCTATTTTTAAAGTGTTTATGTATTTACAATAAATGATCACTTGTTGAGTTATTGGTGGGTTTAAATTATTTAAGGTGTTCGCCTTTATAAACCTTATAAAACCCCCATATTTGGGATTTTAGGGCATTTTGATAAATGAGTAATAAATGGACATTTGTTTTAATAATGTATTGCATAAATGGAGATTTCTTGGCAAAAATGCATTTTTGTGTTTGTTGGAAAATATGTCTAGCTCATGTTTTGAGACGTTTTGAAAGGAGTCAACGGTATAAGCTTGTTTAGAAAATGATCTACCTCATTTTGAGTTGTGTTGGAGTTTAGTCGTGTACTTTGGAATACGTGTTTGCATAAACATTGGTCGAGTGCGTTTATTTGCATTCTATTGCTTTTGACAATAATTCCTTTGGTTGTTTGAGCCTGTGGCTCGATATTTGATTATGATGGGGATTTTGGGGACACTTGTCCAGTTTTGATAGCTCAACATAGAGCTTTGGTCATTGCGTATGATTGTTGATGATTTCATATATTGAGTGTGTGTGTCATTCAATTGGAGTCATGTTGTGTTTCAGCCATGTCTGCTATGGATCCATGAGCACTTTTATCACTTTGTTGTCCGATGATGGAACGAATTGGTTTCCACATTGCGGCACGTTAGGCATCGGATTGGGTTGTAAGTCCTTCATGCAAGTATCTTTGGGTGTACGCTGAAAGATGCCGAGCTCGATACTTTTATTATTTTGTCCAATGGTGGAACACTAATTTTTCCCATTGCGGCGCGGTAAGGCATCTCCGGTATGGTGTAAGTCCTCCGTGCAAGTATCTATGGGTGTATGCTGAAAGATGCTGAGATCGATACTTAATACCAATATAACATAATGTGTGGCTTACTTTGTGTCCGTCACATTATATGGAATCAGGTCTCCCCCGTCACCGAAAGGTGTTGTCTTCGGGTTGGGTCTTTTATATTTATATTTTCGGTGATGTCTTTTATGGGTGGATTATTGTCCATAATTTTGTGTGTGGAGTATTGGGTTCCACTCGTGTTTTGGGTGTTTTCGGAATAGGAAATATTATTCATGTTTTCATAAATTGGAAGTCGATTCTACCCTTGTTTGAGTGAGTTTTGGGATGCATCATTTTATAAAGAGTATTTTGTATTGAAATGTTCATCTTCGAAAATGCATATTATTGGAAAATGAGTCGTTTCCTTACTTAAGTAAATCATTTTGAAAAACTATGATTTAAGTTGTATTCCCTTCTTTTAAAAATTTAGTTATCCTTATGGTAAAACTCTTGAACTCACTAAGCGTTAGCCTAACCTTTTTATTTGTCGGCATGTGCAACAGGTTCCTGTTGGGGATAATACTAGTAACATAGTGAAGAGAGAAGTACTAGTTGTGCACTCGAGGAGTGCAAATCTTGATGAAGTCTTTCGCATTAGGTTGAAGAGAGCAACTGTATTTGGAGGAGTAACACCCGACTTCAATGTAGTCCTTATATAGAGTTTGTAATTGTTGAGGTTATTTATCGAATCATGTTTTGAGGCGTATTGAATTTGGATATTGTAGGAATATGTGTTGCCTTTATTAGATGTTATATCAAAAAATTTTATTAGTTTCTCTTACCAAATTGAGGGTGTTACACAAGCCATGAACGCCATGGCACAACAACAAAAGTTCTTTATGAAGTTGTTGGAAGATCGCGACGCCAGTCACCGTCGACCCGAAATAGTGGAGGAAAACGTTGTATTTGGGTCAGGAGGTGGTGGAAACGACATCAGCACTGAAGAGCATGCGGTAGTCGGAAACAAGGGAAAGAGCAAATGATGCACTTACAAGACCTCCCTGGGGAGCCACCCACCGGAGTTTTCGGGTTCCACAAATCTGGCTACTTGTATGTACTGGCTCTGGCTCAAGGAAGTGGAAATGACCTTTGAGTCAAGCGAGTGTGACGACTCGCAACGGGTTAAATTCGCCTATCAACTGCTTAGAAGTGAGGCCTTGATTTGGTGGAATCTCACCCGATCCGTCCTCACCCCTGATGTTTTGGCTAAGATAACTTGGCCGGTTTTCAAGCAAAAGATCTTGGACAAATACTGTAGTGAACGGTCATTGGAAAAGATTGAGGAAGAGTTTAGAAACATGAGGAAGGGAACCTTGTCGGTCACTGATTACTCCAAGCTCTTTTTGAGAAACTGAACCTAGTGGGGGCATCTGGCCCCCGATGAGCGATCGAAAATCAAAGCCTATCAGCGTGGATTACCGGCCGAGATGAGGACGAAAGTGAGGAACGCTAGAAGGTCGACACTACAAGAGGTAATTGAAGAGTCCTTGCTTGTGGAGGATGACATGATTGCAGGGAAAGATGAGAAGGTATTAGCAGGAGATAAGAGAAAATGGGAGGGGTCATCTGGACCAAACCGTCAGTTCAAGCCGGCATTCGGGGGAAAGGGAAACGGGCCCGATGGGAAGTGAGATGGTGTCACCGGTGCAAGAGCAAGTATAGTGGCCCGTGCAATCAAAGAACCTACTCGGGCCCTCCCGAGTGTGCTAAATGTGGAAAGAGAGACCACATGACTCGCGATTGTCCTATTTGGGGACTCATTTGCTACGAGTGCCGAGAACTGGGGCACATGAAGAGAGAGTGCCCGAAGTTGACAGGGGGCAACTGCAGTTTCCCTAGCGAGACGACTCCAAAGAAGGAGAACCCACCAAAGGTTCCAAGCCGAGCCTTTCAGATGACCGCCGAGGAGGCGAGGGAGACCACCAATGTGGTATCAGGTACATTTCTTGTAAACTCCTTGCCTGCTCATGTTTTGTTTGACTCGGGTGTAAACCGATCATTTGTATCAAATTCTTTTTGCTCGATGTTCTCTACCCCCAGTAGTACCCTTTCTGATGCCTTGATAGTAGAAGTCGCCAATGGGGAACATGTTTTGATTCGGAAATACTACCATGACTGTGACAAAGAGATAAGTGGGAGATCTTTTAAGTTTAACCTCTTGCCAATGCCCATTGGGGGTTTCGATGTAGTGATAGGCATGGACTAGTTGACTGAGAACCATGCCGACATTATCTGTTCCAAGAAAATGATCAGAGTACCGGTGTCGGGTGGTGTGCTTACTATTTATGGAGAGAAGAGGAAGGGATCCACTCCCGTGATTTCCTACCTGAAAGCTCACAAGCATCTAGATAAGGGATGTCCGTCGTACTTAGCCTACATCGTGGATGCAAAATTGGAAAAGAAGTCGGTAGAAGATGTGAAGATTGTTCGAGATTATCCGGATGTCTTCCCAAAAGATCTACTCGGTTTGCCGCCAGAACGTCAAGTGGAGTTCCAGATTGATCTTACCCCAGGAGCGGCCCCGATAGCCCGTGCTCCCTATCGCTTGGCGCCGACAGAAATGCAAGAGATGATGTCCCAACTTCAAGAGCTTCTAGAGAAAGGCTTCATTCGACCGAGTTCATCACCTTGGGGAGCGTCAGTCTTGTTCGTGAAGAAGAAGGATGGGTCAATGCGAATGTGTATTGATTACCGATAATTGAACAAAGTCACGGTGAAGAACAAATATCCTCTTCCCAGAATAGACGACCACTTTGATCAACTACAAGGGGCGGGGTGCTTTTCAAAGATTGATTTGCGATCGGGATACCATCAAGTGAGAGTGAAGAAGGCCGACATCCCGAAGACGACCTTTCGAACAAGATATCGACATTACGAATTTTTGGTAATGCCATTTGGGTTGACGAATGCACCCTCCATGTTCATGGATCTGATGAACCGGGTGTGCCAACCTTTCTTGGACAAGTCGGTGATAGTCTTCATCGAGGACATCCTAATCTATTCACGAGATGAAGCGGAGCATGGGAAGCATCTGAGGGAAGTATTGGATGTCCTTCGGAAAGAAAAGTTATTCGCAAAGTTCTCGAAATGCGAATTTTGGTTGCAAGAGGTCCAATTCTTGGGCCATGTGGTGTCTAAAGACGGACTGAAAGTGGATCCGGCCAAAATTGAGGCAATGATGGGATGGGAACCGCCAACGAGCCCAACGGAGATCCGGAGTTTCTTGGGTTTATCCAGGTACTACAGAAGGTTTATTCAAGATTTCTCAAAGATCGCTTCGCCACTTACATCGCTGACCAGAAAGAATGTCAAGTTCCTATGGACAGACTCCCAAGAGCAAGCTTTCCGTACTCTCAAGAAGAAACTTTGTGAAGCACCAATTTTATCCCTACCCGAGGGATCAGATGATTTTGTTGACTACAATGACGCTTCTAAGACGGGTCTCAGATGTGTACTTATGTAAAGGGGGAAGGTGATAGCCTACGCATCACGGCAACTAAAGGATCACAAGAAGAATTACCCGACTCACGACTTGGAGTCAGCGGCAGTGGTGTTTGCGATGAAGTTGTGGCGTCACTACCTCTATGGGACTAAATGTACACTCTTCACCGATCACAAAAGTTTGAAATACATTTTTGACCAAAAGGAGCTTAATATGCGCAAAGAAGATGGCTCGAGCTACTAAAGGACTATGACTGCGAGTTACTTTACCATCCGGGTAAAGCTAACGTAGTAGCGGATGCTTTGAGTCGAAGGAGTCATGGAAGTGGTACCGCGTTATCACTCACTAGGATTGACGTCTTGTCAAGTCTAGTTGAAAACATCAAGAGGTGTCAATCCGAAGTACTTAGCGAAGAAAATATTAAGTCCGAGGTTATGGTAAAGCATTGAGAATTGTTGATGAAAGATGGACGCGGCTTGAAGTTATTCCAAGGCCGGGTGTGGGTACAAAAGTTGGGGGGAAACTGTGAACTTATCCTAGAAGAAGCCTACAAATCTAAATACTTCATACACCCCGGTAGCACCAAGATGTATAGAGACCTCAAGTTGAATTATTGATGGCCGGTGATAAAGCTCGACGTGGCCAAGTATGTGGAGAAATGTGTCACTTGTTTACAAGTGAAGGCGGAACATCCAAGACCCTACGGGAGTTTGCAACCTTTGTCAATCCCGGAATGGAAGTGGGAGCATATCACGATGGACTTCGTCATCAAACTATCGAAAACCTTGAAGGGCCACGACACAATTTGGATAGTGGTAGACCGACTCACCAAAAGCGGACACTTCTTGGCGATGCGTGAAACATTGCCAATGGACAAACTAGCGAAGTTATACATCGATGAAATTGTGTCAAGACATGGTGTTCCGTTATCTATCGTGTCCGATAGAGATAGCCGATTCACTTCGAAGTTTTAGGGCGGGCTACAAAAAGAATTGGGTACCAAGGTTAAGTTGAGCACGACTTACCATCCTCAGACGGACGGACAAAGTGAGTGAACCATTTAGACTCGAAGACATGTTGAGATCGTACGTTATCGATTTTGGGGGGAATTGGGACTCGCACCTACCGTTGGTGGATTTTGCCTACAACAATAGCTATCATTTGAGCATTGGGATGGCTCCATTTGAAGCGCTTTACGGCCAAAAGTGTAGGACCCCGACATGTTGGCTTGAAGCGGGGGAGAAACAATTTGCAGGACCGGAGATTGTTCAAGAAACTGCAGATAAAGTAAAAGATATTCGAGAACGTTTGAAAGCGACTCAAGACCGACAAAAAAGCTACGCGGACAAGAAGAGGAGGTCGATCGAATTCCAAGTAGGCAATCGGGTGATGTTGAAGGTGTCACCATGGAAAGGGATAATCCGTTTTGGAAAATGTGGGAAGCTTAGTCCCCGTTTCCTTGGACCATTTGTTATCTTAGAGAAGATTGAACTCCAAGCGTACGGGTTGGACTTGCCACCTGAAATGGAGGGAATTTACCCTACATTTAATGTATGCTATCTTCTCAAGTGTCTAGCCGAGGAGAAAAGCGTCATTCCATTGACGGAGATCCGAGTGGATAACGGGAATCGGTGTGTAGAAGAACCCGAGGCGATATTAGAATCCAAAGCGAAGAAACTTCGCCACAAGGAAGTGACCATGGTTAAGGTCAAATGGAAGCACCATCGCAGTGCCAATATAACTTGGGAATCGGAGGAGGGTATGAAGCGGCGACACCCCCACTTGTTTCCTTAGATTGGGATTTCGGGGACGAAATCTCAAATTAGGTGGGGAGGATTGTAACACCCGGAAAATCCAAGTAAGCTATATTATTAGAAGTCTCGGCTTACCTTCTTATCGCATTAGTTTTTGTATCACTCGAACCCACTTATGTCGGTACACCTAGTTAGTTTTAGCTAATCGTCGGATAAATCAAGTTTCGGGGTGGGTCAACCTTGGAGAGAATTTGCCAAGTGACTATGACACAATGGTCATAGTCGCATCCCATTGTCGTCAGCTGCCTAAGGGCTTCTGTGTGTCCCTAGCGACATTGCCCCGGGCATAGTCGCTTAGACATAGTCGCGGCTTAGAGGCAGTGAGTTGTGCCTCGATAGCGACTTTGACACGCGAAAATGCCATGGTCATTGTCTCCCAGGCATTGTCACCCGCGTGATCTGACCTGCTGATTAAATAGTGAGCTGATACCTCATTTCTACAAGTCATTTTTGGAAAAAAACGGGAGAGATCTTTTGGGAGGCAATTTTTGGCAACCAAGCATCCTTCTCATTTAGTTTCTAGGGTTTGGGTTGGTAAACACAATTATTGGTCTTCAAGGCAACTCCAAGGCATTTATTGAAGTGTTCTTAGCAAGATTTCTACTCCTCTCAACCAAGTCTTCCACTATCAACTTTTAGGGTTTGCTATTTTCTAGGTTTTAACCTAAAATCTAGATAGTGAGTATTCTAAACCTTAACAAACGAGATACATGTATTTATTTGCATACTTGTTGATATTTCCATCTCATGGAATTTAGGGTTTTCTTTTATCTTGTTTATTTGACCTAATGTTATTTTGAGCATGAAGGGTTTACTTGAATGGTGGAAATGTACATATGTTGGTAATGTAGACAAGTAAAGGATGACTTTTATGTGATATGATTCTATGATATGATTATTCATGTGTTAGGGAGGAATATCCTCATTTTGGGTATATTATCTTTATGGTTATAGATACATGTTAAAGCATGGTGTGAATAATATTATGTTTCCTTGCACCCACTTGTTATTAGGTAAAAATTTTGGGACATACGGTTTACATTGGTGTTGAATACACATTGTAAGAGCTAAGGTACTCATTAGTCTTGTATGAGTTGTGTGGATGAACCAAGTCAAATGGTCACTAGGAGGATATAGTCTTGGGCGCCACCATGTTGGTATGTGCCTAGACCCCCGCCATTTGGGGCAATGCCTATGTTTTACCCTCGAATGCACCGGACCTTGGGGTGTCACTCATGGTGTCTAACACTAGGTATCTCGTCTCTTGGATGGAATTTGGTTGGTGTTATCGGTCTCCCCCATTGATTCCATTTATTGAACCCATCCTTGGAAAATGAATATTTGAATTGAATTCATGCATATATTAATTGTCATACAACCTCACTAGGCTTTTTGGCGTAACACTTGCTTGGTGTTTATGTGTATCTCAGGTGCTAGTACTGCCGCATCTAAGAAGGTTTAGGCGGGCCCGTGTGAGCTTAGGGAGAGCAAGGGAATGCTCATTTTTGTGAAGACCGTCAATGGACTATAGATGACACCCCTTTTGTAATCTTGTTTCCGTTGAGAAATTAGATTAGTCGGTTGTTTTTTATTTTCCCTTACAATTACTAACTGTAATTAAAAATATATTCTTATTTCCCCACTTTTTGGGAGGCTCGTGCTATGACATTTTAAATACCACATTTTGGTTTTGTGGAAATTTTTGTTAGCCCATTTTTGGGGTGTTACACCTCCCTAATCGCTCCTCCTCCCTTGTCGCTCCGCCCCTCAAATATCATCTCTCATGAATCAAAATAATTTCTCATCGATTCATCTCTCATGAATATCATCTCTCACGAATCGAAACTCATCTCTCACGAATCAAAATAATTTCTCATCGATTCATCTGTTTTTAACTCATAATATGCCATTGATTCAGTTGTTTTAAACTCCTCCTCTTCCTCCTCCTCCTCTCTCTCTCTCTCTCTCTCTCTCTCTCTCTATATATATATATATATATATATATATATATATATCATCTAACTTGATTATCTTGTTGTAGGAGTTTCCCTTTGTGCGTTGATTGACTATCAATCTACGGAAGATTCGATACTTTTTGATTGAATCCATGAATACCCATTTCTCAGTTATAGATTAATCAGCTAATTACATTTAACATATAATTACAAAATAGGTTAAAATGATTATTTTTTTTTATCAATAAGTGTTTACCAAAAAACACTTGATAAACACTCTTATCCGGATAACACTTACCTGAAACAACACTCTTATCCGGACAACACTTATCCAGTAAGAGTTGGTTAACGGTCCCTTAATATATGTAATCAAATGCAAAATATTTTGTTAATTAATGAGACGATATATATAATACGATGATCGTTTTTAAGTAGAACACGAACAAATATGAGTAACAATTTTAGGTTTTGGGGAGGAGTTTAATACGACCTTTAAACCATGGATGATGTTTAATAATTGTCTTGGTGCTTTACTTTTAACTTTTGTGTGATACTCCTCTATTTCATGACCACATCTTTTTTAATCCATCAACAAATACAAAACTTTGCTGACACTAAAGACAACACTTTTTCATTCAATATCTTTCTTGGATCCTTTAGTTTTAATATAATATCACGTTTTTAAAATATATAATGATAACATTTTTGTTAAAAACTGGTTTTAACATAAATATAAAGCAATGTTGTAAACAAAGATAGCTTTTCATAATCAACTTGACGTTTCAATAATACATACAACATATTAGTATTGGATCGTGTGCCAATAATAGTTATAGTGAGAATGATGAGAACACTTCTAATCCTTTGGATAAGTTAATTATTATTATCTCATTTCACTACAACAAAACTAGCCTATTGCGACGACAAAAGTCGTCGCTAAAGATCAAAAGTTCGTCCCTATAGGTCTATTGCGACGAAAATCGTCGCTGTTGATCCGTAGTTGTAGCTCTCTAACAGCGACGACTTGTCGTCGCTATAGAAAAATTTATAAAAAAATAAATTTGTATTAAATTTTCTACCTATAGCGACTACATGTCGTAGCTATAGATGAATTTATAAAAAAAATAAATTTGTTTTAAATTGTTTACCTATTGCGACTACATATCGTAGCTATAGATGAATTAATAAAAAAATAAATTTGTTTTAAATTTTTTTACCTATAACGACTACATGTCGTAGCTATAGAGGAATTAATAAAAAAATAAATTTGTTTTAAAGTCAACAAATTTTTTACCTATAGCGACTACATGTCGTCGCTGTAGATCAAAATATTTTTTTTAAAAATTTGATACAAAATATATTTTAATCAAATAACCTGATAATTAAATAACTAAGACAACAAATTTGAAAACCATAATACCATAATTTGAAAACCATAATACAATAATTTTGGAAGCCTTAATGCAAAATTAATAAAATCAAAAATAAACACTAACGTCTCAAATATATTAACATAAATGGATATCTAGTCATCAAACGAGTCACTCTCCGTGTCCTCATCATCATGTTGTGGTGTTTGCTGCTGTCCCGGTTGCTGCTGTCCCGGTTGCTGCTGTCCCGGCCCGCCTGCTGCTGTCCCGCCATAAATGACGCAAATAATGCATGTGTATCTATAACGGGTGGAGGGGGTAACTGGCTACCAGGTGGATTGGTATATACTGTATGCATGTACTGGCTACAAGCATTTACTACATCAAAGAAACACTTCATCGCATCAGTAGTAAGTGGTTGGGGTGGTGGCGTGGGCGGTTAAAAAAACGACGAATAAGTCGAACCCTTCAACTTTCGTCCGATCCCTCGGTTGTGACCGCGACGTTCCCCAAGTACTTTGGTGATTATTTCTTTCTCCTTTACTGAAGATGAGGCGGTCGATCCATGTTCTTGTGTTTGTGCAACTTTCTCTGCAAACATTGCTTCCTATATTAAAAAAATTTATCAACAGCGACGACAAATCGTGTCTATTCCTAATTCAAATTTTTTATTTTTAAAAAACAATTGTTGATTTAGTAAAAGGTAAAAGAAAAGTAAAAATATATATCTATAGCGACCACATGTCGTCTAGGTTAAAATATTTATTTTCCTAATTTTCCATCTAAAAAATATTTGTTTTTGAATTTCTGTAAAATATAAATAATTATTTTCAATCTATTGAGACGATATGTCGTCGCTGTAGGTTAAAATATTTTCCCCCCTAATTTCCTATCTAAAATATATTTCTTTTTGAATTTTTAGAATATGAATTTAAACCTATTGCGACGACTACGGTCGTCGCTATAGGTTTTGTAGCTGTAGGGATTTCATTTACCTTCAACTACTTTCATCTTCACATTTATCTTTAATTTTAATCATTTTCACAAACTATTACATACATTTATTCTATTTTATATTTATGAATTTGTTAAAACTACACTCATGATAATAAAAGTTAGTAAATAAAGTTAGTCGAAGGTGTATAAAAGAGCAAAAAAGAGTTGGGAAAATGTGTAAGGTGAAAACCTTCATCTACTTTCATCTGATGACTCATAATAAAAGTGGATTCTAATCTACTTTCATCCACCTTTACAATTTTTTTTTTATGTTGCGTAATTTAATAAACAAGTTATTAATCATATACTTCAAATTTTAGGGGTGATTTTTTTGTACAACCAAGTAAAAGGTTACAATCACGTGCAACTCTCACTTAAACCATTCATTCATCCAATTCGTTATGTAGACACTAAATGATTATTGGTTTCATGCAATAATCTTACACGCAATGCATAATATTTTATTAAATGCATACACTAACATGGAATGCATACTGTTTCATGAAAGTACCACTTCATCTAATACATCGCATGAACTGTTATGTGCCTCGACATCTGCTGCAGAAATTTGACAAAAGCAGGTAAATTCATTTAGAGCATCAATGAGAATTCAAATGGAATGGGAGGCTAAATGAATGGTTTAGATGAGGGGTGCACGGGGTTGTAACTTGTAACCTTTATTGGGTTGCAAAATAACCGTGACATAAATTTTATACATATATCTATGTTATTTTCGTTTAATTATAATCAAATCAAAGTCAATTTGGAACAAACGACCAAAAGAAAGAAGCAAGGGCGGACCTACTCATGATGTCCGAGAGGGGTCTCATGCACCCGTTTAAAATAAATACAATTTTTAATATGAAAGATATATCTGCTAAACTTTAAGTGATGTTATGTGATATTAAAAAATAGAAGGAACATTTTTAAGTACACCTTAGACTACACCCTAGAAAAAAAATATAAAATGTGATTGTGACCATATTCATCCTGTAGTACTTTTTGATACGATTAATTATGTAACCAGTTTGATTCTTTCGATTAAAAAAATTATACGGAATAATAATATAATGAAAAGACATTTATACCCCTATTGTGCATGAGGGCCTATGCATTAAACTTAATTAGAGTAGTGTAGTGTAGAGAAATGAAATTCCAAATTGAGCAATGCTATGCCCCTACCTTGAACTCATTCTTTCATCTTCTGTGCACTACCACCGTACCACACTCGGTTATGTCTACACTCCTACAAAGATTATTAGCCTTCTCTCTCTCTCTCTCTCTCTCTCTCTCTCTCTCTATATATATATATATATATATATATATATATATATAATATAGAGGTGGTTTCAATTGGAAACCATATTAGATTGGAAACTTTGGAAACCGTCAATTTCATTGGTTAAATTAATGAAATTGGTTCATAAAGTTGTTTAATATGATCAAGTTGTTTCATATAATTCTTTTGCTAATGAAATCGTTTCATATATTTGTGTTTTTTTTATATAGTTTCATCTATTTTTCTCATTCTGATGAAATTGTTTAATGTATTTTCGCAGTCTGATGAAACTTTTTCATTTTTACATAAAAAACACAAATATATGCAACGATTTCATCAATAAAAAAATTATATGAAACAATTTCATCAAACTAAACAATTTCATGAAACAATTTAATTAACTTAACCAATGAAATCGAGGGTTTCCACGGTTTTCAAAATTAAAGTAGTTTCCAATTGATCGCTCCTCTCTCTCTCTCTCTCTCTCTCTATATATATATATATATATATATTCATTTGAGAAAATGGTAAATGTATGAGAAATAAAGAAGTAATCCTAGCAATTCATTTGGTCAACATTTGCGGCTTTGACCGTAAAGCACCGGTTAATTCTTTACATGGTCTATAGAAGATAGATGGGTAGTTTCATAAAATACGCGGAACGAGTTCATATATGAACATGTATGATTCACATATGAACTATACGTTCATATATGAATCAGTTAATTAGTTCATATGTGAATCACAAAGGTTCATATATGAATCTCTTAAAAGTTTTAAACAAAATATCATAACATCTATTACAACATATTTCTAATACAAACAAATAATCTTCAAAAGATTTGAAGATGATGAATGCTCTAAGAACAAACCCTAAACTAGAGAGAGAATGAGAATATGAGAATAGATCGTAAAATGAAAAATGAGTTGAGTTATCAAATTAGCTATAAACAAGTTGTTTATATATTTTCGGAAATATTGCAAAGAAGCCCTCAACATTTCCAAATTTGCTCCGCTACCCTTTCTCTTTCAGCAAATGTGAGGCGCAACCCCTCCTGTCCTCAACTTTCACTGACTTTACATTTCAGACCCTAATTTTCTACAAGCAACACAAAAAAACCCAAATAAGTTACACCAATGACAAGATAGGTACAAAATTAAACATACCTTTTAACACCCTCCCTTAATCTTGACATCAAAAAAGATCTAACATTCTTAACTTATTAATGTGATACATATGTTGACTAACACCAAGTGGTTTTGTTAATATATCAGCTGGATTTTCTGTAGACAAAACCTTCACAGTTTTCAACATTCCAGATGCAATTTTATTTCTCATTTGATGTATGTCTATCTCTATGTGTTTAGTCCTTTCATGAAACACTGGATTGTTAGCAATTTGAATTGCAGATTTTTATCGCAGTTCAAACTTATAGGAAGCAAGTTTTCTATTTTCAAATATGTTAATATGCTATGAATCCATATGCTTTCACATAGAGCAGAGGCCATAGCTCTATATTCGGACTCGACAGAGGAGCGAGAAACAATGGATTGTTTCTTACTCCTCCACGACACCATACAATTCCCTAAAAGAAAGACAATAACCAGTAACATACCGCCTTGTTGATAGACATTTACCCTAGTCAGCGTCAACAAAAGCGGTCAATCTAAACTCACTACTAGAACATGAAGAAAAACAGACCCCCTTACCAGGAGATGCATTTAAATACCGTAAGACACGAAGACCAAGTTTCAAGTGAGACTGACGAGGCGAGTGCATAAATTGGCTTAAGTAGTGAACTGCAAAAGTAATGTCAGGTCTAGTAGCTAACAAATAAATGAGTCTACCAATTAGCTTTTGATATCCAGTAAAATCCTTTAAAAGAGCATCTTTTGACTCATATCCAACAGAATATGTTACTACTAAGTTCATATCCATCGGAGTATTAATAGGCTTACACCCTAAATATCCAAAGTCATTTAATAGTTCAAGACAATACTTACTTTGAGACATGCACAAGCCATTATCAGTTTCTAATATTTCAATGCCTAATTTTTTTTAATAAACCAAGGTCTTTGATTTTGAAATTGGATTGTAAATGATCTTTTATCTTTTGAATTTCAGACCCATAATTACCAGTGAGAACAATATCATCCACGTAAACAAGAAGAACAAGAAACACACTATTATCACACTTGGTAAATAAGGAATAATCACTACTACTTTGGCAAAAACCATGATTAAGTAAACAAGTAGACAACTTTTCATACCATTGTCGTGGTGCTTGCTTTAAGCCATAAAGAGACTTGACTAATTTACAAACACGTTTGTCATTAGCAGAAAAGTAACCTAGAGGTAGGCTCATATAAAAATCTTCAACTAAGTCTCCGTATAAAAAAACATTGTTCACATCTAATTGGCACAGAGCCCATCTATTTTGAACAACTAAAGCAATTACACATCGGACAGTGACCATTTTCACAACTGGTGAAAATGTTTCCTCATAGTCTAAGTGCTCACGTTGACTGTAACCTTTGGCTACAAGAGGAGCCTTATACCTTTCTATTTCCCCTGTGGATTTATATTTAATCTTATAAATCCAACGACAACCTATCGGTTTTCGACCAGGAGGCAGTTCAGTAAGAACCCAAGTACCATTTCTATATAATGTTTCCATCTCATCATTCATAGCACTAACCCAATTCTGGTCTTTACCAGCTTCAAAGAAGTTTTCAGGTTCAATAGACTTATTCAATGTAGACACAAAACACAAATTATTTGAATTAAGACGAGAGTAATTGACAACCTTTTCAAGACCATATTTGACTTTACCCTCTAATACATAATCATCAAAACGATGAGGCAAAACATAAGTCCTACTAGATTCTTGCACAAAGGACACAATTTGGTTATCAACGATTACACCCTCAGGAGGGGACCTCAAGAGATCATCATTTGTATTTTGAACAGTTAATCGACGAAAATCAACAACACGTGAACCACTGGCAGCCTCAGTACCACCAGGATCATTCGATCTGGCGGCTCTGTCAAGGTCATTTGTAACTCCAGTACTACCAGGGTCCACAGACCCAACTGCTCTGTTTTGACTACTCAGATGGTCATGGTTACTTGAGTTATCAGAAATATTAAGAAAGTTTTCACCTTGAGGATTCTCCCTAATCTCATCATTGGGCAATTCAGAACTCAAATCATTTGACTGAAGGATAAAAGAATCAAAGAAATTTAATTAATTAATGTTATTAGAATCATCACTTGGTTGACTTGCACTCATTTTGAACGGAAAAATAGTTTCGTAAAACTTAACATCCCTAGAAACAATGATTTGTTTTGAATCCAAACTGTAAAGTCTGTAACCCTTTTTTGAGTTAGAGTAACCAAGATGAATACATTTTTCCGATCGAGAAGAAAACTTATCAGAAACATTAGATTTTAATGCAAAACACAAACACCCAAAATTCCTAAGATGAGTCAAAACAGGTGCAAAACCAAAAACAAGTTCATATGGACTCTTTCCATTCAACACAGAGGAAGGAGTTCGATTAATGAGATAAATAGCAGTTAAAATACACTCATTCCACGTGTTCAAAGGAATGTTTCTTTGAAACATTAAAGCTCTAGCAACATTTAGTAAGTGTCTATGCTTGCGTTCAACCACCCCATTTTATTGGGGAGTGTAAACATAAGTGGTTTGATGAATAATCCCATTAGATTTAAAGAATATACCTACCTTACTATTAGTGTATTCAGTCCCATTATCGCTTATGAAAACTTTAACGTGTTTACCAAACTGAGTACTCAACAAACTGTGAAAATCAACAATATTATCAAACACTTCATCTTTACTTTTCAACAGGTAAACCCAAACAGATCTAGTGTAAACATCCACAACAGTCAAGAAATAAATATAGCCTTCCTTACTAGGAACACGATAAGGTCCCCACAAATCTAGATGAACTAACTCACCAAGAACAGTGGAGGTGTGGGTGCTTAATTTAAATGTGTCCCTAGTTTGTTTTGACTTATGACAAATATCACAAGGAGAAGGAGAAGACTCATCTTCAAGATCATGGGTATCCTTTAGAACCCCAAGAACTTGATCAGCAGGATGACCCAACCTACTATGCCACAATTGGCGAGAAACATTACAGACAAAGGATATATTATTTGAAGGACCTTTAGAACCACAAGGAACAGAAGGCTCACCCTTAGAAAATTTGTCAAAGAAGTATAAGCCTCCTTGTTCGCTACCAGTCCCTACAATTCTCTTGGGAAGAGAACCCTGAAGAAGGTAACACTTATATTCATCAAACCCAACGAAGATTTTGCTATCTCTAGCAATCTTATGTACAGAGAGAAGATTCACATGAAAATCAGGAACAATAAGAACATCAAATAAAATCACTTTGTTATTAAGTATATAATTCCCAATTTGATTTATTTTAGATTTATCTCCATTAGGTTGAGTAACTTTAAGATTTAAATCAGAAATGTCAAAGACAATTTCAAGTTGAGAAATGGAGAAAGTCATGTGTTGATTAGCTCCCGAGTCAATTATCCAACCAGAATGAGAACAATTTGAAATAGTGTTAGACATATTTGTTACATGGACAGGAAACACACCTGCCATATTGACAGAAATGGTGTCAGACTGTTTTTGATCAAGGAGAGAAAGTAACTTGTTAATTTGATCCTCTGTAAGAGAAGTACGTGTTGAAGTGTTCCCATTACAAGCAGGGGTATTGGTATCCTTGGAACAAACATTATTTGAGGAGGATTTGAATGATTGACCATTTTTTGACTTTGTAAATTGAAAATCCTTAGGAAATCCGATTAACTTGTAGCACCTTTCTATAGTGTGCCCAGTCACTCCATAATGCTTGCAAAGAAGAGGAGGTTTTACACCCCTCTTCTTCTTATTATTAGTTTTTCCAAAGAAAGCAGAATTCTGAGTCTTAGTATCAGAAGATCGAGTCACACCTCGGTGTGATTCTTCTCTTGATATAAAAGAGAAATCAGTTTTGACCGTGGGAAGAGGATTAGTTGTTAAAATGTTGCTACGAATATGAATATAAGTATCATCCAGTCCCATTAACAACTGCATTAGCTTTATTAATTGGTTGTGTTTAGAAAAATCATGAGCAACATTGCAAGTGCATGAAGGCAATTTGACTAGAGCATCAAACTGCTTCTACAAGGCATTTAACTTGTGATAATAGTCGGAGACAGGAGCTCCATTTTGAGAAAGAGAATTAATTTTTTGATGCAAGTTAAATGTAACAGAACCATCAATTTTATCATAAGTTTCTTTTAACTCAAGCCATACTTCAGAGGCAACTCTAGAAAAAACTTGACTAACAAACAAATCCTCTGAAATAGAGTTGAGTATCCAAGATAACACCACAAAATTACACCTTTCCCACTTCTTTCTTAAAACATCATTATCAATAGAACGAACAACAGATCCATCAATAAAACCAAGCTTATTTTTAGTCTCTAATGCCAAAATCATAGCACATGACCAAACTTTGTAATTATCAGTTCCAGAGAGTTTCATAGTCAATATAGAAGCTCCTGAGGTATCACTAGGATGGAGATAGAGAGGATCTCCAAAGTCCAGCTTCGCGATCAAAGATCATTGTTCTGGATCTTTTGATGATTTAGTTTCAGTCATAGTGAAACACAAGGAGATTAAAGCAAAACAACACACACGGACAAACTTTAAGCAACTTAAAGACAGGGTTCCTTGCCACTCGAAGGGTGGTAGGTCAAGTCAACCACTCAGATATCCAAAAAAAAAACACACAAGGGAATAGAAGAAACTTACAGAGATGAAGCAAACAGGGAAGGTAAAAAAAAACTTACATCGAGGTCCCCTTAAACACGAGAGCAGTAGATTAAAGGAAGCTTAAAAGGGGAACAAACTTAGAGCGAGGTCCTTAAACACAAGAGCAGAGGATTAAGATGGGCGACGCATTTGGAACCTCAAAAAGGAGTCCAGAGTAAACCAACAGGTAAAGAAAATCCTGAACACACAGTGAGATCCAAGCGATCTCTAAATGGAACCAAAAAACAAAAAAGAAAGAGGAAGAGCTAACTAAAAAGAGAGACCTCCCTCAATGAGCTCAAAAAAAAAAAGATGAGGTCCGAAGACCAGATCTAAAACTCTCAACACGAGAACAAGGAAAAGAAACAAGGAGTGAGATCAAAACCTTTAGTGAAACGAACTCGATGTGGTTTATTAAACCAGATCTTCGAATCACGTCACTAGGTAGCCTCCCTAAGTAAAAGAACCAAACCAACAGAAATGATTTAGAGACCAGATCTAGGCCTTATGATACAAAAGAAAAACACAGCAAACAAAGCAAAAAGATTAAACAGAAAGATTATGATTAAACAAGACCAAACTATCCTTCAGTGAACTCGTACCAATGTACGATCGTAGACGAGATCTAAGGATCAAGCCATAGGTTCACGTCACAGGGAACATGTCACAAACATGAACCAAAGAAAAATTTAACACTTAGAAGGGAGTAAAGGATTCTTTAGTGAATCTGAAAAACACAGATGAGATCTATCGACCAGTTCTGAGATTCACGTCACTAGAACCACTCCTTAATGAGTGTAACCAGTGAAAACGGTAATAACCTTGAATCGAGATAAATGGAAGGTCTGATTCACGATGGACAAGGTAAAAAAAAGAAGTGAGAGGAAGAACGAGTAGATCAAATCTATAGAAATAAAATCAGATCCAACTCGATTGAGAGGAAGAATGAGTATATCAGATCTATAGAAATAAAATCAGATCCAAATAGATATAGATCACTTAGTAAAACAAAAAAAATGTTGACATAAAACTTTGGACAAGACCTAACAAGATCAAATCCAGAAGTAAGGAGTCGATAGATATTTTGAAAATTTTGAAATAAGAGGAACGAGATCGACATAGACCTTTGAAAACAGAAGCAATCTCGGAACCGGATCTAGAAAAGTCAGATCCAGAGACTGAGGAACAAAAAAACATTTGAAACAAAAAGAAAAAAACGAAGATCTCGATCGAAAAACAAATCACTTACACAACACAAAGGTCAGTACAGTGATTTAGAAGAAATAAACAACGAAGGAAGGAGAGACTTACCATTTGTTGTTGAAGATGATGATTTCAGACGCCATTGAAGCCAACCTATACTCTGATACCATCTTAAAAGTTTTAGACAAAATATTATAACATCTATTACAACATATTATCTAATACAAACAAATAATCTTCAAAAGATTTGAAGATGATGAATACTCTAAGAACAAACCCTAAACTAGAGAGAGAATGAGAATCTGAGAATAGATCGTAAAATGAAAAATGAGTTGAGTTATAAAATTAGCTATAAACAAGTTGTTTATATATTTTCGGAAATATTGCAAAGAAGCCCTCAGCACTTCCAAATTTGCTCCGCTACCCTTTCTCTTTCAGCAAATGTGAGGCGCAACCCCTCATGTCCTCAACTTTCACTGACTTTACATTTCAGACCCTAATTTTCTACAAACAACACAAAAAACCCCAAATAAGTTACAACGATGACAAGATAGGTACAAAATTAAACATACCTTTTAACAAAAAACCCAAATAGCTGCAACTTTTGACCAGTCAATGTCGTAACTTTTGACCAGTCAAAGCCGCATTATTTGACCAGTCAAATCCGATCTTGACCGTATGAATGGTTAGGATTACTTCTCTATTTCTCATATATTTACCATTTCTCAAATAAACCTAAGACTATATATATATATATATATATATATATATATATATATATATATATATATATATGCGAAGGATCGTGTGAGAAGTTAGTTAATGGTGAGAAGTGGAACTGAACCGTTGATCTCTTTTAATCTCAATTCCCATGAATTGTGGATTAGAAGGGAATTGATCCGGTGCATCTCGGTGCATTTTATCTCGGTGTATCTCATCCTAATGTGCATCACTTTCTCATCTAACGGTTGATAACCACTTCTCACACTTCTCACTGTTAACTCAACTTCTCACCGGAACCCAGCCCTATATATATATATATATATATATATATATATATATATATATATATATATATATATATATATATAGGGGTTAAATCAAGTGAAAACCACAAAAAGGTTGAGAACTATAAGAACTAATCTCAACCACAATCAAGATTAATCAATGCTAGGAGTTAGAAGGTTACATACAAACATAACTTTTAAAAGGCATAAAAGTAAATCTATTCTCTTTCTATCTCTTATTGAAATTATATAATTTAAATTAAACACCACCTCCTTTTTAAATCAAAATTATATTAATTATAATAAAATTTTAAATCAAAAAATTTATATAAAAAGAGAACATTTTGTTTTCTTTAATTTGAAACAGTATAATTTTTTTTTTATATTTTTCTTAATAATTGCAATTTTTACATGAAACTATAAAATTGATTTAACTTGTATGTTGTTTCACCTCATCACATTTCACGCCATTTTAGTTTCTTTCACATTGTGAAACAACAGTACATTGTTTCACCATGTGAAACAATATTAACAACATTGTGTTGTTTCACAATATGAAACAACACTTTAGTGTTTCACATCACATTTCTCGTCAACTTTTGTTTTGTTTGTTTTCAAATTTTGAAACAACACTACATTATTTTTCCTTGTGAAACAACAATTTATTGTTTCATTTTAGCAACATTATATTATTTCACATTACGAAAGAACATTACATTGTTTCACCATATGAAACTATACTACATATTTCATCATGTGAAACAACACTACATTCTTTCACATTAACAACATAGTATTGTTTCACAATATGAAACAACACTTTAGTCTTTCACATCACATTTCACGTCAACTTTTGTTTTGTTTTGTTTTGTTTTCAAATTGTGAAACAACATTACATCGTTTCACCGTGTGAAACAAAAAATTATTGTTTCTTTTTAGCGACATTATATTATTTTACAATATGAAAGAACACTATATTGTTTCACCATGTGAAACAGGAGTACATTGTTTCACATTAGCAATATTGTTTTGTTTCAGAATATAGAACAACAGTTTAGTGTTTAACATCACATTTCACGTCAACTTTGTTTTCAAAATTGTGAAGCAACACTACATTGTTTCACCTTATGAAACAACATTTTATTGTTTCACTTTAGAGATATTATATTATTTCACAATATGAAAGAACACTTGTCAGGATCGAAATTCAAAACAAGAATTTAAATAAACACTCAGAAACTTTGTTAAAGAAGTTGCGGAATAACACTTTAACAAGAAATTAATGGAACATGGTATGAATTCAAATCACAAGTTGTATTGAATTAACTTGATGATTACAACCAAAGCCTCAATCTGTTGAACAGGCTTAACAGACGTTCAAAACTTCTCTAATGAAAGGATCACTAAGAATCTTGAGGCTAATTCTCTCTAAAACAAAAGACGTATATTTTCAATAATCTAAGACTTCTAGACTATATATTTACAAAACAGATTACAAGATAATTAATAAAGTAACATTGATCTTCAGCATCCATTCCATAATTATCTTCAGCTCCTTGTCTTTCGCTTCAAGTAACAAACCATCCTTATCAAAATCAGCAGCATTAATTCTTCTAGCAGTATCTTCTTATCATCAGCAGTATTAACATGCTAGCAGTAATTTCCAACCGGCAGTATTAACTCTCCAAGCAGTACTAACTGTTCTTCTAGCAGTACTAACCCTTCAAACAGTACTAATACTACTAGTAGTAGTAATTTCTTCAAGTCTCAACAGCACTATCCAAACTTAGCATATTTCAGACCCAACAATCTCCCCCTAACTTAACTTTTGAAATCAAGAAGTTAAGTTCTTCAGAATAAGGTCTTCATGATGCTTTCAAAATTAATGCTCAACTTCCCAGATCAGGATCCAATCCTGCACATTGATTGATTGTTCTTCTAATCACAATTCTTGCCATCTCCGAACCTTTAGTGCAGACCAACTTAGCATTCAGCATCCCCTGCAACTTTTCTCTGCTGTGATCATACACCTTATCAACCAGATAGTACTCATGAAAGCTGTTGTCAATAGTTATGACATATACTCCAAATTTTTCAACAAGCATCCAATGATCAATGCTGTTAAATCCTTCTCTGTAAAGCAAGTCTTTGATAAGATATTCAACTTTATCAGGGTCAAACATCATACACAAAAACTCCAGAGCCATCTTTGTTAAGCTCATCCTTGCTCCTCTCAACAAGTCACCATACCATTTCAATCCAATCCTGTACATGTCTTCCAAATCAGATCTGGTACAACTTCTGATGATCTTATCCCATGTTGAATAGACCTCATACTTGCCATCCATTCTCTTGATCCTGTAGAATTCTGTGCCTTTATCCACCACAGTATCCCAATGAATGATTTCTGGAGGTTTTTCTGATATAGGATCAATTTTCAATGGTTCTTCATCTGTCACTGTTAAATACAAATCAAACTACTCATGAAATTGACTTTGCTGTTCTGGAGGTTATTGACTTGATTGCTCTTGACTCTGCTCTTGAGTTTCAACATACTCTGCTTGATTCACCTACTCTTGTGGTTTATGCTGCACTTGTGGATTATGCTCTTTGAGTAACTGGATTAGATTCTTCTCCATTTCTGATCCTCTTCCACCACTCAGCTTTAATTGTAGCATACTATTCAATCTGATCACATCATGCTTATACTGCTTTTCCACCAGATAATACTCTATCTTTGCCTTTGACATAAACACAACATAAACTCCACATTGCTTAAGCAAACGCCATCTCAACACATTCTCTTTTCAAGTTGTATTCTGTCAGGTTCAAACATAAGACATATCCATTCCATGATCAGCCTTGTATCATCCTGATCTCCTTGCTGAATCCTGTCTTCATACAACTTCATTCCAACAGAATACATTTCTTCCAAGTCACTTCTTGAGCATTTTTGTATGAACTGATGAAAACTTGTATAGATCTCAAATCTGTTATTTGCTCTTTTGATCCTGAGAAAGTGTTTGTCTTTCTCCACACATACATCCCAAAAGATAATCTTTGGAAGCATGGAACTGACTGGAGTAGCAGGCACAGAAGGTGCATCTGTAGTTCTTAATGATTTAACTTCCATTCTTTCACTGCCCTGCTCTTTCTCACCTTCCTCAGTTCTTGACCTTTTTGCCTTTGTCTTTGTAGCAATTGACTTCATTCTCTTGACAGCTCCAATCTTCTGAGCTAGAGTCTCTTCCTTCTTAACTTCTATCTTTTCTTTAGTAGGGGTGCCTTCTTCACTGTCAGGAAAAGGTTGTTGAATGTTTAGATCATGTCTTTCTTTCATCTTTCTTTCAAATTCAACTCTCTGATTGAAATCTCCTTGCAGCTTGGCCATCTCCTTTTTGTACAAATCTTCTATCCTGCTAAAAGACATTTTAGTAAACATCCCTTCAGGAACTCCAACAGATCCTTTCAAGAAGTTTATCATCTTTCTTCTTTCCTATGTAGCTAGAAAGGTCTTTGAAGGTTGTCTTTGTCTTGTTGATTTCTTTGAAGGCTGCTTTTGTCTAGTTGCTTTCATTGTAACCCTCTTTGCAACAATCTTCAAACTCTTCTGGTATTCTTCATTAAGCCTTGTTGCCAAATCCATTGCAAGCTTTCTGTCTTTGGCCTTTTGGATCTCATCCTCCTTCTCAAATTGTGCATTCAACTCCTTTGCTAGTTTCAAAGAAAGAGCTTCTGTAGTTAACTCTTCTTGCATTTTCTTGGCCAATTCTGCATCCAATTCCATTTGCTTCTCTTCTGCTTCTTTAATGGTTTCACAGGCTCAACCATCTTTTCTTTCCCTTTCTTCTTGGCCTCTGTCACACTAATCTCTTTCTTTCTCTTCTCTGAGCCTCCTTCTTTAATCACCACTCCCTAAGCCTTTTGAGTAGCCTTAGGTGTGTCATTCTTTACCTTAACCAAAGTCTCTGCAATCTCAAATTCTTCCATAGACATTCCTGTTTCTGCTGCTGCTTTCTTTGTTTCTACTGCTTTAGCAGTTTCTACTTCTAGTTCAGTAGTTACTGCTCCTTCTTCAGTTTCTACTGTTGGTTGAGTTACTGCTTCTTTCAATACTGTTTTTGCTACTTTCACACCTTGATCCTTCTTATTCACCTCAACATTCTTTTCAGCTTCACCACCAATCTCCCCCTCAAATTGAAATTCCATACCAACTGAACTCTCCTTCTCAACTTCAGTTTCTTGATTCTCCCCCTTTTTGGAAGCATCATGAGCACTTCCCTTTTTCTTCAAGACAAATTGCTTTCTCTTCTTTTTGTGCACCAAATTAAGCACCATCTTCTTGAGTTTGTCTATCTTCCCTTATTGAGAAATGATCACCTTTTTCAACGCCTTTATCTCCAAACCCTGATTGAGTACATCCAAGTTCACATTGCCAATGGTATCCATCAATTCGTCATTGTTATATATGTCCTCACCTCCTTTAGGTGTGTTTACCACCCGTGAAAGATCATGGGATATTTTAGTAGAGGCCTTCTGCCTAGCAGAAGCACCTACTATCCCCTTGGTTTCTTGGCACCTGGGTCCCTTAGATGATTTCTCATCCAAAGTTGCCGTGGGGAAGGTCTTAGCCATGTTCACACTGTTCTGATCCACACCTTGTGCAGAATCAGTAGTATGAGCCTTGCTTCCCACATGCTCATCCTTCTCCTGAGAGAGCACCTTCTCGGGGTTGGGAGACACCCCTGTGGATTCCCTTTGGATATTCTCTGATGGAGAATGCTCCATCAGAGGGCTTGTAGTCTTTTGGGGTGTAGATACATGAAGGGAAGGAACCTTTTGTACCTTTTTCTTTGTATATTTTTGAGTGATTGGGGGAATTGGCTTATCAACAAGGATCTAGGGAAGAACATTTGAAGTGAATGGTGTGGGTAGGTCATCAGTGGGTTGGTCAGATATGGGCTGTGACCCTGATGCCTCACCATGTGGGTGGGACACAACCATCATTGTAGAGAACAAAGGTGTGTCTTTTCCAGAAAAGTCCTTACTAGGCCTTCTCATATTGGAAAATACCTTCCCTTTAGGAGGTATAGGTACATACACCTTTTCAAAAGAGGGTAAATCCGTCAATTCCATGGTTAGTACCTCTTGTACAAACCTTGGATACATATAAAATCTTTTGGTTTTGGTTTTGGTATCCAAGTTTGACAACAAATCATTTAAAATCATTTGGGAAAAATTGAACTTTCTGGAGGTAGCTAAGCATACAAGAGCATAAGCTATTGTAATGCTAAACTCACTCCATCCACTTGTCTTGCGAGATAGACATCGTTGAAGAGTATGAACAAAGAATCTCCACTAAGGTGAAAATTTGCTTTTGTGAAACTTGTAAACCTCAGTAGGACTTTCATACCCCATTCTACCAATTTCTTGAAATAGATCTTCCTTTGAGAGAGTAGAAATACCTGAGGCATCATCTAGTTGAAGATGAGTGCGTATGCAGCCTTCTGTGATTGTGATAGGTTTATCACAGACCCTTGATTGAATGAACTGATTGCCATCAACAGTATGAATGGATGCATTTTCCCAGAACTGTCGCATATGTTCCACATAGATGGTAGGATTTACAGTTAGCACATATGCAATATGTGATGTTGTTAAGAAATCCACAATTTCATGAAAACCCTCAGCTTGTTTGGGTTTTTGTAACATTGCAAGCTCATTGTGGTCATCAAAGAAATCAAGTGCTGCCATCTTTCTGATCGAGTCTAGGGTTCGAATCAAAACTAGGGTTTACACACTTGTAATCAAGAATTCTAGAGAGAGAGAGAGGATGAAAACTCAATGGAAATTCAAAGAACCGTTAGGGTTTTTGGCGGTCAGAGAGGGTATTTATAGGGTAAGGGATTCAGTTAAAAGCAGTACTAAGTACCTTAGCAGCATTAACATATACCCACAATATTAACCCATAGCAGCAGTAGTAATACATACCAGCATTATTAACACATACTAGCAGTATTAACACTGTTTGGCAGTAGAAATACGGCAAGTTGTAGTAACTTTGCACTAGCAGTATAAACCACCTAGCAGTAGTAACCATACTTAACCATATTTGAACTGTCAGCAGGAGTAATAGTGAGAGCAGTATTAACTTAACCAGAAGTACCAAGTATCTAATCAGCAAAGCAATCTAAAACACTTAAACACAAATGGTTAGCAGCACCATGCACAATGAAATATGAGAAAGTAAACATTGAAGAATCTATACAGAAATGGTACATGAAGAAAATCAAAAGAGGCTTATTCAGTGTTTATCATGCCCACACTTGTGACCAAGAATGTGAATCTACCCACATCAAAAGCTTTGGTGAATAGATCAGCAAATTGGTTACTAGTGTGTACTTTCAAAACATGAATTAACTTCTTTTCATTGCAATCTCTAATAAAATGGTACCTGATTTCTATATGCTTGGTTTTTGTGTGCTTCACTGGATTATGAACAATGCTTATAGCACTGTTGTTATCAATGAAGATGGGAGTGTGAAGAAAAGTAATACCATAGTCCAACATCTGATTCTGAATCCATAACACTTGTGAGCAACAGCTTGCAGCAGTTATATACTCTGCTTCTATTGTAGAGTTGGTCACTGTAGTTTGCTTTTTACACTGCCACGATACTAGCCTTGCACCCAAAAACTGACATCCTCGTGATGTAGACTTTCTATCCAAGTTTGCACCACCCAAATCACTATCAGAATATGCAAGCATATCAAATGGTGAGTCATGAGGATACCAAAGACCCAACCTAGGTTGTCCTTTGAGATATCTGAAGATCCTTTTGACTGCTTGAAAGTGAGATTGCTTAGGCCTCACTTGAAATCTGGCACACACACAGACAACAAACATAATGTCTGGTCTTGAAGCTGTTAGATACATGAGAGAGCCTATCATGGATCTATAATGATGAACATCCACATCCTCCCCCTCAAGATCTGCAGTGATCTGTTTGTGTGTTTCCATAGGTGTGCTTGCAGGCTTTGCTTCTGAAAATCCAAACTTTGTAAGTATATCCTGCACATACTTGGATTGACTTATGAAAATGCCATCTTTCTTATGTTTAACCTGTAGCCCAAGGAAGAATGTGAGTTCACCCATAGAGCTCATCTTCAATCTTTTGTGCATCAACTCCTCAAACTCCTTGCACATATGATCTTTTGTGGATCCAATGATGATATCATCCACATAAATTTGTACAAGCACGATGTCCTTCTTCTTCCTTTAAATGAAAAGAGTCTTGTCAATGACTCCCCTTTCAAAATCATTTTCCAAGAGATAGGTAGACAGAGTGTCATACCATGCTCTTGGTGCTTGATGTAGCCCATAGAGTGCCTTCTTTAATTTGTATACTTTGTCAGGAAAGTTAAGTTTCTCAAACCCTGGAGGCTGACAAACATACACTTCTTCATCAATTTTCCCATATAGGAATGCACTCTTAACATCCATCTGATATACTCTGAACTTCATGAAAGAAGCATAGGCTAGAAACTGTCTAATTGCGTCAATTCTGGCTACTGGTGCAAACACCTCTTCTTGTGTGTACCCTTGTGCCACAAGTCTGGCCTTATTCTTTATCACTATCCCTCTCTCATCTTTCTTATTCCTGAAAATCCATTTAGTTCCAATTTCCCTGTGTCCTTGTGGAAGGTCAACCAGATCCCACACATTTTGCAGCACAAACTGCAGCAGCTCCTCTTGCATTGCTTCTATCCAACTTGGGTCATTCATTGCATCATAAGCCTTCTTGGGTTTAATCTGGGATAGAAAACAAGACAAAAAACCTGACTGTAAGTCTTTCAATCTTCCTAACTTACTTTGATGCCTTGTGATTATGGGAGAATTGATATCACCAATCACCAACAGAGGAGGATGATTCTTCTGAGTTCTTGTATGATTGACAGCCTCCTCATTAATATTTGCATCAAGATTGGAGTCATTCTTTTCAGGAGTGTTTCCACTAAAAGCTGAAGAATTTTCATCATCAGTATCATCCTCTGACAATGTGGGCATTTCAGGACCTGTGTTTCCTGAACCTGAAGGATGAGCATCCTCTTTTTCACCTTTATCCTCTTCATCACCTTTAGCATCTTCATCCTGTTCTGGTTCAGAATCATCTGTTTCTGAATCATATTTCTTTTCTTGTTGACAAAATTCAACATGATCAACTGTAGGTATAGGGAACAACACAAACTCTTGTCTCTGTTCTTGTACCTTTTCTGAACATGTTCCTGCAATTTGCTCATTACTAAAACCCAAAGAATTAGTTAGTGAATCAATGTCAAACAGCCAATCAGGACCTGTACCAATTTGATTTGGTGTGTTCTCATTACATTTGACATTGTCACTTTCCTCTATAATCCTGGAAGAAATGTTGAATACTCTGTAAGTCTTGCTCTGTGAGGAGTATCCAACAAGAAATCCATCCTCGTCTTTGCTTTCAAACTTGCCTAAATGAGATCTGGTGTTGAGAATTGTGCAAGGACACCCAAAAGGTTTGAAAAATCCAATAAAAGGTTTCTTCTTTTTGAAAAGTTCATAAGGTGTCTTTCCTTGGGATTTGACTACTAGAACTCTGTTTTGGACATAACAAGCAGTATTAACTGTTTTTGCTCAAAAAGTAATGGGTAGCTTTGAATATGCCAACAGAAATCTAGCAGCCTCAATCAATGTCCTATTTCTTCTCTCAGCAACACCATTCTGTTGCGGAGACCTAGAAGCACTGAATTGTCTCTCAATACCTTTAGTCTCACAAAAGCTGTTTAAGTCACTGTTTTTAAACTCAGTTCCATTATCAGATCTGATGACTTTAACTCTTAGATTTGTTTGGTTTTCAATCCTAAGGACAAAGGATTTGATCAGTCCACTTGTCTCATCCTTAGTCCTCAGAAAATATACCCAAGTAAATCTAGAGAAGTCATCAACAATGACTAAGCAATAAGATTTCTTACGAATACTCATCACATTTGTAGGACCAAAAAGATCCATATGCAATAACTGAAGGGGTGAAGAGATTGTGTTTCTTTCTTTGGACTTATGAGAAGTTTTGTGCTGCTTGCCTTTAAGACATGCAACACAATGATCATCACATGAAAACACTTTTTGAGGCAAACCTCTCACAAGGTTGTTTTTCACAAGTTTGTTCATAGTTTTAAAATTCAGGTGACACATCCTTCTGTGCCAAAGAGATGATTCATCTAAAGAAGCTTTTGAAAACAGACAATTTAGTGATGAATCAGATGAAACACTCTCTAAGTCCAAACAATAAACATTATCCTTTCTAGGAGTTCTAAGTAGTATCATATTTTCATCAACTACCTTGAATCCTGGAGCAAGGATAATACATTCAGTATCACTAAATAATATACTATGTTTCTTGTCACAAACCTGTGATACACTTAACAGGTTGTATCTCAATTGCTCAACATAGTAAACATCTTCAAAAGTCATCTTACCTTTTGAAACCATACCTTTACCACTTATCTTACCTCCTACTAGATTGTCATCAAAAGCAACACGTCCTCCAACAAACCTTTTGAAATTTTGAAGGCAGTCCATGTTACCTGTCATGTGCCTAGAGCAACCACTATCTACATGCCAAATGCTCTTCCTCTTAAGCTGTTGATTTCCCTGCACATAAGATAAAACAGTTAGTGTCTTGAGGGAACCCAAGCCAAAATGGTCTTGGGTTTCCCTTTCTCATCACCATACTCATGCTCAGAAAGCTTGGTCTTGATGAGATGATCAGAATAAGGAATCTCATGGCTGGAATACTTTGTCATAATTGTAGGCTTGACAGTATTAACACTGGTAGCAGTACTATCCTTGTTAGCATTACTAACTTGGTTAGCAGTAGTATTGCTATCAGCAACACTATTTCTGTTAGCAGTACTATTTGAGATAGCAATACTAACTTGGTCAGCAGTAGTATTGCTATTAGCAGCACTATTTCTGTTAGCAGTACTATTTGATATAGCAGTACTAACAGGTTTCGTGCCTTTTGGAACCCAAATTTTGACAAAGTTGTTTGCTTTCCTATTCTTTGAGTTACTCCTTGATTTGCTTGGAGTATTTTCTTTTGCTTTAGCAAACTTATTCTGAATATGATATTTCATTGGTGTTGTTCTCACATTATCAGCCATGTGGTTCCTTGATTGTCTTGATTGCTTCCTATAACCAACAGAATTTCGTATTTGTCTTTGAAAAGTAATTCTTTGGTTAACAGGATTGAAATAATAGTGTTTGGCTAAATGATTCAACTTTCCAAAAATAAAACAAGGCTTTGGTCTATTGATTTTGCTTAGATCAATTCCTTGTTTTGAGCCCACTGGTTATTTCTGTTTCTCTGATTTCCCCTTATTTTATCATGTTGATGGGGCTTGATCTGTTGACAAGTACAAGGATTTACAACAGTAGTTTGCATATAGTGAACTCCCTGTACCTTTTCCTTCTCTTTACTAGAGGTCTCAACTTTCTCACTCTTAATATTCTCTTTCCTTATCTTAGACATCTCCACTTTCTCACTCTTGACAAATGGTTTACCCCCCCCCCCCCCTCATTTTTAAGAATATGGTTTTCTAGGGGAATTTCTTTCTGGTCTTCCTTATTCTTATCCTCAGTGTTTTCTTCTTCACACTCTACCTCAACCACTACTTTGTCTAGTGGATCTACTTCTGTGTCTCCTGCAGGTAAGTCCTTCTTATATTGTCTTTCTAAGAGGTCTGAGGTGGGTGGAATATAGTTGTTATTGTAAGGTGGAGGGGTGTTATTGTAGCCTATACCTCTCTTCAGTTTGTCATGAACTTGAGATTTGAGTAAAGTGTCCATTGCTTTAGAGGCATTGGAAAATTTCTCAATGTCTAATTTGTCCTTCTCAAATTCACTCCTAACTTTCTCACATTCCTATCTAGCCTTCTCTAGCTTAATCTCTAACTCCTTCTTCTCCCATTTCCAATAGTTGTGATCATATGAATGTTGAAGTTCATTGGCCTGATATGCCTTGATTTGTTCTTCAAACTTCACAATGATCAAACTAGACTCTCTCCTATGTTTCTCCAACCTTTTAAGATCATCACACATGCTCTGATTGTGATCCCTGTACTTTCTAACAGTTTCAAGATAAACTTTAGAGCAAAGTTTAGATTTTACCTCTGTTGGGATTGCTGTCCTTGAAGACTCTGAAACCTCAGCCATCAATGCTTGATTTTAGATTGCCTCATCTGCTTGATCACTCCAATCAAATCCCATTCCATCTTGTGAGACAAGTGCTTGAGATGAGTTCCTGTTGTTGTTATAGTTTGTGGACTTTATTTGGAACCATTCTGTTGAGAAACTCCTCCTCTGCATTCTCTTGCAAAGTGCCCCAGTTTATGACACTTGTAGCATTCCACCTTGGATTTGTCAAATCCAGCACCATCTTCTCTTCTCATGGCAAAGTTGTTTCTTCCTGTTCTTTTAAAGAATATTTTGATTCTCATGGTGAGCATAGCCATTTTCCACTTGATTTCCATCTCTTCAAGATCATCAACATTGATCTGCTCCAGATCATCATTAATAAGAGAAGATTTAGCATGGCTAGCAAAGAAAGCTTCCAAAACAGAATCATTGGGTCCATCCTGTTTTGAGCCATAAGCAGCACTAACTAATTCTGTATTAGCAGAAGAATCGGTAGTAGATGATAGGAGAGCAACATTGTGAGAATATCCAGATGGCTTCTTCTTTGATTCAACCTCTGCTTCAAACACCCTGAGATCATTGTAGAGGTCATCAAGTTCCTTATCCTCCAGATTATCATTCTGCCTGAAGGATACTGTATACATTATCCATTCTTCACCAAGAGATTTTAGAAACTTTCTGTTGACATCATCCTGGTCCATCTTGACACCAACAGTGGCCAATTCTCCAATCAACTTGTTGAATCTATCAAAGGTTTGGGTCATAGACTCATTCTCTGTAGACATAAAATTTTCAAATTGTTGCTTGAGAATTGCTTTCTAATTTCTCTTAGTGCTTTTGGTACCTGAAAATCTCTTCTCCAAAGCATTCCACAAGATTTTGGCATCAGCACATTTGCAAAACTTATGTTGATATTCATTAGGAATTGCCAAGAGTAGAGTGCTCAAGGCTTTCATCTCAGTCTGCCTCATCTTTCTTTCTCCATCAGTCTTTGGTAGAGGTCTTTTGCCATCTGCTCCCATCTCTCCTACATTGGAGGGACCATTCTCAATGATGTCCCACATTGAGTAGTCTGTAAGAAGTATATACTTCCTGATCCTGATTTTCCACATGTCAAACTCATTAGGTTTGAGCATGGGAACCTTTGAAACAAGAACACTGTCGTTTGATCCGTCCATGATGATTATTGATTTCTGAGTTCCTAATGCTCTGATACCACTTGTCAGGATCGAAATTCAAAACAAGAATTTAAATAAACACTCAGAAACTTTGTTAAAGAAGTTGCGGAATAACACTTTAACAAGAAATTAATGGAACAGTGTATGAATTCAAATCACAAGTTGTATTGAATTAACTTGATGATTACAACCAAAGCCTCAATCTGTTGAACAGGCTCAACAGACGTTCAAAACTTCTCTAATGAAAGGATCACTAAGAATCTTGAGGCTAATTATCTCTAAAACAAAAGACGTATACTTTCAATAATCTAAGACTTCTAGACTATATATTTACAAAACAGATTATAAGATAATTATTAAAGTAACATTGATCTTCAACATCCATTCCATAATTATCTTCAGCTCCTTGTATTTCGCTTCAAGTAACAAACCATCCTTATCAAAATCAGCAACATTAATTCTTCTAGCAGTATCTTCTTATCATCAGCAGTACTAACATGCTAGCAGTAATTTCCAACTGGCAGTATTAACTCTCCAAGCAGTACTAATTGTTCTTCTAGCAGTACTAACCCTTCAAGCAATACTAATACTACTAGCAGTAGTAATTTCTTCAAGTCTCAGCAACACTATCCAAACTTAGCATATTTCAGACCCAACAACACTTTAATGTTTCAATTTCACATCACATTTTACATCAACTATGTTTTGTTTTCACAATCTCAAACAACACTAAATTTGTTTAACTTTAGCGACATTTTATTATTCATTTGTGAAATAAACTTTGGTGTTTCCAGAATTTCATGTGATGTTTTAATTACAATATCTTTATATTACTATATTTCTTTTTCGATGTGATATTTTTATTATTTAAAATAGTCAAATATATTTTATAAAAGATGTATGTTTTTCTATACATTACCATTAAATAATGTATATGTGAGAAAGTAAAATATAAAATATTATTATCAATTAATGAAAATTAAAATATCTTGATATTACATATAAATTACATCGCATAAGATTGAATTAAAATAAAATAATAATTGATTCTAAGTTTTAATATCAATAAAAAAGGGAAGATGAAAATAATGAAGAAGAGAAAAAATTACCATCATGTCCTTTAATTATAAATGTATATATATATAGGGAGAGGTTCAAGGGAAAAAATAAAAAAAATGGAAAACTAAGGAATAACATGGTAGCCCTTAATCTGGACAGTATATACTTGTACATACAAGTAATTTATAACATGCATACGTGCATATGCACAAGTGCATAATAGACACATGTGCATAAAAACCAAAAAACTAATTAATTACTTGTATGCACAAGTGCATACCGTCCAGATGGAAGACTACCAGGGTGTTCCTCAGTTTTCCCTTTTTTTGAGGTTTTCCCCTGAACCTGACCCTATATATATATAACCTCCCTATATATATATAGGGAGAGGTTCATTTGAGAAATAGAGAAGTAATCCTAGCTTTTCATTCGGTCAAGATCAGCTTTGACTGGTCAAATATTGCGTCTTTGCCTGGTCAACAATTACGGCTTTGACCGGTCAAAAGTTGCGACTATTCCAAAAATAGAATGAAAATTTTATAATTTCTACAAATACACCGGACGAGTTCATATATGAATCTGTATGATTCATATATGAACCTGTATGATTCATATATGAACTATATGTTCATACGTGAACCAGTGTAATTCACATATAAACATTTTTAATTGATTCATATATGAACTTTTGTGATTCATATATGAACCAATTAACTGATTCACATATGAACTAATTAACTGTAAGTTCGTATGTGAATTAGTTGAACTAATTGACCGATTCATATATGAACGTATAGTTCATATATGAATCGCAAAGGTTCATATATGAATCAATTAAAAGAGTTGATATGAGAATTACACTGTTTATATATGAACATATAATTCATATGTAAATCATACAAGTTCATATATGAACTCGTCTCGCGTATTTTATGAAACTACCCCTCTATCTTCTACATACCACATAAGGAATTATCTGGTGTTTCACGGTCAAAGCCGCAAATACTGACCAGATAAAGGGTTAGGATCATTTTTTATTTTTCATACTTTTAGCATTTCTCAAATGAACTTAATCCTATATATATATATATATATATATATATATATATATATATATATATATATATATGTTGGGGGGGGTGTCGGTTCATACGAGAACATTATCTATTTAAGAAAACATGAGAACAATCGAGTAGATACAAAATCATATATGATTCACGCGACTTTGCCTTGGGACTTAAGTCGCGGCCAAAGTCTTCCTCGTCCAGTTTTTGCCGGTTAATGTAAAGTCACATATGATTTTGTACAAGATTTACTGTTTTCTTGTTTTATTAAATAGTAGCGTTCTTGTTTGAACTCCCCCCCCCCCTTCTCTCTCTACAAAATCATATATAACGGATATTTTGCAACCCATGAAAAGATTGGCAACACGTGCAACCTTAATCATCACCGTTCATTTTGATTTGAGATTTTATGTTTTTATTTTTTTAAATATTCGTAAGGGTAGTTTGGGTAATTGGTAAACAATATTTTATTATATTTTCTTTTGTTATTATTTCTCTTGATGATGGCGGATTTTATGGTGATCATTTCCATTTTTATATTAATTTAATTAAGGTAGTTATTATTTTTTCAAATCATGGTTGTCTTCATCTAGTAGGGTTTCTCCAGTAGCATAAAATACATGAAATCAGTAATGGCTGATGAACTATGTAGTAGGTTTCTCCACTAGGTTTAAGATAGTTTCGAAAACCCTAGAGGCTCATCGCCTGTTCTGTCATTCAATGGATCTTTTCCCCACCTAACCCTCATCGCCTCCATTATCAGACCTCTCTCCCTCTGGCAACTTACTCTCTCCTATCATCTCTTCGACCTCTCCTCTCGTGCTATCCCAGTTGGATTCCTTCCAAATCGGTTATCACCTCTTCATCTGTTCTCCAGTGAATCTGTAATCCCCGTTGGAAGTTACAACCTGTAACACTTGGGAATTTCGGTAGTTTTGAATAAATAACCTTTCCCTCCATATAGTTTTAGCTTGGTTTGATTGTAGGGAATGTTCCTCTTGGGGCCATTGTTTGAATTGCAAGAATTTCGGGCGAGAAAAGTCGAAGTTTGGAGTCAAAAGGGGTGTTGGGCGATAGTGCCACGCGACAGTGACATGGTCACAATCGTTGTAGCAAAATCGCGGGGCTTGAGAGACTCCCGGTACACCATGGGCAACAGTGCCCTACGATAGTGACATTAGTCACAATCGCTAGACATAACCGCGGGAGAGGTACACCTATCAGTACAATCAGTACATCTGGGGCGAGAATGCCCGCGAGAGTGCCCCTGGCACAATCTCGTGGCATAATAGCCGACGGGCCCAGATTCTTAATTGCCCAGATTTTTCGAGCTTTCCTTATTTCCACTACTTCACCCATTTCTTTTCTCCTCTCTCTCTCTCTCTCTCTCTAGACGAACTTTCTGCATTTATTCCATTATTGGGGAGCATTTAAAGCTTTGGTCCTTAAGTTTGGAAGTAATCCTTCATCTACTAGCTAGAGTTTGGAAGCTACACTCTAATGGTTCATCATCTCAACATCTTCTCCTTCAAAGGGATTTCTAGGGTTTCTAGGTTCTTACCAAAAACCTAAGTTGTGAGTCCATTACTACCCTTTAAACTTTATACATGTCAAAACTACATTTTAACCTCTAATCATCTCCTTATTTACATTTTTATTATTTGCAAGATTGACCTAATATGAGGTTTTTGGAGATTTTTAGGGTTTTTAACCATTTTAGTGTATGATGATGAGATTTTTGTATTAAGATGAGAAATTTGATTTATTTGCCTATTTGTGACCATTTTGGTTTAATTTCGGGTTTTCATTAGATATGGTGGTTTTGTTTGGAAACAAAGAATTTTGTGGTTACTTTGACAATGGATGTTCTAAAGGTTTTGCATGGCGTGGAAAACTTCTTTTGGGTGATGATTTATGTTGAAAATATAAGTGACCATTTGTTAACTTTTGTATAGATTCAAATGCATAGATGTTGTTTTATGTATGGATATCATTTTACGGAAATTCCATTATGGAATCTATATGTGTCATTATAGTGTAGTCACAAATGAAATTGTTACTAGCCATAGAATATTACTAATTGATCCATAAGTATAGGAGTCAACTTATTTTGGGATGTTTTCCCCTTTTGTAACTACTTAAGACATTGGGTTCTTGGAGGCAAATTGGTACGGTTATGTGGGACTGGATGCTAGCCATGGGCCGTAAATGTAATCCTAGTGAATGAGTATGACTAGGATCCTTAGGTGCCCTCCCCCACATCTATGTACGTGTCAGCGTTGCTCATGGCCACGGGTCCTAGTATTGAGCTCACAACTCAAGAAATGACTTATTTTTGTGTTCCGCCATGATCCTTGGAAATCAGGTCTCCCCGTCATCGCAAGATGTTTTTTGGACTGTAAGGCTCTTATGTGGTTACTTGGCAAGTCGCACCATCCCATGTTATTGAAAATCATTTATTACCATTTTATGCATTTCCAATTCTATATATAAAATGTTTATTCTCACTAGGTGTAAAGACTAACACTTTTTCTTAAATGACATATATATCAGGTTCCGTTAGCTGCAGGGTTCCCAAGTTTTGAGGGAAGAGCATTGAGCCGGTAGCGGTAATTTTTGGAGATACATATTGGGAAGTTGGCGTATAGTGATGAATAGATGTTTTGGGATATTAAGTTGACTACCGCTATAATCTAGATGTAAATGGTTTAGATTAGTATGTTGTCGACTTTAATGTCCATTTATAGAAATTTGTAAACGCTATTACTATTTCCCCCTTTTGGGTGATTTCCCTTATATTTAAGATGTCGTATTTTGCAATTATTCATGCTTAAATTTACCCCTATTTATAAGGTGTACACAACCCATTGGAGTTTGCTTCTCCATCTGTTGGTGATTTTATTGAGGACAACAATGCATGGTCGTCTGGTCCGCGTCAGAGCCGTGGAGTTGGCGGTTCTAGGAAAATTCATGTCTTCTTTGCCCGCCGGTGGTTTTGAGTTGCCACCGGAAGTGAAACCAAAGAGCTTAACCACCATTTCATGAAGATGGTTCCATGAAGAAGGTTTGCAGACGGTTTCATGAAGAAGGTTTGCAGAAGAAGGTTTGTAAAAGAAGGTTTCATGAAGAAATTGTCGGGCATGGTGATTTTGGATCACCTATTATTTCATGTATTTTAGAAAGAGAATGAGTGATTTTAGGAACAAGAATTTGATGAATATGAGTTACCTATTTTGGATTGATTTCTTTTTTACTAATGAAATTCCATAAATACTCTTTAGCTCCTTATTTTTAGTAAAGAAAAAGAATGAAAAATATTTAAAATGAATAAGCCATTATTTTGATCTGAACTGTTGATTTTAATTATGAAGGCTAAGATGAGGGTTGCAAGGGTTGCCACATTTTTGTTGGTTTTAAAATAAACCACCCACCCTTCACCCCCCCCCCCCCCCACACACATATATATATATATATATATAGGGGTTAAATCATGTGAGAACCAAAAAAAGATTGAGAATCGTGATAACCGATCTAAGTCGTAATTTGGTTTTGATCTTATAGATGTAATTAAAAATTGTTTCACCACATGAAAAGGGCATAATCGTCATTTTGGTAACTGGGATTCACCATATGAAACATATATTATTTCACCTCATGAAATAAAAACAACATTTTCATATATATCTTATTTCACGACATGAAACTAGACATTATATGCTATTTCACCACATGAAACCAAAACACTATATACTATTTCACCACATGAAACTAAAGCACTATATGTTATTTCACCACATGAAACCATAACACTATATGATATTTCGACCCATGAATCATAAAACATAGATCTATAAACAGGTTTTCTGCTACTAGGTGATAACGACAACCTCGTCACTCTTCGACCACTTGACCGCAAGCCTCTACCGGCAATCACCCGCCCTGTTACAAGAAGTTTATGTGCATAATTACTGGCAATTCACAAAAAGAAGCAGCTGATAACAAAAAGGTAAAAACATTTCTTCAATTAATTTACAACCAACATATAGTGGGACGTTTCATTGCCCTTCGATTTACCGACAGACTTGTACGACACTAATCTTTATTTGATGATTTATCATACATAAAGTTCTCCAATCTTCAAGGGTCGTTTAACTAGAATTCCTTAACAAAAAAAGCATTAAATCTATACATAATGGTGTTATTCATCCACCTTTCGTTTTCTAGATCTACACTCTATGCAGTAACATTTTGAAAATCATAGTTACCAAATTAAAACGGGACAATAATCTAGCTAAAAAATTTAGTCAGACCTGTACGTCACTAATAGGAAGATGGAGATAATACGAACACATACTCGCCGGAAAAACCATAGATCATAGATGAGAACGATCGGAGAAATCGGAAGCGAGACGAGAAGCGATGGCGGAGTGATACATCGCATCGTGAAACGACTCCGTTTTCTTCGTCAACATTCGCAGCTCCTCACTTTTTCTTCAGTGAAGTTCACCGGAGAAATACGAAATCTGACCGTTCTCTGATCCAGATCCGATCCAGAAACGTCTCCAAATCTTGCCGATAAAGTAGTAATAGTAGATTATTTTTCCAGCTATTTTCGGTGTTTCCGGAGTCAATGTAGTCTGGTCCGGAGGACCAGCCGAAGAGTGGAGTCCACCAGCACTTGCGTTGTGAATCGGACTTGTGGTGGCTGGCGGTGGAGGTGGAGGCAGATGGCGGGACGTTTCACCACCACTACCATCGCCACCGCATTCAAAATCTTGCCGACCATCTCCGAATTCGCCATTTAATTTGATACCCATAGATGATTTGATGATGTGGGAAAGGGTTTTGTCCATCGATGGGAGATTGACCAGAAATGAATTTGCTCCATTTTTTTAATTCCCTATATGCCCTTTTGATTTTAGTTTTAATCCATGAACTTCTGATTTATTTGAAAATTGCCCTTGTCTTTAATGACCATAGATTAAAATCAATTAGCTTAGATCGGTTTTCACGGTTCTCAATATATTTTTGGTCCTCATTTGATCACCTTCCTATATATATATATATATAGTCTGGTTCAGGAGAAAATTGCAAAAAGACAAAAAGCTGAAGAACACTCTAGTAACTGTTCATCTAAACGACATGCACATATGCATACAAGTAATTGAAGTTGGTGCGACTTGGCACGCGAGTTAGGTCACGACGTAAGTCGTGTTAGCTACTATTGTGGCACGACTTCGCCTGCTTCGGTTCTTGCTTCGATCCAAGGTTTGAGGTGCCTTTATAGGGGATATTTAGGAGGTTATAAATGAAGACTTTTGGGAGGCTTAAGATGATTTAACGCCTTCCCTATCTTGGCTAATATAGGCATTCAATTTGAGCTTTCTAACTGTTAGGCTTGGGGTGGAGTACAGAACATCAGATGAATTCTCTTACACTGATTTTGATAACTTGTAATAGTTTCTAAATGCCTTTTTAGCAATGATTATGGTTTTATGTGATAATGCTTTTTATTATGTAAAATTTACCATGTTGTACCTTTGATGTAATTGAGCTACATGTGGCTATGTGGAGTGTGTGGAATTGTACAACTGGCGTAGGGTATCTTAAGATAGTAATATCTCTTGGCAGTGATAATTCGTGTGCCTTGAATTTGTTTCTCGAGCACATTGGATAGGTATCTAGTGGGGCTTGGATTGTAAATTACACAAGGGTGTGACAGTTTGGCTACAAATGATGTGCAATGTCCATGTGTTGGTGTAACACCTTTAAATTTGATAAGAGCAACTAATAAAAAAAATTCGATATAACATCAAATAAAGACAATATATCTTTCTACAAATCAAAACTCAATATGCCTCAAATATAACATTTTCCATAAATAACCTCAACAATTATAACTCCAGTATTAACAAAGACTAAGCCGAAGTCGGGTGCTACTTAACCCCAATACAAGTTGTTCTTCATGAAACCAATGCGGAAGACTTCCCCGAGCTACTCACCTCTCGGGCACATAAATAGTACTTCTCTCTTCACAGTGTCACTAGAAACATTCCCAACAAAGCCTGTTGCACATGCCGACAAATAAAAAGGTTAGGCTAACGCCTATTGAGTTCAAGAGTTTTCCTCATAGTTAAATACATCGTAAAAAGGGAAAGGATGCAGCTCGAAATAATCTTTCAAATGATTTACTTTAAATATGAAAATGTCTTCTTTCCAATAATACGCATTTTCAAAGATGAACGCACCAATGCACAACATTCTTTCATAAAGTAGCCTCAACCTATAAGTCACTCAAAACGTGAATATAAATCAACTCTCAATTTATGAAAACGTGAATAAAACTTTATATCCCGGAACACCCAGGACACGGGTGGGGCATAATACGCAACCCTTAAATCATGGTTAATAAACCGCATATACAATACGTCACCGAAAACCTGGATACTAAGACTCAATACCCAAAACAACACCTTTCGGTGACGGGAGAGACCCGAATTCCATCGAATGTGGCAGACACACAAAGTTAAGCCACTTATCAATGTTCTCGAGTTTCACGTAGAGTCATGGATCCCCGGATACGACTCCCAACCGAGTTACCATCGCAAGATACCCAAATGACCCTAGTGTCTACTCGTCCTCTAGATGAATGTCACCATAAAAGCCACAAGTCCCCGTATCTGGCTCACAGTGAGCACCACCGCAAGACTCAGCTCTGTATACGGCTCTGCAGAGCACCACCGCAAGCTTACATAAAAATATGACTTAGTGACCACTCACTAGACCTCAAACGCGGACACTAAATTCCACAATGAATAACCAGACTGGATTACAAACGAGCATCGAGTTCAACCACCCACGATCTATACCTCGAGCCCTTCACTAAAGGTTACACAGTTATCGAGTTCAACCACCCACGATCTATACCTCGAGCTCCCGCTAGCCATAAATAATTCCCAGTCCCAAAACAAGGATAAAGTTCCCAACTAAACCAACTGACTGACTCATATGCCTATGGATCCAATGCATTACAGTCTAAAACGTTACGTGACTCCAACGAATGAACTAACACATTCAAAACATGTAACTCCCAAATAAGATGCAACTAAGTACACCATACATAAAAGGCTCCTTATCGAGCTACTAAAACTAAACAAATGCTCCAAAGACTCATCTGAGTATAAATCAAGCCCCAAGAGGCGTAAGAACGTTTGGCTAAAATACGCGAGCCAAAGTGGTTACATAAACCAAAATACAACTTTTCCCAAAATCTTTATCTCTCAATTCACAATTGACGTTCGAACCAAAACCAAAAAGGTTTACCATTTCTAAAATGTTCCCAAGGTCGAGAATGACCAAAATCAAAGGACTCACACATTCATACCTTCAAAACGTCCCATTATATAAATGATCCATATTTTCAACAAACACTAAAAGTCCATTTTGACCAAGGAATCTCCATTTATGCAATAACTCATCAAAACACTTTCAATTATGACTTATTTATTAAAATGCCTAAAAATCCCAAATGTGGGTGTTTTACAAAGTTTATAAAGCTAAACATTTCAAATAATCAAAAGTTACCAAATAACTCAAAAATTTATAATTTCATGTAAAATACATAAACAATTTAAAATGGACATTTTTGGCATTACAACGTTTTCACAAATCAACTTGGACTCACCTTGCTAGATTTGGGCTAAATCTAGATGGTACTCCAAACTTTGAGTTTCCTTTGGTGAAGACAAGAGATCTCTTAGCAAGCCATTCAACCTTAGATCCAAAGCTTCCACATGGTTTTCTTTACCATACATACTCCCAAGGTTACATAAAAATAGGAAGAAATGGGAAAGAGGATGAAGAACACTAAACCCCTAGCTTTTTGGTATGAGAGATGAAAAGATTACCTTAGTCAAAATGCTCTTGAATCCACAAGGAATTCTCCTCCAACCATCAAAATCAAATCCAAATCTTCCAAGAACTCCAATTAGAGAGAAAAATGGGGTGAGAGAAGTATTGGGTTGAAGAATATGAAGAAAACCCCCAAAAATCGAACTTTTTAGAGCTGACAGACACTAATGCGGGTTTCATGCGGGTAAAGTTTCCCCAAAGTCGTCTGTTTCTCAGAAAGTCGACCCACAGTTTCATTAGACACTGCTCGGTTGATTTCTTCGTTTTTCATGCCCGATCATTGTTTTGGCCACAACTTCTTCATTTTAACTCCAATTTTGCTCCGAAAAGAACCGTTGGACTAGTATTTGAATCCTTCATCCAAAAAGACTATAAAATCTAGGATCCAAGACCAAAATCCTACTTCCTTCATTTCTCTTGAACTACGATTCCTGTACTAACTTGAAATAATACGTTCCTTAACATCGGGGTGTTACAGCTGGGAATATACTCTCTTGTATCTAAGTATGGTAGTTTCCCCATTCTTGGAGTTTCATTACTCCAACTATTTTAGAAATGCTGAAAAATTATGATTACGGGAATTCACTAGAGATTATGGTCTAGCCCTCGTTTTTTCAAAACATAACAACTTAGGGAAGTGTTATGTTGAATATTAATCCAAGGGTAAAAGGATGATTTACCCATCGTAGAGATTGCTTGGCTTTGAGGATGGAGGTTAGTCTACCTAAATATTTGTAATAGATTGTTAGTTGTTGATGTGGTCTAGATTATATTAGCGCAAATCAGACTAAGACAAATGAATAGTGATGCAAGTATACACCTATAAACACTATCACCTTTTACAAGTAAATGGTAAGATACCAGTTGCTGATCCACAGGGAAGGTAATCTTAGAAATCTTAGAAAGTCAAATCAGAAAAGTCAACTTCAGAGGATGAATTTGGAAGAAAACATCTTTGTGAGTGATTTGCAGTTAAAAGTAAACAATAAGCAGTAAGTTGGACAATAAGCAGATCCAAGCCAAGATGCAAGGGTGCAAAGTTCAGTTGAGACTTCAAACAAACAATCTGGTGGACGGGTGTAGCATCATACATCAACTCAAGCTAATGTTGCAACAATAGATCCAGTAGTTTAGAAAATGATGTTTAACATCCAACCATCAAATTAAGAGTCACTCGGGTCAAGGTTTTGACAAGCACTACTCCACATATATGAAGTGTCATGCTTGTTATATATGCCACATGTCCGGTCTCTCATCTTAAGTTGCATAGGATAGGAATGAATATCCATTTTTTAGTATCTTAAAAAGATTACTGCCATGTCATTTAAGTGGGGTGTGTTTAATGGCTCAGGGTCTCAAATCCATCACACTTTTAGCAAGTTGCCACTTGTCAATAAGATGTATGATCAATATAAAGTTGAATAAAAGATTAGAGGAAACCTTATTTCATAAGCAATATCCACTTCTTGTAGTTTTTAGAACTCATCTACCCCTTACACCCAAGCTAAGGGTTTAGCCTATCATTGCTTGGTTTTCTGGCATGTTGAAATAGAGCATTTAAACGAAATACTCAAAGGAACAAACTTGACAAAAGAACTTAGATGAAATTAATTCAATAAAAGTACTATGTGAAAAGTAAGTCACTAGGAACACAATTTGGTCAAAAATTAGTAACCAAAGACAATAAGTATTTCCAACAACTTCTAATATATTCAATTTAATTTGATTAAAAGCTTGGATAAAAGAGATTGCTAAGAAACTTGAAGTCAAAGTAACTAAGAACTAGAGAACTTAAATGTAACAAAGCACTTAAACAATCAATTCCAGAGAATATAAGAGCTTAAGAAGCATAAAAACATAAGAAGCATAAGAAAACATATGAGAGAATTTCATAATATCCTAGCCAAAGCTCCATTTAAATACTAGAAGAGGTGGCTTACAAAAGGGATTTATGGAGAGAAAAAAAAGTCTTCAACTATGACTAATCACACCAAGTGTGCTACCAAACTTGGGCCCAAAGCAACTTGATAATCTCTAGAAATGTTTTATTTTCCATCTTGTAGAAACTTGGAAATAAAGTAATCTTCAAAAGAAAATTTTATCACCAAAATATTTCCTGGAAATCCATCAGCTTCGACATACATGTTGCAACATAACTCCACCCTTTTGTAGCATGACCAATCTGCAGAATAGAGTCTAAACACCACAAATAAGGCCTAAAAAGCATAAAATAGCCCATCTGGCCTAATTATCCATACTGATCTAATAAGAAGCCAAATGATGATTAAAATACTCAAGTTTTGGGCTTTGGACAATAAAAAACAAAGAAAACAGATGGGAAGGTGATGTTGTAACATGTGGAGGTTGTTTAACTGTTGCAACTCTTGTATCCTGTTAGTTTTAGGGCCAGTTTGGCCGTTTATTTTGAATATTGCTATTTTTGGACTTTGGGTCATTAAAATAAGCTCTTCTTCTGGCACGATCCTTCGTCTCTCTCTATCTCTCTTTATATATATATATATATATATAGATATATAAAGAGAGAGAGGGGAGGGGGAGGTTCAAGGAAAACCTAAAAAAAATGGAGAACTGAGGAACACTTTGGTAGCCTTGATCTGGACGGTAAACACTTATTCGTACAAGTAAACTAAGTTGTTTTTTCGTTTTTGTAACACCCAGAATTTTGGGTAAGTTTGAAATTACCTTAATTGCTCATGTATGTGGATAAACGTGTATTAGTTTATTTATCTTGAAAAGTGGGAAACCATAGAGTAGTGGTGAGATGGTTAGATCCTAAACCCGTGCAGTGAATGTTTTTGGGAAAAAAAATGCCACAAAACGAGGTTTGGTACCACGCCGACGACTATGCCTGCAATTTTGACACCTTGTCACTCTCTCGGGACATAACCGCGTGGAGTGTACCGCGGGTTGGTGAGGAGCGGCGACAATGCCCGCGATTGTGGCATCATGTTGCTCTCTTAGGGCAAAGTCGTTAAGGGTGTACCGTGGGGTTCTGAAGTCGGGCGACAATGCCAAGCGATTTTGACATTGTAATAGTAGCAAGTCACAGTAGCGATCGGCCTCCAGGCCATTAAATGCCCACCAATCCGACTTTTGAGTTATTTCCTCATTTTGGAGCTTCTAGGGTGCGATTTCTCTTGGAGGATAGGTAATTTCTTTTTCTCTCTTCGTTCATTATCTATGGAGGAAGGCATTAAGTATTATTAATGTGATTGGAATAGGTTGGTGGCTTTGAATTAAAGAATCCAAGTGGTTAAGGATCCAATTTCATCTTCTATCCACTCTCAAGTTCATCCATACTTAGGTTTTATATACAAAACCTAACAAGGTGAGTTCATCCATTCTTTTTAACTTTATACATGCCAACCTTTGTATTTTGAACTTCTAAAATATATCCTCCATCTTAAATCCTTGACTTGATGAACCTTTAACCTAAAACTTGTTTTGGATATTTTTAGGGTTTTGTGTGGATGAAAGTACTTGCAAAGATGAAATACATGGTGTATAATGTTGGTTGTTTATGTTATCTAAGATTATGAAGTTCGATCCTGCTTATTTTGTTGGTTTGATAATTTTAGGTCACAAACTAGAGTTTTGAAGTAAATAGTGATTTTGATATAAGTCTTCTGAATATTGATCTCCCATGTTGAAACAATGCTTAAAATGGTATTTTGGGAATTTATGGAGTTTATGGTAAAATAAAATTTTTTGATGTTAAAGTTTTCATGATGATGCAAACTTACATATTGGTATGTAGTAATACTAGGTCTATTATGATGGGAATGATGATTGGTACAAAGTTTATTGGTTCTTTGGTATTAGTGTAATGGATCCGTAGACACTTGAGTCTTTGTATACAAATGATGGGATGATAGTTTTCCTCATTTAGCACGGATTAGGCATTGGGTCTCATGGTAAGTAAGATATGGACCCGTATGGTCGGGCATTGTCCTATGAGCGATAAGGTGTAATTCCAATGTGCTAGTTGTTTCTAGGATTTGGGTATCTCAATGTAAAGACCTAGAGGGGTTGAAATTGGGAATCCACAAGCAATAGACTTATAGGAGTTGATCTTGAGGTCCATTTGTTTGTGATATATATTTGGCTTATTAATACATCTTGTGACTCACTTTGCGTTATGTCGTTGGTTTTGACAAACAGGTCTCCCCCGTCAACGCTTGAAGGATGGTACAAATGTTGGTTCCTCAAGTAAATATGATGGTTCTCATAATTCATAATAAAAAGTTCATTTTACTATTATTCATTATTACTGTTTGTTCTCACTAGGTGTTAGCCTAACATTTTTTCTTAAAATGATATGTATAGAAGTCACGACAGGCCCTTTTTGTGTACCTTAGGTTGAGACAGATAATACCAAAAAGCAAGTATACAAATTGGTACTATGTCGCATTGCAAGTAATAAAATGGTAAAGATACCAGATATCGTCCCACAGGGATTGGGCTAAAAAGTGTGTTAAAAGTATAATGAAAGATGAGATTTCAGATGACGAATTTGAAGCAATATTTTTGAAGGTTGATTAACACAGATCTAAATGAACAAGAATAAACGAGAAGCAAGGGTGTAAGACTTTTGGTGGTATATGGATCCAAATTCCAGCAGGTCAATGCTACAGCATCAGCATAGCATGATGCTATAGGAATGCTGCAGCATGCTTTTGACAATAACTAGTTTCATTATCAATTTCAAGACACGTTCCTCTCGGACTCTCACCATCCCATTATTACAGTAGCTATGAACCATCTCATCTTTGAGCAAAGTTCAAGATAAGGGAATGATGGGAATGGAGTTCTCAAAATATACGGCAAAACAAATTCTCTTTGTTAAAAGTTACTCTTTCGACATAACCCCCGTACCTCCCAAGTTGATGTATTCCAAATAGCTTATCTCTAAGTCTATTCCATTTTAACCCTTTGAAAAAGTGACAACTTATCAAGAATGGATCATTTTAAATGACACAAGTAACAACTCTCGTTGCAAATAACTCTTTCGATATTACCTCTCATGTCACTAAATTGACGTGTTATTCAATGACTATTACACTATCAAAATGATCATTTTGACAAAGAGTTTTGTTATCTTGATAAAACTTGAGTTGGAATAATAAAATTTCGTTAAAGTCACAAAACCCTACTTTCTTTTAGATCCACATAACCACCCTTTGCCTCACACCCAAGCTAAGAGGATTAGCTACTCATTACAATAAAGATATAAAAACAACTACTAAGAATTACAAAGATAAACATAATGTAAATTGCTCTTGTAATGTAAAAGACTTGAAAATATATAAATATATATATATATATATATATATGTATATGTATATATGGCTTTGAAATGTAAAGACAAGAATGTAAATTACAAGGAAATGGAAATGGCAAGAAAGTAACTTGAAGATAAATACAATGAACTTTAACTACTGAAATCTAAAACAAAAGAGTAAAGGAAAGGCTAGTGATGCAAGATGAAGAAAGAAAATACAACCAAATGAAATGTACAGGTGGGTGTTGTTTCAATGCTGCAAGCATTCATATTCAAGAATGAAGACCATATGAAGATGATGAAGAACACGATGAAGATTAAATGCATGAATTCTGGAAATTAAAAAGGACACTGGACTGGAGTAAGACCAGTTCGTGAGTTAGACAGAAAGTAAAAGAATTAAACTAAGCATAACAAGATGGAAAGCTTTAAAAAAAATATGAAGAGCAAGATGAAGAACTTAAAAATTAAGACTTGGAATTTAAAGAACTAAAGAGTGATTTAAGATCAGCCCCAATCTACTACAAATCAGATGCAAAAGACATTAAGAAACATAAACTAAGATGATGATAAGAGATGTCCCCTTATGAGCAACTAAGCTTTCCTTTTATAGACAAGAGGAGTGGCAAAGTTGTAATTAAGGGGAATCTAATTGTACTTAGTCTAGTCTAAACCTAACTAGAGTTACCAAAGCTTGTCCAAACATAACTAACTATTACAAACCAGATTAGTTAATTGTTCAAAGCTTACAAAAGAATAATTCCAAGCCAAAAATCAGGTTCGGTCTTCAAGATCTTCCCTCAAAAACGATTAGCTCCATGCTTTGCCAATGCTGCAGCATGCCCTGTTTCCAAATAGATTTCCAAATGATAACCAAATTAGCCTACAATCTTAATAGAACAAGTAAACCACACAAATTCAGCTCCAAGACACAATAAATGGAAAAATAAGGTAAAAAATGACTCAAAGTGGGATTTGGAAGTGAAAAATTCGATCTAAAAGACTAAAAGAAATGTGCTTAAGTACTAAAAATTGAGTACTTATCAAGTCATCTTAGCGGCGGGGCTTCTCGGGTTTGAGTGGTTGACCAAGTGGCCAAGAGAGACATTTTTGGTAATGTATAGATCTGGCTTACTTTGGTTTGAAGAAGATTCTTTTGTTTCGGAGATAGCGACACCCGTCCTTAATATAATCTAGCTTAGTTTAGGTTAGTAGGTTGTTGATGTTTATCTTCTGTGTTATTTTTGGACTGTAAACGTCTTACTATTTCCCCGCTTATGGGTGGTTTATTTAATTTTAGTGTAACATCCCCCTCTCAGAAAGAAACATATGAAACATAGTATAAAATATCACACCAAAAGTGGCTCCAAAGTACAACTTAAACATACGAGGTTTGCGGAAACAACCTATTACACAACTAATAATGAATAAATGAAAAACAACTAAGGCTGGAAAGTTAAGGTAGCATCCTTCTAGATCACGAATCCCGGCTCAAAGCTTCTCTTTCCCCTTACTCGATCCTCCTACTTCCCGCCTTCTTGAAAAGGTTTTTAGTTTTTGAAAATCGAGGGTTAGACCGAGAGGTCTAGTGAGTTCCCTCCGAAACGGTTATCCAAAATGGTTATCCATGAAAAGCGAGGGTCACCCGCCTCTCGGGCCCCCCGGTCTCCGCCTCCTGGATTCCTTACCGAGGTCACCCAACTCCTGGGTCCCCCCGGTCTCCGTCTCTTAGATTCCCTACCGGGGTCTCCCGACTCCCGGGTCCCCCCCCCGTACCCACTCTCAGGCGTGCCGTCCAGGTCTCCCCGGGTTGGCACCCTAGCTCCTAGCCTGCCTACCAGGACTCCCCGGGTTTGTATCCCGGTAAAAAACACCTTCCACACGGGTTTCGGCCTCACGGGCGATTCCAAATATTTTGCAAAACACAGCAGACCAAACCCCAATAATGAGGGATTTGTTTGATTTTAATCGATTCCAAGTTCCTAACTTAGCTAGAATCGACTTAAACATTGCTCAAACAATTAAAACACAAATACTCACCAAAGAATAACATCTAAACCCATTGAAATCAAACAACTTGTATTTCTCCTTCCCCAAATACATTTATTCAATAAAAACCCATCCCAAAACCATATAAAGAGGTAGGAAAGATGATTACCTTGAGGAAAATTGACACAACACTCTTTTATGCTATCCTCCTTCTTGATTTCTCCCAAACTTGAATGTTACCAAGCTTTTCCTTCTTGAGTTCCTTAGTCGTCAACTTGAGAAATGATTTAGGGTAGATAAAGTTAGGGTTTAATCCCTATTATTAACATTTGCAACCTAGCCTTAGACTTTGGTATTTTAGCAACAAATCCACCCAAACCCCAATCTCTACATTTTAAACCATGTTTTTACAATATCTCCCCCTCAAAAGAATTATGTCCCGGAATTCCATCGCAGAACAAAGTCGGGTATTGGGATCTCATGTCCGCTTCCACCTCCCACGTTGCATCTTGTCCGTTATGATATCGAAATTGTTCCTTCACAAGGCGGATCTCCTTAGTCCTTAGCTTCTTCACTTTGTGGTCCAAGATGGCACCGGTTCCTCTATGTAACCCAATTTCTCATCTACACGAACATCATCCAATGGTACGACCGCGTCGGCTTTGGCTAAACACTTTCTCAGGTTCGATGCATGAAATGTAGGGTGAATACCTCGCAGATTCTCGGGTAGATCTAGTTTATAAGCCACTTCTCCAACTCGCTCTATGATACCGAAGGGTCCGACATACCTAGGTTTCAATTTCCCTTTCTTCCTAAAACAGACCACACCCTTCCAAGGAGAGACTTTTAACATTACCTTGTCTCCTACTTGAAACTCGATTGGTTTCCGCCTCTTGTACGCATACATTTTCTGACGGTCTTGAGTTGCTCTCCCGTATATAGCTTACCTTGTCGGCAGTCACTTGCATAATTTTCGGACCTGCCAGTTGTCTTTATCCCACCTCGTTCCAACACAACGGTGTTCTACACTTGCACTCGTACAACGCTTCGAACGGTGCTGCTTGAATGTTGGCATGATAAATGTTGTTGTAAGAAAACTCTATTAGAGGCAGTTGAGATTCCTACGAGCCCTTGAAGTCAATTGCACAAGCTCGGAGCATATCCTCTAACGTTTGAATAGTTCTTTCACTCTGAACATCCGTTTAGGGATGATAAGCAGTACTTAACTTGAGTTGCGAGCCTAAACCCCTTTGAAGACTCCTCCAAAAGGACGACGCAAAACGGCAATTACGGTTCGATACTATAGACGAAGGTACTCCATGTCTAGATACAATTTCATCTATATACAACCTTGACAACTTCTCCAATGGATAAGTCTATTTAATCGGTAGGAAGTGAGCTGATTTGATGAGTCGGTCCACTATCACCCAAATGGCGTCATGCCAAAGGGTGATCCCGGTAGTCCCGTGACAAAATCCATCGCAATCTCATCCCAATTCCACACCGGTATCCCTAATGATTGAAGTTCTCCATATGGTCGTTGGTGTTCTACTTTAACGTTTAGGCACGTCAGGCACCGTTCCAGGAAGTGGGTGATATCTTTCTTTAGTCCTGGCCACCAGTAGCACTGCTTCAAGTCATGGTACATCTTATTGGTTCTCGGGTGTATCGAGTAACGAGACTTATGTGATTCCTCTAACAACCTCCTCCCTAGACCTCCCAACTTAGGAACCCACACGCTATCCGCTAAGCATTTTACTCCGCGATTGTTGACTCTTAACGAAACTACTAACCAGACAACCCTCTCACTTTTCAAGTTCCATTCCAAAAGCGCTTCTTCTTGGAACTTCTTAATCTCTTCTAGGAAGTTAGAAGTTGCTTCGACTCTAAAGGCTACCATATTCGTTTAATCTCCTCGTTCTTTCCGACTCAACTCGTCGACTACAACATTAGCTTTACCCGGATGGTAAAGAATTTCACAGTCATAGTCGCTTAACAACTCCATCCATATCCTTTGTCTCATATTCAATTCCTTCTGGTTGAACAGATGCTGGAGGTTTTTGTGGTCAATGAAAATCTGACACTTAACTCCGTATAAATAATGCCTCCAAATCTTTAAAGCGAAAACCACTGCTGCTAGCTCCAAATCATGCGTAAGATAATTCTTTTCGTGATCCTTCAACCGACAAGACACATAGGCAATCAATTTCCCATCTTGCATAAGCACACACCCTAAACCTAATTTAGATGCATCACTATAGATCAAGAGTTATTCGGATCTGTTGGGTAAGGATAAGATTGGTGCACTACTCAGGTTTTCCTTTAATTTACAAAAATGCACCCTCTTGGGCTTCAGTCCACTCGGACTTAACATTCTTCTTAGTTAAGATAGTTAACGGCGTAGCTATTCGAGAGAAGTCCTGAATGAACTTCCGGTAATATCCAGTAAACCAAGGAAGCTCCTTACTTCTGAAAGTTATCTCGGCGTTTCCCATCCCTTAATGGACTCAATCTTAGCTGGGTCCACCTTGATATCGTCCTTTGATACGACATGCCCAAAAAACTGAACTTCCCTCAGCCAGAACTCGCACTTCGAGAATTTGGCATACAACTTCTCGTGCTTTAGCAATTCCAACACTTATCGAAGATGCTCATCATGTTCACTCAAAGATCGAGAATAGATCAGGATGTCTTCGATGAAAACGATCATACACTTATCCAAGAGTGAACTACACACTCGATTCATCGGGTCCATAAATACAGTTGGGGCATTAGTCATACCAAAACGCATGACTAAAAACTCATAATGCTCGTACCTCGTGCGAAAAGCCGTCTTGGACACATCTTCCTCCCTCACCTTCAGTCGATGATAACCGGACCTCAAATCTATCGTCGAGAAGAAGCTCACTCCTTGCAGCTGATCGAAGAGATCGTCGATCCTCGGAAGCGGGTATTTGTTCTTGATCGTTACCTTGTTTAGCTCTCAGTAATCTATGCACATACGCATAAATTCATACTTCTTCTTGACGAAAAGCACTGGCGCTCCCCACAGCGACGAACTAGGACATAGGAAGCCCTTGTCAAGTAGCTCTTGTATTTGCATCATCGTTACATTCATCTCGGTCGGTGCTAAATGGTAAGGTTCTCTCATTATTTGTGCCACTCCAGGCATCAAATCAATTCTGAATTCCACTTGTCGATCAGGGGGCAAGCTGGTCAAGTCCTCTGGAAACACCTCCGGGTATTCGCTTACTACAGGTGCTGCTTCTAAACCTCTTTTCTCTTTCTTAGCAGCAAACACTTATGCTAAAAACCCCGAACACCCCTTCACTAAACACCGCATAACTTTAATCATAGAGATTAAGCACGACTTCCTATCCCGTCGATCACCATAGATCTCCACCTCCTTCTTGTCAGTTAAGGTGATGCGGATCAACTTCTTGTTACACACTATACTGGCATTATTAGATGCCAACCAGTCCATACCCACTATGACGTCAAATTCTCCCGTAACCATCGGGTATAACTACAACGGGAATAAATGACCATCTATGTCGATCCTGAACTCCTTATAAACTTCCCCAACCAAGACTCGTCTATCATCAACTACCTCTACCTCAAACCCATGAGTCAATTTCTTGGGTTCCACATACAATTTCCGAACAAAGTTCGACGACACAAATGAATGGTTTACGCCCGAATCAAATAACAGCTTAGCAAGAGTCGAGTCAATTAGAAAGTACCTGTCACCACATTTGGCGTCTCCGCCGCCTCTTCTGCCATCATGTAGAACGACCTCGCCTTTGCCCGGGCCGGTTCCACCTTCCTCTCCTCACCTCTTCCACCTTGCCCACCACCTTGACTCCCCGTAAATCCCTTCTTCAACTGTGGGCAGTTCGTTCTTATATGATAGGGAGAACCACACTGGTAGCATGATCGTGAGCCATGACAATCCCATGCCATATGCCCCACCTTCCCACATTTGAAGCAACCGTCTTTGTCTAGCATACACTCCCCACGGTGCATCCGATTACATTTCCCACACGGATATTCCTCAAATCTTGGCGTTACCCGTATCTCGGGTCTAGCATTCTTGGTATTCATAGTGTCACGAGCGGGACTTCCCACTTTCTCTTATCGCCGCTCTTCTCGGTCATCTGGCTAACTTTCTCTTTTTCTGTCATCTCGACCACATTAATGGCCGCTTGGAAAGTGGTAGGGTTTCTTGTTGATACCAATTCCTTGATGCTACCCTTCAATCCATAAATATCTCTCTACGCGCCGTTCTTCATTCGGCAAATAGATCTCAGCAAACGAGCACTCTCTAGAAATTTGGATGTTTATTCACGAACCATCGTCTTACCCTGCTCTATCCCACCAAAATATAACATCCGACTTCAGCATGGATAGCGCAAACACCACCTTGTCGTCCTCGGCACACTTACAGGTATAAAAAATAAACTTCATCTCTGATCCACTTCATGGCTACCACTGGGTCACACTCCCCTTTGAATCTAGAAGGCTTGCAAGAGGAGAATGACTTGTAATTACATCCCTGATCTACCAACGACTTGCCTGCTACTTGCGGAGTTGATTGAGAGTGACTACCCACTACAATCACAGGTGGTCTAGACATCACATAACCTTCCTTACTCTCGTTCTTCTCCCTACTCCCCGATGTTGTCCTCGCTTGTTGTGCCAACAATGTTTGTAGAGTTTCCTGTAGCTTTCACATCTCGGTAGCGAACGCTTCTTGAGTCATGAAGGCTTGAGCCCGTCCTCGACCACGACCCCTAGATTGCCCTCTTCCTCTTATAGTCACCGAGATCGCCTGATGAGACACCTCGTGTTCTCCCGGAATCTCTACACTCCTCGTCCGTCGGGTAACCGTAACACGGGTCGTCTTTCGCCCCCGGCTTCTTGCGTCAGGGTCGTCCACTTGAGTGGTAGCCCTTCGGGATACTCTATCTCTCCCCTTCCACGACCTCGACCTCTTCCCCGAGTGGCTTCCTGCCTCAGAGGATTCGTTGGTCCATCCACCATTACTTCATTTACCTGCATTGCCTCAACAACATGCATAGACGTACTCCTCAATGATCGCTCAGACATCTTGCATACTAAAAAGACACAAGCAAGATACTTAATCAAAAATTCCAACATAATATGGAAAAATAAGCACACACATGTACCTGTAAATTCACAATTACATTGGCGATATGTAATTCCAAATTTACCTTACTTGTTAGATCTCACTACTCTATTATTTGTGTCCCTGTTAAGGTATCCCTAAGGCCTTCCTATTTATCAGTTGTGTTTCTACTCTCATTGTTTAAGTCTAAGCTCTTCCAGTCACATAGATCCCTTAAACTATGGATCTGATACCAACTGTAACATCTCCCTCTCAGAAACAAACATACAAAACATAGTATAAAATATCTCGCCAAAAGTGGCTCCAAAGTACAACTGAAACATACGAGGTTTGCGGAAACAACCCATTACACAACTGAGAATGAATAAATGAAAAACAACTAAGGCTGGAAAGCTAAGGTAGCATCCTTCTAGATGACAACTCTCGGCTCAAAACTTCTCTTTCCCCTTACCCGATCCTCCTACTTCCCGCCTTCCTGAAAAAGTTTTAAGTTTTTGAAAAGCAAGGGTTAGACCTAGAGGTCTAGTGAGTTCCCTCCAAAACGGTCATCCATGCTACAACAATATATGCAGCGATATATAAAAGCCTTTGTAAATAAATTTAACTTCACCGGTCATCACACGAATAAAACACGTTGATGGCACACACTGAAGTCGTGCATAAGTAACAATGTGTCTAGTTCACACTGCCTTTATTTGGGACACACCCCCAATGGCATAAAATGGGACATGCCCCCCGGTAAGAGCACAAGCGGGATACACCCCCGACCCTAGCCAAACCTGCCATTGACAATGTATGCAAACATTTCGTATACTCGTTGCAATAAAATAGAATATGCATTTTAAATAACTTCTCATGCGAACAACATAACATTAATAATATTTTTGGGTATAGAGACTTACCTGTCCTTGCCAAATCTTTTTTATTTACGTTCCAACCCTCGGACTGGTCACCTATGATAAAAAGAAATACAGAATAAGTCACTCGATCCCTACTCGAATTTCCCATCTGAAAGCTAAGTTGGGTCACCCCGCCGCTTGGGGTCCCACCCGGGTCTTCCCCTCGCCACCCGGGTCCCCCGTCTCCCGGGTTCCTACCGGGGTCGCCGGCTTCTCACTCCCCCGGTCTCCTTCTCCTGGATTCCCTAACCGGGTCACCCAACTCTCGGGTCCCCCCGGTCTTCGTCTCCTGGATTCCATACCGGGGTCTCCCGACTCCCGGGTTCCCCCCAGGTCCCCACTCCCGGGTGTACCTTCCCAGTCTCCCAAGGTTGGCACCCCAGCTCTAGGCCTACCTTACCAGGCCTCCCCGGGTTTGGCTCCCAGTTTTTACCCCTCCCAAATGGGTTTCGGCCTCACGGGCGATTCCCAAGATTTCGCAAAACACAGCAAACCAAACCCCAATAATGAGGGATATTTTCGATTTTGATAGATTCCAAGATCCTAACTTAACTAGAATCGACTTAAACATTGCTCAAACAGTTAAAATACTGATAATCAGCAAAGAATAACATCTAAACCCATTGAAATCAAACAACTTATATTTCTCCTTCCCCGAATACATTTAATCAATAAAAACCCATCCCAAAACTATAGAAAGAGGTAGGAAAGATGATTACCTTGAGGAAAATTGACACAACACTCTTTTAAGCTATCCTCCTCCTTGATTTCTCCCAAACTTGAATGTTACCAAGCTTTTCCTTCTTGAGTTCCTAAGCCGTCAACTTGAGAAATGATTTAGGGTAGACAAAGTTAGGGTTTAACCCCCCTTATTAACAATTGCAACCTAGCCTTTGGACTTTGGGCTTTTAGAATGTCCTTTTCCGCAATTTTACCGATAAATTTACCCCTATTTTTAGTATGTTACAGTTTTTATGCACATGTGTCTTATGCGTTTGTGCATGTTACAAATTACTTGAATGCACAAGTGCATACCGTCAAGATGAAGGGCTACCAGGGTGTTTCTCAATTTTCCGATTTTTTTAGGGTTTCCCCTGAACCTGACCCTATATATATAGGTGGAGGTTCACATGTGATAATACATGGAGGGCACCTGTTAGTTGTGCACGACTTTGTCCATGACCTAAATTAACACCAAATTCCATTTGTGTCACTATTATATCACATATGCATCATATGTAATGGATTACAATATTACATCGATAATACCCTATCACATGTGATAATACACGTAAGGGGGGCCTAGGGGTGTGCGGACGATTTGGCCGCAACCTAGGTCACGTCGAACGTCGTCCACATCTCCAATTTAGTATCGCATGCTTATCATACGTGATAAACTATAGTATCACATGTGATTGTTATAGTAAAAAGGTGTTCTCGCGTTCTCGTAAAATGAAGGTGTTCTTGTTTGTACCCTTCCATATATATATATATATATATATATATATATATATATATATATGCCATTGATCTTTTTAATCAATGGTCAAGATTCATTTGAATTATATATGGTAATAAATTAATTAATTTATTAATAAAAGATAATAATAATATGTCAAAAGGGTAAATGTGTCCTTTTCTTTTGTGTTTCAAATTTGACAACAAAGATGAAATATGGTAATAAATTAATTAATTTATTAATAAATGATAATAATTATATATGGTAATAAATTAATTAATTTATTAATAAAAGATAACAATAATATATCAAGACTATCTTTTTATTACATGTTTATCAATATGCAGAATGTAAAAACCCAATTAAGTTTCATTACCATTATTGTTTCATTACCTTTCCATTATGTTTCACTATATCAAATCTGTTTCATCAGGTTTTACTATATTAATATTTTGTTTCATTACTTTTCCATTATGTTTCACTATATCAAATATGTTTCATCAGGTTTCACTATATTAACATTTTATGTTTCATCAGGTTTCACTATATTAATATTTTGTTTCACTATATCAAATCCATTATGTTTCACTATATTAATATTTTGTGCCTGGAAGTAATATTGAAGATTTCATATGAATATAAATTTTCATTCATTGGATGAATCAATCACTGATTCATAAAATCATAAAAAATTATTTGATTTGTAGCTTACGTATGAATCAATTTGTGTTTACCTAAATTAAATGTTTCATGTTTAAATTAATAAATGATGAATATTACCATATATAAAATACATTAAAATTAAATAATTAATATTATAATAATAATAACACTTACCATATATATCATGAAATTATGTAAAAGACTAAAATAACCTTATGAATTAAAAATAAAAATAAAAAAAGGAAATTCAATTATTGGTTAATTTCGGTTTCCAAAGTTTCCAATGTAATATTGGTTTCCAATTGATCTCTCCCCTATATATATATATATATATATATATATATATATATATATATATATATATATATACATACATACATACACATACGTAGAGGGCCCTTCATATACAAACCTTGCATATCTTACAACCCTTACAAACCAATCATGATCATTAATTATATAATCCAATGGTCAAGATTAATTTGGGTAGAAAGTGTAAATATGTTAAACATTGTTTCCAAAAGTGAAATTCATACACACACGGAAAGGGTAAAATAGGAATAATGCATATTTGAGTGATTAAGGGAATGTAGGAATTTATGTCAACCCTAGGAGTTTCCTTAATCACCCAAATATGCATTATTTAAAATGAAGTTTATGAATAATGCATTTGTTGGAACATGCAAGATCATGTTAAAATTTCATTTGAATGTGCATATATGAATGTGCATGAATTTCATAACTGTATCATATATGAATGTTCGTATATGATTCCGTGCGTATGTGCATAAACTTCATTTTAAAGCATATGTGTATGAATTTCATACCAGTATCATATATGAAGGTTCATATATGATTCTGTGCATATGTGCATGAATTTCATTTTAAAGCATATGTGCATTAATTCCATACAAGTATCATATATGAATGTTCATATACGATTCTATGCAAATATGAATGTTCATATATGCAGTCATATGAATTTTCAAATATCAAATTGGTTCCAATATTTTGATTAATCAACAATGAATCATTACATATATTTTCAAATATCAAATTGGTCGCGATATCTTCTTCTTCAACAATTGCACATATGAAATACACAACACACAATAAAAAAAAACATTCTCTTACAATTTGCACATATGAAATACACAACACACAATTAAAAAAATACTCTCTTGCAATTTACACGTTTGAAATATAAAACACATTAAAAAATCACTCTCTTACAATTATCGTCATCCACGTTTGCTTCATCAACAACATCATTGTCGAAATCTTCGTTTACAAAATCATCTGATATCTCGATGATTTCTTTATCGTGCATCTCATCTGAAGTAAAATTTGCAACATTATAATCGAGTGTGATGTCCTCATCGGCCAACATATCTTCATCAATTGTGTGCTTTTCTCTACGATGTTCATCGATTTCATTACTTTCACACGGCATGGTTTCACAAACTATGAAGAATGGATGCTTGAATATAGAAAATTTGTTGTTTTGATCGTGTTCCTGGAAGATAAAAAAACGCAGGAGATGATAATTATCAAATAAGCAATATTCTATATTTTAGGAATCAATATTTAGTTTCCTTATTATCCAATATTATTAATCTATTATTTAAATAAAATAAAATTTGTAAATTACACTTGTAACCTTGGTTATTAAATAATTAAAAAAAAGGAAACTAATAATGTTGAGATAAAGGGTTGAGATTGGTTTGTAAGGGGTGCAAGATTTGAAAGGTATGTATTTGTTTTGCACTCAATATATGTATATATATATATATATATATATATATATATGGGGGTTAAATCATGTGAGGACTAAAAATATGTTGAGAACCTTGAGGACTAATCTAATCCATAGATTAGATTAAATCAAGGACCATTTAAAGAAGATATTTATTTGAAATAAAATGGGGAAATGAGGGCATTTTTTGTCAAATTAACTCTACTTCTTGTCTTCCTCTTCCAAACCCATCACATACCTGCATCGATTCCAAAACCAACCCTCACCACAAACCCATCCCAAATCCTCCTGTGACGCTGCTCATCGTCGACGCTGCTCACCGCCGCCGTCGCTCACCGCCCAATCACCACCGTCGACAAGCGAAACCACCGCCTCTAGTTCACCAACGTTTGGTGAAAATCCGTTGATTCCTTCTCCGCGATCTTCAATCACCTCCAAACCCTAAAACACCTCAATAACCACACACACGCACTCGTCCTCTCCACCGACGACGGTTAGGCCGTCATGTCGCTCCAACAGATCAGATTACATGAAATCATCGACGGGATTTTTCCGATGAGGGGGTTCGAATTCTGTCGAATTTGTTGGTGTCCTGATTGAGATGATACCTTTGGAGACAAGATGGATCAAGAGTTCCATGTTTTTTAGGTATTTTTTTACAAGAATGGTGAAATGTGTTTTTTCAAATTTCTTCATTAAATTTCTTGATTTGGGTTTTTTTTGGGTTTGATTTATCAGATCTGGTGAATCTGTGTGTTTCATCTAGTGAATCTGTGTATTTCATCTGGTGAATGTGTGTTTCATTTAGTGAATCTATGTGTTTCATCTGTTGAATATGTGTGTTCCATCCGGTGAATATGTATGTTTCATATGGTGAAATAGTATTAGATGAAATATTGTAATTATTAACATTATAAAAAATTATTATGATTCAATTGGTGAATACGTGTTTCATTTGGTGAATCTGTATTACCAAAATGACAATTACGCCCCTTTCATGTGGTGAAACAATTTTCAATTAAAATCATAGGATCAAAACCAATTTACGGCTTAGATCGGTTCTCACGGTTTTCAACCTTTTTGTGGTTCTCATTTGATTATCATCATATATATATATATATATATATATATAGAGAGAGAGAGAGAGAGAGAGGGACAATCATTTGCAGACTTTTTAAATCATGCAAACTTACAAACCCATCTAGACTATCCGGATTTTTGATCAACGGTTGAGGATTATAAGATTTATTAAAAAAGTAGGGGAAGGGTAGTTTGGAAATAGTTTTAACTATTTTAAATTCAAAATATATTAATTAACTTGAATTAATCTAATTATGGTTACATTATTCCTTAATTTTCTCCATCATTACCTAATCTCTCTCTCTCTAATCCGGCTACCATCTCTCTCTTTCTCTCTCGAAAATCCGGCCACCATGATGAACAAGAATCCGGACACCTTGATGAACAAAAAAGTGAACCCGAAAGGGATGCCAAACTCCAGCGAATCCTTCTAAACTGCTGTGTGTTTTATGCATTTTCATAAATGGGTTCATATGTTTTTTATCATATGAAACGTGAAAATTTTGAAATAATCATATATTTTTATAATTTCATATATTTTCATATATTTTCATAAACGGTTTTCATATTTTTTTCATAAATGGTTTTATATATTTTTCTCTCATATAAATAATCGGATTTTTAAGTTTCTTATATTTTCTCCTATGCGAATATTCAGAATTTTTTGAAGTAATCATATATTTTTTAAGTTTCATATGTTTTTTCTCATATGAATCGTGAAAATTTCGAAGTTTCTTATGTTATTTCTTATATGAACCTCGGCGGAAATGGGGGAGGTCGCCGAAGTGGGAGGAGGTCGCCGCCAGTGGGAGGACGTTGCTAGAAGTGGATGGTGACGGTGGAGAGAGAGAGAGAGACAGAGAGAGCAAAGGAGAGGGAGAGATAATTAAGAAAGTTGTTTTTTTTTTCTAAAAATACGAAATTTATAAAAAGACAAAAATACCCTTGGGTTGCATAGTTTGTACTAATAAAAAAAATTTATTTGAAGGAATCCATATATATATATATATATATATATAGGGGCAGGTTCAAACGAGAAGCTAAACATATTGCGAGAAGGCGAGAAGTGTTTAATCACATATGATACACAAGCTTAATCATATATGATTAAACACATGTTATATTGGCAATACATAGACGTTTAATCATATATGATTAAACACATCTACAGTCCGTGTAATCATATATGATTAAACACTTCTCGCCTTTTCGCAAAATGTTTAACTTCTCGCATGATCCTTCCTCTCTCTCTCTCTCTCTCTCTCTCTCTCTCTCTCTCTATATATATATATATATATATATATATATATATCTCATAACATCCCAAAGCCCAAAGCAATAGACTCACTCAATAACTTCGAGTTCAACTTAAAACCATGGTAGAAGTTATTGGTAGCTCACAACTTGAGACTTATAAAGAGCTCACCAATCCACTTTTTTTTATCCATGTGGAACGAGTTGTTACATATATATATATATATATATATATATATATATAGGGTGCGTTTCTTTTGCAAACCAAACAATTTGTACAAACTATGCAAACCATTATTTTAGGAAACAATAGATATATTTATGGATAATGATTCTGATTTATTAATAATGATTGTGATATATATGGAAAATGTTAAGTTTATTCATTATAATCATGATTTTAAATTAGGAAATGTTAAGTTTATTCATTATAATCATGATTTTAAATTAGGAAACATAATAAAATCATATATTCATTAGACTTGATGAACGGCTAAGATTGGTTCACAAAGTTTGCACAATCTGACTGGTTTGCAAAAGATACGTCCCCCTATATATATATATATATATATATATATATATATATATATATATTATGAGGAAGGTTCATGTGAGAATCCTAACAATTTAAGAAAATAAGAGGAGCATTCTCAGCCAATCAAATTAGAATTCCCGTTTTATTTAAGGAAGGGTATTTTTGTCATTTGAAATCATATTGTGGATCACATATGATTTACAAAGAGATACCAGATTTTTTTTAATCACATATGATTTACTAGGTGTTCCTAACAACAATTTATCATATATACTATCAGATTGAAAAACGAGATCACATATGATTAATAACTAAGTGACATCAGATTGTTAAACAAGATCACATATGATTAATAACTAACAACATTTCTTATAGATCACATATGATTTACTAAGAGATATCAGATTGTTTCTTAATCACATATGATTTACTAGGTGTTCAATCACATATGATTAATAACTAAGTATAACAGTTCTTATAGATCACATATGATTTACTAAGAGATATCATATTGTTAAACAATATAATTGTCCCTATACATCACATATGATTAATAACAGTCCAAGTAAATCACATATGATTCAAGTCGAAGTCGAATCCATCGATGTTGCAGAAGTTTTGTTCGTCTTTTTCAGATTATCGAACTTCTTTGAACTTCGTTTCACTATTGATCTTCAACTTTGTAACGAATCGAGAGCAAGATTTCAGGGTTGAAGCTTTTCGAAAGTTTCGGTGTGAAAATAAACTTTCCGGCACACAACACACAGAATCAACTCCATCTTCATGTACTATTTCGATTATGTGTTTCTGAAAGGTTAGTTTGCACCGGCGATCGGAATCGATTTGAGTACATCACACTCGTGCATAGCTGTCGAATCCATTTAAAACCCTAAAATCAAACATGCAATAAAATCTCAAACCTGTCGAATCCATTGAATGTGTTATCGGAATCTTCTTTGTTTTCATATTCTCGACCTCGTTTGAACTGATTGTGTGTATTGATCTTCAAAATTTTATGATTTCAGGTTGAAGGTTTTGGGAGCGATTGAAGGTTCCTGGGTTTTCTCCTATTTGTTAGGGATGATGATTCCCTAAAATCAAATTCAAATATCACGCCTCTTTTTTTAGTGACTTTTCCAATTTTGTCCCTACATTTATTTATCCCATGTTAATCTCACCTATATTTCATTTTTATTTTTATTTTTTGTCATATTTTAATCACAACCATTGATCTAATAAAAGAAGGGCTAAGATGCATCCCTTTATTTTCTTAAATAGGTCCCCTCCTCGTATGAACCCACGTCTATATTTTATATGTATATACTAGTTGTATATGTATACTAGCGATACAGTGATATATAAAATTAAATTATAAAATGAGAAAAATTAATGCAATTTCTTATTTGGTATTATGATGAATTTTTTTTCTTCTCTCAATCAATGTAACAAATGTTCAATTTCTTCTCATTTTTTCAGTGGTGGGGCTGCGTACGCGCTCGGGTCGTCCGCAGATCGATAAATGTAGTCTGACTCCTTCCTGTGATGTTCGAATTGGTTGAGGCAGCGGTGGGTTGTCTCCTTCATGCAGTACCCTTCTTACTGTGGCGTTCGTGAGGGTGTGATCTCAAAGGGGACGTGACTTCCTTGGTGTTGCAGGGATCTTCTTTCAAGTTTGTTCCTCGCAAACGGGATTCCAAGGCTTTCGAAGTTTAGTCTGTTGTTAGCTTTGTGGTGGTGTTTTGTTGTCATCTGATCTTTGGTTTTGTATCTTTAAACTCCTTGTTCCTTCTTAATTCTTTGGTAATAAAGGTTATTCTGCTGTTAAAAAAAACATCTATTTTGATTGGTAAGTGGTAGATAGGACGTTTTAGATAGGACATTTTTTGGTTTGGTCTTAATTATAAACTGAAGTCGTACAAAATATTTTATTAGCACGCTTAGACATTGTAGGCATCCTATAAAATCAATTTTCTTAGTGTATCTAATTATATTTATTAACAAGGACTTAATCGATAAATATTCAAACGATTGTTAGATTTATTTTAAATTTTTTTGGCCAAGTATTGTATTTTTTTAAGGGAAATTGACCCAAATGGCCAAAGCATGGGGAGTGATTGGTCTTCTAGCCATCCTTCTCCCTAACTTGCAAAAATGTCCTTAAGGACGCAAATGGAGCCCCCAGGACGCAAATGGAGCCCGGGCGCAATTTGCGCCCTATGCATATTTGTGCCCCTATGCTCATCAATCAATCACTCTCAACTAAATCACTCTCATCAACCACTCTCAAATAAATTAATAATATTATATAGAGAGAGGGAAAAAAAGTTTGCTTGGTTATATTCACACATGTTGTTGTCAGACTACTTTAAATCACCTATTTTTAATTCTTACATATTGATCAACATTTTTGGGCGCAAATATGCATAGGGCGCAAATTGCGTCCGGGCTCCATTTGCGTCCTTAGGGACATTTTTGCAAGTTAGGAAGAGAGATGACTAGAGACCAATCATTCCCCATACTTTGGCCATTTGGGTTAAACCAATGGGTAATTCATTTCAATAAAAGTAACATTTACTCATATACTTAAAAAAGTTCATACATTTGATTATTAATTATATATAATCTATCTATCTATCTATCTATCTATCTATCTATCTATATCTATATCTATATAAAAGGAGAACCCACCAAGATGATGTAGCACAATGTGAGAAGAGAATTTGTCCAAAGGAATTTTCTCATTGTTTTGAGTTTTTTAAATATTAAATAAGTTAATGACTATTTTACCCCTAAATGAAAAATATATATTTCATTACAAGAAGGCTTCTTTAGTAATTTCACTTCCAATATAATTAGTTTTAACTTTCAAACTACATAACTCCCTAGCCATATTCATTATAGTCTTTTCATCTTTCCATCTACTAATTAAGGGAAAACCTACCACAAATGATTTGACACATTGTTACAAAATGATTCATTATAGAGATAATTAAGTTAAAGACTTTATAAAATGTTAAATAAGTTTAAAAAAAAATTGTCTATTCGTGAATGAAAAGTGGCATCTTCTAGAGGCTAGAATCTTATTTATCTTTTTTTCATATTTTTGAATTAATTTTTAATAAAAATTATTAATAAATGAACAAACCTTTCATTTTCTCTTTAATTTTTTTTAATATTTCTAAATATTAAATAATAATACTCTTATTCATTATTAAAGTAATTTATTTATGCTTTTTGAATATTTTTAAATATTAAATAATAAAATTCTTATTTGTTAATATAATATTTTATTCATATTGGAAAAAACAAATTTCATATATATATATATATATATATATATGAATTAACTTATGACAATCATATAAAATAGAATTATTATATAACACATAATTTTAATTTCATTTTAATATATATATATATATATATATATATATATATATATATATATATATATGTGTGTGTGTGTGTGTGTGTATAAAGATAAAAAGAGAATTAAATTTAGAATCCATATCCCCATATGTAAGTTATATTTTCATTAAATTTATTGGGATTTTTGTACTTATACATACACATTGAAATTTATGTTATTTAACTATTCGATTTCTTTTCTTTAGGTCAGATAACTTTTCATTTTCCCTTATTTATGTTAATTAAATTTTCATTTCTCTTATTTATTTAACCTTGTGGTCTTCATTTTTTAGTTGTCTACCTAATGGTTTGTTTTTTTGTCAAACAAGTTTTCTCTCACTATATTTGATCATCTAAGATATGAACTTATGTATGTTGTTAAGTTATATGGTGTTATATATATTTTATATGTTTTTTTTTTGTAGAAAGTGCACAAACCAAAGACAAAACAAATGAGATATTGTCTAAATAAGTTGTGAAGGTTGTTGAACATATTGAAAAACATGAAGGCTTCATGGACAACATACGCATATATTATGAAATGTAAGTCATTCAGTCTACAATTACTACAATCTCAATTTAAAATTGGTTTTATCTATTTTGTAATTTCATTATTCATTATTATCTAACTCTCATTTCTATTTTTTTTATTCCAAAAGAGTCATCACATTGCTAATAGATGAGTGCTCTCCTATTCCGACTATCCTAGAGCCTCCGGTGAACATGTTGATTTTGTTTATTATGATATGACGTTGTTACTAGCAAACTACATTTTTAGTTTCTATTTTTAAGTATGGCGTCAATTCTATGTCATTTTTGTATTAATTTATTTTAATTAAATTTTGTATTATATAATAGATGTTTAAACTATGGTTGTTATTAATAATTTCATTAAATATTTAATATACTTTATAATACTATTAATTAAATAGGCTTATAATCAATCTTTACATGCTAAATTGAGAACAATATTGTTCATCGACACTCAATTTCATCATTAATGATATTGTATAATGTTTTGCAACATGGTCTAAATTCATAAAAACAATAAATAAAAATAACTTATACATTTTCAACATGATTTTTGACAATCTCGCAACGCTCGATGTCGAATATTAATATTAATATATATAAAAAGAAAGATCAATCAAATCAATAAGAAACCTCCGTTTCTGTATATTTATTTCGTTATAATTTTGATTTATTTTTAATTAAATAAATCACATTTTTATTTTACTACGATTTCAATTTCTTTTTTACATAACAATTATTACATACATTTTTCTACAAATAACAACATTATTTATATTACATTTTTTAATAACAATTAATTAATATATTAGTTTTATTTTTATTTACTAATTTATTATTATTAAAACTTATATTTTAATTTTTTTTTTCATTTTTTACATAAACAAAAAATTATTGGTGAGGTAAAATAGATTTAAAATATAAATTTATATTATTTAATTTATATTTTTAGATAACAATTAAGAAATATATTCGTTTTATTTTTTATTTACTTAGCTTTATTATTATTATTATTATATTCAAACATACATTTAAATTAAAAACTTTTTCTTTTTCTTAACATAATCAAAAAATTATTGGTAAGTTAAGAATGATTATAAATTAAGAGTAGAGTTATATAAATCTAACTTTTTTTTTTTGTAAAAACTAATGAAATATAACTTTTACTTTTATTAACTTTGATATTATTGATTGAACATGTATTTTTATTTATTTTTATATCGATAACTTAATCATTGATTACAAATAATATTATTTGTTAAAATAAAGTAACAATAATTATAAATCAATATTTTTATTTATGCACAACACTATTATTTCTTTTATTTATCTTTTCGTTAACTCCAAAACATTTCATCTTCTTTTTAATTATATATCATCAATATATAAATGAATATTTATTACGATCAATCAATATATTTGATATACAAAAATAGAATAAAAGATTAGTTGTATAATTGTTTAACCCCCAAACTCATCATTTGCTCCTTTTATTATATGCTTTTAATTCTCAATGCAACATTTAATTTTCCTACCAAAGAAATAAATATTTAAATACCAAACATAGAAGAAAAATAGGTTGATCAAAGAATACGGAATCAAGTACTCCTAAAAAAAAACAATTACTGCGTATCGCGCGAGTCACACACTAGTTATTCTTGAAGAAGAAACTCCCACTCGTTATTTTGTTGGTTTTGGAAGATGTCATGAGATGTAGCATTTATTGTTGAAGAAGGAACTCCCACTCGTTTTTTTTTTTTTTTAAGATTCATTGAAACCAACTTAGATTTGACTCAACCTTATAATTTCTTATTTTATTCAACAATACCATCATTATGCTATTAAGTATAAAATATTATAAGTTATGTGCCATTGAGATTTAAAGATGCGACAATCTGTCTCACATTCAAGAAAATGACATTCGTAAGTTTGTAAGTTCCTTTTAAGGGTCTCACATGGATTAAAAAAATGAGATATATAATCTCTTTATAAACTCTGGATTCTAAGTTATAAATAAAATTTATCATAGTTTTAAGTTGATGTAGCAGTGACGGATGCAGAAGTTTTTATAGTTGGGGCACATTAAACGGTGTCAAAAAAATTCAAAACTGAATAATCATTTGGAACAAAATGGTTTCGGGTTTTCGTTTTCGGAAAAGGGTTCGATTACCGAATAAAGATAACTCATTTGGTTCGATTTTCAATTTGTTTTTTACCGAATAAAGATAACTTAAGGAGTAGTAGGTTTTTCGAGCTCCGTTCGAAAAAAAAAATATATATATATATATATACTAAACTTGAGCTCGAATAACTTTTTCATGTAGCACTCAAGCTTGACTATTTTTTGATTTACCAAGCTAGAGTTCGTTGTTCATTTACGGGCTCACACGATCGATGAACTCTTTTATTGACTCGGGATTTATAATTTTTACATTTTATATTACGAATGAGCCGAAACGAGCTAGCATCGGTTTATTAAGTTCGACTCGCTAAGTTAAACGAGTTTTATTTTGTGTTCGAGATCGACCCAAGCAAGATTATTAATAAGACCGAGCTCGAGATAAACTTGTTCGAACTCGAGTAGTTGGTTAGAAACTTGACTCGTATACACTCCTATATATATGTACAACAAATTAATCGATTAAAATTTAGGATCAAGATATCAGGTTTGAGACACTTGTTTTCTTCTTGTTGGAGGCCCAATAAGAAAATTTACTAAAAACACAATTTTTATGGCCTTTTTTTAAAAAAATGATGGATTTTGTTAGGGGCATAAGACCCCTACCAACAAAGAGTATATCCGCCACCATGTACAAATTATTTGACCAGTCTATTACGTTGGGTTTAGATGTTAAAAAATTGTATCAAAATCAATACTTGTACCATGGGGATGATAAGATAAACCTCTTATAGAAATTGAAAGATTAGAAAAATAAATGGTGTCATAAATTTATAATTAAATTATCATCAATTCCTTGATTTAAATTCATGATTAAAGTGTCATTATTTGCATATCCCTCATTCGTAGCTATAAATAGATTTTTTGTATCTCTTTTAAATACGTGTTTTGATGTGATACATGTAATTTCTAGAAAATGTTCAGCTTCCTCTTGTTCTATCAAGCTCTCAGGGGCGGAACACAGTGAGGGCCTGTAGGGGCCCTGGCCCTGTGGTTTAAAAAATTTCAAGAAGCAAATATTATACCTGCAGTGTAAAAATAAAAAAAATGTATTTGGCCCCCCCATTTCCAAAAAAAATTTGCATTTGTGTTCCGCCACTGCAAGCTCTGGTAACATGGAAAAGGCAGAGTCACATTCGTCATAATAATCCAGACGTACTTCTGGGATTGCCTATTATTGTTTTATCTTCAGAGGAGATTTACACGAGACTTTCGCATGGAAGAGATTATATATAAATCTGTCTTAAGGAAATTTTGTATGTCAAAGGTCTCGATACTTTCCTCCATTTCTCATTTACGAGGTCAACGAAGATAGGTTATTTATATTTTTCGACGTTTATTTTGTTATTATCAAATCTATTTAATAGCAAATATTTTCCAACATTTTTATTTGTAACATTTTAGGTGAATCCAACATCAATGATGAACAAGGAGATGTTGGGTAGTCTAACGGGACATTATGAAGATAAGTGGAAACTTTATGTAATAACCCATCCCACATTGATGGGGAAAAAAAAATTGTGCGTGTAAGCTCATTTAAGTGTGGTGAACATTGTGACAACCTGTCACACATGGATTAAAAATTTTAAGACTTATATGCTTTTAGTAAATCAAAGTTGTGTGTTACAATTAACTTACAAGGCAGCTTCAATCTTTTTGAAGGTCATGTTACACATGTAAAATGACTATAGATCAACTGGATGATTAATAAAGTCAATAAAATATAAAATTTCATACCATTGATTATATTAAAAGTCTTACAAATTAAAACAAGTAAATTGTCTTAAAATGACAGTAACATATATATGAAATTCACTAAAATATGATCGTTTTTCTAACATTTTTTAAAGGTCAGAATTGAGAATTGTCAAATCGGCTAAAATAGTAAAAGCCTAAAAGATTATACTTGGGCTAAAACACTCAGGTTTAATATTAAAACATATATAATTGAGTAAAAACTAAAATACGTATAATCTGGCTCCAAAATTTTTGGATGCCTTGTTCTACATATGACATTAGAACATCACGACCCTACATCATATTTTAAATTCCTCTACAAGTAATATCGTGTAAAAATATAAATGAAATTAAGAACCCTTAAAGAGTTGGTAAATGTTGTAACCTTAACAAAAACAAAAAAGAGACAACAAGAGTTCTCATGTTACATATGATGGGAAGCATGATAAAATGAGACACTATAGGGGTTAAGGTAAGAGATGAACAAAGTTGTAAAGTTAAGTATTGTGGAGATAAAGTAGAGGTAAAATGTGATTTGAAACAGACAACAAGAAGAAAAGAAAAAATAAGGTAGCTGAGAATACAAGTGTGAAATAACATAATATAACTTACAAGACATGTTTTCGCATATGTGGGAACAATTGTTTAGGGGTGGAGTAGAGATATTAAGTATGTAAAAGGTAAAAATAACTATTGTTAGGGGTGAGAAGTTTGTATCAAACTAAATCCGTCAACATGTGTACTAATCGTATCAATTAAATTGGTATTAATTACAATCGGTTGATAGTATCGTACGAAATATGTAAGCTTGGTTGGTACACGGTATTGGAAGACCCATACCACGGTAGTATCATGGTACCGACTTATTTAACTATTAATAAGTTTTTGTATTTTTTGTTTATCGAATATTGAACATTGTAACTTCAACTATTTTGTTTGAAATTTTAAATGTTTGCAAGTTTTGTTTCTTGCAATTAGAAACCTTTAAACATTATTTGTATTAACTGGAAATTCAAAATGTCGCTCACAGTTTGCACAAAATGGTAAGTTTTTATATTTACTACTAACATGTACCAACAGAAAAAAGTCGGTACTAATTAAGTTGGTACCAAGTATAATAGATTGGTACACGATACATGATTTTATATACCAATTATAATTGATTAGTACATGGTATTAGAAAAAAATTTGGTACCATACCAAGTCCATCCCAAAAAATTGTGATGAGATGATTGACTAATCTAAGGTCTGAAAAAGGAATTAAGTTTTAATATTTAAATTAAAAATGTTGAACAATAAAATAAAATGATGTGGTATTAGAAATAAAGGAAATCTGAAAGTTCTAGGGCTAATGAGCCAATGAATTAAAGAAGGTAGACCATGGTAAATTGAGTAGAGAGTAAATCCTTATATCATTGGCGGTGTGGTAAACTTCATTGAATAAAATTAGTCCTTGAAAGGGTGTTTGTAACATCTTAGGCGAATCTACATCATAGATAAATAACGAGGATATTTGGGTCAAATTGAAGATCGATGACTTCATAAATTTAAGTGAAAGTAAAGTTTGTGTGCTTATGATTTCATTTAAGCAGGGTGGGGGCTGTGACAATCTGTCGAACCCAAGAACGTCAAAGATAGGTTCTTTTTGTTGGATAGTCGAGATAAACCACACTGAAACACTCTTGAACACTATCTAATATGACATGATGGAAATTCCTTTTAAGGTGCTTGCTTCCAACGGGTGGCGAGCGAACGAAAGATCATGAATACAATATGGGATTTGTCAATTCTTTACAACCCTAAGTTATACTCTCACGACAATTTCCATCATAGTTTTTGACTTATTTAAAGTTATTTAACTAATATACCACTTTGAACTTTGGGTGTTATACAATATGCTCTTTTAGGATTATGTTATAACAATTTAAATATGCTTGAGTGTAAAGGGATACATGGACACTTATGTGGATACAATAAGCAAAAGCATGCAAAAGTAGCAAACTAGTTATACATGGAATGTAGAGAGAAAGAGTTGGAGAGAGAGAGAGCGTGAGGGTGAGTGGTCGGATATCAGTCGGAGTGTGGGAGAAAGAGAGAGAGTGTGGGTGAGTGTAAGTAGGGATGCGAGAGAGAGGCAGAAAAATCGAGAGAGAGAGAGAGAGACGGGGCAAAAAGAAGCAAGAACATTGGTAAAGCGATACCCAGTAATAGGTTTTATCAAAGTAGGTTCAATGATCGGAACATGACGTCGTATCTATTCTTAAACTTCTGGGAACAATGGGAGGTTCCCCAATTGTGGAGAACATTCAAATACCATGGGGACTTTGGGGATATATACATGGCGAGAAGACGTACGAGGAGCGGGAAGAGATTCGGCTTCGTGCGATACAAAAATGTTAGTAATGCAGCAGTGTTAGAAAGAAAACTAAACGGAATATGGATAGGATCCAATAAAATAAGGGCGTTCTTGGAGACGAAGAAGGTAGGAAAAGAGGAGAAGGGCGTTGGCACCAATAAACCGAGAATGGGAGAGGAAGAATACAAGAATAGGATGGAGACAGAAGCCAAGGTGGATCGCTAAATGTATTGTGAGATTGCAAAAGAGTTGATAGGAAAAAGAGATCGGGAAGAAGAGGGAAACAAAACTGTTCTCAAGGAAGTTCTCGGTCCGTGGCAGATGGTCAAAGAAGAGAGAGAACGGTTATCCAATTATGTAGTTGGGAATGTATCGACGATAGACAACATAGAAGCGATACAAAGATTATGCAAATCGGAGAACTTATTGGAATGCTCATTAAAACATTTAGGGGAAGGAAAGTACTAATTATTTCCGAAAACGAAAAAACAATGTCATACACTATTGGGTAAAGAATTTGAGGCGGTGGTCGGAAGGATTTTGTTCATCGGAAAGGGTCACGTGGTTGAGAGTTTATGGGGTCCCGTTGAATGCATGGACAAAAGAAATCTCTTATGCTATCGTGAACAATCGGGGATATTCCCCAAAAGGAGTAAATTGCGAATGGGAAGATAGTAATAATCTGGAATATGCAAAGATTTTGGTTGTGACATCTTTAGAATTGAAGAGCTTCGTAGTATAAAAGTGGGCATTATATTTTATCAAGTGAGAGTGTTAGAGGAAGGTATCGGGACGATGTTGATGTCGGCATTTTGCAAAAAACGATAGCGAGGAAGAGGAGTCATGAAATTCAAGCGAATCGGATTGGATGAAGGAGGAGAGCGAAGAGGATGTGTAGTGGAAGAAAGCGTCCTCCAAAATCGAGAAGCAGGAGAAGGGGTTTTCAGAGAAGGAGAGTAGCAAGTTAGGCTCGAAGTCAAATGAATTAGAAGGCAGCGATGTCGGAAAAAACCACGATGAAACTCTGGCGGGTAACGGGACCGGAATCCCGTCATCGGTACGGGAAAACAAATCAGGAGGAGGTGAAAAGACAGAATTTGAAAATCCTCCAAATATCGAGAATGAAGGCTATGATGACATGGGGATTGGGAATTTGTCGGCTAAGAAAACGGTGTTGCATGAGGTTAGGAAGGGTCAACAATTAGATGGGAATAAAGAGAAAGGTGTGAGCCTAAATGAAATCAAATCGGCCCAATTGGAGATTAATGGGACAAATAAAGGAGAAATTCAAAGCAAGGCCCCGGACAAAAGTTGGGGTATGACTGGCCCGGGGAAAAAATGGCGAAGATGGGTCGATTAATCTGGAATCTAAAATTAACAAAAATTCGTTCGGCCCAAGCAAGATCAAGTCGATTAAGGAATCCTCCAAAAAAAGGTCAGTTGAGGCCAAGAAACAAAGGGGAGAAGAGTACAATACACAAGAAGTTCGAATTAATCAGAAACTAAAGGAGAAGGAAGCAGATCGAGAAGCCAGAGGGAAGGAGGGTGAAATCGCAGAACTCAGGAAGAGCGATCCACTGGGGTTCGGCAGCGGGAGGATGAGCTTCCATTTTCTAAAACAAAAAACAAGGAGACAATCACAGAAAGGTGGCAAGAAGCGATCTGATAATAACAAAGGGGAAAAGATCAAAAAATTAAGAGGGATTCGAGTGGAATCTGAAGAGAAAATGTAATCGTCAAATGAGGTAAGAAGCATCGATGGGTCTGAAAATATGGAGGAATTTGGTAGAAAGGTGGGACTGATCTAGGAAGAGTCACACGGAGCAAAGGAACAAGGCGAGGGAAGCCGATTATAACAAAGGTACATGTTTAAAAAAAGCTCAAATCTGATTATTTAGATAAAGATAATTTCTATTAATATGAGGGGTTTGGGTACGTCTGGGAAGAAGAAATGGATTAGGGAGATTTGCTCTAAAGAGAGAGTAGACATTATAGGAATACAAGAAACAAAAAAGAAAAAATGAAACGATGTTCAAATGGCAAATCTTTAGGGGTTTGATGATGGAGATTTCATACAATCGGAAACGGTAGGTAGCTCAGGGGTCTATTTTTAATTTGGGATAGAAAAGCATTTTCATGTGAATTCGTCATCATCGAAAAAAATTTAGTAGCGGCAATTGGCAATTGGAAGGGGGTAGAGGGTTTGTATGGGTTTATTAATGTGTACGGTACAAGGGAGCTCAAGGATAGAATTGAAGTGTGGAAGAAAGTAGAAAGTCTATGCAACAAAGAGGGGGTAAAATGGTGCGTGTTTGGTGACTTTAATGAAGTAAGGGGGAACCATGAGAGATTGAATTCATTCACATACGACAAAGATGGGGAGGAATTTAATGACTTTATAAAAAGTCGGTTGGTGGAGATTGTTATGGAAAGGCAAAATTTTACGCGGGTTAGTGACGACGGGTCAAAATATAGTAAATTGGATTGATTCCTCGTGACTAACGAGTTTTGTGAAGTTTGGAGGAATATGGGCATCAAGACTGTTGAAAGGAAATGGTCGGACCAATGTCCGATTATGTTAAGGGAGGTACAACTTGATTATGGTCTGAAGTCGTTCAAAATATTCGACACATGGCTATCCGGGGACGAGGTGGAAGAGGGGATTAGAAAGGAATGTTGCAAGGATGTGAAATCAAACAAAATGGACTGCATTTTTAGAGAGAAAGTTAAAAATGTTAAAAACTTTTTAAAAAGGAGAGTTACTGAAAATTTCAAGTGACTAAACGAGGAGTTGGAAAAAAAATAAAGAGCAAGCATTGAAGTTTGAGGGTGAAGCCGGGTCGAGAATCTTGGATGAAAGGGATAGGGAGAGGTGGGTAGAAGCAAGGAGAAAGTGGCTAGAGGCGGAAAAAATGAAATTAGAAATGAATAATCAAAAAGCCAAGATAAAATGGTTGGAAGAGGGAGATGAAAACTCGAAATTCTTCCATGCTGTAATAAGAAAGAGGGAACGAAAAAATGGAATTCGTGGAATGAACATTCAAGGGGAGTGGTCAGAAGATCCAAAAAAAGTAAATGAATTTGTATGGGAATTCTTCAAAAGAAAATACTCTTCGAGAAATTTGATTGGACTGAAACTACAAAATAACAAAATAAAAATGTTGTCTAGGGATGAGGCGGAGAATCTCGAACAACCGTTTGTGGAAAGAGAATTTGGGAAGCTATAAAAGCGTGTTGAAATAACAAATCCCCCGGGCAGGATGGAATTACCTTCACTTTCATCAGAAAGTAATGGAATATTATAAAAAGTGACCTATTGATGGCACTAGAAAGATTTTCGGAGGACGAAAAGATAAGTGGAGGGTGTAATGCATCGTTCATCACTCATTCCAAAAATGATAACCCGGCGGGGATTAATGAATATCGACCGATTACCTTGATTGGGGCGTTTTATAAAATTTTTGCAAAGGTGTTGGCGGAGAGGATGAAGATGATTATAGGTGAAATAATTGGGGAATCACAAGCGGCTTTTATAAAAGGAAGGTATATTTTAGACGGGGTATTGGTAGGGGTGTACGTGGGTTGAGTTGGGTGGGTTGGGATGTTTTAACAACCCAGCCCAATTATGGCGGTTTGGAAAATCTCAACCCAACCCAACCCATTCAAAAATATAACCCAACCCAACCCTTGCGTGTTATGGCGGGTTGGGTTGGGTTAGCGGGTTAGTAATATACATAAATTTGCCGATTGAAATACGATAAATAATACTAAAATTATTCTCAACAAAGTTATTAGTTATTACAATTAGGGCTTGTTCGTGTTCGTTCGTTTAACTTAACCGAACAAATGAACGAACACGAACGGTAAACGAATGAAATTTTTTTAGACCAAAGGGCATTTGGCCTAGCGATAAAAGAGCCTTTGACTTCCTAGGAGGTCAGAGGTCCGAACCTCACCAAAGGTGAGGAGGGTGTGTGAGTTTATTTGTTGCATTTGTCGTATATAAATATTATATACTTAAAAAAATGAAATTTTTTGTGTCCATGTTCATTCATTAAGAAAATGTGTTTGTTTGTGTTCGTTTATGTTCGTTCGTTAAGATGCTAAACGAACATAAATGGACTTGAACAGACATAAACAAACGAACACAAATATACTTAAACAAACATAAACGAACAGATATAAAAAAATTTAAATGAACATAAACGAACGAACATAAATGAACAAAAAACAATCACCATTACTCATCATTTTGTTCCTAAAAACTAACATAACAAAATGAAAAACTGTGTAAACTTATGAGCGATAAAAAAAGAATTCTAAAAGTTCAATTTACTTAATGATTTTACATATTAATGTCACAATATATAAATATATTTATATAATAAACAAACATAAACAAATGTAAACGAACATAAACAAACGTAAACGAATGCAAACGAACGAACATAAATGAACGAACGTTCACGAACATAAATGAACAAACGAGACCATTGTTCATGTTCGTTAATTTAACTAAACGAACAAAAAAATGCGTTCATGTTCGTTCATTTATTAAATGAACGAACATAAACGAACTTCCCGTCAAACGGTTCACAAACGGTTCACTGAACGTTCGGTTCGTTTATAGCTCTAATTACAATCATCCAATTATAAATTATAATCCAGAAGTCTTAAAGTTAATTTGGATTGTGAATAAATTGCATATATATATATATATATATATATATAGAGAGAGAGAGAGAGAGAGAGAGAGAGAGATTTGACAAGTTTTGGTACCCACTGGTATTTAGGTCCTGATTGGTTAGATTTTGGAATCCACTTCTCATTAGATTTAAACCTTTAAAGTTCATTTTGCTGAGAAGTGATTATGTAAGTTCCATACCAATTATGAACATAATTTTTATTAACAAAATCATCAGTTCCACATTAAGAACAACAAAGTTTCTTTTGTGCAAGTTTGATTAAATGATTTACAGAATATGAAGAATCAAACTTACCAAAAGATTTACCTTTCGGAGCATTGTCCTTTTTGTTCACTTGAGGTGTAGGAACAAAGGACTTTGAATTGTCTTTCTCATCTTTCCTTCTCCAAACCATTTTCTGTTGAGACTTGTTCTTTTTTATGTTACGTGAACCATCAAGAGATTTGACATAGAAAAGATTGTTAGGACGAATTTGATCTTCTTGCTTTGACACAATATCATCTGAATTAACAAATAAAGGACTGTTAGAAACATTTACAAAAATTGAACTTATAGTTGTTTTGAATGAACATTCTGCAGCAGCTGAATCATTCATGGGTGATTGAGCAATTGTATCTGGACATCTTTGTGCTCTCAATTCATCCTTGAAAATGATCCCTTCAAGTTCTGTAATCTTGTTGGACAAACTGTTTCTTTCTTCAAACAATGTATCAAGCTTCTTCTATAATTCAGACTTCGTCTTCTGTTGTTTCAATGCAGTTGCTGATAGTTCAGATAATTTCTTTGAAAGCTTGGAAATCTCTGTCTCAAATACCTTCCTTTCTTCTTCAAAATATTTTTTCACATATATCCTCTGATCAGATATTTCTTTGAAGACTCCAACATTCTTCTGCTCAATTTTCTTCTTCTCTTTCTCAAATTTGTCTCTCTCCATGATGATAATTTTCTCAAAATCTGACACTTGTTGAGAAAATTTTGTTCATTTAAGTTCAACTATCTTCTTGACTTCAAAAGATTTCCTTCAGAAATCAAAAAATTTTTGTGCAAAAGGTTTTCTTTCTTTTTCAAACTCTTCTTTTTCTTTCTTTAACTTCTTTTCATCTTGAGAGATTTGTTCTTTCAGTTCAACAATCTTGTTGTGAAGCTCAGTATTATCTCTTTCCAAATCCTTTCTTTTTCTTTCAATCTTCTTCATCTCCTCTCTGATACTTGGGTTTTCTTTCTCTTGAGTTGCTCTTTCTTTCAACATATTTATCTCAACTTCAAGACTAAACACTTTATCTATCAATTTGTCTCTTTCAGAGAAAATTTGTGAGTTTATCTTTTTCAGTCCATTACAAGTCTCTCCAGCAATATTTGCTCTTCTTCTGAATTGGGAAGTAGAAGGATTAACAAGATGAATTGGGAAGGAGATGTTTGTATTATTCACAAACTCTAGAGAGAGAGAGAGGAAATGTTTCTCTCTCTAGAAACTCATATCACATACACAACTACATTGTAAAATGAAAGTTACTAACAAAATTACAAACCATCCTCTATTTATATCCTTATCATCTCGTTTACATTTTTAAGCCCAAACCCAATGCTATTACAAGGCCCAAATACAAACACATGATGACTTTACAAAACTTCTAATACTTAGAACATTTTATGTTCTAACATTCTCTCCCTATGTTTTGTAAAGAAATCATCCTCTTCAAGCTTCAACTCTTCTCCCCCTTGATTTCTTTCGAAAACTTAGCGTTGCTTAAATTTCAAAACAGCTCTGACTCCCCCTTGAAAATAGCTCTTATCCTTGAAATTTAAACTTTAATACCAGATCTGATGTAGATAAAAAAGACATCTTTTATCTCTTGTAAATCCAACACATTTGTTATGCTCACAAGAAAGAAATGTGTGAATTATGACATGACAACCAAAGTGCATCTTCAGTTTATAACAATGGATTTGTCTTTGAACCACGAGTTGAATAGGAATCCAGCTTAAGAACTTAATCTGGTCAGCTTGCAGGAGGAAGTATCTTGTAGCAAACACTACTATGCAAGGGTTAGAAGAAATTTTTGATATTTGTTCAACAACTGATGAAAGACGCTCAATTTCTAACTGCTTTTCAGAACACTGAACGAATCAACTCAGAACTTCTTTCTTCACGAATCAGCTGGATGATTATAAGCACTCAAAATTTTGAATCACAACCAAAGCATCAGAACAATGATTGCAGTCACTCACACTTCTAATTGATCAGGTCAGAAGAATGATTAAGAGCACTCAAAGGTCTAACATCGTAGAGAAAAACTCCAGACTGATGATTGTAGATACTCAAGCTGCTAATTCAATCCAATCCAATCAGAGACTAAATCTAAACACCCAGTATCTGAAAATCTTGACTGGCATGAGCACTCGTGAAGATTTAGACCAGTTGCTAAAAATATGTAACCAACAGAAGATAGGAATGATGTCACATATGCATTACGCGAAAAATCTCGGGAACAGGGCAAACTTGTAGTATAATTGTACTTTTGAGTTTCATTCAAGCATGTTTCGTTGTACACTACTTAGTATTGGAATTGATTTGTACTTTTGGTGTGAGTAAGCAAGTGAAGGACCTATGATGGTTTGAGCTGAAATTTTGCTTTATCTCTTCTTTAGTTGTTAATTTTACTGTTATTGTCTCACGCAATACGTTATATTGGTTTATTGTTATGCATGACATTGTAGTCACTATTTTAAAACCTAGAACATATTGGTGGTCCGGTTTAAAGTCTGAAGTGATCAAAAGTATTTGAAGTTTCGATCAAATGGGTCACACCTCCCATATGAAAGCTATCACCTGCCCCACCTCAAATGCATGCACACTTTAATATCCACACCATCAATCATATTTTAAAGCAATGTAAAACATGTATTTTGATAAGCATCATACGTATTTATAGCTCATACGTCAAATAAAGTTATTAAGAAAAACTCATCTGTCGTCCACACTTTAGCTCACACTTTATACTACGGATGTCCAAACCGAATACCTAAATCATGTGACAAACGAGGGTATTAAACTACGTAATTATCCCCCAAAAACACCCTTACAACCTCTGAGACAACCCCTAATCGGTGTCTCGATCCATGCCCCAAACGATAAACGAAATCGCCTGACAGAGCCTGGTGCGGCCTCCTGCACGACCGAACCCACGCCAAAACCCGCCAATAACCCACTCCAAAACCCTAACTCGTGCCAAAACCCGCGCGGAGCACTGCACAGCCCTGCACGCATTTTCAGCCAAAAAACCTCACAATTTCTCAATCCCAACCCATTCTAATTCGATTTTAAGCCTCCAAATTAAGGTAATTGATACTCTATACCTTTCCCAACATTAACCACGTATTAAAATATCAATTTCACCACAAAATCCATCCATTGGAAACCGCAATTCACTATAAAGAAAATCGAAATGAAGGATTCTTGAAGAAACACTAACAATGGTGATTCCCAGCTAAGACTTCAATAGAAAACAATCATTACCCATCTAAACAAAACTCCTACAGATTTATTTAAATCAAAATACTCTTTAGATGAAAAGTTTCCAAAATCTTAAACCTCTACACCCATTGGAATACAATGAAACATAGAGAAGGGGATTACCTTGGTTGTAGATGAAGATGAATCCTCTTCCAATGGCCTTCTTCTTCTAAGTCTTCTAGCACACACACACACACACACCACACATACTGATTTCTCTTCCACTTTCTCTCTCTCTAGCCTCCAAATTGCATAATAAGGAAGTGAGAGGTGTCTTGAGGGTTTTACTCACATTCCTCATATTGCACCAAGATCCCTGAAAGTTTAGAATTTACACACTGCACCCTCAACTTCTTGTTTTACAAAAATGAATGAATAAGGTTATTACAGTCGTAGCCCTTCGGGGTAACCTTCCGCGACCCCGTCCACGACCCCTGACCCTTCCCCGAGTAGTCGCTTGCCCTGCGGGGTTTACTGGTCCATCAACAAGGGCATTATTGGTCGAAACTGCCTCTCTGACCGACAACGACCTACTTCTTAGAGATCTTTCCAACATGGTGGAAGCTGAAAAGAAACCACATATAACAATCACTTAACCATAGTTCCGCATAATAAGGCAATTTAAGCACATACATGCACTTGTAAATTCGCAATTACATTGGCCAAATGTAATTCCAAATTTACCTTACATGACAGTGCTCTCTTCCTTATCATTCGTGTACCTAAAGTGGTATTCCCTAAAGGCATCCTATATTCTCAGTTGTATCCCTTAACTTGCAGTTTAAGTTAAGGCCCTAAGCGTCACCTAAATCTCTTAAAGTATGGCTCTGATACCAAATGTAACGAACCAAAACTCCAAACAAGATATGATAAATAAAATCCCCAAACGGGTCCTAAACATTTCAACAAATTACTTTGTACGAAAGGTTTAGCAACGGAAATACGAATTACACAACTGAGAATTTCTAAGGTAGGATAATTCTACTAAAAGTCAGGAACTATAGCGCCTTGCACTCTAGGCATCCGTCTCTAGCCTTCATACCTTCTCCTTCCCTTTGGAAGAGGCACCACTAGACTTTTTACCTGAAAATGGTTTTAGTTTTGAAAAGCGAGGGTTAGACCACAAGGTCTAGTGAATTCCCGCTCGATAAACAATTGAAATCAATGGATAAAAAGCAACGGTTTTATCATCATAAAGCAATTAACATACATAACGTCATACATGGGTATTGCACAGTGGTCATTTACCAATACTCCACAACTGTCGTCAACCATGATCGGGGCCCAAGCAGACTCCTTTTTCGCCTCCGAGGCCTAAGTAGACTCCCCGTCCCCATGTCTGCAGAAAATGAATTTCACACTCTCGGGGTTTAAAGTTCAATTTGAGGGATCGTGACAATCCCAAGGTACACTATCCCCACTGTGCAACCCGACTCCACATAAACATATGCAACATATAATCAAAGCTTGAATATTTAGAAATAAATCCATAACGCGTTAGGCCCAAAGTCCACGAGATACTTTATTTCATACAAGGAATATATATGTCATTTCGTATAAAACATAATTGTACGATAATACCATAATCAGTATTTATAAAAGATGTTTATCAGCACATTACACGTAAAAGGGTGTGAAGAGAACTCACCTGATTACAAGAAGCTCGACTAAACATCGGTCCTAATATGATCGAATCGGGAACCTACAATATGGTCAAAAGATTACCATTAAGTCCTACCCAAAACTTACCCGGTCCAAAACGAGTCTTAACCATAGTTCACTGGGTCTTAAAAACCCAACTCACAGTCGGATTTACCGGGTTTCTAAATCAGTACCGGGCGGGATTTCTACCGAGTCCACGGCCGGTCCGGATGTGCCATTACCTGGCCCTCCCGGATCTCTCTCTCTCTCTCTCTTTCTCTACCGGGTTTAACCCTCGGGTTTGTGCCCCATCGAGATGTCTCGGATGCAGATACCGGGTCTCCCGGTTTTTCCCGGTTCACTTGATACTCGGGTTTCTCGGATTGTGTGGTACTAGGTTTCCCTGTCCTTTAGACTACCGGGTCTTCCCGGCTTGCGCGATACCGGTTTATCCGGTCTTGTTAACCACTGGGTTCCTCAAATACCCGGTACAACGTAACTTCCCGATTCCCCGATTCCTTTCAACACTGGCTCGGTATTCACGATACCTTGACGATTTTCACCTAATCCGCCCTAAATCTTAGTATTCCAAGTGATTCCTTGGTCACCGAGGTTTACAATTGACTCAAGTACTCCTAACTCACACCCGATGTCCACTCTTTATAATAGAGAATTTAGGAGTAGAGTTCAAAGGAAAACTAAATAAATAAATGGGGTTTCTTCCATTTCAAGAATATCAAGATACCAAATAAATTTAGGTTGAAAGATTTGGAGTTACCTTGATGATTGAAACCTTGAAAGCTCCTTCAATCCTTGCCCAAAATCTCTCAGTCTTCTTTTTCTAAAAGAGTGGTAGCTGCCTCTCTCTAAAATTTAGGGATTTGGCCCCCTCTTATACTACTTTATAATATTTTCCCTCAAGTACCTAAACTCCTCATCCTTCCACATTAGCCCCACTTTACAAAGATTTAGGAAACACGGGTACGGTTATTACATATTAGTTGAAAATTATTAATTAATTTTTAATTATACATTGATGTTAATTTTTAGTTATTTAAAATTATTGTTAATCATATCAATTACTTTAATATTATTATTTTATTAATAATTAGTCAATATATTTTAGTTATCAATTACTATTATTTTTTTAATTATTATTCAATTATTTATTTATATTCATATTATATGTAATGATTATTTAAAATCATAAGTTAATGTAAATTTTTTCTAAAATTTGTTTTAACAAATTCAAAATTTATAATATATATAATAATAATAAATTTTAAATTCTTTTAATTAATATATTATATTATTTAATTTTTTCTTTACTATCTTGTTTATATTAATTAACATATTATATTATATAAATTTGTTTTAATTATATAATGCATATTGTAATTGATTAATTTTTTAAAATGTCCTTTTTGGTCATTTTACATGTTTATCAGTTAGTTTTGTCAAATGTGACTTATCCATCAGTTAGCTTATCAACTACCAACTAGTTTATCGGTCATCCGCTATAAACTAGGTTATCAGTCATCAGCTAGTTTGTCAGTTTGCTGCCAGACATAACCTTAATAACAAACAAACCACAAATTTAAAAAATTCAAAATGGTACATTTGTAAATAGCCTCTGAAATTTAGAAAATCCAACACATAAATCAAAAACAATTCAACCAAAAAATTAGGACACTGTAAATTCTTAAAGATTAATTGAAGAACATTTAGAGAAAACCCCTAAACAAATTAGGACACTGTAAATTCTTAAAAATTCATTTAGTTTATATATGTTGTTATGTGTGCATACATTGAGTCGAGTAGTACGCACAAGTCGGGGGGTGTGGTCCGCCTGTGCTCATACTGGGGGGGGGGGTGTCCCGTTTATGCCATTGGGTAGGTATGTCCCAAGTAAGGCAGTATGAGTTAGACACGACGTTGCCTCCGGTGACGGTAGTGTGAGCCGGTACCTAAAGTTGTTGAAGTGATGTACTATCTTTTCAAACTGGACTGGTTTAATCATTTTAAATCTGTTATATGTTGTGGTTTTGTAATGAGGGGAACTCACTAGACCATCAGTCTAACCCTCGCTATTTTTGTATCAAAACTAAAACATTTTTCAGGTAGACGTGAAGTAGGTGGATCTAGTAAAGGAAAAGAGAAGGTGTGAGATGTACTCGATCCTAGAAGACTTCCCGATAGATATTCCTTTTATTCTCAGTTATGTAATAGGTTGTTCTATTGCAAACCCAGAAAATTTACTGTTGACTTGGGGCCGTTTGGCATGGATTTTTATATGAATTGGTTATGTTCATTGTTTGAAGTTTTGGGTTGTTACAGTTTAGCTCCTCACTAGCACCATCTTTCAAATATCTCTGTTTTCATATACATCCAAAAAAAGAATCGCCATCCTCACTAGCATCAAGAACACCATCATCACCATTGCCCTTGCAAAAAAAAAAACAAGAACACCTTGTGCAATTTTCACCATCTACAATAAAAACCTTGAAATTTATAAAAAGTGAAGGGAAAGATGCAATTTGTTATTTATCTGAGGTGATGAGGGAGAGAGTAGGGGCAGCGGTGGACATGCGGATGCAAGGACGGTGTGAGGTCACCTTATTGGCGCTAGCTCTAATTACATCGCCAGAAAGAGGAATGTTGAACATCAATAACCCAAAACAAACTTGATAACCAGAATAAAAAACAAAATTGAATACCAAAACCAAACTTGAGATCAATATTGAATATCGAGATTGAAGTGATGCAGTTTGGGTCGAAGTAGGCTTAGGGCTGGGGGAAAGAAGGCAGACTAAGAAAGCAAAGAGAGAGAGAGAGAGAGAGAGAGAGAGAGAAGATGTCGTGGGGCCAAAAACAAGTGGAAGGAAACCTATGGAGGGAGTTCGTCGATGGTACATGGCGGTTAGAGGAGGTGGTGGTGTTTAACGGAGATGGAGGGGAAAAGAGGAGGAAGCCGCTGCTAGCAAGGTTGTCTAGTTAGGATTTAGTGTTTAATATATAGTTTGTATTATACTTTTAATTTTTAATATAAACAAAATAATAATACCAAGTTACTAATGAGTTTTTATAATATCATTAGCCTCATAGGCAAAAATAAAAACAAAAAGGCAACCATATGAACAAAAATTAAAGATGAGGGATCAAAATTCATTATGAACAATAACAAACCACAAGGACCAAAATCATAGTTTACTTTAAAATTGAAATGTGGTTGCTATAAAATTTTAAATAATATGGTATTAGGCAAAGGAAATAAAAAACAAAACAAAAGCAGATAAAAAGTACAATCATAGTAATAAATAAATAAATAAATAAATAAATAAATAATGTGTCGTACGAGGTGGGGGGAATCAAATATCATATGAAACTGATCAAAGGTTTGGGGTTGGTGACTGAGAGTGAAAGAAAGATTTTTTCGATGTTTCCCAATGTTCCTTCGCAAATACTGCCACCACTCACTCCTATTACTTTTTTTTAATTAAAAATATATGAAGCGATTAAAATACCCTTTTTCTTCTTTAACTAAGGGTCTATTTGTTAGGAGTTTAATGAGACTCACAGTTTATTCAATCAGCTATATATGACTGTTTGGTAGTGGCTTAATGATATAGAAAGTGGCTTATTCAGTAAGATTTCAAGGGAGAGCTTTATGCAGAAAGCCAAGTTTTTTCCAAACCAGTCACTCCCATTAAAAAACACGTTCCTTCCATTTATGAAAAACTCTCTCAAATAAAAATTTTCTAAATCTATACAGACAGATTAATCCACACAGACAACTTTATCCATACAGAACTTAATGGAAAACTAACCAAACAGCCCCTTATGTCCATAATGTTAGTTTTTACTCGATTTTCATATCATATTATTGTCAACTCAAGATGTAACAAAACATAATAATAAAAACTTTTTTAAAGTTTTTTCATGACTTTTATAAATTTTTTGATATCCTATTATTTTAACTTCATATCATTTATATTTTTATTGATAAAAATCAAAGTATTAAAATTTATATAAACACATACTTATTTATATCAAAAAAATATTATTACTTTAATTATGCATTTATTTAAATACATTAATACAATATATTAAGATCTATTTATAGTAAAAAAAATATACCAAAATATTATAAAAAAATCCCTAAAATTTTGTAAAACTGAATATAAGTTGGGTTATCAATAAGTTCGTAATTTTTAAAAAAATATATGTATACTTTTTTTTATTAATTTAAATACATAAAAAATATAATTATTTTAATTTTGTATTTGTATTATATTATTTATTTTTAGTTATTTAAATATTCTAACTCGTAAAATTTTATTTTTTTTCCAATTAAATATACACACATATATATAACGTAAATAATAGGAGTTTACATTTAAATATATTAATAAATTTGATTAAATATATCATTTTTATAAAACTAAAACTGATAAAATACGAAAAAACTCTGATCCAAAATCAATCATAAAACCTCTAAGGTTTATTGTCGGGGACCCAAGGCCCGTGACCCACCTTTTGTGGACCCTACAGACCCTACTTCTATAAGCCTCCTGTCTCCTCCCGGATTCGAACTCTACTACGGGAACCCCATGTAGAAGCGTTTACGAAAGAGAGGTGGTCAATCATAAAACCTCTAACCAAAAGTCTATAATAAGACCTCTCATAAAAAACCTCTCATATATTGTCTTGAAAACCTTAAAGTATGGTTTTTCATTTTAGAAAACCTCCACATTGTGAAAGCTCTTAACAGATGATTCTAACAATCGTTAGGGCTAACGATGAAATCCTTAATAAAGTACAAACCACAATAACAATCTTTGTCATTTATGTAAGTTAGGGATGAAAACCAAAATTTTCACAAACATCATAGACAATTTGTGTAATATACCCAGTTTACCTGGGTTCAAGTCTAGGGGGACGCTTTGGCGCATGAGGAGCACCCGCCTAACCTTGGTTGGGCCGACCTTAGGTGATCTGGTCTTAGACTAGGCTACCGCCCTTCCTTAGTGGTTGGGAATAGGCCCATGCGTAAGCTGGGCTGGGTCGCGGCAGATTAGTGGGCTGCCCGTGGATGCCCGACACCGCCGGGAAGGTGTGCGTGCGTGTGTTTCGTGGTAGTCGATCGTGGGTTCGATGCCGCTATGCCTTCCAAAAAAAAAAAATTGTGTAATATACTCTTTTCTTTAATATGCACAATAATTATATTTTTTGTATACAAACTATGACAAACATTGGGAAAATACGAACTTATATGTATGTATATCTTCCTTTTTTTATAATAATAATAATAATAAAATTGATCCAACATATTATATTTATATCAATTTCCCCCTTTTAATTGCTCTTTGGTCTAACTGATTTTTATAACTTAACAAAAGAAAAAGAATACTCTCAAAAGTCATTCGAATTTTTTTTGCTAAAGAAAATCACATCATAAAATCAACTTCGTTCTATAAAGAATGTCATCGGAAAAATATAATATGATTTAAAATTGGTCAATAAATAATAATCACATTTCAAATAAGTTAACGTCATAAAATTAGTGTTGTTTTGAAAAGTTTTTTAGTTTCAATCTATAAATATCGTTCAGCCTATTTACTTTAATTTGTGTCCCAATGTCACTTCATTCTTTATGGCAAAGAATCAAAGAGCTAACCTAAAAGCAAAAAAGTTTGTCTTTATAAAACAAGTGAAATTTTAAAATTCATTGTAAAAATACTATAAAAATTCTTGTTCCATAAAACTGTAAAAAACATATATCATATTCTTATATTTGATATTTAAATATAATTCTATTTTCAAAATGTTATAAAACAAATTATTTTTACCACCGTAATAAGTAACCCAACAATTCATCTTAATAAAAATTAGATTTGGCTTCTTCGTTCGTTGATAACAAGTTCAACAACCCGACAAGCGGGTCAAAAGTTTTGTTGTTGCTTAACCCCATATTAGTCGGTGGTGGAAAAAATACCCTCAAAATCAACAAAAAAAACTGATTTTTTTAATCGAAATCAACTAAAAAAACTTAAAAAAATCCCTTTAAAAAGTGAAATTCGGTTTAAAACACGTCGGACGATTTTGCGGTCCTTTGATCCACTCAGCCAAAATCTCAGGTCCTCCATTATTAATCCATGGTTTAAGATGTTTGTTGTCGAAAAACAATAATCATAGTTTAAAAAGTTTACCATCATGAAAACTAGTTGTGTTTTATTATTTATTACAATCACATTAGAAGTTGGCAAGACAAACCGTCATGATCAAATCTTTTACTAGTTGTCGTAAACATCGTTATTGTCTTAATTAATGTTGTCTTATAATAAGATCATCTTCAACCCAATACTAAAAACACAAAAAAAAAACATTAAAATAGAGGTGTTTTCTTCTTCAACCCAACACTAAAATACTAAAAAATATAGAGGTAATAAAGGTGGTATCTATATTTGAATGCCAATAAGGTATGCCTCTAAAACTATTTAATAATATTTTATTTAACTTTTATATAGATTAATAGTTTAATACATTAGATAATATCTTATTATTATTATTATTATAATGTTAAAGATGTTTTTAGTGTGCAAGTGAAGTTGGATTTTTTAAGTATTCAATGGACCCACCATTTTTAGTGTTTTTAATGTTCTTTTTTATAATATTTGGGGTTGAAAATGTCTTAATAGCAGTAAAAATTAATAATTTTTGTGATGTGACTATGTTTTGGACAAAATATTTTCTATTTTTTTATATAAATTTTAAAATCATAAGTAAATTTATGACATCATAAAAACAGAGTTTAAAACAAGTTTCTAAAAATAACAAGAGACTTGCTAAAGAGAGAAAGAGAAAAAAGGTTTTTCTATTAAAAGAAAGGTTAATGATTTTTTTTTATTTTAAAAATTCATCAATATTGAAAATAAAATGCAATCAGTTAATTAATAGGATGTTAATTGATAACAATAAAATGTACAACTATATTCCCAAGTCACAATTTACTCATATTAAGAATAGAGTTACTCATTATATATATTTATTATCATTTTTTTATTAATTAAAAATGAAATGAAAATATTTTTATTTATAACCCATGACCATCTGTATCTATCTGGGTCAGGGGGGTCAGGGGTACACGAATACTGTAGTAAGCTTTTACAGGGGCAGAGGCTCCCATCAATGTGGAATCCCTATTTTACCCTTTTGTTTCAACTAAAAGCTTTCTAGTTTCTTACGCAACATATCTAGTTTTGTTTCAAGTATTGCTTCTATGCCATTTACATCTCTTTTGTTTTTTTTTTTTTCCTTTAATTTCATCTTCCTTTTTCACCAATAACTTTTATAATCTATTAATAAAAGACTCAAAATACCAACAAAATCGAAACTAAAACATCTGATTTTGATAAGGGATAAAAGATTAAATGAACTAATAATTGTAGTCAAGGGTGGACGTATTAAGCCTCGAGCAGGGTCTCATGCATCCGCTCAATTAATTTTCGCAAGTTGAATCCTTTTTGGAGGTATGAAAGATGTACTCGTTAAACTTTGAAGGGTGCTCTCGTATATTAGAAAATACAAGAAAGTTAAACAAAAAATCGAAAAAGTCTCTCAAACTCAACCAAGAAAGCTTAAAAAGTGGATCGAAATCAACCAAAAAACTTTAAAAAAAAATCCTCAAAAAACGGTGGAATTCAGTTAAAACACATCGGACAACTTTGCGAGTCTTTGGTCCTCCATAACGCTGCAACCACTCAATAAAAATCTTGGGTCAGCCACTGATTGTTATTGATTGTTTTTTGTTATAGGATACGTGGTTGTTGGAATTACTAATTTTCTTTATAGAATAGCACTTTATAGCAAGAGAAGAAATCATATATATATATAGAGGGAGGATCAAACCAGAACGATACATATTTAAAAGAACAAGAGAACGGCAAATCACATACAAAATCATAAGTGATTTTACATGTGATTCCCGCGACCTTAAGTCGCGGCAAAAGTCTCCCATGTACCGTGATTTTGCACAACTTCCCCGCTAATGTAAAATCACTTATGATTTTGTTCTTTTAAATAGGTACCGTTCTCGTTTGAACCCGACTATATATATATATATATATATATATATATATATATATATGCACTGAATGCAGTTGATGTGGGACTCGTACACGTCTCCTCGACCGATGGCTAGATTAGTGTCGAGCCACTGATACTACTAGAGGTAGGCTTTAATGTCATGTTAGTAAATGTGAAATTAACCATTGCTAAAGTCTTTTGGGGGATGTAGTGGAAGATCTCATCTATCCAGGGTTTAAATCCAGGCGTTGCCAAAGCCCTTGTGGCCATGGAGGTTCACCTGCGATGACTCCAGGCCTTTCGTGGTTGCCCGGGAATTAGTCGATGCACGTAAGCTGACCCGAAAACCCACGGTTACCAAAAAATAATAACCATTGCTTTTCTATCTAAAATGCCTTTATGAAGAGATGAATAAACCTTAAAAATACACATGTGGGTTGGTTTCCTAGTCGTGATTAACTGATTTGAAAATTCCAACACTTTTCAAACACCTGTAAATTAGCTTGGAACCAATGATATTTTTCGAGTGAGAGCACCTTTAAGTTGGATCAAAGTTCTGCAAAGTTGTTTAATGTGATTTTAGCCGAATTCCTCTATTTTAAGAGTTTTTTAAGAGTTTTGGTTGATTTTGAGGATTTTTCAGTTTTTATTTTATTTTATTTTGAGTCTTATTTGGTTATTTGGTTTGTTTTGTGGAACTTTCTCAGTTTTTTTGGTTGATATCTTTTGTATTTTATAATATCTCGGAGCACCCCTCAAAGTTTAGCGTGCCTTTCATAACCCAAAAAATTACACTTCAGAAAATCGGTTAAGGGATGAATGTGACCTTGTTAGGGTCTTCATATATGAAACTAGGGCTGTAAACGAACCGAACGAACACGAACGGAGGCTTGTTCGTGTTCGTTCGTTTAACTTAACCGAACAAACAAACGAACGAACACGAACGGTAAACGAACGAAAATTTTTGTGTTCATGTTCGTTCGTTAAGAAAATATGTTTGTTCGTGTTCGTTTATGTTCGTTCATTAAGAGATAAACGAACGTAAACGAACGAACATAAATGAACATAAACGAACGAACATAAATGAACATAAACGAACGAACATAAATGAACATAAACGAACGTAAACGAACGAACGTAAATGAACATATACGAACATAAACGAACGAACATAAATGAACATAAATGAACACAAATGAATAAAAAAAACAACCACCGTTACTCATAATTTCGTTCGTAAAAAATAACATAACAAAATTTTAAAAAATGGATATACTTAGGAGGTATAAAAAAGGAATTTTAAAAAATTAATTTAATTAATGCTTTGACAAATTAATGTCATAATACATATAAATATATTTATATATATAAACAAATATAAACGAACATAAACAAACGTAAACAAATATAAATGAACGAACATAAACGAACGTAAATGAACATAAATGAACGAACATTAACGAACGAACGTTCACGAACGTAAATGAACGAACGAGACCATTGTTCATGTTCGTTCATTTAACTAAACGAACAAAAAAATATGTTCATGTTCGTTCATTTATTAAATAAACGAACTTCCCGCCGAACAGTTCACGAACGGTTCACTGAACGTTCGGTTCGTTTACAGCCTTATATGAAACAACAAATGTAAGCATGTAGTGTTCATACAATATTTTTTTTCATAAATGAAACGTCAAAGAATATTCTTTATTTGAAAAAAAAAACATAAAAATACATTTATACATGAAACACACTCCTACTCACAAACAAAGAAAAAAACATGTGCAACAATATAAATCATAGATTAAAAATCAAACACATTGGATAGTTTTGGTTGATCTCATGGGTTTGCTTTTCACAATTTCTAACTTTTATCAAGTTTTTATTTGCTTTGTGAATTATATATTGCTTCTTGCAAGTCGCTAAAATTTAAAAATAGCATAAAAGGAATCTTACTCATGACACTTTCACAACTAATGTATTTTTAGTTGCAAGAACATGTCCTCTTTCCAAAGGAAATGTATATAATTCAATAAATTTTATTTTATTAGTAAATATTTAAAATATTGATCATACGTGTTTTGATGAAAATCAGTGCGACTTTTTATTGAATTTTTATTATATTAGGGTGGCAAAAAAAAGGGAAATTGGCCTAAATAGCCAAAATACGAGGATGGATTGACCTCTTAGCCATCTTTCTCCTCGTTTTACTAAAATAGCCCAATGGATGCAATAGAGCCCAGGGATGCAATGGCGCCCTGGGGCGCAATTGCGCCCATACGCACGTGTCAATCCCAACTTATTCATAATTAGGGTTTCTCCTTAGATTTTTGTTGGTTTGCTATTTTTTCACGTTTTTAAGCTGCTTTTTCATGTTGATGTTTACTGTATTTTTCAACAAATTGTGATATCAAATCAACTTTAGCAGATGAATTATTTCCCTGTGTTTGTACAAATTGATTCCCTAAATTATTGCTATAAGACCAGCAACCATTGAAGTTGTAAATCACAATTTTCATCCACAATTTCATACAATTGATTTGCTTGCATATCTTCCTTTTCTGTGTTTTTTTTAAATATGAGTTCCGGAGACGATAAAGTGAAGTTACATCTCCTAAGCGATGGTTCGTGTCAGCAGAATGATAACGGGTGGGAGTATGTTACCGATCAACCGATAACCAGCGTCAAGGTGGCATCAAACATTACGCATCCGAGGTTGGTTAGTTGTATTCACAGAAAATTTCGTATCGATCTTTCTCTTGGTATGATTAGAATATCGTATAAGTATGATGAAGCCCTTTATGAGTTATGCAACTCTAACGATGTTTTGTCTTTCATTCAATTTTATTGACGGTGAAAATACTCCGCCAACACTCTGTGTATTTATCGATTCCTCGATGTCCGGTGGAAGCGATCTCGGTGGTACTTCGAACACCGGAGGCGGTGTGTGTAACACCCATAATTTTCGGTAAGTAAATGTCACTCGGGCGTTTCTGTGACTTGTAAACAGTGGGGTTTTGTTGGGAAATGTATTGTTTAAAGTTCCTTGGAGTGCCAAGAGTATTGGCTTTGAAAAAGTCGAGTTTCGGGGCTTGGTTCGGGCACGGCTACAATGCCCGGCGACTATGGCAGTGTCATAGTCGCACCAGTCATTGTTGTGGCAGAAAACAGTGGCCAGGGAAGAGTTGGCGACATTGTCAGGGGTCATTGTCGCTGGTCAATGTCGCACCAGGACACCAGGGTGCTGTCAAATACGGATTTTCAGCTTTCTTTCTCATTCTCTTCTACAAGACTTCCCCATTCTCTCTCAAATCGTTTCTTCTTCATGACCCACAAACCCTAACTCATTTTAAAGCCATTTCCATGGATTACAATGTGTTTCTTCACCATCAAGCTTGTGATCTCAACCTCATGTGCTAGCTCATGTGTTCTTCCACCATTTCTTAAAGATTTCTAAGTTTTCTAGGTTTTCACCAAAACCTATGTGGTAAGTTTACTTTCTCCATCTCTAAACCATAGTAGGTGATATAAATTCTCCATTGATAATTTTCCCAAGTATTATGTTTCTCCATTTTCGGTTTGGAAGATTTTGGAGGAGTTAGGTCAAAATTAGGGTTTTGGGTATAAGTTGAGGTTTTGATGTAAAATGTTTGGGGAATGTTTATATACGGTTGAATATGGTTATTTATGGTTGAAAATGTTTGGATCTAGGTTTTGGAGGTTTTGGCTTGGAGGATTCAAGTTTCGTCAAGGAAGCTCAATGTGGGGTAAAATCTAGATTTAGTCTAAATCTAGCAAGGTGAGTTCAAGTTGATTTGTGAAAACGGTGTACATGCCGAAATGCTTATTTTAAGGTGTTTATATGTTTTACATGAAATTATTAACTGTTGAGTTATTTGATGAATTTTGATTATTTGAAGTGTCTAACTTTATAAACTTGTAAAATACCCACATTTGGGATTTTGGGCATTTTGATAAATAAATCATATATATATTTGGTATCTTAATGAATTATTTAATGGAAGTAGATTTTGAGTATAAATGTATTTCATTTTGTGTTTTGGAGAAATTCATGATTTTGTGTTATGGGGCGTTTTGAAAGGATAAATGTTATAAACTCACTTGGAAAACGATTTGTCCCAATCTAAACTACGTTGGAGTTAATTATATGTTTTGGAGCATGAGTTTACATAAGTATGGGTTGTTTATGTTTTGTTTCATTTTATGATTTTCCATGTTGGGTCTTTGGATTTGTTGAGCTTATGGCTCGACTTGGATTTTGTTGGGTTTTGAGGACACTTGTCCGCTATTAATAGCTTAATGTTGAGCGTTTGGTCATGATTTGCATTTACTGCATCTTAGTTGAGAATTACATGTTTGAATGCTTTAGTTCATTCGTTTTGAGTCATGTAATGGTTTAGTTAGTGCAATGGATCCATAGGCACGGTGTTCCTATGTCCCCATTTTGGACATTTGGTTCACCATATTGGCACGGAATAGGCATCAGGCTCCATGGTAAGTAAGGTGTGGGCCTATACGGTCGGGCAGCGTCCCATGGACAGTAAGGTGTAATTCCATTGTGTGCCTGAGTTCCCCTGTTTTGGAACTCTCAAGGATAGACCTGGAGTGGTTGACTTGATGTTTTCGAGTTATAGACTTGGAGTAGTTGAGCTCGGTAGGTTTTATGTGTGCAACCCACACGTTTTGGTTTCCTACATAGTTATTTGACCTACTTTCTGTGTTCCGTCACGTACTATGTAATCGGGTCTCCCCCGTCACCGCAAGGTGTTGTGTTGGGTATGGAGTTTTATAATCCGTGTTTTCGGTGACGTTTGAGTATGGGCATTTATTCATGTTTTAAGGTTTTGAATATTGAAACTCATTCGAGCTATTGGGATGTTTTGGAGATTGGAGTTATCAACGTTTTCAGTGTTTGATCATTATAATGTCAGTTATGTTTTACGTACGTTTTGGGTTTTGGCTTTATTTAAAAAGGCGTTTGTTTTATGATTTTAATCACGAAAAGGGTGAATGATGAAAGGGAGATTGTTTTAAGATTTAATGTATTTCATTTTGGTTACTTCCAAATTAAATGTATTGCATTTTGGAAATCATGAATTTTAAATAACATTCTTAAAGTTATTGCCTTATATATCTCTAATGAAAACTCTTGAGCTCACTAGGCATTAAGCCTAACCTTTTTCATTTGTTGGCATGTGCATCAGGTTCCAGTTGGGATTTGGTTCTAGCAGTTCTAAGGAGTTGAGCATTAGATTCACACGAGAGTAAGTAGTGTGGTGAAGTCTTCCGCAGTTAGAGATAGTAACTGTTATTGGGTTGTAGTAGCACCCGTCCTTATTATAGACTGTATGTATAGAATGAATGTGTGTATTGAGGTTAAATCTTAAATTGTGATTGTAGATGAATCATTCATTGATGTATTTAGAAAATTTAAATTAGTTGTTATTTCCAGATTAGAGGGTGTTACAAGTTAGTATCAGAGCTTAAGTTTGAAAGATTTAGGTGTTGATTTTGAATGCATAGACTGAAACTAGCGAAATTTTAAGTGTTTGAATGTGAGATCACACCATTAGGCACTTTAGGATTTGATGATTCGAGGTGAGTGGATTCACAAGGAACGGGAAGCATGCCGAAAATGGCAAGGATGATCATGTACAGTACGTTCATAATAGCACCTGGCCAGTGTTATGCTGAGCTTACGAGTTACATGTGTATGCTTGAACTGCCTTGGTACAATAACCATTGGGGTAGTGAAGAAGTTTCTGAATGAGTAACCATTAGAAAGAATTGATGATTTGAGTATACGATGCTTGGAATGACAGTAAGCATGGTGATAGCATTAAGTGGACCGCTTCGGGTCGAAATGAATGGATGGGTTAGAACCGTAGACTTTTGAAATTGAAATTATACGAAGAGAGATCGTAAGATGAACCGATGAAATCTTCGATGAATGCCTTAAGACGTTTGATCACTCGGATGACAATAGTATGACGGAAAAATTGAGGAACGGGATTTCGGGATGTTGAATGCCGACCAAAGTCATGCACAAAATATATTTCTAAAATAAGTTTGCATAAACTGTTTCTAATGTTTTCGAAGCGTAAAGTGAGTTATATTATGAAGCCTTGGTAAAGCATTTAACACTTATCAAATTTTAAACCGTGAGCTTAAACATGCATGAAATTATTTTGTTGCACATGGTTGCAACTTTTATTGAAAACCTCTTTATCCCTGTTTCGTGTGTAACGCTATTTTCTGGATATTGTAATATCCGTGTTTTAAATGTCATTTGGGTTATTGGGCAAGTGACTATGGAATTTTTGACTTTGACATTGGATCTCCTCTACGTATGTTAAGGTTTTAAAGGAAGGGTTGTTCCCACGTTCTTGAGTCAAAATTTTCTGGAGAATTTTGGTCTGTATGAGTCGTGTTTAATTTTATGGAGTATAGTTTGCGACGCTTTGGGCGCGCAGGTGTATTTGGAATTGCGTGAGTTTTAATTTTATTGCGTGCAAATTTACGAGCTTATTGGGCGTCGTGTCTCATGAAAGTTTTGTTGAAAAATGATTACTTTATCTTACGTGGTGGTTTTAGGATTTTGACATTTTAGACTTATTGTCGTCTTATGTTTTTGGGGAAATGAAAATTTTGACACCGCTTGATTTTACCGTTAAATAGTTTTATGAAAATACAGTTGGGTTTTATGGTGTCTTATCATACGACATTTTGCGTTGCATGATAAATTTTGGAACGTATATACTTGCATTATGGTGTGTTAACTTATGAACTTTCGTTTAAATATTTCATCTCATGAGAGTGTTGCACCAGTATTTTCGCAACCGTAAGAGACGTCTTAAGAGTTTTGTTAGTATATGTTACCTCATATGTTATTTTGGAAATGTCATTGTCATACGATTTCTCTTTTGGGTCTTATTCAAGTATCAATCGTTGTATACTATTTGTATTTGGATTAAGTTATACTCTTGGTGTGAGTAAACATATAGAAGATTTATGTTGATTCAGATAGAACTGTTGATCTAAACGTGCTTCAATTGTTAACCTTGCTGTCATAAGTGTTCCGCAATGCCTTAAATGAATTATCGGTTTACATGTCGTTGTAGTTACCGCTTTGGACAAGTGTGTTTTATTTGTGCGGCCCAAAATATGAACTCGATTTAAAATTTATTTACGTTCCTATCGTGTTGCTAAATTTGGGGAAACAAACGGGCGTATATGGGCTTTGTTGGGGATTTTATCCTCTGACGTTTTGTGCTTTTAAAGGAAAAGATTTTTTTAGTTGAAGTTGTAAAATTCTATTTTGGGGGTTGTACAAACATTTATTGCACGTGTTTTAGTGCAGAAAATTATTTCACATTTATGGTATAATTTGATGCATGTTAGGACCATGGTAGTCCATTTGAAATTTTGTTGCGCGTCTTTTATTATTATCCATATTAACGTAAGTACTGATCGAATGAGTTTTAGAAATGGTTGTATATGCGTAGTGTCGGTGATCAATTTTAAAACCTATCGAATGAACGGTAGTGTATTTTACCGCACGATTAATTGTTATAAAACTTATGTATTTGAAAGTTGTATAAATTTCAAATTAGTATACTGGTTGAAAAACCTTGAACTCATTAGGGCTATAGATTTAAAAACCCCTGTCGTGAAAGGATTTGCAATTAAGGGACTAGAAGAGTCATTGGGATTTGAAGCGTCGGATGATCCGACTTGTGGTCAACCTTGAATTTGAGTTTCAGTTTTGAATCGGGTCATGCATGAATTGTGGAGGTATTCGATTTTGTCCCCCAGTTAATTAAGAGATGATCTCTATGCTTCGGTAAACCTGGGGGATAAGGTCTTATGTGATTATCTACGCCCGGTTGGGTTCGATTTAATGGGTTGCTTGTCTGTCTGACATCATGGCATATGTTGATGGCGTACCGTCTCAATGGGCTTCCGTGATCAAGGAATTTTGTGGTCCATCTGTTAGGGATGTAAGATTTGGGAATATTAGTCCTCTGTTAAGTGTCAACCTCAATGCGACAATACTTCTGGAATGAATTATTGGGCGGAATGTCCACGTTTTTTATGTCACCATTTTGGTATTAGGAGTCGACTCGTTTTTTGAAGTCAATGAATCCGGGAATGTTTGGAAGTATCCTAGGAAGGTCATGAGAAAAGTTGACCTCTCGGTGGTGGAATTTAAAGGAGGATTGGATGTTGGTAATTAAGTATCGATGTGTATAAGCCTTCCTGTTATGGTAAATATCTTTTAATCGAATGCTTTGAGGTTGGGAGTAGATCGGAGTTGAGTGATTGCAGGATCTGCACTGACCAGCTATCCGAAGAGTGTATCGGTACGCCCTTGGAAGGACGACCTTATCAAGATCAAGAATGGATCATTAAGAATATTGAGAATTCTTTGGGGTTTGATGTCGATCGTTGGTTTTAGGTTCAGAAACATGTGGATCTAAGGTAAATTGACCGGTGTGAAGTTGAGGTCACAAACTACCCTAGAGGTAGTATGTGTCGCCCAAGGTTGGGAGACAACCACAATCTCATGGTTAAAGGCTACGGTAGTAAATTAATTGTTCATTCGAATATACGTGTGAAGTGCCCAAGGGGACATTTATCGTGAGGACCATCACTAGGTTACGGGAGTAGTTCTGGAAGCGGAGTAGAGTTGATCTAACCTGTAGACATAGTTTTATGAAAATTTAGAGGGTGATACTGTGTGGATGAATCTGATGATACCTCAGTTGTTGTTCCTGAAACACAACAAGAAGGAGGAGAAGAAGAAGAATAGGAAGAAGATGACGACGACGAAGTTTATAGACATGATGAGGAGTCTCATGTTTACCACTTGGATTTATCTGATGTTGATATTGATGAAGACGACGACGAACCAGAAACTAGTCCTATCAAATCATACGGTGGGATAAATGATTTCTTTGAGATGCCCCCTACACTTCTATCATCGGCCCCGGTCATCACACCCAACCTACCCCCACGTTATAATCGTAGTGGAAGAGTAAGTTTGGTGCAAGTATTCCCTACGAAAGATGATCTTACACTCGCTCTCAGTTTGAAGTTTCTTGAAGAGGGTTTTGATTTTGGAGTGCACCGGTCAAATAAAACCAGATACGAAGCCAGATGTAGGCAAGACGGCTGTTCTTGGCGTATCTATTCGACCTCTGTCAAAAAAACCAATATGTTTCATGTTCGTATATTGAATGACGTACACACTTGCTCGAGGACGCAGCTGCATCCCAGCCACCATCAAGCAAACAGTAGAGTATTGGGTAATTATATTTACCCTAAAGTCTACGATACCAGCAGGACATACCATGGATCCGACATTGTCAACGACGTAAGATAGGATTTGAAAATAGATATTTCTTACTGGCAAGCCTGGCGCGCAAAAGCTTATGCACTGACGATAGTGCGTGGTACCCGTGAAGAATCGTTTACCTGACTCCCTTGATTTTCTATAATCTGGAGCTCCAGAATCCTGGTACCGTTACCTCAATAAGGACAGACAGTAGAGGATGTTTTGAGATGTGTTTCGCTGCCCTCGGTTGCACGGTATGTTGTTATTTTAATAACTTTCGCGTCACTATATGGTTTATTGAGCTGCTATATTGAATAATGTTATAATATGTAAATGCCTTAAATATCCAGATTCGGTCGTTTACGACACACTTGTGTCCGGTCATTATCATAGATGCTGCTCATTTGAAAGGGACTTACTTGGGTACAATTTTCTTAGTCGTTGCTATGGACGCAAATAACAAAATTGTGCCCATCGCTTTCGGAGTGGGTAGGTCTGAGAGTGGGGAGGTGTGGAATTGGTTCTTAACCATGCTGAAGCGTTGTATCGGGGAACCTGAGGGGTTGGTGTTTGTATCCGACAGGGCTGCTTCAATTCACCAAGCAATTAATACAGTGTACCTAGGGACCTATCATGCACTTTGTTGTCGCCATCTAATGATGAACGTAAAAAACATGGACAACAAGGTCAAATACAAGAAGAAGTTATTTTGGAGGACCTGTAAAGCATATACGGTGGAGGAGTTTGAACTGAACATGGCAGGTCTACGAGCTGCTTTACCTGTTGGAGCTCCGCTTATGGACCAGGTTAGGCCGGAGAAATGGTCAATGGCCCATTTCCCAGGAATGCGTTACAACATAATGACATCGAACAGTGCCGAGTCGGTGAATGCATTGTCTAGTTTTGCACGGAGACTACCTATTGTGGGACTTATGGATTATTTTTGATGTTTTTCAGCAAGAATGGTATTCGATTCGTCGGAGAAATGGAGGTTATCATTCTTGGATTTCTGACTGTCTGAATTTTATGTTTTTATTTTTGCAATACTAACGTAACAAATTTATGTTATCGCAGAGGAAATGGTGAATCGTCTCATGCCGTGGGCGGAGGCCAAAATTGAAAAGAGAATTCACAAGTCCGCAACGTGGACCGTACATGAGATTGACCGAGATTACTGGGAAGTTCGCGATGGGGTTAGGGACGCAGAAGTTGACTTCAATAATCGACTTTGCTCGTGCAGGAAATGGAAGCTCTCAGGAATACCATGCAATTGTCGTCGCAAGAAATCAACGGTGTACAAATGTCTCCTATCTGGCAACTAGTTACTATGCGTCGGATAATTTCCGACAAACTTACGCAGAGATCATACATCCAGTCGGTCCAGGAGAAACATGGGTTGTTCCAGACCACCCGCTTATGACCGTTAGACCACCGGTCGTAATAAGACGGGTTGGTCGACCGAGTAACCATGACCGTATCCCATCTCAGGGCGAGGATCCCATCCAGAGAAGATGTTCTCGGTGTGGACAAACAGGACGGAGGCGTATCCGTATTTGGGGGAGTCGGTGAACGGACTCGTGAATAGACGGCCTCTTTACCATTCTGTATAAATAGGCTATTCTATTTGTATAGATATGGTAGAGGGTAATTGTATGATTTTCCAAGGTAAAAGGGCGCCTGACCAATTAGAAACAAAAATAAATAGAAACCCGGGAAAGCACTGGCAACAACAGAAAGGAAGGGGTCCATGTAGCTGCTGCGCCCGCCCCCCTCTTAGTCAATGGGGCAACAGGTTCGGCGAGCAAACTGTTCATCTCCTGCACCAGTAAATGTGAGCCGTCAAAGGGCATCTGGTAGTCGACAAACTCAACCAGTATCAACCCAAGAGAATTATGAAAGTTTTAGACATGGTACTTTTGATTTAGACGTTGATCTAAACGAGTAAACCATGTATGTAATAAACTTTTTATAAATATTATTATTGCTCTCTAAGATTGACTTCCCTTGATTGTAACGACTACGTGTTGTATGCTAAGTGATATTGTTTTTATGTTTACTGTTGATTTTATCTACCTTATCGTGCTTGTTAAGTTTTCTTGTGTTATTTACTAAAGTAAACATTAAAGCATTAAATCATCATTTTATTAAATCCTAAAAAAACGGATGAAGTGCATCCATACAACAACCACCATTGGAGAAACCTAGTACGGGTAGATTTCCTGGAACTTGATGATTCAGTCAGACTTTTCTTTCATCAGATCCTCCATGTCGGTGTAGCTGTCTTTGATTTCTATCACTTCATCTTCTAAATCATTAATCTCTCGTTGCATCTCCCTAACATCGCGCTTCATTCGTGCCAGGAACTCCTTCTTCTCCGCAAGACATGCCTCTTTCTCTTTCTGAAGTTCCATGTTGGTTAGCCACATCCTTCTTATTTTATATTTTTTTGGGTTTTGCTTGCGTTGATTATTGTGTAAGGCTAAACTTATTAACCCCTATCTGGGTAACATCCGCCGGCGGTGCAACCTGAATGTCCTGAGACACTGGAGGTTGGACGTATGTCGAGGTCGACAGGCCGACGTATGTACTCGCCTGTGGCATATCCTGGAACAAAACCCCAACAAACCCCGACAAACCTGACATACCCACCGTAGTCGGTCCAGTCTCATAGAGCAATGACCCGAATGTGCCCTTCAAAATATGTTGGGTCCTCATAAGTTTGTTCTAACAAATAAATATCAAATATAACAAACGAATCTCCTAACTTACAGGCTGCGTATACTGTCCATGTGTAACAAACGGAGAGCCGCCAGTGGACTAACCGCTAAACCTCGGGCATGATGCCCCTGTGCCCTGCAAAATAAGATTGAGGTTGTTTAGTTTCTATTCTGAATATAAAAATCAAATTACCCACCAAATTAAATAACTTACATGTGCCATGTGGTGGGGCGGTGTAACGAATGACGAAGATCCTAATAAGTCATTAAGGAAGCCTGATGAACTCTGCACATTAATCTAAGTCATTGTTTTTATGTATTATTGAAAAACAAATAAAAATGATACCATATAACGATTGAAATGACTAACATTGTCCGTGTATTAGGACGGGCCTCCGAAGATCGAAGATCCGAACCCATACGTCATGTCGGCGGGCTGGGAGGGTTGTCCACCCTGCTGCTAGGCTGGAATCTGTCATCAAGCATAATAAACCACATAATATTCCAAAAGATAAAAATTAAAACCATGTCCAATAAATTAAGTTAAACACTTACCTGAAAAGAGCTAAACTGGCTAGTAAGCCTCTCCACCTCAGCAAGGCGTCTCTCAAGAGCTTCATGCTCTGAGTGATCAGATGTCTGATACTCGTCCAGGCGTCTCTCAAGAGCTTCATGCTCTGTGCGATGAGATGTTCGATACTCATAGTAATCATCCTTCCACCTCGTAAACTCGGCCTACCAGTCAGCATAGGGGTCAACATGTGGACTATGCTGATGGTGGCCTGATGAACTATGCTCACGGTGAAAGGGTGAACTATGCCCAACATGAAATGGTGGCTCCTCGTAAGAGGTGGCCTCATGTGCCCTGCTGATGCCTGCATGGGACGGGGGGCCCGTGTTATGATCAGGCTGGTTGTCTCCCTCTGACTCGGAACCTACGTCTATACAAACAATTAACAACATTATTATAAATATCAGATAATCTAGAATGATTTCTCTTTATAAAAAAATTATAAATATCGGATAACTTATAATGACTTCTCACCCTCGTCAACAGCCTGCATAACTCTCGACCTCTTCGACGGTCGACGCCCCTCCGAACTACAAAACCAGTGATGGCTCTGGATATACCATTCCTGGCTCTCCTCCTACGGCGTAGGAATAAGGCTCTCACGTGGGGCCCGCTCCTCTTAATTTATTGAAAAATAATCATGTTAGAAATCCACACGAGGGCCTCATCTATTACATTTTTTTTCGTTGTAGTCAATGTAACTTACCGTCGACACATCCAGGAGAGCATAGGCATGCTGGCTAACAATAATGGTCGAAGACCTATCCCAACGAACCGCGTGTGGCATCCTGGTAGTCAATATATAATATGTGTTGGCCATAGGAAAGGTCTCTAAAATCCATATATGTGAATTAGAATACCAAGATAGTAGTAAATATTTTGTAGAAATAGGGAATCCGTGTAGATTGTAAAAGTATTAATTTGATATCAACTTACTAACCTTGAATGCAAACAAAAAACCAGATAATGACATCCTCTGCCCATGGTCCGACCATCTCCGGATCGCTCCATTCATCTGCCTGTAGGTGTGCGCCCAGATATAGAATCCCCAGGGAAACCGATTAAAGACGCTCAAATCATCAATGGCCCGAAGTAGAATGTCGGGAAGATACTGGTGTGACTGATGACCGAGGAAGAACATCTCAACTATCATCATGAGACAAATACGGATGGCATAATCGTCATCGATATGGGCTTGCCCCTCGTCATCAGTGTCGATCAGATTGAATACATTTTGGATGTTCTGCACCGTTAGCTAGCCTCGTGGGAACACCCGTCTAACAAAACCATTGGACCTATTCTTATGCATCTTCGGTTCCGGTCCGAAACAAAGTGTTGTGATAAGATAGAACTCCTCACGGCCGAACCGAAAAACGTGGCCACCAACCTCGTAAAACATCTCCTCATCCCGTATATTTTCCGGGAAGACCTGGGTCTGTAAAAATATATGGACCAAGATAGGGTCGACAGATGTATCAGTCAAATCCAATCAATGACCGAAACATGTCTCCCTGAATATAGTTAATCGCCTGGAGTTCAATTTCTGGCGAATCAACTCCACCGTCGTCATCTTACTCTTCAGATTCAACTTTGCAGAGTAGAAATTTCTTCCCTGCATAGTAATGATATAATACTAATGTAAAGGGACCTAAAGTGTAAATTTATAAAGTTAAGGGACCTAAAGTGTCAGTTTCTAAAGTTAAGGGACCTAAAGTGTAAATTTCAAAAGTTAAGGGACCTAAAGTGTCAGTTTCTAAAGTTAAGGGCCATAAAGTGTAAATTTCAAAAGTTAAAGGACTAAAGTGTCAGTTTCTAAAGTAAAGGGACCTAAAGTGTAAAATTTTAAACTAAAGGGACCAAAGTGTTAAATTCTATAGTTAAGAGACCTAAAGTGTAAATTTCAAAAGTTAAAGGACCAAAAATGTAAATTTCTCAAGTTAAGGGACCTAAAGTGTGAGTATCTAAACTAAAGGGACCGAAAGTGTTAATTTCTAAAGTTAAGGGACCTAAAGTGTATGTTTCTAAAGTAAAGGATTTTTGGGTATTTACAATGTTCTATAATGTGTGTAAAAAAAATTGAAAACATTAAATTTAAAACTATGTTAATAACTATATTAAATTTAAAACTATGATAACTACAACCATTTAAAACTATGACACTAAAATTATAACCCAAAATATAAAATGATAATATTCAAAAAATTATCATCCAAAATATAAAATGATAACTACAACCATTTAAAACTATACAACATACATAACAACAAAATCGATCAACGAAAATATAAAAAAGATTATAATCCAAAATATAAAATGATAACTATAACAATTTAAAACTATACAACATACATAACAACAAAATCGATCAACGAAAATATAAAAAAATTTATAATCCAAAGTATAAAATGATAACTACAACCATTTAAAACTATACACCATACATAACAACAAAATCGATCAACGGAAATGAAAAAGACATGTACGCTCCCTTTTACGCATCGGTGGAACCCCCTTACAGTGGGACCGCCGCTGCTCCGTGTAAAATGACCAAAATATCGAGGGGTGCTTAAAATAGAAGAAGAGTTAGAGGGATGTCACTAACCTCAGCCATTTGTGGTCCTAAATCGATTAAAAAATGGCGAACTCGTCTGGTGGTGGGGTGCGAAAACGACAGCTCCGGCAGGGGATTCGATCGAGTAATTAAAAATGGTAGGTGGGGGACTTGTGTCAGTCACCGTTCCAGTATAAAAGAACCCAGAGACGCAATGACGTCCTGGGGCGCAATTGCGTCCATTGGGCTATTTTAGTAAAATGGAGAGAGGGATGGCTAAAAGGCCAATCCATCCCCGTGTTTTGGCCATTTGAGCCAATTCCCCCCAAAAAAATATCTTTTTGTCTCAATCTATTATTACGTTAAACATTGAGACAAGTAAAATATATACTATTCTATTCCATCATGTTTTACGTACCAAATAAATTCTAAATATTTGTCATACACTAGTCTCAGGTATTGTTTGTTTTAAAAAAAAGAACTTCTTATTAACCATTTACGTTTTATTGGATAAGTGGTTGAAGCTATAAACAAGTTTTTATTATGTAATTATTGTCCTCTTGTTCAATAAGAGGTTAACACACATCTTATCATCCTGTTATTGTATAAAAACCCCTCACAATTATATCTAATATATATATTTATTGGCTTTTATTTTTAATAAGTTAACTAAATTATTTTGTTGATTATTTAAATGAGATTTATAATAATTATTAATTTAAATGTTTAGGATTAATTCATTTTATTTGACACAAAAAATTTTAAACGTAATTTAATAATATACATTTAATTAAACTTATATATATTATGACAAATCTCAAAATCTGTTTAAATATTAAACATAATTTAATCTTTATTTTACCTAATATTTTGGTTAAAATAGATTGCTAATTTTATAATTAAGGTGTAATTTACATAATATTTATGAGTAAAAGTGGAATTACACAATTTTAAATGTTTATCAGTTTATAAAAACAAACAGAGTTATTGATTTTGCTTTCAGACTTCAGCAGTACCTCTTATCATTCAGATGCGAAATAAGACATTAGACTTCAACACCTTTTAAAATACAAACATCAACTTATTTTTTCTTCTTTTACCTGTAGTTGTCAATACTTCGTTTTTTCTTTTCTTATTTGTTTAACATATTTATTGCACATCTATCCGGGATGCATTTTTTGTTATCATTGTACACACCCTTGTATGTATTTTTGTTCTCTTATTTCTCTTAATTTTGCTTTTGTAAGTCGATGTTAACATCTTCTCTACCCTTAAGGGTAGAGTTAATGTCTAGGTACATCATAACTTCCAAACTCTATTTTAACATGCGATACATATGATTCATTTCGTTTGCTTTGATTTTTATTCTACAAATACTTGGTTTGTTGTAAATTTTAATAGACTAATCTTTAAAAAAGAAAGACACATGCTTATTGATATCACTGAAAACAAATTAGGCAATAGAATATTTCTTCCTCAAAGGTCGGAAGAGGATTGTTAAGGGTTTTAGTAAAACTTTTCATTTCCGTCATAGATATTACTAACACCGTGTTCTCTAATCTGGAGATAAAAGAAAAGAAAATAAAGGGACAGAAAAGAAAGGGAGAAAAAAGAAAGGAAAGGAAAATAATTTTTTTATTTGTGTTTTCGAAATGGAAGGAAAGAAAGAAAAGGAAAGAAAAGAAAATAGCATTTCATGTTCTTAAACATGAGAGAAAGGGAAGAAAAGATGTCATTTTTACAAATATACCTTTATAAAAATATATTCTTTATAATAAAAGATTGAGTAGTTTTGTAATTTTAATAAATTCAGTTATTTTTTAAAATGGTTTTAATTTATTTCTTTTCCTTTCCTTCCCTTTCCTCCCACATTTGGGAGGAAAAGTTTGAAAGAAAAATTATCAATTCTTTCCTTCCAGTTCCTTTCCTTTCTCTCCTAAAAAAGTATCGAGAACACGAGTTTTTTTTAGTTTCCTTCCCTTTCTCTCCCTTTCTTTTCCTTTCCTTCGTTAAATGAGTTTCGAGAACACAGCGTAAGTAACAATGGCTAAAAGTTCAAGTAACGTTTTTCAAATTCGTGAATTTTAAATGACGTTTTTTTTTTGGATTTGGGATACACTATGAAACCATTCCCAAATAGTTGTCTAATTTTCAAAAATTGGATTATCTAAAAAAACGCACATTTAGTTAGGGGTGCTTAAAATTTCGACCAACCCAACCCGAAAAAACCCAAAAAAAAAATAAACCTAGGTAACCTGACATATAGTTGATATAAAATTAAATCAAACCGCATTTATTGGACTGGAATTGGGTTACGGTAATTTGAACCCAACCCAACCCGATGAACCCGATGTCTTTCTATACTATGAATTTAAATGTGATTGTTAAATTATTGATTAATATACTAGAAGCGTAATAGCGCAATGCACCGAGATACATCATGATTTTAATGTTTCATTTTATTTTTTTCTTGATTTACAGTACGATTTTGGATGATTTTGAGAAAGTGATAATGTTTTTTTTATAAATTTCTTTAAATTAGGCTTAATAATATAATGTTTTTTTATATAAAAAAAATTAAGTATTTTGTTAGAATTCAATGATTATCTTATATATTTTAATGACATCTAGAAAAAATAACCAATTACATATTTAATAGTATAATTAAAACAAATTTATAGTAATATAATATATTAATTAGAGTGAATTGTGGATTTGGTCCTTGTGGTTTAGTGATTTTTTTGACCATGATCGTCATTCTATGTTTATTGTGGATTTGGTTCTTGTGGTATTCAATTTATTTTGGTCATGTTCCTTCTGACTAACACTTCCATTAACTTTGTTAAATCAAGAACCATTTTAGCCATTTTACCTTTTTTTTTGTCCTTTTTTGATAAGAAAAATATAAACAATATTTTTATACACACATACACACACACATGTATATATATATATATATATATATATATATATATATTAACGATATTAAAATAAATAAAATAAGACATTATTGTATGATTTAATTGTTTAATTTTTTTAAAATTAATTATATTAAATGCGATTTAATTTTATTATTTTATTGTAATTGTGGAAAAATATATATAGTTTTATTGTTTTAATGTAATTAAAATTTCAATTTAAACAAATCAAATCATAAAACTATATCTTATTTTATTTAGAGTGAATAAAATAAAATATGGTTTTATGATTTGATTTATTGAATTAAAATTTTAATTAAGTTAAAGACGATTTAATTATATTGTTCTTTTATTATCATTGCAACAAACAAACTTATTGTTGATATTTTAACACAAAAAAATCATTAAAACCCGTTGAGAAATTAACTTTAATTTTATCATACTAAAAACAATATGAAAATTGATTTTGAGTTTTTGACTGAAAAACAATATGAAAATTGGAGCTTCTAATTTTAATATGATAAAATTATAGTTCATTTCTCAACGGTTTTCAATGATTTTTGGTGTTAAAATATCAACAATAAGCTTGTTTGTTGCAATGTTAGTAAAAGAACAATATAATTAAATCGTCTCTAACTTAATTAAAATTTTAATTCAATAAATCAAATCATAAAACCATATTTTATTTTATTCGATCTAAATAAATAAGATATAGTTTTATGATTTGATTTGTTTAAATTGAAATTTTAATTACATTAAAACAATAAAACTATATCTTTTTTCACAATTACAATAAAATAATAAAATTAAATCGTATTTAATATAATTAATTTTAAAAAATTAAACAATTAAATCATACAATAATGTCTTATTTTATTTATTTTAATATCGTTATATATATATATATACATGTGTGTATGCATGTGTGTATAAAAATATTGTTTATATTTTTTTTATCAAAAAAGGACAAAAAATAGGCAAAATGACTAAAATGGTCCTTGATTTAACAAAGTTAATTGAAGTCTTAGGCAGAAGGACCATAACCAAAATAAATTGAATACCACAAGGACCAAATCCACAATAAACATAGAATGAGGACCATGATCAAAGAAATCACTAAACCACAGGGACCAAATCCACAATTCACTCTATTAAATAATAGTGATACATGGAAAAGTCTGCATAAAAGGAAGATCTTGCACATACCAAATTGATGGGTGTTAGAAGAATGCAGTAGTAATATGTATCTTGTGCTTTGAAACTTGTAAATTAAGAGATTTTTAAAATATTGCATAAAATGATGGTACCTTGTGCCTAATAATTTGTATTTAGGAGTTTTTTATCCGTGCTTTATATAATATATATATATATATATATATATATATACACACACACACATGTTAGACATTACACCACCCCGTTACATTCCCAAACAAGAGAAATGATTCCCTGTTACATTTCTCTGCTGAATTCTCTGTGCTACCAAACAGGAGAGTCAACTCCTATTCTCCAGACCAATTCTCTTTCTCTGCAATTCCATTCTCTGCAATCATTTATCTGCAATTCCATTCTCTGTACCAAACACACCCTTAGTTATATTCAAAATTATATTACAATTCAACCGTAATTTTATTTTCTTATTCACATACACCTTCAACTTTTTTGAGTTTGTTAACTTTTTTTGGTATGTTCTCATTTTTATTTTACTTCGTTCAAACAAAAATTCTTAGCTAGATTGTAAAATAACATAAGATTGTTTTAACCCGACCAACCCAACCCCACACGCACGGTTTGGGTTGGTTAGGTTGGGTTGTAGTTTTGATTAGGTTGGGTTGAGATTTTTCAACCGCAAACATTGGGTGAGATTCACTACTGGAAAAATGGTTATCACCGACCAACATTTCCGACGGATACTATCCGTCGGTATATTACCGACGGAACACCGATGGAAATTTAATTTTAGCGACGGATAGACTATCTGTCGGTAATTTATATATTTACCGACGGATTACCGACGGATATTAAATTATTTTATTTTATTTTTAAATCCGTCGGAAATCCGTCGGTAATTTATATAATTTAATAAATATTAATTTTTTTTTCTGATGTCCGTCGGTGATCCGTCGGTAATTACAGACGGATTACCGACGGATTATAGAATTCCGTTGGTAAATTTAATAATTTAATAAATATTAATTTTTTCTGTGATCATGTATGTATGTTTGTATGTATGTATGTATGTGATCATGTATGTATGTATGTATGTGATCATGTATGTATGTACATGTACATATGTGATCATGTATGTATACACATGTACGTATGTGATCATGAATGTATGTACACCATGTATAGTATGTATGTGATCATGTATGTATGTACATGTACATATGTGATCATGTATGTATGTACATCATGTATAGTACATATGTGATCATGTATGTAATATGTATGTATGTACATGTACGTATGTGATCATATATGTACCATTAAAGCCCAACTAGGAACGTTAAAGCCCCAACTAAATCCATTAAAGCCCAACCAGATCCATTAAAGCCCAACCGGATTCGTTTAAAGTCCAACTGGGTACGTTAAAGCCCAACTGTATCCATTAAAAGCAACTGGATATATTAAAGCCCAATCGGGTCCATTAAAGCCCAACTGGATTCATTAAAGCCCGACTATGTACGTTAAAGCCCAATTGGATACGTTAAAGCCCAACTGGGAACGTTAAAGCACCACTGAATCCATTAAAGCCCAACTGGATGTGTTAAAGCCCAACTAAATCCATTAAAGCCCAACCAGATCCATTAAAGCCCAACCGGATTCGTTTAAAGTCCAACTTGGTACGTTAAAGCCCAACTTGGTACGTTAAAGCCCAACTGGATCCATTAAAAGCAACTGGATATATTAAAGCCCAATCGGGTCCATTAAAGCCCAACTGGATTCATTAAAGCCCGACTGTGTACGTTAAAGCCCAATTGGATACGTTAAAGCCCAACTGGATCCATTAAAAGCAACTGGATATATTAAAGCCCAATCGGGTCCATTAAAGTCCAACTGGATTCATTAAAGCCCAACTGTGTACGTTAAAGCCCAATTGGATACGTTAAAGCCCAACTGGGAACGTTAAAGCCCCACTGAATCCGTTAAAGCCCAACTGGTAACGTTAAAGCCCAACTAAATCCATTAAAGCCCAATCGGATTCGTTTAAAGCCTAACTGGGTACGTTAAAGCCTAACTGATCACATTTGGTCCCTGATCTAACTGGAATTAACAGGAAAAGATAACGGTCGTTAATTGTTTCCACTAAGTCCAGTTACTTCAGGGGTATTTTAGTCAATTTAAATATAATTTGATAAATTAATTAATAATTTATTTAATAAATTTGATAAATTAAATATAATTTATTAATTTAAAAGTAATTTATTTAATAAAAAATAAAAATAAAATACGTCGGTAATTACCGACGGATAATATCCGTCGGTGAATTTACGAAATTTCTAAAAAAAATAAGCGAGCTTAAAGCCCTAATACTGGATCTCCCTCTCAATCTCAGTCTGTCTCTCCATCTCGATCTCCATCTCAATCTCAGTCTGTCTCTCAGTCTTGATCTCTCCATCTCTCCCTCTCGATACTCCCTCTCAATCTCTCGATCTCTCAATATCTCCCTCTCGATACTCCTCTATACCTCTCCCTCTCTCTCTCGGCGACCTCTCACTCTCCACAGTCCCTCTCTCATCGGCGACGACTCTTACCGGCGACGACCTCTCTCACCGACGATAGAAACTCACCGGCGACGACCTCTCTCTCTCTCTCGAACGACCACCTCTCCCTCTCTCCACAGTCCCTCTCCCTCTCAATCTCTCTCCACAGTCTCTCTCGATCTCTCTCCACCGTCCCTCTCGATCTTCTCTCCACATTCCGTCTTCAGGTATTAATTTAAGCCCTAACTCATGTATTTTCTTAGATACGAAAAATTGTGTGTATAAATTTGTGTGTGTGTATAAATTTGTGTCTGTATAAATTTGTGTGTGTGGGAAATGGCTATTATTGACTTGTTGAACATTTTGAAATGCAAATCACATGAGTTGTGGCCTTGTGATGATTTATTTACATTTTGGTAAAATATATTTGCATACATTTTTTGAAATGAATAATGGTTGGATTATTTGACATTCCGCTATAAAACATGTGAGTTATGGTGATTTGATCATTTTGAAAAATATATAAAAGGTTAATTGTGATCTTACCCAAGTTATGATCTATTATTTCTTGTACGTGAGCATTTTATGCTCTAATTACACAAATCCTTGAGTAATGTATATATACCATTGATATCGTGGGACTTGTGGAAATACAAATCATGTGACTTTGGTTCCTTGATATGTGTATAAATTTGTGTGTATATTTAAATTGATATGAGTTCTTTTAGCTTATGAAAACATCATTTTTGGTTTGATAAACTTGTGATAATGTTTTTGTATGAGTTTAGCTTATGATTTGGCTTATGAAAACACCGACGGTTTCAACCCGAATAATTCAAATTCGAATATGTATTCACTTTGGCCAGTGTTTCTTACCATCTACAATTTACCTCATTGGTTAAGTTTGAAAGATTCATACGTGAAACTTGCATTGGTCATTCCAGGTAGAAAGAGCCCCGGTCAGAATTTGGATGTCTTTCTTAGGCCGCTAATAGATAATCTCAAGATGTTGTATACAGTGGGCGCTCTTACGTATGATGCTTATCGTAAGAATAATTTTGAGATGAGGGCTATACTTCTATGGACCGTCAGCGACTTCCCTGCCTACGCAATGTTGTCGGGTTGGAGCACGCACGGCAAGCTAGCCTGCCCGTACTGCATGCGTACAGTTAATTCGTTTCAGTTAAGAAATTGAGGTAAATCTTGTTGGTTTGACTGTCATCGGAGATAGTTACCTAGTGCACACCCCTTCCGACGTGATCGAACAGGGTTTCTGGATGGATCTAGGGTGTTAGCCGGTCCACCACCCGAGTTAACCGGTGAAGAAATATGGGAACATGTCCGTCATCTTCCAACTGTTTACGATGGCTCCCCGTTTCGACCGACCAATAGAAAAATTACCGGTTTCGGAATCACTCATAATTGGGTGAAGAGAAGCATCTTTTGGGAGCTGCCATATTAGAAGACGTTGTTAATCCGACACAACCTGGATGTCATGCACATTGAGAATAACGTCTTTGAGAATCTCTTTAACACTATCATGGACACTTAAAAAATGAAAGACAATATAAAAGCAAGGTGGGATGTAAAGATTTATTGCAACCGACCGCAGTTGCACATTGCCACGTCAGGCAATAAAGTAGTGAAGCCGAAGTCGTCGTACACTTAGACGAAACAACAAGTAAAACAAGTATGTGAATGGTTGCAGAGACTGAAGTTTCCGGACGGGTATGCTTCGAATATTGGGGGCTGTGTAAAATGGAAGATTACATCTTTTATAGCTTCAAGAGTCATGATTGTCATGTGTTTATGCAACGATTGCTTCCTATTGCGTTACGAGGGATGATACCGACTCCCATATGGGATGCGATAACGGAGTTATGCACATTCTTTCGTGTAATCTGCTCAAGGGTGTTACACTTAGAAGACTTGATTCCATTGCAAACAAGTATCGTTCAAACAATTTGTAAGTTGGAAAAAGTCTTCCTGCCCGGATTCTTTGATTCTATGGAACACTTAGCGATACATTTGACATGAGAAGCCATAAATGGTGGGCCGGTCCAATATAGGTGGATGTATCTTTATGAGAGGTAAATGAACTTTTCCATTCAAATACTTACCCATTTATTTTCTAACTCATATTTCAATCGTTGTTTAGGAAACTTGGGTCATTGAAGAGGACTGTTAGAAACAAAGCAATGGTGGAGGGGTCTATCGTTGAGTCTTTTCTAGTAAATGAACTCTCCACCTATTGCTCCCTGTATTTTGATCCACAGACAGAAACTCGACATAATCGCGAGTCAAGAAACTTTGCCCCAGATATTCCTAGTTCTTCAGGAATAGACGATCGCTTGAGCATATTCAAGGTTCTATCTCGTAGATTATTCGAGAAGGGGGGGGGGGGAGACCATCTTGACTCAATCCGAGATTCACAATATCCACACATATGTGTTGTTAAATTGTGAAGAAGTTCGACCTTTTCAATGGACCTTCGATGAGTGGATACGACAAAGAGAACCTCATCTTGATGTAGTTACACGGGATAAAGCTCGGGATGAAAGGTTTTCTGCTTGGTTCGAACAACACGTGAGTACAAACATATGAAATTTACATATGTAATGTTACACATATGTAATTTATTTCTTATTTGTGGTTTTATAGGTCATGCTCGGATTAGGCGATTTCTCCAACCATTTGAAATCCCTAGAACGTGGACCAGGCCGATATGCTTAATCGCATAAGGGATATTTTGTCAATGGTTACAAGTTTCATACGATAACACATGCTGTTGGGCGTGTCACACATAATAGTGGCGTATGTGTGAGAGGATCTTGTTATGACGACTCCGAGTTTGACTATTACGGATTGTTGGACGACGTGTTAGAGGTGGAGTATTACGGTGTGGGCTATTGTGTTGTAGTTTTGTTCAAGTGTACATGGTTTGATAGTCCAGAGGGAGTTAGAGTCAACCCTAAACATGGGTTGGTTGATATCAAATACAAGTCTAGACTCAGAGGTGAGGACTATTACGTCCTAGCATCACAAGCGAAACAAGTGTATTACACACCCTATCCTTCAGGAAGTAAGGATTTAAAGGACTGGTGGGCAGTTGTGAATACCAAAGCCCGTGGAATATATGAAGTTGCAGAAAGGGATATAGATGTGTTGGATGATGATAACGTGTATGGAGAACCGTTCTTTCAAACCAACGAATGGGTAACTCATAATACAAACAACTGGGTAAATGAGGACCTCGATTCTGTCCCTCTTGTCACTGGGGAGCTCAACGTAGTCGCCACAAATGACGAAGCTAGCGAGGAAGATGCATCAGATCACGAAGATAGCGACGAGGAAGAAGAATTTAAAGATATGGATGATGATGAAGATAACGAAGACGAACTTATGTTATCTGATCACTCATCTGATAACTAGTGTGTCTTTCTTATGTAGACATTTTCGTGTTAAACCTTCTCTATTTTTCCGTTCTTATGTAGACATTTTTCGTGTTAAACATTCTCTATTTTGCCGTTCTTATGTAGACATTTTTGGGTCTTATGATTTATGTACACTTATATCATTTTGTGTTAACCATTCTCTATTTTTAGATGTCTGGACGCCTTTCTAGGGGTAGTAGGGGTTATAGGGGTAGGGGCAGTAGCAGCTCCGCTGGGTGTGGTGACCCCTAGGCCGATGGGTTCACCGATGACGCACTAGATCAGATCCAGTCTGATGACGGAGTAGCGGGCTCGAGGGTTAGAGGCTCGAATGTGGCATCACAGACGCCCCAGCCGAGTCAGCGACCGCCACTTTTGTTGTCTGAAGCGGGAGGGTAAGTAGATGTGATATATTATTTATTCTAGTACATAATAAACCGATCCTAATGTTTTTTATGTTGTATATTTTGCAATTGTGAATGTTTAAGAACAAGTCGGCAGTCCGGAGAGCCATTGCCGTCTTTAAGTCCATGTTCAATGGTCCTTGAGCTCATTTTAGGGATGTCCCTAATGAGCACTATCCACTGATGCTGAATCGATTTCGGGTAGGTATTTTACTCTATTTAACTTATGGAGTGGATTTATTTTTACTTAATCCAAACAATGTGTTTGCAGTTATATTATAGTTGGCCTCCTGAGATGGACGTCGACGTATTAGTGGCATCCCGGCGTATCCTAAGTAATAGATACCCGAACATTATGAGAGATGCCCGTCGATTCGCCCAGGGCAGGGTTTTAGACATTGATTGTGTCCAGTTCGACGGACATGACTACACGATTCTTGCTGCACACCCTCCAGAGTGGATCCGGAGTGAGTTTTGGGTCCAGGTGATTGAGCATGTTTGTTTTTGTTTTGAATACTTGTATTTGGTTGTACTAGGATTTATATTGATTTATGTCTTCTTTTTAACAGGTATGGAACACCGACGGATTCCGGTGTGTATGCGCGGCCAATACGGCCAATCGGGCCACCGAGTATGAGGGGATGACATCCAAACACTGTATTGGATCTATTAGTACTGCTATGCATCGGGACCGCATGGTAATTTATCATACACTAGACTAAGGGGTTGTTTGTTTTTTTTAAAAACCTCTTAATGACTCTTAAGTCTGAATAGTTCAGACCTTTTTACACACCACCTCTTATTAATCATAACTAAAATAAGACTTCAGACTTTAGACGTCTTAAAAAACAAACGACACCTAAATGTATATAATTGATGAATATATGTACTATATACATGATTTTATTACCTACTAACAATTTAAGTTGTGTATTGTAGAGAGATGCATGGGGCCGTGAGCCTACCAGCGACGAGGTTTGGGAGGCTACACACTGCACCAACAGGAAGATTGTTCCGGGTGCGACTGGTCCGTCCACAGATCCTCCGATCTACGTTTACCCAAAGGCGGATCATACGGTGGTAAGTTCAATTATGCATGGCTAGATATTTGTTTGTTTTATAAGATAGATAGAAATTATAGCAAACTGAGTTTTGGCTGTCATTGTTGGGCAGACGATAGGATTGTTTTGATAAAAGCAGGTCATGGATATATGTTCAAATCACAGTTGAAATGCTGCCGAATTTTCTATAGGTTAGTTGACTTGACAATGTCTAATTTGGTAAACTGTATGATGCCTACCATCGGATTAGGGAGGAGGAGTACCCAGACTTACCTCCCGGCACTGTACCTCCCAATGACGCCGAGTTGTGGGAGCGTAGTGTCGAAGGATGGCGTAAGGGCCGTATTTTTGGATGGGGGACCAGTCAGGATCCCTATTATGCTATGACCGGTGATTCAGGTGCCAGTTCGAGCGGGAGCAAGCGCGACCGTCGCGATGAGGAGGTATGCTTGTCAAAAGTTGTTTAACATTGTTAATCATATGTTTGTTAAATGTTGTTTGACATTGTTCTATATATGTTTGTCAAATGTTGAATTTCAGTTGGAGGAGCTGAGGCAGAGGTTAGAGAGAGAGAGGAAGTAGAAAGGATCCAGTTGCAGGAGCGACTACAGAGAGAGGAAATAGAGAGGATCCAGATGCAGGAGCGAATGGATAAAGATGAAGCAGAGAAGAGACAGATGCAGGAACGAATGAGACAGTTTGACGCGTTCATTATCAAGTTTAACAATCAACACCCCTTTCCCCCTCCGTAGGATTACGTTTTTGAATTTATAGATATTTTGTACAGTTTAAGACTTAGTAATATTTAAAAACTGGCAGATTTTGTACAAGATAAAAACTGGAATATTTTAATTTTTAATTATTTTTAAAAAAAATTAAATTACCTCCGGATTATCCGTCGGTAATCCGTCGGAAAATATTTTTTAATTTAATTTTTATTTAATAAAAATCCGTCGGAAATCTGTCGCTAAATCCGTCGGTGAATAGCCGTTGGTAATCCGTCGCTAAAAGTCGACCGTTGGTGATCCGTCGGAAATAACCCACGCCGGCGGTAACCGTCGGAGATCCGTCGGAAATTTAAACCGTCGGTGACCCGTCGGTGATCTTAACGCCGACCACCTTTATACCGACGGATCACTGACGGATTTCGCTTTTACCGACGGATCACAGACGGATTCGTCCGTCGGTGATAAGCCTCTGTGTTTGTAGTGATTGTTCAAATATCTTCAATCCGGCCAACCCAACCCATGTGCATGCAACACTACATTTAGTGATTTTTTTTAGAATTAGTAAGGTAATAAATTTAAAGAATGTATTTTAGGCATTTTAACATGTTTTTTTTGAACATTTTAAAAATAAAATATTGTATTCATTATTTTATAGGGCTATTTGAAAAAGTGTCATATAACTACAAGTGTCCTAATGTCCTATAAAATGATGTGTTTTTAGAATATGTTCCAAAAGTATCATATATATAGCTAATACAATATTTTATTATATAAATGTTCTAAGATAGCTTGTTAGAACGTACAAAATTACACTACTAAACAGATGACTTTTTGCGGCGGAAAATCCGCCGGAAATTTCCGGCGGAAGTCAAAACGGTCAAACCCGTTGACTTTCGCCGAAAATCCGCCAGAAAATTATTTTTATATATTTTTTTAAAAAAATCAAAACTTTTTGGCGGATTTCCGACGTAATTTATTTTTTTTTATATTTTTTTCATATTAATTATAAATAATTAATTTTTTCCGGTGGATTTTAATTAATTAATTAAAATCCGCCAAAAAAAATAATTAATTATTTTCTTAAAAGAATTATAAAAAAATTAAATTCCGCCGAAAATCCGTCGGAAAAAATCAAAAAATTCCGGTGGATTTTCGGCTGATATTTTATATTTAAAAAAAAATAAAAATACAAGATCCGCCGAAAATCCAAAAAAAAGTATTTTTTTTTTCTTTTCTTATTTAAAGAAAATAAATAAAATAAAATGGATCCGAATTTTTTTTTTAAAAAGAAAATTAAATAAAATAAAAAAATCAATTTAAAACATGGGCTGTAATGGACCCATTTGGGTTTTAATGGATCTAGTTGGTCTTTAATAGACCAAGTTGGGTTGTAATGGACCCAACTGGATCGGTTAGGCGGTAATGGATCCAGTTAGGCTGCAATGGTTCCTGTTGGGCTTTATTGGATCCAGTTGGGCTTTAATGTACCCAGTTGGACTGTAATGGATCCACTTGGTCTGTAATGGACCAATTTGGGATTTAATGGATCCAGTTGGCTTAAATAGATCCAGTTGGGCTTTAATGGACCCAGTTGGGCTGTAATGGATCCACTTGGGCTGTAATAGGCCCATTTAGGCTTTGATGGACCCAACTGGGCTTTATGGATCAGTTGGGCTTTAATGGATCCAGTTGACTTTAATGTACCTAGTTTGGCTATAATGCATATTGAGAAGAATGTGTTTGATAATCTGTTTCACACGATTATGGACACACCAAAATCAAAGGACAATATCAAGGCAAGAAAAGACATAAAAGAATAATGCAATCGACCCGAGTTGCATATGAGGGTGGAACGAAATAAAATATTAAAACCGAAAGCTTCATACACTATGAACTTGTTGAAGCCATACCCTCTCGATTGGGTCTCCCCGACGAACTGGATCACAATGATCGATGGATGGAACAACGATCATTGGAAGGGGGTTTCTGTGGTGGCACGTAAGAACCAGATGACAGAGGTGGATGTCGAAATATCCAAGCACTGTAATGGATCGATATCGTTTGGAGAGACATCGACTCGTTTGGTAGGACCTTAAAATGTTACAGTTAACCATTGCTTGTTATATAATATGTTATAATTAACACATGTTTCTATTATTTGCCCTTTGTAGACCAGAGCAAAGGGCATGCCACCGTCGGGTTTGGAGCTCTTCGATGTGACCCACAAGAAGAGGCGGTCGGGTTCGGATACCTCGTCTTCATTTGGTGATTGTGTGACTACGAGGTGTAGCCGGGTTATAGTAAGTATTTTGCACAATACTTTAGAAAAGTGGTTTCATTTGCAAATCACCTTTATAATGAAAACATTGCAACCCATCTAACCACCATAAATTGTATCAATCAAGGGTCAAGATTTATTTGAGTTATTTATGTTAATAAAAGTTAAAATTTAATATTTTTAATTGATGAAAATATCTAGGAAGGACAAAATCGTCCAAAGTCAATTAATATATTTTTATTTAATTACAAAATCTTCCATATTAATATTTTTAATTAATGATAATTAATATTTTTATTTAAGGAAAATTAAACGTAAATTAATGTTTATTTTATCAAAAAAATTAATATTTTTAAAGATAAAATCAAATTCACTTGTGATAAACCAAATAAGTTATGACAGTGAAATTGTTTTATAAATTCAATTTCACATGTTTCATGAGTTGTTTCATCAATTGCATCGAAAAAGATATATCTCTGAAATAATTTCATCAATTATATCAACAATTTCATCAATTGCATCAAAAATGATGAATCCAGGAAACAATTTCATTAAGTCTCAATAGATTCATTTTTACATGAAGTTATAATCATCAAATTTGTATCCTTCGTTGATATACCGATGAAGAAAGTTTAGATGCAAATAATAATAATAAAAAATTTGGATGCAAATATTAATGAAATTTGTAAATTTATTAAAAAAATAGATAAATATAAACTCCTCCTTAAGTTCAAAATCGGATATTGTTTATAATAAAATTTTTTGGTTTTTACATAAAGAAAAAAATAATCTAAATAATATATCCCAAAATAACTCAAAATCATATAATCAAAATAATCTATCCTAAAATAACTCAAAATCATAACTTCCATTTATAAACCGTTTCAAACCAATTTACCAATACACCCCTCTAATTAAATAAAAAGGAAAATAAATAAAAATTCATGGATTGGTTAAACTAGGTGTGCAAAGTTTGCAATATAATAGTGGTTTTCAAATGATCGCTCCCCTGCTTTAGAATATCTATATATATTTCATGTTTAACTTTAAACTTTATATATCTAGTTTGGGTTGCCATCTGTTGGGCAAACATTAGGATTTTTATACCGTAAGACTCTATCTTAGTGTGTATATATGTATATATCTATCTAGTTTGGGTTGCCATTTGTTGGGCAAACATTAGGATTGTTTAATATAGTTGGGTATGTCCCCTTTACAGTCGTTATGCTATTGAACCGAACCCTATTTCTTCTATATGCATGATTTGGGTTTCAAATAGCCTAGTAGGTGTACTTAGGGCCTTTATGCACACAAACCCAACCTTATATGTCCTATATGCATGGTTTGGGTTTCAAATAGCCCAATAGGTGCACTTAGGGCCTTTATGCGTACAAACCCAACCTTATATGTTCTATCTCCATGGTTTGGGTTTCAAATAGCCCAATAGGTGCACTTAGGGCCTTTATGCGCACAAATCCAACCTTATATGTTATATATGCATGGTTTGGGTTTCAAATAGCCTTATTGGTGCGTCCCATTTACAGTCGTTATGCTTTCAAAATTGACTTGTATGTATTTTGTAAAAACCATAGGGTGGGTATTCGACAAGCCTCAACTAGAGGTACGACGATTACCCTAGCCAGCATCCGACTTTTGATACCGAGTTGTGGCAGGAGGTTGCTGGGAAAGCGAAGAAATGTCGTCTTTTTGGGTTTTGGTACCACTCAAATCCCAACACGATCTTGACTGGGACACCCTCCCAGGGTGGTGCTTCTTCTTCTTCCCGACAGGTGTAACACCCGTAATTTTTGGTAAGTAAAGGTCGTCTGGACGTTTCTGTATATTGTAAATGGTACAATTTATGTTGGGAAAACATTATTTAAAGTCCCTAAGAGTGTCGAGGGTCTTGGTGTTGAAAAAGTCGAGTTTCGGAGCTTGGTACAGGACGACTACAATGCCCGACGACTATGACAGTGTCATAGTCGCACCTGGAAAAGTAGCTGTGTGTCCCTGATTCAAGATTCTTATCACAATTAAACAATCAAACAAGATTAAACAACTACCTGTTTTGATTACAATTTCAATTCAAAGTGTTTTTACAATCTGTTCTTGACTTTCTCTCTCTAAACTTCTCCTTCTCTCTCTCTAAAACTCTCTATGGATATTCAATCTCAAATTCTAACCATCTATCTAAAAAGAAAATAAAAGTATTTATACCCACTACTAAAACAACAAGGAAACAAAATACAATACAAGTAACATTGACTTTATTACATTTAGACTTTGACTTTTAATGAGAGTTGACTTTCTCAGCTTTGACTTCTTGTATTTTGACCTTCAGTAGACTTGATCTTGTATCCAACAGATTTATGTTCTAACAATCTCCCCCTTTGGATTCAAGATCATCACAAAAAGATTTAGCAAATCAATCTCCCCCATTGGTTACATTGAAGAACTTTAAATCTCCCCAAAGTCTATTGTTAGACTGAAATTGTATTCAAGATTAAATGAGGGTCATTGTTGTAATTAGTGTTTGTGTGTGTGTTGTATTGTGCTTAGAAGGTTTGACCTTGCTTGGTCATGTTGACCTATATATAAGCAAGTCTTTGTGTTGTTTCTAGGAGGGCGTGTAAGTAAGTGTGTGAAAGTGAAGGTGTAATCTTGGTGGTAATTGAGAGAGAGTAAGAACACATAGTTGCACATTGAGTATACACACAATCACTCAATCTTATGGTTTGATGTAATCTTTGTGATTAATAAACAAAAGGTGTTTTGTGTAAATCTGTATGTGTTAATGCTAGTAAATCTTGGGCCACAATTGGTATCAGAGCCAAATCCAATTAAAAATCCAATTAAAAATCAAGAAAGTTTTTGAGTCGACACTGTTCACTGTTACTGTTCACGAAGTCCAAAATCGATTTTGAGTTTTAATGAAAATTTCGAGTTGAAATCGATTAGGTTATGTTCGGAGTGTGAAATCGATCGAGTTTGTATATTTTGTTTCAAGAATTGCACTGTATTTGATTAATAATTTTGATTTTAAAGAAGTTAGTGTTCACGAGTTTTCACACACTGTTCTTGAATCAAATTGTCGATTTTTGTGTTTTTAATCGAAATTTATGATCAGAATTAGATTCGAGATGTTTATGTGAGTGAATTGTCAAATTTTCAGATCAAGATTTGAGGTCTAGATGAGTTTTTGGTGAGATTTAGTTGTTTTTAGTCGGTTTGCGTAAGATCTAAAGTTTGTGCAAGACTCATCCTAGTTTGCGCAAGATTCATCCTGGTTTGCGCAACATTCATCGAGAGTTTCTTAGTATTTGATCTGAACTTTGCGTATTCCACTCGAAACGCAAAGTGTATTTTGCGTATAGCTTTAATCGTAAATTCATTGTTTGGTTTCATTAGTTGCACAAGTGGTGTTTGCGTATCACGACACATACGCAAAGTGGCGTTTGCGTATCACAACACATACACAAAGTGTCGTTCGCGTATTACACTTGTCCCACAAAGTAATATTTGCATATCTCAGCACATACGCAAAGTAACATTTGCGCATCACGGCACATACGCAAATCAAGATTTGCGCATCACACACTGGACACACTGAGAAGGTTTGCGTATCACTCTTGTCATGCAAAGAGTGGTTTGCGCAACACACCACATACGCAAAGCAAGGTTTGCATACCTCACTTGTAACGCAAAGCAAGGTTTGCGTATCTCACTTGTCACGAGAAGTGTGGTTTGCGCACGCACAATTTTTTCTTGCGTTTCATACTGTGTTGTACTTAAATTTTTTTTTCTTCGAAAGTTTTCTTGATTTGTTGGATTTAAAGATCTTTACTAGCTAATATTTTTTTTTATCTTGTGTAGGTTTATACATATTTTAATCATGGCAAATGAATTACTTTCTATGGGATCTCATCTGAAGCCTCCGGTCTTATCTATCGGAGATTATTCACAATGGAAGAAAAGAATGACTCAGTTCTTGAATCTAAAGAACAGAGATTATATGGAATCTATCATAAATGGTCCGGAAGAGCCACAAACGTTTGTACCTGGACAAGCAGCTACAGCTACATCTCCAGAAATCCCAGATCGATATGTGCCGAAACCATATCAATTCTTCAGTGATGTAGAAAAGGCAAGACACAAGATAGATGAAGAGGCACTTATCTATCTCACTATGGCAATTCCTAATGATATCTACAATCGAGTAGATAGTAGGGAATCTGCAAAAGCTTTATGGGATGAACTGGAAAGACAGTTTCAGGGAACAAAGAAGTCAATTCAGACAAAGCTGAATCAAAGTATAAATGCGTATGAAGGCTTCCATGCGAAAGAAGGAGAGACTTTGTTGGAGACATACAATCGTTTCAATGTGATATTGAATGATCTAAGGAGAAATGGAATGAACAAGTTAGAGTCAGAGATCAATTATAAGTTCATTAAAAACTTGAACCCATAATGGAAAAGTTATGTTATCAACATTAAGATGACTAAGGACATGGCACAAGAAGACGTCAATGATATCTTCACAACTTTATCTCAGCATGAGGATGAAGTAAATCAACTGAGTGCTGAAAAGAAGATGGTCAAAGATTCTCTAGCCTTAATGTCTGAACGTAAGAAAGGGTCAAGTTTCAAGTCCAGTTCTTCTTACAAGACAAAGTCATGGAAATCCAGAGCTCTCCTCACTGAAATAACTGATTCAAGTACTGATGCATCTTCTACTGAAAGCGAAGAAAATTCAGATGAGGATATTCAACGATTTGCTGAAAATCTGGCTCTCCTCACAAAGCAGTTTAAGAAAAGTTTCGGTAAGAACAGATACTTCAAGCCGAAAGATGAAAGCTACAAGAAAGACAAGTACAAGCCAATATTTGAAAAGAAGTACGAGAAAAGAGGAGAGAAAAGAGATGAAAAGCGAGAAGAGAAAAGAGAAGAGAAGAGAGAAGGAAAGAAAGAAGTGTCTGTGCCGAAATATGGACGATGCTATAACTGTGGAAAACCATGTCATTTTTCCAAAGACTGCAAGCAGAAGCGAATAAATAATTCAGAATATTATACTCGGAAATCACTGATAGCAAAGAAGGTGGAAGATGGTCAAAACTTAATGGCGGAAGAAGAAAATTGGTTCTACAAGAGTTCTGATGATGAATCTGCACACTTTACTCAGGTGTGTATGATGGCCAAAGTGAATGAGGACATTGGATCATCTTCTGATCATTCCAACTGTGGTTCTGAGGTACGTATTCAATCTTTAAAGGCTCAAGTTAAATTCATGAAAGAAGAGTTTAAATCTTTGAAAGTTAAACTTAGTCATGAAAGACAAACAATGTTGAATTTTCGTGATGAAAATGCAATGTTGAAAGATGTTGTTAAGGAAAAAGAATCTGAAAAAGATTTTTAAAAAAAAGACAAAGATGTTTTAAATTCAAAAATATCTGAGCTTGAAAGAGATCTTGTAAATTTAAATGCTGAAAACGGTGATTTTAAAATAAAATTTGAAGCATGTTTTCAAGAAAGAAACGAGGCATATTGTAAAATCAAGCAACTGGAGGATTTAAATCTGAAAAGAGGACATACTAAGCAAACATTAAATCTTTTAACAAACAAACTCCAAGATGTCCGATTTTATAATGTTAAAAAAGGTTTAGGTTTTGAACCAAATAATGTTTTGAACCAAATAATGTTTTGAAAAGAGCACCAGAAAATTTGTATAATTTTGATAAAATGGGCTCTACTCTTAAAAAACCCGATATTCATGATACTTTTGTAAAAGGTAAAGTCGTGAATGATGATGACACTTCATCTTGTGCTGATTCAATTTCAAGTTTAAAGTCTGTTGGTTTTGCTTATAAAGATTTGAATGAAAGTTACAAAACAAGAAAGATAGAATTTAGTGAATTTACGTCACTATTTTCTCCTTGTTTACCAACAGAGTCAGCCAAGGTAGAAGTAAATAGTACTGAATCTCAGTGTCAGTATGATGAATCTGATTCAGAAACTGATGTTGAGAATCAAATTCCTTTATCTGATTCATTTACTTCTAATTCCTTAAAAGATTCAAAATATGAACATATCATGAATCAAAACCTTAATTCTGATTTTTCAACAATTATGACTGAGGAGATCTTTACAGAAATGATGAATGCTCCAAATCCTGTTCCTATAATAGAAAAGATGGAATCAAACTCTGAGGTGAATCAAACATCTAATTTTGAGAAACAAATCACAAATCTTCAAAAGACAATTGAAGAGTTAGAAGATGAGAACGTTGATCTCAAATTCAAACTTGACAAGTCTTTTGAAGAAAACAAAGAACTCTCTAGAGAGTTAAATGTTTTGAAAGATGATTTGTTTAAACAAAATCTAAAAGATAAAAAGATGTTTGAATCTCCAAACTGGAATGTTCATTCTAATCCAGAGTTTGAGACTATTAATTCTAAAACTTCAGTTGTTTATACTACTACTCCTGAATATCCTCCGAGTATTTTTGAAAAAGGAGAAGCTTCTTGTAATTCAAAGCCAAAATCATCTTCTTCAAAGAAAGCTAACAAGATTCTATTTCCTGTTTCAGATATAAAAAGGCAGAATGGTAAAGGAGAATGGATTGACTACAAGAAGAAATGGCAAAGATCACATGTTTCAAGAATCACGTCCACTCTTCAAAATTAGATTGAAGACATGCTGATTTCAGAGCTAGAGAAAGAGATTGCATCTTCTTCTGTGCTGAAAGAGAAGATTGTATTGCTAAATGACTTTCGTAATGATCTTGATCCAAAGGGGGAGATTGTTAAGACACAGTCTCATTGGATTCAAGATCATCCAAACTGAAGATCGCAATCTGAAGCTAAAGCCGGAACGTCGACTCTCGATATAAAAGTCTATGTCTATTTGTAATAAATGTCAATGTAATTGTTTTAGTTTAGTTAGATTTAATATCTAAGTTATAATATTGTAATAGTTAGATAAAGTTAACTTAGTTTGTTTCTAAGTAACTTTCTAGTTTGTTAGATATTATCTAGTATAATATCTAGATTTTAATCTAGATATTATGTTTAGGTAGTGTGTTGAACACACTAGTTTTGTCAAGTGTATCTCTCTACTCTCACACAATCAGATATAGAACAAACACACACAAACACACACTAAAAGGTGAAAAAGAGAGAAAAACATAGAGAACACATCAAGAACTTAATCGATCAACCTTGTAATTGTTTGATATAGTCAATACAGGATGACATCCAAAGAAGCTCTCGCAATAGGAACCGACACCAAGCCACCAGTTCTCTTTCGAGTGGAATACGAACAGTGGAAGGATAGGTATCTAAACTTCATTGAAAGACAGGATTTGGGTAATTTCATTATACAATCCCTAGAAGAAGGCCTAATGGAAACACAGTATAGGGAGCCAGCAGCAGGAACTCAAGAAGTAAGAGTTGCACTTTCTTATACAGATCTAACAGGTGATGCTAAGCTAAGAGCAAAAGGCGACAGGTTAGCCAAGTCATACATTCTACAAGGGATTACAAATGAAATCTATGTAAAGATTGACAGCTACAAAGCCTCAGCCAAACAAATGTGGGATCAACTAGAGAAAATGATGCTGGGTTCAAAGATTGGGAACCAACTGAAAATCTCTAACTGCCTGCACAGTTTGAAGAATTCAAAGGCAGAACTGAAGAAACTCTAGAAGGAACATATGATAGGTTTGTGACATTGCTAAACGAATTGAGCAAGAACAAGGTCAACAAATCTCAAATCGAGCTGAATATCAAATTCCTGAGTATTCTACAACCAGAATGGAAAAGTTTTGCCAGGCAGATGAGGCAGATAAAAGACCTGAATGAGATTCCACTTCACGAGGTGTATGAAACCCTCCGACAAAATAAAGATGAGGTGGATGAAATTCTAGCAGAAAAGAGAAAAGGAAAGACAGTTGAAGACACAATCGCTCTTGTTGTGAAGAAGAAGAAGAACAAGACGATTGTGTATGAATCAGAAGAAGCTGAAGCTGATGTTGTCTCTGACTCGGATGAAAATGAACAAATGCATCAAGCAATGCAGTTTCTAACAAATGCATTTTAGAAAAAGTTCTACAGGAATCCAACGTCAAACAGTCAGAGGTACTCTTCTGGACCCAACAACTATGTTCACAAGGAAAGAATTGAAGGAAGCAGATATGAAGGAAATAGGTATGAAGGGAAAAGATTTGAAGGGAAGACACAAGAGGAGAAGAATTCTGATGAGAGAAGATATCATACAGAAGGAAACAGATTGGAAGAAAAGAAACTGGAAGAAAGGAAGTACAAAGCTGAAGGATCAAGTCAGCCAGGACCACCCATGTGCTACAACTGTGGCAAAACCGGTCACTTTGCCAAGAATTGCCGAATATCAAAGGTTAGAAACTCCGACTTCTACAAGAACAAGATGCTTCTTGCAATGCAACAGGAGGCAGGCAAGGCGCTGATGGCTGAAGATGAATACTGGCTGGATCACTCAGATGAAGAGGGCACCTCATAAACCGAAGCCTGAACCAAGTACAAAAGCTCCTTTAGAGTTATTGCATATGGATCTATGCGGTCCAATGCGCACTTAAAGCTTAGGCAGCAAGAAGTACATACTCGTGATCGTGGATGATTATTCGCGGTACACATGGGTCAAGTTTCTACGTACAAAGGATGAAACACCAGATGTTATCATTACATTCCTGAAGACGACCCATGTGAATCTGCAGAAACCGGTCAAGTTTCTACGAAAGATAACGGCACAGAGTTCAAAAACAACAAAGTTGAAGAATATCTCGAATCTGTCTGGATTTCACATCAATACTCTGCTGCTCGTACGCCTCAACAAAATGGAGTGGTTGAAAGAAGAGATTGAACGCTAGTCGAGGCTGCTCGTACTATGCTAAGTCATTCCAACTTACCTCTATTTTTGTGGGCATAAGCTGTTTCGACCGCGTGCTACACATAGAATCGATCCATGATACATCGGAGATTCAAGAAGACTCCTTACGCGTTAATCAACAACAGAACACCGACAATCAAATATTTCCATATATTTGGATGTAAGTGTTTCGTATTAAACGATAGGGAGAATCTCAACAAATTCAGCGCTAAGGCAAATGAAGGAATCTTCATTGGATATTCCTTGACTTCAACTGCATATCGTGTCTATCTAAAGAAGACAAAGACGATGATTGAAAGCGTCAACGCCACCTTTGATGAAGAAATGGCTTCCGAACAACACAGTTCAAAACCCGCAATAACAGGAATACTATCTTCTGGGCAACTCAGTCCAGAACCTGCGTCTCAACAGAATAAATCAGACGAAGCTTCAACTTCAACTAACCATTTATCTGATTTAGATTTATTATTTGAATTATTTTATGATGAATATCTCGGATCTAATGTAAAGAAATCTGTTGTGGTTGACAGGATGGAAGACTTAACGACTACTCATCCAACTAATTCAGATGTTACAATTGAATCAAACGCCCCGATTCAACAAGAGATAACAATTCAAATGCCGACTCCAACAGTTGAAGAAGTGACAAATGCTAAAGAGACAGAAGTAGCTGAAACAGTAGGAGATTCTGTACAGATCAATATACAGCCAGATCAAGCTGTACCTGCTGAGCCTTCTGAACCTGCCACTTCAACTGAAACCATCAATCCTCCTGAACAAACCGAAGAAGGTACAAGTGGATTTATATATGATACAATTGACATACATTCATATAATCCACCACCTCATGAACATAAATGGACCAAAGAGCACCCGCTAAGCCAGATTATTGGCGATCCATCAAAACCGATGCAAACTAGGTCAGCATCAATGAACATGTGCATGCATGACTCCTTTCTGAGCAAGTTCGAGCCAACGAGAGTATCAGAGGCACTTGCTGATCCAGAATGGGTGATCTCAATGGAAGAAGAGCTAAATCAGTTTCGATGCACTTAAAGTCTGGAGACTCGTACCGAAACCTCAAGGTAAAACCATAATAGGTACGAAATGGGTGTTCAAAATAAAGAAAGACGAAGATGGAACCGTCATCAGAAACAAGGCACGACTAGTAGCCAAAGGATACAGAAAAGAGGAAGGAATAGACTATGACGAAACATATGCTCCTGTGGCGCGATTAGAGGCAATCAAAATGTTTTTAGCCTACGCAGCCCACAAGAACTTCACGGTCTTTCAAATGGACGTGAAGACAACATTCCTCAATGGAATTCTGAAGGAGGAAGTCTACGTCTCTCAGCCAGAGGGATTTGTCAATCAAGAGAAGCCAAATCACGTTTACATTCTCGACAAAACACTCTACGGTCTGAAAGAAGCACCTCGAGCCTGGTATGATGTCCTTTCTAATTTTCTAGTCAAGTCTGGGTTTTCAAAAGGTACGGTGGATACCACTTTGTTTATTAAAAAGAAAAAAAGGCGATATCATTTTAATTCAAATCTATGTAGATGATATTATCTTTGGTTCTACAAATACTAAGTACTGTAAGAATTTCGCAAACCTTATGGTGTCTAGATTTCAGATGAACATGATGGGAGAGATGAATTTCTTTCTCAGATTGCAAGTCAAACAGTTTTCTACGGGTATCTTTATCAATCAATCAAAGTACATTAGGGATATTCTTCGAAAGTTCCAAATGGAAAATTCAAAACTGATTGGTACCCCAATGGCACCAGGTACTAAGATTGGCAGCAATCCTTCGGGAAAGGTTGTTGATATTAGGACTTATCGAGGGACGATAGGTTCTTTAATGTATCTTACGTCGAGTAGGCCAGATATAATGTTTTAAACATGCTTATATGCAAGATATCAGGCCAATCCAAAAGAAATCCATTTGTCTGCTGTGAAGCGCATCTTTAGGTATCTAAAGAGCACTGCAGATCTTGGTCTGTGGTATCCTAAAGATACTAGTTTTGAACTAACAGCCTACACATATGCAGATCATGCAGGTTGTATGTTAGACAGGAAGAGCACGTCAGGACATGTGCAGTTCCTCGGTGACAAATTAGTAAGTTGGGGATCAAAGAAGCAACTTTGTGTTTCAACTTCCACGGAAGAAGCAGAATATGTAGCTGCTGCTAGCTGCTGTTCTCAGGTCTTGTGAATGAGAACTCAATTACGCGACTACGGTTTCCACTTCAACAAGATCCCGATATACTGTGAATCCAAGAGCACCATCGCAATAACGGCGAATCCTGTTCAACAAACGAAGACAAAGCATATAGACGTCAGGTATCATTTTATCAAGGATAATGTAGAGAAAGGAACAATTGAACTTTTCTTTGTAAATACTGAGTATCAACTTGCTGATTTGTTCACCAAACCTTTAGACGAAAAGTGGTTTACCTTTCTAGTCTCGAAGCTTGGTATGCTAAATCTCAAAGTATAACCAGTAATTACCTATAAAAGTTTTCTAATTGTATACTTATTCATCATTTCTTCATTCTTAACTCTGATTGATATCTGCCATTCTATCATATGTTCATGATCCAAGGGGGAGAATGAGAAGAAATTGACATCTGGTCAATATTACTTCGAAGGGGAGCTCATAAAATATTGCATGTACATTTTAATGCCAATTTTTTTTTGTAATGCAAGATTTTAGGGGGAGCTCTTCAAGTCAAAAAGGGAGTACGGATATGACTTCTGATTATTTCAGATCAGGACTCATACTTTAAACAGTTTTACTGCTTTTTGTCTTTTCAATATAAGTGAATAATTATTACTTTGACTTGACATTAAACTTTTGCAGAATTTTTGAGAGAAGCTTACAAGTTCATATTTCTATGACTTAAAGCTTAGCTTCATGAGATGGAAGATCGTACGTAAAGGTATAATTCCAAATCTTCATCTCATATATGGTTGAAAGAAGGACAACTTTCAATCATCGAAAACATTGTTTTTAATGTTCAAACCACTTCCCGATTTTTCAACAGATTTTATATTTTGGGAGTGTATTTTAAATGTTTTCTTGATCTAAATTGTGCTTTAACTGAAATAGTTAAACCAATTTGAGCATCACGTGCATCATAGGAAAACAAGAATCATTGTGCTAGGACTTAACACAACTTCAATGAAAACACCTTAACCAGTGATTTCTACCCACGAAGTTAATCCTTAGTGATTGAGTGTGCAAATAGACAAGAAATGAGTGTGATTAGAGAAAGCAAAAAGTTTAAAAGAAATAGCGTGTAAGAACAGAGTTAAAAGAACATCACAACTCTGCATCAACTTTTTCTGAGCCGGGTAGCCACCATTCTAGTGATTCACAATTCTTTGGTGATCATTATTGAAACAGGCAACTAATCCATGCCAACTCTTGATCAAACCTCACCATCTACTCATTTTCTTCTAAAAAAGAAAATGTTTCATTTTCTAAGGGGATGCAACACATTTGCTATCTGATTTTCATTTGGAAAATCTGGATATTGAAAAGAAGGAAGTCTGCCCTACCTTCGCACTTCAATCATGCACATTGAGTCTGTGTTTAACTTACTGTTGTCTCAGTGGTTTACACAATTTTGAGCCAATAAGCAATCATCCGTGCTTAATTCTTTCAAACACAAGCACGAACACACAAGGAATTCGTTTCTTTGTCATAACGTTTATAGAAATAACCTTTGTGGTGTTTCGATGATTAGATGGAAGCCCTGGGGGAGTCAACATCAAAACAGCTCCTTTCCAATGTGTATTCGTTACACTCAGTGACTTAGTGTTACTGACAGACATTCTAACTGATTCATTAGTTGATTCAGGTGTTACACATCTAATTTGTCTGGATTTGCAAAGATCTGGATGAATCTCTTATAAATTGACGAATCAGGGGCTCTAACCGCAGGATTGACATTTCTTACCACTAATTTTGATGAAGTCGTTGAACTTAACATCAAAAAGGGGGAGAATGACTACAAGAAGAAATGGCAAAGATCACATGTTTCAAGAATCACGTCCACTCTTCAAAATTAGATTGAAGACATGCTGATTTCAGAGCTAGAGAAAGAGATTGCATCTTCTTCTGTGCTGAAAGAGAAGATTGTATTGCTAAATGACTTTCGTAATGATCTTGATCCAAAGGGGGAGATTGTTAAGACACAGTCTCATTGGATTCAAGATCATCCAAACTGAAGATCGCAATCTGAAGCTAAAGCCGAAACGTCGACTCTCGATATAAAAGTCTATGTCTATTTGTAATAAATGTCAATGTAATTGTTTTAGTTTACTTAGATTTAATATCTAAGTTATAATATTGTAATAGTTAGATAAAGTTAACTTAGTTTGTTTCTAAGTAACTTTCTAGTTTGTTAGATATTATCTAGTATAATATCTAGATTTTAATCTAGATATTATGTTTAGGTAGTGTGTTGAACACACTAGTTTCGTCAAGTGCATCTCTCTACTCTCACACAATCAGATATAGAACAAACACACACAAACACACACTAAAAGGTGAAAAAGAGAGAAAAACATAGAGAACACATCAAGAACTTAATCGATCAACCTTGTAATCGTTTGATATATTCAATACAGGTTGGTAATCATTATTGTGTTGTTGTTTCTATAAAACTTGATAGTAGTAGTAGTATTGTTAAAGGACCGACATGGATGAAGAATGTGAAGGAAAATAAAGTTGCTAAAAATAAATGTAATATCAGTGATAGTGGTAGTTTGATGTGTAAAAATTCAAACATTTCCAAATGTCAAAGTTGTATGGATTCTTGTACTTCATTGGATAAATCTAAGCTTTTGACATTTGCACGTACGAATTTTATCTGCAAATACTGTTATGATAATGCATTTATCATTCCTTCCATTTATTCTAAATCTAAAGATGCCAGAAAAACATCTCGTGTCAAATCTGTTTTCAAACCCTTAACACATCAGGCTAAAATTTTTCATGCTAAGATTGATCATTTTTCGAAAAAGAAAACATTTCATGAGCTTAATGTTAAAATGATATGGAAATGGGTACCTAAGCCTCGCTATGAGTGGCGAATTAAGGCTAAGGTAAATGATGTTGATCAATTGCAAAAAGCTAACAAGAAAGGACCCATATGGATATGGGTACCTAAGCAGAAGTAATTTGTTCTTTTTACAGGCCTCACATACATGGTATATAGATCCAGGATGCTCGCGCCATATGACAGGATTTAAGCATCTACTTCACAATTATGTTGAGGAATCTGCCGGTACTGTAAGTTATGCAAATTCTGAGGTTACTGGATACATTCGAGGACATGGAGCTTTAACAAATGGCATCATGACGATCAAAAGAGTACTATACGTAGAAGCACTTGATCATAATCTTTTCAGTACAAGTCAATTATGCGATAGTCAATTTCAAGTTAGGTTTACTGATAAATGCTGTTATATTAAAGATAAAGATGGTCGTGCAGTTTTTAAAGCTAAGCGGAATGCAAATCTTTATTCTGTGAATTTTCCAACACTTTTTGCATCAAGACCTGTTTGTCTGATTGCAAAAGCTTCACGAGCTGAAAGTTGGATATGGCATTGACGTTTGTCTCATCAAAACTTTGATACGATTAATAAGTTGGCGAGACACGGCATTGTCAAAGGTCTACCAGAACTAAGGTTTGAGAAGAATTCTCTTTGTCCTGCTTGTGAAATGGGAAAGATGAAGCGAACATCTCATAAAGCAAAGACAGAATTATCATCCTCAACACCTCTTGAATTGATACATATGGACCTTTGCGGCCCGATGAGGATTCAGTCTATCAATGGTAAGAAAATCCAGGTTCGACTAGAATTGCCAGATATACTTTGATGGAATTTTTAAGGAACAAATCAGATGCAGCAGAGCTGATCATTGAGTTTATAAAGAAAATCCAGGTTCGACTAGAGTTGCTGGTTATATCTTTGAGAAGTGACAATGGCACGAAATTCAAGAATGAAAAGCTTCAGAGTTATCTCATATCTGTTGGGATCTCTCACAACTTTTCTGCTGCCTACACTCCTCAACAAAACGGTGTAGTTGAAAGGAAGAATCGAACACTGGTGGAATCTGCGAGGACAATGTTAGCCTATTCTGAGTTACCAATGTTTCTGTGGGCTGAAGCCGTAGCCACTGCGTGTTTCACACAAAACCGCACGATTGTCATCAAAAGACATAAAAAGACAGCGTATGAACTTATTAATCGTCGAAAACCGAATATTAAATTTTTTCGTACTTTTGGTTGCAGGTGTTATATTCTCAATGATCGAGACAATCTTGGTAAATTTGACAAGAAGGCTGACGAAGGCTATTTCATTGGTTATTCGTTAACGTCTAAAGCCTATCGAATCTACAATAGACGAACCAAGACGATCATGGAGAGCATTAATGTGTCATTCGACGAATCATCAACGTTGACTTCTGATCACAACAGTTCAAAACTCAAGCTTAAGCAGAAAGTTTCTATTCAAGACGTAATAGAACCTTAAGTCAAACAGACTAAGTTTTCTAATTGAAATAAAATTACTGCTGAATTAGACTTATTATTTTTTGATGCTTTTATGGATATCTGTGCAGATTTTGAAAAATCAAGCATATCCGCATCAACTTTAGAGGTTCCAATCATAATAGCAGATATTTCAGGACCTTCTGAAAATGTCACAATATCAACCACATCAGGTACATCTACACATATACATTCTAAAGATACTAATGTTAATTCTGTGAATGCAGATTCAAATTCTGAAACAGAAGTTCCGAGTGATTCTTCTATTGCTCCGGAAATTTTTACTTCAGAAGAGGTTGTACAAGATGTCCCGAGTACATCTGGGGTTGATCAAGACTTACCTTCCGTATATGATGAATATGAGGAAGATAATACTCAAGTTGACATTCATCCAATTCCAAGTACCATGAAATGGACAAGAGCTCACCCACTTCATAATATTATTGGTGATGCACAGTCTGGTGTACAAACGCGTGCAACATTAGCTAATTTTTGTCTATATTCAAGCTTTTTAAGTTCTCTCGAGCCGAAGAAAGTTTCAGAAGCCTTGCGCGAACCAGATTGGATACTAGCGATGCAAGATGAACTTCTGCAATTTGAGAGAAACAAAGTTTGGCGACTTATACCACTTCCAGAAGAAAATCCGTTATTGGAACAAAGTGGGTTTTCAGAAATAAGATAGATGAATCTGGAGTTGTAGTTCGAAACAAAGCTCGCCTTGTTGCAAAGGGTTATTGTCAATAGGAGGGGATTGATTATGACGAAACGTTTTCTCCTGTGGAACGACTGGAAGCAATTCGAATCTTTTTATCCTATGCAACGCATAAAAGTTTTACTGTTTTCCAAATGGACGTAAAATCTGCAATTTTAAATGGGATGTCGGTCCACAACAATACTATATCAAGTTCTTAGAAACAACACAATAACGATTACCAACCTGTATTGATATATAGAAATGGTTACAAGGTTGATCAGATTAAATCTTGGATTTGTGTTCTCTGTTTTCTCTCTGATTTACACCTTTTAGTGTGTGTTTGTGTGTGACGATGTGATCTGATTGTTGAAAGAGTGAGAGATATCACAATGTCTAATCTAACTAGTGTGTCTAACACACTTCCTATAATATCTAGATATTATTTCTAACTAAATAATAAACTAAACTAAATAACTAGAAACTAAATAACTATAATATCTAAGTTAACTAATATTAAGTTAACTATTACAATAACAAACAATTACATTGACATTTATTACAAACGACATAAACTTTAATATTGAGAGTCGACGTTTCGGCTTTAGCTTCAGATTGCGATCTTCAGATTGGATGATCTTGAATCTAATGAGACTGTGTCTTAACAATCTCCCCTTTCGATCAAATCATTACGAAAATGATTTTAGCAATTCAGTCTTCTTGTTCAGCTCAGGAGATGCAATCTCTTTCTCTAGCTCTTAAATCAGCATGTCTTTTTCTAACAATCCCCCCCTTTGAAGAGGGGACGTGATTCTTGAAACATGTGATCTTTGCCATTTCTTGTGTAGTCATTCTCCCCCTTTTTGATGTTAAGTGCAACGACTTCATCAAAATTATTTGTAAGAAATGTCTATCTTGCGGTTAGAGCCCCTGATTCGTCAATTCAAAAGATATTCATCCAGATCTTTTCAAATCCAGACAAAATAGTCGTGTAACACCTGAATCAACTAATGAATCAGTTAACATGCCTGTCAGTAACACTAAGTCACTGTGTGTAACGAATACACATTGGAAAGGAGTTGTTTGATGTTTACTCCCCAGGGCTTCCATTTAATCATCGAAACACCACAAAGGTTATTTCTATAAACGTTATGACAAAGAAACTAATTCCTTGTGTGTTCGTGCTTGTGTTAGAAAGAATTAAGCACTTGATGATTGCTTATTAGGCTCAAAAATTGTGTAAACCACTGAGACAACAGTAAGTTAAACACAGACTCAATGTGGATGATTGAAGTGCGAAGGTGGGGCAGACTTCCTTCTTTTCAATATCCAGATTTTCCAAATGAAAATCAGATAGCATATGTGTTGCGTCCCCTTTGAAAATGTGAAACACTTTCTTTTTGAGAAGAAAATGAGTAGATGGTGAGGTTTGATCAAGAGTTGACGTGGGTTAGTTGCCTGTTTCAATAATGATCACCAAAGAATTGTGAATCACTAGAATGGTGGCTACCCGGCTCAGAAAAAGTTGGTGTAGAGTTTTGATATTCTTTTAACTCTGTTCTCACACGCTCTTTCTTTAAACGTTTTGCTTTCTCTAATCACACTCATTTCTTTTCGCTTTGCACACTCAATCACTAAGGGTTAACTTCTTGGGTAGAAATCACTGATTAAGGTGATTCCATAGAAGTTGTGTTAATTCCTAGCACAATGATTGCTTGTTTTCCTATGATGCATGGATGCTCAGATTGGTTTAACTATTTCAGTTAAAGCACAATATTGATCATGAAAACATTTAAAATACACTCCCAAAATATAAAATGTGTTGAAAAATCAGGAAGTGGTTTGAACATTAAAAACAATGTTTTCCAATGATTGAAAGTTGTCCTTCTTTCAACCATATATAAGATGAAGATAAGGGATTATACCTTAACGTGCGATCTTCTATCTCATAAAGCTAAGCTTAAAGTAATAAACATATGAACTTGTAAGCTTCTCTCAAAAATTCAGCAAAAGTCTTATGTCAAGTCAAAGTAAAATTTATTCACTTAAAATGAAAAGACAAAAAGCAGTAAAACTTTTTAAATTACAAGTTCTGATCAGAAATAATCAGAAGTCATATCCGTACTCCTTGACTTGAAGAGCTCCCCCTAAATTCTTGCATTACAAAAAAATTTGGCATTAAAAGGTACATGCAAAATTTTATGAGCTCCCCCTCGAAGTAATATTGACCACTTGTCAATTTGTTCTCATTCTCCCCCTTGGATTATGAACATTATATAGAAGTGCAGATATCAATCAGAGTTAAGAATTTAGAAAACTTTTATAGGTAACTACTGATTAGATTTTAAGATTTAGCATACCAAGCTTAGAAATAAGAAAGTTGAACCTCTTTTCGTCTAAGGGTTTGGTGAACAAATCGGCAAGTTGATAATCAGTTTTTACAAAGAAAAGTTCAATTGTTCCTTTTTCAACATGATCTTTAATAAAGTGATACCTGACGTCTATGTGCTTAGTCTTGGTGTGTTGAACAGGATTCGCTGATATTGCGATGACGCTCTTGGAGTCACAGTATATCGGGATTTTGTTGAAGTGGAAACCGTAGTCGCGCAATTGAGTTCTCATCCATATGACCTAAGAACAACAGCTAGCAACAACTACATATTCTGCTTCGACCGTGGAAGTTGAAACACAAAGTTGCTTCTTCGATGCCCAACTTACTAGCTTGTCACCGAGGAACTATACGTGTCCTGACGTGTTCTTCCTGTCTAACATACAACCTGCATGATCTGCATCTGTGTAGGTTGTTAGTTCAAAACTAGTATCTTTAGGATACCACAAACCAAGATCTGCAGTGCCCTTGAGATACCTAAATATGCGCTTCACAGCAGACATATGGATTTCTTTAGGATTGGCCTGATATCTTGCACATAAGCATGTTGAAAACATTATATCTGGCCTACTAGAAGTAAGATACAATAAAGAACCTATCATACCTCGATAAGTCCTAACATCAACAGCCTTTCCCGAAGGATCAGTGCCAATTTTAGTACCTGGTGCCATTGGGGTACCAATCGGTTTTGAATTTTCCATTTGGAACTTCCGAAGAATATCCCTAATGTATTTTGATTGATTGATAAAAATACCCGATGAAAATTGTTTTACTTGTAAACCGAGGAAGAAATTCATCTCTCCCATCAAGTTCATCTGAAATCTAGACACCATAAGGTTTGCAAAACTCTTACAGTACTTAGTATTTGTAGAACCAAAGATAATATCATCTACATAAATTTGAATTAAAATGATACCGCCTTTTTCCTTTTTGATAAACAAAGTGGTATCAACCGTTCCTTTTAAAAACCCAGACTTGACTAGAAAAGTGGAAATGACATCATACCAGGCTCGAGGTGCTTGTTTCAGACCGTAGAGTGCTTTGTCGAGAATGTAAACGTGATTCGACTTCTCTTGATTGACAAAACCTTCGGGCTGAGAGACGTAGACTTCCTCCTTCAGAATTCCATTTAGGAATGTTGTCTTCACGTCCATTTGAAAGACAGTGAAGTTCTTGTGGGCTGCGTAGGCTAGAAACATTCTGATTGCCTCTAATCGCGCCACAGGAGCATATGTTTCGTCATAGTCTATTCCTTCCTCTTGTCTGTATCCTTTGGCTACTAGTCTTGCCTTGGTTCGGATAACGGTACCATCTTCGTCTTTCTTTATCTTGAATATCCACTTCGTACCTATAATGGTTTTACCTTGAGGTTTCGGTACGAGTTTCTAGACTTGAAGTGCATCGAACTGATTTAGCTCTTCTTGCATTGAGACCACCCATTCTGGATCAGCAAGTGCCTCTGATACACGTGTTGGCTCGAACTTGCTCAGAAAGGAGTCATGCATGCACATGTTCATTGATGCTGACCTAGTTTGCACCGGTTTTGATGGATCGCCAATGATCTGGCTTAGCGGGTGCTCTTTGGTCCATTTATGTTCATGAGGCAGTGGATTAGATGATTGTATGTCGGTTGTATCATCTACAAATCCACATGTACCTTCTTCTGATTGTTCAGGAGGATTGATGGTTTCAGTTGAAGTGGCAGGTTCAGAAGGCTCAGCAGGTACAACTTGTTCTGGTTGTAGATTGATCTGTATAGTATCTCCTACTGTTTCAGCTACTTCTGTCTCTTTATCAGTTGTCACTTCTTCAACTGTTGAAGTCGGCATTTGAATTGTAATCTCTTATTGAATCGGGGCATTTGATTCAATAGGAATATCTGAACTGGTTGGATGAGTAGTCATTAAGTCTTCCATCCTGTCAACCACAACAGATTTCTTTACATTAGATCCAAGAAATTTATCATAAAACAATTCAAATAATAAATCTAAATCAGATAAATGGTTAGTAGAAGTTGATGCTTCATCTGATTTATTCTGTTGAGACGTAGGTCCTGAACTGAGTTTCCCAGAAGCTAGTATTCCTGTTATAACGGGTTCTGAACGTTGTTGTTCGGAAGCCATTTCTTCATCAAACGAGACGTTGATGCTTTCAATCACCGTCTTTGACTTCTTTAGATAAACACGGAATGCAGTTGATGTCGAGGAATAGCCAATGAAGATTCCTTCATCCGCTTTAGCAGTGAACTTATTTAGACTCTCCCTATCGTTTAGAATGAAACACTTACACCCAAATATATGAAAATATTTGATTGTCGGTGTTCGGTTGTTGATTAACGCATAAGGAGTCTTCTTGAATCTTCGATGTGCCATGGAGCGATTCTGTGTGTAGCACGCGGTTGATATAGCTTCTGCCCACAAAAATAGAGGTAAGTCTGATTGACTTAGCATAGTACGAGCAGCCTCGACTAGCGTCTGATTTCTTCTTTCAACCACTCCATTTTGTTGAGGCGTTCTAGCAGCAGAGTATTGATGTGAAATCCCGACAGATTCGAGATATTCTTCAACTTTGTTGTTCTTGAACTTTGTGCCATTGTCTGTTCGTAGAAACTTGACCGGTTTCTGCAGATTCACCTGGGTCATCTTTAGGAAAGTGATGAGTACATCTGGTGTCTCATCCTTTGAACGTAGAAACTTGGCCCATGTGTATCGCGAGTAATCGTCCACGATCACGAGTATGTACTTCTTGCCGCCTAGACTCTGAGTTCGCATCGGACCGCATAGATCCATATGCAATAACTCTAACGGAGCGCTTGTACTTGGTTCAGGCTTTGGTTTATGAGGTGCCCTCTTCATCTTCCCCTTTTCACAAGCTGCACAAAGATGTTCTCTTTCATACTTGAGCTCTGGAAGTCCTTTGACGAGCTTTCCACTGACCAGATTGTTGATGTACCTGAAGTTGAGGTGAGAGAGCCTTCGATGCCATAAACAACTTTGCTGCATCGATGCTTTCGTCAGTAGACAAACTTGCTTGTCTGTCTGGACATTTGATAAATTAATTGTGTAGACGTCGGATTCTCGAGTACCGACCAAGAGTTCTTCGCCTTCTTCATTGCGAACTGAACATCTCTTGGCTTTGAAGTTGACCTCTAAGTCTTTGTCACAGAACTGGCCTATGTTGAACAATTTGTGTCGTAAGCCTTCTACATAGCTCACCTTCTTGATCGTGACATTGTCATGTTGTACATCACCATATCCCATGATTGATGAAAACTGTTTGTTGCCGAATCTGACTGTTCCGCAATATTTGTCTTTAAAAATGGACAGTATCTCTTTCTGCCCTGTCATGTGCTTGGAACATCCGCTGTCCAAGAACCATGTATGACTAGTCTGCATAAGAGAAATTACAAATTTAGATATTTAGACGACAACTTTGGAATATTCACTTTGATTATCGAAGTGCGGGTCTTGACCCATTTTATATAACTTCTCTTCCAAACTTTTTAATTTTCCCAATAAAGAAAAGTTTTCTTTGATACAAGAAGCATGCAAATTTTTAAGCTCATATAAATCAATCTCACCCTTTAGCAGTTTAGACTTAAGATCAGAATTCTCTTTAAGAGTTATTGTCTTTTCCTTAGCGTTGGTGTCATTATCTTTATGTAAACCCTCAATTAATACTTTCTTCTCAGCAATTTCATTGCTAAGTTTCTGTATCAATTGGTTTTTGTCAGTTATGACACCATTTTCTTGCTCAAGATTAGATTCTAACTCTTTTTGTTTTAAACTCATGGCATGCATTTTATTCATGAAATCTGAATCTGATAAATTACATACCTCCTCTTCTTCATTATCTGAATCAGCTTCAGCATCTGATTCTATCTGTCCCATCAAACACATGTTGACGACTTCATCTTTCTCTTCATCCTCTTCTTCCTCGTCTGAGTGATCGAGCCAGTATTCATCCTCAGCCATCAGTGCCTTGCCTGCCTCCTGTTGCTTTGCAAGAAGCATCTTGTTCTTGTAGTAGTCTGAGTTTCTGACTTTTGGTCTTCGGCAGTCTCTGGCATAGTGACCTATTTTGCCACAGTTGTAGCACGTCGGTGGTTCTGGCTGACTGGATCCTTCAGCTTTGAATTTTCTTTCTTCTGGTTTCCTCTCCTCTAATCTCTTCCCTTCAGACTGATATCTTCTCTCTTCAGGTTTCCTCTCTTCTGTTCTCTTCCTTTCAAATCTCTTTCCTTCATATCTGCTTCCTTCAACCCTTTCCTTGTGGATGTAGTTGTTTGGACCAGAAGAATATCTCTGACTATTTGAACTTGGCTTTGTGTAGAACCTTTTCTGAAAAGCACTTGTCAGCATAAGCATTGCTTGCTTCAGATGGTCATTTTCATCCGTGTCAGAGTTGGCATAAGTTTCATCTTCTTCTGATTCATATACAATCGCCTTGTTCTTCTTCTTCCTGACTACAAGAGTGACTGTGTCTTCAACTATCTTTTCTTTCTGTCTCTTATCTTCTAGAATTTCATCCACCTCTTCTTCATTTTGTCGGAGGGTTTCATACACCTCATGAAGTGGAATCTCATTCAGATCTTTTATCTGCTTCATCTGCCTAGCAAATCTTTTCCATTCCGGTTGAAGAATACTCAGGAATTTGACGTTCAACTCAATTTGAGATTTGTGGACTTTGTTCTTGATAAGTTCGTTCAGCAAAGTTACAAACCTGTCATATGTTTCTTCTAAAGTTTCTCCCACCCTGCCTCTAAATTCTTCATAATTATTTAGGCAGTTGGAGATTTTCAGCTGATTCCCAACCTTCGAACCCAGCATCATCTTTTCAAGCTGATCCCACATTTCTTTGTCGGAGGCCATGTAGCTGTCAATCTTTACGTATATGTCATTTGGGATTCCTTGTAAGATGTATGACTTAGCTAATCTGTCGCCTTTGGCTCTTCTAAGGTTATCATCTTGTAGCTCATGAAACTTAAGTTTAACTTCAGTCGGCACATTTCCAACTACACGAGTTGTTGTGACTGGTTTCATAACCCCTTCTTCAATAGATATCCTGATGAACTCACCCAGCTCATGTCTGTCAATGAAGTTCAGAAACCGATCCTTCCACTGTTCGTATTCTCCTTTGAAGAGAATTGGTAGCTTGGTGTCAGTTCCTATTGCGAGGGCTTCTCTGGATGTCATCCTGTATTGATTAAATATGCAATAAGAACTGTTTTAACTGTTAGTCCAGATAAAATTTGATCACACAAGAAGTTTTGTCCCCCTAGGCAGACTTAGCACGGAGGTCCCGCTTTGAAAAAATTTATGACAATTAAAGACCCTATTACAGCTTTGAAAATTCTCAGAAAAAAATATTCTAAGTCTGGATTAGGGCAGAGATTTTTGCGTGTCAAGCACAGTGCGCAAAGTGAGGTTTGCGTTTCAAGTGGGAAGCGCAAAGTATGGTTTGCGTTTCACGTGGGAAGCGCAAAGTAAGGTTTGCGAGTCTAGTTGGAAGCGCAAAGTTCAGGTTTGCGGGTCTAGTTGGAAGCGTAAAGTTGAGGTTTGCGATTGCTCTTTGAAGCGAGAAGTGTGCTTTGCGTTTGGCTTGAGAGGCGCAAAGTGAGGTTTGCGGGTCACTTGAGGAGCGCAAAGTTGGACTTTGCGTGTGTTCTTCTTCTGCTTTGCGTGTGTTCTTCCTTAAACTTCGAAAATCGACTAGAACTTGTTCCTGAAACGATTAACAGTACCAAAACACTATCCTTATGTCTAGAAACACTTCTAGAACTGAATGTAAGCACTCGATCTCACTAAAACACACTGTTTGAAGAATTTTTTTTTATCGCACAGTAGCTTTTCAATGTTGACTGATTTCTCACAAAAATCACAAAATGGAACTCAATAGATGCTTAGAAGTGAAATCAAACAACAACAAATCTATCTAGCATGCTAATCGATCACAAACTGATCGATTTTAACACCTAAAACACTTAAACACTCAAAATCGAATTTTCAAATAGAACACAGAGACGTTTTTCTGAAAAACTTGATTTGATCTTAATCAGGCTCTGATACCAATTGTCGGTCCACAACAATACTATATCAAGTTCTTAGAAACAACACAATAACGATTACCAACCTGTATTGATATATAGAAATGGTTACAATGTTGATCAGATTAAAGCTTGGATTTGTGTTCTCTGTTTTCTCTCTGATTTACACCTTTTAGTGTGTGTTTGTGTGTAACGATGTGATCTGATTGTTGAGAGAGTGAGAGATATCACAATGTCTAATCTAACTAGTGTGTCTAACACACTTCCTATAATATCTAGATTTAATATCTAGATATTATTTCTAACTAAATAATATAACTAAACTAAATAACTAGAAACTAAATAACTATAATATCTAAGTTAACTAATATTAAGTTAACTATTACAATAACAAACAATTACATTGACATTTATTACAAACGACATAGACTTTAATATTGAGAGTCGACGTTTCGGCTTTAGCTTCAGATTGCGATCTTCAGATTGGATGATCTTGGATCCAATGAGACTGTGTCTTAACATGGGATATTGCATGAAGAAGTATATGTTTCTCAACCAGAAGGATTCATTGATCCAAAGAACCCTGATCATGTCTATGTTTTAGACAAAGCTTTGTATGGACTCCAACAGGCACCAAGAGCTTGATATGAAACTCTAACTCAATTCTTACTTGCTTCAGGATTCAAGAAAGGTACAATTGATACTACTCTCTTTCTGAAGAAGCAAGGTGATGATATGATTCTAATACATATTTATGTAGATGACATAATTTTCGGTTCTACAGATCCAAAGTTTTGTAAAAACTTTTCAAAAATCATGGAATCTTGTTTTGAAATGTCAATGATGGGCGAACTGAATTTTTTCCTTGGTCTTCAAGTGAAACAGTTACCCGAAGGCATTTTCATTAATCAATCAAAATATATTCGAGATATTTTAAAGAAATTTAACATAAGTGACAGTTCAGTCATGAAAACACCGATGGCAACAGGCACACTTTTAGATGCAGATCTTTCTGGCAAATCAGTAGATCAAAAAGTGTACCGTAGCATGATTGGTTCATTGTTGTACTTAACTGCGAGTAGACCGGATATTATGTTTGCTACATGTTTTTGTGCTAGATATCAGGCCAACCGAAGGAATCACACTTGGTCGCTGTAAAACGGATTCTTAGGTATCTTAAAGGAACTACTGAGTTAGGCCTTTGGTATCCTAAGGGTTCGTCTTTTGATTTAACTGCCTATACTGATGCTGATCATGCAGGATGCAAACTGGATAGAAAGAGCACCTCTGGTTCTTGTCAGTTCTTAGGTGATAAGTTGGTTAGCTGGACATCTAAGAAACAAAATTGTGTTTCTACATCCACAACCGAGGCTGAATACGTAGTTGCCGCAAGCTGCTGTTCACAAGTCCTCTGGATGAAAACACAGTTAAAAGATTTTGGTTATACTTACCAACGAGTCCCTATCAACTGTGATTCTAAGAGTGCGATTGCGATAACATCTAATTCGGTGCAGCATTCCAAGACGAAACATATCGACGTGCGTTATCATTTTATAAAGGATCATGTCGAGAAGGGCGATATCGAGATGCACTTCGTGACTACAGACTACCAGTTGGCTGACCTTTTCACCAAGCCGTTGGATGAAAAGAGGTTTAACTTTTTAGTTATCAAACTTGGTATGTTAAATGTCACTTCATGATTCTAGGGGGAGTTTTCTAATCTTGTGCTTTATTTGAATATATTTTGGATATTTCATCATATGTTGACTGACTAAAGCGGAATCATTTTTATAATGATTACCAAAAAAAAAATTCTTGCATGATTTTTTATGTGGCTGTGGCTTTTGGACAATTCAGTTCAAAACCCGTATTCAAATGTTTTCTTTTGAAGGATGCTTTAATGATTATATTTTTTCAGGAAGTTTTTCGTTTGAAAGGGAGTTTAGATATTCTATTGTTATATCTTTTAAAATAATATTTCTAAAAAGATTGACGTTTTACAGATATCTATTCAAGGATACTTTAAATTGCTATATTCATTCCAGGGGGAGTTAAGGATTCTGATCTATAGGTATTTCTTTCTAATCCTTATATTCTAACACTTGTGAAAGAAGAACAACTTTCACTTGTGAAAAATGGTGTTAAAATGTTCAAATCACTTCCCGATCTTAACATGTTTTTATGATTTGAGAAGTGTGAATTTTAAATGATTTTTGGATACTTATATGTTTATCTGGCCGTGTGTTTTTTAAAGAATAATACTTGTGTATTTTCTTTTCTATATACTTTGTCAAGTATTCATACACACACTGGTTCAGTACATTCTTTTGACTTTGTTATTACCATGTATCAAATGTTTAATCTTTCTATGGTAATACTCCCGTTTGGTATTCACAGTTGTTTGAATCAAACGTCATTTCATTTTTTTAATGTGCTTTCATTGATAATATGTTTATATATTGTTCATATAAACAATATACGTCTTTGAATTCCCAAATATTTTTCTTCATGATAATTTGATCTGATCTTAATCGTTGTCAAATTCTCAAAACATTTCTATTCTTTTCATTCATATAAAGTTTTGAGATATCTTAAATGTTTAAAATGCTCAAATTTCATTTCTTTACTTTGATGAGTATATATACACTGACATATGATTTCTTGTGCTTTATATGTCAAGAAAATCATTTAACAGCATGTACTTTTAGGAACATGGGATTTAGTGTGAGTGCTTAATATATCTTCCATGGATTCACGATAACCAGTGTTTCCTACCCCGAAAGAAATCCTTTGAGTGATTGAGGGGAGAGGGGTCTAAAAGAATTGAGTGTGGGAGTGAGCAGAGGTAAAATGGAAATGAGAGATTGGTTAGATGTGAGCTAATATATTTAAAAGAAAAAGGGTGTGAGATCAGAGTTAAAAGAATATCAGAACTCTGCACCAAACATCTTTCTGAGCCGGGCAGCCACATTACTGATTGGTTCACATTTCTTTGGTGACCATCATTGAAATAGACAAATAGCCCATGCCATCTCTTGCATATAACCCCACAAGCTACTCATTCTTTTCTTAAAAAGAGAATGTTTCATATTTTCTGGGGACGCAACACATAATCTATCGGATCTTCTCTTGGAAGTTTCTGATATTGAAAAAGAAAGGAAAGTTGCCCCACCTTCGACCCTTTCTCATGCACGTTGAGTCCATGTACAATCATTGCTGTCTCAGTGATTTACATATTTTGAGCCTTATGAAACACAATCATTGTGCTAACTCTTTCATACACAAGCACGAGCACACATAAAATTTGTTTTTCTGTCAGAACATTCATAGATAAACCTTGTGTTTTTCAATGATTGAATGGAAGTCCTGGGGAGTCATCATCAAACAAGCTCCTTAAATTGTACATTCGTTATACACAGTAACTTTGTGTTACTGACAGACATTTCTAACTGTTTCATATGTTGATTCAGGGTTACAACTCTTATTTTGTTTGAATTTGAAAAGATTCAGATGAATACATTCGTGGTTCAACGACTCTTTTAGATCAGACGACAGATTTTATCACATCATGTTTTGGGGAGATTAATAATTTTCCTATCTGGGGGAGATTGTCTATTATCATAAAGGGGAGATGAAAGTTCATGAAGAATGTGCTTATCAGATGATGGGAAGTTCATTCAATGACATATCTGACCTTGATGTGTTTTAATGATTTTAATTCTTACAAATCATTAAAAAGGGGGAGAATAATCAAAGTTCAAGATCAGATTGAAGTTTTAAAGATTTCAGAGGAGATAAAGTTTTCAGATGATCAAAGTCAAAGGTTAAAGAAAGCTTGTCAAAGAGAAAGTGAAAGAAAGTCAGAGTTTGAAAGAAAGGTTGTCTAGTTAGAGTTTAGTCAAAAGCTAATTCAAAGGGAGAGACAAGTTTGAAGAATTGTCAAAGCTTTCAAGATGTCAAAGCCGGAAAAGATTCGAAGATGAAGATCAATTCTGAAGATAAGAAGACCTGAAGATTATTGTCATTTTTTTTAATCTTAAATCCAAAGGGGGAGATTGTTAGACTGAAATTGTATTCAAGATTAAATGAGGGTCATTGTTGTAATTAGTGTTTGTGTGTGTGTTGTATTGTGCTTAGAAGGTTTGACCTTGCTTGGTCATGTTGACCTATATATAAGCAAGTCTTTGTGTTGTTTCTAGGAGGGCGTGTAAGTAAGTGTGTGAAAGTGAAGGTGTAATCTTGGTGGTAATTGAGAGAGAGTAAGAACACATAGTTGCACATTGAGTATACACACAATCACTCAATCTTATGGTTTGATGTAATCTTTGTGATTAATAAACAAAAGGTGTTTTGTGTAAATCTGTATGTGTTAATGCTAGTAAATCTTGGGCCACATCTATCTTCAAGAAATACAAACAATCTCTCCCAAAGATGGTAGAAACATTCTTCAAAAAACTCTTCAGAGCTATCACAATAATCTTTTAGACTTCGGAAAGAAATTATCTTCAAATTTAGCTCGACTTGCTTCAGCAAATAATCTTCAAAGAAAATTTAAGAAAATCAGCACATCTTCAAACATCTTTGACTCTTCTTGAACAATCTTTCAACCTTTCAATCTTTGAACTTTAACTTTGAAATTTTTGAATTTGACATTTCTTTAAATCATCTCCCCCTTTTTGATGAATAGAGCATCTATAACATCAAAACTTTCTCCAAGAAATGTCGTGAACTGTTCTGACCACTGATCTGTCATAATGAGCCTCTGATTTGTTGCCAATTCGAACAATGTAGTCATCCAGATCTTTGCAATTCTAGACAAAATAGGAATGTAACACCTGAATCAACAAATGAATCAGTTAATGTTGGGAACTGAAGAATTTAACAAGTATGGTTAATGCTGCTGGTTCAGAGTTAATACTGCTAGAAGAATTCAAGGTTAATACTGCTGAGTATTACTACTGCTAGTAATTAATACTGCTACTCAAAGTTAGTGCTGCTTGAACAAAGTTAGTACTGCTTAGCTAGTTAGTACTGCTAGTAGTTAGTACTGCTTGGTAGTTAATGCTGCTAGAAGAAGTTAATGCTGCTAAGCATAGTTAGTGCTGCTTATATGATCCGTATGGAAAGGAAGACAGCTGGAAAGAATGAAGATATTCTTGGAAGCTTAGAGATATACATGGAAGATATACTGAAGACTTGTTTATTTATTGTAATCATCTTTTTCTTTAGTATATATATAGAAGTTATAGGATAGTTTATAAATTAAGTTTTTTTTTAGAGAGAAATCAACCTCAAGGCATAGATCCTAATTCTAGAGAAGTAGAATTCGTATTGGTGAGCATGTTCATCAATATTGAGGTTGAGTGTGTAATCTTGTGATTCTAATCATTCAATACAAGTTTACAAGTTGTTGATTATACACTGTTTTGTTTACTGTTACATTGAATATCAAAGTGTTATTCCGCAACTTCTTTGATATTGTTTCTGAGAATTTATTCTTGTTAAGAAATCGATCCTGACAAGTGGTATCAGAGCTAAACTCTCTCAGAAACATCTATTTATCATGGAAAATCTTACAGAATCAAGCAGTACTTTGGTCTCCAAGGTTCCAATGCTCAAACCCAGTGAGTTTGACATGTGGAAGATCAGAATCAGACAATATATTCTCCTCACTGACTACTCAATGTGGGATATCATTGAGAATGGTCCTTCTGAAGCTGGAAGGATAGGACCAGATGGGAAAAGACCTCCACCAAAGACAGATGGTGAGAGGAAGATCAGGCAGACAGAGATGAAGGCCTTGAGCACTTTGCTCTTGGCAATCCCCAATGAATATCAGCATCAATTTTGCAACTGCACTGATGCTCAAATTCTCTGGAATGCTCTAGAGAAAAGATTTGCTGGAACTAAGAGCATCAAAAGAAATCAAAGAGATGTTCTAAAGCAGCAATATGAGAACTTTACTTCCTCAAAGAATGAGTCTATGACTCAAACTTTTGATAGGTTCAACAAGCTCATTGGTGAACTGGCTACTGTAGGAGTGAAGATGGATCAAGATGACATCAATAGAAAGTTCCTCAGATCTCTTGGGGATGAGTGGACTATGTACACTGTCTCTTATAGGCAGAGTGACAATCTGGAAGAGAAAGAACTTGATGATCTATACAATGATCTAAGAGTTTTTGAAACTGAGGTAGAGATAAAAAAGAAGCCTACTGGTTATGTCCACAATTCTGCACTTCTTTCAGCAGCCACTGATACTACTGTCATCCCTGAAGCAGTTAGTACTGCTAGTGGAGCAAGTTCAGAAAAAGGAACTGAAACAATCTTTGAAGCCTTCTTGTCCAGTCATAGTAACAATTCATTGATCAATGATGATCTGGATCAACTTCACCCTGATGACCTGGAGGAGATGGATATCAAATGGCAGATGACCATGCTATCCATGAGGGTGAACAAGTTCATTAAAAGAACAGGAAGGAATAACTTCTCTCAAAGAAGAGAAGATGGAGCTGGTTTTGACAAGACCAAGGTGGAATGTTATAAGTGTCACATGAAAGGACACTTTGCTAGAGAATGCAGGAGTGTTGTTCCAAACAACAACCACCAACAAGCTCAGAATGGAGGCTACACTCAGAACAAGAATCCTGCTCAAGCCCTTGTGTCTCAACAAGGAATGGGATTTGACTGGAGTGATCAAGCTGAGGAAGCCATTCAGAATCAAGCTCTTATGGCAGAAGTGTCAGATCTCCCATCTGAAGTAATTTCTAATCTTTGCACTAAATCTTGCATTGACACTGTCAAAAGATACAGGGATCACAATCAAAGTATGTGTGATGACCTCAAAAGATTAGAAAAGGATAGAAGAGATTATGTGTTAATAGTAGAATGATTTGAAGAACAAATCAAAGGCTTTCAAGCTAATGAACTTCAACACTCCTATGACACTAACTATTGGAAGTGGGAAAAGAATGAGTTAGAAACCAAACTGTCTAAATCCTTAGAAGAGAGTGATAGGCTGAAGGAGGAACTGTCTAAAGTTAAACTTGACATAGAAAAGTTTTCATATGCTTCAAAAGCAATGGATTCTCTTCTAAAGGCTCAGATTCATGATAAGATGAAGCCTGGTATTGGATACAACAGTACACCACCTCCTTACAACAACAATTATATCTCTCCTACTTCAGACTTGTTAGAAACCAAGGAGAAAAAGGACTTATCTGAGAAAGCCTTTAAGATAGATCCTTTGGATGAAGTAGTAATTAAGGATTTAACTGAGAAAGAAGCCAGTGAGGATAGAGATAATGATGTAAGTAAACAGATCCCATTAGAAAACAACATTATCACCAATGAGGGATGTGGGAAAATCTGGATCAAGTCCAAGGAGATAGAGAAGACCAAAGGAAAAGATAACAAGGTTCATTACAAACAAACCACAGTTGTGAATCATGGATCTTGTAAACAGTGTGATTGCAGTAAAGCCAAGAGCCTAAATTCAGGTTTAAAAAGAGGAAATCAAAGAAACTGGAATAATCAATGGGCTCAGAAGCAAGGAGTTGATCTGAGTAAAATCAATAGACCAAAACCTTGCTTCATATGTGGCAAGTTTAATCATTTGGCTAAATACTGCTTCTTTAACCCTATCAATCAACAGATGACTTTTCAAAAATTTGTGCAAAAACCTGTTGGAAATAGGAAGGCTGTAAAGAAACATGGTGAAAAGAAAGGCCCCATAAAGAAAAAGATTTTAAAATAAAGTATTAAAATGTGGGTGCCCAAAAGCACTAAAACTGTTAGTGCTGCTGACAGGATTAGTGCTGCTGGAAGTATTACTGCTGCTACCTGTGTTAGTACTGCTGAAAATATTAATGCTGCTAATACAGTTAGTACCTCTTCAAAGGTTAATACTGCTAACACAGTTACTGCTGCTAACACTGTTACTACTGCTATCAAGGTTAGTACTGCTAAGCATGCAAGTGCTGCTAAAGCAGTTAGTAACTCTAAAACCAGTACTGTTTCTAGCACAAATGTTTCCAAGCCTATTATTATGACAAAGTACTCCAAGAATGAGGAGCTAAAATTCAAAAATCTTGTCAAGAAAGAATGCAAGTATTTTGATGACAAAGGGGTGCCCAAGACCACTTTGGCTTGGGTTCCTAATTCATACTAACTGATCTATCTTATGTGCAGGGCAACCAACAGCTCAAGGGAAAGAGCATATGGCATGTTGATAGTGGTTGCTCTAGGCACATGACAGGTAACATGTCATGCCTACAGGATTTCAAGTATATCAATGGAGGACATGTTGCATTTGGAGATAATCTTACTGGTGGTAAGATAAGTGGAAAAGGTAATGTCACCAAAGGTAAGATGACATTTGAGGATGTCTACTATGTTGATCAATTGAAGTACAACCTGTTAAGTGTATCACAGGTATGTGACAAACAACATAGTATATTATTTACAAATACTGAGTGTATGATCCTTGCTCCAGGGTTCAAGGTAGTTGATGAAAGCATGATACTACTTAGAACTCCAAGAAAGGACAATGTTTACTGTCTAGATATGGACAATGTTGATAGTGATTCATCTCTAAATTGTCTTGTTTCAAAAGCCTCTGTAGATGAATCCTCTCTTTGGCACAGAAGGATGTGTCACATGAATTTTAAGAATATGAACAAACTTGTTAAAAACAACCTTGTAAGAGGTTTACCATCTAAAGTCTTTTCATGTGATGATCATTGTGTTGCTTGTCTTAAAGGCAAACAGCATAAAACTTCTCATAAGACCAAAGAGATAAATTCAATTTCTTCTTGTCTTCAGTTATTGCATATGGATCTGTTTGGTCCTACAAATGTTATGAGTATAGGCAAGAAATCTTATTGCTTGGTCATTGTTGATGATTACTCTAGATTTACCTGGGTTTATTTTCTAAGGACTAAGGATGAGACAAGTGTACTGATCAAATCCTTTATCCAAAGAATTGAAAACCAAACTAATCAAAAAGTAAAAGTCATTAGATCAGATAATGGGACTGAATTCAAAAATCTGGATCTAAACACCTTCTGTGAAGAAAAAGGCATTGAGAGACAGTATAGTGCTCCTAGGACTCCTCAACAGAATGGTGTTGCTGAAAGGAGAAATAGGACACTAATAGAGGCTGCTAGATCTCTGTTGGCTGATTCAAAACTGCCAATTACCTTCTGGGCTGAAGCAGTTAATACTGCCTGTTATGTCCAAAACAGAGTTCTAGTAGTTAAGCCAAAGAACAAGACACCATATGAGCTGTTAAATAAAAGAAAACCTTTCATTGGATTTTTCAAACCTTTTGGGTGTCCTTGTACAATTCTCAATACCAAATCTCACTTAGGTAAGTTTGATAGCAAAGCAGATGATGGATTTCTTGTTGGGTATTCATCTCAAAGTAAGGCCTACAGAGTTTTTAACTCATCTTCTAGAATAATTGAAGAAAGTGACAATGTCAAATGCAATGAGAACACACCAAATCCTATTGGGTCTGGTCCTCAGTGGCTATTTGACATTGATTCACTAACTAACTCTTTTGGTTTCAGTAGTGATGATTATGCAGGTTCAGGATGTGGAGGATCAGGGACTACACAAGTTCAAGAAACTATGTCTAAATCTGTGATCTTTCCCATACCCACAGTGGATTCTGTTGAAGACTGTGATAAGGAACCATCTGCTGGATCAAGTCAGAGTGAAGAAGAAAGTAGAGATGAGGAGACCCAAGAGAATAAAGAATCAGAAGTAGCTGCTGAGAACACTTCAGTTGAGTTGAATGACTCTAATCTAGAGGTAGGACTTACTGAAGAACCTAGTCATAACACCAGAGTTCAAAAGAATCATCCTCCACAGCTGGTAATAGGAGATATATCTTCTCCTATGATGACTAGACATCAAAGCAGACTTCAAGAAATGCAAGATCAACAGCATACAGTGCTGTCTTGTTTTCTATCCCAGCTTGAGCCTAAAAAGGCACATGATGCTATGAAAGAATCAAGTTGGATAGAAGCAATGCAAGAAGAACTGTTGCAGTTCAAGCTACAAGATGTAGTAGACCTTCCTAAAGGTCATAGAGCAATTGGCACAAAGTGGATCTTCAGGAACAAGAGAGATGAAAGAGGAATTGTCATAAGGAACAAAGCAAGGCTAGTGGCTCAAGGGTATACTCAAGAAGAGGGTATAGATTATGAAGAAGTTTTTGCACCTGTGGCTAGGATAGAAGCAATCAGATTATTCCTAGCCTATGCTTCTTACATGAACTTCAAAGTCTATCAAATGGATGTAAAAAGTGCTTTTCTCTATGGCTCAATTGAAGAAGAGGTATATGTCTGTCAACCACTTGGATTTGAAAACCCAAGTTATCCAGACAGGGTATACAAATTGAAGAAAGCTCTTTATGGACTGCATCAAGCTCCAAGAGCATGGTATGACACTCTGTCATCCTATCTCTTGGAAAATGGCTTTGAAAGAGGAGTCATTGATAAGACTCTATTTATCAAGAGAAAGAAGAAGGAGATCTTGCTGGTCCAAATCTATGTTGATGACATTATCTTTGGATCCACAAGAGACAGCATGTGCAAGGAGTTTGAGGACCTAATGCATCAAAAGTTTAAAATGAGTTCCATGGGGGAACTTACTTTCTTCCTTGGACTCCAAGTTCAACAAAAGACAGATGGTATCTTCATCTGTAAATCCAAGTATGTGCAGGACATTTTAACCAAGTTTGGCTTCTTAGATTCAAAACCTGCTAGCACACCTATGGAGACACACAAGCAGATAACAGCAGATCTTGAGGGGGAGGATATGGATGTGCATCATTATAGATCCATGATTGGCTCTCTCATGTATCTCACAGCATCAAGGCCTGATATAATGTTTCCAGTCTGTGTTTGTGCAAGATTCCAAGTTAGGCCAAAGCAATCTCACTTTCAAGCTGTTAAGAGGATATTCAGATATCTCAAAGGGCAACCCAGATTGGGACTATGGTATCCTCATGACTCACCCTGTGACCTAATAGCATACTCAGACAGTGATCTAGGTGGGGCAAACTTGGACAGAAAATCTACTTCTGGAGGATGTCAGTTTTTGGGTGCTAGACTAGTTTCATGGCAGTGCAAGAAACAAACCACAGTGTCCACATCTACAACAGAGGCAGAGTACATAGCAGCTGCAAGTTGTTGTTCTCAAGTCTTATGGATTCAGAATCAAATGCTGGACTATGGGGTAACCTTTCTACACACTCCCATCTTTATTGATAATAGCAGTGCTATCAGCATTGTAAATAATCCTGTCAAGCACTCTAAGACAAAGCACATTGAGATCAGGTATCACTTTATAAGAGACTGTAATGAAAAGAAACTTGTTCAAGTTGTGAAAGTTCATACTGACAACCAGTTTGTTGATCTATTCACCAAAGCTTTTGATGTGGGTAGATTCACTTTCTTGGTAACAAGTGTGGGAATGATCAACTCTGAATAAGCTTTCTCTCAAAAAGTGGTTAAATATCTGAATATTATAGATTCTTGGTGTTACTAATCCATCTTTGCAGGGCATACATAGCAGTACTCAATTCAGCCTAAGCTTCAATGAGTTAGTTAATACTGCTCGCAGTTAATACTGCTAGTTAGTTAATACTGCTCGCGGTTAATACTGCTCGCAGTTAATACTGCTAGTTAGTTAATACTGCTCGCGGTTAATACTGCTAGTTAGTTAATACTGCTCACGGTTAATACTGCTCGCAGTTAATACTGCTAGTTAGTTAATACTGCTCACGGTTAATACTGCTAGTTAGTTAATACTGCTCTCGGTTAATACTGCTCGCAGTTAATACTGCTAGCTAGTTAATACTGCTCGCAGTTAATACTGCTAGGTAGTTAATACTGCTCTAGGTTAATACTGCTTATGTCCCGAATACTATAAATACCCTTTGCCCGCCCAAACGTTCATAACGACTCTTTGCATACTGTTCACTTGCGCTCTAAACCTTTTTCTCTCAAGTACCAAGTCTTTCAGGCAAGAACATCCTTGTTCAATGGCATCCATGGCATTCATCGACGAGCACAATGAGATCGCAATGCTACAAAAGCCAAAGCAAGCTGCAGGATTTCACCAGATTGTGGATTTCCTCAAGACAAGCCATATTGCTCATGCTCTTACTATTGCTCCTACAATCTATATCGAGCATCAAAGGCAGTTCTGGGCTAATGCCACCATTGTTGCTGAGAATGGTGTGCAGATGATCAAGACAAGGGTGTGTGACCAACCCTTAATAGTTACTGAAGAAGTTATTCGCATCAGTCTACGTCTAGACGATGCCTCAGGTATAACTTCTATCCCTAATGATGAACTGTTCTCTTCCCTTGCAAGAATGGGGTATGGAGGCCCGTTGGGTGTGTTTAAGTTTTCAAAAGCTAAATTCTCACCCCAATGGCGTTTTTTTGTTCATACCTTGATGCATTGCATCTCTAAAAAGACTACTGGATGGAGTGAGTTCAGCAGCACCATTGCTTATGCTTTGGTCTGTTTGGCCACTGCCAGAAGGTACAATTTTTCACAAATGATTTTCAGTGATCTTGTATCAAACATGGGAAACAAAAAGAGTTTCTTCATGTACCCCAGGTTTGTTCAAGAAGTTATTAATCATGAATTGACGGATATACCTCAACCTGTTGGGGTATATGTACCTAAACCCCCAAAAGGCAAGGTTTTCTCAAATATGAGAAGATCTGCTGGGGACTCGGAAGGAGTTGACACCCCATTGTTTTCTACAATGATGGTGGTGTCCCAAACCAATGAAGGTATGGCAGCAGGGTCAAGGCCCCCATTAGACCAACCCACTGCTAGCCAATCCCAACCTTCCCACTCTAAATCAATTCCCCAGTCCCTTATTGCAAAACCAACCTCTCCTATTACCCAAACTTACAAGAGGAAACAGGTAAAGAAGGCTCCTTCCCTTCTTGTACCAACATCCCCCAAGCCTTTAAGCCCTCTAAAGGAGAATTCTCCTTTAGAGAATATCCATAGGGAAACCAAAGGGGCGTCTCCCAACCCCAAGGAGGTGCTCTCTGAGGAGGAGGAAGAGCATATGGGTGATGAGGCTGCCACTACTCCTGCTAGCACAGAGGAGGAAAGTGGTAACATCAATAAGACCTCCCCCATGGCAACTTTGAATGAGCAATCATTTGAAGGTCCCTGGTGCCAAGAAACCACGGGGGTGGATAGTGCTTCTGCTAGGCAGAAGACTTCCACTTATAAAAGATCCAATGATCCTTCAATAGGGGGTAACACTCCTGGAGAAGGTAAGGACAGATATAACTATGATGAATTGATGGAAACCATGGGAAACATCAACCAGGATGTCATCAAGCAAGGGAAAGACATTGAGGAGCTGAAACTGGTTATTCTATCTCAACAAGTTCAGATCACCAAACTAAAGAAATTGGTGACAAGATTGTTACAGAAAAGGAGAAGGAAGCAGTTTGTGTTAAAGAGGAGGGCAAGTGCTCAAGATGCTTCCACCAAGGGGGAGAATCAAGAGAATGAAACAGAGAAGGAAAGCAAACCTGAGATAGGAGTTGATGTTGAGGGGGAGATAGAAACTGAAGAAACAGAATTTGCCCAAGCAGCAGAAACTGTTAATGCTGCTGAGGTTAAAAAAGCAGCAGTAACAGGGCTTTCTGTAGAAGAACTGGAAATTGCAGAAACTCTAGTAAAAGCAAAGAATGACACTCCTAAGGCTACTCAAAAGGCCAAAGGAGTGGTCATCAATGAAGGAGAACCTCAAAAGGAAGTCTTGAGGGATATAAAGGGAAAAGGAAAAGAAAAGATGGTTGAAGAAGCTGAACTGCCTACAAAGAAGAAGTCTCAGATTGAACTGGATGAGGAAATAGCAAAACAGCTTCAAGACCAAATGGAAAAGGAGGAAATGTTGCAAACAGAAACAGACAGAGAGCTTGCAAGGAAAATGGCCAAGAAGTTAAATGTAGAATACCAAAAGAATTTGAAAGAAGCAGCTCAGACAGCAACTCAGGTCAAGAAACTTCAAATTAAGAAGATGCCTATTCAGAAGCAAAAGCAGAAAAGACAACCCTCCAAGACCTTTTTGGCCAATCAGGAAAGAAGAAAGATGATAAACTTCCTGAAAGGTGCAATTGGTGTTAAGGGGGAGATGTTTATTCACATGGCATATTCTCAGGTTGAAGAGTTGTATAACAAGGAAATGGCCAAGCTTCAAGGGAATTCAGCACAAAGGGAGGAGGCTGAGAGAAGCATGAAAGAGAGACATGATCTCAACATCCAACAACCATTCCCTGAGGAAACCACACCCTCCAAAGAAGAAGAAGAAGAGAAGAAGGAAGAACCTGGAAGTGTTGGTATAGAAGCCAAGTCTGGAAAAAGAGTGAAATCAATTGCTTCAAAAAGGCAGTTGAAAAGGCCTAGGGTGGAAGAAACTGAAAAGGAAGCAGAACCTTCAATATGCCTGTCAGTAACACTAAGTCACTGTGTGTAACGAATACACATTGTAATGGAGCTTTTGTTATGTTCACTCCCCCAGGGATTCCATTTAATCATCGAAACACCACAAAGGCAATTTCTATGAACGTTATGACAAGAAAACAAATTCCTTGTGTGTTCGTGCAATTGTAGAAAGAATTAAGCATATGATGATTGCTTTTATAAACGGCTCAACATTGTGTGTCAGGAACGAATTCTTAACAAGAATAAAGTCTCAGAAACTAATATCAAAGAAGTTGCGGAATAACACTTTGAGATTCAATGAAACAGTAAACAAAACAGTATATGATCAACAACTTATAAACTTGTATTGAATGCTTGAAGTTACAAGATTAAACACACAACCTCAATATTGATGAACAGACTCACCAATACGAATTCTACTTCTCTAGAATTAGGATCTATGCCTTGAGGTTGATTTTCTCTAAAACTTAGAATGAAAGATAATTAAAAAAAAATCTAACTATTCTAAACAATACTATATATATTTACTGAAGATAAAAGCTAATTAATATCTTCAGAATATCTTCTATCATTATCTCCAAGCTTTCCATAATCTTCAGTTCATCCACCTGTCATCCTTCCAAGCGAATTCTTTATCACAGAAGCAGCATTATTCTTCAGCAGCATAAATACTCTGAGCAGTATTAACTCTAGCAGTACTAACCATGCTCAGCAGCATTAATCTCTTCAAGCAGTACTAACTTTGAACTAGCATTACTAATCTTATTGAGCAGTACTAACTTTGTTCCAGCAGCATTAACTTCTACTAGCAACATTAACCACAGAAGTAGTAACCATGTTGAACTAGAAGTAGTAACCATGTTTGGCATATTTCAGACCCAACAATCTCCCCTAACTTGACTTTTAGAAAGAGAAGTCAAGTTCTTCAAATGCTTCCAAAACCTTCATTAATCTACCACAATGTTAGGATCCAGTCCCATACTCTGATTGATAGTTCTCTGAATTAGGTACTTTGCCATTTCTGAATTTGGTACACAACCCAGCTTCTTATTTAGCATGGCATGAAGCTTCAGACTTGTGTGATTGTAGACCCTATCCACCAAGTAATACTACATGTGAAAAGTATCCAAGGCTAATTCATAGACTCCACTCCTTTCATACAAAGTCCATCCTTTGACAGCTTCAAACACATCTCTGATTAAATGCTTTACTGCTTCTAGATTGAACAACATGCACAAATACTCCATAACCAGCTTCACAATTGGTAACCCTGGAGCTTTCAACTGATCTGCATGTACTTTCATACCAACTTCATACATTTCTTCCAAATCAGATCTTGAACATTCTTTGACAATTTTGTTCCAAGTGCTGTAGACTTCATACTTCTCATCCTTTCTTTTTAATCTGATATACTCCTTGCCATCCACCTCCATAGTATCCCAATGGATAACTTCAGGAGGTTTGAATCCAACAGGTTCAGCTGAGATAGGCTTTGGAATTTTATCCATTTTCACCATGTACATGTTTACATCTGAACTCTGTGGTACTTCTTCCTGAGTTTCAGCTTTCTTTTCTTCTTCTATTCTAGGCTTCTTGTCAACTTTCTTTCTGTTTGCCATCATCTTGGTTCTCTTCAGTATCCTTTGCCCTTGCCCTATAGTAGCTTCCTTTTTCTTTTCTTCCTTTGTCCTTTCTTCTGATCTAGGACCTTTAGAAGCAATAGACTTAACTTTTTTTATCTTCTTGATCTTCTGAGCTAGAGTCTCTTCTTCCTTAATCTCTGCCTTTTCCTTTGTTGGAGTTCCCTCTTCACTTTCAGGGAAGGGTTTATTGATATTCACATCATGCCTCTCCTTAGCTTTCTTTTCAAACTCCACTCTGTCCTTTTCATTATTCTTCAGCTTTCCCATTTCTTTCTCATATAGTCCCTTGACTTGATCAAAAGTCATCTTTATGAACATTTCTTTCTTCATACCAATTGCACTCCTCAAGAAAGTTATCATCTTGTTCCTTTCCTGAGTTGCAAGGTAAGTTTGTGAAGGTCTTCTCTTCTTTGCACTTGATCTGGCCATCATAGCCTTTCTCAAGCTTATTGCTCTTTGCTTAGCTTTCTCTGTTTCCAACCCTTGCTGAAATGCTTCATTTAGTTCATTGGCTAGTGCTCTGGCTATCTCTCTGTCTTTCTCAACCTGCTCTTTCTCTGCTTGATCTAACTCTTCTTGCAGTTTCTTAGCTAATGTTGGCTAATGCTTCAATCAATTCCCAGTAAGTATATCTATCCTCACCTTCTTTAGGTGTTTTACCCACCCTTGAAGGATCATTGGAATGTTTTGCCATCAATTCATCAGTTTCAGTTCTGTCCTCACCCTTTTTGGATGTTTTGCCCATCCTTGAGGGATCTTTGGATCTTTTAGTAGTGGCCTTCTGCCTAGCAGAAGCACCAACTATCCCCTTGGTTTCTTGGCACCGGGGTCCTTTGGTTGATTTCTCACCCAAAATTGCCATGGGGAAGGTCTTAGAGATGTTACCACTGTCCTTCTCTGGGCTAGCAGAAGTAGTGGCAGCCTTCTCACCCATATGCTCATCCATCTCCTTTGAGAGCACCTCCTCAGGGTTGGGAGACACCCTAGTGGATTCCCTTTGGATATTCTCTACTAGAGAATGCTCCAAGAGAGGGCTTTGAGGCTCTTGGTTAATAGTAGGTACACCAAGGGAAGGAGCCTTGTGTACCTTTCTCTTGACATAAGTCTTGGATATTCTGGGAGTGGGTTTAGCAGCAAAGGACTGAGGGAAAGTTTGAGAGAGGGAAGGTTGGGATTGGCTAGCAGTGGGTTGGTCTAATGGGGGCCTTGACCCTGCTACCATACCTTCATCAGTTTGGGACACCACCATCATTGTAGAGAACAATGGGGTGTCAACTCCTTCTGAGTCCCCAGCAGATCTTCTCATATTTGAGAAAACTTTGCCTTTAGGGGGTTTAGGTACATATACCCCATCAAAATGAGGCATATCCATCAATTCGTGGGTGATAACTTCTTTGACAAACCTGGGGTACATATAAAAACTCTTTTTACTTCCCAGATTTGAGACAAGATCATTAAAAATCATTTGAGAAAAATTGTACCTTCTGGCAGTGGCCAAACAGACCAAAGCATAAGCAATGGGACTGCTGAACTCACTCCATCCAGTAGTCTTTTTAGAAATGCAGTGCATCAAGGTATGAACAATAAAACGCCATTGGGGGTGAGAATTTAGCTTTTGAGAACTTAAAAACACCCAATGGGCCTCCATACCCCATTCTTGTAAGAGTAGAAAACAGTTCATCATTAGAGATAGAAGTTATACCAGAGGCATCGTCTAGACGTAGACTGATGCAAATTACTTCTTAAGTAACTGTCAAAGGTTTTTCACAGACCCTTGTCTTGATCATTTGCACACCATTCTCAGCAACAATGGTGGCATTAGCCCAGAACTGCCTTTGATGCTCGATATAGATTGAGGGAGACACTGTCAAAGCATAGGCGATATGGCTAGTTTTCAGAAAATCCACTATCTGATGAAATCCTGCAGCTTGCTTTGGCTTTTGGAGCATCGCGATTTCATTGTGCTCGTCAATGAATGCCATTGATGCCATTGATCTTTGAAAGTTCTTGCCTGAAAACTTGATACTTGAGAGAGAGAGGGTTTAGAGCGCAAGAAAACAGTATGCAAAGAGTCGTTATGAACTTTTAGGCGGGCAAAGGGTATTTATAGTATTCAGATTATAAGCAGTATTAACCTAGAGCAGTATTAACGACAAGCAGTATTAACTGAGAGCAGTATTAACCACTAGCAGTATTAACTGAGAGCAGTATTAACCACTAGCAGTATTAACTGAAAGCAGTATTAACTGAACTAGCAGTATTAACTGAGAGCAATATTAACCACTAGCAGTATTAACTGAGAGCAGTATTAACCACTAGCAGTATTAACTGAGAGCAGTATTAACCACTAGCAGTATTAACTGAAAGCAGTATTAACTGAACTAGCAGTATTAACTGAGAGCAGTATTAACCACTAGCAGTATTAACTGAGAGCAGTATTAACCACTAGCAGTATTAACTGAAAGCAGTATTAACTGAGAGCAGTATTAACCACTAGCAGTATTAACTGAAAGCAGTATTAACTGAACTAGCAGTATTAACTGAGAGCAGTATTAACCACTAGCAGTATTAACTGAAAGCAGTATTAACTGAACTAGCAGTATTAACTGAGAGCAGTATTAACCACTAGCAGTATTAACTGAAAGCAGTATTAACCACTAGCAGTATTAACTGAACTAGCAGTATTAACTGTGTACTGGTAGTAGTAAAACTGCACTGGCAGCATTAACTGCACTTACACCTTTTAAGCTTGTGTTGTCCATAACCTTTCATTTGTACATCACACTTTTATTCCATCTCTCCATTTTCCATCATTCTTTAACAATTGTTTTACCTTTGAACTTACCTCCATCTGGAGTATCATACAAAGAGCAACATGTCCTCCATCAAACCTTTTGAAGCTTTGAAGGCAGTCCATGTTACTTGATATGTGCCAAGAGCAACCACTATCTACATGCCAAATGCTCTTCCTCTTGAGCTGTTGGTTGCCTTGCACACTTGATAAATCAGTTAGTCTTGGATGGAACCCAAGCCAAAGTTGTCTTGGGTTGACCTTTCTCATTTATATAATCTGTCAGTTTGGTCTAGATGAGTTGTTTAGGAACCTCATGGCTGGAATACTTTGTCAAGATTATAGGTTTGGCTGCATTACTACTAGAAGCAGTACTAGCCTTGTTAGCAGTACTAACTTGGTTAGCAGTACTAATCAAGTTAGCAGCACTATTCTTGTTAGCAGTACTATCTGGGATAGCAGTACTAACAGGTTTCTTTGCAATTGGAACCCAAACTTGAACAAAGTTGTTTGCTTTCTTTGTCTTTAAAGTACTCCTTGGCTTATTTGGAGTATTTTTCTTTGTTTTAGCAAACTTGTTTTGAACATGAGACTTTTTAGGTGCTCTGTTCTCAGCCATTTGATTTCTTCCTTGCTTCCTATAACCAAAGGAGTTTTGAGTTTGTCTTTGAAAATTAACTCTTTGGTTGATAGGATTGAAATAACAGTATTTGGCAACATGATTAAGCTTTCCACAGATAAAACAAGGTTTTGGTCTATTGATTTTACTCAGATCAACCCCTTGTTTTGGTGCCCACTGATTATTCCAATTTCTCTGATTTCCCCTTGGTTTATCATGTTTTTGGGGCTCAGATTTATTGCAAGCACACTGTTTGCAAGGGACAGGATTCACAACTGTGGTTTGCTTATAATGGACTTTCTCAGACTTTCCCTCAGTCTTTTCTATGTTCTTAGACTTGATCCAAGCTTTTCCACATCCCTCATTGGTGATAATATGATTTTCTAGAGGAATCTCATCACTCACAGTGTTCTTCTTACTCTTTTCATTAGAGTTCTCTTCTTCAGAGTCTGTTTCAACCACCACTTTGTCTAATGGATCTACCTTAGTGGCTTCATCAGACAATTCCTTCCTATTCTTGGTCTCTAGCAAGTCTGATATAAGAGGGATGTAATTGTTGTTGTATGGTGGTGGTGTGGTGTTCTAGCCTATTCCTCTTCTAAGTTTGTCATGGATTTGATTTTGGAGCAAAGAGTCCATTGCTTTAGAAGCATTGGAAAATTTTTCAATATCCAGCTTGGCTTTCTCAAACTCACTCTTTATCTTCTCATTCTCCTCTTTAGACTTTTTCAGCTGAAGTTCTAGGTCATTCTTCTCCCACTTCCAGTAATTTGTATCATAAGAATGTTGAAGTTCATTGGCTTGGAAAACTTTGATCTGTTCCTCAAAACTCTCAACAATTCTTACATAGTCTTTTATATCTCTCTCTAATCTTTTAAGGTCATCACTCATTGTCTGGTTGTGATCCCTGTACCTTTTAACAGTTTCCATACAAGTTTTAGAGCAAAGATTAGACATTACCTCTGTGGGGATTTCTGTGCTTGAAGAATCTGAAACTTTAGCCATTGATGATTTCTGATTTCAAGGAAGAATGATGATTGCAGGTTTCTGAGAATACTTGCTCTGATACCACTTGTTAGGATCGAATTCTTAACAAGAATAAAGTCTCATAAACTAATATCAAAGAAGTTGCGGAATAACACTTTGATATTCAATGAAACAGTAAACAAAACAGTATAGGATCAACAACTTATAAACTTGTATTGAATGCTTGAAGTTACAAGATTAAACACACAACCTCAATATTGATGAACAGGCTCACCAATACGAATTCTACTCCTCACACTCAATCACTATGGAGTAACTTCTTGGGTAGGAAACACTGGTAATCATGAATCCATAGAAGTTCATTTTAAGTCCTAGCACAAAGAACCCATATTTTCCTATAAAGCATATGTTGCTCAAAAATGGTTTAACTTTAACAGTTAAAGCTCAAATACAAGTTAAATATGTATATGCTCAGAATATAATCATGAAGATATGAGCATTTTGAAACATTGAAATATTTTCAAACAAGTAAATTGAACGAATGAATATGAATACAAAAGAATTGTTTGAAAATCTGACATTGTATGAAATTGATCATAATCAAATGATGTAGCAATTAAAGCTTATGGTCAAGAATAATGGATATTGTCTATATGAAACAAAATATAGACATTCTTGAAAGAACGTTTCGAAATGAAACAACGCTAAAAATTTCATTGAAATACAATCGTGGTGTCTTACCATCGAAAAATATGTATCAAATATGAGACATGGTAAGAACATTTTGAACAAAAAGTCAAACCGGTGTGTGTGAATACTTGAAAGCATATAGAAAAGACAATACGCAAGTATTTATTTTTAGAGACACACGATTTATAAACATGTAAGCACAAGTAAAATAAAAACATTTAAAATTCACACTTCCAATTCATGAAATCTGTTTAAGAATCGGGAAGTGGTTTGAACATTTAAGAACATGTTTTTCTATGATTGACCTTCTTTCAACCATATATGAGATTAAGATAAGAAATTAACCTTTTCGCTTCGTCTTAAATCTCATGAAGTCAGCTGAAGTCATAATGATATGATCTTGTAAGCTTCTCTCAACCTGCACAAGTCTCAAAGTCGTGTCAAAGCAACTTTATTCACAAAATATATTCAAAAATTAAAAGACATAAAGCAGTAAAACAATTAAAATACGAGTTCTGATCTGAAATAATCAGAAATCATATCCTTACTCCTCTTATTGTACACATAAACTCCCCTAAATTCATGCAACACAAAAATTTAGCAATTAAATTCTATAAGCTCCCCCTCAAAAGAATGTTGATCAACTTAGAAGCTTGTCTCACTCCTCCTGAGATCATGAACAACATGTTAAAGTGCAGATATCCTTTCAGAAATAATTATAAAGAAATGATGAAAAATTACAATAAAAGAAACTTTAATAGGTAATTACTGATTAGACCTTGAGATTTAGCATACCAAGCTTAGATACAAGAAAATTAAATCTCTTTTCATCTAAAGGTTTGGTAAACAAATCTGCAAGTTGGTAATCAATCTTTACAAAGTAAAGTTCTATTGTACCTTTTTCTATATTATCTTTTATAAAATGATACCTGACATCAATGTGTTTTGTTTTAGTGTGTTGCACAGGATTAGCTGATATGGCGATAGCGCTCTTCGAGTCACAATAGATCGGTATTTTATCAAACTTGAATCCATAGTCTCGAAGCTGTGTTCGCATCCACAAGACCTGAGAGCAGCAACTGGCAGCAACTACATACTCTGCTTCAGCAGTCGATGTGGAAACACATAATTGTTTCTTTGACGCACAGCTAACGAGCTTGTCTCCAAGAAATTGAATATGACCTGAAGTGCTCTTCCTGTCCAACATAAACCCTGCATGATCTGCGTCTGAAATCTGAATAAGCAGTCAATTCAAACCCAGTATCTTTAGGGTACCACAGACCAATATCTGCAGTCCCCTTCAAATATCTAAAAATCCGTTTGACAGCAACCAAATGGGATTCTTTAGGATCAGCCTGATATCTTGCACACAAACATGTTGAAAACATTATATCTGACCTAGTTGAAGTAAGATACATTAAAGACCCTATCATACCTCTATACGTCCTAACATCAACAACTTTTCCCGAAGGATCAGTGTTAATCTTAGTACCTGGTGCCATTGGGGTTCCAATAAGTTTGCAATTTTCCATTTTGAATTTCCGAAGAATATCAAAAATGTACTTAGATTGATTAATGAAAATCCCCGTTGAAAATTGTTTTACTTGTAATCCGAGAAAGAAATTCATCTCTCTCATCATACTCATTTGAAAACGTGACACCATGAGATTTGAAAAGTTCTTACAGTATTTAGGATTTGTAGAACCAAATAAAATACCATCTACATATATCTGAATAAGAATGATATCAGCTTTCTCCTTTTTAATAAACAAAGTGGTATCGACTTTACCTTTTGAAAAACCTGACTTGACCAAGAATTGAGATAGAACATCATACCAGGCGCGAGGAGCTTGTTTCAGACCATATAGGGCTTTATCCAAAATGTAGACGTGATTTGGCTTATCTGGATTTACAAACCCTTATGGTTGAGAGACGTAGACTTCCTCCTTAAGTATGCCATTCAGAAAGGCAGACTTCACGTCCATTTGATAGACTATGAAGTTCTTGTGAGTTGCGTAGGCTAGAAACATGCGGATTGCCTCTATACGCGCTACTGGAGCATAAGTCTCGTCGTAATCGATGCCTTCCTCTTGCCTATATCCCTTGGCAATAAGTCTTGCTTTGTTCCTTATAACAATACCATCTTCGTCCTTTTTTATTCTTGAACACCCTTTTATTGCCGATAACGGTTTTTCCTTCTGGTTTTGGCACTAGTCTCCAGACTTTCAGGGCTTCGAACTGGTTTAACTCTTCTTACATAGCAGACACCCAATCCGAATAAGCAAGAGCTTCTAATACTCGAGTAGGCTCTATATTGCTGAGGAATGAATCATGCATACATTGATTCAAAGTTGCTGACCTAGTTTGCACCGGCCTGTTGAGATCTCCAATTACTTGGTGAAGAGGGTGCTCTTTGGTCCAGCGATGTTCATGAGGGGGTGGAATAGATGAAGATTGATCATGGTTATCATCTAGAAATCCACTTTCAGGTTCTTCAGGTTGTACATCATGAGGGAGGGATTCAGTTGAAGTAATTGGTGCAGAAGCTTTAGTAGGTACAACTTGTTCAGTGTGTTGATCTGTCCTTACAGCACATCCTACTGACTCAGCAACTTCTGGCTGATCATTAGTAGATTCAACTTCAACTATAGGAGTAGGCATTTGAACTGGAATATCTTGCTGAATCGGGGAATTTGATTCAGTAGAAACATCTAAAATGGTTGGATGATTAATCGTTGAATCTTTAATCCTGTCAATCACAACAGGTTTATTCACATTAGATCCAAGATATTCATCATAAAACAGTTCAAATAAAGTATCTAAATCAGATAAATGATTAGTAGACGTTGAAGCTTCATTTGATTTGTTCTTTGCAAGTACAGGTTCTGAACGGATTTGCCCCGAAGCTAATACTCCAGTTATCCCGGGTTCTGAACTGACTTGTTCAGAAGCCATATCCTCATTGAATGTAACGTTTACGCTTTCGATAACAGTCTTCGACTTCTTCAAATATACTCGATATGCAGCAGATGTAGAAGAATATCCAATGAAGATGCCCTCATCTGCCTTAGCACTGAACTTGTTGAGATTCTCTCTGTCGTTGAGCACAAAACACTTACACCCAAATATATGAAAATATTTGATAGTAGGTGTTCGGTTGTTGATCAAAGCATACAGAGTCTTTTGAAATCGGCGGTGTATCATGGAACGGTTCTTAGTGTAGCACGCAGTCGAAATACCTTCTGCCCATAGAAATAGAGGTAAGTCAGATTGACTAAGCATAGTGCGAGCGGCCTTGACTAGCGTTCGATTTCGCCTTTCGACTACTTCATTCTGTTCAGGCGTACGAGCAGAGTATTGATGTGATATTCCGACCGGTTCGAGATATTCTTCAACAGTCTTGTTCTTAAACTCTGTGCCGTTATCAGTTCTTAGAAGCTTGACTGATTTCTACAAATTCACCTGGGTCGTCTTCAGAAATGTAATGAGTACTTCGGGCGTCCCATCTTTTGATCGGAGAAATTTGACCCACGTGTATCGCGAATAGTCGTCCACGATAACCAAAACGTATTTCTTTCCGTCTAAGCTTTGTGTTCGCATTGGACCACAGAGATCTATATGCAATAACTCTAGTGGAGAACTGGTACTAGGTTCATGCTTCGGTTTATGTGGAGCTCTCTTCATCTTCCCTTTTTCACATGCTGTACACAAGTGTTCTTTCATATACTTGAGCTCAGGAAGTCCATTCACTAACTTTCCACTAACCAGCTTGTTGATGTAACGAAAATTCAGATGTGATAACCGCGGTGCCAAAGCCAACTTTGCTGCATCGAGGCTTTTGTCAGTAAGCAAACCTGATTATTATTTTGAACCTTTGAAAGATTGATGGTGTAGAGATTTGTCTTTCGTTTGTCGACTAAGATTTCTTTGCCATCTTCAGTACGAACTGAGCAACTCTTAGCTTTGAAATTGACCTCTAACCCTTTGTCACAAAATTGACCGATACTAAACAGATTGTGCCCTAAGCCTTCGACATAGCTCACCTTCTTAATCGTTATATTGTCTTGAATGATGTCACCATACCCTAAGATTGGTGAAAAATGGTCGTTCCCAAATCGTACATTTCCGCTGAATTTCTCTGTATAATTAAACAATAAAGCTTTCTGCCCGGTCATATGCTTGGAACAGCCGCTATCCAAGTACCACATATGCCGGGTCTGCAAGAGAAATCAGGAAACAACAATTTTAGGTACCCATTTAAAAACGGGTCCTAACATATTAGTACAAGATTTTGGCATCCATTTGAATATGGATCATCTTTTCTTTTGAAAACTTTTGATTTAGAAGAATAAACATGATAAGATCCAAACCAATCATTAGAATTATGATGATAAGCAAAACCATTCCACTGATAAGAATAAGATTTAGTAGTATTAGGAGATAATCGGAACAATTGCTTATTAGAATATCGCTTGTAATCAGTTACAAGGTTTTTATTTGTCGAAGCAATAGAACCAACTTCATCACACATACTACTAGTTGATCTATTACAAGAACCATCAGTAATTGATTCTGCCTTCTCATCACTCTTCCTTTTAGGTCTCCATTCAGATCTCTCTTCTGACCTTTTCTTTCTTATATTTGAAACAGAAGATTTAGATTTATTAGGAAATTCAGATTTCTGAAATTGATTTTTCTTGTGTTTACCAGTGTTATTCTGTTTCTGTGAGCGTTGTTTCTTATGTTTCTTACCCTTTGCATAGTAATCAGCATTCACAGAAACTGATTCACCAACCTTAGTTGATGATTCACCTTTTTCATGAACACTTGGTAAAGCTTGTCCATTTATCACAAAAGTAGAATGATTTGGAAGTGGAGGATTAAAGTCAAACATATCAATTTCCTCTATACACCCTTCATCAGAATTTAGAAAATCATTTGCAGACTCAAATAAATCATCAAAATCAGTCGCAGAAGTTTGAAGTACTTTAGAAGATGGAGAACACACTTTAGATTTAACATGAAAATTTGTGTTTTTCAACACTGTAGAAAATACATCTAGCGTTAGATCACTCAAAATTCTTTCATCAGATAAAGTATTTTCTAAATCAATTATTTTGCTTTCTAATACTAGTGGAGGAACATAAATCTTAGCTTGAATAGGTTTTGCCTCCATCTCAGTAGAAGAATAACTAACAAAATAATCATTTGAAAGAAATTTTGGTGTTTTAGAAAGATAACTATCATTCAGTCGTTCATAACAGAATGGTAGTTGCATTTTCTTTAAATTCATTCTTTTCTCATCTTCTTTGTCCTCAACTTCTTTTGATGCTTTGGTGATAAATTTGGGTTTCAAATGAGGATGTTTATCAGCAGCATACATATAATTTGCATTATATATACCTGGCTGTTTTCTGATAGCTTTTTCTAGGTAATGAGGATTATCATAACCTAGTCCCCATTTTTCTTTAAAATCAACTTCTTCATTAGGTGTATTCAAGAAAATCGTTTGATCTGTTTGGCCTCTAATATATAGTTTTGCTTCCAGACCATTTACCTTTTTCTCTAAAGTCTTGTTCTCAACCTGCAGTTTAAACGCTTTTAGAACACATTCTTGTTTTTCAGAATCAGACTTGAACAATTGTTTTTGCAATTCAGAAATCTTACTTTCAAAACAATCCTTTTCATTTTTAAAATCAGAAGCATATTTGCGTAGAGAATCAATTAAATCTTTGTTCCCAATAACTGATTTATTAAGTTCAAAGATTTTTTGATTTCTCCTAGCAACTCTGTCTTTTTCCTTTTTCAGTTTGGATTGAAGGTCTTGAAGTTCGACCATCATGGCTTCCATTTTGATCATGAAATCTTTTACAGTTAAGTTCATTACCTCATCAGCAGTCTCATCATCAGAATCATTATTTTTCTCTTCTTTTCCCATCAAGCATAAGTGAGCAGTCTCTTCTTGTTCTTCCTCCTCATTAGAATGATCCAACCAATATTCATCTTCAGCCATTAATGCCTTGCCAGCTTCTTGTTGCTTGGCCAAAAGCATTTTGTTCTGATAATACTCTGAGTTGCGAACCTTTGGCTTCCGACATTCTTTTGCATAATGTCTGAACTTGCCACAGTTATAGCATTTAATCAGATCATTAGCCGTCTTCTCAGTACTGGTGTAATCATTCACATACTTCTTCTTTTCTTCCGGCTTCTTCTCAACAATTCTATTTCCTTCCACTCTTTCTCTATGCTCGTGGTTCTTTGAACTTGATGAAGAATATCTCTGAGAATTAGACCATGGTTTCTTGTAGAACTTTTTCTGGAACGCTCGGGTCAGTAAAAACATTGCTAGTTTAAGACTTTCTCCATCATCTCTATCAGATTTAGACTCTGATTCAGAACCGAAAACGACTATTTTCTTCTTATTCTTCTTCTCTTTTGCTTTAAACTCTTCGTAGCTGTTTATGCAATTAGTACCTTAATTTGATTTCCAACTTTAGAACCCATCATCATCTTCTGAAGTTGATCCCACATAGATTTGGCAGTTGCATTGTAGCTGTCTATTTTCACATAGATCTCATTGGTGATGCTTTGTAAAAGCAAATATCTGGCAGTTTTATCAGCATCAAACCGATTCTTTTTCTCCTATAAGAATTTTGCATATCCTTTCTCAATTCTCTTTGATTTCGGAGCTCCATATGAATCATTACCTTCAACAGGAATGACCTAAAAAACTGTTGGCATTGGACCATCTTCTATTGATGCTAGAATATTATTTCCATTCTTTTGCCGATCAATAAAATCGAGAAATTTGTCTTTCCATTGTTCATATTCCCCTTTGAACAACACCGGGGGCTTGACATCAGTTCCAATCGAGAGAGCGTCTCTTGAAGTCATCCTGTTTTGAAAAATATGCAATAAGAAACTTGAAATTGACCGTTAGTCCAAATGAAATCACAAAACATTTTTTTTTTTTACTAAGTACTGAAACTCGCAAATCACTATACAAGCTTAAACCTCGCAGATGCTGAAACTCGCAAACCAATGTTCAAAAAGAAACTCGCAGGCTTAGGCGTACGTGTTTATATAACTCGCAAGCAACAGTTTGCGTGCTTTGGCAAACTCGCAGACCAACAGAGATAATCGTTGAAACTCGCAGATAGAGGCTTGCGCTTTTCCTGAACTCACAAATGCCTTGTTGCGCGTTTTAACAAACTCGCAGATCGAATGAACTCGCTGATCATCATTCCGAAGAAACTCGCAAACTAAGTCTTGCGTGTTTTGAGAACTTGCTAAGGTCTACTTGCGCGTTTTATAGAACTCGCAAGCCAAACTCGCAAAAGGAAACTCGCAATGGTTGCGTGTTTCAACACTTAGAAATTTTTTCCAATTTTTCAAATTCGCAAGTGTTTAAACTCGCAGATTTCAGCAAACTCGCAGGCTTCGATCTGCGTGTTTCTAAAACTCGCAAACCATACTTTGCGTGTTTTGTCCAAAAATCAAATTCTTCAGCTTGCGCGTTCTTCCGATGAACCTTGCGCGTTTCGTAGATCTTGCGCGTTCTTGAATTTATTTGCGTGTTCTTCATCTGTTCGATCAAAAATAAACTAACTCTTGACTTCTGATTCCGAAACTTGCACAATTTCTTCACTTGCACAAGTAACTTTGACTTTATTACATTTAGACTTTGACTTTTAATGAGAGTTGACTTTCTCAGCTTTGACTTCTTGTATTTTGAAAAACTATGATTTAAGTTGTATTCTCCCCTTTTGAAAATGTAATTATCCATATGGTAAAACTCTTGAACTCACTAGGCGTTAGCCTAACCCTTTTTATTTGTCAGCATGTGCAACAGGTTCCGGTTGAGAATAGTTCTAGTAATACAGTGAAGAGAGAAGTACTAGTTGTGCACCCAATGAGTGAAAATCTTGATGAAGTCTTCCGCATTAGGTTGAAGAGAGCAACTGTATTTGGGGTTGAGTAACAACTGACTTCAATGTACTCTTTATATAGAGTTTGTAATTGTTGCGGTTATTTATCGAATCATGTTTTGAGGCGTATTGGGTTCGGATATTGTAGGAATATTTGTTGTCTTTATTGGATGTTATATCGAAATTTTATTAGTTGCTCTTACCAAATTTGAGGGTGTTACAACAGATGTGTACCACATTTCATTATATGAACTTTATCAATTTATTTTATAATTCATGTTAAACTTGTTATAACGTCTTTTTTTATTTTATAGGAAATTAAGGATCTAAGGCTTCAACATCAGGAGTTAAAGGAGCGACACGTTGGGCGGAGAAGAAGAAGATCGAAGACGTGCGGATCGTTAGTTGTAACACCCTGGAAAAATGGAAAGAGCAACTAATTTAAAACTTTAAAATATACGCCAGTTATGGATAAACTCTATTCTTTAAAACATCACTAGAGTCACCATGAATAGTAATATAGGTTAAACTTCAGTAATTAATAGGCCGAGTCTGGTATAGAGGCTAATTAAAGTCGGGTGTTACTAAAACTCAACAATAGTTGCTCTTCTAAAAGACTAAAGCGGAAAACTTTAATAAGCTACTCACCCTTGCACATACTCCTAGCACTCAACACTTCACCAAAACGCTAGCACCATTTCCCCCATCCAGAACCTGATGTACATGCCGACAAATAAAAAGATTAGGCTAACGCCTAGTGAGTTTAAGAGTTTACAACATGAAATAAATATATTTGTTTAAGGGAAACAATGCAGTTTAAATCATAAACCTTTAGAAAGATTTACTTTAAATATTAAACGACATCATTTTCCAATAGCTCACCTTTAAAACAAGGAACCCAACATGAACCTTCTTTCGTAAAACCACTTTAATCCCAAACTCACCCAAAACATGAATAGTAAACAAACTCCCAAATTTATAATAATACAAATAAAACTTTACTTCTCGAAACACCCAAACGTGGGCGGGGTATAATACTCAACCCATAAATCTTGAACAAACAAATCCATATATGCAAAACGTCACCGAAAACATGGATAATAAAATAATACAAATTAATACCCAAGCAACACCTTCCGTTGACAAGGGAGACCCGATTCCATTGTATGTGGCGAAACACAAAGTTAAGCCACATAACCATGTTGTCGAACTACACCTCAGATCATGACTGTATTGCCTGCTCTGCCGAGATACACCTCCAGTTGGACTTTATTTCAAGTCCCAAACACCGTATCCCCCATTGCCTGCTCTGCCGAGCTACACCTTAAGGATACACGATCTTATTGCCTGTTCGGTCTCTAGTGGAGTTTCATCCTCAGGGTACTCATTCGACCCTTAGTGCCTACTCCCTAGCATTCAAGATAGAAGTCTCAGCTCCTTACTTGATAAATCAAGATTTCTAACCCTCGTGCACATGAATTAGAACATTAAACCACAAGACCTATTATCCCGAAGTACAACCCATAAAGGTTCCTCTTCGCCAAACAACCGGGACAACAATAATGCCAACACAGCATAATTCCCAAGGTGAGAATATCAATACTCTTCACCCTTAAATATGACCAACTTATATGCCTATGGATCCAATGCATTACAGTCTAAAATACATGACTCCAAATGAATGACACACATACTCAAAACATGTATTCTCCAAATAAAGTGCAATAAATGCAACCCTCACCCAAAACTCCACTTTAAGTTATTAAAGTCGGATAAATTTCCTCAAGACCCAACACCGACGACAACGGAGCTTTAAGCCCAAAATCAAAAGGTCATATGTTAAAGCCCACAAAATGCAATAAAATGCAACGACCAACATTTATGCAAACACATGCTTCAACTACATGAATAAACTCCAACATACTTTAGATTGAGATAAGTCATTTTCTCAAACAAGTTTATAATCTCCTTTACTCTTTCCAAAACGTCCCATGACACACATTTAAATGCCAATTACTCAAGAGGCTTACACTCGTACGATAAATCATTTAAATACCAATATCACCGGTTTACTCAATAAAATATTTGAGTTACATCTTTTCCCAAAACCAAAAGGTTTATGACTTCATAAACATTTGCAAGATTGGGAATGACCAAGCGCCCATGACTCACACGTTGGTATTTTTAAAACATTTCACGATATAAAAATACGCGTGATACCAACAATCATAAAAATGCATTTTCACCAAATATTCCCTATTAAGGTAAATAAGTCATCGGAGCATTTTCATTTTGATGCTTTTATCAAAATACCCAAAAATCTCAAAGATGTGTGTTTTATAAGTTTATAAAGTTAAACACTTACAAATAACCAAAACTTATCAGGTGATCAGCAGTTAACAATTTCATGTAAATCACAAAACACTTTAAAGTGAACATTTTGGCATGTACGTCGTTTTCACAAATCAGCTTGAACTCACCCTGCTGCTAGATTTAGGCTAAATCTAGATTTTACCCTGCTTTGAGCTTCCTTAAAGAAACTTGAATCCTCAAGCCAAAACTTCCCAAAAACCTAGATTCACAAGTTTCCACCCATTAATAAACATATTCAACCATTTAGAATCGATCCCCAAACACTTTACATCAAAACCTCCATTTGGCCAAAACCCTAATTTTTGACCTAAATTTCTCCAAAATCTTCCAAACCGAAATTGAAGTAATAAAATACTAGGATATCACCAATGAAGCATTTATATCTTAAAATAAGGTTTAGAAATGGAGAGGATAAACTTATCACTTAGGTTTTGGTGAAAACCTAGAAAACCCTAAAATAAAGCATGAGGTTGAAGATGAAGATGTAGATGGAGAGTTCTTGGTCAAGGCTTTCAATCTACCACTTGATGATAATTTACCACCACAATACCAAAGGATTTGAGCCAAGGATGCTCCAAAATCACCATAGATGAAGGTAGGTATTCTTGAGAGAGTTGGGAGTGAAAAGGAGAAGTGAGAAATGAAGAATGAGCCAAAAACCCGTATTTGACAGCTTGTTGCACCTCTGGTATGACATTACCATGAGTCATTGCCCATGGAAATATCGCTGGTCATTGTCGCCAGCTCCAGCCTCCACTCTGTTTCATGTTGCGACTTTTCCTGGTGCGTCTATGACACTGTCATAGTCGTCGGGCATTGTAGCCAAGCCCGTACCAAGCTCTGAAACCCTAATTTTTCAACACCGAGACCCTCGACACTCTTAGGGACTTCAAATAATGTTTTCCAAATGTAGATCCCACCGTTAACAAGATACAGAAAAGTCCGGGTGACCTTTACTTACCGAAAATACGGGTGTTACATTAGTGAGTATCCAGATGTGTTTCCCGATGATCTTCTGGGTTTGCCGCCTGATTGCAAAGTGGAGTTCTGAATCGACCTAGTTCCGGGAGCGGCACCAATAGCTCGTGCACCCTATCGTCTAGCTCCGACCGAAATGCAAGACATGATGTCACAACTCCAAGAGTTGCTAGAGAAAGGATTCGTGAGGCCAAGCTCTTCACCTTGGGAACCTCCGACACTTTTCGTCAAAAAAAGTATGGGTCGATGCAAATGTGCATCTAATATCGGGAATTGAACAAGGTGACCGTGAAGAATAAGTACCCGCTACCCTGAATAGATGATCTCTTTGATCAATTGCAAGGGGCCAGATGCTTCTCCAAGAACGATCTCCGATCGGGCTACCATCAAGTGAAATTTGAGAAGAAGATGTCTCCAAGACCGCTTTTAGGACCCGATACGGCCACCACGAGTTCTTGGTCATGTCATTTGGGCTAACTAACGCGCTGGTCGTGTTTATGGATTTGATGAACCGGGTTTGCCAATCTTTTCTAGATAAGTCGGTCATTGTGTTCATCGATGACATCTTTGTGTATTCAAAGAATGAAGAGGAGAACGAACGACATCTCAGAGAAGTATTAGAAGTATTGAGGAACGAGAAACATTACGCCAAGTTTTCCAAGTGCGAGTTTTGGTTACATGAGGTCCGGTTCTTGGGTCACGTGGTGACAAGAGAAGGAGTAAAAGTTGATCCGTTGAATATTGAGGCAATGACGAATTAGGAACCACCAAGAGTCCCACAGAAATTCGGAGCTTCTTGGTTCTATACTATCGGAGATTCATTCAAGACATCTCTAAAACCGCCTCTTCATTGACATCTTTGACAAGGAAGAATGTGAAGTTCCTTTGGACTGAAAGCCAAGAGCGGGCCTTTCGGACTATACAAAGGATATTATGCGAGGCGCCAATCTTATCCGTACCCGAGGGGACGGAGGATTTTGTAGTCTACAACGACGCGTCTAGGATGGGTTTGGGATGTGTATTTGTAACACCCCCTATCCCGCGTGGATAATAACGGGGCGATGTCACAGTTCAAGGGACATTCAAAACAAATATAAATCCACTGCACTTATAAAATTCAGAGCTCGACTAAACCATATAAGCACGAAATTACAAACCATCATATGAAGACAACTATAACTATGATTTACAGATATATTTACATAGACATAAAAATAAAAGAACCAAAAAGCAGATTATCCGAAGATCTTCAAAAGGAAGTCCAAAATAGTTGTCTTCTTTTCTCTATATTCCCGTCCCCTATCTAATCATCTAAGTACTTGTCGTGCCAACAAAACACACACGGCTGAGCAACTTTGCCCAGTGAACGGATTATAATAATAAAAGAAACGATAATCTAACAAGTGGAAGCAGCAACGAAATAAAGAAACATTGATATTAGTAAATATCAAACAAATATACAATAAGTGTAGACCACCAAGGCCTATCTGATTCATCATTTAAAATATATAAAAAGAATGAATTTGTAAAAGAGTAAAAATCGTATAAGCAATCAAACATCACAAAGATGTAACAAGGGTCACAAAGACCGGTGTGTATCATGAAGACACGTCATTCTCACAGGTTGATTAAACCACGTAAGTCCCATGGGGTAGCAGTGTGGGCACACTCACCATCTAACCCCTGCCATGAATAATTCACGACCCGACTCGTGTAACTAGGATCGATCCATTCGCCCTCGATAGCCGTTACTTGGACAGACCCCATATGTGTCCATTATAAGTGAGGACGCCACGATTTTATAGCCACCGTAGAAGCATCCCAACCTTGGTGCCCCCAATGGTCAACTATTCTATAAATCAAAAACGGAAATCATAGGTCTATAACACATGCGACCTCATGGAAACAAGTTCAAAAATCCAATAACCTTGAAGGTTTTAATTCAATTGTTAACCAATTATTCATGATTCGAAGTAAAGAAATATCATAATATCATAAATCAAATAATCCTTAACAATATAATAATGTCACATGATAACTCAAAACCAGCAAATTCCAAAACTTCAATTTCGGAAAGTTACCATTTCACAAATGTACCATCTTCAGGGAGTAGACACGCATATACAAATACGTGTCCAGGTATCAAACAAAGAAAGAAACCCGTACCTTCGAATATAAGGGGCTCTAGAAAGGTTTATCCACGCGGTTGGTCGAGTTCCGACAAAAAGAAGGGCCTATAACATCTCAATGCGCTTAGAATTTGTACCTACTAAACCCATGATAATATAAGTCTAACACCCTTTTGAATCTTTTAAATAACTTAAATTTGAGTTCTAATAAATCCTAGTAGCTTTTTAAGACAAAGCTCGAGGTTAACATGGATGTGAAATTAACCAAACAATCCAAGCGGGGCTGCACAGGACAACACCGTTACACCTCTGTTTTTGACTTAATTACCTTACTTAGGAGCCAAACTAGTTGATCATGTCAAAAAAAAGTTGTACTTACATATCTTATGATTCACCTCGTTTTGGAATCACCCCGATTGGAGCAGCGACCAATTAGATATGAAGTATATAAAAATAGTGTGCAGATCCCGTTTTTTACAGGACCAGCTTTGGAAATTCACTGTTTGGACTGCTTAGAATCATAATTTGGTCTCGGTGTAAACTACAAAGTTGTACTAGACACATTGGTATTTCCAACGATGTATTGAACACCTCAATTGGACCTACGGTTGAATTTATACGAATTTTACAATATCTGGGCAGAAAGCTAAAACTCGTTTTGATGAAGAACCGATTTGAAGAATTATGGATTAGAGAAAATGAATAAAGAGGGTTTTAATTTATATTTTTATATTTTCCTTACTTACAAAACTAATACCCCTCAAGTTTCACTTATTTCAATTCTAACCCTATTAGAGGATTTATTCAAATTCTAAGTCCTAATCCATATTTTTTTTACATGTTTAACCCACATTGTACCATTTTCATGACAAAATAATACGATGCAATACTAGAAGTAACATGTACAAGCTTCTATTGCTTGAATAAGGAATTGAATATTTTAAGCTTTATACGAAACCGGTAATTTGAGGGATCCTGATATTACATTTCTCTCCCTATAAAAAGAAGGTTTCGTCCCTGAAACCGAATTAGGGATATATATTCCATACCTTAAAAGAGATGCGTATATTTTTTCCTTATCGAGTCTTTTGTTTCCCACGTCGCTTCCCGATCTGTATGATTTTTCCACATTACTTTCACAAAAGGGACAGTTCTGCGCCGCAATCGCCTCTCTTCTCGATCTATGATCGCTTCCGGCTCTTCAACATAAGAGAGATCTGGCTCAATTCATTCTAAATGATAGTCAATCACATGCAAAAGATGATAACGATATCCATGGAGCGACGATACATGGAAAACATCGTGAATGTGTGAAAGTTGAGGAGGTAATGCCAAGCGATATGCCACCTCTCCAACTCTCTCTAATATCTCAAAAGGTCCAATATATCAAGGACTCAGTTTATCCTTGAATCTGAACCTTCGGACACCTCGTAAAGGAGAAATTTTCACAAAAACGTGCTCACCGAGCTGAAATTCTATTGACCGTCTATGCTTATCCGCATAACTTTTTTGTCGTGGTTGAGCTTCTTTCATTTTCTGCCTAGCCACTTCAACTTTTTTCCGTGGTTATTCGAACAAGATCAGGGCCTTCGATAGCTTTCTCTCCTACTTCATTCCAGCACAAAGGAGTTCGATATTTGCGTCCGTAAAGAGCCTCAAACGGAGCCATACCGATATTGGATTGAAAACTATTGTTGTAGGCAAATTCAATTAAACAGAGATATTCATCCCAGATACCGGACCACTCAAGAACACAAGCTCGAAGCATATCTTCTAGAGTTTGGATTGTTCGTTCAGTTTGACCATCAGTTTGAGGATGATAAGACGAACTCATGGTTAACTTTGTACCCCATGCCTAGTGGAGACTCTTCCAGAACCTAGAGGTAAATCTGGGATCTCTGTCAGAAGTAATTAAAACTGGAGTGCCATGTAGTCAAACAATCTCTCTTCCAAACAATTAAGCTAATTTGTCAACTGAAAAGGTCTCTCGTATAGCCAGAAAATGTGCCAACTTCGTTAATATGTCAACAATCACCCAAATAGCATTATGCTTACGTAGAGTTCTTGGTAGTACTGTCACAAAGTCCATTGAGATGTGCTCCCATTTCCATACTGTAATCTCTAAGGGTTGTAACAGACCGCTGGCTCGCTGATGCTCGATTTTCACTTTATGGCAAGTCAAACATTTAGCAACATACTCAGCTATATCACGTTTCATACCGTTCCACCAAAAGTATTGCTTTAAGTCACGATACATCTTGGTAGATCCCGGATGAATTGAGAATAATGAGTTATGTGCTTCATTTAGCACAACTTTCTTGACATCAGGATCGTCAGGTACGCAGATTCGGTTTTGATACCAGATGGTACCCATGTCTTCTACCCGAAAATCTGATTTTGTATCATCTTTTGAGTTTTCAAGGATAGCCCAAATCTCACCATCATGTTCTTGTGCTTCTTTGATTCTTGAAATCAATGTCGATTCAAACTTCAAACTGGCTACAAATCCGACCCCAGTACGAGATACTAACTCAATACCCAATTTTTCCAATTTGGATACCAATTGAGGTTGAGCAATCAAACTCGATATAGTACCAGAATGTTCGCGACTCAAGGCATCGGCAACCACGTCAAAATCTTTTAGAAGTTCGAGCCATCGTCGTTGACCAATTTTCAACTCTTTTTGGGTAAAGATGTATTTTAGACTCTTATGATCAATGAATATATCACAGGTTTCACCATACAAATAATGATGCCAGATTTTTAAAGCAAAAATAACCGCAACCAACTCTAAATCGCGAGTCGGATAGTTCACCTCATAAGGTTTGAGTTGACGTGGGGCATATGCAATAACTCTACCATTTTGTGTCAAAACACATCCGAGTCCAGTTTGAGAAGCGTCACTATAAATCTGAAAACCACCTGATCCTGACGGCAATACCAAAACTGGAGCTGAAATCAACCTTTATTTCAGTTCTGCAAAACTCTGGTCTTGTTCTGGACCCCAATCAAATTTAACCCCCTTTCGAAGGAGTTTTGTGAACGGTAGTGCAATTCTAAAAAAAATTCAACAAATTGCCTGTAATATCCTGCAAGTCCCAAGAAACTACGAACTTCGGAAATATTAGTTGGCCTTGGCCATTTAGCAACATCTTCAACCTTAGCAGGATCGACTTTAATACGATATAATGTGGCCCAGAAAACTAAGTTGTTGTAACCAGAATTCACACTTCAAAAACTTAGCGTAAAGTTTCTTTTCTCGAAGTGTTTCCAGTGCCTTTCGAAGATGAGTTTCGTGATCTTTTTTTAGAATAAATCAAAATATCATCAACGAAAACGATCATGAACTCGTCGAGATAATCTTTAAATACACGGTTCATGAGATCCATAAAGACTACAGGAGCATTAGTCAGTACGAACGGCATAACTACAAATTCATAATGACCGTAACGCGTTCGGAATGCAGTCCTTGGAATATCTTGCTCTCTTACTCGAAGCTGGTGATATCTAGATCTCAGATCGATCTTGGAAAAATATGTGGCCCCATGAAGTTGATCAAACAAATCGTCTATACGGGGCAAGGGATATTTATTTCGTACCATTACTCGATTAAGTTCACGATAATCGATACATAATCGCATCGAGCCATCGTTTTTCTTAACGATTAGGACCGGTGCTCCCCAAGGTGAAACATTGGGTCGGATGTATACCTTATCCAACAATTTCTGAAGTTGTTCCTTTAGTTCCTTCATTTCAGTCAGAGCCATTCGGTAAGGAGCTTTTGAAATAGGACTAGCTCCCGGAACAAGTTCTATACTAAATTCAACTTCTCTTTCCGGCGGAACTCCGGGAAGTTCATCAGGGAATACATCAAGGAACTCATTAACTACAGGGATATTTTCAAGTTTAGAAGGTACCTCGTCTGGATCTTGAAACGATGCGAGATAACCTTCACAACCTTGTAAAGTAAACAAATTGGCCTTCAAAGATGATACAAATTGGAAACAAGTTCAAAAATCCAACAGAATTGAAAATTCCTTTAAGTCGTTTCATCAAACAACTTTTGGGCATTACTTCAAGGAGCTCATAACCATTTCAACGGTTCCTTCCTTTTCCCATTTTTGGTACCAAAAGCAAACCAACTTCCCAATTTAGTAGTCTTAACACAAAATCATAATCAAGACCTAATCAACAAAACATGCAAAAACAACAATTTCAACATCAACTATGAAATTCTAACTTACCTTGTTTGGGTTGATGACATGAACTTCAAATCCCTAAAAAATTTAACCCTTTCTTCCATTTCTTGAACCTATCCATAATTCACCATCAATACTTGAACAAGAACCCTAAATAATAAGAAATTCTTAAGATTTAAGAAGAAAACATACCTACTTAAGGATTATACAATTCTTCCCATGAGAATTGAGCTTGATTTTTGGAATTAAAGGAGATGGAACTCGTTTTGATGAAGAACCGATTTGAAGAATTATGGATTAGAGAAAATGAATAAAGAGGGTTTTAATTTATATTTTTATATTTTCCTTACTTACAAAACTAATACCCCTCAAGTTTCACTTATTTCAATTCTAACCTTATTAGAGGATTTATTCAAATTCTAAGTCCTAATCCATATTTTTTTTACATGTTTAACCCACATTGTACCATTTTCATGACAAAATAATACGATGCAATACTAGAAGTAACATGTACAAGCTTCTATTGTTTGAATAAGGACTTGAATATTTTAAGCTTTATACGAAACCGGTAATCTGAGGGATCCGGATATTACAGTATTGATGCAAAGGGGCAAAGTGATTGCTTATTAATCAAGACAACTGAAAGAAAATGAGAAAAACTACCCAACCCATGATCTCGAGCTAGCGGCGGTAGTTTTCGCCTTGAAATTGTGGCGGCACTACCTTTACAGCACGAGGTGCACCCTTTTTACCGGTCACAAAAGTCTGAAGTATGTCTTCGACCAAAAGGAGTTGAATATGCGGCAACGAAGATGACTAGAACTACTCAAAGACTACGATTGCGAACTTCTATATCATCCCGGAAAGGCCAATGTCATGGCGGACGCTTTGATCTGAAAAGAGTATGGTAGTGGCGTTCAAGCTACCTTTGCAAGAGTTGAAGTAGTCTCAAGCCTAATTGACGGAATCAAGGTGTCCCAATCGAAAGCATTAATCGGAGCAAATCTCAAGGGAGAAGCTATGGCAAAACAACATCTTCAGTTAACCGAAGACGGAAGGGGCTTGAAATTGTTCCAAGGATGAATCTGGGTATCGAAGATCGGGGGATGTCGGGACTTGTTATTGGAAGACACATATAAGTCCAAATACTTTATTCATCTGGAAAGTACAAAAATGTACCGGGACTTGAAGCTAAACTACTGGTGGCCCGTAAGAAAATTGGATGTAGCCAGTTATGTGGAGCGATTCATAACTTGTTTACAAGTAAAGGCGGAACACCAACGACCTTACGATAGTTTGCAATCCCTAGAGATACCGGAATGGAAATGGGAGCACATCACATGGACTTTGTAACCAAGCTACCGAAGACCTTGAGGAGTCACGACACCATTTGGGTGATCGTGGATCGTTTGACCAAAAGTGCGCATTTCTTGCCTATATGAGAAACTTTACCGATGGATAAATTAGCTAAACTCTATACAGATTAGGTGATCTCGAGGCATGGGCTGCCACTCTCTATTGTGTCCAACCGGGATAGTCATTTCACTTCCCATTTTTGGGACAACTTTCAAAAGGAGTTGGGTACTAGGATGAAGTTGAGTACCGCATACCATCCCCAAATAGATGGACAGAGCGAGATGACCATTCAAACTCTCGCGGATATGTTGAGGTCGTGCGTCATCGACTTCGGGGGAATTTGGGATTCACATCTCCCGTTAGCGGAATTCGCTTACAACAACAATTATCACTCGAGTATTGGTATGCCGCCACTTGAGGCGTTGTACGGAAGGAAGTGTAGGACGCCCGTGTGTTGGCTAGAAGTGGTAAAGAAATAGTTTGTCGAACCGGAGATCGTGCAAGAAATGGACGACAAGGTTAAGAACATTCGGCAGCGGTTGAAGGCGATTCAGGATCGCCAAAAGAGCTACGCGGATAAGAAGAGAAGACCGGTCGAATTCCAAGCGGGGGAAAGAGTGATGTTGAAAGTCTCACCGTGGAAGGGTATCATTAGCTTCGGAAAACATGGGAAGCTTAGTCCACGTTTCCTTAGACCTTTCACCATCATTGAGCGTATTGGTCTCTGAGCCTACTAGTTGGATCTACCACCCAAAATGGACGGGATCCACCCTACCTTTCACATATGTTACTTGAGAAGGTGCCTAGCCGAAGAGGAGAGCGTCATTCCATTGTCAGAGATTATAGTGGATAACGACCGATGCGTGGAGGAACCCGAATCTATCTAAGAGTGAAAGACAAAGAGGCTACGACACAAAGAAGTGGGCATGGTAAAGATTCAATGGAAGCACCACCGAGGAGCCAACGAGACTTGGGAATCCGAAGAGGATATGAGGCGGCGCTATCCTCACTTATTTGTTTAGTTTGAGATTTCGAGGAAGAAATCTTTTCTAAGGGGTGGAGGATTGTAACACCCCGAATTTTGGACCAATACATGTTCCGTTTTTATAACTATATATATTTTACTTATATGCGTTCACCTTAGATCAGTCGTGAAATTCAGAGTTGGAACTGTCAAACTTTGGGTAGAAGAAGCCACCCGACGAGAATGGTTGGCGAGAATGCTGGCGAGAGTGCCAATGGCACTCTCGCGTGTCATAATCTCCCCCGCACAATTCTCAGTACCATTTCGGCGAGAGTTCCTGAAGAGATTGCCAGTGGCACTCTCGTGTGTCACAATCGCGAGCGACATAATCTGGGGACTTTCGGTACACTTTCAGCAAGAGTAGCCGGCGAAAATGCCCATGTCACTCTCACGTGGCATAATCGTCGTCGGGCGCAGGGGCTTTAAATGCTTGATTTTATTAGGTGAAGCTCATTTATAACACATAGGGTTTCATGGCAGCCGATTTTCTCTCCATCTAGGTAAGGTTTCATCATCCAAACTCCATCTCTCTTGCATTTAATCCTCCTTAAATCTTTGGTGGATGCATTAAGTGCTAATCTAGGGTTCCTCTCCATTATGTGCTAAGATTCAAGCTTTATTAAAGTTCAAGGCCTTCTCACCACCTACTTCCATAACTCCAACATTCTAGGGTTTATCTTATAAACCTCTAGGTGAGTCTCCTATTTTCTATCATACTATACATATGTTATTGTAATTAGCTTATGTGATGATTATAAGTAATCTGAAGTTAACCTAAAATTAGGGTTTTGTGAATCTTACAAGTATATGAGTATACATTCTTGTGGAAGGTACTTAATGTCATAAGGGGGTCCTATATGCATATAAAATCATAAAATGAGTTACACATTAGTAAAGAATCATTTGTCATATTAATGGGTTTTGATTACAAATAACTATATTGGTAGCTAAGCTTGTCATATTAATTTAATGGTGTCTTTTGTGACAAATGAATTGTGTGTATGAATATGATCATGAAATGTGTATTATCATGCTTGGGAATAGAATGTATTATTCATGTGAAATACAATCCTTACTTGGTCATGACCTAAATGTGAAGTTAATATCTATCTCCTTGTGCATGAGGATTTGGATAGCATATTTATATGTGGTTATAATTGTTGACCGTTTGGTCACTAGCGAGTAGGCAATAGGGGACGTAAGTCCTTGAGTTGCAACTCGTCTAGATTGGATAGACACCTATGTCCGTAAGTCCTTGAGGTGTAACTCGACGGAGTAGGGAATAGAGGAATAAACGGTTTTAGGATTGTGATATCTTTTATGACATGGGAACTAGAACCGGGATATGAGGTGAAATCCAATAACATCACGGGTGACCACATTCACGTGTTCTCGTCACCCAAAATGGAAACGGGTTTCCCCCGTCTTTCAAGAGATATCTCTTATCTATTTGTACAGTCTTGGAACATCTTTTACAAATGGAATGTTGGCATTGGTCCAACCTTCGGGTACATCTGTAACAATTAATTACATTGTATTTGTTTACATTATAAACTGTTAAATTCTTGCAATATCTCTAGACTTTGGTCTAACACTTGTTTTGGTGTTATCGACTCACAGGTCATCTTAGTGGTGTGCATAGGGCACCTTGATTCGTCGGACGCTCATTTCGGAATCTTGAAGGACCGAGCATTTTTGGGAACCTTGTGAGAAGAGCGTTTTGAAGTCATAGTGACACCCACCTTAATCTAGTTAATTTAATGTTCTAGATTAAATAGGTTGTCGTGTATTATGTCTTATTATTCCGCTACTTTGTAGATGCAACTATCCCAACTTTACTGGGTTTTAGTCATTCATATTTACAGGTCTTATAAACCCTCACATTTTAGACGTTATATTGCTGAAATTTTAAGTTTTAAATTCACCCAGTTTTTACGATGTTACAGGTAAAATTGGGTAAATATCTCCTTTGCTGAGTAGATGTGATCATGCGTACGAAAAACAGGGAATGATTATCCCTATTAAATAGGAAACTATAATCGTTCCCAAAAAAATCTCAAACACAATATGCTTCCAGTTGAAATCTTCTCTACCTTTGACAAAATCGCATCATTTTCCATGATCCATGACATTGACCCTACATATTCCTCACTTATTGGGATGAACTCGAGCTTGTGAAAAGAAAAACCATTCAAAAGCAAAGCCATAGATGCGACATGTCTGAGATCTGATTACATTCGAATTCAATAACTTGTGTTTTGCATCTGTGAAGACAAACAATCAACTCTGTATGTTGTGTTTTTTTGGGTGAAATCAATGAAATTGATTTGTAGGTTAGATTGAGGATGAAGATGATTTATGAGGGAAATGAATGGAAATCTATATATATGGAGTTGGCGAGTCGTGGGTAGGGTAAAGATCGTAGCTTTGATCGGGAAAAAGGTAAAAAGTGGTGGTGGATAGTTGATTTGGTTGTACGAATGGTGGGATCACAGTCATATGTGGTCGTTAGAGGTGGTGTTGGAAATTATATTGAAACTTGTATATTACAATTGCTGTAAATGAATAGGTTTACAAAACCAATGTGGTTTTTTGTCAGACTAAACCCTAGGGTTCTTATAACAATGTGGTTTTTCTTTTTTCAGATTCAAGGGGTTTGAAAAAGTAGTTGCATTGCCAAGAAGACAGGGGTTGGAATACTAAGCTAACCAAGACGATGATACAAAAAGCATTAAAAAAAAGATTGCACAACTTTCTTTCGTTCTTGCTTATTGATAGTCGTTCTTGCTTATTATGTTAAGGAACAATAGCTTCTTTAATTAGTTGTGGGGATAATGATGTGGTTAATTTGGAATGATATATGTGTTAGGGTGGTTATATGTTAAATAGAAGTTCAGGGTGCAAAATGTAATTATTCTAAAGTTTTATTTATTAGTTGGGCCTAAAGCCTATAAGCCCATTAATCTTTGTACGCCTAAATATATAAAGGCATTATTAGCTTCATTATTCATTTTAGAAGTTTAGATCTCATTCATAATTCTCTAGTCAATAGGTTTACATTTACTGATCAGATATTCTCTCTGTAAACCTAAACTCTTTCTTGAATATTAATCATATGACTAGAGGTTGTGGCTATATTATTGTTCTTCATTGTTGATTATTGTTCGTGATTGCACTGTAACTGGAATCTACAATTGGTATCAGAGCAAAGAGACAGAAGTTTTGATCCAAAAAGGTTTGTCTAAAACCCTTTAATCGACTATTTGTTTTAATCACATTTATCTGATTATCTGCTATAGTTTGTGTTCTGGCTTGATTGATCTGCTAAGATTTAATTGATCTGATTATCAGCGATCGAATACTTTCTGGTCTGGTTTTTGTTTTTCTGGAAAACCAACTGATAGTTCTGCATAAATCTATTTCTGCTAAATCTGGTTAATTTGCTTATCTGAGTTAAGAATATGTGTTTAGAGTCGATTTTTCTGGAAAATTAGTGATTCGGGCCTCTATGTTCTTAAAAATCAAACTTTTTTATCGGTCTGAGTTTTCTAGGTTACTTATCGATCTGCATAATTGTTTTTGAAGATTAAATCTGCATATCGATTGAGTTTCTTGGTTGTCCGATTTCTGGGTAAAATTTTTGGGTACGATTGAGATTCATCGATTTTATCGGTCGACTAGCTGTTAAATCGAATTATTTGTTATCTGTTTGTGTTTATCTGTTCGATATCGACCGGCCTTATTGACCGATACCTTGTTCGACCGGTACTTGTTTGACCGGTACTACATTGTTCAACCGATACCTTGTTCGACCGATACTACAGTGTTCAACCGATACCCAGTTGACCGGTACTTTGTTTACCGTACCTATGCTCGACCGGGTCCTTCCTCGACCGGGTCCTTGTCCTGCTTATTATATATATATATATTATTTTTGGATCATCCTGTTTGTCTCACGATCGCTACAGTGCTATTTAAGTTTAAAGAGTTAAGATGAATTCGAGAGACGCCTTAGCTATCGGTTCAGATCAAAAACCCCCGGTGCTCTATCGGGGAGAATACCCTTAATAGAATGATCGCTTCATGAACTTTATCGAAGCAAAATCAAACTACGAGGAAATACTCAAGTGTCTGAAAGAGGGGCCACAACCCTGGCCAATGAAAGTCCTGCCTGGAAACCCAGATGAAGGTCGACCAGAACGCCATGTTCGGAAAACTCTCGGTGAGTTTACCCCTCCAGAAAAGAGCATGTATGAGGCTGAAAAGCATGCAAAGTCCTATCTTCTACAAAGTCTACCCAACGACATATATGCCTGCATCGATAGTTACAAGGAGACTGCAAAAGGTATGTGGGACCAGATTGAGAAAATGATGATGGGGATCCACATAAACAATCAGCTGAAGGTGACAAACTGTATCACCCGATATGATGGCTTCAAAGCTAGAAAAGGCGAGACGCTCACAGAAACCTATGAACGGTTCAACATGCTTCTGAACGATCTGCAGAAAAACAAGATCACGAAGACGAACACCGAGAACTACATCAAGTTCATGAACAATCTCCAGCCTGAATGGAAGCCGTTTGTCTCTCATATCCGTCATACTCAAACCCTGGAGAAGCTTCTTCTACATGAACTTTATGAAATGTTGCTCCAGGATGAAGAGTAAGTTTTTGAATTGATGGGAAAGCAAAAAGCAGATGAAAAGCCGGTGGTTGATCCGTTAGCGCTTGTATCCGATAAAAGAGGTAAATTTGTCAGTCGCGCGTCTGGAAAGGAGCCAGTGAAAAGTGATTCTGAACCCGAAGATCCTAACAGTGACTCGGATCCAGAATACACTCAAATTAAAGAAGTTGTGTTGTTCTTAACCCAAGCGTTCCAAAAGAGGAAATTCTTCAACAAGTCTTCATCAAACAAGCAAGGATACTCCTCTACTCCTCTCAATCGACGTGATCACAAAGAGAAGAATGACGGGAAGAGACGCGTTGATGAAGGTAAGAAGTCTGAGAAGCGACATGAAGAGAAAGCAAAAGAGGAGCCGATCAAATGCTATAACTGCGGTCGGTTGGGTCACTTTGCCAAAGACTGTCGAAATCCTGTTGTGCACAACTCAGACTACTACAAAGCCAAGATGTTGTTGGCCAAAGAAAAGGAAGCAGGTAAGGCTCTCATGGCAGAGGATGACTACTGGCTGAATGTATCTGATGAAGAAGAAGCTGGTGAAGAAGCATACTTGTGTTTCATGGGCAAGCACTCAGCACAGTCCGATTCTGATGATGATGATCGTAATTCTCCATGTAAGGTATGTGCTCCTTATCTAGAAGCCTTAATTGAACAGATGCAAATCACTGTGCACAAATTAGACTTCTGCAAGCTAACCATAAAAGAAAATGAACAACTCATCTCATCTCTGGAAAAACGTGTGTCTGCACAGTCTGACTATATTGAAAAACAAAGCATAGAAATTGCTGGCAACCTGTGCATAATTTCAAATTTAAAAGAAGAGTGTGAGAATTGTTCAAAAGAATCAAAAGAATTAAAGACCAAAGTAGATGACCTTACCTATGAGCTACGTATGTCAGAAAATGAGAAAATTGATATTGTGACTCAAAGCGTAGCTTACAAAAATGAAAATCAAAGGTTATCTAATCAATTAAAGGATCTTGAACGAAAACTTTATAAAATTGGTCAATCTCATCAAACGTTGAATCTAATTGCACCAAAAGAACCCAAGTATGCGATGAGGAAATCATCTATGGTTGACCTCCCCCTAACCCTATCCAGCCAGGTAGCCACATCTGCTACCCAGTCTCATGTGTTGAGACATGGTATTGAAGGAGCCGTCGTGGACCTAGCGACGCAAATGCACACCCCCTAGCCACTCCACCATCTCTCAACAGATGGTGGTTTCAATTTCACACGGGGATTTAGCACAAACGCTACCAGTCTCTCACTTGGAGAGTTCTGGTATTGAAACAAGAGGATAGCAGCCCCCGTCCTCGACTTCTTTGGGTGTACAGCGTCTAGAGCCCTTTGATATTATATCTACTATTCCTAGGACACAAATACTCTTCTTGGCTACTGCTGGAGGCCTTAGTGGCCCGGCCGGAACATCTATGGTAATTCCAACTTCGGTTGGGTTACAAGGATTGGATGGAAGTCCTACCACAGCTACTATCAAGCCAGCTGTGAACGTAGGCAGTGCGACTTCTACGGTCGTTACCACAACTGGAAGCCTAAGTAACCCAGGAGTTACTCACCCCGAGTTCGTCTCAAGGGAATTTATGGACAGCGCCTTAAGGTTGTCCACACCATCATGCGATCCGAAATGAGGGATGAGGTAGACGCGCTGAAACGACTGATCAAAGGCAAAGCTCCTGCGAATGATCCTGAACCACTACCTCCTACACCACCACCCTCTACTATTGCTACAAATATGTCTATCGATGACCTTAAATCCATACTCCTTGCCAAACTACTTTCCCAATCTCAAGTAGAACCCACCCAAGATGCCGACTTACTTTCCTTATTTCGTGCCCAAGCATCTACTCCAACACCACCCTACCAACCCTCTATATCTCCAGAAGCCTTCCAACAACAACAAGCCCTACTTCAGTCTTTACAGCAAACAATAGTTGTATTGACTGAACGACTATCATCCATGGAAGACACCTGCCGGAGCCAGGCAGAGAGGCTCAAGCGTCGATATGATGACCAGGATGATCCTGATCACCATGAGGGGGAGAAGCGCCAAAGACTATCTGAGCCGGAGACACAGTCAGTGGGTACAATTCAGGTGGAAACGGAAAGGGCTTCGGGTTCTGGTACTCAACCGGAAGGGCAAAAACAGGCATAGGAACAGGTTATGGATTTGGTACTTTACGATATTCCAATGGTTGAAAAGCCTGAGGAACAAGATGAAGGTTCACCGATAGATCCTGAAAACTGGGCTTTGATTGTTGATCCATATTCATTTTCAGATCCGACAGAAGAACAGGCCAACACCGAAAGAGCACTGGTAGTCCTTCAAGTCGAGATTGATGAGATTATCAACTTCGAATTTACGGCTCAAGATTATCAGTCAGATGTACAGACTTCTGTCGGGATTAATATTTTGACCTATACTGCTGATCACCCTGATCTTCCTCAGCCAGATATTCCTGTTAGATCTCATCCTGCATCACCAGTTTTGAGAACAGAAAGTACTCCGCCAGTTCATCCGTCCAAGTGGGAAAGAGTCAGAATTAAAGTTCCATTTCTTGAAGAAAGTCAGAAGAAGATCTTTGCCCATTGGATTCGTGAATATGATGAAGTCGTGGTTCATGGTCTACAGTCGATGAAAAGCAAGGAAAAGCAGCGTGAAATTTGTTTGTGTATAACTACTTCCAAGACAAGTACAACAAGACAAAGCTCAAAATTCAATCAATCGATAAGATTCACGCTTGCTACTTCAAAGGCGTAAAGTATTCCCTCTTCGAAGTGACAAGAGAAGATGGTAAGCAGTGGAGTTTTTCTGAAGCTAATTTTACACGTCTTGAACCACAAGATCTGCTATTTCTGCTTAGAGACTTTAAGACCAGAACTATCAGACCAGGGGAAGTTACAGATGCACTCGAACCTGTCAAGAAATACATGAAGTATGCAATGAAGCTTGCCTCGGTAGAAGATTTTCAGATCGGGTTAGAAAGCAACCAACCGAAGATCAATCTGCTTAAACCTGATTTGAGGATTCCTTCTGATGCCCAGAATGTACCAGCCTTCACAGTTCTAAAGTTTCCAGAATTAGGCATGACATACGCAAACAACAAAGGTGATATGCGTTTTATTTGATTCAGTCAGATTGCTAGATTCTGCGATGGTACTTTGATGTTGCTTAAAGACAAGTTGAAGCGTGCTATTGATCAAGATGAAAAAGGGGTTCAGTCATTGGATTCGAAATACAAGGAACTTGTTCTTCAAGCACTGGGTGTTATCATTGATCGGCTGGAGTACATAACTACAATGTGATACTTCGAGATCAGTTTTGGGTTTCGAAGGACATATGTTCCAAACTGGCGTGATTTCGAACTTCTATTTAAAGGGGGAGATTGTTAGGGTGGTTTATATGTTAAATAAAAGTTCAGGGTGCAAAATGTAATTAATCTAAAGTTTTATTTATTAGTTGGGCCTAAAGCCCATAAGCCCATTAATCTTTGTACGCCTAAATATATAAAGGCATTATTAGCTTCATTATTCATTTTAGAAGTTTAGATCTCATTCATAATTATCTAGTCAATAGGTTTACATTTACTGATCACATATTCTCTCTGCAAACCTAAACTCTTTCTTGAATATTAATCATATGACTAGAGGTTGTGGCTATATTATTGTTCTTCATTGTTGATTATTGTTCGTGATTGCACTGTAACTGGGATCTACAATATGGATGAAATTTTTGTCAAATACTATTGTGTGAATGTGTTAATCAGTTTAATCATGTTAATTTGCCTATTAGTTTGTGATCAGTTATGATTTTGTTTCGATGATAATGATAGATAACACCTGTCAATTTTCTTGATAATGTAATCACATGTGATGTTATGTTGCATTCTATGCCTAGACATTATAGCCAATTTCTTCATAATAATATCACATGTGATTTTGTGATGCATGCTATAATTAAACACTATGACCAACTTCTTTATAGTATAAACACATGTGATTTCATCATGCATAGTATATCTAAACATTCTGTCCAATTTTTTTGTAGTATAATTACATATGATTTTGTGATGCATACTACTTAAACAATCTGTCCAATTTCTTTACAATATAATCCTATGTGATTTTGGGTTGCATATTATACCCAAACAATTTGTCCAACTTATTATACCTAAACAATTTGTCTAACTTATGTATCATATAATCATCTGTGATATTGGAATGCATACTATATATAAGCATTATGTCCAAGTTTTTTTTATTGTACAATCATGCGTGATTAAAGTCCTATTCATTTGATGGCTCCATTGAGGACACATACATAAACATAACTCTTATTGTTTTGCTTTGAAGAATTTGGGATTTGCTTGAAGAAACAAACAAAACCATGTGAATAACCCAGATGAATTACTGAAATGGATAAAAAAACGGGATTGGCTTGAATTAAGGAAAAGGATACATACGATTTTGATTTGAGTTAGATTAATTCATAACATAATATGAGCTCAATACCCTTTTATATTGAATTTTGGAAAATATTATTTCCGGAATTATTTTTAAAAAATGATTGGTTGAGAGTTGTCCCTTTATTTTCTTAAATAGTTAACATTCTCATTTGATCCTCCACACACACACACACACACACACACACACACACACACACACACATATATATATATATAGAGAGAGAGAGAGAGAGAGAGGAAAGTTCAAATGAAAACTCATCTTTCATTGTGCACGTGAGGACAAATCTCAGTCATTCCATCTCTTTTGATCCAACAACTCATATTTAGGGTTGGCAACGGGTAGGGTATGGGTAGGGTAAGGGTTAATCCGTTACCAATCCATTTAAAATAGCGGGTAAAGAAACGGGTAATTATCCATTTCATAAAACCCTTATCTGTATCCTACCCTACCCATTAAAAGTAGCGGGTAACGAAACGGGTAATGGATAAATGGTGAAACAAAATTTTATTTTGAACTACAATTGATAAACCTCAAACATATAAGTAAAACATAAGTTCATAAATATAGTTATTATTTTATATCTAATTTGTTGTAGTAAGCATTTAATTACTCTAAATATAATCATAGTATAATATTTTAAAAACAATTTAAAATGTGTAAGACTAACACTTTTCGTTGTATTTATTTTCTAAATCCGTCTTGTTTCTCATTTAATCAGCATGAAATCTTTTACTCGATAAATATAAAAATAAATTAAAGTACACGTTAATGTACGACAACATTATTAAAAAAATAAAACCCTAAACCCTAAAACCTAAAAAAAACAACAACAACCACAAGGCTTGTGGCGTACTGGTTAAGGCCTGTGGGGGATGTGGTGGGATATCCCATCCACCTCACGTTCGAATCCAGGCGTACGCATCCTGTGGCCACTGGGTTTAATCTCAGGATTGCATGCTTTCGCAGTCGGTTGCTTTGCCAAGGGATTAGTCTGGGTCATAGGCCTAGGACACCCTTTACAAAAAAAACATTATTAAAAAAATATTAATAATTAACTTAATATAATTATGTATATATACACTAATATTTAATTTTATACAATTATACATACATATATATATATATATATATTATATCATAACGGGTAATGGATAACGAAAAAACGTTTATCCATATCCTACCCACTAAAATTTTGGGTAAACGGGTAATGGATAAGTGGATAAAATTTTCTTTATCCATACCCTTATCCAACGGGTCGAAACATAACGGAAAACGAGTTTACCCTTACCTAGGCATGGAAATTGGCCCCGACCCGTCGGGGAACCCGGTCCACCCGCCCCGATCGGGGATGGAGATTCCCCGCTAAACCGGGGATGGGGATGGGGACGGGGATCCCCGTTTGTCTCAAACCGGGGACGGGGACGGGGATCGCACTCCCCGCCCCGTCCCCGTTTTATATTTTAATTAATATTTGATATATTATTTATTTAAACTAAATCGGTAATTCATAATTTCTTATTTCCTAACTAGGTTTATAATATAAAATTGTTATTTTTTGGATGTTAGTATGTATTTTGGATGTCAATCAAAATACAATTACTCGATATGGTTTTGAATCTTACTCGATATATTTTGGTACGTTTGAAGTTAAGTTTTTTTTTCCGAATTCGGTTGAATTTCTTTTGGTTGTAAGTTATTAATTATTATATGATGTTGTGATTTTTATACTAAATTAAATGTATTTCGATTTTAGGTTTATTGAAAATATGTGATATTTAAATATGTTCAGTGTCTCGTATATTTGATTTAAATAGCTTACATAAACGGAAAAAGAAAATCCTCGTTTCCCCGTTGGGGATCCCCATTCCCCGTTGGGGATGGGGATGTGATCATATTCCCCGACGGGGACGGGGATGGGGACGGGGATGAAGATGAGGGATTGAGGTCCCCGCCCCATTTCCATGCCTACCCTTACCCATTGTCAGCGCTACTCATATTAAATAGAGTTTTTAATTTTAAGATGCCTAGGGGTAAAAATGGAAGATAAGTTAAAGTCATGCCTACCATATTTGAATTTTATTTTCCTTTTTAATTAAAAACTTTTACCCAATTAAAGTTTAAAATAAATTATCTTAAAAATTAATAATATTTTAATCAAAAAAATTACATCAAAAAAACGAGAATTTCGTGCTCTTCGATATGACATCTATCTCGATATAGTTTTTTTTTTTGCCGTTTTAACCGTTTTTTACGTGAAATGCTATATACGTGTTATATTCATTATGAATATTTATGTACGTTCAAGTTTGTACAACACCTCGATACCGTAAGTATGAAACTCGACATCATCTTCTTCAACACTTTCTTCAACTTCGTAAGATATCGCGTTTCTTCAGCACCGTAACCCAACACCCATCAAGACGAATCGAGAACCTATCAAGTAATTCTGTTGTGAACCGGGGAACAAAAGAGAGCGCGTCAAGTCTCCACATCTTCACAGCTCATTCATGTATTATTCGTCATGAATAATGTATCATTCAGGATGAATAATACAACCTTCAGGGTGAATAATTCACGATTCATGAATTCGTGTATTATTCATCATGAATGTTGTGTAATTCATCCTAAATACTATATTATTCATCATTAATAATGAATGAACGTTCATAGGTCATTAATGTATTATCCATTATGAATAATGTATCATTCAGGATGAATAATACAACATTCAGGGTGAATAATTCACGATTCATGAATTCGTTTATTATTCATCATGAATGTTGTGTAATTCATCCTGAAAACTATATTATTCATTATGAATTAAACCAAATTTAGGTTGTGAATTAGGAAACAAAAGAGAGTGTGTCATGTGTCTACACCTTCACGAGTCATTCATGTATTATTCATCATTAATAATGTATCATTCATGATGAATAATACAATATTCAGAGTGAATAATACACGATTCATGATAAATAATATATGAATCATGGATTTATGTATTATTCATCCTGAATATTGTATTATTCATCATAAATAGTGAATGAACGTTCATCTTTATTATTCAAACTGAATGTGGACACCCGAGAACGTGCATGCATATTCATAATGAATATAACACATATATAGAATTTCACGTAAAAAACGGTTAAAACGAAAATAAATTATATCGAGATGAATGTCATATCGAAGAGCACGAAATTCTCATTTTTTTGGTGTAATTTGTTTGATTAAAATAATAGTAATTTTTAAGATAAGGGGGTATTTTTTTTAATTAAAAATAAAATAAAAAGTCAAACAAGGTTGACGCTGATTCAAATTTTCAATTTTGTCCTTAATCTTTTCTTAATTAACCTTATTATGTATTAACCATTGATTAATTTTCTATGTTTTGATCAATGATTAAAATTTGTCCTCATGTGCATAATGAAAGATGAGTTTTCATTTGAACTCACTCATATATATATACACACACACACACACAGTGGGATAGAGGATCATACGAGAAACAAATTAATTTGCGAAAAGACGATAAAAAATATAGATTACATACCTTATTTAATAAATGGATTAAATAAAAACATTTTTAAATTAAAAAAGGATACGATAATCATTTTATGTATAACATTATATGTAACCGTGAAAATAATCTCTAATAAATTATGCTTGAGTTTGTATTCCAAACCGATTTACAATAATTCTTAATAAACTAATTTCTTCACAAAGAAAAATCTATAACAGTTTGATTATAGGTTTTATCACATATGGTAATTTTTTCGATAATCATATAAATCATATGTGATTATTTATAATTGCATTTATAGATTTTTTTTTAATTTGTGCTGGAAAAATTATCACATGTGATAAAATGTCACTTATATTCAGATGCTTATTATCACATGTGATAACACGTTACTTATACTCACACGGATATTATCGTATGTGATATGTACAAAATTCAAAGAGTGGATCATATGTTAAACAAACTAATTAATCACATGTGATTCAAAACTTGGATAAAAAAAATAATGAAAAATTTAATGGTGATTGTGGATAGCACATGTGATATTTGATGAAAAATGTTTTTTTTTAATTGTAACACCTATGTTTATGGCCTTGTAATAATACTTTTTTGTAACACCCTCAAATTTGTTAAGAGCAACTAATTAAAAAATTTCGATATTACATCAAGTAAAAGATAAATCTCCAAAATAAAATTCTCTATTTAACCTCCATAAATATAAACTCCAGTCAAGGACTAGACCAAAGTCGGGTGTTACTTAATCCCAACTACAAGCTGCTCTTCCTGAAACAATTAGGAAAGACTTCACTAAGATATCCACTCCTCGAGCACACAACTAGCACTCCTCTCTACACGATGTCACTAGAACTATTCCCAACCGGAACCTGTTGCACATGCCGACAAATAAAAAGGTTAGGCTAACGTCTAGTGAGTTCAAAAGTTTTCAGCATGAATAAAGATATCGTTGAAAAGAAGTAATGCAATTTATATCATAATCTTTCAATCTGATATGTCACAAATATGAAAACGACTTGTTTTCCAATAATATGCATTTTAGGCAAAGAAACACCAATATAAACGTTTTCCGGTCCAAACTATTTCAAGGACGAAGATCCCAATATAAAACGTTCTTTCGTAAATTAAATTCAACACAAAACTCACGCAAAACGTGAATAGAAATCGGACCCTCCATTTATGAAAATGCGGTTAAAACTTTATATCCTTAAACACTCAAAACACGGCTGGGGCATAATACTCAACCCATAAATCATGAATAAAAATCTGTTTATACAAAACGCCACCGAAAACTTGAATAATAAAACTTAATACCCAAAACAACACCTTTCAGTGACGGGGGAGACCTGAATTCCATCGGATGTGGCGGGCACACAAAGTTAAGCCTCTTATCGATGTTCCCGAGCTTCACATAGAGTCATGGATCCCCGTATACGGATCCCTACCGAGCAACGACCGCAAGATACCCAAATGACCCTAGCGTCTACTCAGCCTCTAGATGAGTGTCACCACAAAAGCCACAAGTCCTCGTATCCGGCTTAGCATGGGCACCACCGCAAGACTTAGCTCTGTATACTGCTCTGCAGAGCACCATCGCAAGATACCATAAAACATGACTTGGGGACCACTCACTATACTTCAAACGTGGACACTAAATTCCACGATGAATAACCAGACTAGATTACAAACGGGCATCGAGTTCAACCACCCACGATCTATACCTCGAGCCCTTCACTAAAGGTTACACGGTTATCGAGTTCAACCACCCACGATCTATTCCTCAAGCTCCCGCTAGCCATAAATAATTTTCTAGTCCCAAAACAAGGATAAAGTTCCCAATTAAACCAACTGGCTGACTCATATGCCTATGGATCCAATGCATTACAATCTAAAATGTTACATGACTCTAACGAATGAACTAACACATTAAAAACATGTTACTCTGAAATAAGATGAAACTAAGTATACCATACGTCAAAAGCTCCTTATCGAGCTACCATAACTAAACAAATGTTCCAAGACTCATCTGAGTATAAATCAAGCCCAAAGGCATAATAAGCGTTTTTCTATAATACGCGAGCCAAAGTGGTTACATAAACAAAAATACATCTTTTCCCAAAATCTTTGTCTCTCAATTCACAATTGGCTTTCGTCCCAAAACCAAAAAGGTTTACCATTTCTAAAAAGTTCCCAAGATCGGGAATGACCAAAATTAAAGGATTAACACATTCGTACCTTCAAAACGTCCCATTTCATAAACGATGCATATTTCCAATAAACACCAAAAGTGTACTTTGACCCAAATAATCTTCATTTATGCAATAAATCATCAAAACACTTTCATGCATGACTTAGTTATCTAAATACCCAAATATGGGTGTTTTACAAAGTTTATAAAGCCAAACACCTCAATTAATCAAAATCCACCAAATAACCCAACAGTTGATAATTTCATGTAAACCGCATAAATAATTTAAAATGCACATTTTGGCATGTACAACGCTTTCATAAATCAACTTGAACTCACCTTGCTAGATTTAGGTTAAATCTAGGTTTTACCCCCAAATGTGAGTCTCATTTTTGGAATCTTCAAGGAATATCTTATAGATGTTAGATCCAACACTCCCACAAGGTTTCCTTTACCTCAAGGCTACCAAAATCATACCAAAGTTGAAGAGTGTAAGGAAGATGATAAAAACATCAAACTTTAGTATCTAAATGAAGAGGTGAGTAGATTACCTTGACCATAAACCCTTGGATCCCCAAGATCACCAATCCTCTTCTATCTCATCCTGAAAAGCTTCAAAAAACGAAACCCTAGGTCCAAGAATCACCTAAATCGGACCTAGGATGAAGGAGAGGCAACCAAATGAAGAAAAACCCCAAAAATGTCGATTTTAAACTACCAAGTAGTTCCCGCTGCCTTGCCCGCGACTTGAGGCCGCGCGGTAGGCCACGCGTGTCTTCTGATGTCGACCCAGCGAGTTGGGCGACTTGTGCCACGACCCCCAAGCCACGCACCAAACCGCGAGAATCTATTTCCCCCGGTTTCCTTCCGTTTTTGCGTCTGATTCGATCCTCGATGGCTCAACTACAAAAAGGGATGTAAAACCTTAATAAACCTCCATTATAATGGTCATACGGTTATGATATTATGGGTTAAGGGTGTCCAAAATCACGGTTGTTACAATCCTCCCAACCTTAAAAGAGATTCCGTCCTCGAAATCTGTCACCGATCAAACACCCAAATGTCGTATTTAGCGAGACTAATTGGTTCTCTATTCTAAAGTGATACCTTCATGATACCTTGCCTCGTGAACGGACCCGATCACACCCCGGTTACGGTTGTCACAGTATTCCTTATAACAATCCGCCACGCATCCGATCTCAACATTCGATTTACCTTACCGATGACTGAATGAACAACGAGTCCTTAACAAATCATTTTCCTATCATCGGGATCTCAAATGTCTCCCAACCTTAGATTGCACTTATCATCTCAAGAGTAACTCATGACCTTAACTAACCATTTCCACCAAGGGTACTCCAAGGCGAACTATACTCCCAAATACTTATAATCTCCCTTTATTGAACTACTTCACACCCTTTTCTTGCCTCCAAGAATACAACAATCTTTGCGGAGAGGATTCAATCATCGTTGCCCATACTCCTTTCGATTCCGAGTACCCGCAACCTTATTTACTTGACTCGAGTGGTAATCTCGACAAATCAAGGCCTCCTCAATGATCGATTTCTACTTAAGGTCTACCCCGATGGTTTCACTAATTCCTCCAACAATCCATACCATGTAAGATTTATGGTCCCTTCCTTGATTGAACTCATAACACTAGTTAGGTCCGATCAAACACAACCTTAGATTTGTTCCTCAAGCTGGCACACACACATCTGCAAGGATTCCCAAAACTTCCATAGATCAAAACATTGGTCTGATGTTTCACACAGAAACGTACCAGTATGCTCTACAGATAGTCGATCATCCCAAACCTCATTGTTACACCATTCCCATAAAGAATTCAAGCATCGATTGCTAAATCAGCGAAAACCTCGTTGATTACAGAATTATTAATGATTGATCCCTAATTGCCAACCTCTAACATCCTTAAGGTTACCACTTAACTTGCAGGCATACCAAATTCAACGAAAGTGCACTGAAGCACCCTAATGGGTATTGTCCTCAAAACCGAGTGTCCACACTTATCCTCCAAAACGACTACACTGCAAACGTGGGTATACCACCACATTTTCTATTCCAGACTTGCATTGCCGAATTAAAGTTGACACCTAACAGGACACTAAAATCCCAATCTTACATCTCTAGCAAACGAACTACAATATTCCCTTATTTTCGAAGTCTTTCCCGGGTGGCACACTTTCAACACATGCAAGACGTTGAACAATTAACCCAACAACTCATATCCCACCATAATCAAGCAACCACACAATGTTTTAATCCCAAAGATTTACCGAAATAGAAAAATTTCCACTTAAATAACTGGGGGATGTATAAATCTAATACCTCAACTATTCATGCGTGAACCAGTTCATGAAACTGAAACCCAAAATTCGAAACTAACCATAAGTCAGGTCTTCCTACATTTCAATCTCTAAGGACTCCTTTAGTCTTTAATCACGACCTCTATCAAAAGAGGGTTTGCATCTATAGCTCTAATGAGTTCATGGTTTTTCAAACTATGATGCCAAATTGAAATTTTATAAAACTTCTAAATGCAAAAGCTTTATAACAATAGTCATACGAATAAAAATCCACTACCGTTTACTCGGTAGGTGTACAAGGTGGTCACCAATGTCACACATATAAAATCATTTCAAAAACTATCTGATTATTATTTAAGCTAATAACGACGATGAACAAGGATATACAACAAGTTTTTCCAATAGACCACCATGGTCCTAACATGTATAAATTTACGCCATGAATGAGAAATAGTTTTATGTACTAAACCAGTGTATAACAAGGCATTTGTACAAAACTACAGAAGGGAAAATTCATGAAATCAAATTCCAGAAATTTTCGCATTAACCATATAATGTCATGTAATAAAATTTCCCAACGTGACTCGCATACATCAGTTTATTCCCCAAAACTTAGTAAAGACAAATGCATGCGATTTGATCAAACGTAAGAATAATTTAGTTTGATTCCAAACTTTAGGCCGTACAGATAAAATGCTTGCAAAACCCAAAACAACATTTTCATGATATCAAACTCTCAAAGTTTTTTCTCTTTTAGCCACAACACGACACGGAATAAGATCCCACAACAAAACTTGCATGCGACATTTTATTTCACAAAACTAGCAACGCGGTATATGCATGTACCTTGGTTAAAATACAAAATAATCTACATTGGTTTTCAGATTTAAAGCCGAGTTAAGAATATGCTTCATAGTTCTAAAATGTTGGTTAAAACCCTATGACAGAAATTTCAAATAAAACATGTATGCATATTATATGCAACCAAACTGCCCGCACAAAACTCAAGGGAAATAAATACAACGACGCCATTAAAATCACCCCATTTAATTCACAAAATCGCATGGAGTAAAATTCTCAATAAAACTCAAACACCAAAATAATGGAAGATAACTCTTCATACAAAACCTTAACATATGTGGAGGAGATCCAATGTTAAAGTCATAAACCACAGTTACTTGTCCAAAACCCTAAACAACATCAAAATATGCACATCGCATAATCCGAAATAGCATTGGACAACAATGAGAATAAAGAAAATCTTCAACATAGTTTGCAACCTCATGCCATAAAACAATTTTGTGCGTGCTCGAAATCATGGTTTAAAACCTTGTGTGTGCTAAAACATTGCCCCAAGATTTGTAATTTAATCCACGTGGCGATTTGGAAACATGAGAAATAATTGATGTAATTTATTTTAGAAATAAATTATGTGCGTGAAGTTGTTCGGCACTCAACACCTCGAAACCACACTTCTCATTTCTTAGTCACACTATCGTCATCCGGATGCTCAGACATCTTAAGGCAATAATCAAGGATTTCCTAGGTTCACCTTACAACTTATCTTTGAATAATTTCGGTTCCACAAGTCTATGGTCCTAATCCAACCAATCATCCCGACTCAAAATGGTTCACTTAATACAATTCTCATGTTTATTGTCACCCCAAGCGACGAATGTTAAAGTCATTAGCTTCTGCTAACTGTTGCCCACTTAGAAACTTCTTCACTACACCAACGGTCATCACATCCAAGTAGTTCAAGTATACACATGTAACTCGTAGGTTCACCATAACACTGGCCAGGTGCAATTATGAACGTACTGTACATGATCATCCTTGCTACCCTCAACGTGATTGTCGTTCCTAGTGACTCCATTAGTCTTGAAACACCTTGTCTTAAAGTGCCTATTGGTGAAATTCTCTCTCTCAATCACTTAAAAGAACACTAGTTTGAGTCTAGGCATTCCAAATCAACATCTAATTCTCTCAAACTTAAGCTTTGATACCAATTTGTAACACCCTCAAATTTGGTAAGAACAACTAATTAAAAAATTTAGACATTACATCAAGTAAAAGATAAATCTTCCAAATAAATTTCTCTATTTAACTTCTACAAATATAAATTCCAGTCTTATACAAGGACTAGACCAAAGTCGGGTGTTACTTAATCCCAATTACAACTTGCTCTTCCCGAAACAAATACGGAAGACTTCACTAAGATATCCACTCCTCGAGCACGCAACTAGCACTCCTCTATGCACGGTGTCACTAGAACTATTCCCAACCGAAACCTGTTGCACATGCCGACAAATAAAAAGGTTAGGTTAACACCTAGTGAGTTCAAAAGTTTTCAACATGAATAAAGATATCGTTGAAAAGAAGTAATGCAATTTAAATCATAATCTTTCAATCTGATATGTCACAAATATGAAAATGACTCGTTTTCCAATAATATGCATTTTAGGAAAAGAAACACCAATATAAACGTTTTCCGATCCAAACTATTTCAAGGACGAAGATCCCAATATAAAGCGTTCTTTTGTAAATTAAATTCAACACAAAACTCACTCAAAACGTGAATAGAAATGAACCCTCCATTTATGAAAATGCGGTTAAAACTTTATATCCTGAAACACCCAAAACATGGGTGGTGCATAATACTCAACCCATATATCATGGATAAAAATCCATTTATACAAAACGCCACTGAAAACTTGGATAATAAAACTCAACACCCAAAACAACACCTTTCGGTGACGGAGGAGACCCGAATTCCATCGAATGTGGCGGGCACACAAAGTTAAGCCACTTATCGATGTTTTCGAGTTTCACATAGAGTCATGGATCCCCGTATACGGCTCCCTACCGAGTAACCACCACAAGATACCCAAATGAACCTAGAGTCTACTCGGCCTCTAGATGAGTGTCACCACAAAAACCAAAAGTTCCCGTATCCGGCTCACCATAGGCACCACCGCAAGACTTAGTTCCGTATACGGCTCTGCAGAGCACCATCGCAAGCTTCCATAAAACATGACTTGGGGACCACTCACTATACTTCAAACGTGGACACTAAATTCCACGATGAATAACCAGACTAGATTACAAACGGGCATCGAGTTCAACCACCCATGATCTATACCTCGAGCCCTTCACTTAAGGTTACACGGTTATCGAGTTCAACCACCCACGATTTATACCTCGAGCTCCCGCTAGTCATAAATAATTTCCAGTCCCAAAATAGGGATAAAGTTCCCAATTAAACCAACTGACTGACTCATATATATGCCTATGGATCCAATGCATTACAGTCTAAAATGTTACATGACTCCAACGAATGAACTAACACATTCAAAACATATTAATCTAAAATAAGATGCAACTAAGTACTCCATACGTCAAAGACTCCTTATCGAGCTACCAAAACTGAACAAATGTTCAAAGACTCATCTGAGTATAAATCAAGCCACAAATACATAATAAGTGTTTGCCTAAAATACGCAAGCCAAAGTGGTTACATAAATCAAAATACATCTTTTCCAAAATCTTTGTCTCTCAATTTACAATTAGCCTTCGGCCCAAAACCAAAAAGGTTTACCTTTTCTAAAATGCTCTCAAGGTCGAGAATGATCAAAATCAAAGGAATCACACATTCGTACCTTCAAAACGTCCAATTTCATAAACGATGCATATTTCCAACAAACACCAAAAATGTACTTTGACCCAAATAATCTTCATTTATGCAATCAATCGTCAAAACACTTTCATGCATCACTTAGTTATCTAAATGCCCAAATGTGGGTGTTTTACAAAGTTTATAAAGCCAAATACCTCAATTAATCAAAATCCACCAAATAACCTAACAGTTGATAATTTCATGTAAACCACATAATTAGTGTAAAATGCACAATTTGGCATGTACAACGTTTTCACAAATCAAGTTGAACACACCTTGTTAGATGTGGGTTAAATCTAGGTTTTACCCCAAAATGTGAGTCTCCTTTGATGGAGACTTGGAATCTTCAAGGAATCTCTTATAGATGTGAGATCCAACACTCCCACAAGTCCTTTAGCTCAAGGCTACCAAAATCATACCAAAGTTGAAGAGTGTAAGGAAGATGATAAAAATATCAAACCCTAGTATCTAAACATACATAATTAAAGTTGCTCCTATATGAGGTGAGTAGATTACCTTGACCATAAACCCTTGGATCAACCCAAGATCACCAATCCTCTTCTATCTCATCTTGAAAAGCTTCAAACCCTAGGTCCAAGAATCACCCAAATCGGACCTAGGATGAAGGAGATGCAACCAAATGAAGAAAAACCCCAAAAATGTCGATTTTAAGCTTCCAGGTCGCTCCCGTTGCCTTGCCCGTGACTTGAGGCCGCGTGGTAGGCCGCGTGTGTCTTCTTATGTCGAACCAGCGACTTGGGCGACTTGGGCCGTGACCCCCAAGCCACGCACCAAGCCACGGGAATCCATTTCGCCCGGGTTCCTTCCGTTTTCGCATCTGATTCGATCATTGATGGCTCAACTACAAAAAGGGAAGTAAAACCTTACTAAACCTCCATTATAATGGTCATATGATTACGATATTATGGGTTAAGGGTCTCCAAAATCACGGGTGTTACACTTTTCTCCCTTGAGGTTCGTAGACTTAAATCTGTATTAGGACATTTTGTTATTTTGGAAGGAAATATCTTATCGTGAGATCTCAAACAAAAAGGTTGAAATTTCGATGTTCGGTACGACAGGGGCGGCCCTGCTAGGCGACCGTGACATTGTCACTGTCGCCAAGGCACTATTGCGAAGGGGTTTAGACCCTCGGTTCACATAGGGCGATTATGCCCGACGAGAGTGCCCTCAGGCACAATCGCAAGGCACTATCGCGAATCCCCACACCCTCTCGGTACGAGCCGGACAATATGCCTGGCGATAGTGCCAATGGTATAATCGCCGTGTCACTATCGCGTGGGGGTGCCAGCGACCATAAAGTCCCGATTTTGGTCCCATTCGCATTTATCACTTCAATCACCTCTTCTCTCTCTCTCTCTCTAGAAATCGAACCCTAAGCATTCAATACTGACTTTGAGCATTCAAGGCACCTACTTTAGTATGTTTCAAGAGATTCTCCACCCATCCTCAATATTTGGAAGTTAAAGCTAGGGTTTCTCCCTCTTACACTATTTCTCAAGGAACACCTAAGTTTTCTAGGTGTTTACCAAAACCTAAATTGTGAGTTATCTTAACTTTTTAAAATTATGTACATGTTAAAAACTCATAGATTTAGCCTCCTAAACTTCTCTTAAAACATATTTCTCATTTCGAGAAGTTAAATCTCATTTTGAGTAATTTTGGGAGACTTAGGGTTTGGTTACATGAAAATAAAGGATGAAGTTTATCAAATATGTGTTTTATGTTATCCTAAGTATATTTGGTATGATTTCTCAAGATTGTTGTATTTAGTTACTATCCTATTGGATTTTGAGGGTTTTATGCCAAAACTAGGGTTTTGAAGGTTTTGAATGATTTGATGAAATAATGATGGGAAATGATTTTCACATACATAAATGGTAATTATTTCTAGTCTTAACGTGCTAGTACTCAAATATGTGATTTCTCCATATTTATATTTGTTGGTGAAATTGGAGTTCAATACTTGAGGGCTCCTTGTTGGAATAGGATTATGCATTAAATGCTATATATATATATATATATATATATATATATATATATATATATATATATATATGTATATGTGGAGTAAAACTTGTTAGACTATAATGTAATGGACCCATAGACATAGAAGTTGTTTATAATTTGATTGGGATGTTAATTCCCATACTTTGATATGTGGTAGGCATTGAGTCTCGATGGGAATGTAAGATGTGGGCCATTCGATCAGGCATCGCCCAATAAGAGCGGTAAAATGTAACTTCACAATGATTAAGACTATCTCGGATTATAGATATCTCAAGGTATAGATCTAGTGTGGTTGACCTTGAGACTCCACGAGCAATAGACTTGAAGTGGTTGAGCTTGATATATCAATTGATTATAATCCATGAGTATGACTTATTTCGCATGTGTTGTGGCTTACTATTTTGTTTCGTCACTAATCCTTGAGATCGAGTCTCTCCCGTTATCGCAAGATGTTATATGATTTACTTGGTTTTATATCCATCTTGAATGGTAAAATGTATCACTTTAAAGCTATAATTCTGTTTTATTTACTTTCAACTTATTTTGAAATTGTTTGATCTCACTATGTTTTACCCTAACACTTTTTTCTTAAATGACATGTATATCAGGTCATTCTAGTGGTGGGACTCATCGAGTATGAGCGGAGAGCCAAATAAATGGTAGTGGCGCATTTTTGGTGAAGTTATGTTATGGCGATTTTTTTGTTGAATATGATTCTTTTGAGAAGAGATAGCAACACACGTTTTTAATCTAGACTAGACTAGTTTAGATTAGTAAGTTGTTATTGTATTTATCTCCCTTATTTGGTATTGTAAACGTCTTACCATTTCCCCTTATTGAGATCAATTTATTTAAGTTTTAATTTTGCCCATATTCAGGTTTAAATTACCCTCAATTTTAGGGGTGTTTCATTTATCAAAAGTGTATCTTGATTTTTTTTTTATAAAACTTGATAATTTTTTTGGAATAACTAAAATTAAAAATTAAATAAATAATAAAGATATAATGAGATTTTTAAGGGATTGAAATAGTGTTTTTATTACAACTATATCCTTAAGAGAGTATTTAATCCAATTCAAAATGCTAATTATCATAAATTCTAAATTTATTTTTTACTTTTTATTCACGGTATTTTTTAATTAATGGATTATGAGGTTTATATTGCTTCCGCCTTCTCTAAATTGACTGTCTTCCTTTCTCATCAGAATCCCAACTTTTATATATATATATATATATATATATATATATATATGTAGGGTTAGGTTCCGATGAGGAAAGAAGTTATGGTGAAAAACGTAAGATGGGATCTGGACCCATGGATTAATCTTAATTGAAGATCAACACTAATGAGATGCACCAAGATGCATTGGATCAATTCCCGTGAGAAGCACAATTCATAGTCGGTGGTGAGATTAAATGTGATAAAGGGTTTGGATTCCTTCTTACGTTTCTCACATTAACTTTTTTTTCTCACACGATCATTCAAATTGATTTCCCTACTACATCAATTACCATTTTGGTCTTTACTTCGAACGATTCTTGAGATGGATATGATGCTTGATGATCCATAATCTTGAACTTAGGCTATGTTTGGCAAAAAAAAAAAACTAGCTTATCAGCTAGTGTACATGTTTGGATGACCATAAGCTAGCTTATTGAAACGTTACTCAAAGTAGCGTTTTGAAAAGCTAACTTATCAGTTACAAGCTAGCTTATAAGCTAGTTTGTCAAACAAAGCCTATTACCTTTAAAATATATATCAATAAGATTTGATCAAATACATATATATGAATGGAATCTATTCATGTGTCTTAACCCAATGTTTTGCATGTTACTTGGATCTTAATTTGAGGATGAGATTCTAAGACAAAGCTTATATTGGTTAATTCTATATATAAACACCTTGGATTAAAATTCTTACACTAATTAAGGTGTGTATATTATGTGTTGGAATTCCATATCGGCTAAATTTGTACAATAATTTCTTTATATAAGGTTGGAGCCTCCATTCTCTCTTCTAGGGTTGTTTAGAGGAGTTTCACATATTCTCACATGATATCAGAGTCGATGTCTACCATTTTTGGGATTTGACACTCTGGACAATCTATGCTCGTCTACTCCCACACCTTTCTAACCCCTCTCGACACTCTTACAACATGTATCCGTCTAACCTTCATTAGAAGGAAGGAGTCACATGTTCATTATGACCCATGAATTCTCTATGAGGATAAAGAAATAAATGGAGTACATAATAAGAAAATGGAAGAAAATTATAAGGATTTAAATTAAAAGGCCGGGGCAGTCCCCAATGAACACTGGCCTTTTAATAATATAATATATTTAAACTTCACCACTTGGTAAAAGAGAAAAAGCCTCTCTTCTGAACTCTGAAGCAGTTCTTTGATCTCCTATTTTGTCACTTCAAGTATTTGTAGACCAAATACTTGTATTAAACGCAACGTATCCTTCTTGGATCAAAAGGGCAAATCTTCATTTCTATTTATTTTCCATTCTTAGAGTCCATGATTCTCTTCACATCTGTGGGGGTGGGGCTGTGTCAGTATGTATTCAAGCTTTGGGTAATTTTTGGCACTTCGGATTGCGATTGCTAACTGTTCTAGTTACTCTCTCTCTCTCTCCCCCACCCCACCCCACCCCTTAATTCCCGTAATTAATACTCATCCCCTCCTTCACCTATCTCAAGTTCTCCTATATATACTTAACCCTAAACCCTTTCTAGCCATGGATTCTTGAAGGGAACCCTCCATAGCTATATGGGTTTTTGAAAAAAACCCTTCATAGCTATGGATTCTTGAAGAAACCCTCTTCCTTTTTTTTCTATCTCTTTAATTATCAACTCAGTTCTTTGTTCATCATGCTTTCAAATCCTTTCCAGCTTCTTGTTCTATTAATTATTAATTGAATCCCATCATAATCTTTAGGCTTTTGTAAATAGAAGGGTTATTGAACCAAACCCTTCACTTTAGTTTCTCTAGGGTTTTCCTGATCCCTTCTTTTCTTGATGATAGCAGATCTCAAGTAAAGCACAACAGTCGGTTCTTTCTGTTGGAGCATCTTCAAGATTCACAAAAAGACTCCATTTTTAGGGTTTCATAAGTTTTTTTCTTTTTTCACTAAAAAGGAAAAAAGAAAGTGATTTATGGGTCCCTTGGATGGCTTGAGAATCTTGATGATGCTGCAGTGGCAATTACTGGCTAAATTTCTTGTTTTACCGAGTAATATTCCACCAACTGGATTCCGGTAAGTGGTGAGTATAGATTTAATCTTAAAATAGTTTTCGTAATCACCCATTATAATGGTTGTTTTTTTTTGCAGGTTATTTTATATTCTTTGTTGTTTTTTGAGCCAGGTCTCTTTTATGGTTTTAGGGTTTTGCTAATAATAAGGTGGTGTGTGTTTGAAATGTCAGTTTTCTCCCTACCTTTTTCATAAAATTTATCATAGTGGCTTGTTAGAACTGGATCTCTCTCTCCCTCTCTCTCTTTCTCTCTCTCTCTCTCTCTCTCTCTCTCTCTCTTATCTGTGTTTGAGTATGAGAGAGAGGAGGGAAATCTTTCAGGTGTTTGCAGTAGTACAAGAAAATACACACCTCACCTGGTGATTCGATGAGTATGTCTGTACCCTGTACTTGAGTGGATTAGCAAGTTGTACTGTACAACTTGAATCATGGGATGCTTTTTTCTACATAATGGTTCACTTTGTGTTCTTGGATTTGCTGTGTAAACAGATCTATAAGGTCTAATCTTATTTACAAGATTTTCATTTACCATTTCTGATTGTTTGACTGAATACAGCTCTTAATTTGACTCTAATTAATTACATTATGGCTTCAAGAAATCCCAAAAAATATACTTATATAACATACCCGTTCATATTTATATATATATATATATATATATATATATATATATATATATCTACTCAATCGGTGAAGATCTAAATTATATCGTCGATTATTAGTTTTTTCTAACCATTTTTTTTGTTATTAATTAATCATTTATCTCACACAAAATTAAGATTTTTTTTTCTTTTTTCAAGCATATGAGCGATTTTGGTGAGAAAAAAACAAGCATAATAGTTACTTGTAGATTTAAATTATCAATATTTACAAAAAAATCTTATGAAGTAAACTTTTTAAAAATAAAAATCACAAAGTATATTTATGACAAAGAGAACCATGATCGAAAAGTTAATAACTCTTCAAAATAACAAAGCTAATAAGTACAATTTGAAGTCTTTTTCAGAAAAAAAAAAATTTGATACCTGTAATAGTTACAAGTATTTCTATCTTGATATCTATAGTTCTTATTTTTTGGTTATTTAAACATAGAATATTTGTTAAAAGACCAAAATAGATTGTACAAGATGTTTTTAGACCAAGCCATCAAAATCATTTAACATTGGTTTATAATCAAATCTGGGACGTTTCAATCTTTTTGGAGGTCCTGTTACATATATATAAATTACATAGGTGATGATGAAATGAATTACTTTTGTCTTCTGATAGAAATTAGAGAGGCACTACCTTGGGCTATAGTTTTACGATCATTGATGAAATTAAAGGCCCCAACAGTATAAAATTAGGCCCCAAAATTTTGGGGGTCCTGTTCAAAATCACACATTTAACATGCTAAAGAACGACCCTGAATCAAATATGCATGGACATTTACGACTCCCATTTAACATATTTATATCGAAAAACCATCATAATAATAAACTTTATTTGTACATATATTAATTAACAACACAAGACACATGAATTGCTTTTGCAACCATACCATATACACAAATTAACAAAATACACCAACATATACAACATATTCTGTCAAAAATCATAGAAAAATGCAAACATACGTTCGTCGACAATTTGCAAATGATATAACCAAAAGACCTTGTGCCTTTTTTCATCATACTTTATGTCAAATTGGAAAAACAAAAAGACTGTTTAAAATAATAGTGTTTGTTTTTCAATTAAAATTCTAGTTTGAAAAATAGTTTGTAATTGTAAATAATTAACCTCTTATAGACCATTGATTTCCCTAAGAGGGTGTTGGTTAATTTGAAGGAATGGTTTTGAAGGATTTGGATTTCATGAAGGATTTGGAATTGGAGAAATTTAGATTTGGAAGAATTTGAATTATTTGGTGTGTTTGGTTTTTAGGATTTGAAATGGAATTGAATTCATTATCTATTCTCAATTTAAATATAGAGAATTTAAAATATATAAGATAATCATTGAATTCTAACAAAATAATTATTTTTTTATATAAAAACATTATATTATTAAGCCTAAATCAAACAAATTTATAAAAAGACATCATCACTTTTTTCAAAACCATCCAAAATTGTACTGTAAATAGAAAAAAAAACAAAAAACAAAATGAAACATTAAAATCGTGATGTATTTCGCTGCATTACGCGAGTACGCTTCTAGTTTATAAATAATTTACAAAAACAAATTATATATAATTATAAAAAGAATTAATTACATTTTTATTAATTGATTATTACAAAACAAATGCTCTTTAACATATTTTAAAATATCATTACATACAAATCTTATGAATCCGATTAATGCCAAAACCAACCCGTGAGATTTCGAAATCCTATATTTGTGGGATTTCAAATCCAGGAACTCCTTTAAACCAAAGATAGGATTAGAATTAAATTCAATTTCAAATCCATCTGAATTCAATACAATCCTACAAACCAAATCAGACCTAAAAGATTCATATCATTCATTGTAATAAATTAAATCAAAATTTGAGAGATGATTGCTTGCCCTTTCATATAAAGTTCTGGGTAGATGTACTATATGTGGTATGTGCATATTTAAATTTAAATGTATATACTTGTGTTTGAATATTTAAAATAGTAGTTAAAAGAAACCCTAAATTTTGAGAGATAATATTGTTAAAGGAAAAAAACAAACAAAATAATAATAAATGTAGAGAATGAATCAGAAATTTTCATTAACCATAAGCCTCTTTAAATATGGAAAATTTTGCAAAGAAAAGAAAACATTCATTATGGTAATTTTAATACTAGGAAAATATTCTTTCAATCGTTTCCTTTTGATGATGACACATAATCCTTCAACACTCTCCCTGTGCCGAGTTAAAGGAGTGATAGTGCATAGTTCTTGCCTCATTAAAACCTTATGCCAAAGAAACAAAACACAATGGGAAAAATAAAAACTTTAAACAAAGGAAAGAGTACAAGACAACGATAAACAATTCCTTTAGTTACTATATTTCTTGATTTGTACAACAATCAAGAGGTTTATAAAACAAAATGATTTATAAATAGTTACCTCACTAAAACCTTACACCAAGGAACAAAACATAGTGGGAAAAATAAAACCTTAGGCAAAGGAAAGAGCACAACCCATTAATAGTATTTGTTTAGTAGACACCTCCTTTCGTTTATTACTCCCCCTAACTCATACATCAATCAAGAGAGCTTAGAGAATATTCACATTTTAATGTTTTCCACATTTTCTCAAATGTAACCTTAGGCAGTGATTTGGAAAGCAAATCTTCCACATTTTCCTCATACCTTATTTGATTCACTTGAATATTGAGGAGAGTATGTTGTTGTTGATTGTATAGAAACTTAAGCAGATAATGTTTTGTGTTATCAACCTTTATGTATCTTATTTTCATTCCTTTGATATATGATGCATTATTTCCATATATGTGGTAAGATATTGGTTGAACTCAAAACACTAGCTCATTTACTATAAGTAATGATAGTCCTTAACCATGTACACTCTTGAACAGTCTCATGTAGAGTAATATTGTTAGAATAGTTTGAAGAGGTAACTACATAAAGTTTTCTTGGTTTACTTCCATGCAATCGACATGTTTCCTATGGTACTTTATTATCCAATTTGCGAACGACCTTTGTATGGGTCAGACAGATACCTAATATCAGCAAATATATATCAATACGTTGTTTGGTGTTTTTCTATAATGGCTGGTATATTGGTCGCTCACATTCTTAGTAGGTGTTGAAGTTCCATTATTAATCTCATTTTTGTTTCTATAGGGAAAGTATGAGCACATGTCACTAGTTCCAAAAGATTAAATTGATATAATTTCAATGACGTTGCGTTGGCACTGAGCTAAATCTAGCTAACAAGTTCACTAGAAATACAATATACGATCAAGTGTATTGTGCTAAGTAAGATAATGGGTATGTTGTACTTGTATAGGGAATTCTAGCTCCCAACACTTTTTCATCATCATCCTTTAGACGAAATGGATCATTTCTTATATCCAACACTTTAACCGATCATGGGAGTGCTAACCGGATGCACTTTGTCTATATTAAATTGCTTGATTATTTTCTAGATATATGCGGATCGGTGGATCAATATTTCCACAAACTCGGTGTCATAACTTAAATATATAGACAAAACTAAGTTTTCCCAAGATCTTTCATCTCAAATTTAGATTTCAAGTAGCTTGTGGTTTCTCTTATTCTTCAAGAGTGCCTCTTATGTTCATATCATCGACATATAAAGCTACAGTTGAATATTTGGAACTCGTTTTCTTTATAAATATGCAAGGGCACAATTCATCGTTCTTATTTCCCTTCCCAACCAAGTATTCACTTAGGCGGGTATATCATATCCACCTAGATTGATTTAATCTATAAAGTGAGCATTTCAATTTTATTGCAAATGTACTATGTGGTTTAGAGTTACTTGATTTGGGTAATGTAATGTCATCAAACACTTTTATATATCTCTGATTTTATATCCCTATAGAGATATGTAGTAACCACATCTATGAGTTGCATTTCCAGTCCTTTGGAAACCACTAGGCTAATTAATTAGCAAAATGTTATAACGTCCATCACGGTAGAGTAAGTCTTCTCATGGTCAATCTAGGGCGTTGTGAGAAACCTTGCGCCAAAGGAGAGCCTCATACATTATGACTTATTTATTCTCATTACGCTTTATGACAAATGATTTATCTATGTCTTACAGGCTTTACACTTGGTGGGTTAGCACTACCAGACCAAATACTCGTTCATTTGTCAAATAATATAATTCTTCTGGATTGCTTCTTTTCATTTAGGCCAATTTTCTCTTTGTTGACAATCTTCAACTGAGCATGGTTCGATGTCAATGTGCTATATCATCTCATGAGCTATAGTAAATGCAAAATATATCATTAATGAGTATGTATAATCTGTCCATCAACTCATATACGCTCTCATAATTCATTTGAGATTTCTTTGATCTTTGGAATCAATATTACTTCGGAGCGTCCTCCATTAATGATTCATAGACATAGTTATAATCAGAGACAATCTCATGAGAGGTTTTTGTATTGATGATAAATAGTTGTGCCTTACTCTTCTCTTCCTTTAGATGAGTATTTATCGAACCAAATAGCTTTCCCCAATTCCTTTTGAGAGCTACAACCTCAACCACACCTCCACCATGTGTGATTGCAACGTATTTTTCAACGACGTTGTGCCCTTGTTTGGGGTGTTTTGACCTTGTGAGTATATTTGCAGCTCATATATGTGATCTTGTCACTTCTGGAATAACATTAAACGTATCAAGTATTGAGTTTGATTAGTTGCACTTCAACATTACGTTGTAAAGTTTGGGGATCAAAATGAGACAGAGTGAGAATATTATATGACATTTCCTGTCGTTCTCTTGGAAAATCCTTTTTCCTATCTCCCCCTAACGATGGGAAGATTGTCTCATCAAATGACAATCCGCAAATCTAGCGGTAAAAAGATCACCCGACATGGATTTTAATTAGCAGATAATTGTTGGATATTCATATCCAACAAATATACTTAATCATTTTAAAGACCCATTTTAGTGTGTTGTGGGGGCGTAATTGGCACATATGTTGCACAACCAAACATGCGTAAATGTAAAATATCAGATAAGACTGGTTAGCTAGTAATAGGTCTTAAAATGAGGAAGTAAGTTGCGTATAGTATTGCATAACCCTAGACACATGTAGGTAAATTGGTGCGCATAACCAATGTCTTGGCTACCATCTATATTCTTTTGATGACAACTTCTACGAGACCATTTTAGATATACATATGGGGTAAGAAACTCTACATTGATCCTAATACATATGCAATAATCAATCCTTATTATGTAAATTCTCTAGCATTCCAAGTCATGTAGACTTGATGAGATAGTTATGGTGGTGAGCCCTTAAACTTATATCTAGTGCTAGGAGTGCAGCATTTCATGTGGATAATAATGTTAGATAAAATGGTACTAGAAGAGACAAAAATAAATAAAAAATAGTTATATATATACACATATATATATATACATACACACAAACCTGTTATTTCTCAACCTCGATGGTTGGTAATGAAAGAAATTGTTGAGGTATGTGGCATGCACAGTTTCTTAAGACAGATTCGCCCTCTCTTCCATGCTAAAGATCCATGGACGTCTATCTCCCAGGATACAACAACAAGAGATAACTCTGGTAGCACGACCAAATTATCTAAGCGAACCAAACTTGTGTCTTCCCTCTATTACATGAACTTGATGAACAACGAAGATAATAAAAAAAGATAGATTTCTTTTCGGTGTATCATCTCACACAATTACGAGTCTTGTTGTTCTTCATTTTTCATAAACCCAAATCACATATTTATATGGGGTTAAAGGATACCCAAAAGACTCAGATAATTAATTCTTAATAAATAAAATTTAATAATAAGACTATTCAATTTTCCATAATTTCAAATTTCATCCAAATAATTAATAAATTATTATATAAAATAATAACTTTTCCAACAATCCCCCACGTGAATGAAATTGATAAGAGAAAAGAAAACAACGACAAAGACTGTAATAGAGATCTGCAGTCGGTATTTGCATAGGATAGGTAGGAATCAACCTTTGAACCTTCCCTTGTGAAAGTATATTTACTTTTCTAGATGACTAGTAGACGTGATGTCCTTGAACTTCTCTGCCGTTTGTGAAAATGATAGTATACCTAACACAAACACCTTATTAACACAGTTTAGGTTCTCATCGGTGTGTTCGTTATGGTCATGAACACTAGCCTGGTTTTGTAAGAACTTCTAGGAATTGTGCTCGAACAACTCCTTTCGAAGCGACCCCAATTCTCTCTTACATAGGTGATCTCACCCAGATCATTAAAAGCCATAGGCTTCACCTTGTCTTAGCACCACTCTTTATTGAGGAATGGATAAAGGTTACCCCCACAGTGATCTGACATAGTTCATACAATTAGGTTGCCCATTGAACCTAGATCTTGGGATCTCCAGTCAGCTAGGTTGGATTTTCCTTCGCACAAACTTTACAAAGAGCTTTAGTCTCATTCTGCTCACCAACTCTCACTTTAACCTCTTGTGGATCCACAATATTATAGATCGACTTAATTTAGTCAACAAAGATAACTTTAGTTGAGAGTATTAATCGAATGGTGTTAATAACACACCACTTTACCATCACGGGTATAGGTCATATTGGATTTCCAAGAATTGACATAACAATTCAGATTTCCTCCCCATTTGTAACGAGATAGTTGCTTGTTAGGATTTACAACATATAATTGCACCTCCAAGTGTGATCACAAACCAACCGGTTGTTTGGAGTCGTGAAATCCAGTTTGCATTGCTATACCCTTCAGCAATACCAAGGTATATAGAATAAGGCAATCCATATTCATGTGTCTACCTTATATATCTCATGACTCAGATTGTTTGTATATCTGCTCAATTATCTTATTGCATTAGTTATGTATGATAAAGCATATATCAAGTTTGCCATAATCATTGAGCAGAGAATCATCTTCTTTTTTATTTCTAATAGATATTCTGACTACAGAAGAGTCGCCATATACAATTACCAAACATTTTATTTAAACTTTAAGGCACTACTATTAGTCAAATCAAGTACTCACTCATGCATCAGTGGATTCACAGCGACATTGGCCAGATGTAATTGTGAATATACAATACATGAGGGTCCTTATAACCCAACAGATCTTTATACATAGTAGACCATAATCATGAATGGCTTGATACTTTTACAACGACTTTCAAGTGGTTTTCCTTAGTATTACTCGTGGATCAATTCAAACTACCCATAGTGAATACAATGTCTTGTCTTTGTACAACTTATAAGGTATACTAGACATCTTATGAGCTTTCTATATATACCCTGCTACTCCACTTGGTCAATACTTATTCTCTGATAGATTCTTTACATGCATCAATCCAAGTTCTATCCTTAGCATAACCCTCTTTTCCAAATCTTCCAAGTATCTTGTTCACATAACGTGACTATGTTAACGAGAGACTTTTACAAGTTATTTTAATTTTCGAATACCCACTACAACATTTTTCATGGAATTACTATCCATTATCTTATTACATCTAATACCAAATGTGTCATAACCATACAATCGAATGATAATATATCCTTCACAGTTGTCACACATATTATCAAGACGTTGTCAAAGAATGACATAGTGCTTAAAATCATATTCACACTTGATAATCATTGCTATGTTATGAATAGCCAATGGAAACATTATCATTTGACTTTGTACTAATATTTATTTCATTTGTGAGAAATCCCCCACATTTATAAGTACCTTTTGATAGCTCACATTTGTCACACTCACATACTAGCCTATAACAAGTATGTTGAGTAACCAACATGACATTCAGTTATAGCATATTGTTATGTGTCAACTTTTTCCCAAGTGTTACCCACTTCTTTAAATGTTGTACATAGAGGATTTTCTCATGAATGGTGTAGGACCATCCTCAATAGTTTCAAAGGAGTCAAGGAACTCTTGATTCTGTAATACATGACAAGTGTCACCTGAATACCTTTTATCATTTCTTATAATTCAAACCAGGAAAGTTTTTCTTTGAAACTTTGGTTAAAGCTCAGTCCAATTAGGCTCCTTATTTTCCCTCAAAAAATGTGCAGAAACACGGAATGTATTTTATTTTGGTTTATGTTTCTGTACTGCAACCAAATACTTTCATGAACCTTTAAACCATGGATTTCCTAACATTGACACACATTCATAGGATGGTATTCAACCTCTCCAATAGTTATATGTGTCATGTTTTTGCTATTTTGGGAATCCTTTTACAATGTAATAGTCGTTAATAAGGCTCATTTCTCACTTCTTAATTAGCATAACAACATACCTATTGTGTTACTCCATTAAATGAGAAAAAGTAGGCATACTTATCTCCACAACCACTTCATCATTCAAATCTAGTCTATTGGCTTTAGCAGTAGTTCCCCATAGTTCTTTTCCATAAAATCTTCATTCGAAATAATATTCTTTCTAATTTTTTTTGTAGTTCACAAAATTCTCAATATTTTTATTTTAAATCACAAAATAAACTAGAGAAACAAAGTTCTATTTTATTTAATTCAAAACCCAAGATATAACGAGAATCTAATCTCAAATACAATTGTTAATAAAATTATCAGTGTCTAATATATCAATGTCTTTTGGGAACTTGATTGTGAGGTTCAGTCAATGAATCACACTTTGGATGTATCATTTATCCAAAAACTCAAAAGACTAGCACCTTTTTATAAGAACTCGAGAACCAAGCATGACAATGTGATTATAGCATTCGTCTTTAGCGTACTAGCTAACGGATAATCATATCATGTCTGAAAAAGAACCTTTGTTCCCCTATTCCAATTTCGGTCACTATTGATGACCGTTCATTTGGGTTCATTGCCATCTCTTTCCAAATGTTGTATGTAACACTTATTTCAATTACACCGATCGATCATAAACAATTAAGCAAATAAAGACTATGAATGCCAAACAAATTGCTCATAACTAGAAGAAAACTTCATCGAAGCAATTTCATACATTTATACAAGTTTTCTTCACACAAACAAATTGTGCAAAATCAAAGTTTCTTATACTTATATAAAGTTTTTGCTTAATCAGAAAATTTCTACAATTACACAAATTTTATGCACACACAAATTCTCACTTATATGATTTTCAGCAAAAACCAATTTTTTTTCTTTGCATAAAATTCTAAACAATACATAATCCTCATGCACATATATAATTCAATTCAATTTAACTTTAACACAACATATAAGCACAATTAAATCTTCTTCCTCTATCTGTTATTGTCCCAATTTTTCCCCAAAAAAATCCATCATAAAGTTTATATAACTTCGTTTTTCCGGTTCTTAATACTTTAAGTTTTTCTAGCCTTATTTTCTTTTTGGTGTTTTTACTTTTTCTTTCTCTTACATAAAGCAACAACACAAGATGCACCATCAATCTGGAAGGAAAATAAGTTTGGGTGTCGACTGTTTAGTTGATGGGAAATCACAACTTTTATTTCCCTCAACGTTGAAGCAAAACCTGGAGATAAGAGGTCATAAACTCCATCTTTGATGCTCATGATATATAAAAGCAAGAAAAAGACGTTAAGCATGTACGAGAAAGATTTATTTAACAAAATTCTTCCAACGATAACATTTGTTAATGCATAAAAGAGTTTTGTTATCGAAATCACAACAACTTCGTATATGTACAAGAATAACATAAATATAGGTAGCAAACTAAACCTTATACACCCAAAGCGTAGTTTCATAGGATCGAGGTTATAGTCCATTGGCAAGAAAGATAACTTAAAGACATTACTAGAAACAATTTCTTTTTTCTTGATATTGTTTCTATCTACACCAACCCTACACAACCGAATCAATATTATAATACAAAACAGTTTGCTACAATTTTCTTTTTGTCATGTGCAACATTATAACGTTGTTTAATGTCTATTCCTATACAAAGCATAAACATGCAGAGAGAAAAGAAAGAACAGAAAAAAATCAAAGTTGTTACTTGTTGCTTAAGCAAATAATACACGCAAAAACATATACTTTATGTTCAAGACCTAACACATATTTTGATTACTTTATTAGACTTCAAACAAACGTGTTGAAGTTTTTAAAGACCACATTATCAGGACACAAGCAGTGCTTTGGTGATAGCCTCCATTCTTAGTCTCATGATTATTGTAAATGGACCAACACTAACAAAACAAAACCCAATTTGCATGCCACACGTGCATACAAATAGATAGAAAATTCACGTGGAAAATGAATTTTACATAAACATAATGTTTCCGACCGCTAATTAAAGCAAATTATTATAAATATTTTTTTCCCTTTCATTTATTTCATTCCAAGGAATGTTTGCCTCTTATAGTGTAGAATCTATCGTAAGATTGTTAGATAAATTGGTACTAGAAGATACAAAAATAAATAAAAAATAATTATATATATATATATATATACACACACACACACGAACCTGTTATTTATCAACCTCGATGATTGGTAATGTAAGAAATTGTTAAGGCATGTGGCATGCACAGTTTCCTTAAGATAGATTCACCCTCTCTTCCGTGCTAGAGATCCATGGACGTCTATCTCCCAGGATACAACAACAAGAGATAACTTTGGTAGCATGGCCAGATTATCTAAGCGAACCAAACTTGTGTCTTCCCTCTATTACATGAACTTGATGAACAACGAAGATAATAAGAAAAGATAGAGTTCTCTTTGGTATATCATCTCACACGATTACGAGACTTGTTGTTCTTCCTTTTTCATAAACCCAAATCACATATTTATATGGGGTTAAAGGATACCCAAAAGACTCAAATATTAATTCTTAATAAATAGAATTTAATAATAAGACTATTCAATTTTTCATAATTTCAAATTTCATTCAAATAATTAATAAATTATTATATAAAATAATAATTTTTCCAGCAAATAATACGACATGCGTTCATCGCGTCGAAACCAGAACCATAAAGTACTTTAATGGCCCGCATTTTGGATGTTTATGTCCACAAATATCATCTTGTATTCCTTGTAAGAATGAAATATTTTTTGTATTATGTCATTAACTTTAGGATTGTCTCATTTATGTCTTGGCTAAATTTTGGGTTATACAAAAGTTTTAGGTATTCGATAGGGCATATTATGATAATGGTGTTGTTTCTAATGGTGCAGAAGTCAACAGTTGCAATTGCCTTATTTTGCCTTTCACTCGAAAGAAAATGTGTTTATGTGTATTTTGCAAACACGGATCGCTATGTCATTACTATAGTATCACATGTGATCATGTCGAAACATATATGTGTCATTGTTCAAAAATTCTTTATTGGTGACAAAATATGATTTAGTGACCTAGATAATCCACTAATTTGACACGTTAATTTCTCTAATATATGTTTTTTTCATATCATTAGAGTTGATGTACATATACTCAATTTGATTCTTATAATATGATTTCCAGTTGATATGAATATCTTACAAGGTTTTCATTAATATAGTGCTTTAGTGAGTATTAATCTTGTACCAACAAGAAAATGACAGTACATCGTCTAACTATTTTGGATGGATGAATTATAAAATAAATATTAGTCAATCTCTTTAGATTGTGTGAAATGTCCTACCAAAACTCAAGTTCTTCTCGATACATTCCTACACGGAACGGAGAATATTGAGAGTTTTGTATTTGTTTTAATGTATTTCTTTACATCTATAATGGTTATCGATTTGAGTGTGTATATTAATTTTATGTATAACATAAATTTCAAGGAAACATATGCTTAATCAATCTTAAATTAATATAATATAGCTTATTTTCAATTTTTTCCTTTTTCGAAAGAACTAGTGATTAATGTACTTCTTTTTTGACTATCCAATATCAATTGGGCAGTAGTTGCATATCTGCTCAAAGGATTAGAAAATCCTTCCAACTATTGTCATGACCCTGACTCACTATTCTTTGGAGTTGTTTCCACCTCTAACACTTTCATTATTGATCTCGGGAATTTTCTTTGTCCCGACATATCTGGTGTTGTTATTTGAAAGAACCTTGTTGTGTCACTTAACCACTTGCAATAGGTTGATGAGTTTGTCCAAATGTTGTGTTCAAACTTATATTGGTTCATTAATATTTATTAATATATAAAAGGTGGAAATCATGTTATAAATCATGTCATCTTCTGTGAGTTCTTTGCCACGGAGATTGAGACGCATTTTGGATATAACATTCCATTGTTGAGATCAATTATCTTTTTGTAATCGAGTAAGTGGGTTTCATTCCGTTGTACGATTAGTTATGGAAGTACATATTCATGAATACTCCTAATTCTCCCTTTCGAGGCATCCCACAGTTCTTTGGGGGTTTCTAGTAAAGGCATTCTTATGAAAGTTAGGATTTATATGTCATCTCAAACATGATGTATTTGTTTGTACCTTTTTTAGGTGGTTGGTTTTAGGGTCAATAGGGAGTTGAAGGACTTTAGGTATATTCTTTTACTTTTCCGACAAGTTGTTTTTACATTGTATATTTATATTTGTACTCAAGTTCTTTTGAGTTTAGGACATTGAATCACATATGAGTTATTTCAACCATTTACGTATATAAAGGATAATGTATTATTTTCTCTTTGATAAGACAATGGATTATGATTATAATTACTATTTTATGTATGAAATTTCATTATCATAACAATATTGGATTTTTGTATACTTACATTTTATTGATAATACTTCATTAATATTACAATTTGGCTAAAAGAAATCACTTAATCTATTGGATTTCTAGGCAGTATGGGAATCACATGGATTTCTTAATTCCCTACAAACTTTAGGGCTATTTACACCCGTTTAACAAAATCCAATCGATATCTTAATTTTTTTTTTGAAGATATAATGTTAATTATAGAGCTTTTGGCATGAAGCCAAAATGAACATGACTCTGGCATATGAAGCAAATTTCAATGTTTTAATACCTTAATAGTATTTTAGGAGATTTTGTCACCAAACAAGTAAATATTGGTTTTGACATAAAGTCAAATTCAAATTTTTAACATCTTAATAATGTTTTGGAGTTTTTGATAAAAGACCAAAATATATGGGGGTTGGAAGTGTAACTTTCTAAAAAGTTAATTATATCATTGGAATTTATAAGTAGGAACTTATAATTAAGGTATTCATTAAATATATTATGTGGGAGATCAAATTGAAATGTTAAATCCTTAAAAAATCAACATTTAAATAAATATTTGAATAATTTATACATAAATCAATGCAAAAAGTAATACATGATTAAATTAATAAACATTTAAATACAATAATTAAATACTCAAATATTCTCATCTAAATATGCTCATCAATCAATAACTTTAGTTCTAATAATTATAAAATACTAGAAGTGTACTCGCGCAATGCACCGAGATACATCACGATTTTAATGTTTCATTTATTTTCTGTTTTTTGTCAATTTACAGTACGATTTTGGATGGTTTTGAGAAAGTGATAATGTTTTTTTAATAAATTTGTTTAATTTAGTCTTAATAATATAATGTTTTTTTATAAAAAAAATTAAGTATTTTGTTAGAATTCAATGATTATATTATATATTTTAAATTTTTTATATTTAAATTGAGATGTTTATCATGTTTTGATTATGTTCATTAGTTAGTTATGAATTCAAGTATATAGCTTTAGAAATTTGTACTCATGTATTGTGAGTCCGTGATCGTTACCAGATAAATCAAACAACAAAACAATAACGATTACCAACCTGTTTGGATTACAAAGGTTGATATCGGTTACAGTTTAAGCTTTCTCTCTGATGTTCTTGATGTGGTCGATGTTTTTGTCCAGATTTAGTTATTAGAGAGAGAGAGATCTAAAGACTTAACTTAAACAAAACATAATAAAACTAAAACAAAATATCTAGATATTAATTAAACTAATATAATATCTAAACTATAATATCTAGATATTTAAACTAAAATATCTAAAACATACTTTGACATTTATTACAGAATAGACCCTAGACTATTGTTGAGAGTGACTTATCAGCTTTTAGCTTCGGATTGCGAACTTCAGTTTGGATGATCTTGAATCCAATAGATATGTGATCTAATAGTCCCCCCCTTTGGATCAAGATCATTACTAAAATGATTTAGCAATTTGATCTTCTCTTTCAGCTCAGAAGATGCAATCTCTTTCTCTGTCTTCAATTGTAATAATCTCTAGGTTTAGCTTCGAATGCTTTTAGCAAAGTATCTTCAAAGAAAATTTATCTCAGATCAGTATGTCTTTATAACACTTTGAAGAATCTTTTCTTGATTAGCTCTTCTCTTCTCTATCTTCATAATAGTTGGAAGAGTTCTCTAAACCTTTGATCTTTCACATTTCTTGGTAGGCTCTTCTCCCCCTTTTTGATGAAAAGTACAACGACTTCATCAAAACATGTATCAAGAAATGTCTATCTTTCGGAGCCTCTGATTCGTCAATTTATAAGATATTCATCCAGATCTTTTCAAATCCAGACAAAATAGTCGTGTAACACCTGAATCAACTAATGAATCAGTTAACATGCCTATCAGTAACACTAAGTCACTGTGTGTAACAAATACACATTGGAAAGGAGTTGTTTGATGTTGACTCCCCCAGGGCTTCCATTTAATCATTGAAACACCACAAAGGTTATTTCTATAAACGTTATGACAAAGAAACTAATTCCTTGTGTGTTCGTGCTTGTGTTGAAAGAATTAAGCACTTGATGATTGCTTATTTGGCTCAAAATTGTGTAAACCACTGAGACAACAGTAAGTTAAACACAGACTCAATGTGCATATGTTTGAAGTGCGAAGGTGGGGCAGACTTCCTTCTTTTCAATATCCAGATTTTCCAAATGAAAATCAGATAGCAAATGTGTTGCATCCCTTAGAAAATGTGAAACACTTTCTATCAAGAGTTGGCATGGGCTAGTTGCCTGTTTCAATAATGATCACCAAAGAATTGTGAAACATTAGAATTGTGGTTGCCCGACTCAGAAAAAGTTGGTGCAGAGTTGTGATATTCTTTTAACTCTGTTCTCACACGCTCTATCTTTTAAACATTTTGCTCACTCTAATCAAACTTTTTGTTTCTGTTATATCTCATCACTCAATTCTTTTCGACTTCTTACACTCAATCACTATGGATTAACTTCGTGGGTAGAAATCACTAGTTAAGGTGATTCCATTGAAGTTGTGGTAAGTCCTAGCACACTGATCCCATGTTTTCCTATGAAGCATATAATGCTTAAAATGGTTTAACTTAACAATTAAATCTCAATTGAATAAGAAAACATTGAAAATCACACTTCCGAATTATAAAATCTGGTTGAAGAATCGGGAAGTGATTTGAACGTTTTAGAACAATGTTTTCAATGATTGAAAGTTGTCCTTCTTTCAACCATATATGAGATTAAGATAAAGGATAATACCTGAACGTATGATCTTACATCTCATGAAGCTAAGCTTAAAGTCATAAAGATATGATCTTTTAAGCTTCTCTCAAACTTCTGCAAAAGTCTTAAGTCAAGTCAAAGCAAATTTATTCACTTAAATTGAAAAGACAAAAAGCAGTAAAACTATTAAAGTACGAGTTCTGATCAGAAATAATCAGAAGTCATCACCTTTTTATACTCCCCCTGAAATTATGTATTAGTACATTATCAGTTGTAAAAGATATGCATAAAATTTCAGAAAATATATGTACTCCCCCTTGAAGGTTGATTTCCTCATTTGAATATTGGAGTACAAACTCTTTTCAGCACGGAGTAAGGTCTTTTGATCTTTGAAGTGCGGGTCTTGAACTGTTGTGTTCAAAAGCTATACTTCGTTGAAGTGCGGGTTCTAAGCTGATTTACTTAGAAGCCTTTTTGACATTGATGTCCGGGTCTTGAGCTGTTTTACTCAAGAACCATTTCTCTTTGAAGTGCGGGTCTTGAACTGTGTTATTCAAGAACCTTTGATCTCCTACTCCCCCTTGACAGTAGGTGCCTGCAACACAGATTTAACAGGTTTTGGTACCCACTGGTATTTGGGTCCATGACTGTTAGTTGCAGTTCGTATGGGAGTTACTGAGTAAGAACCATACCAGTAATGGTCACTTGTTTTATGAACAGGATCATGTGTACGACAATAAGAACAATAAAATTTCTTACCTGACAACCTGATTAATTGATCTCTCGTGTAGACGAAATCAGGTTTACCTTTCAGCGCATTGTTCTTCTTGGCATTCTGCGTATGTACACATGAGTTTTTACATTTCAGCTCATCTTTCTTCTTTGCTTCAACTGGTTTCCTGTTACAGACCAGTTCATCTTCTTTGTAGCTGATCCTCCTTCTATGTGTACCTGAACAATCTATATTTCTGTCATAGAAAAGATTAGTAGAATGAATCTGATTAGAAGATTTAACTGACCTTCTGAATAGAGCAGTTTTCTGATTTGAGCTTGCGGCTGGTTTGTTAGAACCAACTGAATTATTTCTAGGTGAGTGGATTTTTGACTCTGGAGTCGTTCGCTCAGTCACCACCACCGTCTTTGAAATAATATCTTGAAGCTCTTTTACCTTTGAAGAATAACTGTCTCGTTCTTTGATAAGGAGATCAATCTTCTTCTCAAATGCAAACTTCCTTTTCTTTTCTGTCAGTACACTCTTAGATAATTCGGATAGCTTCTTGGTTAGTTCCTAATAGCAGCTTCAAGGATGCTTCTTTCTTCTTCGAATCCCTTCTTAGCACCCTTCTGATCATTTGCCTTCCTCTCCTTGGTAAACTGATCTCTTTCCAATATGATTACTTTCTCAAAGTCTTCAACTTTTTGAGAAAGCATTAAACTTTGAAGCTCAATCACCTTCTTCTCCTCCACACCCTTCTTTGACAGATCTGAGAACTTCTTTTCAAACTTAGATATTTTCTTTTGTAGCTCAGCATTTGCACTCTATAAATCCTTGGACTTCTTCTCATTGCTCTCAACAGACTCTAACTTTTGTATTTGAGTTTCAAGAGTAGAAATCTTTCTTTTAAGTTCAGAGTTCTCAGCTTCCAAAACTTTTCCTTTTAAGAAAACGTTTCGGTCTGAGACAATCCATTCAGAGTTTAATGCAAGATAGTCCCAAATCTCTTTCCCTGAAGCTTCGAGAATATCCATTAAGTCAAATATTTCCTTAGAAATACTCTTTCTCAGATAAACTCTAGCTCTATAATCAGCACTCTCTCTTTGCACATGTGCTCCCTCAGACAATGATAATCTCATGTTTTGACCCAGTTCATCATTATCTATAAAGCTGAAAAAATTCATTTTCCACTTTTCGTATTCTCCTTTATTCAACATTGGAAAATAGGAAGAGATTATGTTAAGATTTGAAAAACTTGAATATGATCGTTAGCCCAAAATAAAAACAGATAAAAAAAATTCAGAAATAAAATTTCCAAATTTAACCAAGTCTGGAAATGGAGCAAAGTTGAGGTTTGCTTTTCACTTGAGTTGCGCAAAGTGGAGCTTTGCGTTTCACTTGGGTCGCGCAAAGTGGAGCTTTGCGTTTCACTTGGGTCGCGCAAATGAAGGTTCGACCGGGAAGATGTAAGAACCGGTAAAATGTTTGACCGTTAAGTTGTAAAAATGATGCTCGACCGGTATCAAATGAATTTCGACCGGTAAAAAGTGAATTGTGAATTGTGAGTTCGACCGGAAGTAAATTAGTGGTGAGTTCGACCGGAAGTGAAAATTCGACCGGTATGTTGTTTAAAATTGGAGATCGACCGGTATAGTGTAAAAATTAGATATCGACCGGTATGAAGGTGGTCGACCGGAATCCAAGCAATTGTGAGAGTGAGTGGAGAAGTGGACTGATATAATATTCAAAGAGAGTGACCGATTGATTGTGAGAGTGAGTGGAGATTAAATGTGAGAGTAAAGTTTTGCAAGGAAGTTGTAAATGTGAGAGGCTGCCACGTGAAATGAAACAACAAACAAGAAGATGAGAGGCTGCCACGTATTGACCGGTATTGAAATGAATAGTCTAAGTGGGCCGATATTCAAAGATAGTGGACCGATATTCAAATAAATAGTGGACCGATGTTTATGTGTTAACAAAGGTCCGATAAAATGATGGTTTTACTTCGACCGGTACAATGGATTTCTACGACCGGGGCTGTTATTTCGACCGGTAATGATTCCCTTCGACCGGTAGAGAGGAATTGACCGGTACCTTCTGTGAGTCCGTGATCGTTACCAGATAATCAAACAACAAACAAATAGATGATAAACCAACCTGATTTGATAACAAACGATGATTACACGGTTGATTTCTTGATTAGTTTGAGTTCTCTCTTTGTTTTCTCTCTTTACACCTTTTTACTATGTGTTGTATTTGTGATCTGTGTACTGAACGATAGAGAGAGCAAGAGATAATATCTATAAAAAGATATTATCAAAACTTAATAATAAACTAATATTAAACTAAAACATAATATCTAAATAATATCTAGATATTATAAATTTGACACTTATTACAATTTGACCCCTAGACTATGGTTGAGAGTAACTTTCAGCATTAACTTCAGATTGCGATCTTCGTATTGGATGATCTTGAATCCAATGAGACTGTGTCTTAACAATCTCCCCCTTTGGATCAAGATCATTACGAAAATGATTTGGCAATACGATCTTCTCTTTCAGCTCAGAAGATGCAATCTCTTTCTCTAACTCAGAATGCTTTAGCAAAGTATCTTCAAAGAAAATTTATCTGAAATCAGCATGTCTTCAGAATACTTTGATCTCGAATTTCTTGGTTAGCTTTTCTTGTAATGAACATTTCTTCAAGCTTTATATTCTCCCCCCTTTTGATGGAAAGTGCAACGACTTCATCAAAAATTTGAGTAAGAAATGTCAACCACTTGGAGTCTCTGATCCGTCAATTCAATAGTTATTCATCCTGATCTTTGAAAATCTAGACAAAATAATCATGTAACACCTGAATCAACTAATGAATCAGTTAACATGTCTGTTAGTAACACTAAGTCACTGTGTGTAACAAATACACATTGGAAAGAAGCTGTTTGATGTTGACTCCCCCAGGGCTTCCATTTAATCATCGAAACACCACAAAAGTTATTTCTATAAACGTTATGACAAATAAACTAATTCCTTGTGTGTTCGTGCTTGTGTTGAAAGAATTAAGCACATGATGATTGCTTATTAGGCTCAAAATTGTGTAAACCACTAAGACAACAGTAAGTTAAACACAGACTCAATGTGCATGATTGAAGTGAGAAGGTGGGGCAGACTTCCTTCTTTTCAATATCCAGATTTTCCGAATGAAAATCAGATAGCAAATGTGCTGCTTCCCTTTTGAAAATGTGAAACGCTTTCTTGTTAAGAAGAAAATGAGTAGTTGGTGAGGTTTGATCAAGAGTTGGCATGGGTTAGTTGCCTGTTTCAATAATGATCACCAAAGAATTGTGAATCACTAGAAATGTGGCTACCCGGCTCAGAAAAAGTTGGTGCAGAGTTGTGATATTCTTTTAACTTTGTTCTCACACGCTATTTCTTTTAGACATTTAGCTCACTCTAATCAAACTTACTTTTTCTGTTTGATACACTCATTTCTTTTGTTCTCACACTCAATCACTATGGATTAACTTCTTGGGTAGAAATCACTGGTTAACGTGATTCCATAGAAGTTGTGTTAATCCTAGCACAATGAAATCCTTATTTTCCTAGAAAGCATGCGATGCTCAGAATGGTTTAACTTTTCAGTTAAAGCACAAAGTAGAATAAGAAAACATTGAAAATTTCACTTTCAAATTATAAAATCAGTTTGAGAATCGGAAAGTGATTTGAACATTTAGAACATGTTTTCAATGATTGAAAGTTATCCTTCTTTCAACCATATTTGAGATTAAGATAAAGGATTATACCTTAACGTGCGATCTTACATCTCATGAAGCTAAGCTTAAAGTCATAAGATATGATCTTTTAAGCTTCTCTCAAACTTCTGCAAAAGTCTTAAGTCAAGTCAAAGCAAATTTATTCACTTAAATTGAAAAGACAAAAAGCAGTAAAACTTTTAAAGTACGAGTTCTGATCATAAATAATCAGAAGTCATCACCTTTACTCCCCCTGAAATTATGCATCAGTACATTATCAGTTGTAAAAGATATGCATTTAAAATTTCAGAAAAGTATGTATGTACTCCCCCTTGAAGGTTGATTTCCTCATTCGAGTATTGGAGTACAGTCTCTTATCAGCATAGGAGTAAGGCCTTTTGATCATTGAAGTGCGGGTCTTGAACTGTTGTATTCAAGAACCATCGTTTTGACATTTAAGTCCGGGTTCTGATCTGTCGTAATCGTTTTGACAATTGTGAGTCCGTGATCGTTACCAGATAATCAAATAACAAACAAATAGAAGATAAACCAACCTGTTTCAATAACAAACGATGATTACACGGTTGATTTCTTTGAGTTTGAGTTCTCTTTGTTTTCTCTCTGTTTACACCTTTTCTATGTGTGTTGTGTGTTTCTTACTGATCGATTAAAAGAGAGAAAGAGATAATATCTGATTTAAGATATTATCAAAAACTCAAACTAATATTAAACTAAAAACATAATATCTAAATAATAAATAACTAGATATTATAACTTTAACGCTTATTACAATTTAGACCCTAGACTATGGTTGAGAGTGACTTTCAGCATTAACTTCAGATTGCGATCTTCGTATTGGATGATCTTGAATCTAATGAGACTGTGTCTTAACACCTTCAACTTCGACCGGTAAAATGATATGACCGATATATAGATGACCGATAGAGTAAAGACCGATACCTTTTCTTCTCCAATTTACGGCCCTGTAAACCTCAAATCGACCTATCTAGGAGTCAATTTACCACACTAAAATTTGACACTATGATCTCCTTATCAATTACAACGGGTTATAACACTTTGATTTCGAAAATAACCACAGATTTGAAGTTTTGATTGATAGCACAGTGGATATGAAAAATGAAGAACACAGAGTCTAAAAATTTGATTTTGAATATGGATCAGGCTCTGATACCAATTGTGAGTCCTTGATCGTTACCAGATAAATCAAACAACAAAACAATAACGATTACCAATCTGTTTGGATTACAAACGCGGATTACAGAGGTTGATATCGGTTACAGTTTAAGCTTTCTCTCTGATGTTCTTGATGTGGTCGATGTTGTTGTCCAGATTTAGTTATTAGAGAGAGAGATCTAAAGACTTAAACAAAACATAATAAAACTAAAACAAAATATCTAGATATTAATTAAACTAATATAATATCTAAACTATAATATCTAGATATTAAAACTAAAATATCTAAAACATACTTTGACATTTATTACAGAATAGACCCTAGACTATTGTTGATAGCGACTTGTCAGCTTTTAGCTTCGGATTACGAACTTCAGTTTGGATGATCTTGAATCCAATAGATATGTGATCTAACATGCATCATGACTTGTGTTCTTAAATTTTAAGTAACGTGTATCAATAAACAGTAATTAATATATAAAAACTTGTTTTTAAGAGTTCCTTCAATAGTTTAATAATAATGTAATTTATTTTGGGTTTAATAATATATTTTTTTATAAAACAAACATTAAATATTTTGTTAGATTTTCTTAATTATATTTTAGATTTTTTATATTTAAAATTTGATTTTTATCATGTACTTAATTATGGCGGGATTGATTTTAGGGGATTCGAAGTGGAGAGTGATTTTAATAGAGTTAAAGTAGTTAGAGATAAGAATTGAAAGTTAATAAATAGCGTTAAATGTAGTACATAAAGTTTTAATGGTTGTTTTTAAAAGATTTTAAGTAATTAACATTAAACAGTGGTACATTAAACTTTAGCAATTGTTTTTCAAAGTTTTTTATTAATGCTTTATAATATAGTATAGATAATAAATAATTTAAAAATAATTTTGTAATTAGGTTTTGAGACTTGTGTTGAATTTTTTTTGTCTAATAGAACTAAAATAATTACAAAAACACATTAATCTTTATCTTTTTTTTTGTCGATTAATTAGTAAAATAAAAGAGTTTTTCTTTTAAGACTAAACGACATGGATAAACAAAAAATAAAAATATTTCTTATCATCCATTGACAAATAAAATAAAATTATATTCATATCTTTATAGTCATGTATATAATTATCATCATAAAAATATTAACCATAAATTTAAATAAGCAATTACTTTTATAATCATATTCTATAAAGCATAAAAAAACAACACGTGAATTAGAATTTCATTGATTTTTTTCTTGGCGATAAACACTCCCCCATTGAGGGGAGTTGGCATGAGATTGACAAATTATATTTTGCGTTTATAACACAAAAGATAGTCGAGTGTTGTTTATAATTTAAACATATAATAAAAAATCATGTTTTTATGAAATCATCATATTTGTTCATACTTCATAGCATAAATCATAATATGGTGATGTTCTATAGCTAAAACATATAAAAGTTACCTCAAATATCGAAGTTTAGCTTGATTTCATGATCACTTCGTTCTAAGGAGCGTACGTGCTGATAACGTGTTAAAGGAAAAAAATCAAACAGAACAATAATAAATTGAGAGAATGAATCTGTAATTCTCATTAATCATAAGCCATTTAAATAGAGACAAGTTTACAAACAAAAATGAAACATTTGTTATGGTAAATTTTAATTCATTTTGATGATGGTACATAATCCTTCAGCAAATATAAATTTTTGGGCCAGTTGTTTAAGTTGTGTTTGGTATCCAAAAAGGAAAATATAGAACAGGTGTGTAGCATTTGATAAGACATGACTGTTAAAATTACTAATCTATTTCTAATGAGTTGTTTGTATCTTTCTATATTTTGATTAACTAATATAATTTATTAAATATTATAATAAAAGTAAATATTTTTATAACAAAATCTTTATATATATAAAAGCAAAACCCAAGAGAATGGCACAATGTGGATTGAGAATTCTAAAATATTAGATTGTGGTTAAGCTTGGTTATCCCATATTGGTAGAAAGATGAAATGTTGGAACATAAAGTTGATTATAAAATTAGAAGGATGCCAACTTTCTTTACATGATTTATGATTTTTCTTAATCCATTTTGGATTAAAAAGTTAATTTTACTGACAAATTTCTTCATGTTGAATATATGCTATATATTAAAGAAACAACCAAGGGTGAATAAGGTGGCACCATGAGGTTTGAGATTTTCACAAATCTTGGATTGTGGCATTAAGTTGATTATCCCACATTGATAGAGAGAAGAAAGTTTGACAAGTAGTAGTGAATATATCAAAGGAGGAGATCATGAATAGAAATTTGAAAAGCTTGGGTTCGTTAAGGATATAATTTTTAGTCATCATATTTATTAAAAAAAATTGCTTAAGAACATAGAGTTGACTTATTTTAGCCGGATTTGTTTTTGCAAAATAAAAATTATTTATTGGTTAAATATAACTTTTAGCCCGCACCAAAAAGAAGTTATATATTAGTTGAATAAAACTTTTAGCCACCATCTTTTTTCAATCAATAAATCATCAAATCTTGTATATATATAAAGACAATAACCTCTGACTTTGACGTGGCACAATGGTGAGCAAGAATTCCCCTCACAAATTTTCTTGATTTTTTAAAATATTTAATATCTTAAAGACATTAAAGCCCTTGTATATATATGACAAGTGTGTCTTTCCTTATAAGTTGGTTCTTTTGGTAATTTTACATTGTAATTTATGTTTTAAGTTTAACTTCAAACTTCATTTGCCCTCTACAGCTTCCTCAATCTCCATCATAAATTGGATTGCCAACGACTTCTTCAATCATCGATCAAACCTTCCAGACCTTATATTCATATTTTCTTTCAATAATCACAAAATACACATTTGTTTTTAAGAAATGGCTTAAGTTAGAAACATTGTGAAGAAGGCTTCTAGCCATAGCCGCTCTCTGTGCGCCATTCACCATTTTAGCACCTTCTCACGATGTAGGTGTGGTAGTTACCCTGGTGTCTAGAGTTACGATCAAATCGTCTACTTTTTTCTATTTCGTCGCTTTATTCAAGAATTGAATTTTCTTCTTCGTTCTTGTGGATTCAATGTATGAGATATGATAGTTACTAACTTGATGATATATTTGTTTTGTATTTGAATTACTCTTTTGTAAGAGGATTTGCGTTGCTATTCACATTGGTTCCATTGTTCATTTACGAATATATACATATATATACATATATACATATATATACATATATATATATATATATTTGTGTGTGTGTATGTGTGCTTTTTTTAGGGGGGGTAGGAACTAGGTGAAGGTTGAAGTGTTGATGATTGTGATGATGTTGGTGGTAATTGATGCTAAAGGGTCTGCTATTTAGATAGAGATAGAGATGCTACTAGTGGTAGCGGTTGTTTGAAGATATGATGATGTTGAAATTTGTCAATTAAGATGTTATAGTTGTTTGTGTGGTTGTTATTTTTTGTCCGTATTTTTGTCTGCCTTGTGAGTTGTGAATGAAGTTGTTGTTAGTGCATGTTGAGATATTGTTGGTTTTTTTAGCAAACTCAGTACCTGGATTGAGGAGGCCTCAACTGTTGGTGTTGATGAGTCTGGTACTAAACTCTAAAAATGAGCTACTTTTTTGTTATTTTAGTGATGGATTAATACATAAAAGTGGCCCACAATCTTTTACATTTCAAGGTACATATAAAAATGAAAAGAAAACAGAGCTAAGAACAAGAAAAAATAGAACATGGGAAAACATAGAAGAAATATGCATCATGATGTAAATATGAGTGAGATATTAGATCTATTTGCCCTGTTCTTAGAAATGACAAGACTGGATTAAACCTTCATGATGCATTGATGAAGTCTTATATGTATATCTTCTATTTTTTTCCCATTAATGTGTTATATAGAGGGATATTTGGGCAAAAGTTGATTACTAACAACCCTATAACCGGCCTCACACGGAACCCGCCTCCAAGGACACCAATGTAGGGGGGAAAATTGGTTCACTCAGCAGTTGAGGCTAGCGGGTGTATGGGATCGAACTCAGGTTCTGTCTTTTATTTGGACAAAGTCAGCCGTCCTTTTGTCAACTAAGCTATATGATTTCAGGAAATAAAAACAAAAATAGAAAGGAAAAAAATTGGGGGTTTTTTTATATCTTGTGCTCTTTTTTTCTCCTCGGGATTTTTAACTTTTGTTGAATAGTTGTTCAAATGCTTGATTCTTGATAATTTGTAATTATTGATTACGTTATTAATTGACACATATAAAATATATTTTCATAATTGGTTGATTTGGTCGATATGATTTTCAAATGCAATTACAAATGTAATCAACTTTAATCAAGTTGAATCCAATGTTGCAAAACAAGTTTTATAGCCTAAATTGAAAAGATTAATTTTCTATACAACGTACATCTACCATTGTGTATCCACAAGTTCAATAAACTTCAAACACCCATGAATGTTTTCATTGTTTTACACTGCATTTCATTAGTTGTTAATTAATGAATTACGTTTCACGTAAACATAGTTAAATATTTGTTACAAAAGAATTTGTCACTGCACAACGCGGTGCCACACACTAGTATATCATTAAAAAGTTTTCGTCGAGACTAATTAAATGACACTTTATGTAATTTCCAAATTTTCTTTTATAGGTTGTCTATCTTATATTTTTATTATTAATATTTAATAAGTTACATAAATTAATCAAAATATAGAAAATATATAAAAATACTATTATAAAGATGGTAAATGAAAAGTTTAAATAAGATACATTATAATAAATAAAATATAAAGAATGGATAAAATATAAAGAGAGAAGCGCATTTGATAATTTAGAAGGGAGTTAGGTTTGATGTTGATGATATATTGGTAAAATATAAGTTTGCTCCATATTATTCCATTTGGCGGGGGGTGTAACACGTTTGTTTCACCATATTCCTGTCAGTTTCACATAAAAGTCATGATAAATATGGAACAGTTATCTCTTTTTATGTTCTATTATGTCCAATACATCAAACGCACCCTTAGTGTTCTAGAGTGTGGTTGCAATCTATGTCAATTTCTTCATACGGTATCTTTCTTACATATGCAGTACACTACTAGAAAAATGTGAAATACCGACGACAATTACCGACGGCAAAAAACAGTCGGTATTTACCGACGGCAAACCCACGGCCTACCAACGGTATCTTTTTAATTTTATTTTTTATTTATTTTTAATAAGTCGTCGGAAAACCGTCGGAAAAATTAGTGAAATACCGACGGCTTACCGACGTTTTTTTTTCATTTTATTTTATATTTATTTTTAATAAGTAAATACCGTCGGAAAACCGTCGGTAACTGGAACCGTCGGTAAGCTGTCGGTAGTTGTCGTCGGAAAACCGTCGCTGAATATTACCGACCAGCTTTTTACCAACGATCATTCCCGTCACAAAACCGTCGCTAAAGCCTTTTTCCGACGATTTACCGACTGTTTCAACCGTCGATAATACGATTTATTTTAGTAGTGGTATTTTGTATTCATGTTGAGTCTGATTATATATATGCTTTGATGTTTAAATTGCTTGGAGAACAAAATTAAGAGATATCACATTTAATTAAATTATTACCACAAAGAAACATAAATTTGTATCCAAGAACAAAAGAAATCCTTTGATGTCTGATATTAATATTTATGTATTATACTGTAAACTGGAGATGTAGATCGATAGTAGATATGTAGATGTGAACTTTTGGGTTTTCCATAGAAATACACATACAATTATAAAGTAACTTATAAACTTAGTATAATAAAATTAGGCTTATATGACATCAACATTCTATATAAAAGTGTTGTAATAAGTTTATATAATGTTTTTGAGCGTTTTAACAAATATTTTAGAACAATTTTTAAATAAATAATTGTTATATTAGTTTTTTTAAACATTATTTAAAAAATTGTCCTCATAAAACAAGGGGAAATTAATTATTTTAATCATTTTATGAAAATCACTTAACCTCCTAGCCTATTTATCCCAAAATTTATCAATATAACCCATACATTCATGAAAAATGATCCCAATTACGATAGGCTTCATAGAATTTCAAAAAAAAACATAATTTATTGTTCCCTGATCGCAATATGGGTTCGTATATACAAACTCATCCACAAAATAAAATTAAAAAATTACATTTTGGGCTCCTCCACCGCAATCATTGTTCGTATATACGAATTCATCAAAAAAAATTAAAATTGTTTACATTTTGGGCCCCTCCATCACAATCATATTTGTATATACGAACATACCCAAAAAAATTAAAAATATTTACATTATTGGCCCCTCCATCGCATCCATGGTTTGTATATACGAACCTCATACACAGCCCCAAAAAAATTCAGTTTTGACCCCACCATCGCATCATTTACGAACCTAATACCAAAAATGTTTTAATTTTACATTAGTGGCCCCTGTTCGCATTACCCAAGTTTGCAGTTGTGAACTTGGTACAAATGACCCCTCAAGTTTGTCATTTTTACAGTTTTAGCCCCTATTCATAAAAACCCAAGTTTTTTTACCATGTATATTCGCAAATTTTCAAGATTTATGTATTTTCACATGTTTTTTGCATCATTTTTACAAATGTACACTAATTTTTTCAACAACTCAGTACAATGATTGTACTATTGTCATGCAATTGGTTGGATGATTTTAATGCATGCCATCTATAAAGAGCAAAGAAAGACGAACGATGAGGATATCCCTGAATATGATATCAACTACTTATTGCTTTATCTGTTCATCAAAAAAAAAATCCTTCTCCAATTCATTTGAAAATGAGTTCCGGTCCCAAAAAAGTTAAGTTACATCTTCATTACGGTGGTCAATGAGTGCAAGACAACAATAGGTGGAATTATGTTCGTTCTGATGATTCCGTGCAGATTAATGTATGATTGCGAGCAGAACATACACATCAAAACTTGATTGGTTATGTTGATAAAAAATTTGGAATTGAACATTCTGCTGGTGTAACCAAGTTAATATACAAGAATGATGGTTCACTTTTTGAGTTAACTGACGATGAAGATGTTGAAGGTTTCATGGAATTCGCAGTCGAGTCAAATAAACTGTCTACACTTTTTGTGTATGTCGATTATTCGATGTGCGGTGGAGGTGATGTCGGTGGAAGTTCCAACACTGAAAACCGTGAACCGAAGATCAATATCAGACTCAAGGAATGTATATTTCTCAACCTGAGTTTGACACTACAAAAAATATACCCTATAGCGACAAAAGCTATAGCGACGACTAAAGAAACGTCGTTGTAGGTATTAAAATTGTTTTTTAACATATACTTGAAGAGTTCAAATTATTTTCTAAAAAAGCAGAACCCTACAGCGACGACATGTCGTCGCAGTAGGTGTCCAAAATTTTCTTCATATTTTTCTACTAAAAAAAATGTGTTTTCTAATCTATTTCTAAGAAGTTATAATTATTTTTCTAAAAGCAGAATCCTACAGCGACGACATACTTTGCAGTAGGTGTCCAATTTTTTTCCTTCATATTTTCTAATTAAAAATATGTTTTATAACCTATTTTTGAAAAGTTCAAATTATTTTTTTAAAACTAGATCCCTACTGTTTTTGAAAAGTTCAAATTATTCTTTTAAAACTAGATCCCTAGAGCGACACTCCAAATTTTTTTCCTACAATATATATGAAAACTTTAAATATTTAAAAAAAATAAAACTCTACAGCAACGACATGTCGTCGCAGTAGGTGTTCAAAACTTAAAAAATATGTTTTCCTACAATATGTCTGAAAAGTTTAAATTTTTTTTTAAAAGTAGAACTCTATAGCGACGACATAGGTGTCCAAAACTTAAAAAATATGTTTAATAATATATCTGAAAAGTGTAAATAATTTTTTAAAAATAGAACTCTACAGCGACAACATGTTGTCGCAGTAGATGTCCAAAACTTAGAAAATATGTTTTTAACATATATTTGAAAAGTTCATTTTTTTTAAATAAAACCCTACAACGACGACTTGTCGTCGCAATAGGTCTCCAAATTTTTTAGAACAATTTTTTACTAAACTAAAAATTGCTTTGTAAAAATTAAAATTTTAGAAAATCTGTTAAGTCTAAATATTGTATCCAAGATTTAATAAGGAAAGTCAAAGTTGTAAAAGTCAACATAGTCAAAGTCTTGTAATTGTCAAAGCTTGTATTAGTTTTACTTTGCCTTTAAGTCTTGTTTAGTTGGTAGTATATAGGGTGTCTTTGTAATGTTGTAGTAACGCTAGAGAGCTATGTGTGTATTGTAATTCAGATACATATGAATACGAGATATACTTTCTCTCTCTAAGACTTTCTCTCTCTAGTTCTTGATCTTAAATGCTTAATCTTGAGTAATTAGCTTGATTGATTGGGATTTTATGATTAACAATTGGTATCAGAGCTGAACCAAACTTTTCAGGTTGATCATGATTTGAATTGAAATATGAGTGTTTGGATCGAAATTTTGAATTTTTTAGAAAGTTTTTTCAAGAAAACGAGTTTTTCACTGTTCATCTGAATTTTGTTGATAAAATCGTTTTTTAATGCAAGAATTTGGATTCATTGGATGCGATTTATGTTGGTGATTGATTCTTGTTTTGAATTCATATCGTAATTCGTTCATTATCAATGTCAATTTTCGATTTTTTGAGTTTTTCTTGAAAATGAGTTCGAACTCTGTTCTTGATCGAATTCGTGTGATTTGTTATTTTAATCGAAAATTGATTGTGTTTGTGTGTTTAGAACTGTTTTTCGATGATGCTGATAAGTTTTTGAGATCAAATTTGCAGGATTGAATCATTCTGAGAAAGATTCTGTTAAGAACACGATTTGCGCAACATTCATCGACTTTGCACAAGGATCATCGTCGGTTTGCGCAAGTTCATCTGGTTTGCGCAAGTATCATCGAGTGCCATATTCGTGATTCCAAAAAGTTCACTTTGCGCATCAAGTCAAATACGCAAAGTTACATTTGCGTATCCTTCAGCATCCAAAAAGTGTACTTTGCGCATCCTTAAGCGTACGCAAAGTCTCCTTTGCGTATCAAGGCACATTCGCGAACCTTCATTTGCGCATCCTTTAACATACGCAAAGTCCTTCTTTGCACATCAATACCAATACGCAAACCCTACTTTGCGTATCACATAGGATCCGAGAAGTGTACTTTGTGCATCACGCTGGTTCAGAAAAGCTTGGTTTGCGCATCTCTTTGCATTCGAGAAACTCTACTTTGCACCTTATCTTTCTGATTTAAAAAAAAAGTGTTGTTCAATATTTTTTTAGTGTGTCATCTATATTTTTTTTAAACTTTGTGTCATAACAAGTGTTGTTCAATTTTTCATTTTTTTAATATTTTTCGAAAATTTTCAATTCAATCTGATTTTTGATTTTCTGATACATAGTTTGGAACGATCTTTCACATCAAGCTAATTTCTTTCTCAAAATGGGATTTTTTACAGATCTTGAAGTAAAGATCAGAAAGGTGGAATTAGAGAAGATTAATCTGGGTCATCAAGTTGACTTTCATTCTCATAAGTCAATAGAATATTTTAATGAAATCATATCTTTGAAAGAAGAACTCTGTGCTTTAAAAGTTCTTAATGAAGATCTTCTAAAAAAATCTTCTGGACATTCTAATGAGAAAATAAAAAATTTGGAATCTGAGAATGCTTAGCTTAGAAAGAATATATCTGATTTGGAGCAAAAGATTACTGAAGATAAAGTTGATTTTGAAAAAGAAAAGAAAAGTTTTTCAAAGAAACTCTCAGATTTCTCAAGGAAGTGTTATAAAGAAAAGAAGTCAGTGGAGCTTAAATGCATCAAGATTTCTCAACAAATCTCTGATTTTGAGAAAGTACTGATCTTGGAAAGAGAAAAGTTTGATAAAGAAAAGAAGGCCATAGAACAGAAAAATGTGGGATTCTTTAAAGAATTATCCGTCCAGAGAAATGAGTTAGAAAAAGGATTTGAAGAAGAACGATCCATTTTTGAGACTTAAATAAAAAAACTGACTTCAAAGTTATCTGAACTGTCTGCTGCTGCACTGAAAGAGCAAAGAACGAAGTCTGAATTCAAGACAAAGATTGACCAGCTTGTGATCGAAAGAGACAACTTTGCATCAAAGATCAAAGAACTTGAAAAGTCTGTTTCAAGTTCAAATCAGAAATTCGTCTCTTCACAAAGGTCATTCAAATCCTTTAATCAGATTCGTCGCACTAACCTTTTCTATGATGAATATTTAGATGGTTCAGATACTTATCCAAGGAGAAAAAGTTTCAAGAAAGAGAAATTGGTCTGGATGAAGAAATCAGTCAAAGATGACAAAAATGATGAGCTGAAAGAGAAGAAATCATGTGTACCTGTACACAAAGCAAAGAAGAACAAAGCATCTAACGGTAAGAAATATTATTGTTCTATTTGTTATACATATGATCATATCCATAAGACCAGTGATCATTTCTGGTATGGTTCTTACTCCATATCCCCTACATGAACTGCAATTAGCATTTCTGGACCCAAATACCAGTGGGTACCAAAGAAGAAAATCAATTCTTTGTTGCAGGCACCTCAAGCCAAGGGGGAGTAAGAGAACAATGGCTTTTGAACACAGCAGTTCAAGACCCGTACCTCAATGTCAAGATTATAGCTTATAAGCATATCAGTTTAGGACCCGATCTTCAAAGGAGTTTGACTTCTAAACATAACAGTTTACGACTCGGACCTCGGCGATAAAAAGACCTTACTTCTGTGTTTTTGCATCCGATGGATATTGATGGTCTCCATCCCAAGTGAATTGATCTGATCTCTATCCTATACTTTTTCACTGCTAGATTTTTCTGATATTGATGGTCTAACAACTCAAAAGGGAGTGTTTGATCTCTATCCTGCTTTAATTGACATATTTCAGATACCTAATTTAAGGGGGAGTAAAGGTGATGACTTCTGATTACTTCAGATCAGAACTCATACTATAAACTGTTTTACTGCTTTCTGTCTTTTATTTTTGAATAAATGATGTGAATAAAGTGGCTTCTGATCATATTTGTTCAGGACAGATCAAGACCCGTTTTTCAATGTTCAAAGAATGATATTGTGCTAATATCCAGGGGGAGATTAAAAGACATAAATCATTATATCATGATTTGAGGGGGAGCTGAAAAGGTAAAAATCTTTTGATCCTAGATCTCTGATTGTTTGGAAGAAGAAAAACTTTCAAGCATGAAAAACACTTTCTTAAATGTTCAAACCACTTCTCTATTCTCAAAAGTTTTCATGAATTTAGAAGTGAGATTTTAAATGTTTTTTTTTTAATTTTGAGCGTTAATGTTTAACTGACCGTGTGTTTCCAAAGATTAATACTTGTGTATTATCTTGTCCATATACTGTCAAGTATTCATACACACCGGTTCAGTATTTTATTTGAAATTGTTATTACCATGTCTCTAAATGAACCAAGTTTTCGATGGTAATGCCCCCGTTTGTTTTCAAAGTTGTTGAGTATCATCCATCTTTTCATATTTGTGCTTTCTTTGATAAATTGTTTATATTCATTCATATAAACAAATTTCTAATTCTTTGATACCCTAGCTATTTCATTTGATCTGATCTTAATCATTGTCAGATTCTCAAAACATTTCTATTCTTTCTTGATTATTCATTCATATAAAGTTTTGAGAAATCTTAAATGTTTAAAAATGTTCAAATTTCATTTCTGATTTTTGATGAGCATACATACACTGACATATGATTTCTTGTGATTTACATGTCAAGAAAATCATTGACCAGCAGGTACTTTTAGGAACATGGGATTAGTGTGAGTGCTTCATAGATCTTCTATGGATTCACGATATCTAGTGTTTCCTACCCCGGAAGAAATCCTTTGAGTGATTGAGGGGAGAGGGGTCTAAAAGAATTGAGTATGGGAGTGAGCAGAGGTAAAATGGAAATGAGAGATTGGTTAGATGTGAGCTTATATGTTGAAAAGAAAGAGGGTATGAGATCAGAGTTAAAAGAATATCAGAACTCTGCAGCAAACATATTTCTGAGTTGGGCAGCCACATTACTGATTGGTTCACATTTCTTTGGTGACCATCATTGAAATAGGCAAATAGCCCATGCCATCTCTTGCATTAACCCCACCAGCTACTCATTCTTTTCTTAAAAAGAGAATGTTTCACATTTTCTGGGGAAGCAGGACATAATCTATTGGTTCTTCTCTTGGAAGATACTGATATTGAAAAAGAAGGAAAGTTGCCCCACCTTCGACCCTTTCTCATGCACATTGAGTCCATGTACAATCATTGCTGTCTCAGTGATTTACATACTTCGAGCCTTATGAAACACAATCATTGTGTTAATTCTTTCAAACACAAGCACGAGCACACAGAAAATTTGTTTTTCTGTCAGAACATTCATAGATAAACCTTGTGTTTTTTAATGATTGAATGAAGTCCTGGGGAGTCAACATCAAACCAACTCCTTATATTGTACATTTGTTGTACACAGTGACTCTGTGTTACTGACAGACACTTCTAACTGTTTCATTTGTTGATTCAGGGTTGCCATGTTCAATATGTCTGAATTTGAAAAGATTCGGATATATATCTTTCATGAATTGACGGCTCTCAGATCAAAGCGCGCAAATTGTCAAAGGGGAGATTGTTTTTTAATACAAAGGGGATATCAAAGACTGTGCTGAAATTGAAGATGCTTTGATGATCATGATGCTCTCAATCATCAAAAAGGGGGAGAATGTTACAAAAGCCAATTTCAAAACAATGAAGAGATGTCAAAAGTGAGAAATGCTTCCGCTGATTCAAAGTCTGTTTCAAAGACAGAATTACAAAGTTCAAAGCCTGATAAAGATTATTCAAAGATTCAAGAAAGTTTGTTTTTCCAAAGATGATCCAGAGATCAAAGTGATAAAGATACAAATAAGTTTGTTTTTCCAAAGAAAGTTTCTTCAAAGAGGTTTTCAAACGTTTCAAGAATTATGTTTCTCGTTCAAGGCTTGTTGACTTTCAAAGCTACAAAGAGAAAAAGACTTTCTGAGATTCTTCAAGTGCTGAAAGAATGAAGTCTGTGAAAGCGTCAAAGTTCAAAGATAAAGAGACAAAAGCTGAAGAATCAAGAGCTGAAGATCTGTATCAAATTTTTATTAAATCTTGAATACAAAGGGGGAGATTGTTAAGTCTAAATATTGTATCCAAGATTTAATATGGAAAGTCAAAGTTGTAAAAGTCAACATAGTCAAAGTCTTGTAATTGTCAAAGCTTGTATTAGTTTTACTTTGCCTTTAAGTCTTGTTTAGTTGGTAGTATATATAGGGTGTCTTTGTAATCTTGTAGTAACGCTAGAGAGCTATGTGTGTATTGTAATTCAGATACATATGAATACGAGATATACTTTCTCTCTCTAAGACTTTCTCTCTCTAGTTGTTGATCTTAAATTCTTAATCTTGAGTAATTAGCTTGATTGATTGGGATTTTATGATTAACAAAATCAATACAGTCAACATGTCGACACTGTAAAAGCGAGATTTTTTTTATTTTTATAATAAAACATAATACAATATTTATAATAAATTAAATAAAAATGTAATATTTTTAGACTTTAATAGACTGGTCATACAATCCATTTTATTAAGTCAAAACAAAATTGAGATCCACCCCCAACTAAACCCTAACGTCAATTTCGTGAACGAACTGAATTTTTGGTGAACGAAATGGAAGATCTAGAAAATCGCAAATCCTTTCTCCAAGTTTTGTGAATGAACAATTTCATCCAGGCTCTATAATCGTCCAAGGCTCTACGTCGTGATCATCGACGAAGTTCAGATTAATCATCCATCTTCTCATCGTTGTGCGATTTTGTGTAATTTTCTTCTCTGAAAGGTACATTCTTCGATTTTGTGTGATTTTGCTGCAAGTTTATCTATTGATTTGTAATTTGGAACTTGAAGCAGTCAACCATTGATTTGTAATTTGTTCCTTCATCCTTGTTTTATAGTTGGCAACACCTACAATTTTTTTATACAGAGTCAACCATTGATTTCCCCTCGTCCTTGAAAAAGGTACGCATCGCTTTTTCCAACAGATTACCTCTTTGAATTCGCAGGACAACAATTTTACGTATCTCATTATGTGTTTTTTGTGTTTATGCCTCGATGTTGTTGGATCTTTTTTCTAGGGTATTAGCGGGAGGGAGGATGAATATTTGGAATCGATTTGGTATTGTAATCAAAGATTTCTAAGCTTAAAGTTACATATTGGATATCTTGGAGTTTTAGATGTGTGCCGTGAGTTCTTCCGATGGATTTTTCAGTGTAATGTATGTATGATCCGATTCATAGGTTTATTCACCAAATTATGCTCTTCCGCCAGCAAGAAGCAATCCTGATGTTATGACTATTGATATCAAGTAAAATTGTTAGAATCGTTGTTAACCAAACAACTTCTTCATCTGAAAAAAATTGCACTTATTACATTCCCTTTTTCTTCTTGATAATTGATATGACATTTTGGTTGATCGTCGACATCTTTGTGGTCCAACAGCTTAAGTGTGTAACCAATGATTTTATGTTTACTCCCTTTTTGCATAAGGTTTACTTGTTGTTTATTACGGTTGTGTCCTTTAGGCATGCATGGGGCCCACAAATTGATCTAAGGGACACTAGCTTCCTGGCTTTTGCTAACGCTAAACACCGGTTTCTTGAACCAGATTATGAAGACTATGATGTGGCAAGTGATAGTAGTGTTGCTTACCTCCGTTTCATGGCTCCCATAGTAAGTGAAAAACACAAGTAAAAGTCACATGGAAGTTCATAAACAGTTTCTTGCAAATGCATATAGTATCAAACATGGGTAACTATAAATTCATAATATACTTACATTTGCAGTTAATACTGATATTGCTGGTACACCAAGCTTTGCTAGTCATGAGAGACTTGGGGAATTGTGTCGGTTCAGACTGATTTTTGCTGGGAAACAGCTTAGAGATGACAAAACAACCAAGGACTACAACATTGTGGGGGGTCTGTACTCCATCTAGTTCTTGCATTAAGAGGTGGTGGTGGTGGTGGTAATCTTTAGAAGATTCCTGCTATGTTATCAAAGTTTACATAATTAAGCTCACACTCAATGATATATTCCATGTGAGTCCATAATGAGATGACTATGTGATTTGTATTTCTATTTGTATATGTACTTAAGATTCTGTGCATTTTATCCTGCATTGCTTTTTGAGGGCTTGGAAATATGTTTCGACTTCTCTTTTTATGTTTCCTGGTCCAAAGAAGCATAAAATTATTAATTTTTTGGTTTTTCATTAGTAAAAGTAAGAAATGAAAAAGGGTGGGTCTTTGTGGATGGCTGAACCAATTGTCCAATTTCTTGGGGACCATGATGACCACCCCACCAATTACCAAATGAGCCAGTTATGGTTCTTGAGTGTCGAACCAATTGGTGAATCAATAGGCTTGCATTTTGTGTTCTTTACATGATTTGGGGGCATGGTTGAACTAAGGTCAGGAAGTTTGTAGACATATATGGATCATTTGATCCTCTTGGTTGGAAGGAACGACTTAAAGAGCGTAGAGCCATTAAAACTCCATCAACAGAAGCTTCACTTATTGTTAATTTATGCAAAGATGTGAGAAACTTGGATGATTTGTTCTCTTTGATTATTGTGTTAGGAAAAGGTGGTGATGTGCATCTGGTGTAGATAATACATGTTTGAAATTTGATGTTCTCATAAAATTATGTATATAGTCATTCATATGATTGTTATGTGTTTGCAGGACTGGTTGGGGAGGGGAAAATTCATTTCTCAGTTGCCATAGACTCGGTAATCTTTCTTTTTCTCATATACCTACTCTAAATTATAGCATTCACAGTGTATATAGTTCAAATACATTTGTAGTTTGCTCTATCATATCTGGCACCAACTTCCAGAAAAGTAACTGGTGAAAAGCCTGCAATTATTGTTTTATAAGAACATTAAGTTGTCTTGTCTGCATTGATTTTGTATGGTTTATTACCATTTAGATATTGGTTTGAGTTTACAATAAATTCATATTGAAGGGCTGAGTGCATTTGTCCATATATTTTAAGGGAAATTCATCGGGGCAATCAATTATGCAAAGGTTATATAGATACAAAACTATAGTACAAGAAGTACCCACAGGAGAATGTACGGGGAGGCTGAATTTGCTGTATATTGAAAGGATTTTAATTTGAACGGGTTGCTAAGTCATTCATATCATTTTTTGACAAGGTTTTTTCCACGTCTAAAATAGTGTTTTTCATATTTTATTCAGATAAGCGAGATGTTAAGACACACATCCCTGTCTTCAGTCGCTAGCCTCTTGAGCAGTATGGACCTAATTGGTGGTACACTTGATATTACGTATAGTTGCAATCATCGACTTATTTATAAATTGCAATCTTAATTGGTTTAAATTGGTGGGTATGAATTGCAGTTCCAGGTTTCTGTTCTTCAGCTGGCGAGTTTTCTTCTACCTTGATATGTAGTTAGTCGCTCATGGTTAATGATTATAAGACAAAGAAGACGACAAGTAAGTTGCTTTATACACCCTTTTTTGCTTTTCTTTATTTTAGCTTCTTAAGTTAGGCATCGTTGCTCTTGTCTGGGGTTGCCACATTAAGTTGGTAAAATCATTGGAAAACCATGATAGGACTCGAACTGGTAACCACTGATCTTACCAGTTGAGCTAATATACTTGAAACATTGGTTCTTGTTTTCCTAGGTGTAATAATAACAATGTATATCCGTTAAGCAATTCCAATGACGATGGCTATGAAGTTGAATGCAGTAAATATTAGCAGCTAGCAGTTCCTGAATCGAAGATGTTTACTAAATCTGGTTTTAACTGCTTCAATTGATGTCATTTGTCTTGCACGTTATGTAAATTGTGAATATTGGTGATTAGTGTTTCTTGCATTTTCAATCTTATTTTGGCGCCCTTCGTCTAAGAGAGAAATTTATATATGTGGATGACCTCATTGGGTGTTTGTGTTATTATTCTCTGCGAGTACGTTAAATATTTATATATGTGAACGACCTCGCTGGGTGTTTGTGCATGCAATGCAACATAGAACCATCATACTACTATAAGGCCAATGCTTCATTATCATACAAAGAATATAATCGTATATTCCTAAATTCTATGCAAATACAAACCGATTCAGAGGAACTTCTCATAATCAAACCCAGAGAATCTCTTTTGAATGTTGTAACTGAGCATGTGAAGGCAAATCATGAATATGAGTAAGTCAGTTACTCTAACTTCTTACGAGTCTTAATTTTGATTTTCTGGAACATGTTAATTTAGTTAGTGATTATTGAGCTACCATTCCAAAATTATATACTCTCGTTGTCAAAAACTAGGAAAAATTAGTTATTTGAAAATCAAATTAGTTGACTAAATACGTTTTATAATCAAATTAAAATCGGGAAAAATTACCTATAGTGACGGCTTGTTGGACGTAGACGAATGCTTGCAAGACCAGCAAAGCCCTACTTATTAGGAGGGGACTCTTTGGTACCTTAGATAAATTCCTTCACCTAGGCCCGACTAAGAACATATGGATCCAGGGAACGAGCAACTTTTTACTAGTAGGGGCTAATGCGTCAAAAATCTAGAAAACATTTAGGCCAACCGCCCCTTCCCCTATACCTGGCTGCTTCTCGCTTACCAAAGCGTACTTCATTTCCCGAGACGGGTGGCTTCCTCTTTCTTCCGGTAAGAAAATGGAGAAAGAAATGCTAAAGGAAAAGGTGCCCTCGAAGCAGACTCACAATAGGTAGAAAATTAAAAATTCAATTCATACCTACTGTGTCGATATGTCGTCGCTATTGGGAACAACATTTGGTTTTAATTTTCCATCTATAGCAACGACAAGTCATCGCAGTAGATGAAAAGTGATTTTTTTATTTTTTACCTACTACAACGACATGTCGTCACCATAGGTATGTAATTAAAATTTTCATTTTTTACCTATAGCGACGACATATCGTCGCAGTAGGTAAAAATCAAGTTTTTTTTATATTTTTTACCTACTGTGATGACATTCCGTCGCTATAGGGAGCTACAGCTACGAGCATACAGTGACAATTGCTACAGCGACGACGGTCGTCGCAATAGACCAATAGCTACGATATTTGGAGCATTAGCGACGACTTTTGTCGTCGCAATAGAGTCAATTTGTTGTAGTGCAAGAGTCTCAGTTTCAGCCCTCCTACGACTCCACTTCTATTCCAGAGCATACATATGGTCGTAGTGAGTATACCAGATGTAGAAGAAGAAGAAGTAGAAGAAGAAGAAGAAGAAGAAATACAGTTTGCTGGATTTGATGACGACGAAGCCCATGTTTTCTCATTGGGTATGCAGATGTTGAATTATCATACGGATAAAGATGAAGACGAAGAAGAAGTAGAAACAATAACCCCTTCTAATAAATCATTTGGTGAGTTAAATGATTATTTTGATATGCCTCCTCCCTTCTAACCCAGAGCCCTATATAACAACCAACCAACCCACACCTTATAATTGTAGTGCAAGAATAGTTTATGATCAATTTGATACGAAGGACAAAATGATTATAGAGCTCGGAACTAAGTATCTTGAAGAGGGGTTCGAGTTTAGAACGAACAGATCTAGCAAAACCAGATACGAGGCCATATATATTAGAGAGAATTGTGGTTAGCGTATGACGGCGGCCGTCGTGGAAAAAGACACTATGTTTCACGTTCGAAAGTTGGTGGACCTATACACTTGTTTGAAGACCTAATTGATTCCCAACCACCGCCAAGCAAACAAAAAGGTTTTGGGACATCTACTGAAAGGCAAATTTTTAGATGCTAATAGGGAACTTCATCCAAATAACATTGTGCATGATATAAACCAGCAGTACAGTATTACTATTGGTTATCACCAAGGTTGGCATGCGAGATGTAGTGTACTACTACTGGTTAGGGGCAATCCTGAGGAGTCGTTCACCCGAATCCTATGTTTTTATATAAGATGGAGCTACGAAATTCAGGTACACGTACCAGAATAAGAATAAATTCTACGTATGCTTTGAGATGTGTTTTGCTGCCTTGGTTGTGCGGTACGTATAGCTATGTCATATATTTACATATTATAAAATATAACTTTTACAAACGTAAACCATCTACTTTTTTGCAGATCCTGAATTTTTTTGACAAACTTGCATCGTGTCCTTGTAATAGACGCCGCTCATTTGAAGGGACATTTCTTGGGTGCAATGTTCTTGGTGGTTGCCATGGACGCAAATAACAACATTGTGCCCATTGACTTTTAGAGTAGGTAGGTCCGAGACTAGGGAGAAGTGGACTTGGTTTTTATCCATGTATCGGAGATCCGGAAGGCTTGGTGTTTATGTCTGACAGAGCTGCTTCCATAAGCGCGGCAATTTCCGTTATGTTCCCAACGGCCCACCATGCTCTATGTTAAAACATTTGGAGATGAGCATGAAAGTAGGGACAAACGAATTAAAATCTATAAGGAGACATACTGGAAGGTATGAAAAACTTATACGGTGTGGAAGTTTGACCGGTACATGATGGCACTACGAGTTAGTGTACCTGTCGGAGCTCAAACGATGGACCAGGATGGAAAGGAGAGGTCGTCAAGGGCCCATTTTCCTGGTATACGGTACAATATTATGACCTCAAATAGTGCGGAGTTGGGGAATGCAATTTCCCGTTTTACGCGTAGATTACCGATTGTGGGACTTATGGGGTACTTCTGAGGTTTTCAACAACAGTGGTACCTACTTCGAAGGGATAAAGGAGGTTAAAAAATTCTGAAAATTTTAACTTATATATATGTATATATGTATATATATATATTTTTTTTTTCGTGTTCATTTTACATTGTAACGCAATTAACCCATATTTGTAGATAAAATGCAAAATAAGCTCACACCGTAGGCGGAAGCCAAGATTCAGAGAAGGACGAGCAAGTCTGCCACATGGACCGTATGCGAAATTGGCTATAGTGTGTTTGAGGTTCGGGATCACTGTTGGAACGCATAGGTCGATATTCCCCGCTATAGTTGTGAATGTCTAAAATGGCAAGTTTCTGGGTTACCTTGCAGTCATGCCATCGTTGTTGCAAGACATTCTGGTTTTAGAGATTGCTTAGGCTATAAGTTGCTTCACGTTCGAGAATTACGGGGCAACATATCGAGAGGTAATCGTGCTAGTTAGACCTCCTCAATCATGGTTGTCTCCAGACGTCCCCCTTATGCCATGATATCTACCCTTAATAACTAAGAGACGTGTTGGGAGACCTAGTAACAACGACCATGTTAGCTTAAATTATCCCCAATTTAATTGAATGTTTCGTAAAGAAATTGTTGTATTTGGGCTTTTTAATTAGTTGTATAGGCTTGAGCCAAGTTCTTGTAAATGGGCCCTATATAAAGGTACCCATGGCTCATTTGTCAATAGTGAGACTTGGGCTATGTTTGGCAAAAAAAAGCTAGCTTATAAGCTAGCTTTTTGTTTTGGTATATGTTTGGATGATCATAAGATAGCTTATTGAAAAGCTACTCATAGTAGCGGTTTGAAAAGCTAGCTTATCAGCTACCAGCTAGCTTATAAGCTAGTTTGCCAAACAATGCCTTGGTGACGAATACACATTTTTACACACACGGACTAATTCTCATGAGATGTATGGTAAATTGTATTAAGAAGGAAAAAGATTAAGATCGGTGATGCAGTTTTGAATGGAGCAGGACGGTGTGCAAGTCAGACGAATAGATCGGGGTAAGGAGCTACTGCTGCTGGGGCATTCCAGTGACCCAAGTAGAGTGTTGTTCCAGTGTTGTTAAAGGTCCAACAATGGCGATTGTTGGAGAGGATGTTATAGTGGTCAAGGCTACGATATAAGCGATGGACAACAACGGTGATCAATCTAGCTGGACCAAGTGATGGTCGATTGGTCGTTAAGTTTTATTGTATTTTCTCGTCAATCACCCATAACTAATGCATAAAAATGGCAAAACCGAATTACATTAATGTGTTTTTATAGGTTCGGAACAAGTTGGAGCGAAAAAGAACAAAACGAGGATTTTTGATAGATTTACGCGACTGTGGCGTTTCGAGCATATCTCACTCGTCCAAGCTCCGTTTAAGGCGATTCAAGATGATCTGGAAACCTACAACTTTGAAGTTTTGAGTTTCTACAAAATCGGAATACATCTGAGTCAAAAATGACGTCGAAGTCAAAAAAAGTGTGTTGGACAGCAGGTAATAAAAAACAAAAGAAAGTGAGGTGGGGTTGAATCTTGGGATTTTGATATGGACTTCTATTGTTCAATTAAAAAAAAGGGTTGGGCCTTTCTTAGTTGGACTGAAAATTAAAGAAAAGGAGATGACTTTTATTTTGTTTATGTGTTAAAAAACGTGAGTGGGAAGAGAAATAAAGAAAAGGAAAGGATCGTTGTGAAGAAAAGGGGGTGCATCTCTTCCTTTTTGGGCTGATGAATAGAAGATAAAAAGAAAGAAAATATGTGGTCTTGTGATGTGTTTTATATTTTTACCGCAAGCGTACGGGTTATGTAGCATACGGGTCGATCACAGGGAGTAATGGTTTAAGTACTAATTCTGCTATAAATCATGAACAAGTTATGTGAACACAAATGATGGAGATTTTTATAAACTAAGGATTAATCTATTAAATCAAAATACAAGAATAAAACATAAATACATAAAAGGGACTCGAACTATTTATTTGATAATATACAAAATTATAACGAAAGACTAGCTAGGATATATACCGAACTAAGACATACGTACAAGATGGAAGTGGTGACATCCAACAGCTATACCGAGGTAGAGGTTTATCTTTCTAAAAACGTTTGAGATCCTCTTCCGAGGTGAAACAAACCTTCCTAGTTAAGTAGTTTGACTACTTCCGTGACATCCAACCTAACTAGAAGCATTAAGATTTTGATAAAGTAATTTCTCCGATTCCTACTTTTATCTATTTCCATGATAATTTTAGAATCGTTGGTTAATCGACCAAAAGCCAAATTTAAACTTCCATTCATAATTCGATTTGTTAGATAAAGGGTTATCGAATAGTCGGTCTCCGATCGCAACCCAACTTCCGTTGGTGATGAACCGTAAAACTAACCTTCGATAATCGTACCGTTTAACTTCGAGTTAACCAATTTCTCAATATAACTGTTGATTATCACCACACAATCTTATATGTGAAAAGAACTAAAAACGACTTTTATTAATTAAGAAACTAAACAATATATATATATATATATATATATATATATATATATATATATATATACTAGATACTAATATATAACAGAAAATATAAAAGATATCATCAAACAACATTTCTACATATATCTATGAAATAGCTAAGCATGAATAATATGTGAAAAACATTAAACCTAACTTTGATGTTTATAACCTAATGACAAAAGTATCATTCATACTCATTGATTCATAAAACGAAAATGAATCAACATGAATACCAACAATCATGTGATAATACTGATTTATAAGACAATATTAAGAACATAAATCAAAGATTATGAAAGGGATACAATACTCAATAGGAGAACCCAAAGATTAGAACTTGATGAACTTAGAATCCAAATACAACTTCAATCCTTGCTGATAATATCAAAAAGAAATACTGAACTATGACATCTATCTTCAAGCTTAATCTACAGCAACATCCATGGAAGATGAAAAGGTTCTTGAAGAAGAACAAAAAGGTTTTTGAGAGAAAAGCTGAAAAAGTAATTAGGTGCCTGTATATGCTATAACTAAAAGCCTTTTAACCACTAGAGAAAGCAAAAGAAAAATATCAGTCCAAAAAAAAAAAATCCCCTGCAGAAATATCTGTATTTTCAAAGAGATAAGGCAAAAAGGGGTTGCAGAGGATAAAGCAAAAAGGGGTCTGGAGAGGGCACACGGGCCGTGCGTTTTTCCTTCACAGGAACGCACGGGTCGTGCATTTTCTTCTGTCCGAAAAGTAGGGCGCACGGGCCGTGCGTGCTTTTGGCTTGAATACCGCACGGGCCGTGCGCAACATAATCAGCCTTTTCCGCTCTCTTCATTGCTTTCGTTGTAATTCTCAGCATCCGTTGTAACCGAACCGAGTGATATCAAATCATCCTGAAATTTGAATAAAGTCGTAAGTTTTTCGAAAATGATCCGAACAGGGAACGAATGATGGATGCAAATGCGAATTAAACTAAAAATGCATAATTTAAGCTAAACTAAGATGCAAAACATATTATATTAATAGATAAAATATGTACAAAATTACTAGCTAACATCTTGAAAGGGGGGCACAAATCGAGAGAAGGAAGGATCACATCATATATTCAAGTGGAGTTTTGGAGGATCGATTGAAGAGGAATCAAGGGGATTTCAAAGCTGTTTTTCGGGGCTACTGAAGGGATGATTCCGGACTATTTTACTGCAGAAAACAGAGGCCGGAGGAGGACGAAAAACAACAAGAAAGGAGTCGACTTTGGGCTCCATCGGTGCTGTTGGACAGAAGGAAAGAAACATCGGTTTGAGGCTTGATCGGAAGTCTTCTTGCTGCTGCGTTTTCTTTACCAGGTGAACTCCAAACTTGTTTTGTTTTACATTCGACAGGTTACTTCCTTTGGCTTCGTTTAACTCCTTAGTTTAAGTCTCGTAAGTTTCAATTAGGCACCATATTTGTTAATTCTTTTTTCACATAGTTGGTTTCAATTGTTTATTGTCGGCATGGTTTGATTTCAAAGCATTCCATTGGGTTTTTGATAATTGCTAGTATTTTGTTTATCTTAGAATTCATAATTGAATTGATGTTGGTTTTGATTTATTTAGTCAATTAAGTATTGGTTTATGTTTATTTGGATTGCACGCCAAATGTTTGATGAAAGTCCTACGGTGAATTTATATTCTTTGATTGAATGTTAGTTTGATAGATAAAGTTCCCGTTTCGTTTTCGTTAGTTAAGTATAGTATAAAGTGTCGTTATTTATTCGTTTAATAGTTATTGTAACTCTCTAAAATCCAACTCTTTTGAAGTAATGTATTTGTGCCAAGTAGATTTTCGGTTTTAGTTAGTGAGTTTTGAGCTTATAAGATCAAACTGGGTAGCTAATCATTGTGACACACGTGCATTCGGTTTTAACACAAGTTGTTAATTTAACCACCGACTCCCTGAGAAGAATGATACCCGACTTACCCATTTACTGGATTAGTCTCGGTTTATAAATTTAAAGCTTGTTGTGCGTTTAACGACGTGTGCATCAAGTTTTTGGCGCCGTTACCGGGTAGTTATGCACTTAGATTAATTGGTTTGTATTAATTTTATCTGTTTGCGTTATCTTTTGAATAGATTGCTACTCGATACCTTATAATAGTGTTTTGCAGATTGTTTGCTTGATCTCTAGCGGGTTAGATAAATCTTCTTGTCTTTGTTTTTTTAGTATTTTTTTAGTGTCCTTTCTTTTGTGTGCTTAGTGTTAGTTTTTTTTTTATATATAAAAAACAAAAAAAGTTTTATTTTCCGTGTTCTTTAAGTCGAGCCTCTACTTTAATTGCGTTTTTTTAATTGTTTATTAGGTTGTCTGTCACGTAGTTATAAGTTTTGATCTGATTAAGGCCAATAACTAGTTCTTTTAAGTTGTATGCACCACACTAGATCTAAGAAAGATTTGCCCGTTTTTGGAGTGCATGAATTAGAAGAAACTGAAAGGCGAGCTAGAAATCCGTAATCAAGAAGCCTAAGACTGAAATTCACAAAACTTTAATGAGTGATACTGAAGAAGAAATGGAAAATCCACCACCACCAAATCACCCTCCTCTGGAAACTTATCCAACCCGACGCTTACGATAACCCATCCTCGATATCCTTACCTGGTGATGAGGATACTTACTATGAGATTCGTCCTCATCTCATTCAGTCGCTTCCAAACTTCCATGGCCTATCCAAAGAAGAACCGTATAATCACTTATACGAATTCACTGCCATCTACAATACCAACAATATTCGAGGTCTCACCCGAGACCACCTTACGCTTATATTGTTCCCCTTTTCTATGAAAGGGAGAGAAAAACAGTGGTTTATATCACTTGAGCCAAGGAGCATTTCCACCTGGGGTGATATGCAGAAGAAGTTTTAAGCCGAGTACTTCCCCATAAGGAAAAATTCGGAGATACGTCGAGCGATCTCCAATTTTCAGCAGCAACCTGGGGAAGAGTTTCACGAGGCATTTGAGCGACTGAAAGAGCTTCTTCGTTCCTGCCCTCACCATGATACCTAAAATGGATCTTGGTGAAAACATTCTTAGATGGCTTAGACCCGACTCACCAAGGTCTAGTTAATGCCGAAAGTGGGGGAACGATGATGACAAAGAGTGATGAGGAGGCATGGCAATTCTTAGAAACATGCAGTCGAAGCATTACATTACATAATTTCTCATGGACGACTCCTAGTTCAGTGTCATCAGTATCTAATACTGAAGGGTTAAATGATTTGAGGAAAGATTTGAGGAGAGAATTCAAGGGTGAGATTGGTGAGTTGTCCAAAAAGATCGATCTTGTTTTAGGTTGGATGATTGGGAAGAAAAATGATGTTCTCCAGGTTCAAAATGCATGCACTTATTGTGGGGATTCTTCACATTCTGCAAGTGAGTGCATAGTTTTTCATTCTGAGAGCGTAAATCAATCCCAGGGGTTTGGTAATCATAATCAAGACCCATTTTCAAGCATCTATAATGCAGGATGGTGAAAGCATCCCAATCTTTCTTCGAAAAACAATCAAGAGGGTGCTTCAAATCAACCCCGATTCCAAAATCACCATCATGAGGGTCAGTCGAGTCAGCCTAAATTTCAGGGACAAAATCACAATCATTCTCACTCTAGAAATCACCACCATGGTAATCAAAGTCACAATCAAAACTTTGGTGGTAATAATAATTATAACAACAACAGACATGGTTCATCGCCACTTGAAAAACAAATGCAAGATATGATGGCAATGATGAAAGAGTACATGCAAATAACAAACAACAATGCCCAGTCTGTTGCTGCTACTGCTCAGTCTATTGTTGCTCTAGAAAAACAAGTCGGTCAACTGGCCGAACAGCTGAGTAGAAGGGATGGGGGTACGCTGCCAAGTATGACTAAGCCAAATCCTAGTCATGAGCACATAAATGAAATCACTTTGGGAAGTGGCCGTCAACTGGACCCCCTCCCTCAAGAAAATGTTGAAAGCTCTCAAACGAAAAAAGGAAAAGGGAAAGAAATTGAGCAGGGAGTAGAGTCTGAAAAGGCAAATCAAGTTCCAATCACATTGGATGTCGATAAATCTCAAGATGGGGAGGGTTCGAGATTGCCTAATCAAGAACCCACTGTTCCATTCCCTGCCGCTTTAAATGAATCTGCGGCATTTCCATTTGGAAAAAAGGACCGAAAAATGATGATATGATGGACGTCTTTCGTCAAGTAAAGATAAATCTACCATTACTAGATGCCATCAAACAAATCCCGGCTTATTCCAAATTCTTGAGAGAATTGTGCACTCAAAAGTGCAGACAAAAGACTGCGATCCCCAAAAAGATTAAAGTTACTGTGCAAGCCAGTACTATTATATCTAGTTCCCTACCAAAAAAATGCAAGGACCCTGGAGCTCCATTGATCCCTTTCATTATGGGAAATTCCGTTATAAAGAGTGCCTTGCTTGATTTAGGGGCTAGTGTGAATATCTTGCCAGGATCGGTGTATGATTAGTTTGAGTTTGGTGAACTCAAACCAACAGTGTGTTATTACAACTCGCTGATCGATCTGTTAAGACACTGAGGGGAGTGCTTGAGGATGTGATTTTGAAGATAGAGGACTTCTACTATCCCGTGGATTTTCTTGTGCTACATACCGAGGGCATTTGTAGAAATAAAAGCCCTACGACGATTCTCGGTCGACCATTCTTGGCGACTGCAAATGCCACAATCAATTGCCGATCTGGAGTGATGGACATTACCTTTGGTAATCGAAAATTGCGTATGAATATCTTTGCACCATCCTCCTTCCCTCTGACTGAAACCGAGTGTTACTCCATAGACTATACAGATGAATGTACCCAAGAATACACTTCAAGCATACTGCAAGACGATTTGTTCACTCGATACTTTTCTATCTCATCAGAGGATGATCTTGATCTGGTAGATTTACATGAGGTCCAGGCATTGCTTGTTGAGCCTCTTGTGCCTAATCAACCACCCTAGTCTCATAAAGTTGAACCATTGCCAAGTCTAGCTCATAAACCTCCAAAGAGTTCACTTGAAAAGCCACCTGTGCTAGAGCTTAAGCCACTACCAGATCACCTTAAGTATATCTTCCTAGGAGACGATGGCACCCTACCAGCTATTATCTCATCATCACTCACACCTGATCAGGGACATGTTTATTTCTGTTCTAAAAGATCATAAGAAGGCAATTGGATGATCGATAGCCGATTTGAGAGGGATCAGTCCTTCGGTATGCATGCATAGAATCCACACCGAGCCTAATGCCAAACCCTCACGTGAATTTCAAAGACGGCTAAACCTGAACATGAGGGATGTGGTGAAGAAAGAAGTTATCAAATGGTTGGATGTTGGGATCATATATCCCATCTCTAATAGCCCCTGGGTGAGCCCGACACAAATGATGCCCAAGAAATCGGGCATCACCATTGTGGAGAAAAGAGGGGAAAACATTCCTACTCACCCCGTCACTGGATGGTGAGTCTGCATCGACTACAGAAAGTTGAATGTAGTCACGTTGAAAGACCATTTCCCCTTACCTTTCATCGACTAAATACTAGAGAAGCTGGCAGGCCAGAAATTCTACTACTTCTTGGATGGTTATTCATGATACAATCAAGTGGCCATACACCCTGATGACCAAGAGAATACGACATTTACATGTCCTTATCGCACTTTTGCTTTCCGACGAATGCCATTTGGATTATGTAATGCGTCTGCTACATTCCAAAGGTGTATGATGTCAGTCTTCAGTGACATGTTGGGCGAGTCATTGGAGGTCTTTATGCATGACTTCTCAGTATTTGGCGAGACATTTGAAAGTTGTTTCCATAGTCTTGAGAGGGTGCTGAAATGTTGTGAGGAGACTAACTTAGTGCTAAGTTGGGAGAAGAGTCATTTCATGGTTCGAGAAGGAATTGTGCTCGATCATGTGATTTCTGAACGTGGCATTGAAGTTGATCGAGCAAAGGTCTAGGTAATCTCCACCTTACCTCCACCGACGTCGGTGAAGGGTGTTCGTTCCTTTCTAGGACACTCGGGCTTCTATAGGCGATTTATAAAAGACTTTAGTGCCATTTCACGACCCTTGTGCAATCTACTCACCAAGGATAATTCACTTGTATTTGATAAAACTTGTCTAGAGGCGTTTGAGACCATCAAGAAAAAGCTTGTCGAGGCACCCATCATGCAAAGACTGGTCATTGCCATTTGAGTTAATGTGTGACACAAGTAATGAAACGATGGGATCTATGCTTGGTCAACGGGTGAATAAAAAGCTCGTTGCCATTTACTATGCTAGTCGGACATTCTCCGAGGCCCAGATGCACTACACGACCACTGAAAAAGTTACTTGTTGTCGTGTTTGCATTGGAAAATTTCCGCTTATTCCTGTGGGGAGCGAAGGTGATCGTTTACTCGGATCATTCAGCTCTTCGCCATCTGCTTGATTAGAAAGAAGCCAAACCTAGGCTTATTAGGTGGATTTTTCTATTACAAGAGTTTGACATGGAAATTCGAGTTAAGAAAGGGTGCGAAAATGTAGTAGCCGACCATATGTCTTGAATCCCCACAGATCAGATCCTGACAAGGAAGAAGTCCAGGGATCTTTCCCGGATGAGTAGTTATTTGCCATATCTAGGCTTCCTTGGTTTGCACATATTGTTAATTACTTAGTTGTGAAGAAGTTACCACATGATTGGACAACTCAACAGAAACGGTACTTCTTTTCGCAACTTAAGTATTACTACTGGGAGGATCCTGAGCTGTTCAAATACTGCATGGATCAGATTGTCCGGAAATGTGTCCCCGACAGTGATCACGAAGACATTTTAAAGCATTGTCACAGTTATGCATATGGGGGACACTTCAGTGGAAAGAAGACAGGGATCAAAGTACTTGAGTGTGGATTCTTTTGGCCTACCATATTTCGGGACGCTCAGAACTTTGTAAAATCCTGTCTTCGATGCCAAAGCCTGGGAAATATTTCACGAAAGGACATGATGCGTCTCAACCCTATCCTGACTGTCGAGATCTTTGACGTATGGGGTATAGACTTCATGGGTCCTTTTCCATCATCCCAGGGTAATTTGTACATTCTACTCGCTGTTGACTATGTCTCTAAGTGGGTGGAGGCTATCGCGACCAAAACGAACGATCACCGGGTAGTATGCAAGTTTGTCAAAAGCCACATTTTCACTCGACATGGGTATCCGAGAGTCATCATCAGTGATGGCAGAACCCACTTCCATAATATGAAGTTTAGTGCTCTGGCAAAACACTACGGGATCACACACAGGATAGCCACACCATATCACCTACAGATTAGCGGACAGGTCGAGGTCTCGAATCGTGAAATTAAGCATATTCTAGAGAAGATCGTGAGACCTAATAGGAAGGATTGGTCGAGTCAATTGGAAGATGCATTATGGTCATATCGCACCGTATACAAGACACCCATATACATGTCTCCATATCGACTCGTGTATGGAAAAGCTTGTCATCTACCAGTTGAGTTGGAGCACCGAGCTGCTTGGGCAATCAAGAAGCTGAATCTAGATTTAAAAGAAGTCGGTGACCATCGGAGACTTGAGTTAGAAGAATTGAGACGGGATGCATACGAGAGTTCCCGCATATACAAGGAACAAACTAAGGTTTTTCATGACAGACACATATCATGAAATTCGTTCCATGTAGGGATGAAAGTGTGGCTCTATAACTCTCGTTTGAAGTTATTCCCAGGCAAGTTGAGGTCTAGATGGTATGGCCCATACATTGTGCGAGAGGTGCACACGGTGTTGTCACAATTCAGGATAAGAAAGGCTGGGCATCCTTCAAAGTAAATGGGCAAAGACTGAAGTTGTACATCACCCCTACAGATCACGATGGCTATATTTTGGAGATCACAGCTCTTGCCGAGCCGGTATATGACTCTTAGTCATATTATCAGTTCCTTTTATCCGTATATTTTGTATTTTTGCGTTATTGCCTTTTATTTGTTTGCCTACTTTAAGATCGAGTCAGTAATTGAGTTATAGTTAAATGAACTTTGTGGGTATGTTCACTGTAAACCCTCACGAGACTTCACTCGTCCACTAGGGGGAACCTAGGGGTTTAAAAGGCTTGTTGCACATGCTAAGTACAATCGCGTTTCCCTGTGAAAATGAGGACAAGTTAGTTAGTTAGTTTGTTTTGGTTTATCTCTTTGTTCTCTGTTTATCTGTCTTGGATCCTGAGACCCCTCTTGGCTGAGTTTCACTTCCCAGCATTGAGGACAATGCATATCTTTAAGTTGGGGAGGGGGAAATTTTGAAAATTTTCTGATTAACTGCTATTGAATTTCTATTATGCTTTAACGAAGTTGGTCCAAGTTGTTATGTCTCAACAGGAAAGTGCTGATAAATCGTCGAAGGCTGACATTCTCATACACGTTGGTGCTTACATGGATTAATCAACATTGCACCCGGTCATGCATTGGAAGGACATCCAGGGGAGTTTTCTGTTCCTCTCATCTTTATATCTGTTTCTTTAGCATAAGAGTATACATTGGGGACAATGCATGGTCTAAAAGTGTGGGGTGTTAAAAACTTAAATAATTGATTTGTTCTAGGGCAGTAATTCTTCTATATATATGAACATAATGAAAAGTTCTTGTTAGACTCTAAGGAACACACAACACTAATGAATTGGTCGATTGGTCACCTAAGGCTGCTTGGTGTGTCTTGCTATTTGAAACTAGCATTGATTGATTGGTGAGCACATATAACCCATGAGACATTTGAGCCTTACAACTAAAACATCCAAATTAGTCTCATTTCATTTCATGTGTGTATCACACCTCATGTGCATTGGTCTCTCTAGAACGTGCATCTATTCTCTTTGAGATTGCATTCAAGTCATGCTTGCATACAAAAGTGATAAAGGCCATCTTTGATATGATTATTAACCACTTTTAGCCAAAATGCCTACCCTGAAGATGCAATCCACTTGATTAACCATTTTGAGCCTACAAACCCTTTCATTTGACACACCGAAGTTACAAGCCACAAAAGCCAAACAGATCCTACCCAACCTTAAGAATTTGGGGGTGTGACGTTAGAACAATGAGCTACATTGTTAATACCTTGAAGTTGTGGTCTCAAAAGAAGAAAAGAGCAGAAAGCAAAGCCTCGAAAAAAAGAAAAGAAAAAAACCAAAAAGAAAAAAAACAAGAAGTCAGTCAAAAAGAAAGAAAGTGACATGAAGAAGGGGTATAAAAGCCAATATATGACCCATGTGAAAAAAAAACGGAGAAAAGAATAAAGAAATAATAAAGGCTTGCAGTTATTAAAGCGGAAAATGCTCGAAGGTTTCAAGAGAACCACAATGTGACAAGCTCGTGGTTTATTGCTCACAATACTCCCTTAGTCTTAAAGGTTTGAAAAGTCACTTCACCATAACTATCCCACCTTACCCGTTGCCACCATTACAACCCTTGAAAAAGACCTTTTGATTTGTATCTTGCATGCACTTCCAGCGGTGGAGAATGAGAATTTTTGCAAGCCTACGGTAGAGTACCAGTCATGAGAGGTGTTTTGAGCGAAACACCTAACCCAAACATGTGAGTGATTGAGTGAATCTTATCCTTAGTAAGAGCTTACCGGATCATTTCATGTTAGTTCTCGAAATGGTATGCATGTGCTAAGGGTTTGAGAGTTGACTTATCCCATATTCATGACATGTTATGAGTTCTAAAGAGTTTGATTTGACTATTCTTGAATTATCTGAAATAAACTATTTTATTTCCCGAGGACAGTCAATATTTAAGTGTGGGGTGTTTTGATCGGTCGTTAAGTTTTACTGTATTTTCTCGTCAATCACCCGCAATTAATGCATAAAAATGGCAAAACCGAACTACATTAATGTGTTTTTATATTTTTATAGGTTCGGAACAAGTTGGAGCGAAAAAGAACAAAACGAGGATTTTTCACAGATTTGCGCGACTGTGGCGTTTCGAGCATATCTCACTCGTCCGAGCTCCGTTTAAGGCGATTCAAAATGATCTGGAAACCTAACAGACGGGGATAAAACTTTGAAGTTTTGAGTTTCTACAAAATAGGACTACATCTGAGTCAAAAATGACGTCGAAGTCAGAAAAAGTGTGTTGGACAGCAGGTAATCAAATACAAAAGAAAGTGAGGTGGGGCTGAATCTTGGGCTTTTGATATGGACTTCTATTGTTCAATTAAAAAAAAGGAGTTGGGCTTTTCTTAGTTGGACTGAAAATTAAAGAAAAGGGGATGACTTTTATTTTGTTTATGTGTTAAAAACGTGAGTGGGAAGAGAAATAAAGAAAAGGAAAGGATTGTTGTGAAAAAAAGGGGGGGTGCATCTCTTCCTTTTTGGGTTGATGAATAGAAGATCAAAAGAAGGAAAATACGTGGTCTTGAAAGGGGGCACAAATCGAGAGAAGAAAAGAAGAAAAGGAAGGATCGCATCATATATTCAAGTGGGGTTATGGAGGATCGATTGAAGATGAATCAAGGGGATTTCAATGCTGTTTTTTGGGGCTGCTGAAGGGACGATTCCGGGTTGTTTTACTGCAGAAAACAGAGGCCAGAGGAGGACGAAAAAACAACAAGAAAGGAGTCGACTTTGGGCTCCATCGGTGCTGTTGGACAGAAGCAAAGAAACATCAGTTTGCGTTTTCTTTACCAGGTGAACTCCAAACTTGTTTTGTTTTACATTCGACAGGTTACTTCCTTTGGCTTCGTTTAACTCCTTAGTTTAAGTCTCGTAAGATTCAATTAGGCACCTATTTGTTAATTCTTTTTTCACATAGTTGGTTTCAATTGTTTATTGTCGGCATGGTTTGATTTCAAAGCATTCCATTGGGTTTTTGATAAGTGCTGGTATTTAGTTTATCTTAGAATTCATAATTGAATTGATGTTGGTTTTGATTTCTTTAGTCAATGAGTATTGGTTTATGTTTATTTGGATTGCACGCCAAGTGTTTGATGAAAGTCCTAGGTGAATTTATATTCTTTGATGGAATGTTAGTTTGATAGATAAAGTTCCCGTTTCGTTTTCGTTAGTTAAGTATAGCATAAAGTTTCGTTATTTATTCGTTTAATAGTTATTATAACTCTCTAAAATCCAACTCTTTTGAAGTAATGTATTTGTGCCAAGTAGATTTTCGATTTTAGTTAGTGAGCTTTGAGCTTATAAGATCAAATTGGGTAGCTAATCGTTGTGACACACATGCATTCGGTTTTAACACAAGTTGTCAATTTAACCACTGACTCCCTGAGAAGAACGATACCCGACTTACCCATTTACTGGATTAGTCTCGGTTTATAAATTTAAACTTTGTTGTGCGTTTAACGACGCATGCATCAACGGCCGACGTCGAAAAGGAGGAAAGAACAGAGAAGTGATGTGGGCTTAAGCATGGAGGACCGGGCCTTCCTGGAAGCTCGTGACCGAGACAACAAGGGGGTGTAACTTTTGAAGGAGCACCCCCGAGTATGACTTGAAGGGGCCTATGGGATTTTAAAGGCCAAAAATCGTCGTTTAAACATGTTTTGAGACACGTGTGTGTGTGTGTGTGTTTCGCATTTTTCATTTTTCATTTGGACTTTTACGTTTGGCCCATCACCTCTTTTCAGACCAGTTTCATTTGGAACTCTTCAATTTATAATCGTCTTCTTAATTTAACAATCACACTTCTTTTACATAGAAGTGATTGTTAATGGTTAGATTGATTCCCAAGGATGTTTAACATGTTACCAAAAGCATTTCAGTAGGAAATGCTGCATAAAGATGTGGTTTACAACTCTATTATTGAGTGGATTGTTTTGTGAAATCAAAGGTTAAAATGAAGTCCACTATTACACCTACATTGGAACATTTATATATTCACTCATAAACATTCATAAAAATGTTAATAATCAATAGTTCAGTAGGTGTCATATGTTGGAGTTTTTGTTTACATTAGGTATGTATAGTTACTTGGTTCATACTTGATAGAGGTGTAAATGAGTCAAGCTTTTAACGAGTTGCTCGAGCTTGAGCTTAATAATCCTCGAGCTCGAGTCGATCTCGAACACAAAATAAAACTTGTTTAACTTAATGAGTCGAGCTCCATAACACAACTGTTCAACTCAACTTGTTTGAAAGCTCAATTAAACTTTACGAGTCGAGTCCAGGCGAGTCGAACCATTTGAGCATACACTTTCTCGAGCCAAACATATTTATATGTTTACAAATTAAATAATCAAAATATATAAATCATTGAGCTAGAGTCAATAAACGAGCTAATCGATCTCAAGCTCGAGCTCATAAACGAGCATCTCGAGCTCAAACTTTGAAAAAAAAAACATTCGAGCTCGAGCTCGAGCCTGATATTAGTTTTTCGAGCCGAGTTCGAATAACGTGCTACTCTACTCGACTCGATTATACTCCTACTCATCAAAAATTATCCTCAAAAACAAACATGCAAGATAGCACATATTTCATGCAAGAAATATACATATGTCTGTGTTTACCCTTAACAAAATGCATTTCATTACAAGGCAATTGCATTATTACATCACTGCTAAAATGACATTTCAACTGCATTGTAACCAACTACAACAAGACTAGTCCCCCTCCAATTTTCACAAACTATAATTTTGACTCAAGATAATGATCATTCACTACACATACCTCTTGGCATAACCAGGATGCTTCATTGTCAATGTTCCATCAGACTCAACAGCACCTCACTTTCTTGTTCCTTAGCCTGTAATAAACACATCAAAGATGACCATTTTTTAGTTTTACAAGTTCTGCAATACCAACAAGATTGAACTAAAAATCAAAGGGTCATTTGGCCCAGCGGTTCTTGGGTTACTGGTACGTAGAGCCCAACCTCTTAGGAGGACAAGGATTCAAACCTCACCAAAGTGTGGAGTGTGCGTGAGTATTTGATGTATATAAATATTATATACTTTTTAAAATAAACCAATAAATTATTGGAAGTACCATGGGTTGTAGAATCATGATTTTCTGTAAAATTCACTTGGCAAATGTAACTAATCCAGCATGAGAAGCCACCAATGATCTTTCCTGCTTAGGGAAGAAACGTATTCAGTAGGCCGGTTTCCAGGAAGATATTGCATATAAAATGCGTCCTTTCCACCCCTGCAACGTCCAGTGACCATCTTCATCGATCATAAAATCTTTGTGGTAACCGGACCTTGCCCTATCTTTAGCCATCTTCAAGATTTCCTCATCAAAAGGGATCTGGCGAAATCCAGCCCTCTGATTCCGGACCTGCCATTGTTTGTATGTCTCAGGTCGCTCAATCCTCTCACCGCCTTCACAAGCAATAACATTCATGGCTTCTCGTCCCCACATTGTTCTCTCAATCAGCATCCTTTCCTGAGTGTCTCGAGCCACAGTAGCCTCAAGTAGATCAAACAAAGAAGAGAAGAAAAACAAAGCCTCTCTGAACCTTGTGACAAAGAAAGGGGAACTATACGACCCATTAACAATCCCCTGTATAAAAATTTCTGGATTCATCTTCCTAATAAGGTCCAGAACTTTATTCCTTGGACTATGCACCATAACTGTCTCATCAAGTAAGTTTCTAAACCTGTAAGCACAATTCACAACCAGTGTTTCACTATTGTCAAGCTCAAGATCCTCGATTTTGATAGTTTCCCACTTTTGGGCTATGGCTTTGAACTTGAATGGAACACCAAATGTTTCTGCATAATTAGATAGCCGACAACCTGTCTCTTCAACCCTCTGGGATGGCCGAAAACCAGGACAGGGGAGATCAATCCCAGTGATTCGAAGTTCAGGTGGACCACCAGGCCTAGTTGAAAGACGTTGTATGAGGCAAGGCCATTGGAAACCGTAAAGAATCCCAAAATCTATTATGTGGAGCCTCTTCTTGTTCTGAGCAGTACGCATAATAGTCTTATTCGAAACAAAATGGGAAAGCTTAGTGAAAGGGAAGATACCAAGGAATAAATGGTATGCTTTCAATACATCAACAGCTGATGTAGGCTTGGAAAGGAGCGCTTTGTAGATTACGGTTCCTGAGCCAGCCATTCGTGCTTCAAGACCAGCAGAAAAGTAATGGGCCAACCTTTGCATTCCATCACCTGTGGGTGAAGCATGCTCTCTTATCCGTTTCAGCTGATCAATTACAGCCCTTTGGTCATTGGCTGCAACAGATTGTGCACAGAGGCTCAAAAGTGTTCTTAAATCCACCACATCCTTTTTACCACCTTGTTTCTTCCCACGGCCTTTAACCCCATTAGATCCCTTGGGTTGACCCTTCTGTTGTACATTAATTATTACACCATTGCGAACAAATTCACGTTGAGCTGGATTAGTTTTGCCTTCATCACATAGGAGCACTTCATCAAACATCTTAGACCTTACATTTGGCTCAGTATAAATTGCAGATTGCTTGGAACTCCTCCCATCCTCAAGAAGATCTTTTGAATAATGATTCTTTTTTCCTCTTGATTCATCTGGGATGGAACTAATATCATGTTTCTTCTCCACTTTGACTACAACAGCATCACTGTCATCCTTTTGATCCTTCCCTAACAAGACACCAGTTCCCATATAATCTAAGATCCCACCATCACTGGGATCGAACCTACTTGCATCTCCCATACATTTATGAAACTGCACAGCAGATCGGCCATCACTAAGCATATCAGGAAAACTTAAAGTACTCACAGGTGAATCCACAAACCCATCTACGACACAACTAGTGCTGCTTAACGAGCCGTAAGAGGGCTGAAACCTAGACTGCGAATCAAAATTGATCAAAGCACTGGGTAAAAGAAAAGAACCACTAACATCAAAACTAAAATCTGTACCACCAAAATAAGTGATGGATTCTGCTACAGCATCTTTACTTATAGTGCTGTTAAAGGGAACTGTAAGATGAGAACCGTTGGAAGGAAGTTCTTTTACCATAAGAGCATCATAAAAAGATTTCTCTGCAGCATGAAGAGCAGCAGACTCTTGAAGCATGCAGCTCTTCTCCTCTATATCTTCTTCCATAAGCATCTGGTTTATGTACTTAAGAACTAAATCACTAAAATCGGAATCCTCATGAAGATCTCCTTCATTGTTCAAGCCAGATGGAGGACTATGCTTGCTAGGGCCTGAATAATCAAGCAACCTTGTAGGACGATGCATGGAATTCCAATCTATAAATGACTCGTTGAGATTGATTGCGTTGAGAAAATTCTGATCCGATAGAATCGAAGCATATTCGTTGCATTTCATTGCTTTAAAATTCAATAAACCGTGATCCACATTCACTCGCCCATCCATGAACATCTATATTCCATAGAACAAATCTTTTTTTATCAATTCAAAACACAAAATTATATTCCCCAGATTTACTTGTGCTTTTGTTTGTATACAGGATCAACAATCATTTAAATCCAACAGTTTTTAATATCAAGACGAAAACAGAAGAATAGAATTTAGTAAGGTGAATTAGCAACATTGAAGTAAATGAAAAGATGCGGAGTGAGTTTCCGTGATTATTATCATTTTTGAATGGAATAAAACATGAAAACCCTAAATCAATTGTAGATATAAAGATGAACAGATAGATATACATATAGATATAATACAGAAAACAAAAAGGTAGGTGTGGGTCATAAGAAGATTTACCAGAGACAAACCCTAGACACAACCCACAGAGAGAGAGAGAGTAAAGAATGTGGAAGAGAATTGGGGAGTTGACTATTTACAATCAACAGAGGAGAGGAAACTTCATATGTGTTACAGACAGAGGAGGGGGGGGATTTCAAATAAAAACCAAAAAGTTAAATTGAGAACCTAGTAAATTAGTAATGAGAGGGTGTTTTGGACAATTTCTCAACCCAAAAATATTTTAATCTAAAAATTATCTTCAAAAATAAAATAAATGATCTTATTATCTAAAAGATAATAAAATTTTAAATTAAAAAATTCTTATGGAGTATTTGGTTCATTGATTTTGAAGGAATTGGAATAAATAATTTCTTTTACAATTTCATAATATATGTTTGGTTTACATAATGAAAATGATGAAATCATTTAAATTCTATTGAATTCCATAAATTAAGAAAATCATTTATTGGCTTAAGTCAAAGAATTAAATTACATCAAATCCCTACCAACCATGTTCAAATTTCATTTTAATTACTTCAAAGTGAAAGTTTTTCAATAAATTCTAATTTTATCAAATTCCATTATACGAACTAAACGGCACGTTATATAAAAACGATGGTTTTATTATTTTTAATTTGATATTCTATTTTAATACGTTTTTGAACTTTTTGTCTTGGCCTTCAAAGTTCATCTTGCTAGACATTCATATATGAATATGTTCGATTTAAATGTGAATAATATATACGATTATAAATAAATATTAAGTAAAATAATATTAAAAATGTAAGATTCTTCACGTTGTATTCGCAATTACAAAAAATGTATACCAATTAAAATTTTACATTAAAAGGAGCATAACTTGTATTATAAGTTGAAATAACAATAAATTGGATGAGTCAGGTTAAGGGAAAAACCTTAAAAAAAACGAAAAATTGAGGAACATTCTGGTAGTCATTCATTTGAATGGTATGCATTTGTGCATACAAATAATTTGTAACATGCACAAGTGCATAATGCACATGTGCATAAAAACCAAAAAATAATTTAATTTAATTGTATGCACAAATGCATACCGTCCAAATGAAGGGCTACCAGGTTGTTTCTTAGTAGGGACGAACCCAAAAAAAAAATTATACGGTGGCATCATATAATAATAGACAAAAAATAATTACAAAAAACACGATTCTTATCGACATGTCTTTATCTTTTTACCGACGTTCAATATTGTCTGATGTGTTTTTAGCCTAATTCCAACACTTCGAGAGATTTTTTAAAAATTTTTAGGTTTTGTTTATCGATTTCAAGGGATTTTTTCGGTTTTTTTGGTTGATTTCAAGAGTGTTTTTGGTTTTTTAGTTGATTTCAAGTGTTTTTTTTGTTGATTACGAGGTATGATTGCACATTTTTAAAGTTTCCAAAATAATACGGTAGCACATTTCAAAACGATACGATTGCACCTTTTACGAACCTAAAATATTATCTCCTTCGCTGGAGAAATAATACGGTTTTACCACCTTACTAGGTCCGTCCTTGTTCCCTAATTTTATATTTGTTGAGGTTTTCCCTGAACCAACCTCTATATATAGAACCGAATTAAATGTACTTGTACTTAAATTTGTATCAATGATATTGCCTGAACACAAATTCAGAACTGAATTGATTTATTATTTATATACATTATAACAACTTAGGAAACCAAAGGGGTGTTAGCCTAGTGGTAAGGCATGTGGACTAGCTAGTAGCGGTCTCATGTTCGAACCTTGGGGGACGCATCCTGGAGGTACGGGGGCTTCGACCCCGGGCTGCATGCTTTAGCAGTCGGGCTTCGGCTCATATTGCCAGGGATTAGTCTGGGCCCAATGTGGTCTAGGATACCCTCTCCAAAAAAAAAAAAACTTAGGAACAATATTTGTTTATATTTATTAAAGGAATATTTAATTTATGGGAAAATTTCATAAAAACTCAACAAACTATTCCATTTTGAATGATTAAGTCCCTAAACTAATTTTTTGAATGAAAAAACCATTAAATTTTCTCATTTTGAATGATTAAGTCTCTGAACTATTTTTTTGAATGAAAAAACCATTAAACTTTCTAATTTTAAATGAAAAAACCATTAAATTTTCTAATTTTGAATGATTAAGTTTTTGAACATTTTTTTTCAATAAATCAAATCATTGAACTTCCATACATTGGTTACTTACATCATTTAAACCCAAAAAAATAACTATCTATAGACAGTTATATTTTGATTCTTCCTCTTTTAATAGATAAAAAATAAATCAAAATGAGAGAGATCAATGGCAGGGGCAACAACGTGTTAGGCGATATGAAGAACGGACAACGTTCGGGCAACGGGGAGTGACGAGGCGGAGCGAAACGGTTGTTTGTGAGGGGTTTTAATGGTGTGGAGTTTGAGAACGGTAAAACTGATTTAGATTTGTTTTTATTCTAAAACCTTCATAGTCAGTTCCAACTTCCAAGTACCTTTAAAAAAGGTAACCAATTTTTAAAAGTTTGATGGTTTATTTATTCAAAAAAAAATGTTCAGGAACTTAATCATTCAAAATTTAAAAGTTCAATGATTTTTTCATTCAAAAAAATAGTTGAGAGACTTAACCATTCACAATGATATAGTTTATTGGGTTTTTTTAAACTTTTCCCCTAATTTATATACCTAATTTTTGTTTATAATCATTGCATCCGATCTTTAGGCCCAACATATCATTGAACAAAATCAACTAAAACGAGAAATCATTCTATAGAACATCCTTTTTATCATATACATATGAAACAATTGTTGTCGAAAATTGACGTGACTCAAGTACCCACTTTTTTAGTTATCATTATGTTATCAATATAAAAAGAACCCATTTTTAATAAGCATCACCTTTTAGTAATATACAAGGGTGAATTAACGAAGGTTAAAGCAATGATGGTTGTTAACGGTCATCTTAAAACAAATAGTTAATAATTTGACTTTAGGTTTCCTCCTCACTAGTACGAGTCCTGTAACGTCACTTCGGATTTTTCTGGTTTTCTCCAAAGCCCTGTAAACAGGCACACGGTTAACAAAAATATTAAAATAATACAAGCAAACTGTAAGAAAAGGCTGAATCATCATGTATGTACCAAAATGACATTAGAAAATTTACAAACTGCATAATGGGCAATCTTATGATTTTGTTAGAATGCCATTATTATTATTCCCAATCCCAAATAATTTACACCTCCAGAAGAGAAGAGAAAAAGAAGAGACAGCCAAATGAATCAAGATTACTAAATACATATTACATCAACAAATCTTTTTTACCTAAATTTTCTTCCTAAACAATTAAACTTTACATCAAGCTCTTCTGCTGCTTCCCATGTTGCTTAGATTGATGCTGCGACCAGTACGCATGTGCAGCCAGGACTCGATCCAGAAGATCCTGCGGCACAGGCTCCCCTCTTCTTTGCTGAGGGGCGATGCTCGCTGTGTGAACCAACGTTTTCCATTTATCCTGTTTATAAATCAAATCCATTAGCTTCTATTCATATTTTCTTTTCATCTGCGGTTCTCATCATCGATCATTAGTTATTAGCATTCTAAGAGAAATGAAGATAGTAGATTCAGGGTCCCATTTAATTGAGATGAAACCCCTGAGAAACAGAATAGAGATGGATCATATAATAAACTAATTTCAAAGCCTGCAACTTTTCAAGAAAGTTATTGTGAGAATATGTGGAACCACCAAATTACTCTCCAAAAGATCCCTTGAGAAGAGAAGGAAGGTTCCAACGTATATTGAAAGAAATGTTCCAATTCTATCCGATGTAGGACTCTAACACGCTCAGTGTTAAGAATGGCCTAGACGAGTACAGATTGCCCAGGGTGTCGAGTCCTATAGTTGTAGACTTTGGGTCTGATTCCATATGTAGAACTCCATCTTATTATCCAAAACAGCCCCGACATATATTGAGGAGAAATGGTCCAAGTCTAGCTGATGTGGGACTCTTAATATAGTGACATATTTTGTGAATATAATGGCTCTTTGAAGGGTAACGGTCTAGTAATCTATGTGTAATGTGGAGGTGAAAACAGAATGTAGATTCCTTACCTTCAAGTCCACATAAGTTCGATGGTTTGCATCATCAAAAGCACGCATTTTAACATCACGCCATCTGCAGAATTACAAACAGATGTTAGGACTAATAATGCTTACTGAATAAAAACATAATTGTGTCTTTAAAGTAGATGTTCACACCTTCCAGCTCCAAGGGTCTCAACCGCTTCCACGAGTGCTTCTACTTCTGATACAGAGAATGGTCTCCTAGTTCTGCGTTGCGAAAGTTCATATCTCTTGGTTGGTTTTTCTCTCAAGGGGACCATTGAGAGTACCTCGGCGTCCACAGCTGGAACAAGCACAAGCGCTTTGGAATCTGCCACTCGTTCTCCTGTTGATACTTCACCTGGGAAGGTTATACTTTCTTGATTCTTCTCGTCCAAACTAGTTATTGTAGGAGGATCTGGGGAAGAATTTGAGAAACCCACGTCGATAATAGGGCTAGAAGGGGACCTGGTAATGACGACATGTAATACCAATGAAGTCAACTAGAGGATATCACAATTTGGAATTGGTTCCACCCAAGATCCGAGCATTACATTTCCATTTTTGTCTAAATTTTGGAGTAAATGGGCTTCTAAATGCTGTATGTCATCATTGACCCTTTTGGGGACTTGTGACGTATGCAAAAAGAAGCATAAATGTCTTTATAGCTATCAAGAGAAATTCCATATACCTGGATAGCTGTTGATGAGTGCCTGGTAGCAACAATGGAGTTTCTTTCTGAACCAGAGATGGAGAAGCTTCAGGTACACCAGGCTCCAATGTAAATCCTAAAGTTTCAAGGTTACAATTCTGGGAAATCCCAGTCTGTTGGAGTGTTCTGTTGTCATCTCTAACCTTCTTGCCTTCAAGAAGTACCCCTACATGTAATTTACCTTGTAGAATAGCTTTGACAGCCTCCATGACAGTCCTCTGGAAAATAAAACAAAATGAGGACTAGAACAGTTTTACCAGTCAAGAATAGATCAAATATTTTACAGACCCATTTCAATTTGAAGTACAGGATGACACAATGATCAAGTTCCAATATACAGTAGATGAGTTGATCATATGATATTCTCAACTTATTGTAGCATTTGACAGAAATTTGAGTTTAATGGTGTGCAATTAAATGATTTAGCTAATGAGAAAACAGTATGCTAATATCTGAAGAACTTCTAGATAGTGATTGGAACTTTCAGAAGAAGAGAACATTCTCTGACTTACCTTCAGTGAACCTACAGTTGCAGTCTCGGGCACCTCAACATACAGTTCTGGCACTTTAAACGACTTGATGCTAAGTTTCACTGAATGTAGAAAAATCATGAATGAGAGCCTTGTTAAACAAGAAGTTTATTTAATATGAGACAGAGAGAGAGGGAGTATACCATGACTATCCTTGGATGAAAAAGGACCTTTTCGGCTGATAAATGAAGATGTCACTCCTGCTGCTGTATGATCATAATACAACTAATTAGCTACCAAGGTGAAGGAGGACTTATCAAAGAAACTTGTATTAACAACCTCTATTCAATGCAGCAGAAGGCCGCCTCTTATCTCCACCGACACTCTTCTCAGGGGAATTAGATATGCTCTCAGTACTTGCCTCCTGAATGTATGCAGATTTTGAGCTGTGATGAAACAGCTTTCTCTTCTTAGATGCAGCCTCTGCTTGACACCGTTCTCTCATGTATATATTTTTCCTTTTATGGTAGAAGGACCTAACTCCACCACCTAAAAGAACCAATTGCATGATCTAATAAGAATAAGATTATATAAATTGGATCTATACAAAAATAGATTTAACTCAAAATCTTTACTTTACTAGAATTCTCCACTTACTAGCAGTGTTTGAAAGTTCATAATCTCTCAGTTTTGGAGCTACTTTTCGGTATCTAGAAGTCAGCATCTTCCTTATTCTTCTGTATCCAGCACGTGATCGCAACCCAAACACCCCACGACTGGTGCTATGGTGATTGTACCTAAAATATTTTTCTTCATCATCTCTAATATCTATCTTCACATTGCCCCTATGCCTCGGAAAACAAGCATTGGGAGCAGGATCCCTGTAAAAGGATAGCTGTACACTACTAGTTGGTTTTTTTGGCACACGACTATTCACATATGATTCCACCTGGTTCTTCAAACTGTAGGTCTTAGCTGCAGTCAAGACTCCACTTTGTTTCTCTATGGCCTCTTTCTTTATTTCAGCTCTATTATCACCCAAGCTAACATCACATAAATTCCCATGACTAGGAGAGCCTCCCTCCGGCTTACCAGGAATGTCACCGACCCCATTCTTTTCTTCAGAGGCTTCCCTTCTCACATTAGTACCGACTTCCGTTACGAAATCAGAAGTTGTAACAATAGAAGCACGTTCCAAACCAGAATCATTCTCGGACTGTGGCAATTCCTTCAAATGAGGTTCTAGCTTTACCTCTAGATTAGTGGGTGGAGCAACAAGCTCACTCTCTGCACAGCTTCCCTGATCATGGAGCTCTGATCTTACAGGTTTGACGTTGACTTCAAGTGGTTCATGCTTGACACCTTCTTTAGGAATGGTAATCGGTTCTTTTCCTTCTGAACCAGTGCTAGAAGTAGAACTTTCACTCTCCTGCAATAACTTGTCAGCTACCTCGGCTAACAACTCAAATGCGCAAATTTCATCACGTTCTGATGATTTTCTATGCAAACTCCTCCTCTAAAAGAAACAAATAAAAATGTGTCGGTACAAATTTACATTTCCAGTTAGAAACGCGACGAAGCAAAGTTAACTTTACACTCACCCTCAGGGATCTAGGAGCTTTAGGTACCACTGGAGCTAGAAAACCATGAAATCCTCCATAATTTCTCTTCTTCAACACCATATCTTAGGCATGCATGCCAATAAAAAGATCATCAACCGAACGAAACACTGGTTGGGCCTGCTTTATTTATTAAGATAAAAAAAAAATCAGAATCCTTATTATCTTTTATGATCAGCTTAGAAACCAAATCAATCCTTGAATAAACAAGGTTCAAATGATCATGAGTGCCAGCAAATGCCATCTCCGAAGTTGTTTACAAACTTGATATTCAATGTTGAGTGTATAAGGAAACAGCATTATTGCACTTGAAACATGTCATGCAACAATTTGCACCCACTTATATGTCGGTGCGATATGAAGGCACTTCTATTGAAAGATAAAACAAACCAAGCAAAAACTTGTTTTTCAGATAATTACGTCTCCTCTACGGATTATAAAAGGCCATCTGGCATTTGTATGCCAACAAAAAACTTTACATCAGGAAGTTAGTGATCTAGTTTAACTCATTAACCAACACTTTTTTCCTGATTAGCCTGCCTCTATATTGTAATGCATCTTTGAAAGAACAATTAATCCTCAAAGCTGTGATCCAGAATTGACCAAATAAAATAGAACCAGCAGATAATCTGCAAACCTTGTTAACCCAGAAGCAAGATCTCATGATCTGCGACATACGATCAATAATGACAAAATATAACGACATATTCTATAAAAATTGGCCTTATTCACCACATACGACATCAATGCCCGGCTGGTCAAACACCGTCAACAAAAAAATGCAAAAACAAAAAAAAAGGAAAAATAGAAGAACTGAAAAAACATGCAACATCAATTTAATATCTAAAAGAAAAAGCGGCCTATAGATATTTTAGCAATAAAAGTTCATAAATGTACTGAATTAAACAAAATTCGATTTCATCATGATATTTTAACGGGTTTTCGCCTTAATTAGATCGTAAGATTGTTTATAGCAAAATTGCATCGCAAAAAGACATAAATTTAACGCGATCAGACAAATAAGTGCATATTGTACGAATCCGATCCGATCTCCATACTCTTAAGGGAATTCACCGAACAACGAAAGGCGGTTTAGCTTAAACCCCACGGAGATCGGACCAAATCTCGGCCAAAAACATAAATTACACCAACAAATCAGCGATTTTCAAGCGAAAACCAAGGGAAACAAAATCTTAGAACAGATTCAGAGAGAAATAAGAGAGATCAGGGTCAAATTACCTGTCCGAAGAGAAATCGATTTGATCCGATTGATTCGTATGTGACACGTAACCGTATAGTTCGATTTCGATGATTACCAAGAATTTTTCAAATTGAGAACAACAGCCTGAATTAATTATGAGCGAAAACTATTTTGGGGAAAGCAATCAAACTTAAATTCAAGAAATGGAATGAGATGGAGTCCTGCTATTAAACCCCTCTTATATATTTAGGGGATGTGGTTTTGCAGTCATTCACCATAGATTCCAATGATGGATATATGTTAGTTAAGAGGGTAAAAGAGTAAATTTACATGGTATACATATATATATATATATATATATATATATACATGAGAAAAATGTTATTTTTTGGAAATTAAAAAATCCTACAAAGGATTTGAGTAATATAGATTTATGCAAAATACAACTCATAAATCAATTTATTAAAGTTATTATGATATCTATAATTTTTACTTGTTTAGATGATAGATTTAGCAATTATCAGTATATAAATGGACAATTTTGGCACGTTCACGGTTTGACAAAAAATAGATGGCTAACGATATTGGTCATATGTTTGCAACCACCATAAAAAAGTGTTTCTACAAGCATTAAAACATTAACTATGTCATACAACGTACTTTATATTCCTCAAAGGAGCAACCATGGATCGTAGCAAATTTTGTCAAGATTAAAATATGTCTTCGGATGTTTATGTTATTATTCATTCGTTGCCGCAAAAAGAATCCTTCTTTTGTTTGTAGTTTGCATGTATATTACTAAGACGTTGTATTATGGTTATAGTCAAGGGTAGTTTTGGTACTTCATATTTGAGTTATATTCCGGTGGTTAAATGGTGTGTAGAAGTTTCTATTTACGTTATTTAAATAGGTTGTACATCTCCAAGTTCTTTTTAATTCAATAATTGCATTTCTATAATACATTGTATATCTCTCTTTCTCGTCTCCCAATTGTATAGATTTATACTAAATACGATTGTACCAAAAACCATTTCTTTTTAAATTGACACTTGAATGAATTCTTTTATATAAACCTTTTGTGCTAATTGGACCAACGGTGTTAAATAATAAATACCTTAGTTACATTGAAGTTTTATTTGACATAAGTTATTCGTCTCCTTCACTAATTAATAAGTTTTTGGAAATATAACGTGTAATTAAAAATTATAGCCAAATTACAACTAAAACCCTTAAGACTTAGACGAAAAGTGTAAAACCGATAGAGGCAAACCTAAGCTATATAGAATCATGTCACATATTAATCGACCGAAAATTGAACAATTCTAATCAAATCTTCCTTGTCATGGCAAAAACAAAAGTATTCAAGCATCCCCATAGTAAATATAGTGTGCTTGGACAAGAATTACAAATTGTATATAATAGGAAATAGACACGAACAATAAACAAGCATTTAAGAAAACGAAAATTCACATACTTTTGTTACTTTTCCACATTTGATTCAGTTCTAGATTCAAGTTGACTCTTATGTTATAGACAGATCAAATAGTTTAATCTCATTTTCTATTTATGTATTATGTAGCATTTTAAAAACCATGAAATGAAGTTAGATGGTTGAATGATTTCGAAACGAATTTGCAGATTCTTTGTAAAACCAATATAGACTGAGTATGCATGGTAACAGTGTCCTAAGATAAAAATTTGTCGATGTTATTGATGTTTGCCTAGATGATACAACAAACGAATTCAAGTTGAACTTGAATCCGACGAATCAAACAATATTTTGGTGATGAAATTTGAGTGAAAATGAGAGAAACCCGGAGAAAAGTTATGTCATTCCACCAAGAAATTATATATATATATATATATATATATATATATATATATGTATATATAGGGGTTGTTTTATTTGCAACCCTTAAAAAGGTTGCAAACCTTGCAACCCACATCTTAACCGTCGGATTCATGATCGGCGGTTACAATAGATATGGGACCCAATATTTTTAATTAAAAAAACAGAAAAATAAAAATAAAATAACCGTCGATCATGAATCCAACGGTTAAGATGTGGGTTGCAAAATATCCTTCCCCTATATATATATAGGGGAGTGATCAAATGGAAACCACTTTAATTTTGAAAACCATGGAAACCTTCGATTTCATTGGTTAAGTTAATGAAATTGTTTCATGAAATTGTTTCATGAAATTGTTTAGTTTGATGAAATTGTTTCATATAACTCTTTTATTGATGAAATCGTTGCATATATTTGTGTTTTTTGTGTAAAAATGAAAAATTTTCATCAGACTGTGAAAATACATGAAACAATTTCATCAGAATGAGAAAAATAGATGAAACTACCTAAAAAACACAAATATATGAAACGATTTCATTAACAAAATAATTATATGAAACAACTTGATCATATTAAACAACTTTATGAACCAATTTCATTAATTTAACAATGAAATTGACGGTTTCCAAAGTTTCCAATCTAATATGGTTTCCAATTGAACCCACCTCTCTCTCTCTCTCTCTCTCTCTCTATATATATATATATATATATATATATATATATGCACACACACACACATTAGGGGCCATTTAAGGGAAAATTCGGTTGTTTGTGATAACCGTGAGATCCAATCTTAACCACACATTATTAATAATCAATGGCTATAATTAAAAATATTAATTTTGGTAATTATCCTCTCTCCGGTCGACGAACCATACTCCGGTCAAACTTATTCCAGTGCACACCACCGTGATGCCCTCTAAGATACCCACGAACTTCTAAATAGAAAGATACAAACCGACTATGATACATACTGTGATACCACTATGATACCCATATAATGCCATTGTGATACCCAACGGGTTGAGACTAGATCTGATTTTGTGTAGCTAACGAGGCCAAACAGGGATGATCCCACCACCGTGACTGCATCTCCCTTGATCAGGGACCAACACAGGGCGAGCACAATGGGGTTCATAAGAAGGATGATTTTTGGAGAGATTTTCGGGTGAGTTTTTCCGGTGAGAGTTTAGGCCGGTAGAGAGTAAGGATGAGTCGTTTCCATACCTTGGGTACGACTTTCATGGTTTTTTTCCTGGTGAGTTTCTCTAATTTTCCCTTGCAAAAGATTGAACTCCGATACTGTTGGGTTACGGGATCTCAAGCACAGCAGAAAATAAAACCGTAACCCTCCAAGGACCCATACGAACCGGAATAAATCGGGTATTTCGAAATTATACCTCACAGTTAACGAGACTTTGAATCACAGCAACAAAGCAAGCTTGATGCCTCCACGATATCCACGCGAACAATCCGAATCATTTGCCTTCTCGTGATGCTAGTCACGGTTTCAAAACTTAGAAAGGAAAGGGAGCATATAGTTGTAGGTGATTTTTAGAGAGATTTGCAAGAACAACAATTGCATACAATGTCATACATTATATATGGTGATGGAAGTATGGCCTAAAGAAATCACCATCATCTTCACACCTTACTTGAGTGTAAGAGTGGCCATGCGCCATCACTTTCTTACATAACCATACCTAGTCAACTTTATTTATGTCCAACATAAATAATATCTGGTTTTATTTAATCAGTCAATACAAATCATATATAATAACTAAACGTTTTAACTATTAAAACTCCTTATTCGAATATGTTCAAAACGTGTGGCTCAATGGGTTCTCAACATGTTGGTAATAATTATAAATCTCATATTTATATTTATAAACGATGAGCGGTATCTAGCAATACCATCGTCACCCAAATGACGAGAACTGGTGATACAACAAATTATCGTTTTGTAGTCAATTTTAGTTTACACATTTAATTCCTTTGTCCTTGATGTCTAGATTGAACACGAGACATTAAATGTGTCATTCTCGTTATGTTCAATCTCTAGTTTCTTGATTCCCTAATATACTAAGAAAACAGATCATGATATCTCATATCAATTATCCAAGCATGTATGCATTTCCTTAGTATATATATTTATCAAGGGGCCCAGAGACATCACTCCCGTCATAAAGGAGGGACAAATCCCATCTCGATATATGCTAGTTCTACCATGTGATTTATAACATACCCAACAATAATTTTGTCACCCAGTTACGAAATGATTAGAACAAATGTCAAAATATATTACTCACACATAGCAAACTCCATATTTCTCAAGTCAAATAATTACATGTACATTGACCACATGAGAAACACTTATGACACTCACATGACATCCAATGAAGTGTTCTCATAGCGAGTCACGTCCGATACACAAAATCTCCATTTTGTACCCATATGCAGATTCAATATCTCTATATGAATCCCTACATATGCTAGTCATTATCATATTACTTCAACCTTAAAACCCAAAATAATATTTAACTAGGGACATTTAGAATACATTATTCTAAGGTTATTTATTATGAATAATTAAAACACAGAATATAACATATACATAATAAATTGGGCAATGCCTTTTATTTATTTATTAATTTCATGAAACAAAACTCAAAATTACAATCATCGTATGATTAGCTTTTGGGCATTCACTAACAATCTCCCACTTGCACTAAAGCCAATCATCCATGCATCGTATACCAATGGATCTACAGTGACCATCATGCTTCTGTTGTGTTAACGGCTTGGTTAGTGGATCAGCAACATTGTTGTCAGTTGACACTCTGCTTATACTAACATCGACTCTTTCAATAATCTCTCTAATGAGATGATATCTTCTAAGAATATGTTTGGATCTTTGGTGAGATCTAGGTTCCTTGGCTTGTGTTATATCTCCATTGTTATCGCATAACAACTCTATAGGACAATCAATGCTAGGAACAACTCCAAGTTGATAAATAAATTTCTTGATCCAAACGGCTTCCTTGGCTGCATCTGATGCTGCGATGTACTCAGCTTCCGTTGTAGAATCAACTATTGTTGCTTGCTTGGAACTCTTCCAGCTCACAGCACCACCATTAAGACAAAACACAAAACCCGACTGTGATTGAAAATCATCTTTATCCGTTTGGAAACTTGCACCAATGTAACCCTTTACACTTAACTCTTCTTCACCGCCATATACCAAGAATGAATCATTTGTTCTTCTTAAGTATTTTAGGATATTCTTGACGGCAATCCAGTGACCATCACCTGGATTAGATTGGTATCTACTCGTCATGCTTAAAGCATACGATACATCAGGTCGAGTACATATCATAGCATACATGATAGATCCAATTGTCGAAGCATATGAAATCTTACTCATTCGTTCAATCTCTTGAGATGTAGTAGGGCACTGCGTCTTAGAAAGTGATATGCCATGAGACATTGGTAAGAACCCTTTATTGCTATCAGACATATTGAACCGTTTCAACACTTTGTCTATATATGTACTCTGACTTAAGCCAAGTAATTTTCGCGATCTATCTCTATAGATCCGAACGCCTAATACATAGGCAGCTTCACCTAAGTCTTTCATTGAAAAACATTTTCCTAACCAAGCCTTTACAGACTCAAGCGTCGGAATATCATTTCCAATGAGTAGTATGTCATCTACATACAATAAAAGAAATGATGCAGTGCTCCCACTAACCCTTTTGTAGACACAAGGTTCATCCTCATTTTTTAAGAAGCCAAACTCTTTGATCGCTTCATCAAAACGATGATTCCAACTCCTTGAAGCTTGCTTCAATCCATAAATAGATTGTTGCAACTTGCATACCATATGAGATTTTTCAGGAGCGACAAAACCTTCAGGTTGTATCATATATATATCCTCAAGTAGCTTTCCATTAAGGAAAGTTGTTTTGACATCCATTTGCCAAATCTCATAATCGTGATATGTTGCAATGGCTAGTAAAATTCTAATAGACTTAATCATTGCGACTGGAGAGAAAGTTTCATCATAATCAACACCTTGAATTTGTTTGAAACCTTTTGCAACCAATCGTGCTTTATAGGTAATCACATTACCATCCATGTCGGTCTTTTTCTTAAAAACCCATTTGCACCCTATAGGTCGTACCTCGTTGGGTGGGTCAATTAAGTTCCAAACTTGGTTTTCATACATGGAGTCCATTTCTATTCTCATAGCTTCTAGCCATTTCTTGGAGTCAGTGCTTGCCATAGCATCTTGGTAAATAGTGGGCTCATCATCCATGAGCATCACATCCCCGGTATGAGTGATAAGAAATCCATATCTCTCAGGCTCATTCCGTTTTCTACTAGATCTACGAGCACTTTGTGTTACGACATCAGACTGCCTTTCCATATCGCTTTATGGATCCACAATTACTTGTGGTGTCTGTGTTAATTCCATCTATGTTGAAATATTTTGATCTTGAACAACTTCAAGTTCTACATTCCTCCCACTAATACCTTTGGAAATAAATTCCTTTTCCATGAAGACACCAGTACGCCCAACAAACACTTTATTGTCGTGAGGATGATAAAATTAGTATCCCATTGTTTCTTTGGGACATCCTACAAATATGCATTTATCAGATTTTGGTTCTAATTTAGTTGTGATTAGACGTCGTACGTAAACCTTACAACCCCAAATTTTCATAAAAGATAATTTAGGACTCTTCCCAGGCCATATCTCATATGGTGTCTTTTCAACAGATTTTGATGGAACTCGGTTTAGTGTGAAAGCCTATGTCTCTAGAGCATATCCCCAAAAGGATGTCGGAAGATTAGATTGACTCATCATAGATCGTACCATGTCCAACAGTGTACGATTCCTTCTTTCGGAGACACCATTCCATTGTGGTGTTCCAGGTGGAGTGAGTTGTGATACAATACCACAATTTCTAAGATGATCAAGAAAAGCATGGTCTAAGTATTCACCACCTTGATCAGATCGAAGAATCTTAATACTCTTTCCAAGTTGGTTTTGTACTTCATTTTGAAATTCTTTGAACATTTCAAAGGACTCGGACTTATGTCGCATTAAATATACATAACCGAACCTACTAAGATCATCAGTAAATGTAATGAAGTATCTATAACCACCTCTAGCATGTATGTTCATCGGACCACATACATCACTGTGTATGATTCCCAATACATCACTTGCTCTCTCACTTTGTCCAACAAAAGGAGCCTTTGTCATCTTTCCAATTAAACAAGCTTCACACGTCCCATATGATTCAAAATCTAATTTGTTCAATAATCCATCTTTATGGAGTTTGGAAATGCGAGTTTCATTTATATGACCAAGACGACAATGCCAGAGATAGGTTAAATTTGAACTATTCGATTTGACATCCCTTTTATCTATGTTATAAATCGAATTATCCATATTAAGAACATAAAGACCATTAATCAAACTTGCGTCACCATAATATATATTACCAAAAGAGAATGAACAACATTTGTTTCCAATACTGAAGGTCAAACCTTTCTTGTCCAAACAAGATACAGAAATCAAATTTCTAGAAATAGATGGTACACAATAACAGTCATCAAGTTCTAATAATAATCCGGTCGGTAAAGTTAACAAAATAGATCCTACGGCTATAGAAGCAACCTTTGCCCCAATTCCAACACGCAGATCAACTTCACCTTTACTCAACCTTCTAGTCCTTTTGAGTTCCTGCACATTTCTACAAATATGAGAACCACATCCAATATCTAATACCCATGATATATAAGAAGTAGAAAGATTAGCTTCAATCACATAGATACCTGAAGTGGAAGTTACACTTCCTTTCTTCTTTTCCTGAAGGTAGAGAGGACAGTTCCTCTTCCAATGCCCGGGTTTGTTGCAATGAAAGCACTCACCCTCCTTAGGTACAGTTACCTTAGGTTTCTTAATGCCTCCTTTTGGCTTCAAAGATTTAGAAGTGGGTTTGGCAATGGACTTTCCTTTGCCTTTGCCTTTCTTGTCTTTACGGACCATCAAAATGATGGACTTGTTCTTTGCAAGCTCTTGTTCGGCTGTTCGTAACATATTGAGCAATTCTGGAAGGGAATTTTCAAAGTCATGCATGTTGTAGTTCATCACGAATTGACTGTAGCTATTTGGCAACGATTGCAAAACTACATCAATGGCCAACTCCTTTCGTAAAGAAAAACCTAGTCCTTGAAGACGTTCTACAACGGAACAGTTCCTTGGATGTTTCGTACCTCTCATGTCTAGCTTGCTCTTGGAATAGCAATTTTAGGTGTTCGATCATATCGAACGCCCCCATGTTTTCATGTTGCTTCTGAAGCTCAGATTCCATGGTTATTAGCATTAGACATGAGACGTCCAAAGCATCTTCATCATGTTTTTTAAAAGTGTCCCTTTCAGTTCTAGGAGCACTAGAATTAGGTTCTTCAGGGATTTGTTGCTCCAAGACATATAGTTTCTTTTCAGCTTTGAGGACAATTCTCAAATTACGATACCAGTTGATGAAATTTGTTCCATTTAGTTTTTCTTTCTCAAGAATCGATCGCAAAGTGTTTTTGTTTCCATTGCTGGTTTGTGCCATTGGTAATCTACAATAGAAAAGCAGAGTTCTTAGTGTCATGAAATTTTATTGTTTAATAAGGACTTTCATCAAACAAGCTCCCACTATTTTAATCAAAACAACAACCCTCTTTTATTGTTTCGGAAAACGTCATACGCTTTCTAGCGGGCCAAGATCCATATTCTCATTATCGATCAATTTAACTTTAGCTAACTGATCAACCAATAATGTTTTAGGTAAGCAACAATATTGCTAATTACATCTCTATGTAACTCTTGGATAGTTAGGTGAATAACTTTTATTTAAATTCATCATATGAATGTTCCCAACACATGCCTCCAAATCCCCAATCCTATTAGGCTTAATTTGGTTAAGTCCGACCCAAAATGGCTTGTAGGAATCCTATGCTTACCTTATCTTACTAGGATTAAAGAGAGTACCCAACTTTAGCATGACCCACCCTCAATGATCAAAGTCTTGACAAGTGCCATGTTTGGAAGGCATCTTAAACTTAATATTTTGGTGAGGGATTTTAGTTAGTTTGATCTTAACATTCTTTCTTTTGTAATAGATCGTTTCCTCATAGTTTGATTTAACCGGAATCCAGATTGGAGGAGGATCACGAGGATCACTTAAATACTTTCCTTTCTTTGGCGGTTTAGGCCTTTGTGACAAAACCGGTTGAAATCTTACTATGATGTACTAAGACCTTATCACTCAAGATCGACGGTCCACTTTATATCTTATATAAATATCAATTTTTATTTTATCAAAACTCATTTTGATTTGCAAAACTCCTTTTACGTATATATTTTAAAATCATATTTGTTTTAAAATGTTGTAACAAATATCACATACATACAACCACGCATAATATATCATAATATATAAAGTGTAAAATAAAACATAAAAATAAATGTGAGATGGTTATATCCCCCCTATGCGATATTCATAGAGCCAAGTATGAATATCATTACATAAAATAAATTCTTATGGTTCTAAGTCTTCTCATCTTCATCACTTCATAACGCCTCCATCTCTTGCTTTCTTTTAAACAAAATATTTTACATTTCAAACAAAGAAACCTCGAGTTACATTCGAGGGGATTGGATGAGAGGAGAATGTACAAAGAGAGTATATAGAGAAAGGCACGTCATGCAAGTCGTATTTACCAAATATAATACATCCATGACTAAGGGCTATAACCATTCACCAAGAAAATCACATTATACATATTCAATCACATTGAAACATAAAGCCGATTTGCAACACCACTGTATAAAATTAATAAACAATTCATACGATATCGAAAAAGGGTGATTCAAAATTCTTTGGAAAACTAACAAAAAGATACACATCTTTTATGTTTTAGGATTTCAAAGATCTAGAACCCTTATGGGTCGAAAATCAAGTCAAACCCGAAGTGGGTTCGATTTTCGGACAACATTGCGATACTGTCGTAAAAAATTCGTAAAAAATCATACGAAGTCGAAATGATGCGATTCAAAAGCCTGTGGAACCCTAACAGAAAGTTCCACGTTTTTCATGTTTTAAGTTTTCTCAGATTCAAAATATTTCTGGGACGAAAAAACCAAAACATTTACGAAACAAAAACATACAACAGCAAAACAGTTTTTAAAAATGCATGTATGTCACCAAAAACTGCTCTAGAGGTTCGTAAGTAGCTCTGATACCACTATTGTGTTACGGGATCTCAAACACAACTGAAAATAAAACCGTAACCCTCCAAGGACCCATACGAACCGGAATAAATCGGGTGTTTCGAAATTATACCTCACAATTAATGAGACTTTGAATCACAACAACAAAGCAAGCTTGATGCCTCCACGATATCCATGCGAACAATCCGAATCCTTTGCCTTCTCGTGATGCTAGTCACGGTTTCAAAACTTAGAAAGGAAAGGGAGCATATAGTTGTAGGTGATTTTTAGAGAGATTTACAAGAACAACAATTGCATACAATGTCATACATTATATATGGTGATGGAAGTATGACCTAAAGAAATCACCATCATCTCCACACCTTACTTGAGTGTAAGAGTGGCCATGCACCATCACTTTCTTACATAACCATACCTAGTCAACTTTATTTATGTCCAACATAAATAATATCTGGTTTTATTTAATCATATTAAATCAATACAAATCAGATATAATAAATAAACGTTTTAACTATTAAAACTCCTTATTCGAATATGTTCAAAGCGTGTGACTCAATGGGTTCTCAACATTGTCAGGATCGAATTCTCAACAAGAATTAATTCTCAGAAACAATATCAAAGAAGTTTACGGAAGAACACTTTGATATTCAATAAAACAGTAAATCAATAACAGTATAAGAACATTAACTTGTAAACTTGTATTGAATGCTTGAAGTTACAAGATTACACACTCAACCTCAATATTGATGAACAGGCTCACCAATACGAATTCTACTTCTCTAGAATTAGGATCTATGCCTTGAGGTTGATTTCTCTTTCGAACTTAGAATCAAAAAAAATAAAACTTAATTGTATCTATTCTATACATTCTATACATATACTAATTAAAAGATAATTACAAAGAATAAACAAATCTTCAGTATATCTTCCATGTATATCTCTAAGCTTCCATATGTATCTTCAGTATATCCAGCTGTCATTCTTTCCATCCGGATCTCTTAAGCATCACTAATTATGCTCAGCAGCATTAACTTCTTCTAGCAGCATTAACTACTAAGCAGCACTAACTACTAGCAGTACTAACTAGCTAAGCAGTACTAACTTTGTTCAAGCATCACTAACTTTGACTAGCAGTATTAATTCTACTAGCAGTAGTAATACTCAGCAGTATTAATCTTCAAAGTACTCTGGCAGTACTAACTCTGAACTAGCAGTAGTAATCAGCAGTAGTAATTCTGTACTAGCAGCATTAACCACACTTGGTAGAATCTTCAGTTCCCAACAATCTCCCCCTAACTTGACTTTTAGGAAAAGAAGTCAAGTTCTTCAGAATTAATCTTCAAGCTGTTCTTTTAAGATGCTTCCAAAACTTCATTGATCTACTCCAATATTTGGATCCAGTCCCATACTCTGATTTATAATCCTCTGAATAAGATACTTGGCCATTTCTGAATTTGGTGCACAACCCAACTTCTTATTCAACATGGCATGAAGCTTTAGATTTGTATGATTGTAGACCCTATCCACCAAGTAGTACTCCATGTGAAAAGTATCCAATGCTAGTTCATAGACCCCACTCCTTTCATAGAGAGTCCATCCTCTAACAGTCTTGAACACATCTCTGATTAAGTGCTTCACTGCTTCTGGATTGAATAACATGCACAAGTATTCCATAACTAGCTTCACTATAGGTAACCCTGGAGCTGTCAACTGATCTGCATAAATTTTCATCCCCACTTCAAACATTTCTTCCAAATCAGATCTTGAACACTCTCTGACAATCTTATTCCAGGTGCTGTAGACTTCATATTTTTCATCCTTTCTTTTTAGTCTAATGAACTCTTTGCCATCCACCTCCATAATATCCCAGTGAATAATTTCAGGAGGTTTAATTCCAACAGGTTCAGCTGAAATGGGCTTTGGAATTTTATCCATTACCACCATGTACATGTTTACATCTGAACTCTGTGGTACTTCTTCCTGAGTTTCAGCTTTCTTTTCTTCTTCAACTCTAGGCTTCTTACCCACTTTCTTTCTGTTTGCCATCATCTTTGTTCTCTTCAGTATCCTTTGAACTTGCCCTAAAGTGGCTTCCTTCTTCTTCTCTTCCTTGTTCTCTGGCTTTTCTTTGATAGGAGTTCCCTCTTCACTTTCAGGGAATGGTTGATTCATATCCATATCATTACTCTCCTTGGCCTTCTTTTCAAATTCCACTCTATCCTTTTCATTACTTTTCAGCTTCCCCATTTCTTTCTCATAGAGATCCCTGATTTGATCAAAATTCATCTTCACAAACATTTCTTTCTTTACCCCAATTGCACTTCTCAAGAAAGTTATCATTTTGTTTCTTTCCTGAGTGGCAAGGTAAGTTTGTGACGGTCTTCTTTTCTTTGCACTTGATTTTGCTATCATAGCCTTTCTTAAAGTTATGGCCCTTTGTTTAGCTTTCTCAGTTTCAAGCCCTTTCTGATATGCTTTATTTAATTCAGCAGCTAAAGCCTTTGCCATCTCCCTGTCCTTTTCTACCTGAACTCTTTCTTCTTTTTCAATCTCCTCCTGCATTTTCCTTGCTAAGGCTTCATCTGATTCAACCAACCTTTGCTTCTTGACTGGTTGATCAGATTCCACCATTTTTGCTTTCCCCTTATTCTTTGCTTCTGCGTCCATTTCTTTCTTTTCTCTTTTCTTTGCTCCCCCTTCATTTATGATCACTCCCTTTGCTTTGGGAGTGTCATTATTTGCTTTGATCAGCATCTCAGCTACTTCAATTTCTGTTGGAGTTAACTCTGCTTGTGAAGTTTCAGCAGCACTAACAGTTTCTGCTTCTAACTCCCTTTTAGAATTGTTCTTTTCCTTCTCATGCTCCCCCTCAACTTTTGCTTTTGCCTCATCAAGCTCCCCCTCTCTTGAAGCTTCTTCCAAGTTGATCTCCCCCTTTTTGGGAGCATCTTTATCAGATTTCCTTCTCCTTAGTTGGAATTGCTTTCTCTTCTTCCTTTGTACCAGACTGATCACCATCTTTTTCAGCTTGGCAATCTGTATTTGTTGTGACAGAATGACCAGCTTCATTTCTTCTATTTCTTTTCCCTGTTTGATGACATCTTGGTTGATGTTTCCCATGGTTTCCATCAATTCCTCATAGTTATATCTGTCCTCACCTTCTCCAGGAGTGTTACCCCCTATTGAAGGATCATTGGATCTTTTAGTAGTGGATGTCTTCTGCCTAGCAGAAGCACTATCCACCCCCGTGGTTTCTTGGCACCAGGGACCTTCAAATGATTGCTCATTTGAAGTTGCCATGGGGGAGGTCTTATTGATGTTACCACTTTCCTCCTCTGTGCTAGCAGGAGTAGTGGCAGCCTCATCACCCATATGCTCTTCCTCCTCCTCAGAGAGCACCTCCTTGGGGTTGGGAGACACCCCTTTGGTTTCCCTATGGATATTCTCTAAAGGAGAATTCTCCTTTAGAGGGCTTAAAGGCTTGGGGGATGATGGTACAAGAAGGGAAGGAGCCTTCTTTACCTGTTTCCTCTTGTAAGTTTGGGTAATAGGAGAGGTTGGTTTTGCAAGAAGGGACTGGGGGATAGATTTTGAGTGGGAAGGTTGGGCTTGGCTAGCAGTGGGATGGTCTAATGGGGGCCTTGACCCTGCTGCCATACCTTCATTTGCTTGGGACACCACCATCATTGTAGAGAACAATGGGGTGTCAACTCCTTCAGAGTCCCCAGCAGATCTCCTCATATTTGAGAAAACCTTGCCTTTGGGGGGTTTAGGTACATATACCCCAACAGGTTGAGGTATATCCGTCAATTCATGAGTAATGACTTCTTGAACAAACCTGGGGTACATAAAGAAACTCTTTTTGTTTCCCATGTTTGATACAAGATCACTGAATATCATTTTTGAAAAATTGTACCTTCTGGCAGTAGCCAAACAGACCAAAGCATAAGCAATGGGACTGTTGAACTCACTCCATCCAGTAGTCTTTTTAGAGATGCAATGCATCAAGGTATGAACAAGAAAACGCCATTGGGGTGAAAATTTTGCTTTAGAGAACTTGAAAACACCCAATGGGCCTCCATACCCCATTCTTGTAAGGGACGAGAACAATTCATCATTGGGGATTGAAGTTATACCAGAAGCATCGTCTAGACGTAGACTGATGCGAATAACTTCTTCAGAAACAGTTAAGGGTTGGTCACACACCCTGGTCTTGATCATTTGCACACCATTCTCAGCAACAATGGTGGCATTAGCCCAGAACTGCCTTTGATGCTCAATATAGATTGTAGGGGCAACCGTAAGAGCATGAGCAATATGGCTCGACTTGAGGAAATCCACAATTTGATGAAATCCTGCAGCTTGCTTTGGCTTTTGTAGCATTGCGATCTCATTGTGCTCGTCGATAAACGCCATGGATGCCATTGAACTGGGATGTTCTTGCCTGGAATACTAGGTACTTGAGAGAAAAAGGTTTAGAGCGCAAGTGAACAGTATGCAAAGAGTCGTTATGAACGTTTAGGCGGGCAAAGGGTATTTATAGTATTCGGATTATAAGCAGTATTAACCTAGAGCAGTATTAACTACCTAGCAGTATTAACTGCGAGCAGTATTAACTAACTAGCAGTATTAACTACGAGCAGTATTAACTGTGAGCAGTATTAACTAACTAGCAGTATTAACTAACTAGTAGTATTAATTGAGAGCAGTATTAACTAACTAGCAGTATTAACTAACTAGCAGTATTAACTGAGAGCAGTATAAACCAACTAGCAGTATTAACCAACTAGCAGTATTAACTAACTAGCAGTATTAACTACGAGCAGTATTAACTGTGAGCAGTATTAACTAACTAGCAGTATTAACTGTACTTACTCATTGAAGCTTAGGCTGTATTAAGTACTGCTATGTATGCCCTGCAAAGATAGATTAGTAATACCAAGAAGCCATGATAGACAGATATTTAACCACTTTTTGAGAGAATGCTTATTCAGAGTTGATCATTCCCACACTTGTTACCAAGAAAGTGAATCTACCCACATCAAAAGCTTTGGTGAATAGATCAGCAAACTGGTTGTCAGTATGAACTTTTACAACTTGAACAAGTTTCTTTTCATTACAGTCTCTTATGAAGTGATACCTGATCTCAATGTGCTTTGTCTTAGAGTGCTTGGCAGGATTGTTCACAATGCTGATAGCACTGCTATTGTCAATAAAAATGGGAGTGTGTAGAAAGGTTACCCCATAGTCCAGCATTTGATTCTGAATCCATAAGACTTGAGAACAACAACTTGCAGCTGCTATGTACTCTGCCTCTGTTGTAGATGTGGACACTGTGGTTTGCTTCTTGCACTGCCATGAAACTAGTCTAGCACCCAAAAACTGACATCCTCCAGAAGTTGATTTTCTGTCCAAGTTTGCCCCACCTAGATCACTGTCTGAGTATGCTATTAGGTCAAAAGGTGAGTCATGAGGATACCATAGTCCCAATCTGGGTTGCCCTTTGAGATATCTGAATATCCTCTTAACAGCTTGTAAGTGAGATTGCTTTGGCCTAACTTGGAATCTTGCACAAACACAGACTGGAAACATTATATCAGGCCTTGATGCTGTGAGATACATGAGAGAGCCAATCATGGATCTATAATTATGCACATCCATATCCTCCCCCTCAAGATCTGCTGTTATTTGCTTGTGTGTTTCCATAGGTGTGCTGGCAGGTTTTGAATCTGAGAAACCAAACTTGGTTAGAATGTCCTGCACATACTTGGATTGGCATATGAAGATACCATCTGACTTTTGTTGAACTTGGAGTCCAAGGAAGAAAGTGAGTTCCCCCATGGAACTCATTTTAAACCTTTGATGCATTAGATCCTCAAACTCCTTGCACATGTTGTCTCTTGTAGATCCAAAGATAATGTCATCAACATAAATTTGGACCAACAAGATATCCTTCTTCTTTCTCTTGATAAATAGAGTCTTATCAATGACTCCTCTTTCAAATCCATTTTCCAAGAGATAGGATGACAGAGTGTCATACCATGCTCTTGGAGCTTGATGCAGTCCATAAAGAGCTTTCTTCAATTTGTATACCCTGTCTGGATAGCTTGGGTTTTCAAACCCTGGTGGTTGACAGACATATACCTCTTCTTCAATTGAGCCATAGAGAAAAGCACTCTTTACATCCATTTGATAGACTTTGAAGTTCATGTAAGAAGCATAGGCTAGGAATAATCGGATTGCTTCTATCCTAGCCACAGGTGCAAAAACCTCTTCATAATCTATACCCTCTTCTTGAGTATACCCTTGAGCCACTAGCCTTGCTTTGTTCCTTATGACAATTCCTCTTTCATCTCTCTTGTTCCTGAAGATCCACTTTGTGCCAATTGCTCTGTGACCTTTAGGAAGGTCTACCAGATCCCATACATCTTGTAGTTTGAACTGCAACAGTTCTTCTTGCATTGCTTCTATCCAGCTGGATTCTTTCATTGCATCATGTGCCTTTTTAGGCTCAAGCTGGGATAGAAAGCAAGAAAGCACTGTATGCTGTTGATCTTGCATTTCTTGAAGTCTGCTTTGATGTCTAGTCATCATAGGAGAGGATATATCTCCTATTACCAGCTGTGGAGGATGATTCTTTTGAACTCTGGTGTTATGACTAGGTTCTTCATTGAGTCCAACCTCTAGATTAGAGTCATTCAACTCAACTAAAGTGTGTTCAGCAGCTACTTCTGATTCTTTATCTTCTTAAGTCTCCTCATTTCTACTTTCTTCTTCACTCTGACTTGGTCCAGTAGATGGTTCCTTTACACAGTCTTCAAAGGAATTCACTGTGGGTATGGGAAAGATCACAGATTTAGATATGCTTTCTTGAACCTGTGTAGTCCCTGATCCTCCACATCCTGAACCTGCATTATCATCACTACTGAAACCAAAAGAGTTAGTTAGTGAATCAATGTCAAATAGCCACTGAGGACCAGTTCCAATAGGATTTGGTGTGTTCTCATTGCATTTGACATTGTCACTTTCTTCAATTATTCTAGAAGATGAGTTAAAAACTCTGTAGGCCTTACTCTGAGATGAATATCCAACAAGAAATCCATCATCTTCTTTGCTATCAAACTTACCTAAGTGAGATTTGGTATTGAGAATTGTACAAGGACACCCAAAGGGTTTGAAAAATCCAATGAAGGGTTTTCTTTTATTTAAAAGCTCATATGGTGTCTTGTTCTTTGCCTTGACCACTAGAACTCTGTTTTGGACATAACAAGCAGTATTAACTGCTTCAGCCCAGAAGGTAATTGGCAGTTTTGAATCAGCCAACAGAGATCTAGCAGCCTCTATTAGTGTCCTATTTCTCCTTTCAGCAACACCATTCTGTTGAGGAGTCCTAGGAGCACTATATTGTCTCTCAATCCCTTTCTCTTCACAAAAGGTGTTTAGATCAAGATTTTTGAATTCAGTCCCATTATCTGATCTAATGACCTTTACTTTTAGATTAGTTTGGTTTTCAATTCTCAGGATAAAGGACTTGATCAGTCCAATTGTCTCATCCTTATTCCTTAGAAAATATACCCAGGTGAATCTAGAGTAATCATCAACAATAACCAAGCAGTAAGATTTCTTGCCAATACTCATAACATTTGTAGGACCAAACAGATCCATATGCAATAACTGGAGACATGAGGAAATTGAATTTATCTCTTTGGTCTTATGAGAAGTTTTATGCTGTTTGCCTTTAAGGCAAGCAACACAATGATCATCACATGAAAATACTTTAGATGGTAAGCCTCTTACAAGATTGTTTTTAACAAGTTTGTTCACAGTCTTAAAATTCATGTGACACATCCTTCTGTGCCATAGAGAGGTTTCATCTACAGAAGCTTTTGAAACAAGACAGTTTAGAGATGAATCACTTTCAACATTTTCCATATCTAGACAGTAAACATTGTCCTTTCTTGGAGTTCTAAGTAGTATCATGCTTTCATCAACTACCTTGAACCCTGGAGCAAGGATAATACACTCAGTATTTATAAATAATATACTATGTTGTTTATCACACACCTGTGATACACTTAACAGGTTGTACTTCAACTGATCAACATAGTAGACATCCTCAAATGTCATCTTACCTTTGGTGACATTACCTTTTCCACTTATCTTACCACCAGTAAGATTATCTCCAAATGCAACATGTCCTCCATTGATATGCTTGAAATCCTGAAGGCATGACATGTTGCATGTCATGTGCCTAGAGCAACCACTATCAACATGCCATATGCTCCTTCCCTTGAGCTGTTGGTTGCCCTGCACATATGATAGATCAGTTAGTATGGATTAGGAACCCAAGCCAAAGTGGTCTTGGGTACCCCTTTCTCATCAAAATACTTGCATTCTTTCTTGACAAGATTTTTGAATTTTAACTCCTCATTCTTGGAGTACTTTGTCACAATAATAGGCTTGGAAACATTTGTGCTGGAAACAGTACTGGTTTTAGAGGTACTAACTGCCTTAGCAGCACTTGCATGCTTAGCAGTACTAACCTTGTTAGCAGTAGTAACTGTGTTAGCAGCAGTAACTGTGTTAGCAGCAGTAACTGTGTTGGCAGTATTAACCTTTGAAGAGGTACTAACTTGTTAGCAGCATTAATGTTTTCATCAGTACTAACACAGGTAGCAGCAGTAATACTTCCAGCAGCACTAACCCTGTCAGCAGCACTAACAGTTTTAGTACTTTTGGGCACCCATATTTTAATACTTTCTTTTAAAATCTTTTTCTTCATGGGGCCTTTCTTTTCAACATGTTTCTTTCCAGCCTTCCTATAATCAACAGATTTTTGCATAAATCTTTGAAAGGTCATCTGTTGATTAATAGGATTAAAGAAGCAGTATTTAGCCAGATGATTTAACTTGTCACATATGAAGCAAGGTTTTGGTCTATTGATTTTACTCAGATCAACTCCTTGCTTTTGAGCCCATTGATTATTCCAGTTTCTTTGATTTCCTCTTTTTAAACCAGAATTTAGGCTCTTGGCTTTACTGCAATCACACTGTTTACAAGATCCAGGATTCACAACTGTGGTTTGCTTGTAATGAACCTTGTTATCTTTTCCTTTGGTCTTCTCTATTTCCTTGGATTTAACCCAGATTTTCCCACATCCCTCATTGGTGATTATATTGTTTTCTACTGGGATTTCTTTACTCATATCATTATCTCTCTTCTTACTGGCTTCCTTCTTAGTTAAATCCTTAATTACTACTTCATCCAAAGGGTCTATCTTAAAGGCCTTTTCAGATAAGTCCTTTTTCTCCTTGGTTTCTAACAAGTCTGAAGTAGGAGAGATATAATTGTTGTTGTAAGGAGGAGGTGTATTGTTATATCCTATTCCAGGCTTCATCTTATCATGAATCTGAGCCTTTAGTAGAGAATCCATTGCTTTTGAAGCATATGAAAACTTCTCTATGTCAAGATTAACTTTAGACAATTCCTCCTTTAGCTTATTACTCTCTTCTAAGGATTTAGACAATTTGGTCTCTAACTCATTCTTTTCCCACTTCCAATAGTTAGTGTCATAGGAGTGTTGAAGTTCATTAGCTTAAAAGCCTTTGATTTGTTCTTCAAATCTCTCTACTATTAGCACATAATCCCTTCTATCCTTTTCTAACCTTTTGAGGTCATCACACATACTTTGATTGTGATCCCTGTATCTTTTGACAGTTTCAATGCAAGTTTTAGTGCAAAGATTAGAGATTACCTCAGAAGGGAGATCAGATACTTCTGCCATAAGAGCTTGATTCTGAATGGCTTCCTCAGCTTGATCACTCCAGTCAAATCCCATTCCTTGTTGTGAAACAAGGGCTTGTGCAGGATTCTTGTTCTGAGTGTAGCTTCCATTCTGAGCTTGTTGGTGGTTGTTGTTTGGAACAGCACTCCTGCATTCTCTAGCAAAGTGTCCTTTCATGTGACACTTATAACATTCCACCTTAGTCTTGTCAAAACCAGCTCCATCTTCTCTTCTTTGAGAGAAGTTATTCCTTCCTGTTCTTTTAATGAACTTTTTCACCCTCATGGATAACATGGCCATCTGCCATTTAATATCCATCTCCTCCAGATCATCAGGGTGAAGTTGATCCAGATCATCATTAATCAATGAATTGTTACTATGACTGGACAAGAAGGCTTCAAATATTGTTTCAGATCCTTTTTCTGAACTTGCTCCACTAGCAGTACTAACTGCTTCAGGGATGGCAGTAGTATCAGGGGCTGCTGAAAGAAGTGCAGAATTGTGGACATAACCAGTAGGCTTCTTCTTGATCTCTACCTCAGTTTCAAAAACTCTTAGATCATTGTATAGATCATCAAGTTCTTTTTCTTCCAGATTATCACTCTGCCTATATGAGACAGTGTACATAGTCCATTCATCCCCAAGAGATCTGAGGAACTTTCTGTTGATGTCATCTTGATCCATCTTCACTCCTACAGTAGCCAGTTCACCAATGAGCTTGTTGAACCTATCAAAAGTTTGAGTCATAGACTCATTCTTTGAGGAAGTAAAGTTCTCATATTGCTGCTTTAGAACATCTCTTTGATTTCTTTTGATGCTCTTAGTTCCAGCAAATCTTTTCTCTAGAGCATTCCAGAGAATTTGAGCATCAGTGCAGTTGCAAAATTGATGCTGATATTCATTGGGGATGGCCAAGAGCAGAGTGCTCAAGGCCTTCATCTCTGTCTGTCTGATCTTTCTTTCACCATCTGTCTTTGGTGGAGGTCTTTTTCCATCTGGTCCTATCCTTCCAGCTTCAGAAGGACCATTCTCAATGATGTCCCACATTGAGTAGTCAGTGAGAAGAATATATTGTCTGATTCTGATCTTCCACATGTCAAACTCACTGGGTTTGAGCATTGGAACTTTGGAGACCAAAGTACTGCTTGATTCTGTAAGATTTTCCTTGATGAATAGATGTTTCTGAGAGAGTTCTGCTCTGATACCACTTGTCAGGATCGAATTCTCAACAAGAATTAATTCTCAGAAACAATATCAAAGAAGTTTGCGGAAGAACACTTTGATATTCAATAAAACAGTAAATCAATAACAGTATAAGAACATTAACTTGTAAACTTGTATTGAATGCTTGAAGTTACAAGATTACACACTCAACCTCAATATTGATGAACAGGCTCACCAATACGAATTCTACTTCTCTAGAATTAGGATCTATGCCTTGAGGTTGATTTCTCTTTCGAACTTAGAATCAAAAAAAATAAAACTTAATTGTATCTATTCTATACATTCTATACATATACTAATTAAAAGATAATTACAAAGAATAAACAAATCTTCAGTATATCTTCCATGTATATCTCTAAGCTTCCATATGTATCTTCAGTATATCCAGATGTCATTCTTTCCATCCGGATCTCTTAAGCATCACTAATTATGCTCAGCAGCATTAACTTCTTCTAGCAGCATTAACTACTAAGCAGCACTAACTACTAACAGTACTAACTAGCTAAGCAATACTAACTTTGTTCAAGCATCACTAACTTTGACTAGCAGTATTAATTCTACTAGCAGTAGTAATACTCAGCAGTATTAATCTTCAAAGTACTCTGGCAGTACTAACTCTGAACTAGCAGTAGTAATTCTGTACTAGCAGCATTAACCACACTTGGTAGAATCTTCAGTTCCCAACAAACATGTTGGTAATAATTATAAATCTCATATTTATATTTATAAACGATGAGCGGTATCTAGCAATACATCATCGTCACCCAAATGACGAGAATTGGTGATACAACAAATTATCGTTTTGTAGTCAATTTTAGTTTACACAATTAATTCCTTTGTCCTTGATGTCTAGATTGAACACGATACATTAAATGTGTCATTCTCGTTATGTTCAATCTCTAGTTTCTTGATTCCCTAATATACTAAAAAAACAGATCATGATATCTCATATCAATTATCCGAGCATGCATTCATTTCCTTAGTATATATATTTATCAAGGGGCCCAGAGACATCACTCCCGTCATAAAGGAGGGACAAATCCCATCTCGATATATGCTAGTTCTACCATGTGATTTATAACATACCCAACAATAATTCTGTCACCCGGTTACGGAATGCTTAGAACAAATGTCAAAATATATTACTCACACATAGCAAACTCCATATTTCTCAAGTCAAAGAATTACATGTACATTGACCACATGAGAAACACTTATGACACTCACATGACATCCAATGAAGTGTTCTCATAGCGAGTAACGTCCAATACACAAAATCTCCATTTTATACGCATATGCAGATTCAATATCTCTATATGAATCCCTACATATGCTAGTCATTATCATATTACTTCAACCTTAAAACCCAAAATAATATTTAACTAGGGACATTTAGAATACATTATTCTAAGGTTATTTATTATGAATAATTAAAACACAGAATATAACATATACATAATAAATTGGGCAATGCCTTTTATTTATTTATTAATTTCATGAAACAAAACTCAAAATTACAATCATCGTATGATTAGCTTTTGGGCATTCACTAACAGATACCATGCTACCTTTTATGACTGGTGAATGTTTTGAGGGTGAAGAAGGTAAAGAAAACAAAAACAATACAAATCAATTTGGGTGAGAAATTTAAGGCAACTGCCTAATAAAAGATAATTATTAAAATAAAAATAAAAAAAGTTAATTTTAGTTTTAATTACTAATACACCATTTATTAATTAATTAAATTAAAAATTAATATCAATAATTGATTGGTTGAGGTTGGATCTCACAGTTATCACAAACAACTGAATTCTCGTTTGATTAAGTTCGTGTGTGTGTGTGTATATATATATATATACACACACACACACACATATGTGCGTTCTCAATCCACATACACTACTAGGGACGATCAGTGTGTTGTGCGACTTGGCACACGAGCCTGGTCGCAGAACATCTAGAGAGTTACTCGACCCAAAATATACATGTATCAATGAGAGAATCCCACACACCAAAGCCCAAGTTCTTAATTCATTTAAAGCATAAGAGTTTGTCTTTATTAAATGAGTTTCAATTCCATAAGGTTCCTCTATGGGACAACTTTCATCCCAGTAAGCCAAGTTCTTAAAAAATCTAATATTTAATAGAGTAAACTACAAATTTGGTCCCTATGGTTTGTTATTTGTAACACTTTTGGTACCTACAGTTTTGAAATTACAATATGGCCACTGTGGTATGCAAAAACCATTGAATTTGGTCCTTGCCTTTAACGGCCATCAATTTTAAGTCGTTAAGGTCTTCACGTGAGTTTCACACGAGGGTAAAACTGCCTTTTAACTTTAGACCTACCTTTTTAAAGGAATGGTCCTTTCTCTCTCTTGTTTTCTTCATCGTTTACCTCCAAATTCTCAAACATCAAAGCTTAGAGTTGCTCTTAATGGTGATTTACAATTGTGGCTCTTCTGTGATTGTACAAACTTCATGGACTAACAACAATCCATGTGGAAGGTTCTATTGTTGTTCAAACCCAGTAAATTGTTGAAGGATGATTTGTTCCAATAAAACCCCCCAACTTCTTCTACAAAATATGTGTTATGCAAAAAGATTTTTTCCAAACTGTGGATTTGTTTAAGAAACCCTAGTTTATCCTCAAAATTTCTTATTTTACAGGATACCAACTTTGGCTTTGTTCGATGGCTTGACAATGAAATGTGTCTACAGGCGATGCAGGTCATTCTTGAGTTACTAATATCTAAGAACATGCTTGAAGCAAAGTTGAATGAAAAGTTAATTGAAGCTCATATGTAGAAATTGTTGTTGATCATGAGTTGGTTGTTTTTTGTCATTTTTTTGTTCTTAATTGATCTTTACAGTGTAATGGTCAAATTCTATGTAATGGGATCTCCTAGTATTTACTATGTCTAATTGATATCTATGTAATGGGATATTCTAGTATTTACTCTGTCTCAATCTGTAATGTTAAGTGTTCTTTTTGGTATGGCGTAACACAACAACTTGTTTACTCATGTTGCCAAAAACATTTCAATTTTTGGAATCAAACAACAACCTATTTACTCATATTGGAATGGGGCAACATATTTCATATGTTTACTCGTGTTGCCAAAAACATGTCAATTTTTGGAATCAAACAACCGCCTGTTGCTAACTGTTGCAAAAAGCAAGTCATATTTTATTTGTCTTCCATATTTCGTACCAAACATAAGCAAATTGAATATATTAATACAATGAGTTAAGAACAAATTAAGTTACCAAAACATATATCCATTCATTTTTCAGATTAAACAACATATACATTACTAAAATATATTACCATTGATTTCCAGAGTAATCGACATCAGGGCCGTTCCTGGCATTTGGGAGGCCCTGTGCAAAAATCTAAATGTGATTCTATATTTTTCTAGTTATATTATTTATTAAAATTTATTATTTAATTCAAAAATAATTTTGCTTACATTAAAATATATGTTGAAGTACAAATAATCATAAACAAAATTCAAATAGAAATCATAGTAATCTTTATATCTTAAAATTAATGATTGCAATTCTTATTTGACTAATTTGTTGATAAGAATAAATTAAAATTAATTAGTAAGAAAATTAAAAACAATCTCATAATAAGTATAATGTACAGTTTATTAGTAGTAGTAGTGAACATAAAAAGTTATTCATTCTAAACCACAAGGGTTGTGGTGTGGTGGTAAAGGCTTGGGGAGTTCATAGCGCTCAACCCGGGTTCGAGCCCCACTAGCAGCACTTGTGGTCACTGAGGATAAACTCAGGGTTGCACGCTTTAGCAGCTGGGCCAAAGACCCTAATTGCCAGGGATTAGTCTGGGCCATAGGCCCAGGATACCCTTTCAAAAAAAAGTTATTCATTCTTCAATAATAAACTAACATTACAATATACATATTTCGAGAAGAACACAAACAATTAGGAATTAATATTTTCTAACATAGATCTCCTAACACGTCAAAATCATCTAATCATACTTTCATAGATTTGCTAGAAATTTATTTTCAATCTATATCAAAGCAAAACATTTAATCTCTTTTGAGATATAGTCGATTACCGATAAGATTTCAAAAGTTTTGAAAAACGATTAAAGAAATATATAAATAATCAATAACGGTCAATGACGAAAGTTTTGATATTCATTAAATAATCAAACAAAGTTAATAGAAGAAAATAATTGAAAAATAAAAAAAATAAAGAATGTCACTAAATTATAGACTGACATATATACTTTGAAAAGAAAAGAACCGAAGACAAATATTATAAATTTATGGTGACGACAATAAAATAAAAACGAAAAAATGGGATTTTGGCCTTCTAGAGGATAATTTAGAAAATGAAGTCCAATATAGATATGAGGTTTTGATTATAAGGTTTTAACTAAAGATTTCATATTAATAAGAAACATTATTTACAAAAAATAAATGACAAAAACAAAGAAATAAGGAAGCATGATTTGACTATTTAAATATAAAAATAAAAACAAATAAGGAAACTTGATGTTTTGGTATCGACAAATAAAAAAAAATTAAAAAAAAATTAGACGAATCATTAAAAATATTCATATAGTTTAATTATTATAAAAATCACAAACTTTTTATATGATTAAGTTGTGTTTTTTTTCCTTCTTAATTTAGTGATATCACAAATTATTTATATAGTTAAGAAATTATAAAAAGAAAATAAATGAAAACTAAAATGTGCATTGTTGGATTTGAACACAAGACTTACACTAAAGAATAGCATGCACTTACTAGTTAGGCTGCAAGGCAACTTGTGTAGTTTTTTCGCTTTTGTTTCTTATATTCTAATTATTATATATATAAAAAAAAAAGATTAAAAACCGGAGGCCCCCGACGAACGGAGGCCCTGTGCGGCGGCACTTCTTGGAACACCCTGTTGCACGGCCCTGATCGACATATACATTACCAAAAGTGTTGATTACCAATGTTTTACTTACTAAAAGGCATTACAGGAAAACATTAATACATAACCTATCCAACACAAACTATCGAACATAAGTTAACCTTCATGCTGCCCTGTCTTCTTGGCTTTGCAGGTCCTGGAGTTTTGGCATTTCTTGAAGCACTTCTTACAAGTAACTGTATGTAATAACCGCCATCAATGTAATAAATGGGAGTATGGGTGAGTGGCTGCTAAAAGTTTAAGTGTGAGGGCTAGTTTGTAAGTTGTTTGAAAAAGGGGTTTAACCCTAAATCCCTATCTCCTAATTCATTGTTGGTGGTGGCTGAGAAAAATCAAGGAGATTTGGGAGAGAAGACATTTTGGGAGAAATTGAAAAAGGAAGGGTGCTCAAAGGAGATTATAGTCACCATTTCATCATGGTAATCCTCAACCAATCTCCTAGTCTCGTTTTACTAGTTTGTTATTGGGGGATTCTAGTTTGGGTTATGAAAGAAAATCCTTATTCGGATTTTCCCTGATTGTTCTTGAAAAGAGGATTAAGTTCTTAAGATTTTGTTTGGTTAGGCTTTGTTTGGGTTGTTCTGTGTGAATGTTCCCTTCCTTGGAAGGTTTATCTTGTGTGTTTGTGCAAAACCCCTAGCCTGAGATCGATCACTAGTCGCCCTAGTTGTTTTTCTCGGCTCGACCGAAAACCCAAAGTCGGGGGTCCCGGGAGCATCCAATCCGGGGAGACCGGGTAAGCATCCGAGAAAGGGGAGCCCCGGGAGACGGGGTCCCGGGTGGTAGAAACCCGTGGAGGCCGGGATTGCAACCGGGAGGCAGCAAGGGGGGAGACCCGGGCGCGGACTCGGGAGACGGGGCGTCCGGGTGGAGAAGTCCCGGTAGGCGAGAGGTAGAACCTGAGGCAGGGACTCGGAAGTCGGGGCACCCGGGGGGAGTCAGGCAGTAGGGAAGGTGGCCCGGGAGTCGGGAACCCATCCCCGGTATTTGATCTGTTTAATGAAAAGGGGTTTTGGGAAGGGTTTTAGGTGGTTGGGATAGAAGTCAGAGTGCCATATTCTGGAGTTTGGGTATCTTATCACCCTAATTTTCGTGTTCATAGGTTTTTCGGCTTAAGGACTCAAGGGCGGGTTCGAAAAGCTAAGTAGAAGCGACAGGTGATTTTTTCTAACCAAAATCCCTATTGATGTTGATGCTATATTTTATGAATGTGAGATTTATTAAACGCAAGATATGTTTTATCGTTTATGATGTGTTGAATGTATGCATACATTATTGCTAGCGAGTTATGGCCAAAGTCGGGGGGGGGGGGGGTGTCCCGCATATGCTCATACCGGAGGTGTGACCCGTATATGCCATTGGGGGTGCGTCCCAAAATAAGGCAGTATGAGCCAGACACGCTGTTACCTTCGCATGACGGTAGTGTGTGCCAGAAACGTGATTTATAAGTATGTTGTTTTTATTAAAAACTGAATTGATTTGTATTGTTATAAATCTTTTTCAATGTTGCTTTGGTATGAAACTGTTTTAGAGGGAACTCACTAGAACTTTCGGTCTAACCTTCGCTCTTTCAAAACTAAAAACCTTTTCAGGAGGGCGTGACGTAGGAGGATCCGGTAAGGGGAAGGAGAAGCTGTGAGCGGGGAGCTTATGTTAGAAAATTGATACCTTATTATTCCAGTCTTAGTATTTTCTTTTGGATTCTCAGTTGTGTAATAGGTTGCTTACCGCAAACCTTGATTTTACATTTGATGTTTTGGGCCGTTTTTGGCAATGATTTATATTATTGTCGTTTTTGCTTTGTTTCTGTGAGTTGGGTTGTTATACTGTATTCTCATGCCTTAAAAGTTTTGATCCCTTAACAATTGGTTGACTCAACTCTTCTATATTCTTTCTTCTTTTCTTTTTGGGCCTCCACACTGAATTATGATGCTTAGGTGTAGTGATAGTGATAGTACAATTAGATTGAGGCCAATGCTCTCTACCACTTATTGGATTAATATTGAATGCATAAACAGATTTCCATGCACCTAGGTTGTATGTTGGGTGCACCCACATCTCTGGTATGTCAACATCTTCTCCATTTGCATGCATGTACCATATACAAGCCATAACATGCTTACAAGGTATGCCTGTTAACTCCCACTCGATAACACTATGTATTTGGGAAGCTTGTGTCTTCACTTCATTCAACAATTTTGTTGTTATGGGGTAAGTATTCCATCACACCTCTTAATCACCTTTTATACGTTTACAATCATTTTCATCAAGAATTCCCTAATATACTCTATAGCCATGATTATTGGTTTGTTTCTCCCATCAATAAGTTTCTTGTTAAAGACCTCACACATGTTGTTCAATACCATATCATAATGAGCAAACTTATTATTATCAAAATGGTCTGAACTATTTCAAAGACCCACCCCTATCCCACCTAAAATTCTAGGAATTTTTTTGATAGTTGGAATATATTTGTAGTAAGATTCTATTACTGTAATTCTTTTATTGAGGTTCATGCACTTCTTTCTCTGGCTCTCCCTGTGCATACCATATTTCACAATTAATTTCAAACAACAAAGCCTAAAACTATAATAATAAACAAATTTTAACTCAAATATTCAATAACATGTTTTACTCAACTCTGTCTATGTTTTGTTTAACTAAAACATAAACAGAGTTAACTAAAATCACAAATAAACATAGTTAACAAACTGTATTGTTACCTGTAAAGTAAGATCTACTCCAACTCTGTGGTGGAATTTCTTTCAAGCAATCATGTGCAACTTTGTTCAAATTCTTCAACTCAGTCATACATATTCTAAATTGGTTAACAGTAGTTGTTGTAGCACACTTCCACTATAGATCTTTGTATTCCTTGCCTTTCCAAGTTTTCTTCATGCTCTCATTGATGTGCCTCAAGCTAAATATATACTTTGCACTTGGAAACATATTTCAATTGCTGGTATGATGCCTTGTAACACCAAAAGTAGACTAAATCTTGAAATAACAAATAGATCTAGAGTAAAAAAGCAAAAGGAAGGATGATATTTACCTTTTGTCTGTCACTAATGAAAGTGAAGTTAGAGATTTTATCCAACTCTAGATCATCTCCCAAATATTCAAGAAACCAAATCCAGGAATCAGTGTTTTCAGCCTCTACTGGCATAAGCAACTAGGTAAGTCCCATTGTTAGGATCAATTCCTACAACAGTTAAGATTTGACCAGGAAAGGGGACTTTCATAAAATCCCCATCTAAACCCAACAACTCCCTATCACATGTTTTTGAATCGCTTCTTTAGTGCACCAAAACCGACATAAATCCTCTTAAACTGCTTATTTATTGAGTTGATGTTTGCTTCATTTTCAACCTCCAACTTCACTGTTGAGCCTGTGCTTGTCTTTTGTAGCTCAAGAATGTAATCTATCAACAAACTGTATTGTGCACTGTAAGTATCATGTACCTTTTCCAATGCCATTGATTTTGCCCTAAATACCTTATGTCTTGAAAGCAGCAAATAAAGTTTGGACTAAAGTTGATCTTTTAGGGATTCAATTAAAAAAGTTGGGTTAGGGGAGATTGTTCCCTCTATTTGTTTTGAGGGAAAAGATGATGTGTATTGTCTTACTTTTCTGCATTTAAGGCATGTATGCACATCATTGTAGGTTTTTACTACCCATGTTTTATCTTTATTGTTGTAGAGATGTGTAATACTTAATGGCAGGGGGACACCCACCCTTTGTCTTAGACTGTGTTGACTTTATTGACTTTGCATTACCACTCGCATCTGCTTCTTCATTATATGTTGGAACGTTACCCCTGCATATTGCCCTTATCCATAGACTATCATTCTTCAATATTGAAATATATCTCCTAGTTTCAATGGAATGTTCGGCAATCATCTCCTTAATCTCCTTTTTATTTCCAAAACATTGTCCAACATAAAAATTCACATTCACAATGTTATTTGTTGTTTGTTCCTTTCTTAGTTTCCTGAATTATCTCTTCCTATCTTCTTCAACTTTTGACTCATATCCATTGTAAAATGCATCAACTTCAACTCGATCATGACTATCATCTTCTCCCAAATTTTGTTCCTCAACTAATTCCTCTTTATTCCCAACCATTCAACATTCCAGTCTATGATGGAACTAAAGTTCTTCATGTCTACATCAACTTCTGCCACTTTAAGAGTTGTGTCGTCCAAGTAATCATCATCTTCACTATCATCTTCTACAATTGGTTCTTGGACAGTTGGTTCTTCCCAGAAAGGATCAAATTCTACAGATAGATCAAATTGTTGTCCTAGCCCACTCTTAACCTCGAATTCATGAGCCCTAAATTGTTATCCCAACCCAATATCAACCTCTAGTCTATATTCCTCTGCTTCACCAACCCCAACCTGTTCTCCCAAACCCATGTGATCACTATCTTTAGTTGGTTCTCTTTCATTCCACCGTAAAAATAACCTCTTTTTGCATGTGGTACTTCCTTTTTCCCTAAACCTCCTTCGTGATTGGGGAACTACATGAGAAACTTCATCAGGAAGTTCCTCAAGAACAACATTTGTTCCATGTGGTAACTTGTTGTAGGTACCCACGGTTATCCTAATATGCTCTGTGTATACCTCAATCATTTTATTACTTGAGGTGTATTTCAACATATTCAAGATATCTTGATCATTGCCTAAGGCTCTAAGTCCAATATCTAGGTTAGATTCAAGGCTAAGAAAATGATAATACATCAGATATTTACCAGTAAGCTCTGTCACAATGACATTGATTTCATGGTCACTAAGTTATTCAACTAAATCAACAAATGTGGGGTTATTTGTTTATCTCTTAATGGTTACATTAAGAGCCTACCTCTTAATTGGTAAGAGGGAGAGTCTGTTTGGCAAAAAAAATTGACCTCTTAACCATTACAAAAGCCTCTTAGCGATTTAGAGTCCAAGGCTACACTAAATCATTCAGATCTCAACTTCTTCCACTTTTGCCCTTTTCACGCTTCTCCCACACTGCTCCAACAACGATCTCACCAAATTCGATCTCGCCAAAATCGATCTCACTGATAACATCTCTCGTCAAAATCGATCTCGGCCTCTTCCACGGCAACGTCTCCCTCCATCTTCCACAATAGCGTCTCCTCCATCTCACACAGGTACTTCTCCATTTTTTTGGTCGTTCGCTTCTCGATTCCTCTTTGCTACTATTGTCTTTCTTCTCGATTTGATGCTATTGTCGATTCCTCTTTGCTACTACCGTCTTTCTTCTCGATTTGCTGATATTGTCAATTTTTTGGTACTGATTTGCTATTGTTGGTTGCTACTGGTTTGCGACTGTTGGTTGCTACTGTTTGTTTTTCATAGTTGATTGCTACTGTTGTTTTTTTTCACTGTGATTTTGGTTTTTCAGCTAGCGTTGTTAATAAAAGCTTGTTGATTGCTACTAATGGTTCATGGTTTGTAGTAACTGGTTCATGGTTAGTACATGGAAAGATAACTTGTTGATTTGCTACTTATGGTTAGTAATTGGTTCATGGTTAGTACATGGAAAAAAACTTGTTGAATGCTACTTATGGTTAGTAATTGGTTCATGGTTAATAAAAACTTGTTGATTGCTATAATGGCCAGAAGGTTAAAATGGTAATTTGTTGTCATTCAGACTGTTCATTCAGAGCAATTACCAAACAACCAAATTTCATTCTGCACTATACCATATAAAGTCTCTTAAGCATTCTAACCTCTTAACCATTCTGCTTCAAACCATTCAACAACTTCCAAACAACCCCGTAGTCTTACCATTGATATACTGCCTTCCTGGACGCTTGGTAAAAATCCCACCATGATGTATCTTCAATGTAATCAAATTAGGATAATGTTTTGCAATAGAACACCAAAAGTCAACAAAAATACATATTAAGTTCAAGAACTTATTTTTAGCTAAAACCCCAAACTTTTGTTTACCATAGATGAAATCTAGATCAAAATTTTCATGAATCTTTCGTATAGTCCACATTACAGGGTGCATCAATGAAGTCTAGTATGAAGTTCTTTTGGAGAAGGTGGAGAGAGCGGATGGAGAGAGAGGGTAAACGATAGGGATGAGAGACAAAAGGATGGTTTTTATTAGGGTTATCGAGAAGGTAAAAAGGGGGTTTAAAGAGAATGACGATATTGCCGTCGTGTGCAACGCATGTAGTGTGCCTTAATGACATGGACCAAATTCGGTCGTTTTTGCATACCACAATGATCTTTTAATTACAAAACTCTAGGGACCAAAAGTGTTACAAACAACAAACCATATGGATCAAATTTGTAGTTTACTCTATTTTTTGTTAGATTAGAGAGACTATCTTCTAATTGGAAAAACATGATTGATGAACAAAAGTTTAAAATGTCAATTAATCCCCTCGTTATTTTTATAACACTTAAGTCAATAATTAGTTGCTAATTGAAGTGTTAGGGGGTGCAACATATATGACCTATGAAGCAGTCCTAAATAATCAAACTGTTAAAGGGATATTTAATGTCTAGACACACATTTAAACCAGTTTTTGGTGATGTTCTTAATATCGATCTTACTGATTATTGGTGATCAAACTAAAACGACACAATAAACACGTGAACAAAAATATTAATGAAATCATTTTATGTAAAAATAAAAAGGATTTAATAGATCCATAAAACAATAATAATTAGTATTCACGAGTCATGATTTCATTGTGAGATGATGTCAGGATCGAAATTCAAAACAACAATTTAAACTAAACACTCAGAAACTATGTTAAAGAAGTTGCGGAAAAACACTTTAACAGTAAATCAATGAAACAGTATATGAGATCAAATCACAAGTTATATTGAATTAACTTAATGATTACAACCACAGCCTCAATCTGTTGAACAGGCTCAACAAACGTTCAATACTTCTCTAAAGAAAGGATTTCTAAGAATCTTGAGGCTAATTCTCTCTAGAACAAAACAATGTATATTCTCTATTCTAAAACTTCTAGACTATATATATACAAAACAGACTACAAGATAATTATAAAATTAAAGTTGATCTTCAACATCCAGTCCATAATTATCTTCAATCTCCTTGTCTTTTGCTTTAAGCAATCAACCCATATTTATCATCATAAGCAGCATTAATCTTCAGCAGTATCTTCATCATCAGCAGTACTAATCATGCTTGCAGTAGTAACTTCCAAGTTGCAGTATTAACTCTTCAATCAGTACTAACTACTAGCAGTAGTAATCCTTCAAGCAGTAGTAATATTCAAGTAGAAGTACTAAAGTCTTCAGCAGTAGTAATCTTCAATACTTAGCAGCACTATCTGAACTTAGCACATTTCAGACCCAACAATCTCCCCCTAACTTAACTTTTGTAAACAAGAAGTTAAGCTCTTCAAAATAAAGGTCTTCATGATGCTTTCAAAATAACTACTCAATTTCCCAGATTAGGATCCAAACCTAAACTTTGATTGATGGTTCTTCTGATCACAATTCTTGCCATTTCTAAACCTTTAGGGCAGACCAACTTTGCTTTCAACATCCTCTGCAACTTTACTGTGTTGTGGTCATACACCTTATCAACCAAGTAGTATTCATGGAAGCTTTTGTCAATGGTTATGACATAGATTCCAAATCTTTCAAAAAGCATCCAGTTATCAATACTTAAATCCATTTTCATGATGCACATCTTTGATAAGATATTCAACCTTAACAGGGTCAAACATCATGCACAAATATTCCATAGCCATCTTTGTTATGCTCATCCCTGCTCCTTTCAGTAAGTCACCATATAAGTTCAGACCAACCTTATACATCTCCTCCAAATCAACCCTGGTACAACTTCTGATGATCTTTCCCCAAGTTGAGTAAACCTCATATTTGTCACCCATTCTCTTGATTCTGAAGTACTCTGTTCTTTTATCCAACAAAGTATCCCAATGGATGATTTCTGGAGCTTCCACTGAGATAGGATCAGCTTTAACTGGTTCTTCATCCATCACTGTCATATACAACTCAAGCTTCTCATCAGATTGTCTTGGTTGTTCTGAAGATTGTTGACTTGTTTGCTCTTGACCCTTCTCTTGAGTTTCAACTTGCTCTGCAAAAGTTTCAACATGCTCTGCTCTTGATTCAGCTTCCATTCTTTCACTTTCCTGCTCTTTCTCACCTTCCTCAGTTCTTGGCCTTTTTGCCTTTTTCTTGGGAGCAATTGACTTCATTCTTTTAATAGATCCAATCTTTTGAGCTAAAGTATCTTTCTTCTTTACTTCAATCTTTTCTTCTGTAGGAGTGCATTCTTCACTGTCAGGGAAAGGCTGTTGAATGTTCAGATCATGTCTTTCTTTCATTTTCCTTTCAAATTCAACCCTTTGACTAAAGTCACCTTGAAGCTTGGCCATCTCCTTCTTGTACAAGTCTTCTATTCTACTGAAGGACATTTTTGTAAACATTCCTTCAGGAACTCCAATAGATCCTTTCAAGAAGTTGATCATCTTTCTTCTTTCTTGAGTAGCCAGAAAGGTCTTTGAAGGCTGTCTTTTCTTTGAAGCTTTCATAGTAACCCTCTTCACAGCAGTTTTCAAGCTCTTCTGATATTCTTCATTGAGCCTTTTTGCCAACTCTAATACAATCTTTCTGTCTTTGGCTTTTTGGATTTCTTTCTCCTTTTCAAGTTCCTTTTCAAATTGTACATTTAGCTCCTTTGCCAACTCTGCATCTAAGTCAATTTGCTTCTGCTTCTTCACTGGTTTCTCAGGCTCAACCATCTTCTCTTTCCCTTTCTTCTTTGCATCTGACACACTGACCTTTGTCTTTTTCTTCTCTGATTCTCCTTCTTTGATCACCACTCCCTTAGTCTTTTGAGTGGCCTTAGGAGTGTCATTCTTTTCCTTCACCAAAGTTTCTGCAATCTCTATTTCTTCTATAGTCATTTCAGTTTCTACTGCTGCCTTTTCTGTTTCTACTGCTTTGGCAGTTTCTACTTCTGGCTTAGTAGTTACTGTTGCTTCTATAGTTTCTGCTGCTGACTGAGTTACTGCTGCTTTAACTGTTTCTGCTTCCTCCCCCTCAAACTGAAATTTCATGCCAACAAGGCTTTCCTTCTCAAATTCAGCATCTGGATTCTCCCCCTTTTTGGAAGCATCATGTGTACTTCTCCTTTTCTTTAAGATGGATTGATTTCTCCTCTTTTTATGCACCAAGTTAAGCATCATCTTCTTTAGTTTGGCTATCTGCTCCTGTTGAGAAATAATCACCTGTTTCATCTCCTTTATCTCCTTACCCTGATTGATGACATCCAGATTGACATTTCCAATGGTTTCCATCAATTCATCATAGTTATATCTGTCCTCACCTCCTTTAGGTGTGTTGATCACCCTTGAAGGATCCTTGGATCTTTTAGTAGAGACCTTCTGCCTAGCAGAAGCACCTTCTACCCCCTTGGTTTCTTGGCACCTGTTTCCCTTGGATGATTGCTCATCCAAAGTTGTCGTGGGAAAGGTCTTAGTGATGTTCACACTATCCTGATCCACACCTTGTGCAGAATCAGTAGTGTGAGCCTTACTGCCCACATGCTCATCCTTCTCCTTAGAGAGCACCTTCTTGGGGTTGGGAGACACCCCTGTGGATTCCCTTTGGATATTCTCTAATGGAGAATGCTCCATCAGAGGGCTTGCAGGCTTTTGGGGTGAAGATACAGGAAGGGAAGGAACCTTCTGTACCTTTTTCCTTACATATGTTTGAGTGATGAGGGAAATTGGCTTCATAACAGGGATCTGAGGAGGATAATGAATGGTGTGGATAGGTCATTAGTGGGTTGGTCAGATGTGGGTTGTGACCCTGATGCCTCGCCATGGGAATGAGACACAACCATCATTGTAGAGAACAATGGTGTGTCTTTTCCAGAAAAGTCCTTACTAGGTCTTTTCATGTTGGAAAACACCTTCCCTTTGGGAGGTTTAGCTACATACACCTCTTCAAAAGAGGGTAAATCCGTCAATTCCTTGTTCAGTACTTCTTTTACAAACCTTGGATACATATAAAATCTTTTGGTTTTGGTTTTGGTATCCAGGTTTGACAACAAATCATTCAGAATCATTTGTGAAAAAATAAACTTTCTGGAGGTAGCTAAGCAAACAAGAGCATAAGCTATGGTACTGTTGAACTTACTCCATCCAGTTGTTTTGTGAGAAATACAATGCTGAAGAGTATGAACAAAGAATCTCCACTGAGGTGAAAATTTGCTTTTGAAAAACTTATAAACCTCAGTAGGACCTTCATACCCCATTCGACCAATTTCGAGAAATAGGACTTCCTTTGGGAGAGTAGATATACTTGAGGCATCATCTAGACGTAGATGAGTGCGAATGCAGCCTTCTGTGATTGTGATAGATTTATCACAGACCCTTGATTGAATGACCTGATTGCCATCAATAGTCTGAATTGATGCATTGGCCTAGAACTGTCGCATGTGTTCCACATAGATGGTGGGATTGACTGTGAGTGCATAGGCAATGTGGGATGCTTTTAGGAAATCCACAATTTCATCAAAACCCTCAGCTTGTTTGGGTTTTTGCAGCATTGCAAGCTCATTGTGATCGTCAACAAAATCCAGTCCTGCCATCGGTCTTGGGTTCGAATCAACACTAGGGTTTACGCACTGGGAAGCAAGAATTCGAGAGAGAGAGAGAGAATGAAAACCCGCTGGAAATTCAAAGAGACGTTTGGATTTTGGCTGTCAGAGAGGGTATTTATAGGTGGAGAGTTTCATTTAAAAGCAATATTAAGTACCCTAGCAGCATTAACAAGCCCGCAGTACTAACCCATATAAGCAGTAGTAACACATTCCAGCAGCATTGACACAGACTAGCAGTATTAACACAGACTAGCAGTATTAACACATACCAGCAGCATTAACACTGTCTGGCAGTAGAAATAAGGAAAGCAGTAGTAATTTTGCAATGGCAGTATAAACTACCTAGTAGTAGTAACCATAATTAACCATATTTGAACTGGCAGCAGGATTAATAGTGAGAGCAGTATTAACTTAACCAGAAGTACCAAGTTTCTAAGCAGCAAGGTAATCTGAAACACTTAGACACAAATAGTTAGCAGCACCATGCACAATACAATATGAGAAAGTAAGCATGAAAGAAGCTATACATAAATGGTACAAAAAGAAAATCAAAAGAGGCTTATTCAGTGTTTATCATGCCTACACTTGTGACCAAGAATGTGAATCTACCCACATCAAAAGCTTTGGTGAATAGATCAGCAAATTGGTTACTAGTGTGTACCTTCAAAACCTGAATTAACTTCTTTTCATTGCAATATCTAATAAAATGGTACCCAATTTCTATATGCTTGGTTTTTGAATGCTTCACTGGATTATTAACAATGCTTATAGCACTGTTGTTATCAATGAAGATGGGAGTGTGAAGAAAAGTAATACCATAGTCCAACATCTGATTATGAATCCATAGTACCTGTGAGCAGCAGCTATATACTCTGCTTTTGTTGTAGAGGTGGACACTGTGGTTTGCTTTTTACACTGCCATGACACTAGTCTTGCAACCAAAAACTGACATCCTCCTGATGTATACTTTCTATCCAAGTTTGCACCACCCAAATCACTATCTGAATATGCAAGTAGATCAAATGGTGAGTCATGAGGATACCAAAGACCCAACCTAGGTTGTCCTTTGAGATATCTGAAGATCCTTTTGACTGCTTTAAAATGAGATTGCTTAGGTCTCACTTGAAATCTGGCACACACACATAAAACAAACATAATGTCTGGCCTTGAAGCTGTTAGATACATGAGGGAGCCTATCATAGATCTATAATGATGAACATCCACATCCTCCCCCCTCAAGATCTGCAGTGATCTGTTTGTGAGTTTCCATAGGTGTGCTTGCAGGCTTTGAATTTGAAAATCCAAACTTTGTAAGTATATCCTGCACATACTTGGATTGGCTTATGAAAATGTCATTTTTCTCTTGTTTAACCTGTAGCCCAAGGAAGAATATGAGTTCACCCATAGAGCTCATCTTGAATCTTTTGTGCATCAGCTCCTCAAACTCCTTGCACATATAATCTTTTGTGGATCCAAAAATGATATCATCCACATAGATTTGAACAAGCAGGATGTCCTTCTTCTTCCTTTTGATGAAAAGGGTCTTGTCAATGATTCCCTTTCAAATGCATTTTCCAAGAGATAGGTAGACAGAGTGTCATACCATGCTCTTGGTGCTTGATGTAGCCCATAGAGTGCCTTCTTTAATTTGTATACTTTGTCAGGAAAGTTAGGATTCTCAAACCCTGGAGGCTGACAAACATACACTTCTTCATCAATTTTCCCATATAGGAATGCACTCTTAACATCCATCTGAAATACTCTGAACTGCATGAAAGAAGCATAGGCTAGAAACAGCCTAATTGCCTCAATTCTGGCTACTGGTGCAAACACTTCTTCATAATCTATCCCCTATTCTTGTGTATACCCTTGTGCCACAAGCCTGGACTTATTCTTTATCACTATACCTCTCTCATCTTTCTTATTCCTAAAAACCCATTTAGTTCCAATTGCCCTTTGTCCTTGTGGAAGGTAAACTAGATCCCATACATTTTTCAGCTCAAACTGAAGCAGCTCCTCTTGCATTGCTTCTATCCAGCTTGGTTCTTTCATTGCATCATAGGTCTTCTTGGGTTCAATCTGAGATATAAAACAAGATAACAAACCTGACTGCAAGTCTTTCAATCCTCCTAACTTACTTTGATGCCTTGTGATCCTGGGAGAATTGATATCACCAATCACCAACTGAGGAGGATGATTCTTCTGAGTTCTTGTTTGATGGGCAGCCTACTCATTAAGATTTGCATCAAGATTAGAGTCATTCTTTTCAGGAGTGTTCCCACCAAATACTGTAGAGTTTTCTTCATCAGTATCATCTTCTGACAACTTGGGCATTTCAGGACCTGCAGTTCCTGAACCTGAAGGATGAGCATCCTCCTTTTCTCCTATATCCTCTTCATCACCTTTATCATCTTCATCCTGTTCTGGTTCAGAATCCTCTATTTCAGAATCATCTTTCTTTTCTTGTTGACAGAATTCAGTAGGATCAACTGTAGGTGTAGGGAACAACACAAACTCTTGTCTCTGTTCTGGTAACTTTTCTGAGCTTGTTCCTGCAATTTGGTCATCACTAAAACCCAAAGATTTAGTTAGTGAATCAATGTCAAACAGCCAGTCAGGACCTGTACCAATTTGATTTGGTGTGTTCTCATTGCATTTGACATTGTCACTTTCCTCTATAATCCTGGAAGAACTATTGAATACTCTATATGCCTTACTCTAAGAGGAGTATCCAACAAGGAATTCATCCTCAGCTTTGCTTTCAAACTTGCCTAAATGAGATTTGGTATTGAGGATTGTGCAAGGACACCCAAAAGGTTTGAAAAATCTAATAAAAGGATTCTTCTTTTTGAAAGGTTCATAAGATGTCTTACCTTGGGATTTGACTACTAGAACTCTGTTTTGGACATAACAAGCAGTATTAACTGCTTCTGCCCAAAAAGTAATTGGTAATTTTGAATCTGCCAACAGAGATCTAGCAGCCTCAATCAATGTCCTATTTCTCCTCTCAGCAACACCATTTTGTTGAGGAGTTCTAAGAGCATTGAATTGTCTCTCAATACCTTTAGTCTCACAAAAGTTGTTTAAGTCGTTGTTTTTAAACTCAGTTCCATTATCAAATCTGATGACTTTAACCCTTAGATTTGTTTGGTTTTCAATCCTAAGGACAAAGGATTTGATCAGTCCACTTGTCTCATCCTTAGTCCTCAGAAAATATACCCAAGTAAATCTAGAGAAGTCATCAACAATGACTAAGAAATATAATTTCTTACCAATACTCATCACATTTGTAGGACCAAAGAGATCCATATGCAATAACTGAAGGGGTGAAGAGATTGTGTTTATTTCTTTGGACTTATGAGAAGTTTTGTGCTGCTTGCCTTTAAGACATGCAACACAATGATCATCACATGAAAACACTTTTTGAGGCAAACCTCTCACAAGGTTGTTTTTCACAAGATTGTTCATAGTTTTAAAATTCATGTGACACATCCTTCTGTGCCAAAGAGATGATTCATCTAAGGAAGCTTTTGAAAACATACAATTAAGTGATGAATCAGATGAAACACTCTCTAAGTCCAAACAATAAACATTATCCTTTCTAGGAGTTCTAAGTAGTATCATATTTTCATCAACTACCTTGAATCCTGGAGCAAGGATAATACATTCAGTATCACTAAATAATATACTATGTTTCTTGTCACAGACTTGTGATACACTTAACAGGTTGTATCTCAATTGCTCAACATAGTAAACATCTTCAAAAGTCATCTTACCTTTTGAAACCATACCTTTACCACTTATCTTACCTCCTGCTGGATTGTCACCAAAAGCAGCACAACCTCCATCAAACCTTTTGAAATTTTGAAGGCATGACATGTTACTTGTCATGTGCCTAGAGCAACCACTATCTACATGCCAAATGCTCTTCCCCTTGAGTTGTTGGTTACCCTGCACATAAGATAAAACAGTTAGTTTCTTGAGGGAACCCAAGCCAAAGTGGTCTTGGGTTGCCTTTTCTCATCAACATACTCATATTCATTAAGCTTAGTCTTGATGAGATGATCAGAGTCAGGAATCTCATGGCTGGAATACTTTGTCTTAATTATAGGCTTGTCAGTGTTAACACTGACAGCAGTACTATTCTTGTTAGCAGTATTAACTTGGTCAGCAGCACTAACTTTGTTAGCAGTACTATTCTTATTAGCAATACTAACTTGGTTAGCAGTACTAACTTTATTAAGAGTACTAACTTGGTCAGCAGTAGTATTGCTATCAACAACACTATTTCTGTTAGCAGTACTATTTGAGGTAGCAGTACTAACAGGTTTAGTTTCTTTTGGGACCCAAATTAAGACACATTTGTTTGCTTTTCTATTATTTGTGTTACTCCTTGATTTGCTTGGAATATCTTCTTTTGTTTTAGCAAACGTATTCTGAATATGAGATTTTGCAGTACCAGTTTTCATTGGTGCTGTTCTCACATTCTCAGCCATGTGGTTCCTTGATCTTCTTGATTGCTTCCTATAACCAACAGAATTTTGTATTTTTCTTTGAAAAGTAATTCTTTGGTTAACAGGATTGAAATAATAGTGTTTGGCTAAATGATTTAACTTGCCACAAATAAAACAAAACTTTGGTCTATTGATTTTTCTTAGATCAATTCCTTGTTTTTTAGCCCACTAGTTATTTCTGTTTCTCTGATTTCCCCTTATTTTATCATGTTGATGGGGCTTGTTCTGTTGACAAGTACAGGGATTTACAATAGTAGTTTGCATATAGTGATCTCCTTGTACCTTTTCCTTCCCTTTCCTGGAGGTCTCAGCTTTCTCACTCTTAACAGTCTTTTCCCCAATTTTAGACTTCTCCACTTTCTCACTCTTGACAAATGGTTTACCTCCCCTTTCATTTGTAAGAATATGGTTTTCTAAGGGAATTTCTTTCTGGTCTTCCTTATTCTTATCCTCATTGTTCTCTTCTTCAGATTCTGCCTCAACCACTACAGTGTCTAGTGGATCTACCTCTGTGGCTCCTGCAGGTAAGTCATTCTTATCTTGCCTTTCTAAGAGGTCTGAAGTGGGTGGAATATAGTTGTTGTTGTAAGGTGGAGGGGTGTTATTATATCCTATACCTCTCTTCAGTTTGTCATGAACTTGAGATTTGAGTAAAGTGTCCATTGCTTTAGAGGCATTAGAAAATTTCTCAATGTCTAATTTGGCCTTCTCAAATTCACTTTTGACTTTCTCACATTCTTCTTTAGCCTTCTCTAGCTTAAACTCTAACTCCTTCTTCTCCCACTTCCAATAGTTTTGATCATATGAATGTTGAAGTTCATTGTCCTAATATGCCTTAATTTGTTCTTCAAAATTCACAATGATCAAATTTGACTCTCTCCTATGTTTCTCCAACCTTTTAAGATCATCACACATGCTCTGATTGTGATCCCTGTACTTCTTAACAGTTTCAAGATAGGCTTTAGAGCAAAGTTTAGATTTTACCTCTGTGGGAATTGCAGTGCTTGAAGACTCTGAAACCTCAGCCATCAATGCTTGATTCCGAATTGCCTCATCTGCTTGATCACTCCAATCAAATCCCATTCCATCTTGTGAAACAAATGCTTGAGATGGGTTCCAGTTGTTGTTGTAGTTGGTGGACTTTGATTGTTGATTGTTGCTCCCATGTTGTTGAGAGATTCCTCCTCTGCATTCTCTTGCAAAGTGCTCTAGTTTATGACACTTGTAGCATTCCACTTTGGATTTGTCAAATCGAGCACCATCCTCTCTTCTCATGGCAAAGTTGTTTCTTCTTGTTCTTTTAATGAATCTTTTGATTCTCATGGTGAGCATTGCCATTTGCCACTTGATATCCATCTCTTCAAGGTCATCAACATTGATCTGCTCCAGATCATCATTAATAAGAGAATATTTAGCATGAATAGCAAGGAATGCTTCCAAAACAGAATCATTGAGTCCATCCTGTTTTGAGCCATAAGCAGCACTAACTGATTCTGTGTTTGCAGAAGAATCAGTAGTAGATGATAAGAGAGCAGCATTGTGAGAGTATCCAGATGGCTTCTTCTTAGATTCAACTTCTGCTTCAAACACCCTGAGATCATTGTAGAGATCATCTAGTTTCTTATCCTCCAGATTATCATTTTGTCTGAATGATATAGTATACATTACCCATTCGTCACCAAGAGATCTTAGAAACTTTCTGTTGACATCATCCTGGTCCATCTTGACACCAACAATGGCCAATTCTCCAATCAACTTGTTGAACCTATCAAAGTTTTTTGTCATAGACTCATTCTTTGTAGACATAAAATTTTCATATTGTTGCTTGAGAATTGCTTTCTGATTTCTCTTAGTGCTTTTGGTGCCTAAAAACCTCTTCTCCAAAGCATTCCACAGGATTTTGGCATCAGCACAGTTGCAAAACTGATGTTGATATTCATTAGGAATTGCCAAGAGCAGAGTGCTCAAGGCTTTCATCTCAATCTGCCTCATCTTTCTTTCTCCATCAGTCTTTGGTGGAGGTCTCTTGCCATCTGCTCCAATCTCTCCTACATTGGAGGGACCATTCTCAATGATATTCCACATTGAGTAATCTGTAAGAAGGATATATTGCCTGATCCTGATTTTCTACATGTCAAACTCATTAGGTTTGAGCATGGGAACCTTTGAAACAAGAACACTGTCATGTGATCCGTCCATGATGATTATTGATTTCTGAGTTCCTTTAGCTCTGATACCATTTGTCAGGATCGAAATTCAAAACAAGAATTTAAACTAAACACTCAGAAACTATGTTAAAGAAGTTGCGGAAAAACACTTTAACAGTAAATCAATGAAACAGTACATGAGATCAAATCACAAGTTATATTGAATTAACTTAATGATTACAACCACAACCTCAATCTATTGAACAGGCTCAACAGACGTTCAATACTTCTCTAAAGAAAGGATTTCTAAGAATCTTGAGGCTAATTCTCTCTAGAACAAAACAATGTATATTCTCTATTCTAAAACTTCTAGACTATATATATACAAAACAAACTACAAGATAATTATAAAATTAAAGTTGATCTTCAGCATCCAGTCCATAATTATCTTCAATCTTCTTGTCTTTTGCTTTAAGCAATCAATCCATCTTTATCATCATAAGCAGCATTAATCTTCAGCAGTATCTTCATCATCAGCAATACTAATCATGCTTGCAGTAGTAACTTCCAAGTTGCAGTATTAACTCTTCAAGCAGTACTAACTACTAGCAGTAGTAATCCTTCAAGCAGTAGTAATACTTCCAGCAGTAGTAATATTCAAGTAGAAGTACTAAAGTCTTCAGCAGTAGTAATCTTCAATACTTAGCAGGACTATCTGAACTTAGCACATTTCAGACCCAACAGATGATTAGTATACTTACTAAATTATGTCTAATAGTGATATTTTTTGCCATGATCCCATTTATGATGGGTAAAATCAAACTCCATGTGAAAATGATAACTTTGTTGTTGCAACGACGTCTTATCTAATCCAAAATTTTGTAAACAACATATATTAGAAATAATTAAAGCTCGTATGAAACAAATATGTGTCGCCTAACATACAGTATTTGCAATAACATGTTATTTAAAACCTCATATACCTATCGAAGTGATCATTCTCATTTACTGTTGAAATGATATGCTATGAGATTAGGAGACAATGTGCCCATAATAATGTCCCATGAACGTGAATTGGTGCACCATTTGTTACTTCATATCAAATGATCTCTCTCGATACTGAATTCGCTTTCAAGCGTTAATAATTTTTCATATTTGTATTGGTTTGGTAGATATTGAAACAAAAGTATGCCAATTTGGCTTGTAATGTGATGTTTAACATGAACTTGTACAATCGGTTCCTGGTGTTGAAATGATTACAGTGTGTTTTATAAAGTATTTATATTCAAGTTATTAAATGCAATGTTTTAAAAACCGGGTCGACCCGGTCGGTTGAACCGGGGAAGAGGGTGGGTCAATTGCGACCAGGTTTATGGCAAATTATGGCCCGGTGTGAACCAACCGGTTTTATCAAAAACCGGTTGAACCGGTCGTAACGAACCGGTAAAATACCGGTAAAAGGTGACCATGTTGTTGATTACAATGATTTAGAAAATATGCTTGACGAGCAAGAGTACGAACCGACTTCTCAAACGCAAGGTGACATTTTTTATTTCTATATATATTAATTTAGTGTTGTAATTTTAGTTTATTATTGATTTCAGGGCCGTTCCTGGCGGAGGGCGGGCCGGGCGCACGCCCAGGGCCCACAAGAAACAGGGACTCAAATTTTTTAGTATATATTATATAGTAGTAGTTCAAAAAAATTAATAAATAAGAGAGACAATTTTTTTTAGTATTTAATAGGAACCAAAAAGAGTTTAGCATTATATTAAGCGCCCAAACTTGTGTTAATTAATTAATTGGATGAATAAATATGTAAAAACTTAGTTGATCGTTCATTTTATATTATTGATTATTTGCTTATCACTTTCTAAGTTTTTTATTTATTACCAAAATCTAGAACTATTTTTCCCTAGAAAACCTTGATATATGCTCCATCATTCATCTCATACTGATTCTTTTGATTATTCCATCCACATGCACTTTATTTTCATATTAGAATATTGTAGATTTCTTAAATATTAACTAAGAAAACTCCTACATTTTGAAAAAAAAAATTACCTACCATAAGAAACGATCAAACTTAAATCTATATTTAGGATTTCAAAATTACCTTTGTTTTGTCATACATTATTGACTCCTTATTAGCTAATATTGAGTGTATAAACTTGTAATAACTCTGGTTTAAAAATAAAGAGAAAAAAATATATTTATGGCATGCATTTGAAAGGCCTCAAACGGACGGATTGTGAAAGGTCGTCATCAATCGACCATTTATGTTGCGTCCGTTGATATGCTTCGAAACCGATGGTAGATTAATATAAAAGGGACGATGCATGAAAGGTAACCATATGTAAAAACCGATTGAGAAGGAGAGTAATAGAAGCCAAGAAAGAAGACAAAGGTTCGCTATGAACATGACTACTTCGACGTCAATTGGGAGATGCTAGCCACTGCGAAGATCAGTTTGGGCTACAACGAGTACTGTGAGTTACACGTGACTTTTTAAAATGGGTTGCATGCGTTATTTAAATTTTATGCAAGCTTGCTAAATTTATTCATGATTTTATCATATGTTGCGTATGGTTAAAAGTGTGATATTTTGAGCATACATGATCATGCACATATTTTGATACTTGTGTGACAATGTGGGTGTATTATAGAAACAGACATGCTGTGTGAGTCTGTGGTCAAGATGCAACTGTAGTGCAACATGCTTTGTGAGTTTGCCTAGTTGTCAAAACAACGGACATGCTGTGTGAGTTCGTTAAGTAATGTTGTGTGATGTGAACACCCACTATAATTTCGTCGTTTTGTGAAATGTGCCATTTTTATTAAATACATGTGTAATTGTTGAAGCTTTGTGAAAAGTATAAACTTGTTTTCGTGCATGAAAACCGTGGATTCACTGGGCCTTAGGCTCACCCAAACTCTTTTAAAATTGTTGCAACCCAGACACTTATTAGACTGGAAAGAAAAGTGGAATGAAGAGAATATCGAAGGACCGATATTTGAAAAAGATATGTGCAGATCAAGACACTTATACATAGAGCAAAAGTATTTTCGTCAAAAATGTAAAGTTAGAGATTTTATTTCCGCTGCAATGTAAGTGATGATCTTGGGATACTATTTTCAATATATTGAGGTATTCGAAAATTTTGGGATGTTACAAGTGGTATCAAAGCAAAGTTTAAGCGAACTAGGTTACTGTAAACCTAGACTTAAACTTAGAATGGAAGATTTTTTTTATGTGCGACTAAAGATTGATTTATAGTGATGAAAGTAATGGTTTAAGGTAATTTGGGGTTTGTGAATCTAGTCTTGAACTAGATCAGTTGTTATATGACTTAATGTCAACGGATATAATGACATTGATAGAGATTGACTATAATTGATGAAAAGTGCATGCAATATGAGATAAAAATAAAAAGGTAGAGATAAAAGAAGTTTTGAGGGATAAAGTTAGGTGATAAACTCCCACTAGTTTTGTTGAGTAAGAAGAAATGTGTTAAGCTTTAAGAATAAAGGAACTCATAGTATTGATGATATAATTAGATGATTCAACCCATATTTGAGCGACATGGGGAAATATTTCTTATATCAATTGGCGAGAAGGATAGTCAGATATGAGAATAGGAAAGAGGTCATTAGTATCATCATTAATGGCAACAAATTTATGGTAAGAACTGATGATTGGATGCACGACTAGTTGAAAGATTTTACAATCAAGAGTTGGGTAGTCGAGAGCATATGTAAATGTTATGAGAAGATCTAATGGTTTTCAAAATTAGTTTCATAAAATAAAGACACCAGGTCGATGTGCGAGATGGTCTTAGAATGTAGGATACTATGGTTTAGTATTTTACTTGGAAAATTGGGGTTCTATTATCCTCCATGTATGTATGGTGTGGTGTGGTTAGAAAGATGGTATTAACTTCTTTGATTTGATGAAATCAACTACTGTTAGTAAGCATGTGTTGCTTTGAGCAAGCTATGAAAGCGAGAAGGTGATAAGACAAAAAAAAGGTGTTATGGTTGTAATTATGTATCACGTGTAGTTCGGAAGAAATATTTTGTGGTAAAATAATAAGGTTTATCCAAGTGTATGACTTCTAAGCCATAAATAGGGGGCAATGGAATTGTTCCCATGGTTATAAAGGCATCGTGCTAGGATAGTACAAACATACATGAGATGTTCTTCATTTAGGGAAAGATAAGTAAGATGCGATACAAGTTAAGAGAATGAAATAAATAAAGTGGTGCACTTAGAATCATCAATGATATGAATGACTCATAATATCCCAAATATCAATGAGGATGAATGGTTAATATCAAGAACCTTGTTTTAGGATGTGTAGTTGATGATAAGTATATGAATTGGTTCAGGAGAACCAAATGGTGGCATGTGTGGTGTAAAAAGCAGAGTTAACTAATTAGTTAGTAGAACAAGTAGTGAAGTCGGTTAATGGTACATATTTGTCGTCAAAGAAGAGTTGTGACTAGACTCTAGAATGAATGCAATGCATGATATAAAGATTTTCCTTTTTGGAAGATGAGTTAAGTTAAACTTTATGGTCGCTTACAGGATGAATTCGAGTAAGAATTTGGCAAAATATTAAAATAACTCAAGGGCTTGTACTCGACCAGTGACTTGGTCAAGTCAAACGATGAACATTGTGATGTTTAAGCATATCACACAAATGTGAAGTCATAAAGGTAAATGAAGTATGCCATGAAGACCAAGAAGTGATCCTAAAGTGTCTCTGCTAGGTTAGACAAAGGATTTTTTTTTTGTATACAATAATGCTCCAATGTTGGCACTACGATGTATATTGGTCAAAAGGGGAAATGTTATAGTATGTGTGTCATGGTAATTGAAAATGGATGACTTGAAATTAGTAGCAGTAGTAGTGAATCTAAAAACAAATTGAGGGATTATCTACAGAAAGGATTGTGTAGTCTATACTCGATAGCTAAAGTCATCTTGTGTGAAAAGATAAGTACATATATGCATAAGTGCATGAATATAAAAGGTTTGATGTTGGATGCATACTTAAGTTGTGAAATAATTTGCAACGAATAAGATGAATGTTGGCTTGCATGTTGCCATATTTTGTAGATAAGAAAGACAAAGTGGTACTTATGTGGGATAACCTTTAATGACAACTGGAATAACCGCTTAGTGTTGAAAGCATTTACCTAAGTTAATGATTATCAAGGGGTATTCAGATAGAGCCACTCGAAGAGTACATTATATGATAAATGCTAGACGGTTTGTCGAATTACCATTAAAAAGAGACAGATAGACGGATCGGTAGTATACCTTCATTTGTTAGAAAATATTGATCAAGTTAGCAATAGATTGAAGATTGTCAGGATAAGCAAATGAGTTATTTACAGAAATGGAAAGGAAGCTTAAAGCTCCAAGCAATAAAATAGTTGGTACAATGGAAATTATGACATAATCTAAGGAAGTGTCTGGGCCGATGAAAGTGTCGAGGCAACTCTTAAGGATGAAGAGGTGGACAAAATTATAAGCAATATTGAAGAATCGAAAGCTATCGTTGATTGAAAAGTAAGGAAATTGAGAAACAAAGAGATTGCTCTCGTGAAAGTTCAATGCATGGAGACATCATAGTGGGTGAAAAACAACTTGGGAACCCGAGAAGGAGATGAGATTGAAGTACCCTCATTTATTTGCATAGGACAAATTTCGAGGACGAAATTTTGTTAAGGGGGGAAGTTTGTAATAACTCTGGTTTAAAAATAAAGAGAAAAAAATATATTTATGGCATGCATTTGAAAGGCCTCAAACGGACGGATTGTGAAAGGTCGTCATCAATCGACCATTTATGTTGCGTCCGTTGATATGCTTCGAAACCGATGGTAGGTTAATATAAAAGGGACGATGCATGAAAGGTAACCATATGTAAAAACCGATTGAGAAGGAGAGTAATAGAAGCCAAGAAAGAAGACAAAGGTTCGCTATGAACATGACTACTTCGACGTCAATTGGGAGATGCTAGCCACTGCGAAGATCAGTTTGGGCTACAACGAGTACTGTGAGTTACACGTGACTTTTTAAAATGGGTTGCATGCGTTATTTAAATTTTATGCAAGCTTGCTAAATTTATTCATGATTTTATCATATGTTGCGTATGGTTAAAAGTGTGATATTTTGAGCATACATGATCATGCACATATTTTGATACTTGTGTGACAATGTGGGTGTATTATAGAAACAGACATGCTGTGTGAGTCTGTGGTCAAGATGCAACTGTAGTGCAACATGCTTTGTGAGTTTGCCTAGTTGTCAAAACAACGGACATGCTGTGTGAGTTCGTTAAGTAATGTTGTGTGATGTGAACACCCACTATAATTTCGTCGTTTTGTGAAATGTGCCATTTTTATTAAATACATGTGTAATTGTTGAAGCTTTGTGAAAAGTATAAACTTGTTTTCGTGCATGAAAACCGTGGATTCACTGGGCCTTAGGCTCACCCAAACTCTTTTAAAATTGTTGCAACCCAGACATTTATTAGACTGGAAAGAAAAGTGGAATGAAGAGAATATCGAAGGACCGATATTTGAAAAAGATATGTGCAGATCAAGACACTTATACATAGAGCAAAAGTATTTTCGTCAAAAATGTAAAGTTAGAGATTTTATTTCCGCTGCAATGTAAGTGATGATCTTGGGATACTATTTTCAATATATTGAGGTATTCGAAAATTTTGGGATGTTACAAAACTTAAGTATTCTCCTATCTCTAAAACAAGAATAATATCTCAAACTATAACCAACATAGACTTTGGTTCTAAGATTGATAGTTCCTAAAAAAATTGTTTTAACCAAGTTATGGTGACGAAACATTAACATGGGGTGACATGGAAATGCAAATGATTTATATTGATTTACATAGAGTGTTACTCCAAATAGTCAATATTGTGATCTAAAATGATGTCAATCTATATATTAAAGATATATCATATGATGTGTTTGATGGTAGAACGAATTCACGATGCTACATAAAATTGATATGGTAGATAATATTACTCTAGATATAATTACTGATTTTGTGTCTAGTGATACTTGGAAAAATGGTTTTATATGAATTATTAGTACTTACTGAATTCAATGTTATTTTTGATGATAAAAACAATATATTGAAAAAAAAATCTTCACTTATCGAGAGCCCTTTTTTACAGCTCGCCCAGGACCTATAAAATGTTAGGAACGGGCCTGATTAATTTTGTTACGTAACATTAATATTTTGTTTATTTGATATTGTAAAAAGTGACCATGTTATTGATGACAATGAAGTTGATAGTGAATTTCAGTTACTAAGCGATCGTGAGCTTGATGCATTTAACTCTCCAATGTCTCAAGATCCATGATTTGGTATGATCGTTATGTTTCGTTTTGATGTATTTGGATTGATGAAAAACTTATGCTTATGTGTGTTTTTTAATGTATTTGGTTGACCCTATGGTTGTGTTGGGTCATCTAAGATTTGAAGAAGACCTCCCCTTTTCGGCTTGTAATTATATATCTGTAAAATGATTGAATATTTTCATACTTAGGAAATTTTATGGTTCTGTGTAATAGCTTAGCCGTGCTTTAAAAGATCGGTGAATCGAAGACCAACCGAATCTAACATGAAGCAAGTCTACTGATGCGATCAAGATAAACTTCAGAAGAACTAAGCCAATAGTGCCGAAGATTCTCAACATCTTCGGCAGTCATCCCTCTTGCCGATATCTATCCTCTTCGGCAGAAGTCTTATTGCCGAACTCTCATATATCGGCAACCTCTGCCGAATCTTTGGCATAGCTTCTCACTGCCGAACACCTTCTATGTTCGGTAGTACCTTTATAGCAAATCCTCTTGATTTGCTATAATTCCTCATTCCCAATGTCTTTATGACAAAAAGGAATGTAAACTTCTTTTGCATAGAGGATACTTACTTATGTTCTGATCTAATTGAGACTTTTTCTTTTAAAAAGATCTCAAAAAGATTTGTACCAGGTATATTTTATTAAGATATTGTCCTATCATAGTACAAAAGTTACCTTTTGTATTGTGATAAGTCATTTCAAATATCTTATTATTTATTGAAGAAATCTCAACTACCCATTCATTAAATGATAAGTGTCATTTGCATTTAATATATGGGGTAATATATAAAGGGTGAAGACTTCTCATGCAAGACACACTTTTCACCTTAAGAAATCTTTGTGCATTCAAGCAAGTTGTTAGTTTTTATCTCCTTCATAGCTTTTGGTCTTTGTGTTCTAAAAGTTTTCTAAGTGTTAGATTGTTAGGATAGTTTTACCATTCTTTTCTGCAACAATCTTTTGTAAGGTAAGTGTAATTCTTGATAATTTATTATCTATAAAGAATTAAAAATTAAGTGAAATTTTGTGTATTGTATTCACCCCTCCTTTCTACAATATTTGTTTACTTACTTGGGACTAACAGGTTGAACCATGACCCGGTCACCACACCGGGTCAACCAAAAAACCGGGTTTTAAAACATTGATTAAATGCTACTATATTTTGTTAGAGCATCTCCTTTTCTCCAAAACAGAGATTTTGCAGATTTATTACTCCAAAAGATTCTTCAAAACATTCTCTAAAATGGAGAAAGTCCAAATTTTAAAAACTATCAAAAAATTGATTATTTAAGAAAAATAAATGATTTATATTATTATTTATACCAATGAGAATTCTTGAAATTAAATTTTTAATGAGAGAAATAATATTTTATGAACTTTATTGGAAATTTAATAAATATAATTCAAATTATAATTTTCAAAATGAAGAAGCTATAGGAGATTAACATATTTTTAAAAAAAATTAACTTTTAATTCTTCATGTTAAAGAATGTGTTGAAGATAAGATAACTCTTATCAACGAAACCGATTCCATGAATAAGCACTTTACATTTTATTGTTAAAATAGATATGGTCATAGCCGAATATTTCAATTCAGTTAACAAAAATTCAAACACCATAATTTGATATATTATTGTAGTAAGTTTATTTATAATATATGGGGCAGATTCAAACGAGAAGTTAGTCAATTTACGAGAATGCGAGAAAGAATATGAGCCACATAATCTATTAATTAAAAAATATCATAAATAAAAGTATTTTTATAAATTAAGATAATTACTATTTATAAATTAGGATAATTACAATTTTGAATTGGATAAATCCTTAAAAATCTAATTATATCTTTTAAATTTATTTATTTTTAATTTTAATAAATTCATATTTTTTTAATAAAATTTTATATATTTTTTTCTAAATACATTTTTGATAAAAAAATCACAATTTTCGTAAAATATCACATATGATATCCACAACGAAATCATTATATTTTTCACCATTTTTTCTCTATTTTTTGAATCACATGTGATTAATCTCGTTTAATATATGATCTATTATGTATTACATATGATCTATTATTTGAATTCTTGTACATATCACATATGATAATATACGTCTGAATGTAAGTGATGCATAATCACATGTGATAATATTTATATCACCAAAAGATCAATAAATTTAAATTTAAATATACATAATCATATATGATTAACTAAAATATCTGTAATTATCACATGTGATAATATGATATGTGATATGTGCAAAAACTCATATAGTGGATCATATGTGATACATTATAGATCATATGTTAAACGAATCTAATCACATGTTTTCAAAACGTAGATTCAAAAAATGAGAAAATGGTAAAAAAGATAATGAACTAATTGTAGATGTCATATGTGATAATGATGAAAATTTTGAATTTTATTTATTAAAAGTGTATCTTGATAAAAATTATAAAAAAATTGATAAATTTTGTTTGAATAAATTAAAATAAAAAATAAATAAATTTAAAAGATATTATATGATTTTTAAGGATTTATCCAATTTAAAATGGTAATTATCCTAATTTTTAAAATACCATATTGCAGTATAATGGGCGATATCTCCTACGCTGTCTTTCTAGATTCCCACCGAATTCCAAGTAGTCTTCTCTTTTTGTGCGGCTTTCTTTATAGGGATCCTGCCGGCACGGTACTCCGTTTCCTTTATTTATGATATTTTTAATTATTGAATTATGTGGCTCATATTCCTTCTCGTCATCACAAATTAGTTTACTTCTCGCATGATCCTCCCTCCATAACACACACACACACACACACACATATATATATATATATATGGGATTGCTATTCCTACCCCCTCCCCACTCACAAACATACCCTCCTACCTCACTCACATACTCCCTACAAAAGGGTATGAATAGAATTCACCTATATATGTATAGGGGTGAGTTCAAATGAAAACTTATCTTTCATTGTGCACATAAGGACAAATCTTAACCATTGATTAAAACTCAGAAAATAATCAATGGTTAATACATAATAAGATTAATTGGGAAGTGATTAAGAACAAATTTGTAATTTGAATCAACGCCTACCTTCTTTAACTTTTTTTTATTTTTAATTAAAAAAATTTACTCCCTTAAACTTTAAAATAATTTATCTTAAAAATTACTAATATTTTAATCAAACAAATTACATCAAAAAAACGAGAATTTCGTGTTCTTCGATATGACATCCATCTCGATATAGTTTTTTTTTTCGTTTCAATCGTTTTTTACGTGAAATTATATATACGAGTTTATATTCATTATGAATATACATGCACGTCTTCGGGTGTCCACATTCAGTATGAATAAAGGTGAATGTTCATTCACTATTCATGATAAATAATACAGTATGCAGGATGAATAATACAATATTCAGGATTTTTTCGTTTTAACCGTTTTTTACGTGAAATTCTATATATGTGTTATATTCATTATGAATATGCATGCACGTCCTTGGGTGTCCACATTCAGTATGAATAACAAATGTGAACGTTCATTCACTATTCATGATGAATAATACATTATTCAGGTATGTATAAAGCTTTGTTAGCCTTTTATTTGGTGTTTAGCAAAGTAGAACTTATATGCTTAATTGTTATTTCTGCGTAAATGTCGTTATAAAATAATGGTGTTGTTTGGAAGTTTTAGAGCCACCCTTTGTAAACAGGGAGTTACGCGACTTAAGTCGCGGGTGGAAGTCGCGGCACAAGCCGCGTAACCCACTGGAGTACATCTCTCAGTAGAAGCGGGCGACTTATATCGCGGGTTCAAGTCGCGGCACAAGTCGCAGGGCGACCTGCAGGTCCCCAAAACCCCTAATTGCCCGTTTTTCTCTCATTGTTACCACAAAAATCAGATCTAAACTGAGAGAAACTAGGGTTTGGGCGATTTTCTTCTCCTCTAAACCCACTTATCATTTATTGCAAAGCTTGGTTGGTGAAATCATTTATTGGGCTTCCATCTACTTCAAGATCTCAAAGACTTCAAGTTATTGGGAATTTGGGATATGTATATGTGTATCTTGTTATAGAGATGGTATATTATTTGGGACTCCATTTTATGGGTCAAAACCACATGATTAAAATGTGGTCATATTTGTCTTGATATAGACTTCATATTAAATGGCTTGTAATATTGTACCCATGGTTGGTATGGATAATATTCTTGGTCATATTGTGCCTTGAGGCCTATTAACAAATTATGTTGGACGGACCAAGTCAGTAGACACTAGGAGGATGTAGTCTTGGGTGCCACCGTGTAGGTATGTGCCTAGACCTCCGCCATTCGGGGTAATGCCATGGTTGTAGTCCTCAGATGTGTCGGGCCTTTCGGATGTCACTCGTAGTAGTTGGCATCAAGGTATATTGGCTCTTTGGGTGGAACTTGATTGGTGCTATGGGTATCCCCCGTTGACTCCACATTAAATGAAATTCGGTTAACTGCTGATAAGAATTGTAAATGATTTAACATGCTATTTCTTATTCAACTCACTAGGCTTTTTGGCCTAACACTTGTTTGGTATCGATGTGTATCTCAAGTTCTAGTGGCGCCGTTTCTAAGCAGGCGTAGTTGCTTGGGTGAGAGCTTGGGGAAATTGCACTTGGATATATATCTTTTGGAGAAGGTATTTGGGTTAATAGATGACACCCTCTTTGTAATCTTTTTTCTAGATGTAGAAATTAGATTCGTTGGTTGTTATTTATTGTCCGTTCAATTACAATTGTGATTAAACATGTTTATTTATTTCCCCATTTTTTGGAGACTCTTGCTAAGGTAATTTATATACCATTTCTCCTCTTTGGGGAAGTTTTTGTTATCCCTATTTTTAGGGTGTTACAAATAATACACGAATCCATAATTCATGTATTATTTATCATGAATCGTGTATTATTCACCCCGAATGTTCTATTATTCATCATGAATGATACATTATTCATGATGAATAATATATGAATGACCCGTGAAGGTGTAGACACATGTCGCACTCTCTTTTATTTCTCAATTCACAACCGAAATTTGGTTCAATTCATTATGAATATGTATGCGCATCCCTAGATGTCCCACATTCAGTATGAATAACAAATGTGAACGTTCATTCATTATTGATGATGAATCGAGAACGTATGTGTGAGTTATCGTGCCGTTCAAAAAAAATATAGTATTCAGGATGAATTACACAACATTCATGACGAATAATACACGAATTCATGAATCGTGAATTATTCACCCTAAATGTTGTATTATTCATGACGAATAACACATGAATGACCAGTGAAGATGTAGAGACGTGACACGCTCTCTTTTGTTCCCCGATTGACAACATAATTTCTCGATAGGTTTTCGATTCGTCTTAATGGGTGTTGGGTTACGGTGCTGAAGAAACATGATGCCTTACGGCGTTGAAGAAAGTGTTGAAGAAGGTGATGTCGAGTTACATACTTACGGTGTCGAGGCGTTATACAAACTTGAACGTACATAAATATTCATAATGAATCTAACACACATATAACATTTCACGTAAAAAACGGTTAAAACGACAAAAAACTATATCGAGATAGATGTCATATCGAAGAACACGAAATTCTCGTTTTTTTGATGTAATTTGTTTGATTAAAATATTAGTAATTTTTAAGATAACTTATTTTAAACTTTAATTGAGTAAAAACATTTTAATTAAAAAATAAAAAGTGTAGGCGTGACTTTAAATTTCTTCCATTTTTACCCCTAAACATTTTAAAATTAAAAACTCTACTTAATATGAGTTGTTGGAACAAAAGAGATCGAGTGACTGAGATTTGTCCTCACGTGTACAATGAAAAATAAGTTTTCATTTGAATTATATATATATATATATATATATATATATATATATATATATATTTCCAAAATGAAAAGGAAAAAGAAAAGGAATAGATGGATAGTATATTCCCTTATCCCGTGAGGCCACGTGTAAAGTCATCGGATAAGACAACAAAAAAACCAGTACCACGAAATTGTCTTGACGGCGGTAAAGTTGACGTTAACTCGCCACCACCTTAACATGGGACCCAATGTCTCATGATCTTATCCCTTTCGAAGTTATAGCCAATTGAATTAAAAATAAGTAACTCTAAATATTTAAGCCCAATAAATTAACAATAATTGGGCCAAGGCCCAATCGATTGAAGCCCAACAATATAAAAAGAGCCACAAATGACTACTTAAATATATAATTAGATATTAACACAAAGCAAGTATATGCAAGAAGAATCCATCAATATGAAGATCATGTTTTAGTTTAGAGAATAAGTGGGTCAAAACCATGTCGTTTTGCTCAATCTCGAGTGAGATAACTATTTCTAGCAGTTAATTTTAGACTATATTGACGTTATTTCAATGTAGATAAGATATAGTTGGATAAAGTATTAAAATAAAAAATCATAAAAAGTACTATTTTGTTGTTTAATTAAAAAAGATAAACAAGTCGACGTCGTTTTTGTGGGTGTGGGTCACAATCCAAGTTGCTTGTTTGAATTGTATTTCTGTAGCATACAAAGAGATGAAAGTTTATTAGAGCATCTCCAATAGCTTCTCTAAAATGGAGAAAATAGAGATTTTAGACATTTTTGTGTTCCAACAGATTCTCCAAATCTTTCTCCAAAATGGAGAAAGTAGGAGAGAGAGTGTAATTTTCTCCAAATATGGAGAACTCTCCAAAATCTCCAAAAATGATTACAATGAGAGAGAAATTGTTTTTTTATTATATTCTACCAATAAGATTTATTCAAATGAGATGGGTATGAAAGATAAATAATATTTTAATATTATAAGTAATGATTTCATCTCCAAAATGGAGAATTTGTTGGAGATGAGTGCAAATTTTTATGTAGATTTTAACTTTTAATTCTCTATTTTGGAGAAATTTTAATGATACTGATGGAGATGCTCTTATAAACTAAGCAAGTTGTTAACTTGTTATAACTTCTGACAAGGAAGTGATCATTAAGACACTAGACTGTTAATAAGTTAGAAAACATGACATTTTTATTTTTTATTATAAAACGGTGATACGTGTTTGAAATATAGTTTACATGTAGTGGTGGAGGCATCCCAAGGAAATCACTCAAATTGATATCATATTTTATAACTATAACATACTTTGATTGATTTACATGATTCAAAGTTGCTGTTAGACCCAAGTTCGAGTCTCATAAAGCCCTTTTTGGACTTTCCTTTTCTTATCTTTTATCTTTTTTATTTTATTGTTTCCAATAGTCAAATTTAGGCATGGTAATGGGGCGGTTTTACAATCCCCGGCCTCGGCCCCGCTTTCTGTTAACGGCGCCGTTCTCGGGCGGGTATAGGGATTAAAATCCTATCCTTGGCAGTTTTATGGTCAAACTCTGGTCTCCTTCTCCGTTCTCCGACCCGTTCCCCTGAAGGCTATATAACAACCATTTGCTAAACTTGAATCATCTTTTTCAAGATTTCTTGAAATCACAACAGAACATCATGATTCAAATCTATTAAAAAATGTTTTCTTATATAAAAAACAAAAAGAAGTGATATAATATGGCCATAAACTGCATAATAGGTTTGGGATGTTCACCTTGTGGGAAAGAAGGAGGTTGTAGGGAAGAAAGAAACCAAACCAAAACAAAAGTATTTTGGATTGTACATAGGAGGAAAGAGGGGAAGAGACTGGAACAGGTGGCTGTGGACGACGAGTCGACGAGGGTCAGAGGGTGAAGGGTGACCGAGTCTGGAACAGGTGGGTCACTAGCAACGATGAGGGGCGAGGGTTGTGGAGGACGAGGTTGTTGTTGTGGAGTGTCAAGTCAAGGTCAGCGTGGCTGTGGACTGTGGGCCATGGAAAGACTAAACATAAAAGTAGAGACTAGACAAAAAACCTAATTTAGATAAATAATTAATATTAATAAATAATTAAAATTTAATATATAATATATACCAGTACAGGGTAGGTCGGGATGTATTACCCGACGCCGACCCCATCCCCGGTTTTATCCTTGCGGGGATCTTCGGCCCGGGACCCAGGATCCGGTTTAGCGGGGAATCCCCGGCTCCAATGAGGTCAGGTGAACCGGGTTCTCCACTGGGTCAGGTCAAAACACCATGTCTAATCGAATTTCTTCTGTTTCTAAAAAAAATCACAAATGTGATTGCTTTAATATCTACCGTTTATATTATCAATAACATTTTTATATTGTTTTCATTTACAAGATTATCATTACACCAAAAATCAAAATAAACTTAAGAGTAAACTACAAATTTGGTTCTTGTGGTTTGTCGACAATAATACTTTTCGTCTCTACATTTTTAAAATTACAAGATGACCATAATGGTATGTAAAAACATTCGGATTTGATCTCTCTCTCTCTAACGGTCGTTAACAATTTCGTTAGATTAGGACATAATCGTCCTTTTACCAATTTTTTTGTTATCTACCAAATCAAAAACCACAAGGATCAAAATAATGAAGTCAATTTTGATTGGGTAAAAGACAAAAAATTTGATATACGAAAATGCCCTTTTTAACGGAATTCTTTGATGACCATTAGAGAGAGGGACCAAATAAAAGCGTTTTTGCAAATCACGATGGTCACCTTGTAATTTTGAAACTGCGAGGACCAAAAGTATTATTTTCAACAAACCACAAAAATTTATATCATGTACCAACCAATTATACTTGGTACCAACTTTTTTCGGTTGGTACATGTTGGTACGGTTTTGTACCAACATTGCAAAAATTGAAGTACGAATTAATTAAATTGACATTTTTACAAACTAGATCTATATGCACTAAAAACGTCAAACTTTAATACAATGTTGATATGTGTTGTACCATTTATCCTACCTATACAAACATTCCAATAATCTTCATATAAATATTCACTAATAGTCTAATACAAGCGACAATAGATTGTGGAGGTGTAGGCGAGTTATTAAAGTTGTTAAGGATAGGCGAATGAATTCAGTCACGTTCTATATATCAATTCATAGTACAATTTAACAAAATGTAAAACAAGATAATTTATAAATCAAAATATGTTGTATTATTGATTAAATTTTAATTAATAAATAATTAAAAAAATAAGTCGGTACGGTACGGTATTACCGTGGTACATGACTTCTAATACCACGTACCAACCAAGTCTAGATGGTTTGTACGGTACTACCAACCAATTAGATTGGTACCAACTAAATTGGTACGGTTGGTATGGAAATTGGTTGATTTATCTTGATACAAAATTGACACCCCTAGTCCAAAGTCCAAAAACATATAAATCAAGGTTTTTATCATTTCATTTTTTGGACCATATATCTTCATAATGTCATTTTTCATCCCCTGGAATATGAAATATGTTTTTTGCACACATATATAATATATAATATAGATATTTATATTGAAGTTATCTATGTCATATTTATAAGAGTAAATTACAAATTTCGTCCCTATGGTTAATGAAAATTTTGGATTGAGTCTCCCAAGCAAAATAATTAGAAGTACAGCCATCATGGTTTCACTTTGGTTTCAGATAGGGTCCCTTTGTTCCAACTCCACTAACCAAGTTCCATTAAGTCAAGGATAATATTGTCATTTTGTTTTATTTTTCATTTAAAACATAAAAAATAATATATAGTACAAATAACATTTGAATCAGCTTCCTTGTTTATCGTCCCTCACCTCCGGCTCTCCCCCATCTCCGATCACACATTCATCTCTGGTCCACAATTACCGTAATAGAACAGATGAAGCTTTTCTTTCTCTCTCTCTCTCTCTCTCACTCTCTCTCACAAGACGAAAAAAATGGTTTCGATCCAGATCCAGATATGTTTTTGGATCCTCTATCGAAGCCAACAATGGCATCCTCCCACCTCCATCCAAGCCAACCACCTAAATAAGAAGGTGTTATTGTTGCTTACTTATTTTCATTAGTTTAGGGGGTGTTTGAATCTTTTTTTTCCTTAGAAAATGGGCTCCATATGTGGTGAGTTTAAGCAACAATGAAATAAGTTTCAGAAATGGGTTCCAGGTTTGACTGGAGGATGGTTTTGAGCAACAATGGCTTCCATATTTGACCGAAAAATGAGTTGCATAATTGACCGGGAAATGGGTTATAAAATCGACCTCAAGATGGATTTTGAGCAACGATGGGTTCCAAATTTGAACGGAAAATGGGTTTTTGAGCAACAAAGAGATTATAATGTATTGTTCTGTGTTTATGGCCAGAGTTGAGTACTTGAGTTAGAGAAGATAGACTAGAGAAGGGGTAGATTGGGATTGGGCTATGGCGTTTTGTTTAATTTTTTTCCCTAATGTAAAATTATGAGATAACTCAAGAACAGATCTTGAATTGTTTCAATCAAATTATGGTGTTCTTTTATGTGGGAATTTCATTACAAAAATATTCATTTCAGATTGTAATAACCGGGTATAAAATCTAAAATTTAAAGTTGGGGGTTTACTTGATCAAGGTTCCAAGATGAAGGGGGTAGGATGTAACATTTAATTAAAAAAGGGATTTTAACCCTAACACCTCTCATTATCAGCAAGAGGCCGCTGAGATAGAAAGATAGAGAGGCAAGGGGCGATTTCGGTGATCGAGCAAGGGAGAGGGCATTCGATCGAGATTTCAGGTTCATTGTTTCTTCCTTAAGGTAATCCTCTTTCTAATCAATATCTTCTTTAGATATTATTGTTTCAGTTTTAATCATTGGGGTTGGGATAGTTGGAGTAGTCTGATGGATTTGGTTTTGGGGGAGTTGGGGCTCATTTGTTTAATCTGTAGCATGGATTGCTAGATTGATGAGGCTGTGGTTTAATTTATTAATGTTGTAATCAGTCCTTGGAGAGGTTACTGGATTTCAATGATCCTAGCGAGATGAGACTCTGGTTTCGATAGGTAAAACCTCGCAGTGTTTGGCCGATCAAACCCCGGTCGAAGGGGGTCCGTTCGACACGGAGACCCCGGTCGAAAGGGGGGGAGGTCCGGTCGACATCGGTCAAAGAAACCCCGGGCGGAAAAGGGGTCCGGTCGATACCGGGGCCCCGGTCGATACCGGGCGCTGAGACCCGGTCATTTAAGACCCGGGAGAGCATTAGGGGCCGCGACCCATGTTTTGTTTTCTAGGCTTCGACATTCGGTGGACAGACCCTAGTGTGGGCCGAAGTATTATAGGTATTTGACCGTTGGGCAATCTTGGTACTGTTTATCTTAGCCTAGATTAGCAATTTTAATTTAGTCCAATCGCCGGGATTTTATTGTGTGCTAGGGACAGTTTCCGTTATAAATTAGAAAAGTATCGGGGGTTTACCGGTCAATGTCTTTTCTTATAGGGTTCGGTTCAAGTAGGCGCAAAGGCTTAAGCAAAGGCTTAAGCAAGGACATCAGGTGAGTTTTCTGAACTGAAGTCTCTTATGACGATTAAGTTATGTTTTATGTATGTGAATTTATATGCAAGCTTTGAAATGATGATTTCTTTCATACTTACTTGCGAGATTTTTTTTATGTTAAAGATGACTCTATTATTGTTGTGAAAGTGGAAATGATTGCATACATGGTTCTAAGTGTAGGCTCAAAGTTGGGGGTGTGGCCCGCCTGTGCTCATACCGGGGGATGTGTTCCGTTTATGCCGTTAGGGGTGTGTCCCAACAAAGGCAGTGTGAGTCACAGACATGCTGTCACCTTAGGGTGGCGGTAGTGTGAGCTGAGAAGTTTCCTGGAAGTTAAAGAATTTCCTTAAAACTGAAAATGGTTTACTTTATGATAAATCCTTGTATGTTTGTTGAGTTAAAAACTGTTGTAAGAGGGGACTCACTAGATCGTTGGTCTAACCCTCGTTCTTTCAAATTTTTAAAAACCTTTTCAGGCAGGCGTGAGCTAGGAGGGTCCAGTAAAGGTATAGAGAAGGCGTAGCAGGAGTGGATAGAAGACCGTCACTTTAGTTCTTTTTCTTTAATATCTGAGTTGTGTAATAGGTTGCTCCTCGCAAACCTTAAGATTTTATTGTTATCTTGGGCCATTTTTGTCATGAATTTTGTTTCGTTGATTATGCTTTATTGATTGGAAGTTTGGGTTGTTACAATTTCGAAGGGTTTTGAAGGAATTATGATTTTTCTAATAAATTTTAAGGACCTTATACAGTAACACAAAACATGGTTTTGAAGGTTTTTTTTTTGAAGGAATTATGGTTTTTTCTTGGAACAAAGAGCACAACCCTGAATTGAAGCAGAGCCCTTCTTCATCGTCACTGACCCTTTTTCCAGTAGTTTTTTCAGTCCATATGAAGAAGATGTTTGGTATATTATACATCAACAAAGAGAAAGCATCTAGCCATACATTATGGATAGTCCATCTATGCATTTTGATATGAAGTTTGTATAGTTTCTCAATACAATATACAGGACTACAGGTTGCAATAACAAACAATGAATTCTTAATTACCTTTACATTTGTTGTGTGTATTTTCAGACACGTTTTTGTAACTTATGTTTGATAAAACATGACTAAATTAATGCTTGGTATATTTTGTAGGTTTGGAATTTATACATGCAAACATGGAGAAGATGCTTTATGATCATCATTGTCTTTTTCCTCGATGGTTCTTCATTGTTTTCCAAGTAACCATTGAACTTGCAGAAGCCTCAGGTTTCGACCTTAAGTTCTCTGATCACATGACATCACTCATTTCTCTGATTTATAACCGAAAACAACAAATTCTTGACTGTAAGCCTATGATCACCACTTTTATGAAGTTTTCTTTTTTGGATCATCAGTTCATAGCAGTACAAGTATTGTTAGATATATATTTTTTGTCCTTGATGGTTATATATTCTTGGTGCAAGTATTGGAGATGAGCTCATCGCCATTTATACGGGACCAAGTTTCATCGACCTAAACCCATATTGACAGATCTGAGCTTTTATAAAATATGTTTTTTTTTGTTAATGTTTTTAAAGAAAAACTGAAAAGACAATATTGCACCAGACTCAACGGAGCAATCTGTTAGTGGAGTTAGAGAATGGACCAAATCCAAAACAAAAGTGAAACCATAATGACCATGGCTGTAATTAATTCGTTTGGGGAACCCAATCCAAATTATCATATAACCACAGTGACCAAATCTATAATTTACTCTATTTATAAATAAGTGAAAGTAATAGTTCACTTCATAATATAAATATGTTTTGGAATTCAATTAACACCATAATATACAATATTTATAGAATTCACAAACAAAAGTAACAATATTCATAATTATTTTTTCGCTTTCTTTATCTATAATCACTCAAAATTCTTAATAATACACTCATCGCCACTTAAATTTTCCTATCAAATTCTCACGAAACTTACAACAACTAACATTACTCGAATCTCTCATGCAATCTTGTTCTTTTTGAAGCAAATATAATATTTATATTAAACCAAATACAATAAATAAACTTACACACCCTACTCACATTTGGTGATGTTTACCCATAACCTCCTGAGAGACTTAAAGACCCAGATGCCACTAGGTTGAACTAAGTTCAATTCATTTGACATCTTTTGGTTCCCTCTTTTGACACCGCACTGTTTACATGCTACATGGTGTGAACTTGTTTTATGTTCATCCCATGTTTTGTGCAATGTCACTGATCTCTACTTTAAATGGACAGTTGTTTTAATATTATGCTTATATGATGAAAAGCCATTTTTATGTTGTAATGGTTATAATGATTATACTGAAGAAATCGAAAAACAAAATGTGTGCGTTGGTAACACCACACGAAATAACTCACAACATGAGAGTTGTAATCTAGTGGGGGTAGTTGGGTATAAAAAAATCCGAAAATGAATTACTCACCTGGACCATAACGATTTTGGTTATTCACTTTATGGGTTAAACAGTTCGGTTAATCAAATAAGGTAAACTTTGATATTGATTTCTTTTACCATATCAATTAATTTATATAATTTCCTTCTAAATGAATTGGTTTGAGCATTTGTAAAATTAACATTAGGTGAATTAATTCATTTTTAAACTAAAAGAGATGTATATTTAACAAAATCACCAACCAAAGTTATCATTATAGCATGATTGCAAGAACTAGCGGTAACGATACACGGGAGAAATGACTATCAAGAAAGGTAGTGGGGAGTTTTGTAAAATGGATTAGGTCGCTGGGGAAGGAACCATCGAAAATGACTGTGAAAACTAAAGACATATAAGAGTAAAAAAATCTATACCTAGATTATTTTGAAAATTTGATATTTGAGTGGGGGCCTTTTCCCCCACACTCCTCGAAGTAAATTTGCGACTGGTTACAATAATACATTCATTATGCCTTTAGCACACTTTTTTCCAAGCTAACAAGTTGTGAACTTGTTTAGCTGGTATGGACACTTGTCTTATCATATCCAAAATTTAGCGGTGACAGTTTTAAACCAAAATATTATCGAAGAAAGTTGATGTTGAATAGACAATATGAGATGATATATGTTGTGATCTAATGCAAAGATAAATATTTTTATTATAAGTATTTCATAAAAATTGTAATATATTTGAGAACAAAGATTAATGATAAATTACCTATTAATTTGTTCGTTGTTATCGTTAGAAGTAAATTGATTAATTTGGTGAATATGAGTCGTATATTTTATTATCTTTTTTGAAAATCATTTATTCTATTTTTACAAATAATAGAAATTTTCTTAAATTGTTTTTTACCTAACAACCAACGCTTTATTAGTGATTCGAAACGCTATACCAAAGAAGATCGTTATCTAACCAAGTTGAAGGGTAAACCTGAAACGATATTGACCAAGAATTGAGATTGCCTAGCTAACTCATCGGCAACCCCATTTCTGTTTCTTTTAGCAACCTAAATTGTGAACAAATGTTTTGTCATTAAAACTTCATGGCAAGCTTGAGCAAGTTTTGTTTGGTAAAATGTGTGCTCTACAAATATAATGCTAGCAAATGATTTTTAAGGTCCCAAACGAGTAGAAATTCAAGTGCACAATTAACCCAACAACGAATGCGGATAACAATAATCTAGATGTTGTACAATCGTTTTTTAAAATAGAAAAATAAACCCATGAAATATAGATACTAACAAAACGTTATTATCTATAATTATAGCAAGTTCAAAACAAATAACATCGGGATTTAACGTGGTTCCACTATCGGTGTGATAGTGTACATCCACCAAAGAGAGAGAGTAAGAATATTATTACCACCAAGGAAATTACAAGTGCTTGACAAGGATCTTGAGATCCACGATCAACTAACAAATATTCAAGAACACCATCGAATATCTAGAACACTCTCGAACTCACATATACTAAGTATATCGAAAGGATATATTAGGGAGAGTATTATGGTGTTGCAACTAGAGAAGCCAAAAGGAAGAGGTGATCGAAAGTGTTGGAGAAGAGGCCATATTTATAGTAAGGAAGAGGAGTAGGGACCAAGGGAAAATGATGATTAGTGAGCAAGTTTGAATAAAAGTAGGAAGCAAGTTACCAAGCTTGGAGGCTAAGCTTGGCCTTTCCATCATGTGTAGCATCTCCCAAAAAACAAAAAAAAAAGGTAATATAATCAAATATTATAACACTCCACCATGATGCACGTGATCCTCGATAGCGAAACGAATCCCAATCCAACCAATACGAGTTATTCCAACCGTTGATCATAGCAAGTAGATAGCAAAGTAAATTGACACGAGGTAGCAAAATTGCATCCCAACCGTGACGAGCTTCGGCATGACCATCACCCGTCAAAGTTACAAGCAAACAAATAACCTCAAATGAACAACCCACTTAAACAAGGTAGAGCATAAGCAAAGCTCTAAGCACTTAACAAAGTAATTCCTTCAAAGATGTCATTTTGTCACCTGTGGTAATATCTTCTCTCTCTCTCTCCCTCTCTCTCGAGAAAAGTGCCCAACGACACTAATACAAACAGAGCTGGATCAAGTTTGAGCAATGCTCAAACTTAGCTGGCGGTAGCGACTTAGTGAACATATCAGCGACATTATCATCTGTCAGGACTTTCTTCAAATAGACAATCTTCGCTTCATGTAATCTCACAAGATATGCATCACGCACATTTATATGCTTTGTCTAGGAGCTGAAAGCCAAATTAGTTGCCAAATGGATGACACTCCGATTATCGCAGAAAATACGCATGAAAGGTTGCTCAAAGCCTAAACCATTCATCAATTCTTTTAAATGGACTGCTTCCTTTGCAGACTCAACCGCCGCAACAAATTCGGCTTCTGTGGTCGACAATGCAACAATGGATTGTAAACGTGATCTCCAACTAACGACTGTTCCACCCAATCTAAATATATAACTGGATGTGGATCTCCAACCTACTCGATCACATGCATAGTCAGAATCACAAAATCCAACAATTTCACAATCATTGTGCAAACCAAATATAAGACCATGTGTCTCGGTTCCCTTCAAATATCGAAATGTCGTTTTAACGTATGCCCAATGTGATCGACTCAGATTCACGAGAAACCGACTCACCACTCTGACACAATGTGCGAGATTGGGACGAGTACACACCATGCCGTACATGAGACTCCCGACCACACTAGCATCTCGAACTTTTGACATTTTGGCCTTTCCCTTGTCATCCTTCACGGACAATCTTCACTTGTAATCTTGATGTGCTTCGGTAGCAGAGTGCTAGACATCTTGGCACCATCAAGATTGAACCACTTCAATATCTTTTGGATATACGCCCATTGTGTCAATCTAAGTGTTTGGGACTTTCTGTCTCGCACGATTTCCATGCCTAAAATCTTCTGCACTGCGCCAAGATCCTTCATTTCAAATTCTGATTTTAATTTATCTTTCAGACATTTGATCTCTGACCGGTCCCTGCAGGCTATAAGCATGTCATCTACATAAAGAAGTAAATAAGTAAAAATGTCACCGCTTTGTCTATGATAGACATGTGCGTCCTTTTCACTTCACTTAAATCTCAGATTAAGCATGAACAAATCAAACTTCTTATACCACTGATGAGACGATTGTTAAAGTCCATAAAGGGACTTCTTGAGTTTACATACATATTCTGGTTTGCTTTCAGAAACGAAACCATGAGGTTGCTTCATATAGATAGTTTCCTCCAAGTCTCCGTATAGAAAGCTTCCATCTCTTCTTGCATGGATCCAAGCCATTTAGAGCTGTGGGTCGAGGCCAACGCCTCCTTTATATCAAGCGGCTCATCTTGCCCTACATGCAAAGAAAACTTCAGCTGATCTGTAAAACTCATGTTAGCAAAATCCCAATCTCCATACTAGTTAGGGGGATAAATAGTTCTTTGATTATGTATGGTAGGTGCAATAACTGGGATTGTATCGTCATCGTCTCCACTATCATTCAGAATCTCTTCTTCAGAATCACTAGTAGAAGTCACTGGCGGAATGACTTCTTCAACATTAGCGGGTGATTCTAAGCTAATATCAAGAGTGGATGAACTGGGAATATAAGGACTATTTACTGTCTCCATATCATCGGCAGTAAGAGCAACAATAGTAATGACTTCCGGATCTTGAGAGGACTGAGGATCCTGTGACTTTAACATGACTGATTCATCAAACATGACATGTCGAGAATGAATCACTTTATGAGTCAAAAGGTTCAGATTCGGTAACCCTTGATACCATCTGTATAGCCAAACAAGAATCCGTTGGTGGCTTTAGGATTCAACTTGTCCTGGACTGAAATATGAAAATAACAAGACAACCAAATACACGTATGTATTTCAGACAGATGTTTCTTTTACCTCTCCAAATCTCTTCTAGAATCTTTACCCCAATTGCCAAACAAGGTAACCTATTAATAATGTGCACCACGGTGTAAAGTGATTCGGCCAAGAAAGATTTGGGAATCCCAATGTTGTTAACATACATCGGAATTTTTCAATCAAATTCCTATTCACTCGCTCGGCAACCCCATTAGATTGAGGGTCGCTTGGTGTGGTGTAGTGACGGTGGATGCCTTTACGCGAACAAAGGTCTTTGAAGTTACCACTAGTAAATTCTCAACCGTTGTCAGATCTCAGCACTTTCAACTTCTTGTCAGTCTCGACCTCTACTCGTGCCAACCAAGTCTTGAACGTATCGAAGACATCTGACTTTAACTTCAACACATACACCCAAAGCTTATGTGAGAAATCATCAATAAACGAAATGAAGTATTTACCTCCACTGAGGGATGGACTACTGGATGGTACCCATACGTCTGTATGAACATAATTGAGAATTCCTTTAGTGTTGTGTTTTCCAGCACTAAAAGAAACATGCGTTTGCTTTCCTTTGACACATCCCGGACAAAAATCCAGGCTAGCAGGTACGATGACTTTAATGAGTTTTTGCGTGCGCAAAATCTCCAAGTTCTTCACGGATGTGTGGCCCAAACGGAGATGCCATAAGTGAGAAACATCGAGATTCTATGAGCTTTCGGCCATACCCGATTAAGAAGAAATAGTTTCGCCAATCACGTGGAAAAAAATATTTTCCGCCTGTTCACCTTTCATTACAATAATACTCCCTAGGGAGATGCGCAAACTCCCGTCGTCAATCCAAATCTTGCAACCCAATTTGGACAGTTGTCCACTAGAGATCAAGGAATGAGTCATGGATGGAACAAAGTTGACATTATTCAATGTCCGAATACACCCATTGATATGCATTGAGAATTCAATGCATAGATCACTTTTTCTTATCTTTTAGGAAATTAATTTTCCTTTCATCCCAACCATTGAGTCCCTTTTATTATCTTATTTTCCCTTTTTGTTTCATGAAGCTAAGTTTATGATTTTCCTGTTTTTACTACTTATGGAGGCTAACTTAGGTTTTATGCTAATTGTTTTGCTTCCATTTGATGCTATAGCATCTAGGTCTGCTTGTTGGAAGAGCCATGGAAGAATCATATGAAGATGGCCAACAAAATCAATCGTAATCCAACTTTTTGTTACAATGAAACCATATATGTTGATAGTTTTAAGATGATGGGATTCTTGCTTTTTGTTTGTAATCATGAAAACTTTTGGATTGTACTTTTGTCTTTAGTGTTGACCTTGTTATTTACTCTTTTGCCCCTATCTTTGTGTGTAAATAGAGATGGGGAGGTCATTTGCAGAACAACCCAATCAGTTCTAAATTGATTTCTCTCCTAAAATCTTGTAGTTCATGTTCTTGCATTTAATATTTAGTTCTGAATTTCTTTAATTTCTTGTTCTTCATCATGTAGTTTTGCTTTCTTTACCTTATTTATTGTTTATTGTCTTTACTTTCCATCCTTTACATTTTGTCATTTAAATTCGTTATTTAATTTATGTCTTTACTTTATGTCATTTACTTTTCTTGCACTTTACTTTCCGTTATGAGTAGCTAATTTCCAAAGCTTGGGTGTGAGACAAAAGGGGAGGTTGGAAACCAAATAATAGTGGACATTGTTTTTCAATAATGATGTTCCACTATGTCATTTTAAGTTTTATAAAATCTAAGACACTTCTTGACGAATTGATCACTTCTTAAAGTGTTAAAGTGCCATGGACTTAGGAATAAGCCATGTGAATACACGTCAATTCGAAGGATATATGAAGTAACTTGGAAGAGTTGCTAACAAAGAAATTTGTTGTCTATGTTTTTTATATGGATTGATTCTTGACGGGTTGGTCACTAGTCAAAGTGTTAAAGTGTAGTGGGCTAAGGAATGAGCCACTTGGAACACGTCAACTTGAATGATATGGGAATCAACTCGGAAGGGTGATTTTTAACAAAGGCATTTGTTTATCCATATACTTTGAAGACACCATTTGACACTCACACTGGTCCTGATACCACATAGGCATATGTTGGTTGAAAGCTAAACAATAGTGTAATGGTGGATATATGGAAGGATGTTCTTCAAAGTAGATGGTGGAACATGTTGTTGTTGAACTAATGTTGTAGCCTTCCTACAACATTGACCACTGGAATTTGTGTTTACTCCTCACCTCACGTCTTGCACACGTGCTTCTTTTATATATCTTGTCATTTACATTACTTGTGAAAATCCAACTCAAACAAAGTCTTCAAACTCCCCATCTGAAGTTAGTCTTTCATCTCGAGTTCTTGCAACTTAAGATACCTATCCCTATGGAATACGATACTTGGTTCTTGCCATTTTATTACTTGAAAGAGAATATAGATCCATCTTGTATACTAGGTTTTTGGTTCTGTTTATCACATGTATTAAGGTGTGCAAACACCGTATCAAGTTTTTGGCGAGTTATCGGGGATAGGCGTAAATCTATGGTTGTTGAGAGATTGAGTCTTGTTAAGCTAATTTTTCTACCAACTTTATTGTTTGTCATACGTTTCCATGTGTGTATGAGTAACAAAACTTTGAGTTTATCTTTTTGTGAATATGGATTCAATGGGACATTCGTTTCGGCCGTATGAGATTGTTTTTTGTGACTATTGTGGCGGAAATCATTTCTCATACAGTTGTCATTCGAATCTCGAATCCCATTATTTCATGGGAGATAGTAATTGGGATACCTCACACTTCAATGGTTATAATCAAGCATGGGAGGATCATCCTAATTTACTTTTAAATGGTCAATATCAAGGCACTTTCACATCACCAATACCTCCCTACCAAGATTGGAGTAACACTTATTCAAATACTTTTGACCAATCTTGGAAGGAACAAGTTGATTTTTTTGGGAGTTTTCAAGGGAATGATTTTAACAACTCATTTTCACCCCCTACACCCTCTTTAGAACAAACTGAAAATTTTGAATCTCTTGAAGCTTTGATGAATGATTTCTTACAGAACATAAATGAAGTTGTTATTAACATAACGACATGTGTTGGATAGATCATTAGTGAGAGTAAAAGACAAATCCAAATTCCTATACCAAGTGAGATTGAAAAATTTGAGTGTGTTGGTAAGGATGAGGATGAGGTCAATACTTTGGAAAATCGTCAAGAGATAGAGAGTTCCGAGGAAGCACATGAACATTTGAGCAACCCTCTTCACTTCAAAATAGTGAAGAGGTGCAACAAAATGCCAAGATTTTCACTAACCCATGCTTTGAACTTGTGCAGAAAGAACATATTGTTGCAGATATCGCAACATTCCTACAACAAAGTTATGCAAAAAATGTTCAAGTTGTTTTGAAATATGGACACGACGATCAATCCAAGGACTCAGGAAGCTTCATAAAATCATGTTCTATTGTTGGTGAGGTGATTTTGAAAAATCTTTGTGGGATGAAATATTTCCCCATTTGTGCCATTGAAAGCTTGTGCCGTGATCATACAGTGAAGCGAGTTGTAAGAAAAGTATATAAGCATAAGTGGAAAGAGCGCACTATAGCTTTGTAAGATGGAGGAACATAGAAACATGTCCTATAAAAATGTCAAACTCTATAAAGAGAAAAAAAACCAATAAATGGCATGACCAAAGAACCCATCACATAGAACTCAAAGAAGGACAATCATATTGTTCAATTCCAGAAATATGTCTTTACTTTATGTCATTTACATTTCTTGCACTTTATCTTCTGTTATGAGTAGCTAATTTCCATAGCTTGGGTGTGAGATGAAAGGGGAGGTTGTAAACCAAATAATAGTGGACATTGTTTTTCAATAATGATGTTCCACTATGTCATTTTAAGTTTTATAAAATCTAAGACACTTCTTGATGAATTGATCACTCCTTAAAGTGTTAAAATGTTGTAGACTTAGGAATATATAACACTCTAGAAATTGGACGAATAAAATTCGAAAATTCGGCAATAAGACATCTAAAATACGAAGGTCCAAACACCCTGTAAATATAAATTTCCAAAAGAACGATTCCCAATATTTAAGACAACAAAAAACCCATAAATAATCGGGTTAGTTTGCACCGTAAAGTCTGCAAAAAGGATGGGACATCAATATTACAACAAACTACTTAATCTATGATCAATTCAAATCTAGATTAAAATGGGTGTTGCGATTTCACTATATTCCCACTTCACAAAATTCCCCAAAAGACCGGCACTTCGAGAATTCCTACGTGCCCGGTTGACAAGCCCAACATCCTAATTTCCTCCACGAGTAGGATCTGTGAGGAAACAATAACCACAACAAGTGTTAGGATGATGTCTAGTGAGATTTCATAAGTTATATAATTCACAAACAATAATATCATATTTTAAGTTAAACAAGACTTGGGTTACCGAACTCCATCGTCTCACAATTATTGTTTCCACCGCAACCATAATCTCGTACATGAACACAAACATACAAGAGATAACCCTTGAAATACGGGGGAGACCTGTTTCCATCGGGGTGACGTTTACACGGGAGTGGAGTCACCCATGATGTTAATGGATTACACCTCATGTCCCGGTCTTAGTTCCCATGCCATAACGACATCACAACCTCAAACCGTAATCACTGCCTTTATTGCCTACTCCGTCGAGTTACACCTCAAGGTCTTACGGGACATTATTTCCTATCCATATCTAGACGAGTTACACCTCAAGGGTCTACGACCCCCTATTGCCTACTCGCTAGTAAACCACAATGACCAACACAAGGTCCAAATAATAAACAACTACCTCCTCGTGCACAAGGAGTAGTGGTCACATTCTTATCAGGTGATCATTTAATCACTTATACAACTCTTTCCTATATGTAAATATCAATTCATCCTTACTTCTCAAGGTACCACATTCCTCACGTTCTCATACATGTAATCACAAAGGTTTATTTTGCTTATACCATGTCATCATAAGTTATCAATAGTTAGATCAAAACTATAGAAATAAGGGTTTTCTCATGAACTCATCGTACAAGCATGAAATTAAAGATCCATATGCATTTAGTTACCATATCAAGAGATTATTATGGTTTATGAAACATACTCACCATTTAGGGTTCATAAAAATGAAAACCCTAAAAGTTAGGTCACAAATTCCAAATAAAGACATATATGTATAATGTGGTTGTTGGGTCATCTGAAGATTTGAAGATGACCTCCTGATCTTCCATCTTATATCATCCTACTTAGAATATGTTTGAGGTTCTTTTAGCATCTTGGTTTCTATAAAAATGTTCGGTGAAGTCGAAGATCAACCGAAGAAGACAAAGAAGGAAAATATCTCTCAAAGCGGATTGAAGATAGACTCCTCAGCCTAAAGCCAAGTATGCCCACTTGATCAACACCATTGGCCAGGATGGTGCCGATCTCAGTCTTCAGGAGCCGAAGACCTCTTCGGCTGAAGACCTCTTCGGCCGAAGACCTCTTCGGCCGAAGACGTCTTCGGCCGAAGACGTCTTCGGCCGAAGACATCTTCGGAAGCCGAAGATTTCTCAGTCTTAGGAGCCGAAGACCTCTCAGTCTTCAGGAGCCGAAGAACTCTTCGGCAACCGAAGACTCCTTAATCTTCAAGGCCTGAAGATTTCTTTCAAACACATTATACTTTTCTGACAAAGTATATATGTGATATCTTGCATTGACGTGGACCTCATCCCAAGATCAGAAAAAGTAAGTTTGTCTCTTACACTATTTTAAGGAAAGGTCCACACCATCCCTGCAGGTCAACACTTCAAGACAAAGTCACTCCAAGACAGAAGGTACATCCTGTACCATGCAGAAGACCTGTGTCCATCCCTTGCTCAACAGGTGTCTCATGCATTAAATGCATGAGGCACTATAAATATGGAGGATGGTTCAACATGCAAGATCAACCAGCTCTCTACCTTCAAGTTCTCTAAGTGCCTGGCAACTTTCTCTCTACGAATATCTTATTGTTTTCTAAGTGTTTTACAATTGTTCTTCATTCTCTATGTGTAAGATTGTTTGAACATATCTCATATGTTCTCTTCCGCAACAATCAAAGTTTTCTATGTGTAATTCTTGATTTCAAATCAATAAGAATTAAATTAAGTGAAAAACTGTGTGTATTGTATTCAACCCCCCCTTCTACAATACTTTTCTTATTTACTTACTGCTATTTGGGACCAACAAGTGGTATCAGAGCGGTTTAGTTTAATTCAATAAACTAGATCCGTAATGGCAGCCTCTTCTTCTTCTTCTTTAAACAATGCTTCTTCTCAAAACACCACTGCTGTTTCATACGACAATGGCTCTATAGACAAACCACCAAAGTTTAACACCAATAACTTCTTCTTGTGGAAAAGTCGTATGATACTCTTCTTAGAAGGAGTTGACAGCAGATATCCTACTATCTTACATGAAGGTCCTTTTCTTCCTAGGGTTTGGGACCGATACAATGCCAAAAAGTCAGATAAGGGAAATGCTGATGAGGACTCTTCTGAGGAAGAAAGAACTCCAGCAAATGGGAGATACATTGTAAAGGATCCCAGCAAATATAATGATGAAGACAGACGTCTTATAGCTCTTGATACTAAAGTCAGAGCCATCATTGCCCTTTCCCTGCCTGATGAGGTCTATCACTCCCTTGTTAACCTTTCTACCGCTAAAGAAATGTGGTCCACTATGTGTGTTCTTTATGAAGGTACGTCTGAGGTGAAAAAGAGTAGAAAGATTGCTCTCGTTAGAAAGTATGAACTCTTTTCGTATGAAGAGGGGGAATCTCTCTCAGACTACTACAACCGCTTTAACGGTCTTCTCAATGATCTAAAACTTGTGGGTCGCATTTATGATAATGAGGAAGTCTTGTGCAAGTTCATGGACTGTCTTCCTGAGTTTTGGGAAAACATTTGTACTTGCATCAAGTCTACCAAGGATCTTGAATATATGCCACTCACTGCTCTTTATGGCACTCTCTTCAACCATGAGCAGACTAAACTGCTTAGGAAGTCTATCACAAAAGACATTAAAAGCTCTTATCTAGCTCTTGTCAGTGATTCTTCCAAAAATACTGTGTGTATTCCTCGAATCACCTATCCCTCCGATTCTGACAGTGATAGTCAAGAGGACCCTAATGATCCTTCAGAAGCCTACCTTAGTGAGGCTGATGATGAAGGTGAGGAGACTTCCAATAACCCTCGATTCTCTTCTGGAAAATCCAAGTTTTCAAGAAAACCCTCTTCTACTTTTTCTAAAATCTCTCCCTCTGACAAATCAAATGAGGAATGTTACAGGTGTGGGAGGAAGGGACACTTTGCTTCTGAGTGCAGAAGAAGGTCTTCTGATAAATCCAGACTACCCTCCTCTAACCGTACCTCCTCTAGGTTTGTCAGAACCAAGTCTAATTCTTTTCAACCCTCTTTTCAAAAATCAAAAACTTCTGCTCCTTCAAACTCTGACCGTGCTGAAAAGTACAAGGCCAAATACAAGAGAGAGAGAAGGAAAGGAATGCTCTGCTAGCCAACAAAGGAAAAGGTCTTCTTGCCGAATCTCATGATTGGGCAGATGAACCATCTTCCGAAAGTGACAAGGAAATGGCCAATCTCTGCTTTATGGCTAAAATAGATGATGCTGATGATGGTGAAACCTCTTCCACCTCCATGGCTCTTGTGTCTGCTGAGTGCTCTACCTCATCCACTCAGGTACATCCATTTTTCTCTCTCTCTGATGCTGAGAAAATTGAAGCCTTTGACTCTTTGATCATTGACTTCTATGAAGCCAAGGATGCAAAGAAGAAGGCAAATGCTCAGATAAAATCTCTTTCTTCTCAGCTACAAATCTGTCTTTCTCAGTTAAAACACTTTGACAAAATCAAGGCTGAGCTTGAAGATTTGAAAACCATAAATTTTACTCTTGCTAAAGAGAAAAATAACATTCTTAAAAGGTTTAAAAAGGAGCAAGAAATTGTGAAAAGGTGGACAAGTTCCTCCAAAAACTTAGAAAGGATTTTTCAGGATCAAATAACTTGTGATGACAAGTCTGGACTAGGCTTTGGAAAATCTGACCTTGAACCTCCATCTGACTCTCATGTTCCTTTCTCTCTTCCCTCATTCTATGAATCTTCTGAAGAGAACTATGACAACTCCAAACCTTTGGACTCTTCTGACCCCTCTAAAGATATCAAGTTTGGAAAGTTCATCAAAGCTAAGAGCATTGATTCACCTAATGAGAGTGAGGAAGCCCAAGACTCAAATGACCCATTCTAAACCCATTGTTGAGTCTATGTCTTCCTTAAAAATAAATGAGGGTTCCTCTTCTAAACCCAAACTCTCTAAGACTCCAACCAGAGATCCTCAACCTTCTTCAAGGAAATTTTCTTCTTCTGAAAAAGGAAAATCAGACGTTACCGATATTCCTCCCAAAAGGAAACTTCCCAAGAAAAACTCAAAGAAACCATATTCTCTTCATATCCCTAGACCTCTGATGTTGAAAGAGTTTCATTCCAAGACACCTTCTTCTATTCCTTCAGCTGACTCTCGCAAAGGTATCTTGGGTCCTAAGCCTCTTGACTATCCTCTAACCTCTAAGGCCATGAAAGTCAATATGACCAGTCATCACAAGGAAGGTGATCAAAGCTCCAAAAAGGTTTTTATCTATAGAAAGTGTTATATCTGTGGTAATACCTTTCACCTTGCTAAGGATTGTCCTACGGAAAGATCTGATAAAAATTCTTCCAAGGATTCTTCCTCTTCTTCTAACTCAAAAGGACCCATTTCCAAATGGGTACCAAAGAAATGACTTCTCCGTGATTGCAGGTGTTTGAGCATTAACAAATCTCATGAAGGAATGTTAGTAGGATATTCTTTCTCTTCAAAGTCCTACTTGGTCTACCATCTTCAGAGGAAATGGATCTACTTATATGAAGTTTGATGATCTTAAGTCATCATATCTTCATGTGATGATGATAGTGGATTTCATCATGTGTTGGTGAAAATTCTCAAAATCCTTCATCTGACTCAAAACCATATGTTCCTTTCTCCTCAGTCACATCTCATCAAAACCGTGACCTACCTTTCTTCTCATCTCTAAGGGTGATATCGAGTTACATTTTATCCCTACCGACCTCCAACTGGCAGATCTCTTCACCAAGCCTCTTGACGAAGCTCGGTTCAAGTTCCTCATCGAAGAACTCGGTATGTCAAATGCCGATGTCTAGTTTTTTTTTTAAAAAAGAGAGAGAGAAGAAATTAAAAAAAAAGTTTTTTTTTCAATAAAAATATTTTTCTCTTTTCTCCTCATCTCACACACAACACTCTCTCTCTCTCTCTCCTCCCTTCCCACCCCCACCGAACCCTCTCCCTCCCTCTTCCTCTCTTTCGGCTTCCCTCTCACCCTCCCCACTCTCACTTCGGCTCTCTCACTCCCTTCCTTAGCCGAACTCCTCCCCCCCTCTCCCCTTATAACCCCCTAGCCGAAAATCCAAAACCCCCCTTATACCTCCCCTAGCCGAAAATCCAAACCCCCTTATCCCTCCCCTCCTAGCCGACACCCCACACCACCGAAACCTCCCCCCCCTTCGGCCTCCCACACCCACCGAAAAACCTAGCCCCCCTTCGGTTTCTTCGGCCTCCCTCAACCCACCTTCCCCACCCCTTCGGCCCTTACACTCTCACCCTTCTCTTTCGGCCCTCTCCCTACCGACCCCACTCCCTCCCTTTCGGCCCTCTCCCCACCGAACCCCAACACCTTCGGCCCCTTCTTTCGGTTTCCCCACCCCCCTTCTTCGGTCCTTCCCTTCCTTCGACCCTCCCTCAAGCCACCGACCCCTTCGCCTTCGGCCTCCCTCCATCCGCCGACCCCTACCCACTCTCTCTTCGGTTCCTCTCTCTTTCCCTTCTCTCTTTCGGTAGCCGAAGCCACCATCACCTCCCTCCTTCGGCTCTCTCTCTCCTCCCTCCCATCTCCCATCTCCCACCGAACCCCCCCTCCCCTCCCTCCTTCGGCTCTCTCTCTCCTCCCTCCCATCTCCCACCGACCCCCCCTCCCCTCCCTCCTTCGGCTCTCTCTCTCCTCCCTCCCCTCCCTCCTTCGGCTCTCTCTCTCCTCCCTCCCATCTCCCACCGAAACCCCCCCTCCCCTCCCTCATTCGGCTCTCTCTCTCCAACCTCCTCCCTCTCCTTCAGCCCACACAACACCGACATTCCCTCTTCTCTTTGCCTTCGGTTTCCCTAGCCACCGAAGCCGCCGAACCCACCACCTTCACCATTTATTTTTTTCGGCCACACACCCTCCCACCCCAACATCCCCTTAGCCGAAGACCCCCCTCCACCCACTCCCCCCCCCTTTTCATTTCGGTATATCTCTCTCTCTCTCTCTTCACTTTCGGCTTCTCTCTCTCTCCTCACATCACTCTCTCTTTCCTACTCTCCCTTAGCCGAACAACCCCCCTCCCCCTCCCACATTCTTTTTATTTTTTTTCTTCTCTCACTTTTCTCCTTCCCAAGACTTCCTCTACTACCTATCCCCTCCTTTCCTTTTTCCACATCCTACCAACATCTTTCCTTTTCCTTACATTATCTTTTTCAAACCCTTTCCTTCCACCTTTTTCATCCTTTTTTTTCCTTTTTTCTGTTAAAAAAAAAATGAAAAAAAAGAGCCCTCCCCCCAACCCAAAAAAAAAAAAAAAAATGGGCCACTGAATATATGAGTTCTTCGTGTCTTGTAATTTTTCTTCGTGTCTTGTAATTTTTCTTCGTGTCAGTACCATTTTTTTCTGTGTGTTGGTGTCATCATCAAATAGGGGGAGAAAAATTGTTGTGTCACAAATTGATTTGGTGATGACTCTCCTACCAACACTTAGAAACTCAAGAAGATCTCTCTCAACAAGGGATCTCTATCCACCGATCAAGCTCTCAGCCCAGGTATGTTTTCCTTCATAAACTCTCCCGATCTACAATGGGGTGATACTAAGGACACTCCGGTGTCCAAAGGTCCCTCAACTGTAGTGGACCCTTCTTCCCCCTCCTTAGTGAGCCCGACTAGCAATAAATCCTCAACCGCTACTGGCACCGCCGCACTTGCCCAAATGGCCATACCACCGAAAGAACCTTTGGCGGTTACCCAGGTCACACCCCATACCTCAAAGCGGCGGCACTTTACCTCTTCCCCTCCCTCTCCTCTCAAGAGGTTGAGGAAGGTTTCAAGGGCCAAGCCACCTACTCCACCTACCGATTATCTACAATCAGCAGGTGTTGAAATTCTCCCATCTGGGCCCGGGGACTCTGCTAAACCCAAAGCCATCTCCTTGTATCTTCTCAAAAGGATACAATTGTAAAATTGGGGACCCCTATTATTCCCTCATCAACCTTTTCCTTGGTTGATAAGGATGACTTGGACTCCTTCCCTATCCAAGGTGCCTCTTCTCCACCTCACAGCCTATCACCCAGGATTCTCAGTCCTGATGCTTCTGCACCATCCAAGGATGAATCTGCCCTTCCAGGAGCAGGTTCGGAGGATCCCGAAAATCTTCTGATTTCTTTCTTTCCGACACCATTAATTAGTTGAGGGGGAGTATGAGTTGAGGGGGAGCATCTTACCACTCAAGCTTAAACTCTGCTAAAACTGATGGACTATGTGATCAAAACCACCTGACATTAGTTGAGGGGGAGTATGAATTGAGGGGGAGCAACCAACCACTCAAGTTCAAACAATCCCGGCTACTGTCTTCTATATCTTTGTATATATTTTTTCTTTCTCATTCTTTATTCATTGTATTCATTTATTCGTATGTATAGCTATACTTTTTCATTCTCTTGTAAATGTCAGATATACCAAAAAAAAAAGGTCTATGTGAAAAGAACCCAAAAAGAGTAAAGATGGGTCAAAATGAATTTATTCAGTATACTCTTTGTTTTATTCTTTAGTATGGATGTCATCCTCAAATAGGGGGAGATTGTTGGGTCATCTGAAGATTTGAAGATGACCTCCTGATCTTCCATCTTATATCATTCTACTTAGAATATGTTTGGGGTTCTTTTAGCATCTTGGTTTCTATACAAATGTTCGGTGAAGTCGAAGATCAACCGAAGAAGAGAAAGAAGGAAAATATCTCTCAAAGCGGATTGAAGATAGACTCCTCAGCCTAAAGCCAAGTATGCCCACTTGATCAACACCATTGGCCAGGATGGTGCCGATCTCAGTCTTCAGGAGCCGAAGACCTCTTCGGCTGAAGACCTCTTCGGCCGAAGACGTCTTTGGCCGAAGACATCTTCAGAAGCCGAAGACTTCTCAGTCTTAGGAGCCGAAGACCTCTCAGTCTTCAGGAGCCGAAGAACTCTTCGGCAACCGAAGAACTCTTCGGCAACCGAAGACTCCTTAATCTTCAAGGCCTGAAGATTTCTTTCAAACACATTATACTTTTCTGACAAAGTATATATGTGATATCTTGCATTGACGTGGACCTCATCCCAAGATCAGAAAAAGTAAGTTTGTCTCTTACACTATTTTAAGGAAAGGTCCACACCATCCCTGCAGGTCAACACTTCAAGACAAAGTCACTCCAAGACAGAAGGTACATCCTGTACCATGCAGAAGACCTGTGTCCATCCCTTGCTCAACAGGTGTCTCATGCATTAAATGCATGAGGCACTATAAATATGGAGGATGGTTCAACATGCAAGATCAACCAGCTCTCTACCTTCAAGTTCTCTAAGTGCCTGGCAACTTTCTCTCTATGAAGATCTTATTGTTTTCTAAGTGTTTTACAATTGTTCTTCATTCTCTATGTGTAAGATTGTTTGAACATATCTCATATGTTCTCTTCCGCAACAATCAAAGTTTTCTATGTGTAATTCTTGATTTCAAATCAATAAGAATTAAATTAAGTGAAAAACTGTGTGTATTGTATTCAACCCCCCCTTCTACAATACTTTTCTTATTTACTTGCTGCTATTTGGGACCAACAGTGGTGTTATGGCAAGTAACATATAAGTAGAAGATCATTTAAGGAGTAATAAACTCACCACTTAGGGTTTGTAAGTAAATACCCATAAAATAAGAATGGATTTGGAAGGAGTCTTGAAGGTCTTGAAGCTTTAATGGTACCAAAGATCCAACTCTAACACTCAACAACCTCTTGGAAGGACAATAAATGCTAGGGTTTAGTTGGTAGCTATTAATGAGGATGGGAGGAAGGGAGAAAGAAGAAAACCGCCCAAAGGGTGTAGGTTATCGATCTGGAACTGAAATGTGGAGAAGTGATAGAATTTTGGTCTAAAAATCGACTTTTATCATCAGCCCTTGCCTCCTCCATGCGACAATGACCCGACGACTTTGCCCAGGGCATTGTCGCCCACGACAGCCCCTCCGCTGAAAATTTTCTCGCGAAACAAAGCCGCACACCCTCCCTCAACGACATTGACCCAACGACTTTGCCAGAGGCATTGTCGCCTGGCAATGTCGCCCCTGGCTTGCCCTAGGCTGTTTGATGGATGCCAAATGAGCTATTAGGTCTCACTCTCGATCCCTCTCGACTCTCGATGAATGCCGTAGTCTAAGGTGATGTCGGTAAAAGTCCAAACTCATGCACAAAACTCTTTCACTTAAGGACTCATCACTTATGCACAAATATATATATATATATATATATATAGAGAGAGAGAGAGAGAGAGAGAGAGAGAAACAATTAATCTAATAAACTTGAACATTCACGCTTTAGACATTTAATTTAAGTACGAAAGGTACGGGATACGGATGGTCGACCCTTACCAAGAGAACTAGACAAGTTGCTATCCAACAGAAGGAATATAAAACAGGGATTTAAGAAATTACTTGAGGATTCTCGGGGTGTTACAAAATAAGCCATGTGAATACACGTCAATTCGAAGGATATAGGAAGTATACTTGGAAAAGTTGCTAACAAAAGAATTTGTTGTCTATGTTTTTTATAAGGATTGACTCATGACGAGTTGATCACTACTCAAAGTGTTAAAGTGCAGTGGACTTAGGAATGAGCCACTTGGAATACATCAACTTGAATGATATGCGAATAAACTCGGAAGGGTGATTTTTAACCAAGGCATTTGTTTATCCATATACTTTGAAGACACCATTGCATATGTTGGTTGAAAGCTAAACAATAGTGCAATGGTGGATAGTTGGAAGGATGTTCTTCAAAGTAGACGGTGGAACATGTTGTTGTTGAACTAATGCTATAGCATTCCTACAACATTGGCCACTGGAATTTGTGTTTACTCCTCACCTCAAGTCTTGCACCCGTGCTTCTTTTATATATCTTGTCATTTACATTACTGTGAAAATCCACAGTAATGTCTTCAAACTCGCCATCTGAAGTTAGTCTTCAAACAAAGTATTCAAACTCGCCATTTGAAGTTAGTCTTTCATCTCGAGATCTTGCAACTTAAGATACCAACCCCTGTGAAATACGATACTTGGTTCTTACCATTTTGTTACTTGAAAGACGATATAGATCCATCTTGTATACTTGCTTTTTGGTTCTATTTATCACATGTCTTAAGGTGATCGTATCACCCATTGAACATATTGATCTGTACAGTACTGATACCCTATGTAACACATGAAGTATTGTTTCCCCTATAAATACTGTTATCTTCAACTTTTTCAAATATAGAAAAACAATCCCGGAATGGAGTCATATGGCAAGATGCACTGGTATCTAACACCCATCGTCTGTCACCTTGCGGTGGTGTAACTGTGGCAGAGAATCCATCTTGCTCCTCTTCGGTTGCAACAACTGATGATTCATCATTGTCTTTGTCTTTGTTTTTAAGACTCGGACAATCTTTCACCCAATGGCCTGGCTTGTGACAATAGTTACAGTTTCCACGTGTCTTTGATTTCCCACGAGAACCAGGCCGATGGGACTGAGAACGCCCATGATTTCTTCCTCTTGAAGATTGTTGATTGTCTCGGCCTCTGTCAGCAAATAGGCCTTGACTGTAATTGTTCTCCTTGGGATTGTTACCGATCCTCATTTGAGTTCTTTGATCTTCATAAACCATTCCTATTTTCACATTAGACAAAGAAATAGTTTTTCTTTCATATATAAAACTGTTAGTGAATTGAGAATATTTCTCGGAAGTAAATACAACAGGATCATAGCAAGTGCTTCTTCATCTTTAGCAAGAAGCGCATTTGTTGCCTTCAACTTCATAATTATATCTTCAAATTCGGTCATATGAGCTTTAATGGTTGTGTCTACCTTTATTTTGAAGAAGAGACACGACCGCATCATTAACAATCTGTTGGTCAAAGTTTTTTTGAGATATAAATTCTCAATCTTGCTCCAAGTACCTGCAGTTATCTTTTCAGACACAATCTTAGATATAACATTTTCTCCCATAACCATATGCAAAGTAGTTAATGCCCATGCATCCATTTCTTTGGCCTTAAATTCAGACATGTTAGGGTCTAATTCGTCTTTAGCAAATACTACAAGATGGACTCCATTTTTCCGAAGTGCAACAATGTTGTGAACCACCATTTACCAAAGTCACCGTCCCCATTCCAAGTCTGTATACGAATCTCAGTCCCGGACAAATTAAATGTACCTTCTTGGTACGGTTTGAGGAACCGACACCAAAAGGGTTTTCTACTTCGGCCATAGAGAAAACAAAATGTGCAAACTAGTTTATGTATATTTTCTACAAAAACCCACATCTAGATCCGAAACTCTGATACCAATTGTTTGGTAATATGTGTGTCTCACAAATACAAAGCTAACAAATGATTTCTAAGGTCCCAAACGAGTAGAAATCCAAGTGCACAATTAACCCAACAACGAATGCGGACAACAATAATCTAGATGCCGCTATGCCTTCCAAAAAAAAAAATAAAAAAAATAATCTAGATGTTGCACAATAATTTTTTAATGTAGAAAAATAAACCCACGAAATATAGATAATAACAAAACGTTATTATCATTAATTATAGCAAGTTCAAAACAAATAACACCGGGATTAACGTGGTTCGATCCACTATCGATGTAATAGTGTACATCCACCAAAGAGAGAGAGAGAGAGAGAGAGAGATAGCAAGAATATTATTATCACCAAGGAAATTACAAGTGCTTGACAAGGATCTTGAGATCCACGATCAACTAACAAATATTCAAGAACACCACCGAATATCTAGAACACTCTCGAACTCACATATACTAAGTATATCGAAAGGATATATTAGAGAGAGTATTATGGTGTTGCAACTAGAGAAGCCAAGAGGAAGAGATGATCAAAAGTGTTGGAGAAGATGTCATCTTTATAGTAAGGAAGAGGAGTAGGGACCAAGGGAAAAGGAGAATTAGTGAGCAAGTTTGAATAAAAGTAGGGAGCAAGTTACCAAGCTTGGAGGCTAAGCTTGGCCTCTCCATCACGTGTAGCATCTCCTAAAAAACAAAAAACAAAAATATGTAACATAATTAAATATTATAACAAGTTCTCCAAATTCGGTATAGTCTTCAGTCGGCTGAGATATGACATTAACCACCACCACAAAATCCGTCTGAAAAATGCATCGGTCGTGTCCCATTTCTTTGACCCAAGTGATAGCTTCTAACGAGGTTCTTGTGTCGTATTCTTTAACTGCCGGTTAATCCATTCGTCATAGTCATACCATTCGATACGCCAAGACTATACCATCCTCATTACGAAGACTATGCCCATGCCCATAGATTGAGTTCCCCAAAACTCCGGAACCACAATTACGTTTCAAGAATTAGGCGCATGGGGTGTGCCAATGTGCCATCTTTTTGTTTTGCAATCATAAGGTTGTGTTTTTTTGATCTGAACAAACTAAAAAATTTCAGGCCAAATGAAACCCAAGTAACTTTGGGTTTAAGCCCATTTGTATGTTGAAGAGAGATTATAGCATTTTAAATAGATAGAAAGTTAAAATATCTATTATTATAACATAATTTGAATTTTTTTTCTTCATTTATGATATTACATACTTAGATCGATTTTTTTGCATCTTTTACTACAAAATGTCATATTTTAAACATATTGAAAGCATATATTTTTAGATTTCAAGTAATTTCTTGTGGATATATTTATATTAGTGTAGAACTGAACATCATTTGAAATGTCGGTTTAAGCTTGGATGGATATAACTTTATAAGATATAACTTGTTAAAGAGTCGTCGAAATAAAAATAGAATAAAATCAGACCAATGTTAACAATGGTATAAAAACACCGTTTTTTGAGTATTGATTTAAGTCTCCATGTGTAAATCAAGTAAATTTTATTCTTAAAGAAAAAGTCAAATAAAGTTATAAAGTTATTCGGAATTGTGGTTGCAAGTCCGCATATAATATCTGAAACTTGCATGATATATGTTTTATTTTGAAAGAAAACATGTTGCACATGTAGTTTTAATATGACATAATTTTCCAAGTACATTTTCTTAAATTTAAAGGAAAAACATGTTTGTTTGAAGTTGACGAGTTACTACAATTATTACGGAATAATACAGTGTGTAATTACTATATTGATCCTTCCTATCATAACGTATCCTAGGTGATATGTTTTTGAAATCATTTTAAACTGACCATGAACGGTATGCGTTCCTTTCAGACATATCAAGCGTGAATAGAACCTTCTTCTTAATTAGGAGGAATGAATGTGAAAGAGTTGTTACTGACTTCTTAAATCCATACATACTCGTCTGATCTATTTGTCGTCCTTATTTATCAATGATGTAAGATTCACTTAAAGGCTTACGAAAAACTTGGGCTCATCAAATTTTTTAGTGTTTGCATATAGGGTCCAAGGAAAAAGTTAGTGAGATTCAGATTCAAAGAAAGAGCTCACATAGTATGAAGTGTGTACGCAGTTGAGTAGTGACATTTTCATTGTGAACAGTGTGAGAGTTATAATTATTAGGGTGATTGGCTCCTTCTGGGTACTGGGTTCTTAAGCTAACTACATATTAGAAGTAATGTACCTGATTTGCCTCTTAAATGACACTTTTGGAAAGGGTTGGTGTAAGCTGGCTCGAGGTTGCTAGTTACAAATCCATTTTGCACAAACATCTCTCATACCTCAATATGCCGTATTGAATGCTTATTCTTTTTTTTTTTTTTTGTAGATCCTTGATATAAAACTGTTTTCGTTATTAAAATATTTGTTTATTGTAAGTTTAAGTTTAATTAAAGATACTTCAGCTAGAAATCTTCTTTATGACGTAATGACCACATTACGACATGGTATTACTGTTGTCAAATTTGGTATCGATAATCATAAATGTTAGAGAGCGATAGATCAATATTGTCGTACGTAAGCAAACCGAAATTTTACAAATTCAATTTGGCTTAACATGAATATCAAATTTCAAGAGCAGTCAACTAAATAATATACCTTTAATTATTTTAAAGTACTTTATTTTCTCTTTCTCATAAAAGAAAGGCAAATATTTAAATAAATTTGGTTTTTTTAATTACACGTACACTTAAAAAATGTGCAAAAATACAACTTTAAATATTTATTTCAAATAAAATACATATGATTTTCTAGATAATAAATGGTGTACTTCGGTGTACTTTTAGAGACATAAACTATTTTGACTTAAATACTCCCTCCGTCCCAAAATAAGTGTCCACATTTCTATTTATGTTTGTCCCAAAATAAGTGTCCACTTTCAAAAATTAAATAACTAAATTCTCACATTTACCCTTAATTAATGCACAAATATATGAGAGTTGTGAAGAAAGAGAAACATTAAATAAGGGTATATATGTCATTTGGTGAGAAAAATGTGTAATAATTATGCATGTCTAAAACTGTGTGTCAAGTCAATTGTGGACACTTATTTTGGGACGGAGGGAGTAATAAATTATTAGTCTTTATCTTAAAAAGTCAACAAAATAGTACTCGAATTTATCATTAATTAATGTATATAAATTGCTTAAAATTCTAAGTTTTAAGGTAGGAGGTCGTCGAAATTGTATTTAATCATATTTGTAATTTGCTTATTAGTAATTTTTTAAAAACACTTTACACACCACAATAAAATCGGATGTATAAGCCGTGAACTTTATGTGATCAATGATCCTAAGGTATGAAAATTTGAAATCAAATAATTCATTAAAGTTTCAAACCAAAACAATTTTGAGTTATTTGGTATGCAGGTTAAACAAGTTGTCGTAAGATAAGTTTCAGATTCAATTATTTCTTTTTTACCATTTCGATTAACTGAATAACAAATTATACTATTATTTTATATAATTTTCTTCTAAATGAATTAATTGGTTTGAGCATATAGAAAATGTGATAACCAGGTCACACTTTAAAAGTTCAAGGGCTTATTCTACAAAGTGGTCAATGTGGAGCAGGGCTACTCATGGGTTGGGTTGGTCATATTGAAGCCATTTGAACAACACAATCCAATGTTTGTGGTTTGAAAAATCTCAACCCAACCTAACCCAAGTAAAACTATAACCCAACTCAACAAACCCAAACCGTCTGGGTTAGGTTGGGTTGATCGGATTGACATTTTGATACATAATTTTTTAATCTAACTAAGCGTTTATGTTTAAACGAAGTAAAATCAAAATGAGAACATACAAAAAAGATTAACAAACTAAAAAAAGTTGAAAATTCTTGCAAATAAGAAATTAAATTATGGTTGAATTTGTAATATAATTTTGAATATAACTAATTACCGATTTGTCTAATGACCAATGTACATATATTAATCCAGGACTAAACAATAATATTAAATCTATAATATAGAAAGACATTGGGTTTGGGTTGGATTGGTTCAAATTATCCTAACCTAATTTCAACCCAATAGATATAGCTTGGCCTAATTTTGTATCAACTATGTATCGGATTATCTCGAGTTGAGTTTTTTTTTTTTTTGGTTTCTTCGGTTTGGTTTGGTTGGATTTTTGAGCACCCCTAATGTGGAGGGTTTAGTTTAATAAGTTGAATCCATTTAGAAGACCTCATTTATAGGGGTGCTCAAAAAACCGACCAAACCAACCCGACCTGTTGGGGAAAAGGGGTTGCAGAAAATCGGTGGGTAGAGAGAGATGAGAGATGATCGGAACTTGGATAGAAAGTGAGATCGCGTGAGAGCTCGCTTTCCTTAAGTGTTATTTCGACCCTATTCTGCCTGGGTATCACGAAATACACTCGAAGATAATCTCAAATTCACCGTATCGATTCTGGCAGAAATCGACACTATTTAAAACCAAGAGAATGTAACCGATGCCATAATATTAATGATAATAATCATCCATTTAATGGAATTGATTGTTAATTGGTCAATTGGTGTAGGTTATAAAACTGATTTGGGGGTTACAAAGAGAATTGGGAGTTACAAAATTAAGATCTGCAACAGTGCCACGGCGCGGGTAGTCGCGCGAGTTAGCCCGCGGGGCAACCCGCTCGGGCCACTGTTTTGTCCCTACACGACAGTGCACGGCGCGGGTAGCCGCGCGGGTTCACCCGCGGCATTACCCGCCCGTTGCACTGTTCTAACCCCGTAAACCAGTGCACGACGCGGGTAGCCGCACGGGTTAACCCGCGGCACAACCCGCCCGGTGCACTGTTTCAGTAACAAACCACCAAAAGACCGTCCAACAATCCCGGGTCATAGTTAGCTTACACGAGTGTGCACTCCACACCTCCTAACTCGTGTTATAGCTTAGCTACAAACCCCATTATTATCTTTGTGAATCCAATTACACAAAATGACCGATGATTTAACTAAAATCACCAACATTCCTCCCCCATTTTAGTGCAATCCATCTTAGTACATTACATATTTCAAATACTCGAGAATCTAGGTGTCCTATGGATTGAACCCTTCAACCCATTTGAGTACCAGAAAATAACATACACATGAATTTAAAATTCTCTAAAGTTTAAACTTGACACTATACAGGCCGTGTGTCCTTATCCATTCGTGAGTGCATCAAAGCTAAGTACAAGCTTCTTGAAGCGGCCACACTTCGCACTCATATAGGTAGTTCCTTTTATCATACACCTCCACATGCATTTTAACAAACGAACAATTACCTCCTCGCTTGCCGTACAGAGCACATTCCTTGGGATGATTACCTTGTGCTCCAATCCCTTAGAGTGAGCTTTCCCATTGAATTCAACTTCTAACGTTGTATTAGAAGGGAATTGGGTATCTCACCGTTAGAGATTCAAATGGACTTTAAACCCATCCCGATTACCGACTTGTGAACCAAGTCCCTAGCTAACCCCTTCGTCAAGTGGTCCGCTAGATTTTGTTGCAACCGAACAAATTCAACCGAAATCACCCCATTCGTGATAAATTCACGAATCATGCTATGTCTAACACCTAAGTGTCTAGACTTTCCATTGTATACTTGACTATAAGTTATAGCCAAAGTAGCCGCACTATCACAACAGATATAAATGGGTGATATTGGTTTTGGCCATAACGGAATTTCGTGGACTAAATTCCTTAGCCATTCCGCCTCTTTACCGGCAGCGGCTAATGCCACAAATTCCGACTCCATAGTCGAACTCGTGATGCAAGTTTGCTTCTTGGAAGCCCATGAGATGGCACCTCCCCCAAGCAAGTATACCCAACCACTCGTGGAAGAGTGATCTTCTAAGTTGGTAATCCAACTTGCATCCGAATATCCCTCTAATACCGAACGAAAACCGACATATGACAAACCATAATCAATGGTTTTCTTCAAGTATTTAAATACTCGTCCTATCGCTTGCCAATGATGTATACTAGGATTACTAGTATACCTACTCAACTTGCCTACGGGAAAAGCGATGTCCGACCTAGTGCTTGTCATGGCATACATCAAACAACCAATAGCCTTTGAGTACTCGAGTTCTGACACAACTTCACCCAAATTGGGCATAAGCTTCACACTCGGATCAAATGGAGTACTCACCGGAGAACAATCAAAGTAATTAAATTTCTTTAATACTTTCTCGATGTAATGAGATTGCGTAATTGCAATCCCTTTGTTCTCACGCTTGATCCTTATTCCAAGGATCACCTCTGCTTCTCCCATATATTTCATGGAGAATTTTGATGACAAAAACTCTTTAGTTTTATCAACTTGATTTTGGTCAGTGCCAAAAATCAACATGTCATCAACATATAAGCAAATTATTACTCCGTTACCGGATATGTCAAATTTGCTATATACACACTTGTCCGCTTGGTTTAACATGAAACCGTTGGACAAGATAACTTCATCAAATTTTTGATGCCATTGTTTGGGTGCTTGTTTAAGCCCATACAATGATTTTACAAGTTTACACACCTTATGCTCCATCCCGGGCATAATAAAACCTTCCGGTTGTTTCATGTAAACTTCTTCTTCCAAGTCACCATTTAAGAATGCCGTTTTGACATCCATTTGGTGAATCACTAAATTGTGGATAGCTCCTAAGGTTATCAACAATCTAATCATGGAGATCCTTGCAACCGGGGCATAGGTATCAAAATAATCGATGCATTCACGTTGCCTAAAGCCTTGGATTACCAATCGAGCTTTGAACTTGTCGATTGATCCATCGGCTTTCATCTTCCTTTTGAAGATCCACTTGCAACCCAACGGTTTACAACCGGTGGCAAGTCTGATAATACTCAAGTATTATTCCCCATGATGGAATCCATCTCATCATTTATTGATTCTTTCCAGAAAGCAATATCTTGAGACTTCATAGCTTCATCAAATGATTTTGGATCTTCCTCAATACTATAACAGTAAGAGAATTGTGATCCAATTTCATCTCTTGATCCTTCTACCAAGTATACTTGGAAATCGGTACCAAAGAATTTTTCAATCCTTCCTCTTTTGCTCCTTCGAAGCATCGAAGATTCGGTTGGAACAATTGCTTGTTCTTCAACCTCACTAGTTACACTAGTATTTGGAACAAGATCCTTCGGCCTAGGTATTGAAGAGAACCTAGTCTCATCAAATAATGCATCTCTCGATTCTATATCGGTGTGAATCGCTATAGAATCATTAGATTCAATAACATAGAACCTATATGCCTTGGAATGCTCGGCATAACCAACAAAGATGCAATCAATAACTTTCTCACCCAAAGTTTTCCTTTTGGGTTCGGGTAGTCGAACAACCGCCCGACAACCCCAAACTCGAATATAATTCAAGTTAGGCCTTTTCTTGAACCAAAGTTCATATGGGGTAATCTTGTTCCTTTTATTAGGAACTCGATTTAATAGATAACAAACCGTTAACATGGCTTCACCCCAAAATCCATCACTCAATCCCGAGTAGGATAACATATTGTTCACCATTTCTTTGAGAACTCTATTTTTCCGTTCCGCTACACCGTGCCGTAGTCTCATGGATAATTCCTACGGATTGGAAAAACATGGGGTCGTAATATTCCCCCCCACGATCGGTGCGTAAACATTTAATTAAACCGTTCATTTGCAATTCTACCTCCGTTTTATAAATTTTAAATTTATCCAACGCTTCATCTTTTGAGTGCAATAAATAAATATAGCAAAACTGTGAAGCGTCATCAATAAAAGTAACAACGTACTTTTTATTACCAAAATACGGAGTTGAATGCAAATCACAAATATCACTATAAATTAATTCAAGCACCGACGAATCCCTTTTAACATTGGGAAACGGTTGCCTAGTGATCTTCGTCAGCATGCAAGTTTTACATTTTCCGGTTTTAACGTCAAAAGCCGGAATAAGACCGTCTTTTGACATTTCAACCATTCTTTTAAAATTAACATGACCTAGTCTAGCATGCCATAAACTAGAATCAACAAGAACTTCATTTGCAATATAAATAGAATTCAAAACAAAATTCTTATTATTTAAACTTAACATGAACATGTCATTATTCAAATAACCGAATCCTACAAAAGAGCCACCTTTAGACAAGGTAAACTTTCCGGACTCAAAAACTTGTCTATATCCTAACTTATTCAAGGTACTACCAGAAACCAAATTCTTTCGAATTTGTGGTACAAACAAAACGTCAACAAGTTCAATTGTTTTATTAGAGCTAAATTCTAGCCTAACTAAGCCACGTCCAAGAATGAGAGCATTTGACTCGTTCCCCATGTGTAGCACGGATCCGTCTTCAACCGATTTCAAAGAGGAGAACCAACGTCGATCCTTGCACACATGACTCGAGGCACCCGTGTCAATCCACCAAGCATCATCATCCTGTACATAAAATGATTCGGATATTAGTGGTACATAATTCAAATTTGAATTAAAACCAAAGTCAATAAACTGACATTGTCGTGGGTGTTGATCCGATCCTTGCCCACCACCACTTGTGCTTGCTCCACTTTTATTCTTGACAACCCGACAATCCCGCTTGAGATGTCCGGTCATACCACAAGTTCAACAAGTTAATTTAACCTTTTTGTTGGGCCCTTTCTTGGCTTCATTGAACTTACGTTTTCCCTTGAAGTTGTTGGATCTTCCCTCTTCCACCATATTCACCGAAGGTGCAGAAACCTCTTTTATCTTGGGTTTCTCAGTATCTTGTGCTCGAAGAGATTCCTCTATGCGCAAGTGACTACCGAGTTGTACAAGAGACAACTCTTCCTTCTTGTGTTTCAACATATGTTTGAAGTCTTTCCAAGAGGGAGGCAAATTATCAATAATGCTCGATACGGAGATGGATTCGTCCATCTTCATATCATATTGAGCATATTGGCCTAGAATGCGTAGAAGCTCATTATATTGCTCCATCACAGGCCTTGAATCCACCATTTTGTAATTATTAAAATTACTCACGAGGAACTTCTTACTAGAAGCATCCTCCGCCATGTATTTGGACTCAAGAGAGTCTCATAGCTCTTTAGTGGATTCAACGTTTTGATAAATATCAAAAAGGGAGTCACACATACCGTTTAAAATGTGGCCACGACAGATGTAGTCGTCGTTCTCCCATTTGCCGCGATGTCGGGTCATCTCCAACGTCTCGTCCTCTATCACCTCCGGCATGGGCGTGCTTAACACGTACACGACCTTCAACGTGGTCAACAAGAAGTGCATCTTCTTTTGCCATCGTCGAAAGTCAATGCCTTCAAACTTCTCCAGCTTGGTGAACTTGGTCGTCATGTCTCTCACTGATTGATCACTCGCCATCTCTCACGAACGGAATAACACTTAAGATTGTTGGGGAATGGGGTTGCAGAAAATCGGTGGGTAGAGAGAGATGAGAGATGATCGGAACTTGGATAGAAAGTGAGATCGCGTGAGAGCTCGCTTTCCTTAAGTGTTATTTCGACCCTATTCTGCCTGGGTATCACGAAATACACTCGAGGATAATCTCAAATTCACCGTATCGATTATGGCAGAAATCGACACTATTTAAACACCAAGAGAATGTAACCGATGCCATAATATTAATGATAATAATCATCCATTTAATAGAATTGATTGTTAATTGGTCAATTGGTGTAGGTTATAAAACTGATTTGGGGGTTACAAAGAGAATTGGGAGTTACAGAATAAGATCTGCAACAGTGCCACGGAGCGGGTAGTCGCGCGAGTTAGCCCGCGGCGCAACCCGCCCGGGCCACTGTTTCGTCCCTACACGACAGTGCATGGCGCGGGTTTCCGCGTGGGTTCACCTGCGGCATTACCCGCCCGGTGCACTGTTCTAACCCCGTAAAACAGTGCACGGCGCGGGTAGCCGCACGGGTTAACCCGCGGCACAACCCACCCGGTGCACTATTTCAGTAACAAACCACCAAAAGACCGTCCAACAATCTCGGGTCATAGTTAGCTTACACAAGTGTGCACTCCACACCTCCTAACTCATGTTATAGCTTAGCTACAAACCCCATTATTATCTTTGTAAATCCAACTACAAACCCCGTAAACCAATGCAAGGCGCGGGTAGCCGCGTGGGTTGGGTTGGGTTGCACGTTTGTTCGGGTTGGGTTGGGTTGGGTTGAAAATTTTCAAACCACCAACATTGGGTTGGGATGTTGAAATGCCTTCAACCCGATAAACCCAACCCGTAAGCACCCCTACTCATTTATGTCTTCTTTCTTCCAAAACATAACCTGCGAATAATGGGTGCTTGAGATTGCTTATTTAAAACAACTTATGCTTTTATACAAAAGTGCTTATTAACTTATGTGGTGTCAAATCAGAGTTTTATAAAAAAGTGTTTGGATTAGCTTATGGTAGTACCAAAACGTAATAAGTTAACAAGTTGTTATTTAGATGGTGTTTGTGATTGCTTATACATGTAAAATAACTAAAAAACTCATAAGTTGTTTCAAATAAGTTAATAAGATAGAATGAAATGAATTACTAAAAACTCCTTATCAGCAGTGACAAAACGGTATAAGCATTTTTTTTCTCCCATCGAAACACTAAAAACTGCTTCTCGGCGGTGACAAAACGAATTAAGTCAATAAGCCATTTAAATAAGCAATCCCAAACACCCTAACATAAGTGTGTGTTTTTGGTGTTGAGCATCTTTGTGGGAAATCGTTTGGTGAGAAAGGGTTAGAAGCATCTTTGCAAGATTGATAACTTAAGAATCTTTACCAAGGTATGAAGTTCTTTCCTTGTTTTTCTTTAACCTAGGGTTTTGTTAGGTAAAAATCTTGTGTCTCACAAATGCAAATGCTAGCAAGTAATTTCTAAGGTCCCAAACGGGTAGAAATCCAAGTGCACAATTAACCCAACAACGAATGTGGATAACAATAATCTAGATGTTGCACAACAATTCTCTACCGTAGAATAATAAACCCACGAAATATAGATAATAATAAATACGTTATTATCTATAATTATAGCAAGTTCAAAACAAATAACACCGGGATTTAACATGGTTCCACTATCGGTATGATAGTGTACATCCATCAAAGAGAGAGAGAGCAAGAATATTATTACCAACTTAGGAGATTACAAAGTGATTGTACAAGGATCTTGAGATCCACGATCACCTAACAAAACTTCACGACACCACCGAATATGAAGAACACTCTCGACCTCACATAAACTAAATATATCGAAAATGATATACTAGGGAGAGTATTTGGTGTTTAGCAAGAGAAGCTTAAGAAAGGGATTATCAAAATATGTTGGAGGGGAAGGGGTATTTATAGGAATGAAGAGGAGTAGGGACCAAGTTTTGTGGAGTAGTGACCAAGTATGAGTGATGACCAAGTTGGTAAGCTGGGAGGCCAAGCTTGGTTTTAGTCACATGTAGCATCCAATATATAATATATAATTAAATATTATAACAGGTTTCACCTAAATAATTAAAAGAAGTTTTGGGTGTTGGAGTTGGTATGATTTTCGAGCTTTTGTTTTAAGTTATTTAATATAAAGGATTTTATCATATAGTTAGTTTTGGGTTTCATTTTATCATTGAATTGCTCCTTAAATTATAATCTTTGAAATTCTAAGTTGTTGGTGTTCATCCATCAAATTTTAACAATTAAATGTTAAAGGATGTCATAGTTTAAAGTCAAGTGTTTTTGAATTAATATTTATGTTGCACTTGAGATTTGAGCATTTAAATTCTGGTTTTGAAGTTGGTATTTGAAAGATATGGATTTCTAGGTTGAACAAGGGCTGGGGATCGAAAATAGTAGGCTATGCGACCAAACCCACGACCTAAGTCGCATGACTAGTCGCATAAGTCATTGTTTGGTGTTTTTTCGTTTTTGCGTCTTGTCGTTTTGGGGTCTTTCGGGGTATCATTTAGGTTCCTCATAGGTTGTTTAAAGTATCGGAATGGGTTAAATCATTTAGATTGTAATCGTGCTTCCTTAATTCAGATTCATGTTCGGTCTCAATCCTTCGTATCGGTTTAGATTTATATATCATTGTTTATCGAATCAAGGTGAGTTTTCTTATAACCTTTTGAACTGAACTGCATATGTTATCAAATGATTACTATTTCAAGGTTATACCTTATTGGTATGTTTAGATTTACCGTTAAATGTGATACGCTAATTGTTACATGTTGTTGGATATTAACACATATGGTTTGATGATTGATAAATGGGTTAAAGGGACTTACACAACAGAAGCTCGTGTGGTCTAACCCTCATTTTGTTTTAAAAAATATGTATTTCAGGACAACAACGTTTAGAAGGTAAAGAAGGGAAAAGTATGAGACCGTATTATTTGGTTTTTCATATGTGAAGCCTGTCAAGAAATATGAAGTCTGCTTTTGATCTTCTTGCTATGTGGATTGTGATGTATGAAAACTTTATTAGCAAAAAGGTTGATGTAATTTTCAGACATTTGTATAGTTTTGTAGAAAGAGATCCAATTTGTACCCTAATTATGGTTTGTTATGTAGTATCCCACGTTATGTGTTATTTGAAATTGCAGGTTGTTATAGAAAAATTACCATTAGGTGAACTAATAATAGAACAATCCCCAAATGGCTAAATCAACATATATAAATTGAAAAATATAGAAATCAAAACAAGCCCTAAATAAAAAAAAACATAATCAAAGTAATGTGAAAATTGTAAAGCGTCACCAAAAGCAACTAGAACATAAAACATATAACAATAAGAAATCCTAGCACTAACGAGTAGAAGTCAAAGATAAAAAAGCCAAGAGCTTGAGGCTTAAGAGCAATAGATCAAAAGATGTAGAACTCAAATAGTCGACCTAAAAATTGATGTGCAGGGGGAATGACGGTGAAGCGAGGGAATAACAAGTATGTGAAGACATTTTAAAAATAAAGTGTCATATTAACCCTTTTTTACATGATACTTTTGAGAAGTGTCATATAAAATATCTTTTTCAGATGACATATATTTATTTATAAGATACCTTTTCAAGTAATATCAAATAAAAAAATTAATATGACCATTTTCTTTAAAAGTGTCCTAAAAAATTTGTTAAGACGTCCAAAAATGTCATATAAACTTATTGTAATGCTTTATATAAAACCAGTGTTCAAAAAGGCGCGCAATGGCAGACACCATGGCGCGATATGGCGCAAGACGCGTCCCTGCCGTTACGAAATGACTCATAATGTTTCAGTAAGGCGTGACTCATGCCATGACGCGCCACATTGCGCGTTTTTTGTAAGACGTGAATTAAAAAAAATTACACTATAGATTTATCTAATCACATCACTCGTTGTTTCACAAATTCATAAACGTGGACTCACGATTAAAACGAAGTTGTAAGATTGCCTTTCTAAGTTATATTTTAAATATTTAGTCAAAAACTAACTTTGTAATAATAGTCTATATGATATTTTTTTCTTCTAATATGAATGCACATTTTTAATATCATTATCTGATTAGATAATATATAAAAAAACATATATGCATATATATATATGTATGTATATATATAGGGTCAGGTTCAGGAGAAACCTCAACAAAGGGGAGAACTGAGGAATACTCTGGTAGCCCTTAATTTGGACGTTATGCATTTGTGCATACAAGTAATTTGTAACATGCACACGTGCATATGCATAATGCACATGTGCATAAAAACCAAAAAACAACTTAATTTACTTTTATGCACAAGTGCATACTGTCCAGATGAAGGGCTACCAGGGTGTTCCTTAGCTTTCCTTTTTTTTTTGAGGTTCCCCTGAACCTCCCTCTCTATATATAATTCTATATATGACATATAAATTTGCTGTTTTATGTCAGGCCTTGAGATACGTCACGTCATCGCCATGGCTTGTAAGGCTTGAGGCTTAACCTTGCCGCTACGTCAAGCCTCACACCATTTTGAACCTTGTATAAAACATACAATTGTTATATTCTATAAACATAAGTAGTAATAAGAGAATGTCCAACCATGACAACAAATAGAACACCAAAAACACCAAAATCGGTGGATCCTCTAGCACTAATAAAATCTCAGTTCCAACCACACTCTAAAAAAATAAAATTTATAAGACCATATTGAAATAACATATTTTATATATTATTAAACCACTTTTAAATATGGTAATTAAAATTTGTAAATAAATACTAATAATAGTTAGTAATTAATTTATAAAATAATTTATTTAAAGAAAATTCGTTAAAATTAAAACAATAAATTTTCAATTGATAAATTAATTTTACATCATAAAATTATATCAATTCAAGTAATTTGTTATATTTAAAAATAAATATTAGGGCTTGTTTGTTTTCCACTTTTCAACTCTTAATTGGGCCTTTTCTCTAAACCGGTTAGACATTCCAATTTTAAGAGTGTTCGTTTATTTTCAATATTAAGGAGATCTGATCTCTAAATATCCTCTAAATCAAAAAGTGATAGGATCGCCTCTAAATCGGTTAGAGGTACGACTCCATCCTTCTCCATCGACTCCATCCTTCTCCATCGATTCCATCAAGGTTCTTCAAATCGATCATTATCAGGTACTACCTTTCTCTCCGTTTCTTAATTTTAGGGTTCTCGATCGAAATTGTTCTTCAAATCCACGGCAAAACATTATCCTCACTTGTTCGATTTCTCTGGTTTGTTGTGTGATCAAAACAGTATCCTTGCTTGTTCGATTTCTCTGGTTTGTTGTGTGATCAAAATATTATCAAAAAGCTTAAACCTCTACCGATTGGGCTGCAAACGATAGTTTAGAACAATGCTATTCTCTCCCCCCTTCGCATTATTTGTAATATGTTTTATGTATGCATTGTAATCTGGGGCATAATGGCCCAATGCCAGATTACATCCTCTGGTCTGCTTGGCTATCTGCAGATTAATGGAATATGATTCATCATACTTGAATGTTACAGCAGCTATAAGAATTCTCATCAGTCTTGGTTTTGTTATTGGGGGTCAGACTTGGCTATCTGTGTGTTCAGAGGTTTGACCTTTCTTATGGAATCTTAAATTATCTTCCAGTTGGCTGTTGTCATGGTATCCCAGCCTTTGCTTTCTTTCTCATCATTTGGTCTATTAATATGGTTCATTAAAGAATAATGAAAAATGGCCATATTACAACAAACATTTGGCCTTATGCTTGTTGTCAAAAAATTTGTTATTTGGGATTGGAGGGATAAGGGTGGTTTTCTTCATGTTGATAATGGTCATTCACTGTTAACTATGCTACTGATTCATATATGTTGTTTGAATAGAAAAGATGGGAATGAAATTGTTGATATTCAACATTCATGTGCTTCTGTTGGTTTTTTTTTTGGGAAATGGAGGGATAAGGTTGTTGGGTCTCTGATCATTATTCTTTGTTTCCAGATTTGGCTCACTATGTCCTCAAAATTTATGAACCTTATGCAGCCCAGTTACTTGTATTGGGGCTTTCATATATGTGGAGGATAAGGGAGCACTCTTTAGTGTAGCCTTTCTGATCCTTGTGTTAGGAAGGAAGCAAGCGAATGCGAGCGGTCAACTCATCTAAGGCTATATATAATCTCTATCTAGGTCAGATAAGAGAGCGCTCCTAGGATGAGGAGCACGAGCAGAATGTCCTTGTGTTCTTGTTCTTCATCTTTGTTGCCGAGGGTTATTATTTCTGATCACTTGCAACAATTTCAGATTTGGGAGCTTGGATTTGAGAAGAAAATTGATTTTGGTATTTTGAGAGGAGTTTAGAAGATTCAATTATGGTTTCAATCTAAAAATGAAGGAGTTGGATGGGTGTGGTTTCAATTTTGTTCACAAAAGAGATTGGGTGGTCTTCTTGTGAATAATGGAGACTTTGTTCATGTTTTGTATCACATTTGAATCAATTGGCATATTTAAGTTGAATTTTTGAATGTGTTAAAAATGGATGGTAGTATAACTTGATTAAAATGAATAGATGCTTTTATAAATTCAACGGTATAAAATTATGAGAAAATAGACAATTATACATATTCAAACGTTTGTCAGCAGACAAAAACAAACAGTCTAACTGATTCAGATTTTAGACTTCAGCCCACCTCTTAAAAATCAGAAGTGAAATTAGACATCAGACTTCAGTACCTCTTAAAAAACAAACGCCACCTTAGAAAACAGATTTTGTTAAAATAATATTTATTAATAAATAAAATATATATTAATAAGATAATTAAATTATTTTTTATAAGTTTAATGGTGGACCCTATGATTTGTTGTGTGAAGATCCCATACTACATATATACAGTGTGAAACTATAAACCAACAAAACTCTTTAATTGATTGAGTGCCATTGAGTTTCATTGAGTCTTATGGAGTTTTATTTGACGACATTTCACGACGCATGGGTGAAACGTTGTAATGTGCATACTTGAATTATTGTGTATGTTATGTTATGCTATGGGTTTATTGAGCATTTTGTCTTATGCGAGTTTTGTGGAGAAATGTTACTCCATGTCGCATTGCAACCAAAAAGGGCAGTTTTGGGATTTTGATATCGTATAGTTTTTCCCTTTTGAGTTTTTACTAATACGTTTCATTGCATGCTACTTGAAGTACGAATTGATTTATACTCATGGTGTGAATAAACACATAAGAGTACCATGATAGTTATATTAATGTTTTGTTTTATGCACTTTCGGTTGTTGGTACTTTTGTTATTGTTTCCTATGAATGCATTATATTGATTTATTGGTATGCATGACATTATAGACACTCTTTTAGAAATATTATGCGTATTGTTTGGACTGCTTGAAACTTGAAATTGATTTAAACTATTTTACGTACAAATCAAATCACATACACTTATCGTTTTCGTAGGTTCGAAGAAAATACATTAATGTATGCGAGTCTTGTCAGAAAATTTTATTTCCATGTCATTATATGGCTGAATGAGAAAATTTTGGAATTTAATTTAGTGAATTTCCTCTTTTGAAGTTTCGTATAACCATCTGTTGCATACTATTTTGTGTCAGGAAAACTATTACGTGTGCGTGGCATAAATAAATTTATTCTAGGACCATAGAGGTTCATTTAAAAAAAATTGTTGAGCATACTTTTGCATTTTATTAGTAACTCGAGTAGTGATCAAGTAATTTTCCAAACGATTTTCATATGTGGGACGAGCGTGTCCATCTTGCTCAACGACCGAGTAAGTGGTAGTGGATTTTTACACGTACGACTAATCGTTATAAAAACCTTCGTGTTGAAAAACCTTATGAAATTTTGAATGAAATATTTGTTGATTCTTTCACTTGAAAACCTTGAACTCATTACGACTTTGGAAGGTTAAGCAACCCTGGTTAAGGGTGAGGGCGTATAGAACCTTGACAGTGGAAGGTTGGGTTTTCCAAAGCATGATAGCACCGTAAGCCGAGTGATATTTTTTGCAAAGTCGATGTATTTTTGTAGTTGAAGGGTGAGGCTCACGGTATCTTCTGTTAATGCTTGTGGTAAACCGTTCGTTTCGGCAATCCTTGTTATGGGAGTTGGTCAGTTATGCCATAAGGGACGTGTAAAACCCTTTAGACACCATGCTAATAATCTTGGATTATGTGGATAATGTAACACCCTAAAAAGGAGGTAAATTTAAACCTGATTATTTGCGGAATAAAATGAAGCTATCATAGGCAAATCACCCAAAAGGGGAAACAATTGTATGAAGTTTACATTACAAAATAACCAAGTGAAATAAAAGTCAACAACCTACTAATCTAGACAATTGGAGTTTAGATTATAGACGGGTGTTGCTATCTCACTTTCAAAAATATACTATTACTATTCCCAAATGCACGCCTCTATGTACTTCCAAAAATGCTACGTTCCCTTCAAGGCTATCTGCTCAAACTCGAGAAGTCCCACCGCTACATATCATTTTAAGAAAAAATGTTAGGATAAAGTCTAGTGAGAACAGACAGTTATATTGGAGAAGATAGTAAGTTTTGATGTGTTAAGTACGGATAAATAGTAAATAAGCATGGATAGAAATTCACTTTTATACAAATATCTCTTGGGTTGAGGGGGGAGTCCCACTTACCAACATGAGTGACGGAACACAAAAGTAGGCCACTTGTCATGGCTACTTAAAGCATACACTAGGTCTATACATTGTGGGATGTCGAGCTTGGCTACTTAAAGCATACACCCATGGAATGTCAACTTTAACCCCTCTAGGTCTATACATTGAGTTATCCACATCCAAGGAATCGTACTAGTACGTAGGACTTACACCATACCGTCAATGCCTATTTCGTGCCTCAATGTGGAAAGCTAGCGTCCCATCATTGGACATAATGACTCTAGTGCTTATGGATCCATTACACTCAATACCAATCAAATAACAATTTCCAATTAACCAACTACCATTTAATTTCTATAGCCAAATCTCTTATCAAGTTTCTCAAAACCAATTTGATGCCATCAATGGCATAACCACATTTCCAAATAAATCCTTATAAAGTCCCATGATTCCCAAAACATCCTTTTGAACATTATCTCAACATAAGAATTCAATTTCCACAAGTTTATATCCACAATATTCCATCATTTCAAAACCTTAGTTTTGGCCCAAAGTCCTTAAACTCATAAATTGAAGAAGTATGTTCTATAAGTGTGTAAACCACAAGTAACTCAAAAACATTAGTTATTTATCTTTGCAAGCATATCCATCCAAGTAAACCCTAAAATCTCAAAAATTAGGTTTTGATGACAACTCATCTAAATCAAGAAATAATTAGTGTGGAGATGTTTAGAAGGTCAAAACCCACATTTTAACATGTATAAAGTTTGTAAAATAAGAATGAACTCACCTTGTAGGGTTGTAGTTTAAAACCCTAGGATCCAAGAAACTAGTGAAGATGAGATGAGGTTGGGATCTTAAGAAGACTTGAATTTTCTACAATAAATGATCAAGTGCACTTAGAATATCATTAATGATCAAGAGGTTGGGGTAGATGGAAGGCATTAATGGCAAGGGAAGGTTGGAGGTAGAACTTACAAGGTTCTTGGAGAGAAAAACGTAATTTCTAAAGCCCCAAATCAGAATTGTGTCCAAGAAAATGAGTTGCAGCAATAAATATCCCTCTGATTCCCGACTGCGACATTGCCCTACGACTATGACCAGAGCATAGTCGCTGGCATAGTCCCCCGCGTCCTCCCCCTCTCGGTACCATCCTCGCGACAATTCTCCGCGATAGTAACCTGGTGTCACAGTTGCGGGCATAGTCGTCGCCTCTATCATCCAACGATACATATCGTGCGATAATGCCCAACGATAGTGACCTAGTGTCATAGTCGCAGGCATAGTAGTAGCCTACGTACCGAGCCTTACTTACTCAACCAATCCCGTTCGCGAACAATTTCCGAACCAAAAGAAAATTAAGGCACTCCATCTAAATAAAATTAACACTTTCCAAAATGAAACACCATCTAAATCACGTGGAAATTATTTTAAGTTTCCGGGTGTCACAATCCTCCCCAACTTGGAAACAATTTCGTCCTCGAAATCCTAAGTTAAGGGACTTTATATCGCAGGTGGTGATTTTAAGAAGTTCAGATTATGGTAAGTGAACACAGTTGAATAAATTTTCCTTGTCTGGTAAAGAACCTGTCAGTTGGATATTAGTAATTGAACGTATTCTGGGAGTTGGATAATCTTTGGGTCAAGGACGACCAGCTATTTTGTAATCTGATTGTACTCATAAAAGTTAAGTGACAGTCCAACATCAGGAACAGTTGAATTTGGGAATTTTGCCAATTTCGGTGGTGATCGTACCTTGGGTTGGTTGAGAAAGAGTTTAAAAGCATATAGATCTGGATTGTTTGGAAGTCAGGCTCTACCGTTGGGGAAGTATGGGTTCCCTAAGGTTGGGAGGCAACCGAAGCCATGTAGTTAGAAACTACTCTATAAAGTTAAACGTTCACTTGGATAAGTGTAATGTATCTAAGTGGGCATTGGTTGTGAGTATCATCATGAAGTTTATCATGACAGTTCTATCAAATGGATTGGAGATAACTCCTCGTTTATAGAGACAATCATTCGTAATAGGAACGCTAATTGGAATCTGGGTCGTGGATCGCTACTCTCTTTTGGGGAAAGGCATACGACAAGACGTTGGACGATCCTATGCGCTAAGTGGTGATTGGTTGTGAACCAACTCATGTCTCTTCCCTAGTTTGGATGTGTTGTAGAGAGTTTAAGCCTCATGACATCGACATCCAGGATGGATTCTACTGCCAAGGTTAGCCGACACAAGAGAGAAAACTCGAATTTCATTTGGAAGCCGAGGGAACATGAAAAGTGTTGAGTTTAGTAACAACTGGGTGTATGGGGATTAGATTTCGAGGACGAAATCGTTCTAACATCGGGAGGATTGTAACACCCATAATTTCGGTAAGTAAAGATCACCCGAACATTTTTACAACTTGTAAAAGGTGGGATTTATGTTGGGAAAACATTACTTTGAGTCCCTTAGAGTATCGTGAGTGTTGGCGTTGGAAAAGTCAGATTTCGGGGCTTGGTACGGGCCCGACTACAATGCCCGTTGACTATGACAGTGTCATAGTCGCACATGGCAAAGTCGCAAGCAAGTTTCAGCCCACGGTACACTCTAAGCGACTATGCCATGCGACTTTGACATGTCATTGTCTCCTGGCAATGTCGCCAGGTGTACTAGACTTGTTAAAATCGCGATTTTCAACCCCATTCTTCATTTCTTCATATCTCTCTCATTTCTACTCCGTTTTTGGTGATTGAAAGTGCTATGGTTTCGTTTTTGAGAGATTTTGAAGGATATATTGTTAGTTTTGGGAAGATCCAAGAGTATTTGGTGGTGGAGTGGAAGCAAAGATCAAGAGATCATCATCACCACCTCCATCTTCAAGAAATTTAGGGTTTTCTAAGTTTTCACCAAAACCTAAGTGGTAAGTTCATCCCCTCCATTTCCAAACTTCTTTATGATTTATAGATGCTCCATTGATGACTCCCTAGTTTTTTATTTCTCCAATTTTGGTTTGGAAGATTTTGAGAAAAATTAGGTCAAATTGGGGGTTTTGGGTTAAAATTGAGATTTTGATGTAATATGTTTGGGTGAACGATTCTAAGTGGCTGGATATGAATATTTATGGTTGGAAACTTGTGGATCTAGGTTTTTTGAAGTTTTGGCTTGAGGATCAAGTCTTTTCAAAGGAGCTCAAGTTGGGGAAAATCTAGATTTTGCCTAAATCTAGCAAGGTGAGTTGAAGTTGATTTGTGAAAACGTTGTACATGCCAAAAATGTCCATGTTTATTATCAAATGTTAAAATCCTTAACGAATTTTGCTAGTTGAACTAATAATATTTTATAAACTTTGTGAAACACCATATTTGGGATTTTTTGGACACTTTGACAAATAAATCATAAATGAATGTGTTTTGATGATTTATCTTATATTGGAGAGTAATTGGTAGAAATGCACTTTTAACGTATTTTTTGGAAATATGCATAGACTATGTTATGGGACGTTTTGAAAGTGTAAATGTTGTGAGTTCATTTGGAAAAAGGGTTTGTCCCAACCCAATATTATGTTTTGGGTTATTCATGAGTTTAAAGTATGCGTTTGCACAAACGTATGTTGTTTATGTTTTATCACATACTATGTCTTTTAACATATGGTCATTTGATTGGTTGAGCTTAAGACTCGATTTTTGTTTTTATCGGGTCCGGTTTTAATAGTTTTGTGTGTGAGTTGCATGTAACAACCCGATATTTCATATAACATATATCATGTTTCATACATAAATAAACCAACTTCAGTTACACATTAGGTTTCATAGTCCAAAACTATACAATCTCATAAAGTCATTATACTTTTTTTTTTTATAAAGTTAACATCATACATGAGATCTATTTACAAAGACCAAAAACAACTTTCACAAACTTCGGTCAGCTTCACATATAACTAGACAAATCGATAATATCACATCTTTCCTTTTTCTTTATCAGTTACATGCGCTTGCCCTGAAATGCATATTTTGAAAACAAAAAATGAGGGTTAGACCATACGGTCTAGTGAGGAAATCCCTTACAGTTTCACAATTTCAATAAACTCGATCAAATGAAATAATAAATCACTTATTGATGAAATGAGCAAACTGATTTAACATTCTTCCCAGGAAACTAACCACAACAGTTGCTACAATTTAATTACACACAACCCGATAAGATCGCAATCAATACCAGTTGTGGCCCACCACACGAAACACATTTGTGGGCACTACATATAATTCACTGCTCGGACCATTACAGTCCTACCACACCCAGCTTCTGTTGTGAAAGTCTATTTTTTATATCAAGAATCAGTAATTCACACTACATGTATTAATAATAAAACATGTAACAATTATCATATTACGTTTATCAATCCGAGTCCAAACATATCAATAATATACGATATCGATATGTTAAATATTTATATATATATATATATATATATATATATATATATATGTGCATTTCATTAAAAATAGTTAAAGAAAAATCACCCCGATAACGATAATGATATATGATAACGAAGTTAACCGGTAACAAAACTCGAAACCGGATGAGAATCTGAATCAAATTAATACGGATCACAAACTAAACAAATAAACCTTACCAAAGCTCTTAAACATCATTTAAGGTACCTAACCGATACCCCAAAACGACCCAAAACGACCGGAAGAAAAACGAGAGAATCGGAATTTTTGCCACCAAAATGGACCACCACACTCGTTCAAAATCAACCGAAACTGGCAACCATTAATTCTTATAGCCATAAAATCCATAAATTTACATCTTTGGAATAAAACATATCCATGAATTATAATGTAAGAATTTCCAAAGTTCCAACCAAAAGTTTTTGAATTTAACTTAAAAATGGAGGAAGTTCAAATTCACAACTTGAAATTTGAAGCATCAACTTCAAACCCAAAAACTTAGATAAAAATAAATCATCCTTTTAGAACCAAGAAAACCTCTAACCTATGATTTTTAACACAAAACGCTTTGAACCACTCTTTCAAAGAGTAAACCATAAAACCAAAAGGATAAAAACTCTTTTAAGCCCAAGACTTAGAATTCAAATTACCATGAATTCTAACTTTAAAAATAAAAATAAAGAAATATTACCTTTTTGCTAGTAATTTAAAGAAAGGTTCACTTTGTTTTTCTCCCTGCACATCGTACACCTCCAAAACCCACACACCTTTACTTTTGCAACTACTTCTAAAACAAGCACATGACTAAGGTGTCGTTTATTTTTTAAGAGGTCTAAAATTTGAAGTCTTATTTTAGTTATGATTAATAAGAGATGATGTGTAAAAAGGTCTGAACGATTCAGACTTAAAAGTCATTAAGAGGTTTTTTTTAAAAAACAAACAACCCCCTAAGCATCCTAAAAAAATGACTCATCATATATAAATTCTCTATTTCTCCAAAAATCCTTCAACTTTGCCAAAATAACTTCAGGACCCCTAGACTTATAATTATAATAATAATAGACAATCCAAGGTTATTACATTGCATTTATTACACTTTATTTGGAGAATACATGTTTTGAAAGTGTGTGTCATTCATTTGGAGTCATGTAATTTAGATTGTAATGCAATGAATCCATAGACATATAAGTCGACTTTATTGTGTAAATGTGGGATAAGATCCCCAAGTTGTAATTTGGAAATAGGCATTGGTTATATGATGTAATTTCTAAATGAACAAGCTTGTCTTGGATGGTGAGATCCCAAGGTAAAGACCCGGATAAGGTTGAACTTGGTGATCATTTGAGTAAAAGATTTGGATAGAGCTGAGCTCATTATTGTATTGGACTAAAGACGTGGATACGGTTGATGTCCACAATGCCTATAGACCTGGATAGGGTTGATGTCTACCATGACTAAAGACCTTGATAGAGTTGATGTCAATGGTTGTCCATCCTTGAAACGTGTTTATAACTAGGTGTGAGCAAAGGCGGGTACCTGCCCAAAATTCCCGGAACCGGTCCCAAAACTTGAACCGGCAGTTCCTGGAATGAAGGAACCGGTTACATCGGTTATTTATATTTGGGAACCGGTCCCAGAACCGCCGGTTCCGGTTCCAGTACCGGGTACCCGCTGTCTAATTTTTTTAATTTTTTTTATCATTCATATTATAAAAAAGTAAATATTAATATATTACAAAGTCCCAACGTAAAAAAATAAATACCAAAAACCATGAAAACTAATATGATAAACTAAAAACTAATAAATACTACAAACGGTGCTTACAAAACAAATAAATAATACAAACGGTGCTTCCAAAAAAAATACTACAAATGGTGTTTCCAAAACACTTCACGTCATTAAAATTAGTTGATGCTAATAAATACTACAAACGGTGTTTTCCTAAAAGGTAGTTTATTAAATTTTTATAAATAAATAAAATATATTTTATTAATAGCGGGTACCCGTCAGTTCCGGTGACGAGTACCCAGCAGTTAACGGTTCAGGAAAAATGAGAACCGGAACAGGTCCCAATCGGTTCCATATTTTAAGAACTGGAACCAATCACATCGGTTTCGGAACGACCGACAGTTTCGAAGTGGTTCCGGTTCCAAAGGCGGATACCCACTTCCGATGCTCACCCCTACTTATAACATAGATATGTGACATACTTTTGTGTTCCCGCCACGTTCAATGGATTTAGGTGTCCCCCGTTATCGAATGTGTTGTTTTGGGTATTGAGTATTATCCATGTTTTCTGTGACATTTTGAATATGGATTGTTATCCATGTTTTTTTTAGATATTTTGGATAATAGAGTTTTGTCCATGTTTTCAGTATTTGAATATTAATCCTTATCTGTGTTTTGGGTGAGTATTGGGTTTTTGAAGTCATATTTGAATTAATATTTGGTATTGGTGTTTTTCATCACGAAAATGGTGGTTTTGAGAAAGATGTTGCTTTCATATTTTATACATATCACTTTAGAAATCACGATTTAAATAGAATTCTTTCAGTTTAACGATTTATATGATTTTGATGAAAACTCTTGAACTCATTAGGCGTTAAGTCTAACCTTTTTATTTGTCGACATGTGCATCAGGTCCTTGTTGTGGGAATGATACTAGCGACACCGTGAAGAGTTAAGTGTGAGTTATAAGCACAAAAAGAGAGTAGCTATTGGATAAAGCCTTCTGCACTTTGAAAATAGCATCTGGTACTAAGTTTAGTAACACCCGACCTATTTATTTGGTCTTTGTATAAGACTTAAAGTTAGTAATTTTTGAAGTTAAATATATGATTTATCTTGAGGTATTTTTAGGTATTGATTTGTAGAGAGATATTTTATCCTTTATTTGATGTAATAATAAAATTTTAAATTAATTATTATTTCTAAATTTAAATACGTTACGTATACTAAATTCCACTCAATCAAAATATAATATAAAAACAAAATAACACCAAAATGTGATATAAAAAATAGTAATTATATATATATATATATATATATATATATGTGTGTGTATATTTAATTCAAAATATTTTATTGATATATTCCTATGACTAAACAGAAGTTGAATTCGTTTTAAAATAATAAATGAAGTGGTTTGTTAATGCCTTAAAAAGTAGATTATACATGAATCAACTATTTTAGCTCAATAGTTGAATCTTATCCTTTCCTTAAAAAGTCAACAAAATAGAACTTCAATGAATATAATTCATATGTATAAATTGCTTAAAACTCCATATTTTAAGTAAGAATTTGTATTTAAAAATATTATCTTCAAACTCTTTCTAGATTTATCAATGAACTATTGCAACTTTTTTAGTTTTCAAAGTAATAAAAAGAGCAAGAATGACAACTTTATATGTCATAAAGGAAGATATAATCAAACACAAGCATACACATAAAGACATGATATAATTTACAAATCTAATAAATCGTATAAACTTACAAACAGGTTTTCATGTGTTGTTGCACATATAAAACAACATGTGTAAAAATGAAATATTTATACAGTGTTACTTCATATGTGAAACGTTCAAGACTGTTTTTTTGTGTGTAAAGAATAATTATGAACAATTCACATATAGAACACTATATAAATTTACGTATATAGTAAGATTACAAGTATAATATTACGTTATTTGTATTTGTGAGAACTACAATTTTGTAATATGCTTAAATATTGTAGAGTTACATTATGCCTTGAGAGGATCATAACCTATCAATGGACTATTCTCATCACACATGTATTTGGTGGAACAAACGTCTTATTTATGTTCTATCAATGAAATTAAGACACATTAGATTTGTATAAACTTTAAAACATTCCTATCAAAATTAAAGGCCCTTAGAATTTACCATAGTCACTACCATAGGATGATTATTCACCTTCAATCTCAATGATTGTGATAATTTTTTTAGAAAAAAGTTTTACATCCAACATGTTTGAAAAAAATGATGAATCTACATGGTTTGTTGAATATTGTCACACCCTATTTTTTTTAGGCATGTGACATTTTAACGATCTTCATAAATATATACTGAATAATAGCATAAATATACAACTAACCAGTTGCAACGAAACAAATGCAATATGCAATATAAAGATAATTGAATATATGAGATCTAAAAATTGAACCGACATGGTGTAGGGGTCACTATGTCGCATCGAAACGTACCCAGTACAGTGTCCGCCATATGTACTAATGATATTTAAACATACGAAGTACATATGTATTGTCACTATACTTGTATTGGTTTTTTGAATCTTTGCGGTGTCCCACTTGTCCCCACCAACGTCCAGACTTAGACCCCATACACGTAACCAAATGTTGAACATGTATAACATGCATAAAATTTCTAAACATACTAACTATAAAGTGTAACCAAATAACATACTCATACAACTTTGCAAATACTAAAAACATTATATGTGTATGGACCCTAGTTCGGGAATTCACATGAAAGTCACACGGTTTGCTTAACCTCAAGCTTGCTTACTTATCTTTCACGTCATCCTTATTAAAAAAACTTGTATCTCGACTTCATAACTTCAAGTAGCATCACTTAGCTTCTTACTAGTCGCTTCTACTTTGAGAAAGTGTTTTCTATTTTGCATGATGGTTAAAAACTTAGGTTTTAAACAAATATATTCAATAACAATCTATTTGAAGATAAAGAAAAGGTCAATCAAAAATTTGATACTTGTATTTATTGAACATTAAATTTGTAATTAATTATTTTTATTAAAAATGTGAAATTTTAGGGTTTTCACAAAACAAGGTAAAACACAACAAATAAGATATCTCCTTCCCATCACATCAAACACATAAAGACCTGCTATTATTTTTATTAAATATAAGTTTATTTAGTTTATTTTTTATTCTATTTTATTTAAAGTGTTAATATATTTTCACACAATTAATGAATAGGAAAAAAGACATAAGATTTGGTGACAATAAACTTTTATTACTAGCTACTTCATTATTTTCTAAATAATTTCAATGATCATCTTGATTCTCGATATATAAGATACCTTAAATATTTTACTACTAATAAAATATCTAAAATACTTTTAATAAAAAAAATATATTTAAACTATAATAAAATTAATTAATATTAAATAATAACTATTCATGGAAAAAAATCTATAGAACGTAAAAATGTGGAAATTATATATAACCTAAGGGTCTAAAAATAAGTCACCGACTTCATGATTTTAACTACTATTTAATAAACCTATTTATATGATTGAATGAATGAATCAATCATACAAATAAATAATATTGAACTATAAACAAAAAAACATATAATAAAAGACAACAAATTCGCATATTTATCAAGATTTGTTGTTTGTATAATTTTTATGAAGCTGATGAATTTTAACTAAAGATTAAAAACTAATAAAATAAAATAAATGAAGATGGTGAGAGATCGGAAAAGAGCAAAAATATCCCAAAAGTACCCTAAAAACAATATATATATATATATATATATATATATATATATATATATATATATATATATATATTAGAAACATAGTAATACAGCGAGATATATCACGATTTTAATATTTTATTTTATTTTTTGTTTTTTTATCGATTTACAGTACGATTTTGAATGGTTTTGAGAGAGTGAATAGTTTTTTATATATAAATTTGTTTAATTTAACCTTAATAATATAATACTTTTTATATAAAAAAATAAATATTTTGTTAGAATTCAATAATTATCTTATATATTTTAAATTCCTTATATTTAAATTGAGATATTTATTTTATTTTGATTATGTTTATCATTTAGTTATGAATTCAAACATATAGCTTTATAAATTTGTACTCATGCATTATGACTTGTAATCTTCTATTTTAAGTAATGTGTATCAATAAATCTATACTATATTATAAAGCAGGGATAAAAAACTCTTAAAAAAAATTTATTAGGCATAAGGTACCATCATTTTATGCAAGATTTTAAAAATCTCTTAATTTACAAATATCAAAACACAAGATACATATTACTACTGCAGGTTTCTAATACCAACCAATTTGGTATGTGCAGAGCATTCCTTTTATACAGATCTTTCCATGTATCATTATTAATTAATATATTATATTACTATAAATTTGTTTTAATTATATTATTAAATATGTAATTGGTTATTTTTCTAGATGTAATTAAAATATATAAGATAAGCATTGAATTCTAACAAAATACTTAATTTTTTTAAATTAAAAAATTCATAAAAAAAACATTATGACTTTCTCAAAATCATCCAAAATCGTACTGTAAATCGACAAAAAAACAAAAAATAAAATGAAACATTAAAATCGTGATTTATCTCGCTGCATTGCGCGAGTACGCTTCTAGTAATATTTAATGCATAAAAACTTGTTTTTAAGAGTTTTTTCGATAATTTAATAATAATGTAATTTATTTTAGGTTTAATAGAATAATATTTTTTATAAATAAACATTAAATATTTTGTTATATTTTCTTAATTATATTTTAGAATTTTTATATTAAAATTTTGATTTTTATCCTGTATTTAGTTATGCGGGGAGTGATTTTTGGAGGGTTGAAGTGGAGAGGAGTTAAAGTGGTTAGAGATAAGAATTGAAAGTTAATAAACAACATTAAATGTAATACATAAAACTTTAATTGTTGTTTTTAAGAGATTTTAAGAGTTTTTTAATATACTAGAAGCGTACTCGCGTAATGCAGCGAGATACGTCACGATTTTAATGTTTCATTTTTTTGTTTTTTTTTTCTCGATTTACAGTACAATTTTGGATGATTTTGAGAAATTGATAATGTTTTTATAAATTTGTTTAATTTAGGCTTAATAATATAATGTTTTTTATATAAAACAAATTAAGTATTTTGTTAGAATTCAATGATTATTTTATATATTTTAACGAAATCTAAAAAAAATAACCAATTACTTATTTAATAATATAATTAAAACATATTCATAGTAATATAATATATTAATTAATAGTGATACATGGAAATGTCTGCATAAAAAGAAGACCCTATACTTTAAAGACCATATTTCTAAGTACAACCCCCCTCAATTTTGTGTAAACTTGGGATTACGTGAGACCAACCTATTTTCATGAGACTCGTAAGACAACATTTTTACATTGAAACTTTACAACAAATTAAAAATTGTGAATGTAACCGTCACAGTATTTTTTGCTTTGAAGGTTCGGATTTTTTTTATCTTTATTGTGTTTACTGTGAAGTTTCAAGTGTAAAAATGTGGTATCACGGATCTCACGAAAAAAGACTGGTTTCACGTGAACCCAACCCTAGATGTGTATTTGTGTTTATAAGAAAAATGGTTAAGATTTCACTTGTTTACTTAAATTACCTCCTAATCATATCTTTTTGTTTTGGGAAAGAAGAGAATCTCTGCAAATATATTTAAAAAAAAAAGGGAAATTACAAGGCGTAGAAGACCCATTCAAAGGCACAACCAAGGGAGCCATGGGACAAACCTCCAAAAACATCAAAAGAAAGAACTAAATACAAATGAAAATAACATACTAGGGTGTTTGGTTTGCGGAATTGGATGGAATTCAATGGAATTGGAATGTTCAAATCCATTGACCAAATTCCAAAGTCTTGTTTGGGTCACATAATTAAAACTAAGGAATCCTGCGGATTCCATCAAATTCTTTCAAACACGGATTTCACAATTCCACGGGGTATCATATGGAATTCATTTTCTTTCCAACAGATTCCAATTCCAATTCCAATTCCATCCAACCAAACGCGACCATACTTTTGAGAGAAAGAAAGGGATTAGTTTAATTCTACATTATCATAAAATTAAATGAGTTGATGATGGAATGCAACACTATAAATTGGTTCCTTAAATTGCAAGATTTGAATAATTAAAAGCCCCATGACTAAAGCACCATAAAAATAAATAAAATCATGTCCTTTTGCCATTATTTAATTTAATTCAATGCCATCATGAATGAGAGTTAGGGTGGTTGGTTACATATATGCAACAAATCCCTATGCCATAGCATAGGGCCATACACCAATGGTCCATACAATATGTTTTTATAGCATCATCATATTACTATTCTATATGTTTCTTTCTTGGTTAATAGTGTTAATTAATGTTAAAAAAAATATGGGTTGCCATCAAGATTGTTTAAAGAAAGCTACATGAGCTTGACAAAAGGGTTTAAAAATAATAAATTATTCAATAGAATTTAAAGATTACATCATATATAGATATATACGTATTCATAAAACAAATATCAATATATTCATGTCCAATATTTTTTGACGAAAGTTTTTGGTTTTTGAGCGTAAATATGCATACATCTTAAGATATAGTCATCATGTCATGATATACATAAAACATTGTTAGTCTCAACCATCAGATTTGCGAATAATCTATAACATCTGACAAAAACACTTAGAAACTCATTCTTAACATTTGTCCTGAAATGAGTATGTCAGATAAACTACATCCATCATATATAGCTCAAACAATCTATTATTCGAACATTTGCTTTTATAAAGAATAAACATGTAACTCAAGGTCGCGGACATAAAGTGTTCATTGGATCTTAGACCAAGAATGTTTGAAAGATCAAGTCTCAGATTTTATCAAAACATTATGTTGACAATGCATCCGATAAAGAAGTGTTTATAAACTTCAAACTATCTGATTCATAATTCATCCTCAAAATATTCCAAGTCTTTTTTGTGTATCCGATAGACATACTTCATAAATAGTCTATGGCTGGAATACGATATATAACTTATATTTCGGAATAGAAAAAGATGAGATTTTTACTTGTAAAAGTCTTGTAACTATCTGTATTGATCCAAAAAGCAAAATGCCTTCAGCGAACTCGAACAGTAGTTGAAGTGAGGTCAAGATAGTCACGAAAGCAGATTACTTGTAAAAGTCTTGTAACTACTACTGGCAAGCCGGATTTTGGAGTGCAAACTTGTCCATCAAGGTTTGGTTCACCAACTCTCCAAAACTACTATTCTAGTATGAGAACATGCAAAAACATGTCAGCCAAAGTAAGTTCTAAATCATTATTTTATTAGTGTCATACTTTCTTTACTGTTCCTTCTACATATGAAAGGACGAGATGGGTTAACAAATGTCTACATCAACTACAAAGGATGAAGCGAAAAGTACTAGCATGCATGGATCAACAGATCAAATGAAGACACATGTTAAATTTGGAAGATTGCATTTAATGCAATTGTGGTTATAAAAGGTCACATTTGTCATTAGTTGCAACTCATTTGTTTTGAAAGAACTTCTCTGTCAAAGTCTCTTAGGCAAAATCGGCGTCACTATCTAAAAGACTCTCTTAGTTCTTCAGACTTAAAAGAGAATCTTCTTCCTTACCTCTTTCAGTATTAGCAAATTTGTCACCAGTCAAATTGTTTAGGATCACATGTCTTACCTTCCTAGCTTCCGCAACAAATTTGTAATTTTTTTGTTTTAATAAAATATAAAATTAAAAGTGAAAATTATGGTGTTTGCATTCACCCCCTCCCCCCTTCTACAAACACATCTTGTATAAGTCATTGTATTACAGGACCAACAGACACAGGATGTCATGATAGCGTAAAATAATTTAAAACATGTCTTTACTTCCTACCCTAAAGTTTCAGAGGCCGCCAAACATCCGAGATACATGGAAGAAGGAACAAACCAAGCAACCATCATCAAAAGGTTGTTAGGCTTTCGTTCGGTAACTCCAGCGACGATAGAAGAGAATAAAGAACAACATTTTTATGTTTTTTTACGGTCATACATTACAGTCATGGACCTCAAAGGCCATTTTTACAGTTTCTTTACTTCTATCTTTTACATTTTCTAGGTTTTGATACTTCTATGTTCATATTTGTTCACACTGTCATCGTCAGGCCTTCGATAAAGAGACATAAAGTTGAGAGCATGACAAAATCATTGGAGCAGCCATCATCGAGATGGAAATCCTACGTCGCATCTTCACAGTTGAATATTTCAAAATCCCTCTTCCTGGTTTTTCCTTATTTTTTGAATTCTTCTGATTAATCTTCTCATTAATTGTCTTCAAACACATTACTAACGCCTTCTCTGTTCTCCCCTGTCTAAAGGTTTTTATCTATTCCATCCATTCCAAATCTCCATGTACAAAAACCAAGATATTGGCGTTGTTGCCCCTGATTCCATATCGAGATCCATGGAATAGTTCACATCTCATGGAACTGTAAGTTTCTCTACCCTCATTTCTTTCTCTCTCTCCGGTTCCTTCTCATCCTTTTTTGTACACGAAACCCACATTCAAACCCACATTTTAGTATGAAATCATCATAAATATGGCAACTAATTTAGGTATTTTTTATTTATTTTGGGGGTTTGTCTTATTGTATTTGCTATTTGGCATAACTTCCTCCTATCATTGAATACAGGTCGCGCCTAATATCAATTAATCAAAATTAGATTATGTGATTTTGTCTTATGTTTATACATATAAACAATAAATATAAGCATTTCATTCTATCATGAACCTTAAAAGTTAGGGGATTTACATGTTGACTTGACACCTAAAAGCATGATCAAGAATCTAAGATATTATATGGACTTCAAAAGGACAGAGAAATATAGCATTATCTAGGATGAAGGAACATAATGTAACACCCTCAAATTTGGTAAAAACAACTAATTAAAATTTCGGTATAATATCAACATAAGAAATAAAACCTCCTCATAATATTCAAAACTCAGTATACCTCAAGTTAAAATACTATAGCTAACCTCAACAAGTATAAACTCCAATGATATACAAGTACTAAACCGAAGTCAGGTGTTACTTAACCCCAAACACAAGTTGCTCTTCCCAAGGCAAATGCGGAAGTCTTCAACAAGCTAATCACTCTCCGAGCACGCAACTAGTACTCCCCTCTTCACGGTGTCACAAGAACTATTCCCAACGAAACATGTTGCACATGTCGACAAATAAAAAGATTAGGCTAACGCCTAGTGATTTCCAGAGTTTTCAACATGAAATAAATATATTTGCTAAATGAACGAGAACAGTTAAATCATAACCTTTCAAAAGGATTTACTTTAAATATTAAACGATTCATTTTCCAATAATTCGCACCTTTAAAGACACGTAACCCAACACAGACATTCCTTCGTAAAACAACTTCAATCCCGAACTCACCTAAAACATGAATAATAAATAAACTCCCATTTTATAACAATACGTAACAAACTTTACTTCCCGAAACATCCCAAGCATGGGTGGGGTATAATACTCAACCCGTAAATCTTGAGTAAACAAATCCATATATGCAAAACGTCACCGAAAAAATGGATAATAAAATAATACAACTTAATACCCAAGTAACACCTTCCGGTGACGGAGGAGACTCGATTCCGTGGTATGTGGCGGAACACAAAGTTAAGCCACCTAGCCACGTTGTCGAACTACAGCTCAGATCGTAGCTGTATTGCCTGCTCTGCCAAGCTACACCTTCAGTCGGACTTTGTGTCAAGTCCCAAAACACCGTATCCCCCATTGCCTGCTCCGTCGAGCGCCACCTCAAGGATACACGATCTTATTGCCTGTTCGGTCTATAGTGGAGTTTCATTGTCAGAGTACTCATTCGACCCCTAGTGTCTACTCCCTAGCATTCAAGATAGGAGCCTCAACTCCACACTTGATAACTCATGATGTCTAACCCTCGTGCACAAAAATTAGACATCCAATCACAAGACCCATGGTCCCGAAGTACAACCCATAAAGGTTCCTCTTCGCCAAACAACCGGGACAACAACGATGCCAACACGACATAATTCCCAAGGTGAGAATATCAAGACTCCTTATCCTTAAATATGACTAACTTACATGCCTATGGATCCAATGCATTACAGTCTAAAATACATGACTCCAATTGAATGATACACACACTCAAAACATGCATTCTCTAAAATAAAGTGCAATAAATGCAACTCACACCCAAAGCTCCACTTTAAGTTATTAAAACCGGACAAAAGTTCTCAAGACCCGACAAATCCGAAAACCGAGCCTTAAGCTCAACCAATCAAATGACCATATGCTGAAATCCACAAAATGTAATAAAATTCAATCGACCACGTTTATGCAAGCACATGCTCCAAAAATGCATGAATACACTCAAAGACTATTTAGATTTGGACAAGTCATTTTCTAAACAAGTTTATAACCCCATTGGCTCTTTCAAACTTCCCATAACCCAAGATCAACATTTTCATAACACACATTAAAATACAATTACACTAAAGGATTTACATGCGTACGTTAAACCGCTAAAATATCGATATCAAAGATTTACTCAATAATTACTTGAATTACATTTTTCCCCAAAACCACCAAGATTTACGAAAACCGAAAGGTACACAGGGTTGGGAATGACCAAACTCCCATGACTCGTACGTTGGTATTTTCAAAACATTTCACAACACAAAATACACTATATACCAATAATAATAAAAATGCATTTTTACCAAATACCCTCCATTTATGAAAATGGTTTTCAAACATCTTCATTATGATACATTTATCAAAATCCTAAAGATGGGTGTTTTATAAGTTTATAAAGTTAAACACTTCCAAATAACCAAAACTTATCAGGTGATCAGCAGTTAACAATTTCATGTAAAACACAAAACACTTTAAAATGAACATTTTGGCATGTACAACGTTTTCACAAATCAACTTGAACTCACCTTGCTAGGTTAAGTTAAACCTAGGTTTCCAAATCCAACCATTAGCCTCCAATAGTGCAGATTCCACCATTTCCAAGTCATCTTCTACAATGAGCTAGGGTTTCCAAATAACCCATTTCCCCAACTCTAGAAATAAATCAACAACAAGTAAACATTTAGATCTACAAATATCCTTATACTAAATCTTGGAATATTCAAGGAAACTTACCACACTAATACATTGAGACTCTCCATCCAAAGCCATCCAAGGAAGCCCTCCAACTCTTCAAATCCAAGCTCCCAAATACTAAACCCTTGTGTTTCCTTAGGATAACTCCCTCATAGATGTTCCAAATCAGGAGCCATAGTTCCCAAACATAGTACCAAGGAGAGGAGAGAGATGGATATGGAGGCATAAATGAGAGAAAACCCTAAAAATTGGGTTTAAATCATCCAGACCTTCCCCGCGGCCTTGACCGCGACCTCAAGTCGCGGGCCAAGCCGCGCGTGTCCCCTAACTGCAAACCTCAGTGACTTGCGCGACCTTAGACGCGACTTGAGGCAGCGGGCCAAGCCGTGCGTGCTGCAGGTCGTTCCTCCTCGCGCCTTGCCTGAGCCATCCCCCGAACGTTTCTCTCGGTCGTCCGGTCATCGTTTCCTTGACCGATCGTTGGCCGTTGTTTTAGAATTTATGGGTGTTACACATTAATATCACTATAATTTAGCATTCCTCAAGTCAATAACAACACACGACTGCATATGGATATTGACCTACCATGCTTTCAACATATAGGATTGAACATGTTTCTTTGAAAATATAGAGTTATATGTAATATGAATATAGTGAAAATCACTTATCTGTGTAATCAAGGATGATAATCCAAGATCTCTAAATCTTAGAGAGAGAATCTAGAGAGAGAAATAGCTGAAAGCGCAAAGTAGAAGATCTATTGAAATGTGCGTGAATTCCTTACAAGACACAAAGACCAAAGGGACTTAAATACCCTGGTCAATACAACACAGTATTAGACCAAGCCTATAAATACAATGATTACTATAAAATCAGACTTAACAATCTCCCCCTTAGTAATCATTGGCGATGTGGTCTTCAAAATCAATCTTTTAAATCAGCATGGACCATCTAAGCGACTTTGTGAAGCAACTTTCTGACTTAAAAAAAAAAATCTTCTCAGCATCTTTCAGAATGAGTTGTCGTTGTTGTCTTGACAAGACTGGACCAGTTTGAATAAGCTTGAAGGAACAATTGGTTCAACAGCTTGTGCTCTAGACGATACACCTCTTTTAAATGAACTTGAAGAATTTGTGGTGATCGGAGCTTGAACAGCAAAACTACAAATATTGTTGAAGAAATTAGAATCTTGAGCGAATTTTGATCAGCAGATAAACTTTGGAGCTCTTTGTCTCTTTAACATCTCCCCCTCATGACCTTGATGATCGGAATCAACTTGGTCATGCAAATGTTGGAGACGAGACAGCTTAAGATCTGCAAAATCAGAGGAAAGGGGAAAAGAAGAGGTTTGCGCTACATGTTGGTGGCGCAAAGTGAGATTTGCACTAGCCAAAGGTGGCGCAAAGTAAGGTTTGCGCTAGCCGAAGGTGGTGCAAAGTAAGGTTTGCGCGACCAACTGTTGGCGCAAATCTGACTTGAACTTGGAAATTTTTTACCTGTTAAGCTCTTTGACTCCCCCTACATAAATGCACTAAATTTGAGAATTCAAGTTAGCATTCATATAGAAAATTAGATACTCCCCCTCAAAAAAAGATATGATCTTTTCATAAAAATCTCCTTATTCACTCCCCCTTGAATAATGCACAAACCCATTTATAAAGAAAATATGAGAACACAAGAAATATATAAAAATATACTGAATATGTATTTTGAAACGACTAAATATATAAAAATTTCAACATAAACAAATAAAATTCTACTTAGTAAAATATCACAATAAAATCCATCAGATGAAACAAATGTATGCTTTTGGATACAGAAACAAGTTTTATTGCATATCAAGTTAAGACATGTTCAGTTTCAAAAACTTTCATCAATCTATTTAGTGTGCTCGCATGTGAACTCCGATTAGCTTCAAGAAAATGCAATTCTAAAAATATAATAGAGAACTTTGCATGTAATCACACTAATCCATCAAGAATTCAGACTTTCACAAATTTACAGGTTTATTGCAACTCAAACATATCACCAAGTATCATGAGATGTGTGCTCATTGGCATCTTTTAACATTGTGCACTATGGCATCTTTACATGAGTGTGCTCTTTGGCATCTTTTAAGCTTGTGCACTTTGGCAACTTTTGAATCAAAAAGTTTATTAAATAAAGAACATGCCGTAAACGTAACTTTCTATCTGACCCTATTGTAGGATTTGGGTCAGCCACTCCCAGACCAGTTAGCCTTAGGGGACTAGGTATCAAGTACCCCTTAGAACTTACTTTCCCAGATCAGAAAGGCTACATCGACACATCCTAAACCCATTCATACCAATAGAACATGACTTTCGATCTGATTCTATAGAAGGATTTGGGTTCGATCACTCCCAAATCAAATGACCTTAGGGGATCAGATGACAAGCATCCCACAGAACTTACTTTCCCAAACTAGAAAGGTCACAGGTACAAACTTTTAAACTTAGAGATTTCTGATTTATAAGAATTTAATAATCATCTTAATCACAAGGTTTTACGTCTAAGTGTTTAGCCCATATTTTCATTACAATCCAAAATTTCGACTTATTAGGTTTTCTAAGCATTGTCAACTATAAATATTCCGAATCACACAACTTTAAAGCAATATCAAAAGTTACAAACATGTTGCTGAATTTTCGACTTTTGTTAGAACTGAAATTTGAACATATAAAAACTTTAATATAAACAAAGCAACTTGAAAATTTATCCTAGACACACATTTTATTCAAAAGAAAGAAAAATTGTAAAACTTTTACTTTATAGAATAAAATTTGGAAATGTTTAAACTTTTAAAATCAACAAGCCGAGGTTTGAAAATAGAAACATTTGATAGAATAAAATCGGCAAGTTTATATTCAGTTCAAACAATATATAATTCAATAATATCATCTTCCACATAATGCAAAATGAAATTTGTCTCTCTTTTGAAAAATTTGGGTTGAACAAATTCAGGAGTTTGAATAAAATTGCTCAGATTCTTTAAAACATTTGAGAAAACTGGAACAACATCATTATCAGAGATAAATACAGCGAAATAAAGTAGATGTACTCACAGTTTCTCATTAGTCAGAAGCTAACAAGCATTATAGAACGAGTTCTAGACTGACATGTCTAGAAGTCAATGTCTTTGAAGCACGGGTTCTGAGCTGAATTACTCAGAAGCCAAAATGTTGACAATGAAGTCCGGGTCTTGAGCTGATTTACTCAAGAGCCATAATTTCTCTTATTCCCCCTTGACATGAGGTGCCTGCAACTTTGAATCAGATTGAGAATTTGGTACCCACTTGAATTTGGGCCCATGTTTGTTAGTTGCAGTTTGTAACACCCCAAAAATGGGGATAACAAAAATCCGAAAATCGGACATGAGGTATACCAAAAATTGCCATAGCAAGAGCCTCCCAAAAGTGGGGAACATAAATGAATAACCTGTTTAATCACAATTTGTAATTTAACGGACAATAAACAGCAACCAACTAATCTAATTTCTACAACTAGAAAAGAGATTACAAAAAGGGTTGTCATTTATAAACCCAAAAGATCTAAAGCCAAAAGCATAACGCGTCAGTGTGCAAAATCCCCAAGCTCTCACCCCAAGGCAACCTACACTTGCTTAGAACCGGCGCCGCTAGAACCTGAGATACACATCGACACCAAAACAAGTGTTAGGCCAAAAAGCCTAGTGAGTTGAACAATTAATAATCATGCATGTACAGTTACAGTTCTTATCAGCAGTTAACCATAGTTCAACAATTGTGGAGTCAATAGGGGAGACCTATAGCACCAATCAAGTTCCACCCAAAGAGTCGATATACCTTGATGCCCTATAACAAGGGACACCCGAAAGGCCCGGCACACCCGAGGACTACAACCATGGCATTACCCCGAATGGCGGAGGTCTAGGCACATACCATCACAGTGGCGCCCAAGACTACATCCTCCTAGTGTCTACTGACTTGGTTCGTCCAACATATCATATAGGAGGTCTTGCGGTATATATTCCAACCAAACATTTCGATACCAACCATGGGTACGATATTACCATCCTACTGCATAAATCCAATATGAGACTCAAATTCCAATATAATCAATGTTTAAATATTCAATCATTAAAATGCATTCCAAGTAGAGTTTATCATCTACTATACCACATATATCCCAAAACATTTCAAACCAATAAAGTAAATCATGACATTTTCCACATAATCATCTTCCTCACATTCCTTCATATCAAAAACCCCAAATACTTGAACATATGGAGACAAATAACGACAATAGAAGCATATGATGTGTATCTAGTTTTAACAAAGGTTAGTAAACTCACTATCTAGGTTTTGAACCCAAAAACCTAGAAAAGATGAAACCCTAGCTTTTGAAGATGAAGGGACTTGAATGCAAGGAGATGAGAATCTTGAATGATACTTCAATGATAACACTTGGAAGAAGCTTGGATGAGCACTTAATGCTCTCAACAACCCAAACCCTAGAAATAAATGAGTATGTGTTTGAAATCTTCAAAAATCGCCTAAAGAGAGAGAGCTCCCGTTTTTGTAAAGTGATGAGTGAGAAATGAGGCATTGTTTCCTATAAATCAGCAGTCTGGCCACGCGGGCGATAGTGCCCGGCGATAGTGCCAAGGGCACTATCGCGGGTCACAATCGCGAGGCTCCCCCCGCTCACGGTACAACTTGGGCGATAGTGCCTTCTGCGATAGTGCCAAGGCACTATCGCGTGGCACAGTCGCCGGCCTTCACCAGCCCGCGGTACCTCTTTGGCGATAGTGCCCTTCGCGATAGTGCCAGGGGCACAATCGCGGGCACAATCGCCGGTCACCCACACAGCCCGAAAACTTAAATCGAAACGATAACGAGCACAAGGTTTGAACCATCAGCGAAAGTAACTTAATTATATGCCATTTAGATTGAACATGATAATAAGACGTACACAATGACACATATTCTCACAAAAGCGAATTAATATATTTTAGACCACAGAATACTTACCTTAAGAATTTACGGGTGTTACACAGTTCTTATGGGGAAATATTTGTTAGATTTGACAGTTAAAGCACGAGAAAGATCATCAGAATAGTAAGCACAATCATCAGAAAAAGACATAGCATTATCATCTGAACTAGAATCCGAGGAAGAATATGAGACATGTTTTGAAATTCGAATCATTTGCTTTATAGAGTATTTTGAAATTTTATTTCAAGTAGCAAATGAATCACTTTTATAAAGTTTGTCTACACATCTATCCTCATAAGTCGTAGAATCATCTGATATCCGTTTGGCTCTCCAAATCTGCTTGAAAGATGTGCTCAAAGTCCTATCCGAAAATTTTGAATCAGAAGAATTAGAATTGTCAGAAAGAACTTTATCTTGTTTCTTTGACTTCTTTGACCTTCTTCGTTTACGCTTTGGTTTATAATATTGATCATTTAGCGTAAAAGATTCATCAAGAATTTCCGAATTAATATTTAAATCAGAAGAAATAATTTTACCTAAACAACCAATCTGATCAGACAATAAATCTGAACTTAACTCAGAGTCAGAATTATTTTGAGAAAAGATGTCAGATTTAGAAACTTCCTTTTTGTTTACCTGACAATCATAAGAAGGGCTAGAAATAGAATCTTGTTTTTGAGAAAATAAATTTTCTTCAAGACTAGAAGTCATGAAATAAAGAATAACATTAGATTCAATTTCTTTTTGAATACTTTGATCTGCCATCTCATCTTCAAGATCAATGATTTTGCCTTCTAAAATTAAAGGAGGGGTATATCTCTTAGAATCATAAATGATTGGAGATATATTTTCCTTATCAGATTTATTAGCAAAAATATCAACAAAATCATCAAATACTGAAGACTTGACGAGAGATATATCATTTAAACCTTTTATGCCTTTCTTGATTTATCAGGAAAATATTTTGCATTTTCATACGTATAAACAAAAGAAATTTCCTTGTGCGAGTTTTTCATTTTTTTCTTATTTTCGATTTCTAATACTTGTTTTTCATTCATCCAATCAATTTTAAATTGAGGAGCATATTGAGCAAGTGTTAGATAATCGTATTTGTATAAAGTAGGGGATTTTTCAATTGCATTGTTTAAACAATAAGGATTTTCAAAACCAAGTCCCCATTTTTATTTTAAAGCTTCATCACTCCTTGGTTTATTCATAAATATTGTTTGCTCAGATTTGTTTCTTCGATATAACTTTTCTTCTAACTTATTTATTTTATCCGAAAAATTGTCTTTTAAATTGGTCATAGCAGTCAAAGATTCAAGATAAGTCTTATTTGAATTTTCCAAATCATCCAATTTCTTTTGAAAGATTTCTTTAGTATGAACCAAAATAGATTTTTTATCTTTCAAAGAAATTTTCAGTTTGTCAATCAAGTCTGACTTTTCTGCATTTAAGTCCTTTTCAGATAATAACTTTAAACGAAGATCATGTAAAGCAGATATGATGATATTCATTTGAGAGGAAATGAAATTGAAATCAAACTTAGAATATATCTCATCTTCATCAGTGTCAGAATCATCATCATTAGACTGATCATTTCCAATAAAGCACATCTGAGCAGTCTCGATATTATCAGCTTCGTCTTCAGAATGATCCAGCCAAAACTCTTCTTCAGCAAGCAAAGCTGTTCTACTCTCTCTCTTCTCAGCAAGTTCCAGTTTCTTTCGATAGTAAGCTGAGTCCCTAACTTTTTTCACTCTATACTCCTTAGATATGTGACCCGACTTTCCACAATTGTAGCATGCAACAGTCTTTGGCTCGGGCACTTGTACAGTCTTAGAACCAGAAGTGAAGCGAAGATTGTTTGAACCCGACCGTGGTTGGAACTTCTTTTGATAATGTTGAGAAAGAAGGGTCATAGCTTTCTGCAGTGCTTCGCTATCATCATCAGTTGACCCGTCGTAAGCATTATCAGACAATGCTTGTTATCTCAATTGTTTCGTGAGGAGAGCAACCGGGTCCACTGACTTTTGTTCTTCTTTTCAAGCTTTGCTTTCTTCTCTAGCACCAAGCTCTCATCAGTCATCAGAATCTCATATAATTCCTGAATCTGCATAGTGGAGACCCGAACATCATTCCTCAGTCTGTGACAAGATTTGTTCCATTCAGGATGAAGAGCATTGAGAAATTTTAGATTCGTCTCAAGCTCTGTCTTGTTCACATTTATTTTTCGCAGATCATTCAGCACTGTACAGAATTTGTCGAAAACACTCTTTAGAGACTCACTTTCTTTGGCCTTGAACTCCTCAAAGTTGTTTATGAACCGTGTATGTCGAAGTTGAGTCGCAACTGAAGATCCAAGCATGATCTTTTCTAACTGTGCCCACAACAGATTTGGATAATCCTTGCAATGATCAACCCGGTTGTAGACAGAGTTTGGTAAAGCTAGCATCAGATTAGCTTTTAAGTCTCGATCAACTTTTATTCGCGAGGCCTCTTCAGTTGTTGGAGGAGTCTCTTTATTAGGCTTTACGAAAGGTCCTTCAGTGAGAGATTTCATCATGTTATCTCCATTAGCTTGACGCTCGATAAAGTTCAGGAACCGATCTTGCCATTGAGTGAATTCGTTTTCATCGACAAGAACCGGAGGACGAGTTTCTGTGCCTAAAGACATCATGAGGTCACTTATGTAGAACTTATCTTGAAAAGCAAACTTTGCCGAATCCATAGATGACAAACTTCAGAAAAATCTAAGTCTGGAAAGAGCTGGCGCAAACTAAAATTCTCGCGAGAAATGTAAGACACAAACTGTGATTTGCGTGAGCAGACCGTGGCGCAAACTATGATTTGCGTGATCAAGGTCTAGCGAGAATCTGACTTTGCGTTAGATACTTGAGACACAAATGTAACTTCTCGCGATCTTAATATAGCGCAAAGCTTACTTTTCGTGAGCAATTAGAGACGTAAAACAGACTTTTCGTGATTCAGAGAATACGCGAACTGATCTTTGCGTGATGAAAGGATGACGAGAACCAAGAAAACTTGAACTTTTCTTGAACAATTACTGGCGCAAACCTTTGAAGAACAGGATGAACTCACGCAAATTAGATGAACTCGCACAAACTAGGATGAACTCGCGCAAAGTTCAAATCTGGCGCAAATCACCTGAAAATCAGTAAAAATCACAAAAATCGATTATAGCCATGAATTTTCAGATGTATTCTTCCATAGATATGATCGAAAACAACATTCTAACACTTTTCTATCAAACTTTTTCGATTAAAAACTTTAAAATCGAGATTTCAAAATTTGAACAGTGTGTTAAAACCGTTTTTCCCGAAACTTGAAGAATCTCAAAATCGACAATCAAAACTTGAATTTCTTGAAAATCGATGTGAATTAAAAATATTTAACTATCAAAATCGAATCCAACAAACCAATTTTCACAAGAATTTGTTCAAAAACACGACCGAATTTGATGAAAAATTCAAAAACGAGATTTTCTTGAAAAAATTCAAGAAAATCAATCAAAATTTTGAATTAAACTACAAATTCAGATACGAAAATCAATTCTCTCAAGATCTAGATTGGCTCTGATACCAATTGATAATCCAAAGATCTCTAAATCTTAGAGAGAGAATCTAGAGAGAGAAACAGTAGAAAGCGCAAAGTAGAAGATGAATTGATATGTGCGTGAATTCCTTACAAGACACAAAAAACAAAGAGACTTAAATACCCTGGTCAATACAACACAGTATGAGACTCTAAACACATTATTAGACCAAACCTATAAATACAATGATTACTATAAAATCAGACTTAACAAAGGACAACACCAATAGACATCTAACTTTAGAGTTTGTTGTTTAGTCATGGTATAATCTGGGGCATAGTAGTAGAAACATGTGTGTTTTCACCAATAGGCCCGAATTTGGATAACCCAAAATCCTATAGCTTTGGATGGTATATTCACCAAGCAGTATATAATGGTTCTTGTAAGAAGAGAGCTTACGACTCTTGACATCAGAGATGATCTCATCCCTTACCCATATGACCTCCTTGAGGAGCACGGTGACAATTTGGTAGATGCCCTAGAATGATTTCCCTTTCTGATAGTCAAAGAGAAATAAGAGAAAACCGATCAAAATCTATCTGTTGATGTTATCGAAACTTCAACTACACACATGTTTCAACCCTATCCGGTGCCAACTCCAAGAAACTGTCAACCATGGCATGAGTAAGTGATATTGGTGAAACACCAAATCTCCCTCCACATGTTGTATATCTTGAAGATCTTGAGATGAATCTCGAGGTTATTAAGGAAGTAATTCAAAGTTACCTATTTTTGCTTACTATAGTTTGTAAGGTATAATAAAACTAGTAGTCGAGTTCCTTCTTGACCTTGGTATAGCAAAGTCAGATATCCCCGTGATATCAGTAAACAACCTCAATTATGTGGTATTAGTCTAACTGAGAATCAGATCCCAACCATGGCATTTTTAGAAGAGTTGGGGTCGACAAGAAAAAATGGGAAAAGTTATCTATTGTTTTTTGTCCCTTCTCACTTATAGCAGATCGAAGTTACAAGCAACAGTGGACTTTCTTTACGAAATGGGGTTTTCTTCTGAAGAAGTGGGTAAGGTTCTAACATGTTGATCGCCCATCATAAATTACAGCTTGGAAGAGAAGCTACGACCCACTTCTCATTAGTTTCATTCAATAGGAGTAAATGCTGGTATGTTTATGTCTCGGTGTCCACAGGCATTTGGTCTTAACATAGAGACAAGTTTGAAGTCGATGACTGAGTTTTTCTTTCAAAAAGGATACCATATTGCTGATGTGGCAATAATGGCTTCCAGGTATGGGGCTTTTTATACTTTTAGCATGACGGATAACTTGGTACTGAAACGCGAATACTTCTTAACCATTACCACTCAGACAGTCAGACACACTTTATTTAGACGTTAAAAGGAAAAATGGATATAAATGTACCATTCGAATTCATGCTTTGATCCTTGGTTGTTGTAATCTTTATTTTTACGAGAACCTAATAATTGTAGTATATTTTGGTGGTTTTTATTAAATAACGTTAACGTATGTTTATGTATGTTACACTTCTCTACTACCTGGAAGTACGTTTGAATTATGCTCTTTTGTCAATAAGAGATCATGGCTCGATTGTTAGTTTAAAAATGGTCGGATTGATTTAGGAGATGCTAAACAAATCAATTCTGAAATTACACATCGTTTGTAAGTTTATAGAACATTTGCTTCTATTATTTGACATTCTTAGGCTTTTTAGTAGGTCATATTCATTTCTAACTAGCAATCAACTGTTAGAGCCATGGTTATACCCGATATTGTGTTGTTTGTTTAATTATTAGTTGGGTTTAATAGCACAATTAAAAGATTCAACAAGATAATTAAGTTTGGTTGAGTCTTCCTTAGATGATCACAAGTATATACAATAACTTAGTAACTTTCTAGTTCTTGAAGCACTATCGAATTGATTTCTTCATTTTATCTGTTGATTAATTTGTTTTCCTTTTGAAGAATCTCATTTTGCTCTGGCTAATTTGTTTCATGTTCTTTATTTTATCTAGAGCAATCTTTGTTAAGAAGCTACACATATGTGCTTTCTTGGTTGTTTTTATTGTGTGAACAAATCCCATATATTGAACTTTGGTTGTTTCAATCTCTACTTTCACGAGAATTTAATAATTATGGTATAGTTTGTATTTAGAGTTTGATCAACTTTTTCTTGATGAAAGTTGTGAAACAAATCAGGATGAGCATTGCATAGACATATACTTTAGTAAGAGTGTCAAATTCCATTAGAAGTAAATGGTTGGTCCTTAAGCAAATCAAAAGATACCATGCATATCAGTCTATGTACCTAAATATTGTGCAAATTAAGTCATGACCTTCTCATGGTTGGTCGTCCAAATAAGATAATCAGCTTTAGTATATGGACAACTTATATAAATATTAATCATTATACTCTCGTCAATTCTTGATCATGAGACATGATTACAATTAAACATTAACACATTATGCAATCAAATTATTATGGAAATCAATTGCCTTTTAAAAAGTAGAAACATGGACAAAGCATAGACTAGAAACAAGAGAGATAAAATGTGGTCTAAAAGTTTAGCAAATGCTAGCATTTTAGGGACATATACCTTAATGAGAGCATCATATTTGATTAAAAGTTACCATGCCCATGTCCCCAAATTGTTTGTTAATGATATCCCAAATGAATATCAACTTATGCTTTTCAACGAAAGAGTCAGTATAGTTAGTATTTATGTGAAGTAACAAGAGACCAATTTTATGTTTTCCAAACATAAAAAATACGTCGAAGGTGTTTGAAACTTCACTCACCAAAGTGCAATTTAGTATCTATATATGATTGAGGATTTCGATAGTGAATCCACCAATAGAACCTCACGTACAGGTACAAGGTAATTGTAGTTACACCATAATGTTTTCAGGTTGTTTTTTTATTTAAATTTCTTTATTTTCTTGAGAACTGCTAATTGTGGGTTATTTCGTTTAGGGACTTTTTGATCAACTCTTTCTTGATGAGAGTAGGGAAATAGCCAAAAAAAGGTCATGATGATCCTATACAAGGACTCATAAGCTTAATTTTGGAGGTAGGCTAAATCATTTCAGACATAGAATGCCCAAGGGGGTTTAAGAACAAATAAAAAGATCTAACAAGTGTTAGATAGTATAGGGGTTGTTTTTGTACTTTTGTATATTTTATGTTTCCTTTAGGGTTTCTTGTCTCCTTATATATAGTTGTTGTAACCTTTTGAATCATCATTCAATTCTAGTGAAAACCCTAGCCGTTTCTTGGCAATTCCTTTCGTCTCTTAAAAGTTATCATGGTATCAGAGCAGGATTAAACCCTTTTCTTCTCTCAAGTACTATTCATCTCAAGCATTCTTGTTCATCTCAAGCACTCAGAGCAGGATTAAACCCTTTTTTTTATCTGCGGCATCTTTTCGTTTTGGGTTTCTGTTCGACGGCGCCTTTCTTGATCGGCGGCGCTAGGGTTTCCTTTGTTCGGCGGTTTTCTGTTCGACGGCTTGTGGTGAGTTTTTGTTCGTTTGACGCTTCTCTCTGGCATACGGTATCTCTATACTCTCTGTTCTCTTTTATGTTCTCTATTTCTCGTTTGCAATGGCTGGGAAAGATGATTCTCTCCAAGCCATTAGTGTTCGTTTGGATGGAAAAAACTACTCCTATTGGAGTTATGTCTTGAAAATTTTTTTGAAGGGTAAAAAGATGTGGGGTTATGTTTCTGGCACTATTGTGAAACCGAAAGAAGCAAAAGATTTCGATTCTTGGGAAGTGAATAATTCGAAAATTATCACTTGGATAAACAACTCTGTTGAACATTCGATTGGTGTTCAATTGGCAAAATATGAAACAGGCAAGGAAGTATGGGATCATCTTGAGAGACTGTATACACAGTCTAATTTTGCAAAACAGTATCAGTTAGAAGCTGATATCTGAGCACTTGAACAGAGGGATATGTCTATTCAGGAGTTCTACTCAACAATGACTGATTTGTGGGATCAGTTAGCTCTTACTGAACCTGCTGAGTTACGTGCTTTTGGACCCTACATTGCTCGTAGGGAAGAACAGAGATTGGTTCAATTTCTTATGGCCCTGAGAAGTGATTTTGAAGGGCTTCGTAGTAACATCTTGCATCGAACCCCACTCCCTTCAATTGATTCAGTAGTAAGTGAATTGTTAGCTGATGAAACTCGTTTAAAGACATAAGCAGGAAAGGGTATTCTTCCAACTCCAAGTCCTTCTGTTTTGGCTGTTCCTCACAAACCTTTTACTTCAAATCAGAACAAGAGTCGTCCAAGAGTTGGGTTTGATGAATGCAGCTTTTGTAAGAAAAAAGGCCATTGGAAGTCTCAATGTCCAGAACTTATGGGTCAGAATCAATCACAACAGTCTGCTATTCCGAGACAATCTCATCGTTTTCCTCCTCAATTTAGCACTGTTGCGCTGTTTCTCCATCTGGGTCAACTACTAATCCTACTCTTGCATCTATCACTGAACAACTCCAGAAGCTTCTTGATGTTCAGTCTCATGCCATGTCTGTCTCTTCGCCCATAGGTCAGTCGATTAGTAACGAATCAGGTATGCATTCAACTACTTGGATTCTAGATTATGGTGCTTCTTTTCATATGTCTCCGAATTCTAAATTATTTGCTTCTTTAAGTCCTGTGCCATCTGTGCCTGTCATGACTGCTGATGGTACTCTTATGCCATTAGCAGGTATTGGTTCTATTGTGAGTTCGAATTTTTCTCTTCCTAATGTATATCATATTCCTAAACTCTCATTGAATCTTGTTTCTGTTGGTCAATTATGTGATTCCGGTTATAAGGTATATTTTCTCCGGATTCTTGTTGTGTGCAGGATCCACGTACTCAGAAGCTGATTGGGACCGGCCGTAGGCGTGGGGGCTTATATGTGTTGGATGAGTTGCGTTTACCAGTCGCAGTTGCTCATAGTGCAGATCTATCTTCTTTTCGTTTGTCGTCTAAGTCATCTAGTTTTTATTTATGGCATTCACGCCTTGGACATGTTTCAGCTTCTCGTCTAAAATACTTAGTTTCTTCTGGAAATTTGGGAAATTTGCAAGTTCATGATATTTCTAATTGCAGTGGTTGTAAACTTGCAAAATTTTCAGCTTTACCTTTTAAATTAAGCAAATCTCTTTCTGTTGCACCTTTTGATTTGATTCATTCTGATGTATGGGAACCATCTCCTGCTCCTACAAAAGGAGGGTCTCGATATTATGTCTCTTTTATTGATGATTATACTCGATTTTGTTGGATTTTTCTCATGAAACATCGCTCTGAATTCTTTGATATTTATTGTCGTTTTCGAGCATATGTTAAAACCCAACATAATTCTGTTATTAAATGTTTCCGATGTGATTTGGGAGGTGAATATACTTCCAATAAATTCTGTGAATTACTTGCTTTAGATGGAACTATTTACCAGACCTCTTGTACAGACACTCCTGAGCAGAATGGTGTTGCTGAAAGAAAACATAGACATATTCTTGAAACCGCTCGCTCTCTCTTGTTGTCTTCTTCGGTTCCTAATCAATTCTGGGGAGAAGCTGTTCTTACTGCTGTCAATCTGATCAACAAAATTCCATCCTCAATCACTTCAGGTTTATCTCCCTTTGAAAAACTTTATGTTTGTTGTCCTGATTATTCTTCTTTACGTGTCTTTGGTTGCACTTGCTTTGTTCTTCGTCCACATGTAGAGCGTGATAAGTTATCTTCTAGATCTGCTGTCTGTGTTTTTCTTGGTTATGGTGACGGACAAAAAGGTTACCGTTGTTTTGACCCTACCTCTCAGAAATTATATGTATCTCGTCATGTGGTGTTTCTTGAGCATATTCCTTTCTATTCCATTCCCATAAATGCACACAACTTGACAAAGTTAGATGTATTTAATATTGATCCATTCTCTGAGCAAGTAGACTCTACTCAAACTCCAGATAGTTCTCCAACCGAAGAAAATGCTACTGGTACTCCAATACCTGACACAGTTGCCCCTCCTCCTACTACTGTCACTCAAGATGCACCTAAGATTGTGGATCCTCCTCGACAATCCCAACGCCCTCGTAAGTCCACTAGTCTACCAGAATTTGTTTATTCTACTTATTCTCCCTCTTTTACTTTGTTCTTAGCTTCTATACACTCTCTTTCTGAACCTTCCTCTTATAAAGAAGCAGCTACTGACCCTCTTTGGCAGCATGCTATGAGTGAGGAACTCTCTGCTTTGCAAAAGACCCATACTTGGGATTTGGTTCCACTTCCCAACGGTAAGCGTGCTATTGGTTCCCGGTGGGTCTATAAAATCAAGACCAAATCTGATGGATCCGTTGAACGTTACAAAGCCCGTCTTGTAGCTAAGGGCTTTACTCAGGAATATGGCTTGGATTTTGAGGAAACTTTTGCTCCTGTAGCCAAAATGACTACAATTCGCACCCTTATAGTTGTTGCTGATGTTCGTAAGTGGAATATTTCACAAATGGATGTTAAGAATGCCTTCTTGAATGGTGACTTAAATGAGGAGGTATATATGGTTCCTCCTCCCGGTGTTCCTCATAAAACTGGTGAAGTTTGCAAGCTTAAAAAAGCATTATATGGGCTTAAACAAGCCCCACGAGCTTGGTTTGACAAATTTTCTGATGTTATTCTGTCTCTTGGATTTACTGCAAGTGAACACGATTCTGCTCTCTTTGTCAAGCATACTTCTGCAGGTCGTATATTGCTTTCTTTGTATGTTGATGATATGATCATCACTGGTGATGACCTTCAAGGAATTAATGCCTTAAAGTCAGAATTAGCTGCACAATTTGAGATGAAGGATCTGGGTCCTCTTCGATATTTCTTGGGTATTGAAGTTGCTTCATCTCCTAGAGGTTACTTGCTTTCTCAATCTAAATATACAGCTGAAATTATTGAACGAGCTCGTCTTACTGATACTCGTGTTGTGAACTCTCCTTCTGAACTGAATGTCGAGTATTCTCCTACTGATGGTTCTCTTCTCACAGATCCTACCTTGTACCGTACTATAGTTGGTAGCCTGGTTTATCTCACTATTACTCGACCAGACATTGCATATGCTGTTCACATTGTCAGCCAGTTTGTTGCAGCTCCGACCTCTACTCATTGGACTGCTGTTGTGCGTATTTTACGTTATCTTCGAGGTACCATGTTTCGAAGTCTCCTGCTATCATCCACATCTTCTCTCGAACTACGGGCATACTCTGATGTTGCTTATGCACGTAATCCTACGGACCGTCGATCTGTCACAGGTTTTTGTGTTTTCTTAGGAGACTCTCTTATTTCATGGAAAAGTAAGAAACAATCTGTGGTTTCTCTTTCTTCCACTGAAGCTGAATATCGCGCTATGGCATCTACTTCCAAGGAGATTATTTGGTTGCGTTGGCTACTCGCTGATATGGGTGTCTTCCTTCCTCATCCCACTCCTATGTATTGTGACAATCGCAGCGCCATTCAGATTGCTTACCGTTTGTCAGTTCTACTTTACAACTTGCAGACTTCTTCATGAAGTCTCACCCGATCTCTCGCTTCCGCTTCCTGGTTAGCAAACTCTCGATGCTTCTTACACCAACATCATGAGTTTGAGGGGGGGTGTTAGATAGTATAGGGGTTGTTTTTGTACTTTTGTATATTTTATGTTTCCTTTAGGGTTTCTTGTCTCCTTATATATAGTTGTTGTAACCTTTTGTAATCATCATTCAATTCTAGTGAAAACCCTAGCCGTTTCTTGGCAATTCCTTTCGTCTCTTAAAAGTTATCAACAAGATAGGCTTAGTTGATTTTGCTTTTGTGTTTTTTGTTGCTAAACTATAAGTTATATTTTTCTTTTACCGTATCCTTGAGAACTTAGTTGGCATGAAGCAAGCCTAATCTTTTACCGTATCCTTGAGAACTTAGTTGACATGAAGCAAGCATAAAGATTAAAGAAGATCAAAAGGTATCCAAGATATAGTACACTAACAATTTTCTATTAGGAAAATGTCTCCGTTTTTAAATCTCTAATTTGACCCTTGAGATCCTATACTTATATTTTTTTTGGACATTATTGAATTTAAATCTTATTATAGAGTTAGCTCATTTATGCGATGTATCACATTCGATTAGCGTAGTTTTAATATATTTTTAACCTAATAGCACTAGAAGGTTAGTTTGTGCAAGTGACTTTTATAGAAGATCCTTAAAGGAAATAGCCCATTTTCGCTATTATATGCTATTATATTGTTAAATATGATGGTTTATCATACGATCTTCTAAACCCTTAAAAATTGTTTATGATTTCAATTTGGCTATGTTTTTGTTGATCTTGCATAACACAATCACCAACCATCTGGTGATGATAACACTAAAAAATTTGTTCACAGCAGTGGAGCAACCATGAGAAGGTTTTATTGAGGTACACATCAACACTTTGTCTTTGAAATCTATGTTTAATTTATGTGGGCTTGAATATGATGACCACATGTTTTCATTTTAGGTTTGCTTTCATTTATCTCTACATTTTAAATTTGAAATTGTTTTTCTTTCCAATTCAAGTAAGTAACTTTAGTTAGTGGCTCTTCCCACTTAACAACCTCTTCAAGGAGTACTTGATTGAGTTAAAATAAAATGTAATTTTTTGGCAAACAATTAATGAGATATAATGTAAAACAACGAATGAATTTTCTTAAGTGATTAATTTGTTTATGTTAATAATCATTTGATGCTACAAATAGTTTGAGATTCATCTGTAGTAAATTATTAGAATATATGTTATATAAATGACTTATCTCCTAACCATATCTTATTGTTATTATTAATATTTGAATATTAATTTATTTCTAAAACTCACATCTTATATAAAAAAAACTTCCAATGTGGGATTACCAAACTCACCACATTTGAAGATTTATATAGAACTTTCATTTCTCATTTTTTGTAGCCACCTTCATTTTTCAATATAACATTCTCTCATCAATGTGTGATGATCAAAACAATACCACAATGCAACATTTGAGAATATTCAAATCTCACAATAGCAGTTCATATGTCATTGTTTATTTCATTTATACTTATAAAGAAAGAAAGATAAAATTTTAAATACTTGTTTGTTTATATATAGAGAAAGACTTATGTCATTCTTGTAAAAATTACACTATTGAGGGTCAGTCACAACACATTTTTAGCCGAACAAACCTTTAATTCTCAAAGTCATCCATCCTCCTTTGCTGAATTCTTGATTCTTATTGTGTCATGTCGTCATCATAAAGTTTTGCTTATATATGTATATATATATATATATATATATATATATAAGATTAATATAATTCACCATTTGATTGATACTTGATTCTCAGGATGTCATGTTATCATCTTAAGATTTTGCTTTTTTATATATAAAGATTCTTTCATATAAATTTGGTTTATACAAAATGAAAATGAAATGTTAAACTATTACATGAAATGGTTTGTCAAGTAAATAAAAATAACTATTTAACCCAAAAATGGATCAAATTTTGCATGAACATTCAAGTCATACATTATTCTTTATATATTCATTTGTACTTCCAATTTTTCACATTTGTCACCAATGTGGGACAATTAGGGGTGTTATTCGGTCGGTTAAAGCGGTTTTCGGTTTATTCGGTTCGGGTTAATCGTTTTCAAGCTTTTTAAAAACTAACCGATAACCAAACCAAATAAGGTTCGGTTTAATCGGTTTTGGGTTATTCGGTTCAGTAACCGGTTAAACCGAATAAGGATTTATATTTTTTCGTTTGACAATTGAACAAATAATGTTTTCAAATCAAGTGTTTGTTGCTTATAATATATAATTATATCATACATTCATACTCAACAATTGACTTATATTAAGTAAATACACTATCTATCAAAACTTATTTCTACCTTATGACATTATTTTTTTTCATGTGACGATGTAATTCATGCATAAAATGTAATCTAATAAAAAGACATTATCTACTCTCAATAAAAACATTATATATCAATAAAATATGTAAAATAATAATAGTATAACATGCCTTAGGTTTATTTTTTTTATAAAATGCAATATATAAAATATTAGTAGATTGTATTATTCGGTTTAACCGAATTAGGAAAAAATTAACCGAAAACCGAACCGAATAAGAATCCTTATTTGGTTAACCGAACCGTTAAACCCGAAAACTGAACCGAATAAGAATCCTTATTTGGTTAACCGAACCGTTAAACCCGAAAACCGAATAACCCGAAACCATTTAACCCAAACTTCATTCGGTTTGGGTGGATTATTCGGTTTCGGTTATTTTTGACACCCCTAGGGACAATGAAGAATCCACCACAATTCACCATTGGTGAATTCTTGATTCTCATTATGTCATGTCATCATTTTAAAGTTTTGCTTTTATATATATAAAGATTTGCGCCTCTGCCCTCAATTAATTTATTCAAACCCAAATTTTTGTCATCCAATGTTTGTTAGAAGACCAACGAAGATTCAGTTTAAACTTCAAACAAATACAACTTGCAAGATCCAAAAACTTTGAGATTTCTAATGTTAATAGATGCAAAATACAATATTGAATCAATCGTCACTCTTACATTGTATGTGTTCAATCACTTTGAGATCCCTAATATTTTAAAGACCACGTAATCGATAACAAACTTATTTTTGTTTTTGTTTTTGTTTTAAGGTATTAGCTACATTTTGTTGTGAAGGATGATATCGGTATGATTGCATGCATTATTCTTCACAAGCTTGCTGAACTAATGGTGGATTCTTCGGCCATTAAAATTGTAAATCAAAACCATCTAGGTTTGCAGTCTCTAAAATAATGAAATACAAGGAAAATGCATAGAATCCTTTATTTTCATAAGAAACATGATGTACTTGGTTCAAGATGTCAATAATGCACACAAAAGTTGTCAATGATTTACAAATGCTTATACCCTGATACATAAAAAATATTTCCAACATTTTATGTAAGTGTGAAACATACAAATTTGACAAGCATATACAACATTCCTGTAAATTCCTTAACAACATTGTTTTAAATTAATTAACAAAACATCGTTTTAAACTAATCAAAGTAGAAGAGTAACTTACCAAAATTTTCTCAAATATTCAGAAAACAAATTACCCAAATAATCTCAAAATAAAAAACAATTACCTAAATATCCTCAAAATCAGGAAACAAAAAACCCAAGAACCAAAAGAGTAACAATAACTAAAATAAACTAATTAGGTAAGTTCAAATAATGAAACAAATAACTACCCAAGATTCAAGAATTATAATGTTAAAGTTTTGAAACTTTAATGAGCTAACTTGACCAATTGAGGCAACGATTGAGGTGGAGAGCGGGAGTGGTCAAGTGCATCAACTGATCAGAGAGAAGAATGAACAGGGGAGAAGGGAGGGTAAATTGTAATCGAGAATTGAGATTTTGACAGGATACTAGAGTTTGCAAGTGAGGAGGAGGAGTCCCGTATGGAGAAATCAAATGGGTGAAACATGGCCTAAATAAATAAAATTAATTTTAGGAGAACTCATGCCGCAACCGGTTACTATGTGGTTTTGCTACTGATTTTAGAACTATAAATTGTACCACGTGGGTCATTTCGATTTATTTGTTAATTTATGTAATTTTTGTATTACTATATTTAAAAAGTATTTAAAATTGTATGTTTTATAGTATATAATTAACTTACCGTTACATATCACACATGCAACATATACATGATCCAACCAATTTTTGTAAGCTAAATGGTGAATATTAATTTTTTCGTACACCAAATTTCATCATGATGAATATTAATATCACTACTAGAAAAAGCCTTATCACCGACCAAATATTACCAACTGCTTTACTCCGTCGGTAATTACCGACGGATCACCGACCATTTTCCAACGGATGGAAGCAATTTTCGACGAACAACAAATCCGTCGATGAATATAAACATTTCCGACGGATCACCGACGGACAGAAAATTATTTTATTTTTCATTTTTTTTAATATATAAATCCATCGTAATCCGTTGGAAACTATTTAATAATTAATTTTTAATTCCAATAATCAGTCGGTGATCCGTAGCAAATTACCGACGGATTACCAACGGCCATTGGACATCCGTAGGTAATCCGTCGGTATATTTATGATTTATTAATTTTTTTATTCCAAGAAATTCGTCAGTGATCCGTTGATGTATGAATAATGACCGTTATCTCTGATTTTCTTTTATTGTTGAAGTGGTGGTCAATGTTGGAAAAAAAAAGAGAATTTAGGGACCCTTTTTGGGCAATATTTGAATGATATATATAGGGGAAAAAATCCTAAACCTTCTTATTTTCCTGGCATACGTCATTGAGAGAAAGAAAAGAGGGCAGAAGAGGTTGAGATTGGATTTCCATTTTTGAAGAGATTGGAGAAGAAATAAGAAGTGAGTTTGGGAGATTTTCACATCAAGAGGTAATCATCTTCTATTCCATTTTTCTCTTGCTTGGAAATGGAGATTCTAGGGAAGAGTTTTGTTGCACAAAAAAATTATCATTTTTTGTGTTCGATGTTTGTACCGATGGTTGTTGGGATTAGGGCAATTGATTTTTTTAATCTACTTTTTTGGGATTTGTTTCCCCTTGAGGGAAGAGCATTTATGCAAAAAGAGAGGAGAGGAAACCCTTCGCGATTTCCCCCCGAGGAATCGGAAAACTATAGTCAGAAATCCCCAAACCCGGAACCCGGAAGGGATCCAGATCGGGAAACCCGGGAGTGATCGAGACCGGGAGGGAAGCCGGGTTAGTTCCCGGATTACAGTGCGTGGGAACCGGGTTTTGACCCGGATGGTCAATAGCCGAAAACCAGGAGGAGGTCCCGGATACCGCGCCACCGAAGAACCGGGTTTAACCCCTGGGAGGTCACGCCCGGGAGATGGGCAAAACCCGGATAGGCCGGGAATTTGGGGGAGACCCGGGTTGGGTAACCGGGATTTGTTGGGAATCCTGGTGGGTGTTGTTGATCCAAAATTTCTCAGTGATTTGATAATGATCCTTTTCTATACTTAGTGAAAATTACGTTTAACATTATGTATTAGTGTTTCATCATCAGCGATCATACCGAGTCTGTTCAGCTATCGCTGGTGATCTCTCTTGTAAACATTCATATGTATTAGTGTTTTACCATCAGCGATCTAATACTGAGTATGTGCAGTATTGCTGGTGATTTCAAATGTAAACTGTTAGACGTAATCCCTGAAGACAAGTTTCACGACAAAATATATTCACTGTTGAATCGAAGACTAAGCTGCTGAACAAAGACAAGTCTACTTATGACCTTATGTGGATATCAGTGAAGCCAAGACAAGTCTACACACGCGAAGAAACCTGAGGAAAAGCTTCAGGGATAGCTAAACTTCTTTATATCTCTGAAGAAAGAGATATTCAGCGATTGATGATCACTTAGATTATGCCTCAAGTCTCTTTTGTCTTGTCCTTGCACACATAGTACGATTGTCAGAAAAGACATACCTCTATAGCAATTCGTACAACAACTCTGTCAACTACATTGTTCATCATACGGACAAAAGCATGTCTCCTAAAGTCAGACCCATGCAACCAATCTATGAAGGACACGTGTAAAGTACTCTGCCATGCATTTAATGCATGGGGTATAAATAGAAAGATCAACACTCCATCTGAGTGTAGCCTTCATCTTTCTAAATATATAGAAACCCTTGTTTTCTAAATTCTCCCAATCCCCTATTCTCTATTTCTAATGCAACCTTCTTAGTGATTCTTAAGTTTGTTTAGATTAGGTTTTACTTAATCTTATTCCGCAACAAACTTGTAAATTGTGATTTGATTTATCAATAAGCAATTTATTAAACTTTAAACTTTTGTGTTTGTATTCAACCCCCCCCCCCTTCTACAAACTTGTTAAGCACCTTCGGGACCAACATGTGTTAACCGGATCCCAAATGGATTTTAGTCGGGGTTTAATTATGTCCCATTGAACTAAATTGTAGGTGTTCAAACTTTTCTGAAGTGAGTTTTGGTGTGGGCGTTGGGTTTTCGTCAAGCAAGTGAGTTCCCTTAACACTTTTCATATACGTGAAATGTTTTGCGAATGATTTTAATCACTGAACTTGGTTACGAGCTTTATGACATAATTTACACTTGTGAGGATTTCTTTTTATCACACATGATATGAAATTGTTTCTAAATGCATTGTATTGTTCATGCAATATTATCCTTTTCTTGGCATGTTGATTTGGACTCGGGTTGCACAGTGGGATTAGGGTACCTTGGAATTGTGAATATTTCTTGGGAGAGTATTATTATCGTGTGTCTTGAATCTGTTTCTTGTTCACACGGGAATGGCATCTACTGGGGCCATAGGGATCTACTGGGGGCCTCAATTACGGATATCACAGTGAGGTGATGGAAACTTTGAACACTGTGCAAATACCCAAGTTTGGCGTGATGTTGTGGAATTGCATACTGATGGGTTGTAACACCCTAAAAATAGGGCCAAATAAAAATTCTGCAATATGACATCTAAAATACCAAGGTTTCCAATCCTGTAAAATAAACAACTAAAACCCAAGGTTCGGGGTAGTTTGTAACAAATATAGTAGCGACAGAATACGACATAAATTACAACAACCTATTTAATCTAGATTAAATGAAGTGACTAGATTAAGGTGGGTGTTGCTATGTCTTCAAAATGCTCTGCTCAAGGATTATCCCAAAAAGCTCGGTCCGCCAATAGTCTTATTCTTATAACTGGAAGTCAAGGTGCCCTCTTTACACCACTAGGGGGACCTGAAGACAACCACAACATCAAGTGTTAGGCTAGGAGCCTAGTGAGATTCCACAAAATATATATAAATAAATGAATTAAAGATTGAAATGTGGAAAGCTCCCAAGTTACTGCAACCATGACGATATTCCAAGTATATTCCATCATAGATTTAACAATACAACATGTTCACAATACATCATGAAACATAACAAGTTCTTTACGCGGGACAACCCGTGTCCTCTCAAGTGACTAGATCCGTAGATGTAGACACTTAAGTTTAGAATTGGGGAAATTACACCTCAGGCCCTTACTTTAGTTCACACCGTATCCGGCATCACCTCAAGCGTCTAATCCACCTTTAGTGCCCACTCCGTCGAGCTACACCTCAAGGTTCGTTGAGCCTTAGTGCCTATCCCTTCGATTATAGGGTTCCACCTCAAGGAGTCGGTCCTTTAGTGTCTACCCATAAATCATTGGTCAAGGTTACATAACCAACAACCACCCAAACTCTCGTGCACAAGAGTTGGGTCCCAAAACATTAATTATCACGTATAGTGTAATTTCACAGATAAGCTTATAAATGTCCTCATATACTTACTAACATGATTTCATATACATTTAACATCTCCAACATTCATAACAACAAGGAGTTTAAAGGCATAATCATTCTTATCAGCAGTTACGTCAAATTCCCAAGTCAACAGGTTATGGATAATTCAAGCATATAGTAATAAAGCATTAGCATGTGAAAATTAGTAGAAAACTCACCTATAGGGTTTGTAAAGTAAAAACCCTAAAATGAAGAAACCCTAGGTTGAATATGAGATCTCTTGAAGCTTTTAATAACACTTGGGCTTCACTTGAATGAGAGTGTGAGGTGGGTGGAACTCAATAAATGACCTAAATGTATTTTAGGTCAAGTATTAAATGAGGGGACAGGGAAGGAAGAAGAAATCGTCACTTGGAAGGAGGAAATTTCGGTTCTTGAGAGAAATGGTGAGAGTGGGTTTAGAATGGCTGAAAACGTATTTAATTGGATCTGATGGGCCCGTGGAGATCTTGCCCCGCGATAGTACCCTGGCACTCTCGCTAGGTACTATCGTGCCATACGTACTGAGAATGGGGGCACCACCCGCGAGAGTGACATTGGAACTATCGTCGGGCACTCTCGCCCCACATGTACCGGGGTCCTAAGCTTGGTGCGACAATGCCCCAGGCGAGAGTGACCATGGCACTGTCCCCTGGCACTGTCGTCGAGACTCCTCAGAGCTCAAAACATCGAATTCGCGATTAAGGCTCACTAACCAACACCATAAAAGGTATGCTAGAGTATTTCTAAATGCACAAGATTATATGAAGCAACTCATACGGTTCCAATCATGAAATTATTATGTTTAACTCAAGTAAGCACATAAGTTGATTTAGAAAGCAATTAACATAAACTCGAAATTTCGGGGTGTTACATGGATCTCATGGCGGTTTGCATAATTACTATTGAATCGTTAAACTGTTTTCGATTGGGAATTCACTAGACCTCATGGTCTAATCCTCGCTTTTCAAAATTAAAAAACATTTTCAGGTAATAGAGTGGTTGACGCGTCTTGCAAGGTAAAGGAGAAGGTTTGAAGTATTAGAGGTGGTAGCAATAGAGATAGTTTACCTTAAATTTCTATTGTTTAGTCTAGATATCTCAGTTGTGGATGAGTGTATCTGCCGTTTTTCTTTGAGAATATTGTTATTTTATGACCTGATGTTTGGGACCACTTGGTTTTATTTTAAGAATTGTGGTTATGGACTTTGGGTCGTTATGTGTGTCGTATGCATATGTAACACCCTCAAATTTGGAAAGAGCAACTAGTTTAAAACTTTCAATTATACATCAAATACGGATAAAATTTATTCTACTAATCATCACTTGAGTCACCTCAGTTAGAAACTCTAGATTAACCTTCAACAAATAATAGGTCAAGTCTTGTATAAAGACTAATCAAAGTCGGGTGTTACTATAACCCAATAACAGTTGCTATCTCTAAAAGTGCTGAAGGCTTCACCAAGCTACTCTCATCTCGAGCAAAGGACTAGCTCTCATCTCACTCCGAATTCGCTAGCAACAATCCTCAACCAACCTGATGCACATGCCGACAAATAAAAGGTTAGGCTAAGGCCTAGTGAGTTCAAGAGTTTTCAACATGGAATAAATATATTTGATAAAGGAAAGAATGCAGTTTAAATCATAATCTTTAAAAATGATTTTTGTTAAATATCAAACGACTCATTTTCCAATAATTCTCACCTTTAAAGACACGCAATCCAACACATAAATTCCTTCGTAAAACAACTTCAAACCCAAACTTACCCAAAACGTGAATAAAAAATAAACTCCCAATTTATAAAAATACAAAACAAACTTTACTTCCCGAAGAACCCCAAACATGGACGGGGTATAATACTCAACCCATAAATCTTGAGTAAACAAATCCATATATGCAAAACGTCACAAAAAAACGTGGATAATAAAATAATACAACTTAATACCCAAGTAACACCTTCCGGTGACGGGGGAGACCCGATTCCATTGTACGTGATGGAACACAAAGTTAAGCCACATAGCCATGTTGTCGAACTACACCTCAGATCATGATTGTATTGCCTGCTCAACCGAGCTACAACTCCAGTCGGACTTTATTTCAATTCCCAAACACTGTATCCCCCATTGCCTGTTCTGCTGAGCTACACCTCAAGGATACACAATCTTATTGTCTATTCGGTCTCTAGTGGAGTTTCATCCTTAGGGTACTCATTCGACTTTGGGTCACCTCAGTTAGAAATTCTAGATTAACCTTCAAGAAATAATAGGTCAAGTCTTGTATAAAGACTAATCAAAGTCGGGTGTTACTATAACCCAATAACAGTTGCTATCTCTAAAAGTGTTGAAGGCTTCACCAAGCTACTCTCATCTCGAGCAAAAGACTAGCTCTCATCTCACTCCGAAGTCGCTAGCAACAATCCTCAATCAACCTGATGCACATGCCGACAAATAAAAGGTTAGGCTAAGGCCTAGTGAGTTCAAGAGTTTTCAACATGGAATAAATATATTTGATAAAGGAAAGAATGCAGTTTAAATCATAATCTTTCAAAATGATTTTCGTTAAACATCAAACGACTCATTTTCCAATAATTCTCACCTTTAAAGACACGCAATCCAACACATAAATTCCTTCGTAAAACAACTTCAAACCCAAACTCACCCAAAACGTGAATAATAAATAAACTCCCAATTTATAAAAATATGAAACAAACTTTACTTCCCGAAGCACCCCAAACATGGACGAGGTATAATACTCAACCCATAAATCTTGAGTAAACAAATCCATATATGCAAAACGTCACCGAAAATGTGGATAATAAAATAATACAATTTAATACCCAAGTAACACCTTCCGGTGACGGGGGAGAACCGATTCCATTGTACGTGATGGAACACAAAGTTAAGCCACATAGCCATGTTGTCGAACTACACCTCAGATCATGATTGTATTGCGTGCTCAACCGAGCTACAACTCCAGTCGGACTTTATTTCAAGTCCCAAACACTGTATCCCCCATTGCCTGCTCTGCTGAGCTACACCTCAAGGATACACGATCTTATTGTCTATTCGGTCTCTAGTGAAGTTTCATCCTTAGGGTACTCATTCGACACCTAGTATCTACTCCCTAGCATTCAAGATAGGAGCCTCAGCTCCTCACTTAATAACTCATTATGTCTAACCCTCGTGCACAAGAATTAGACATCCAATCACAAGACCCATGGTCCTGAAGTACAACCCATAAAGGTTCCTCTTCGCCAAACAACCGAGACAACAACGATGCCAACACGGCACAATTCCCAATGTGAGAATATCAAGACTCCTCCTCCTTAAATATGACTACTTACATGCCTATGGATCCAAATGCATTACAGTCTAAAATACATAACTCTATGATAAGCACAACAATGCAACTCTCACCCAACACTCCCCTTAAAGTTATTAAAATCGGACAAAAGTCCCCAAGACCGACAAAGCCGGAAAAACCGAGCCTTAAGCTTAACCAATCGAATAACCACATGCTAAAATCCACAAAATGTGATAAATGCAACCGACCATGTTTATGCAAGCACATGCTTCAAAAATGCATGAATACATTCCAACACCATTTAGGTTTTGACCATTCATTTTCTAAACAAGTTTATAACCCCATTGGCTCTCCCAAGTGTTCCCAAAGCACAAGGTCGACATTTTCCATAACAAACATTAGAAGTACAATTACTCTAAATGATTAACATGCGTACGATAAATCGTTAAAATATCATTATCAAATATTTACTCAACAAATTACTTGAAATACATTTTTCCCCAAAACCATAGAGGTTTACGATAACCGAAAGGTACACAGGGTTGGGAATGACCAAACTCTAATGACTCGTACATTGGTATTTTCAAAACATTTCGCAACAAAATACACTTATTACCAATAACCACAAAAATGCATTTTTACCAAATACCCTCCATTTATGAAAATGGTTATCAAAACATCTTCATTATGATACATTTATCAAAAATCCCAAAAATCCCAAAGATGTGTGTTTTATAAGTTTATAAAGTTAAACACTTCTAAATAACCAAAACTTATCAAATAATCAATAGTTAACAATTTCATGTAAAACACAAAAACACTTTAAAATGAACATTTTGGCATGTACATCGTTTTCACAAATCAACTTGAACTCATCTTGCTAGATTTAGGTTAAATCTAGATTTTACCGCAACTTGAGCTTCCTTCAAGAACTCCGAATCCACAAGCAAAATCCTTCCAAAACCTAGATCCACAATTTCCACCCATAAATAAACATATTCAACCATTTATAATCGATCCCCAAACATTTTACATCAAAATCTCCATTTTGGCCAAAACCCTAATTTTTGACCTAAATCCTCCAAAATTTTCCAAACCGAAATTGGAGGAATAAAACACTAGGATATCATCAATGAAGCATTTATATCTTATAGTGAGGTTTAGAAATGGAGAGGATAAACTTACCACTTAGGTTTTGATGAAAACCTAGAAAACCCTAAAATGGAGCTTGAGGGTGAAGATGAAGATGAAGATGGTGAAGTGTAACGCCCGCTATTTTGGGGTTGGGTGAAAAGTTGACTATTACCCAAAGTTCAAGGGGGTAAAATGTAACTTGGGTTATATAAATATAAATCAGATTTTAGATATTTTGAAAATATCACAAATCAAGTCTTAAGAATCAGAGAGAGAAAGAGAAAAGAAGCAGTGAAGTGGTTCTTCGGGTTTTCTCCAAATCAAGGTACGAATCTAGCTTAATGCTTTGATCTGAATGCTTTTAGCCGCGTATAATCTTGTTGTGAAGGTTTTAAACCGTTCCATTGTGATATCTGAGTATTTCTCATTTTGGATCTGGGTTCTGCATCGATCTGTTCTTGATGTTCTTGATGAGCAAGACGATCGGCGTTCGATCGGACCGTTGTTCGATCGGACCGTTGTTCGATCGGACCGTCGTTCGACCGGTGGGGTCGTTCGACCGGGTGGTCGTTCGATCGGGTAGTCCCTTCGACCGATGTGTCCTTTGACCGGACATCGGGTTCGACCGGACATAGGTTCGACCGGACCTCGGGTTCGACCGGTGTGACCTTCGGCCGGGGTTGGCTGTTCGACCGATACTGTGTTCGACCGTATGGGGTACTCGACCGGATTAGTGTTTTGGCAGTGTGTTGTGTTCTAATTCCTGAGTTTTAAGTCGTTAAGTTGTCTTTATTTTGGCTTACCGATTATCGGTGTTGTCATAGGTAGCAATCGTCAGAAGCAGGCTATAATCAGGAAGAAATCTGAGGTGAGTCCTTTAAGCTAAATCGGTCTGTATTACGAATGCTATGTGATAAATGTATTATTTGAAATGTGGAAAACCTGGTTTCAAAGTGACGTATTATCGTTGGAAATTGCCTTCTAAAGATCTCACATTTTCAAGAATCACGATTTATAGAATTGAACTGTTGTTCATATGAACTACCTGTATATCTGATTTAATATGAGTATGCTCTGAAATGACATGCTTTGGCTTTGAGTCTTAGTGCAATGGATCCATAGGCACGGTGTCCCTATGCCCCTGTCTTGGGCATTTGGTTCACGTTTTAGCACGGGATAGGCATTGGGTTGCCATGATAAGTAGGCTGTGGGCCTATACGGTCGGGCAGTGTCTCATGGTGCAGTAAGGTGTAATCCCATTTGGTGCTTGGGTTCCCCCTGTTTTGGGAACTCTCAAGGATAGATCCAGAGGGGTTGACTTGAATGTTTTGAGCAACAGATCTAGAGGGGTTGAGCTCGTTATGTGATTTTTGGGTATTACTTATACCATGTTTAATCACTAATGGTTTATTGGATTTCTTGACTTAGTTCATGGCTATACTACCGCGTGGCACCAATTGGGTTTAGTACTCTCTTTTATTTTAGCTTGTTCTCACTAGGCGTTAGCCTAACGCTTGCTCTTGGTTGTCATGTTGGCAGGTTATCTTAGCAGTGGGGCTCGTCGGGACTGAGGGAGCGACCTTGGGGTCGTGAGAGATTCTTTCGAAGATTTATTTTGGAAGTATAGCGACACCCGTCCGTAATCTAGATATTTTATAGATTAATAGGATGTCGTTTTATACTTCAGTTATCTACCTCAATATTGGCTACTCTATAACCGTTGGGTTGTTTGTGTAATAAAATTGTCACACCTTATTCCGCAAGTTAGTCTATTTCCGAAGTGTTTCTTAAAATTTTTATTTCCGCAGTTTCTAGGGTGTTACAAGTTGGTATCAGAGTCTTGGTTTAAGTGAACTAGGTATGACTGTAAGATGCCTAGACTTAAGCTGAGACTATTAAGTTACGACTCGTGAGATGGGGTAGATCTTGTAAGATAGGATGGTCTTAGGGTCAACGGAAAATTTCACAAGTTGAAAGTTGTAACGATGGTAATAAGCACTCTTGCGTATTATACGTTCATAATTTCACTTAGCTAACGTTATTATGAAAATGTCTTGCGTGAGCATACTTAAATTACTGTTGTTATAACGATTGATAAGTGTAGAAGTACGTTCTCTGTGTTTTCCGTAATCCTTATTTCGTTCTTTTACATGATTGCGTTCAGCAGAACCATGGTTAATAGCAGGAGCCATCCGGAAGGCCAAGAGGCCGACGTACCTGCGGCCGACCATCCGCTGGCGACCGTAGTGGGGGAAACGTTACGTGTGAGTAATGTGCTGGGTGGAGGACCCGAGCAAATTCCTCGGCGTAATTTGGAGGCTGATGAGCCCATTATCGAAGAAGTGACGGCAGAGACGAGAATGATGGATCGTATGATGTTGGCCATGAATAGGGCCATGGCTCAGCAACAGGAAGTATTCTTGAAACTTCTTGAGGACCGAGACGCTAACAACCGTAGGCACGAAACGGTTGGCGAAAATGTGATTGTGGCAGGATCCGGGGGTACTAGACCTGTAATTTCTCCGGTGGTGACTGCAACCCTGGGCGTCAGTCGAACGGCGCGGACTTGCACGTTCAAGGCTTTTCTGGGTTGCCGACCGCCAGAATTTAAAGGCTCAGACAATCCGCAAGATTGTATGGCCTGGGTTCGAGAGATGGAGCAAGCTTTTCGCTCAAGCGAATGTGGGGAGGAGCAGAGGGTGATATTTGGTTCCCGAATGCTGCGGGGAATAGCTCTTACATGGTGGGATGTGTACTCTGCTTCGCTGGAACCGACCGTTCTGGACCAATTGTCTTGGTCTACCTTCAAGGAGAAACTGCTAGAGGAGTACTGTAACGAGAGGTCGTTGGACCGAATCAAGGATGAATTCCAGAACTTGAAGAAGGGAGGTATGTTTGTGAGGGAGTACAACCGTCTCTTCATGGACAAGTTGGGTTTTGTGGGACATCTGGTCCCGACAGAGAAGGATAAAATCAAGGCTTACATCAAGGGTCTCCCATCGGACATGATGTCGATGGTTCGTGTGACAAAGACCTCTACCCTTCGGGAGGCAATGGAAGAAGCTCAACTTATGGAAGATGCTTACAGTCTCGGCAAGGAGCAAGGTGGTCGCCAAGTCGAGAAGAGGAAGTGGGAGGGAAGTTCAATGCCCTCAAAGAAACCCTTTTATGCCAACAACAGCGCTCAGCGAGGAGTTGATCCTAGACGTGATGCCATGTGGTGCTCCAGGTGTAGAAACAAACATTTCGGCCCGTGCAACTTTGTTCCCGGAGTGTGCTACAAGTGCAGGAAGGCGGGTCACACGTACAGAGATTGCCCTCAAAAGGGGCAATTATGTTTCGAGTGTAAGGAACCGGGGCACGTTAGGGCGGAATGCCCGAAGCTGAAGACCGGAGGATCTGGCGGGAAGAAGTTGGAAACTCCGCGGTCGACTGGAAGGGCTTTCCAGATGTCGTCCGAGGAAGCGAAAGCATCGACCGATGTGGTGTCGGGTACGTTCTCTCTAAATTCTGTACCTACACGTGTGTTATTTGATTCTGGTGCTAGCTACTCGTTCATATCCGAATTGTTCTGTCAAAGGCTTGCTATGTCTATGAGTATGTTAGAGAATGCGGTTGTGGTAGAAATAGCAAATGGAGGTCAGGTTCTAATTCGTAGTACCCTTAAAGACTGCATGTTAGAACTTAAGGGAAAGAAATTTCCCATTAATTTACTACCTATGCAAATTGGCGGGTTCGACGTGGTGGTGGGTATGGACTGGTTATCTAAGAACCAGGCCGAAATAGTGTGTTCCAAGAAAATGATCCGCTTACCGATGGCAAACGGGGAAGCAACTATAATCTACGGCGAAGGAAGGAAAAGCGATGTGGCGATTATTTCAGTAATCAAAGCTAGGAAGTGTTTGGCGAAAGGATACGTATCTTTCTTAGCGTATGCCATCGATACCAAACTCGACCAACGGAAATTGGAAGATGTTAGGGTGGTGCGCGAGTTTCCCGATGTGTTTCCGGAGGACTTGCCCGGGTTGCCGCCCGATCGTGTTGTGGACTTTCGTATTGACCTCATTCCTGGAGCGGCTCCGATTGCTCGAGCTCCTTATCGTTTGGCTCCTACCGAAATGCAAGAGATGGTGGTTCAACTTCAAGACCTTCTCGAGAAAGGTTTCATCCGACCGAGCTCGTCACCGTGGGGAGCTCCGGTTCTTTTTGTCAAGAAAAAGGACGGTGCATTGAGAATGTGTATCGACTACAGGGAACTGAACAAAGTGACGGTGAAGAACAGGTATCCACTTCCAAGAATCGACGACCTGTTCGATCAACTTCAAGGAGCAGGTTGTTTTTTAAAGATCGATCTTCGATCGGGGTATCATCAAGTAAAGGTAGCAAAGAGCGACATCCCAAAGACGGCATTTAGAACTCGCTATGGGCACTACGAGTTTCTGGTGATGCCATTCGGCCTAACCAACGCACCGGCGATATTTATGGACTTGATGAATCGAGTGTGTCGACCGTTCCTCGACAGATCAGTAATCGTGTTCATCGACGATATCCTAGTTTACTCCAAGAATGAAGAAGAGCATGAGCAGCATCTCCGTGAAGTGTTGGAGGTGTTAAGGCGAGAAAGACTCTACGCAAAGTTTTCAAAGTGCGACTTTTGGCTTCCAGAAGTTCAATTTTTGGGGCATATAGTTTCAAAGGAAGGAGTCAAGGTGGATCCCGCAAAAATTGAGGCAATGACGAATTGGGAACCTCCCAAGAATCCGTCCGAAATCCGAAGTTTCCTAGGTTTGGCAGGATACTACCGGAGATTCATCCAAGACTTCTCGAAGATAGCCTCGTCGTTGACAACCTTGACCCGGAAGAACGTGAAATTTGTGTGGACCGAGAAGCAAGAAGAGGCGTTTCGCACCTTACAGAAGAAGCTTTGTGAAGCTCCTATCCTATCCTTACTAGACGGGACGGAAGATTTTGTGGTGTACAGCGATGCGTCGAAGATGGGTTTGGGTTGCGTCCTGATGCAAAGAGGGAAGGTGATCGCTTACGCATCAAGGCAACTTAAAGTGCATGAAGTCAACTACCCTACTCATGACTTGGAATTGGCAGCAGTGGTGTTTGCACTAAAGTTGTGGCGGCACTACCTTTACGGTACAAAGTGCACTCTTTATACGGATCACAAGAGTCTAAAGCATATCTTCAATCAGAAAGAGCTAAACATGAGGCAGCGAAGATGGTTGGAGTTGTTGAAGGATTGTGACTGCGAATTGCTCTACCATCCGGGTAAGGCAAACGTGGTTGCCGACGCCTTGAGTCGGAAAGTCTGCGGAGGAAATTCTCGTGCTACCTTTGCACGGATTGAAGTAACTTCAAAGCTTATTGATAGAATCAAAGAATCGCAAGCCAAAGCCTTGCTAGAGGAAAACCTCAAAGGAGAAGTCATGGCGAAACAACATCTTTTGTTGACTGAAGATAGTCGAGGGGTGAAGCTTTTCAATGGGCGAGTCTGGGTGCCCAAGATTAGGGGTAATAGAGAACTTCTTCTCGAAGATGCCCACAAGTCAAAATACTCCATTCACCCGGGAAGCACGAAAATGTATAGAGATTTGAAATTGCTTTATTGGTGGCCAGTCATGAAGCTCGATGTGGCGCGCTACGTGGAACAGTGTGTGACTTGTTTGCAAGTGAAGGCTGAGCACCAAAGACCCTACGGAAGTTTGCAATCCTTGGAAATTCTGGAATGGAAATGGGAACACATCACGATGGATTTCGTGACAAAGCTACCAAAGACCTTGAAAGGTCACGACGCCATTTGGGTTATAGTTGACCGCTTGACCAAAAGCGCTCACTTCTTGGCCATGCGGGAGACGTTACCAATGGATAAATTGGCGAAGTTGTACATCGATGAAGTAATTTCCCGGCACGGCGTGCCGCTATCTATAGTCTCTGATCGGGATAGTCGGTTCACGTCGCATTTTTGGGATGGCTTACAAAAGGAATTGGGTACACGTGTGAAGTTGAGCACGGCCTACCATCCTCAAACCGACGGACAAAGTGAGAGGACAATCCAGACGCTAGAAGATATGTTAAGATCATGCGTGATCGACTTTAGGGGTAGTTGGGATACGCACCTGCCTTTGGTATAGTTCACATACAATAATAGCTACCACTCAAGTATAGGGATGGCACCGTTTGAAGCGTTAGGCGGTCGCAAGTGTAGAACTCCCGTATGTTGGCTCGAGGCCGGGGAAAAGCAGTTCGCCGGACCGGAAGTTGTACAAGAAACGGCGGACAAGGTCAAGGGCATCCGCGAACGTTTGAAGGCGGCCCAAGATCGACAGAAAAGCTACGCCGATAAGAAAAGACGGCCAATGGAATTCCAAGTGGGAGATCGGGTTATGTTAAAGGTGTCCCCTTGGAAGGGAATTATCAGATTTGGGAAGCGTGGGAAGTTGAGCCCCCGTTTCCTTGGACCGTTCACTGTGACTAAGCGGGTAGGACTCCAAGCTTATCAGCTGGAACTTCCTCCGGAAATGAAGGGAATTCATAACACGTTTCACGTGTGCTATCTACGGAAGTGTCTAACAAAGGAGGAGAGTGTTATTCCACTCTCTGAGATCAGAGTGGATGAAGGGAATCGTTGCGTTGAAGAACCTGAGGCAATTTTGGAAAGGAAGACGAAGAAGCTTCGTCACCGGGAAGTCGCAATGGTCAAAGTTCAGTGGAAGCACCATCGAGGTGCTAATGTAACTTGGGAAGCGAAAGAGGATTTGAGGCGGAGATACCCTCACCTCTTCCCATAGCCGAGATTTCGAGGACGAAATCTTCTCCAAGTTGGGGAGGATTGTAACGCCCGCTATTTTGGGGTTGGGTGAAAAGTTGACTATTACCCAAAGTTCAAGGGGGTAAAATGTAACTTGGGTTATATAAATATAAATCAGATTTTAGATATTTTGAAAATATCACAAATCAAGTCTTAAGAATCAGAGAGAGAAAGAGAAAAGAAGCAGTGAAGTGGTTCTTCGGGTTTTCTCCAAATCAAGGTACGAATCTAGCTTAATGCTTTGATCTGAATGCTTTTAGCCGCGTATAATCTTGTTGTGAAGGTTTTAAACCGTTCCATTGTGAGATCTGAGTATTTCTCATTTTGGATCTGGGTTCTGCATCGATCTGTTCTTGATGTTCTTGATGAGCAAGACGATCGGCGTTCGATCGGACCGTTGTTCGATCGGACCGTTGTTCGATCGGACCGTCGTTCGACCGGTGGGGTCGTTCGACCGGGTGGTCGTTCGATCGGGTAGTCCCTTCGACCGATGTGTCTTTTGACCGTACATCGGGTTCGACCGGACATAGGTTCGACCGGACCTCGGGTTCGACCGGTGTGACCTTCGACCGGGGTTGGCTGTTCGACCGATACTGTGTTCGACCGTATGGGGTACTCGACCGGATCAGTGTTTTGGCAGTGTGTTGTGTTCTAATTCCTGAGTTTTAAGTCGTTAAGTTGTCTTTATTTTGGCTTACCGATTATCGGTGTTGTCATAGGTAGCAATCGTCAGAAGCAGGCTATAATCAGGAAGAAATCTGAGGTGAGTCCTTTAAGCTAAATCGGTCTGTATTACGAATGCTATGTGATAAATGTATTATTTGAAATGTGGAAAACCTGGTTTCAAAGTGACGTATTATCGTTGGAAATTGCCTTCTAAAGATCTCACATTTTCAAGAATCACGATTTATAGAATTGAACTGTTGTTCATATGAACTACCTGTATATCTGATTTAATATGAGTATGCTCTGAAATGACATGCTTTGGCTTTGAGTCTTAGTGCAATGGATCCATAGGCACGGTGTCCCTATGCCCCTGTCTTGGGCATTTGGTTCACGTTTTAGCACGGGATAGGCATTGGGTTGCCATGATAAGTAGGTTGTGGGCCTATACGGTCGGGCAGTGTCTCATGGTGCAGTAAGGTGTAATCCCATTTGGTGCTTGGGTTCCCCCTGTTTTGGGAACTCTCAAGGATAGATCCAGAGGGGTTGACTTGAATGTTTTGAGCAACAGATCTAGAGGGGTTGAGCTCGTTATGTGATTTTTGGGTATTACTTATACCATGTTTAATCACTAATGGTTTATTGGATTTCTTGACTTAGCTCATGGCTATACTACCGTGTGGCACCAATTGGGTTTAGTACTCTCTTTTATTTTAGCTTGTTCTCACTAGGCGTTAGCCTAACGCTTGCTCTTGGTTGTCATGTTGGCAGGTTATCTTAGCAGTGGGGCTCGTCGGGACTGAGGGAGCGACCTTGGGGTCGTGAGAGATTCTTTCGAAGATTTATTTTGGAAGTATAGCGACACCCGTCCCTAATCTAGATATTTTGTAGATTAATAGGATGTCGTTTTATACTTCAGTTATCTACCTCAATATTGGCTACTCTATAACCGTTGGGTTGTTTGTGTAATGAAATTGTCACACCTTATTCCGCAAGTTAGTCTATTTCCGAAGTGTTTCTTAAAATTTTTATTTCCGCAGTTTCTAGGGTGTTACATGAAGTCTTGGCCATAGCTTCCAATCTACCACTTGATGATGGTTTACTTCCACAATACCAAGGATTTGAGCCAAAGATGCTCGAAAATCATAGTAGATGAAGGTAGGTGTTCTTGGGAGAGTTTAGAGAGAGTTGGGAGTGAAAAGGGGAAGTAAGAAATGAAGAATAGCAAAAATCCCGTATTTGACTGCCTCTCTCTCCCCTGGTGCGACATTGCCAGGGCATTGTCTCCAGCCCTCCCCCACAATCTGTTTCTTGCTGCTACTTTGCCAGGTGCGCCTATGACAAATGTTATAGTCGTCGGGCATTGTAGTCATGCCCGTACCGAGATCCGAAGCTCAACTTCTTCAACGCCAATACCCTTGATACTCTAAGGGGCTTTAAATAATGATTTACCAACAAAATCCCGCCATTTATAGATTACAAAAACGTCCGGGTGGCCTTTATTTACCGAAAATTACGGGTGTTACAACATATAAGTGTGTGTGTGTGTGTGTATCATGTACATGTCTATATATGTATGTATGTATGTATTTATGTTTATGTCTATAGATGTATGTATATAGTATGTGTGTATATATGTATATATATGTATTGCTTGTATGTATATAGTACATATATATATATATATATCATGTATATATGTATATGTCGTATGCATATAAGTGTGTATGTGTGTGTGTGTATGTCTAATATGTGTACATGTCTATATATGTATGTATGTTTGTATGTCTATAGATGTATGTATGTGTGTATAATATATATATATATATATACATATGTATTGATTGTATGTATATGTCATATGCATATAATTGTGTGTGTATGTATGTATTATTTGTATGTATATAACACATAAATGTATATCACGTATATATGTATATATCGTATGCATATAAGTATGTGTGTGTATGTCATATACATGTTTATATATGTATGTATGTATGTGTGTGTGTGTATGTATACATATGTATTGCTTGTATGTATATAGTACATATATGTATATCATGTATATATGTATATGTCGTATGCATATAAGTGTATGTGTGTGTATGTCATGTACATGTCTATATATGTATGTATGTATGTATGTATATAGATGTATGTATGTGTGTATATATATGTATACATATGTATTGCTTGTATGTATATAGTACATATATGTATATCATGTATATATGTATATATCGTATGCATATAAGGATGTGTGTATGTCATGTACATGTCTATAGATGTATGTATGTATGTATATATATATATATGTATACATATGTATTGATTGTATGTATGTATGTGTGTATATGTATATATATTTATACATATGTATTGCTTGTATATATATATCTGTGTGTATAGATGTATACCCTTACCTAACTGGAATTAATGTTACAAAATGATACAATTTCGTAACACTTTTGGTTCCGTCTCCTAACGGTCGTTAACTTTTTCCGTTAAATCCAGTTAGTTCAGGGGTATTTTAGTCAATTTAAATATGATAAATTAATAATTTATTTAATAATTTTAATATTAAATATTATTTAATAATTTATTTAATAATTATTATAATTTAAAATACAATATAATTTAATAATTATTAACAAATTAAAAGTAAATATTATTTAATAACTATTATTTTAATTTTAAAAAATGGAAATACGTCTGAAATCCGTCAGTAATCATCGACGACCTTGTTCCCACGGTAATCACCGACGGACATTCCGTCGGAAATCCGTCGGTGATTTTACTGAAATTTCTAAAAAAAAAGATCGGGCACCACTTAGCCTTGAATCACTTTGACCAAAAATCGATTCTAGACTCCAAAAATCCCTCTCGACTCCAAATCGATCGACGATTCCAAAACATCGACACTCCCATCGTTGGCCACCCCATCTTCGCTGGCACGCCCTCGACGACCACCACCATCGCCACCGGCGGCCACTGTGACCATCTCCACTATCGACCACCGTATGTGACCACCTCCATTGTCGACCACCATGACCCTTGTTCAGGTATTGATTTGAGCCCTAAAATGAATATGTGTATGTATGTGTGTTTGTTAATGAATCTGTGTGTGTGTGCGTGTGTGTGTGTTTATCAATCGATTTGAGCCCTAAAATGTATATGTAGTGTTTATGAATATGTTAATGAATATGTGTGTGTGTGTGTGTGTTTATGAATCGATTGGAATCTCTCTCTCTCTCTCTCTCTGTGTGTGTGTGTGTGTGTGTGCGCGCGTGCGTGCGTGCGTGCGTGCTAATGAATCTGTGTGTGTTAATGAATGTGTGTGTGTGTGTATGTATGTTTGTTAATGAATCTATGTGTGTGTGTATGTGTTTATGAATCGATTTGAGCCCTAAAATGCATATGTGTGTGTTAATGAATTTGAATAACTAGTGGAATCTATGTGTGTGTGTGTGTGTGTGTGTGTTTAGAAGTTGTAGTGTGTGTTAGTGAATATGTGTTTTTGCTTTCCTTGTGTTTTTGCTTAAAAGTAGTTGATTTTGTTGTCTTGTTTTGCTAATTTGATCTCGAATTATTTTGTTTTGTTTTGCTAATTTTATGGCATAGTTCATATTGAAGCTTCAAAGAAAGGGAATTTGGTGACGCTTCAGAGACATACACATACACAAGCTTCTCTCTCGACTTCTTGACGTGATTTAAGGTACCAAAAAAAATTTAGTCGTTATTCCTTAATTTATGTTGTCATTTAATAGGAAAATGTGAGTAGTAATGGAATTATTTGTTATTTGTTATGTTTGTAAACCTAAACCTGTTCGTTATGTTTGTTTTTGGGATATATGACAGTTATGGATAAGTGTTAATATTATGACAGTTTAGACTTGTAATGAGATACAAGTACATTGTAGATTGAAATTGATACGAGTATATTGTAGATTGAAATTGATAAGAGTTCTTTTAGCTTATAAAAACCATTGTTGTGAGCACGAATATATCAAATGTTTTGGTATGATTTGGTTTGATAAACTTGTGATATTAATTAGTTCAGTTGTCAATTATTAGGCAAACATTATGCTTGATTTTATTTATTTATTTTAGTTGGGTTGCCAATTGTTGGGCAAACATTAGTTTGATAAATGGAAATATTCATTTTATAGTTGTTATGCTGTCGAAATTTTAAAAAACATATGTTTGTGTTTTAAACTCTTTTCTTTCATTCCAAAACACTTCTCTTTGATTTAAACCTACGGTTTGACTTTTCAATAGTCAAACCATTACATAGAGTTTTAAAGTCATCCAAAACTCCTATAAATCTACGGTTTGACTTTCAAGTAGGCAAATCGTTACATGTAATGTTTTCACGTCATTCAGTAGACTTCTAACTTCATTGACACCTACGGTTTGACTTTGAAATAGTCAAACTCTTACACATAGGGTTTTAAAGTCATCAAAACACCTTTCTTTGTTTTAAACCTAGGGTTTTGACTTTCCAATAGTCAAACCATTACACTTAGAGTTTTAAAGTCATCCAAAACTCCTCTAAACCTACGATTTGACTTTCAAGTAGGCAAACCATTACATGTAGCGGGCTTTAGCTATTGATGTCCGTAAATGGGCCATCCAGCAGGCTTTAGCTATTGATGGTGTAATGTTTGACTATCATGACTACATGGTTCTTAGCGCACACTCCCCAGAGTGTATCCGACATGAGTTTTGGGTCTAGGTGATTGATCAGGTTTGTTTTGTTTTGAATACTTGTATCTGGTTATACTAAGATTTATATTGATTTATGTCTTGTTTTTAACAGGTATGGAACACCGACGCGTTTAGGCATACATCTAGGGCCAATGCGGCCAATCGTGCCACCACGTATGAGGGGATGACATCCAGACACACGTGTGGATCTATTAGTACCGCTCAGCATTGGAATCGTATAGTAATTTATCATCCACTAGACTAAATGTATATAGTTAATGAATATATATACATGATTTTTGTTACCTACTAACAATTTAAGTTGTCTATTGTAGAGAGAGGCATGGGTCCGTGAGCCTACTGCTGGGAAGGTTTATGAGAGAATGCATTGCACCAATAGGAAGCTTGTACCGTGTGTGACCGGTCCACCCACAGATCCTCCGATCTATGTTTACCCGTAGGCGGCTCATGTAGCGGTAAGTTCAATTATATTACTAAGTACTTTGTTTGTTTTATGAGATAGATAGAAAGTATAGCAAACTTTGTCATATGTTTATGTCATTTGATTCATTTAGTTTGGGCTGCCATTGTTGGGTCGACGATATGATTGTTTTGATAAAAGCAGGTAATGGATATGTTCAAATTATAGTTGAAATGTTGTCGAAATTTCTACAGGTTAGTTAACAATGTCTAATTTGGTAAAACTGTAGGGTACGTATTCACGTATTAGGGAGGAGGAGTACCCATAATTAAATCCTGAAACCGTTCCTCCCAATGACGTCGAGTTGTAGGAGCGTAGTGTTGGAGGACGGCATAAAGGCCACCTGTTTGGATGCTGGACCAGTTAGGATCCCCTATATTCTATGTCTGATGATTCAAGTGTCGCTACGAGCATCGAACCAAAGGAACCAGGTATTGAGTATCACAATAACTATATTGATTATTAACTGAACGATCAAACTTTGATTTAAACTGAAATGATCTCGAATTAATTAGAAACACAGAACTAACAACTTTTGAAAACTGAAGATAAGCATATTCTGATTGGAAAAGACTATTGGGGAGTTGGAATCCTCTTGGGTTTATCTTACCAAAAAACATTTTAATTGTAAAGGGATTTGGTTCAAAAATCAATGAAAATAATCACATAATTAGTCATTACACTTTCTCAAGCTATAATAACATTAATAATTGGAAAGAAACGTTTCATCTCTCGATCTCAACAATTAATTTCCAATAATCATTTAGCACAAGATTATTCACATTCTAGGGCTTAATTGGTATATCTTTATCCAATTTCTCACCACCCTAGGCATACAACATAACCATCAAATCTTAAAATACTTTTCTAACAAAATCAAGATCAAGAAATCAATCATTAGTTGATCAGACTAATAAAAGCGTTAAACTCATGTCATAAGCTTCATTGAATCAAAATGCATCCAATACAATCTCAATCACATGTCCGAATGATAAATAAACCCAAAAATCACCCAACCCCTAAGGATTAGTTCATGTTGGGGTTGGTGAAAAACAAAGCATTCAACAAGGAAATCACAAGATTAAATATTGTTTTTCAACAGAAATCTAAAAAGCAATTGAAACTCCATGAGATGTGACTTTTCCACGCACACGTATTCGATGATAAGATTAATCTCTCATGCCAATGTCTTCTTCCCCAATTTCTACCTTCAAAATCTCCTTTAGACCTCTCTAAAACCGCCTCCTTCAAGCCTCTAGCCGTCAAGCGTATTGTAACACCCCAAACCCTAGCTGCAAAATCGATTAGGTGCAGAATAGACACGAATGCGGGTTTGGCGCAAGTTTAGCCGTGTGGAAAGTCGCCCGCTCCAGTGACTCGTGCGGGCGTCTAAACTCGTGTGGGCCTCGCATTGAAATATGTCTCCTCCAACTTTGGCCCATTTAAAATTCAAAATCTCTATTCGACTCGGTCGTCACTTCAATCTTCTATTCCCTTCCATTTTTGGCTTGAATTCACCATGATTCTCCCTTTTTCTTCAATTATTCTTAACTTGTACTTACTTTCAACAATCCGTTAAAAACATCACTATTTTCCCTTAGAGCGTGCAATTTTACTCAGATTCTAGATCATTAATAATGTCGAGATCCGACATTATCATGGATCCTTAAGGGATCGCATGTTGGATGATTTTTTTTTGTGTTTGAGGTGTTGATTTTTGGAAATTGGGTCATTGCACCAAGGTTAGCCCTAGTGAACACTTACCCAGTAATTGTTTGGTAAATGGCCCCTTAGCCGCCATTTCACTGGAATGGAGGGAGAATTGCAACGTGGAAAAATATGTCGGGTTTTTTTGACGATTCCAAGAGATTTCTTCAACTATAAATTGCCCCAAAAGCTTCATATCCAATTAACATTTGTTTTAATCAGTCATTAATATATGAAAAAATCCAAATCTAAATTGAGAAACCAATGTCAAATCCATGAAGTTTCGACTAACATTTGTTTATAGTTGGAAACTAATTGTGTTTCCCTTGGTCAAGTAATTTACGCACAAAACCACCAATTTCAGCCACCATCAATGTATTTATTTACCAGAAACTAGAAACCTTAAAAAAAGGAATTTGGAACTAAATCGAGGATCAAGAAAGGTTGAATGGCATAAGAAATACTCAAACATGTCAATCGTTCATTTAATTTTTATTAAAACCGAGCCTAATTGAGCATTCATAGAGCTCTTGAGATAGGTTGTGGTACCAAGTTGAATCCTTTATGTTTTTAGAGTTTGTAAAAGAGTATAGATTGACTCATATCATCTAAGATCATAAATTATGATACGACAAGTATGAGTTGCAATAAATGAAGAGTAACAATAAACGTGTATTTTATGATAACAATAGTTGGTAAGTAATGTTACAATTTATGTTGATCTGAAAAAATGTAAGAAATATTATTTTACCTATGTAAGAAGTAAAAAATTAAAAAAAAAATTATTTACTTAATTCCTTTTGAAAACTAAACATAATCTTCATTTGTTACATTACTTTGTAAGAATGTTTTATTATTACCAAATATCTACAATACTTCTTAATATTTTGCCAATGCTTTATAATAATTACTTATGAAAAAGAAAATATATTTAAGATTATTTTACATATGTAAAAAGTAAAAGAAAAATAATACTCACTTAAATTCTTTTAAAAAAATTAAAGTAATTTTTTATTTTGTATGTAATTTAATAAGAGTGTTTATTATGATAAAATACACTATAACAACATTGATTTCATAGAACGTGAATATATTACGTCTAAATGTTTAAATATACCACTAAACAAATTGTGTTTTCTATAATTGTGTTACAGTAATTTGATAGACGTTTTTGAACATTTAAACAAATTTGTAGAACATATTTGAAATTATACATTGTATTAATTTTTTTTTAAATCATTATTTAAAAAATGTATTATAAAAATAAACATCCGATAAAAATTTATGTTTGTAAGATAATTTTAAAAATGTCTAATAGAAAAACATAACGAAAGGCATAGTGGAAAATCGCCAACTTTGTGCTTTTCTCTAATTAAAGTTTAAAATCCAATTACATTTCAGAATTTACTTTATTTGAAAATAAATAAAGTTGGAAAAAGTGAAAAACACCAATTTTCGGCCAAATTATTTTGGTAAAGTTACTTCTAAAGCAATATTGGTTAAATTGATTGGATATCAATTGAGTAAAAACAAAGTCAGAACTTAAATATAATAACATGTATTTGAAAAAACGATCTAAACGATTATCTATTGAGGACATTGTTCTAAAAAACTCGTCGCACAACTGTCATGGCATGCCATGATACCGAGGCTTATGTCTCACGTCACGTTAAGTTCGTGGCACGCCATGGCCTAATGCACAATTTCGTAATGCAATATTTGATTCTTCTTTACATTTCTAATGTCTTATTTGCAATTTTTTAATGTATACCATAATTTAACTTGCTTATTACTATTAACTCATTGAGTAACACTACAAAACATATGTTTTATATATAATATTATATATGAATTAGAAAAATGACGCCTTGAAAACGTCATGGCTTCGCCGTGGCTCCGCTTGGGGTTTGGCCTCACCGCCACGCCACGTCACGCCTCACGCAGTTTAGAACCTTGATTGAGGAGGTCTTTTTTTAAGAACTTTTTAATTTTTGAGATTCAGTTTAAACCATAAACAATTAGTTAAAAGCAAATTTAATATATTTTACAGAAACCCTCTCTCATCTTTCCTCTTTTCGCTCTCCTCTCTCTCCTCTCCTCTTTTCTCTTTCTGCTCTCCTCTCTCTCCTCTCTTCTATTCCCCCCCCCCCCCCCTCCTCGTAACATACACGTACATACACAATTGAATGTGCATACTAGGTGAACATATTGTTAACACTTTTTAAAAAAAATGTTATAGTTTGTGAACACACTTTAAATCTACGAAATCTAATATAGCTTGTGAACACCAACTAAACCAACAAGACTAAACCTAAATTCATCACTTGTGAACACCACGTGAACCTTGTGAATACGTTGTGAACACCCCCATAAGAAATTTCTTAAAGTTGGTTTTCATTGTGTTTACAATGTGTCCACCCTGTGTGCACATCCAATTGGGTGTGTATGTGTATGTATGTCGTGTATGTTATGGAGAGATGAGAGGAAGAGAGATATTTTTGAAATTTGACTTTCCTAAAAAACTGTTACAATATTTATTTAATAAATAGTACAAATTGTTTTAAATTAGTGACTTAAGATGGATCTCACAAATTTTAGAGTTTTCAAATGATTATATAAACGTGTATCTATTGAATTCAAAAACGGATTTGAATTCATTTAATAACTTAGAAAATAACATTTGTTTTCAGACTAGTAAAAAGTATAAGTTTTCAAACTATTTTTTTAGTATAGGATTAAAGCAATTTTCCCGATAAGTAAAATGGACCATCCTTCACTACCTCTTACGTATTTACTAATTCAAAACAGGATAAGAAAAGGACCAACGATAATTCCATTAAACGCATATTTTTTCTTAAATATTGCACGTCAATTCTATATTATTTCAAGTTAAAAATAGAAAAAATGTTGGTTGCATGTCACGAATGTGTACAACAATGTCGTTTCTAAATGTGGGTGGTTGATACGTTGTATTTGCCAAGACACTCCACTTGATGGTGATACTTTACTTGGATTGTCCACCATTCAGAGATCAACTCGTTCACCTTTATTAATGGAATTGTGCTACAATACCATGTACATTATGGTTAAAAACTTGTATAATATAGTAACTTTAGTTATTATTGAATTGGCTTGTCACGACACATTCATGATGCTACCATACATAGAATGTCTACCATTCAGAGTCGAACCAATTTGTTTAAGTTATTAGAATTACATTACAGTAATTTGTATTTAATGTTTTAAAATTTGTTGATATAGTTATGATTTAATTAAGTTAGCTTTGCTTAGATTTTAGGGTTTGAAGATATGAGCATGATTGTGATGTACTCAATTTTGAGGTATTACAAAACCAAATCAAAGAGTTGGTGAATGAAAATGGAAGCAAAATAAATAGAGTTATATAAAAGCTACCTTAATTTGCTCTCATCAAGAATACTTCACGTGCAAGTTCTTGTGATTTTGTATGCTAATAATGTCGATTCCATTTCAAATTAACAAAAGTTACATCATTCTTATTTTTATATTTCTTCAAAAAGCTCTATATTACTATAATGCTTTTTATTTATATGATTAGACATATAAATATAGATATGTATTGTTATATAAATATCTGAAAAAATATAATATTTATTTAAGATAAATATACAAAATAAAATTTTACTTTTATAAATTTTCTTATTATAGCATTGCATTATCATTTTTTATTATTATGGCAGTGTACTTTCAAATTATCTTTTGTTATTACATTATACTTGTAACAACCCACAAAAATCCAAACATAACACAAGCAAGATAAATATCCAAACGGGTCCCAATACAACTCAATTCAAACCCAGAGTTCACAAAATAACTTTTTGGCAACGGATACGTACTACCACAATCGAGAATCTAACTACAAATAAAAGATAAGTAATGGGCTACAGTGCTCTAATCCTGCGGTCTTCGTCTCTACCATCAAACTTTTTCCTTCCCTTTAGAGGAAGCTCCACTAATGTCCTTACCTGAAAATGGCGTTAGTTTTGGAAAGCGATGGTTAGACCGTGATGTCTAGTAAATCCCCTTCCGAAAGCAATATAAACAATTCTTAATTTAAAATATGCAAACTGTAACATTAGCGAATAAAATAACAGTTTAAATACCACAAACAACTCCACGTAAAAAGGGGTTTGCACAAAGGACTCAATTCCCATCACCTCCTTGTGATGTCCACACTCAAGGCCACCAGTAGATCCCTACGGCCCCCCAGTAGATGCCATATCCTTGTGCGCAAGAAACAAATTCAAGGCACACGGCTCAACCAATCTCAAGGATTCTCCACAATCTGAGGTACTCAAGCTCCACTGTGCACCCCCGACTCCACATACAAGCAGAAGTTTATGAAAAGCGTGTAAATCATGAGTAGAAAAGAAAACACCCTCATAATCCTTTCAAATTTCACATATCATCGTCTCGATATCGATTTCAATTACTCAAAGTTTCGTAAATCATTTCTCATATAAAGGAGGAAAGGGCTTAAGGGAAATCACCTATTTGTTGGTAACCCAACACACATACCGAGACTTACTTCCGATAGGACCGAATACCTACAGTTTGGTTAAACTGGTCATGGTTAAACCCTGACCGGATTCTATTTAGATCTCGATTAAGACGTACCCGGATTCCAATAATTCCCGGATACCCCATCCGGGTCTTCCCAATTCCCAATCACGACCCATCCGGGTTAGCCGGGTTCCCGGTCGACACGTATCTGGGGTTTAACCCGGTTCTCGAACGAAGCATATCCAGACTTATCCCGGTTCTCGGACGAAACGTATCCGGACTTATCCCTGTTCCCGGACGAAACGTATCCGGGATTTAACCCGGTTCCCGGTAGACGATACCCGGGTTTCCTGATTTCCCGATCGGGATCCTGTCCGGGTTGTGGCGATTCCCGATTACTTCCTATCGGGCTCGGGTGATTCCTGATTACTGTCCTTCGACTGCACGAGGGAAATCGCCAACGGTCCCCCCCCCCCTTTCGCATAACGACTCTTTATACATCGAATACAATCCCAAAATCGGTAGAATCGACATTCTTATTCTTTTGATTCCCCAAGAACTAACATCAAAATTTATAACCTTACTAGTATACTTAGGTGCCGTTTGTTTTTTAAGAGGTCTAAAGTCTGAAGTCTTATTTTAGTTATGAGTAATAAGAGGTGATGTATAAAAATGTCTGAACGATTGAGACTTAAGAGCCATTAACAGTTTTTTTTTTAAAAACAAACAACCCCTTAATCATAAAACCCAAAAGTCTACACTAGAGCCTTCATCCCACAGAAAAAGGAAGAAAGAGTAAAAGATAGTTACCTCTTGAGATGAAATCTCCCAAGTTTGCTTCTGATTTCCTCTTCACCCTTTTCAAGATTGTAATCCCAACCTCAGCCTCTTCTGCTCTCCCTCCTTTCTCTTACACGACGTAAGCGAGGAATATAAATGAGGTTTAGGGCTTTTACCCCTATATATATCTTTCAGTTATTAGCCAAAAGGGTCCCTAATTACCTTTTCAAACTTTGACCACAACTTAACAAGGAAAAATAAATTTGAGGACAACGTTATCACAGTACTTTCAAAACATTTTACTCATTATAGCAATGAGTAACTTGTTACCTTTTAAACTGGTTAAATCCACCCCCCCCCCTTTCTTCTTTTTTTGCTTACATGACTTAAATGATATGACGTTGATGACATGTCATTTTGATTACGTGACGTAAAGTAAATAAAAAATTCTTTCAATTCTTTTTATAATTTCATCATTTTTCCTCCCACTTATTCATATCCATCCGGATTATGTTTTTCCTCACTTTAAAAAATCTTTTCAAAAATAAATCACTCTTACTAAATTATATGCAAATTAGATATTCTTAGAATAACATATTTTTATTCAAATTTCATATTTTTTTTCAACATAAATGTTTTTCTTTGTAAAAAAAAGTAACACTTATTATTTTCCTCATTCGAAAAATACATATTTTTATCATGCTTTTAAAAGGTTAGTGATATAAAATATGCTTTATAGATTTTATTAATATTGTTATATTAATGAATAATTATAAAATTTTCAATTAGTTTAATATATTTATTAAATAATATGTTAGGTCAATTTTTTTTAAAAACATATGTGATATATTCTTTTCAAGATAAATATTTTGTTTGTAAAAATACGTAATAATTCTTATCTTTCTTGTTCAAAAAAATATATTTTTTAAATGTTAGCAAGATAAATTGTGATATACAAGTCTTCTTAATATTGTTATATTAACGAATAATTTAAAATATTAATTAATTTAATATATTTATTAAATAATATGTAAAGTTAAATTTAAAGTTAAATTATTATAATAAAAAATGAAAATACAATATCATAATAAGAAAATGAGTAAACTACTATTTTCGTCTCTGATCTTTAAAAATTGCTTTTTTGGTCATTGTGGTTTGCAACTCTTTGCGCTTTTAGTCCCTAAGAATATTAGGGGGCGTTTGGTTCGCTGGATTCCGCCGGAATCTGGTGGAATTGGAATGGTCAATTCCATTGACCGAATTCCGTCGTGCTGTTTGGTTGCCAAGGGAATGTAATTGAATTCCATGAAATCCTTAGATTAAGGAATTGGTCATTCCATTTGAAAATGGATGGAATTGAATTCCATTCCATCATGGTTTTTCAAAAAGACAAAAATACCCTCCAAACTTTTTCTAACAAAATTAAAACCATCAGATGTGGATTTGGTTTCCTCTCCTCTCTCTCTCCTCTTTCTCTCCTCTCTCTCTCCTCCTCTCTCTCTCCTCTCCTCTCTCTCCTCATCTCTCTCTCCTCTCTCTCTCCTCTCCTCTCTCTCCTCCTCTCTCTCCTGTCTCTCTCTCCTCTCTCTCTCTCTCGGCATTTAAAATAAATAAATAAATAAAAATAAAAGAAAGGGTATTTTTGTCATTTTTCAGAATTCCATTCCAATTCCTTTGTAAACCAAACAGACATATTCCTATTCATTTGACTGATTACATTTTATTCCTGCCAACCAAACAGTTGGTCAAACCTGAAAACATTCCATTCCATTCCAATTCCTTCTAGATTCCAATTCCATTGACAGATTTAATTCCATCAGAAATCATTCTGCGAACCAAACGCTCCCTTAGTTTCAGGGATGAAAAGGGAAAGGAATTGCAAACCACAATAACCAAAAAACAACTTTTAAAGTCAGGGACGAAAATAATTATAAACAACAAACCACAAAGACAAAAATCGTAGTTTACCCTAAGAAAGTTTATCAAAGTAAGTTGCTATTCATACATTTAGTCCTATTTATTTTTGGTTGAACTTGAAATTGTGTTTAAGAAATAGTTGGCATTTTTCTTTTAAAATTGGGCAAAATGAATCTTAAGAAAAGTATTTTAATTTGATTGTCATTTTGGACAACATATTTTTAAAATACATGCTTAAAAGTTTTGGCTTAAAAAAATCTATTCATTTAATAATATATTAGGCATTTACCCGTGTGATGCAGCGGAATGTAAGTAAAAAACGAACAATTAATGCTATTTTTTATAGACATGTCATCAACAATCAACCATGACTTAAGAATCACATCTTATGAAACCCTAAACCTTAAACCCATAAAGATATTCAATAATTAGTTTATATTACAATTATTGACGAAAAAAATTATAATGATATAATTTATAATAAGAATGAAACGTATTTTACGATTATGTATTTTTAATGTGCTAACGGTGGAAAAAAAATAAAACGTATGGATAGAAAACAAATTAATTCGTAGATATTCATAATATTTAATAGTACGGTTAAATTAAAAAATATTCAATATTTGGTTCGTTTTGAAGGTATTGACGAGACGATTATAATGGTATAATTTGTAAAAAAAGAAACGTATTTTTTCATTGCATTTTTGTTCATATACGATTATTTGTGTAAAACGAAAAATGAAAAAACGAGGGATATAAAGTAAATTAAATAATTAAGTGTAAGAGTGGTAAATGTAACATTATACAAGAAACCACTTTGTACAAATAACCGTTTTAGAATCTTTATAATATAGTAGAGATATTTTGACGTTCCTTTCAAATAAGGTTGTAAATGGGGCAGAGAATGCACCCGTAACCTCACTCCCTATTTATGCCCCTCCTGGTGTAATCCTCGTTAGGCATTGACAGCCTATGTAATAACAAATTCCTTTCAAAAGTGTCACATCCGTTTTAAAATAACATCTCACATTAATGAAATATATATATTTCAAAAATGATCACCACTGCTACATCATCAACTACTTTATAATTTATATTTACATATTTTAATAATTTATAATATCACAAAAAATACTAAACATAATTTATTTTATAAATATTATAATTTTATAATACATCTTTTAATCACATTAATAACTAAAAAATGCTAAATTTAATTTTATTTATTAATTTAATATTCATTAGAAAGATTTTCCTATACTTGAAAAACTTTTAACTACTTTGGCATATGTGACACCGCCATATCATTTGAAAGAGAACTTTGAAAGCACTATGTAGATGATCTTAGGGGTTGTTTGATTTTTTTATCTATTAAGCTTCGAATCTATTAAATTATCTATAAGCATTAATTTATCCGGATAAATTAAGATAATTGTTGTTTGATTTTTGTCCTGAATAAATAGTTTGAACACCAAAAATTACCATTTTAATCTTATGTCTATATAAGTGTTGGAATGGAAAAAATTGTTTGATAAATACTTAAAATGACAAAAAATTTATAATAATATGAATTATTTAAAATAACATAAATAATATGAATTCAATTAGTTCAAAACAATACTTAATAACTTAAAATATATTTAAAACAATAAAGTATTAACGTTTGATTACAAGTTTTTTAATTTATGCATGTTGGTGAACTATTTATTTTTAAATGAGACGTGTGATGAAAAATTATAGGACAAGTGTAATTTTGGAAAAATTCTAAATTAATGCATTAAGATAGACTAGGCTAACTTAACATGTTAAGTAAATCTTTTAGTATTAAGTTAAAAACAAACACCTCAATATAACTTAACCAATTAAGCTAACCACCCAATAAGCTCATTAAGTTGAAAACAAACACCCCCTTAGTTGCCCGAATAATTTTTCTAAAATTTTCCTTTTTTTATAACTTTTACTGCTTATAAATATATATATATACACACATTTTTGACCTCCCAAAATTTATAAATTTGAATTCCGACCTCACTATCGAAATTTATGGATCTGTTACTATAATTGGGTACTTGTTCAATAAATAATAATAATAATATATCGTGATCAAATTAAGGACAAGTAGTATCATTCCCTAACCTACTTTAGGTTAATTGGGTATTAGTTTTTTTTTTTTTTTTTTTTTTTTTTTTTTTTTTTGCCAAACATAGCCTAAATGTCTATTATTAATTATTAAAATCTTTATATATATAAAAGGAAAATTCAAGAGTGATGAGGTGGCACCATGAAAAACCTTACTTAGTATTTATCTAATTTTATAGAATTTTGATTTATTTTTAAATAATAGTCATACATTAAATGTCTATCATTAATTATTAAAATCTTTATATATATAAAAGGAAAACCCAAGAGTGATGAGGTGGCACAATGGGAAACCTTCATTAGTATTTATCTAATTTTCTAGAATTTTGATTTATTTTTAAATAATAGTCATATATTAGATATTGGGAATTTAATTAAAATGCCCTAACTTGAAAAATCAGTACCCAATATAATTTATTAAAATAATATAATAACAAATATAAAAACAACAAGATAAGGTTACATTTAAATGTGTGTTGCTAACTTCACATGGTGTTAAAATTTTGTTTGTCCAATACATTTTTAGATAAGAAACCAGACAAGATGTTTTCCTTCACATTAAGGGTGCGTTTGGTTTGCAGACTGGGTGGGACAGGACGGGACAAAAATTCACTGTCCCATGTTTGGCGTGACATGGGACAGGACAAAAGTTCACTGTCCCATGTTTGGCGCGACATGGGACAAGGACAAGGACAAAGACTGGACAGGGTGGGACAAGATAGGACAAAAAGGGGGTATTTTCTTATTCCACCAAAATAGGTGGAACAACATGGGACAGAAATGAGACAGAAACTAAAAATCACCGATTTACCGTCATTTGATATATAATCCTAATATGGTATTAGTCTTAAGGGTCACCACTACCCATCGTCGCTACTACCACCATTGGCGGCCACTAGTAGCCACCGCCAACCACCGTCGGCCACCTCTACCTATTTCTCCACCATAACAAGCTCCTCCACCGCCTCCACAACCATCAGTCATCGCCACCACCACTACCATCGTCGACCACCTCCACTAACACCGATCACCACTACCTATTGTCACCACCACCATCGACGGCCACCGATAGCTACCACCAACCATCGACGGCCACTTCCACCTCTTCCTTCACTACTACAACAACTTCCTCCACCACCTCCACAACCACCGCCCATCGCCACCTCCACCTCCACCAATCACCACCACCATTGCCGCCACCGTCACCGACGCTCACCGCCAACCACCGTCGCTGGCTGCCACCACTGTCGCTCGTTGCCAACCATCGTTGGTAACCTCCGTCTCTTCCTCCACTACAATAACCTCTATTACCACTGTGCACCGCCACCACCACTACCTCTATTACTATCTTTCATCTTCTTCACAACTATCGTCTTTCACCGGCCACCCATCGTCTTTTATCTTTACTCGTCGCAACAACTATACATCCGTCAATTCATTAAGATCTTCCAAATTGAATCAACTATTATATTTTTTTATATGAATCAGATTTTTTCGAACTACCATCAATTATTTCAGATTCTTAATTCAAATTTCCTACTATTGTTTTTGTATGTATTTATATGTATGAAAATTGTGTAAAAAAATTAATAATGTTTTTTAATTAAATTATTTAAAGATATATACTTTATTTGTGTTATTTATAACTATTATATGACATATAAAATTATCAAACAACTTTTAGGGAAACTTGTCCATTTCTGTCCTATCCAGTCCTAGTCGTACCAAACACAAGACAGCCATTTGTCTTGTCCAGTCCTGTCCTAGCCTCTTGTCCTATCCAGTTCTGTCCTGTCCTGTCCCGTCCCGTCCAATCTTGTCTGCGTACCAAACGCTACCTAAATAAACATATACAAATCTATTCCCTTTCCTTTATCTCCATTTCCATTTCCATTTATTACATTTTTACTTTTCAATTTCACAAAAAAAAAATCAAAATTATCCTTATTTAATTTAATAATTTTAATATCATATTAAACACTGATTATAGTTTAATCACATAAGCTCTGATACCACTTTTGTAACAGCGCTGTCCAGGTGGTCCAGAGTAGGACGATGTCACTAACGGGACTTAACATGAATACACAATTGCTTCAGAGCTACTAATAAACTCCAAATATAGATTACAACTTCTAAAGCATTCTTTATAACCCAAAATATTACAACTCAAAACAATCTTATAAATCTAGAACACTTATATGTTAAGACGAGTCTAAAGACTCCAAAATTTCACGCTCAATCTCAACTTCTCAAGTCTCGTCCCCATCAGTGTCACTTGGAACCTGCTGTGTCATAAAACAAGAAACACGGCTGAGCACTGGCTCAGTGAATGGATTATAATATAAATTCAAAATAACAATAAATGAACTCGATAACAAAACGAAAGACTTAAAAATTCAAATAAACTAAATCATAGAAACGCAAGACAGTTCCCACTTTAACTTCAAAATGCAATATAAAACAAAGTCCGTCAATTCCTGTTCGAGTGTTCGTGGGGTGGCCAAACCACACGAACTAATGGGTCGGCGTGCAGGCACACACACTCGAGTCCCCCGTGAATTTAAGCACGGTCACAAATTCTGTGGGTATATATTTTATGATCGATCCATCCGCCTTGAAGCCAACAAAGTCGGCCTAGTCCCTAGAGTGGGTTCACGTAAGCCACTATTTGGCCTAACCCTGGTGGATTGCATCCACCTGCAGGACGTCATGACTACAAAGCCGTCATAGAAGACATCCCAAATAATGTGCCCACTAATTGGGTCATTCTGAAACAAGGAAAACCAAAAATATGCCACTACCCGAATGGAATTCATAAAATTCAAGTTCAAAATACTTCACAAGTCTCATAACCAATTCAATATGAAACACACTTTAACAAAACACGAAAAGATGCAAACATAGGATTCAATAAAGCAAAATCAATGTGTATGTATAAGTACACATTTTTGTTGATCACGTTCAACTGATCAATCACAAGGAGGTGAACCACCTTTGGGAAGGATCGACTACAACAAATAGTTTCCCAATAGTCAAAGGAATTGAAATCCATACCTTAGAATACCAAACGATCGAAGGAGACTCACGGTTTAGTTTGACTTGTTCGCATGCCTATTGAAACAATGAATTGTTATTATTTACACGAACGCTTTAGCCACACACTTGAACGATAACCCAGAAAGTCAATGGAATGATTGGATAATTGGTTTATGTAATCTAAAACTCACTGCTTTGTCATGCTTCTAGTTTTGCATTGTCGTGCTTCTAGCTTTTCATTGTCGTGCTTCTAGCTTTGCATTGTTGTGCTTCTAGCTATGTTTTGTCGTGTTTCTAGCATTGTCGTGCTTCTAGGTTAGTCGTGCTTCTAGCTTTGTCGTGCTTATATCATTGTCGTACTTCTAGCATTGTCGTGCTTCAAGCTATGCTTTGTTGTACGTTTAGCTTTGTCGTGTTTTTAGATTTGTCGTGCTTCTAACTATGCTTTGTCGTGCTTCCTATTATACTTCCATCAATTTACATCTTTGACCCCTAAAATATCTATCACTTATAAAACAACCCTTGAACTTACACTATCGACAAAAATTGGGTTATTACAAATCGATTATGACATAAATACGTCTTTATCTCTATAAAAGGTGTAATGGTAATTTTATTTGGTTGAATGATATTTAATAACATTCTTTTTGGAAATCGATAACTAATAATGCATGAGTAAAATAAATATTTTATTTAACATTATTGTAGACCATTACAATATTGGGATACTATTTGAAGTTGTATTTTTCCCATGTGTAACACTCTTAAAACAGAATGGAATTTAAACCGAAAAATGAAAACAAAATAATTGTCTAAACATTACAATCACCGAAAAGGGGAATTGTACAAGAATTCATATCAAAAGAAATGGATAGTAGATAACAACCTACTAATCTAAATCAATTCTAGATTTAGATTATGAACAAATGTAACTACATCTCCAAAAGAATATATCATATGGTAACTTTAAATGTCCTCCAAAAGATGATGTCCCCAAAAATGCCTCTACCGGCAATCATCACTTCGCTCAATCATTAGTGTTAGTCCAAAGATCTCTGATTCGTTAGAGAGAGAAAGTAGAGAGAGAAAGTGTGAAGCACAAAGTAACAGATGTATTGAATTGTGCGTGTCTGAAATTGTTACAAAACAAAGGCACAAAGGGGACTTAAATACCCCTAGCCCTTACAAACAGAATACACTACTAAAAGCATTAAAAGCTATAAAATAAATACAATGATTACTACAAAATTAGACTTAACAATCTCCCCCTTAGTAATCATTGGCGCCGTGGTCTTCAAAAACAATCTTCAATAACAGCATAGACCATCCAGGCGACTTTGTAGAATTACTGACGCTCTTCTCTTTGACGTAATTTATTCAACCCGAGTAACACTTCTAATCGTCGCAGAGTAGAGCGAAAATTCAACCTCTCATTAATTTTATCCAATGCATTCCGTAGAAGTTGAATCTCATCATTTGTTATCAGAGCCCTGTTTGTTCGTGTCTCCATAAATCTTCTAACAACATCTTTCAATCTTTGATCTAACTGTAGCCTGATCACTTTCAAAGTTCCATCGGAGTAATGACTTATCTCTTCAAATCTGAGGAAGCACTTTTAACCTGATGCATTCCTGTATATAACTCCATGTGGATCCTGAAGAATAGTGAATAAAGAATAAGAATCAATGTCTGGCAGGCTACGGTTTGGTCTTAGCAAATTCACCACTGGCTGAAAGCTTTCAGCTGCCATTTGAAAATCAAAGACTCTGAAGAACCTAATCTGGCGCCTTATAAACCTTTTGATCACAAACAAAGCTTGAGAGATATCATTTGTCCTGTAGTACTGATTCCTCAATTCATTGTACAGAAACTCAACGTCGTCAATGGATAAATCATTAAAGTCAGCCTCTGAGAAGATATAACGGTTGCAGTCTCTTCTTTCAACCTCGAAAACTGGATACCAGATATTAACCAACCTCTGAATTTCAATTTTGATAATCCGAACTATCAGATGAGGAGAAGAAACCAAATCCCTTCCACGACGTTGACATCTGATAAGCATTACATACTCATATTTAAAAGCATCTGATTCCTTTTCTACACCAAGAATGGCATGGATGTTGATCGGTCTTCTTCTTGAAACAAAAATAATGCTTTGGGAATCTTCAAGGAAGGCAGATCTTTGACGTGAAGCCATATAACGTTGTTGTAAGTTTCTTCGTCTCTCCCGTCTTGACAAAGTTGGTCCTTCTTCCTTAAATACTTAGAGAAATTACAGGTTCAGCAGGAGGATCAACAGCTTGTGCTCTAGACGACTGACCTACTTCAAATGTATCTGAAGGAACAGAGATAGTCGAAGCATTAGCAACAACAGGAGATGAAGAAACAGGAGTAGCTTCAGGAACAGTAGCTTCAGGAACAGTAGATTCAGGAACATCAACTTCAGGAACAGTAGATTCAGGAACATCAGCTTTAGGAACAGTAGATTCAGGAACAGTAGCTTTAGGAAGATCTCTGTACAACATATCTGATATCTCTTCATCCTTAGCATCCATGAACATTGAGTCATCTTCTGTGTCTGATATGATGATGATGCCATCACAGTCTTCTTCATTTACTTGACATATCTTTTCCAATCTGACATCTGCATCATCATCAGAATTAATCTCGATGAAGTTAGCGAAGAATGATCTCATGTCATTTGCTGCTTCAGATTCTTCAACTTCATGAACGCTAGGAGAAACATCTGGATCCATGTATACAACAATTTGCATATTATCATTAATGTTGCTTTCAGAAAAGTTCAGTTCATTATGCAAAGAAGACAGATCAACATTCTCAATCATAATATTCACTAAGTCCTGAATGTTGCAGTCTTCAACAGATCCTCCACTCTTTCCTCTATCACCAGTCGCTTCTTCCTGAATATCCTCTCTTGCTTCAGAGGATCCTTCATCTCTTGGTCTCTTTGCCATCTCCCCCTCATGGCCTTGATGATCAGGATCATCTTGGTCATGTCTGCGTTTAAGAGACGGACCGGCCTCAGTTCTGCAGCTTTGTTCATGAATATCAAGCCTGGAATATAGATCAGAGAAGGCTTGAGACATAAACGATTTGAGATCGGCAAAACTTGATCGGACTTCTGATCTGAATGAATAAAACTCATCAGATAAAGCAGTGATCCTGTCAGAGTCAGACGAAGGAACTGGAGGCGGCGTAGGTTGGAAGTTCCGAAGCAGAGAAAGAAGATCTTGATCCTGATGTTCTGGTGGCGACATAGAAAGAAGTCGAGCATAGAGTAGATCTGTTAACTCTGAAATAGGAATATCTGATACTGGAATGTTAGAAGAAGACACAGGAATTCGGGTAGATGAAGAAACACCAGTTGACTGTGTAAACAACGGAGGTAGAGGAATAGACATGATCGCTGGAGCAGAAGATTGAACAGCAGAAGACGGCTCTCTAAGAACAACCCCAGATGGGCGTCTAAACGGAATCTCTGTAGGAATCACTGAAGTATCAATCTCAGGCATCTTCCCTTTGAATAAAGCTTTTAACTTCAAAATTTGTGCTTCCTTTTCAGCATTCATTCTCTCTTATAAATGCCGAATTACATCATTCAAAGTAGAGAATTTGTCAGTTGAAACCCGAGCTTGATCAGAAGTAAGCTCTACAGCTGATGAAGTAGACTGAATAACTGCTAGTGAAGTTTCTGGAGCTTGACTTTGAACCGATGCTGTGGCTTGATCAAAAGTTGTATCCAATTCATCTACTTGAAGATGTGCAACTAAAGGATTAACTGGAACATAATCATCATCAGAGATAACTTCTGTTGAGACAACCACTTCCGGTGTCTTGGACTTCCTTTCATATACCTGAATACGCGATCGATCAGCATGATCACTATCATCATCATCAGAATCACTTTCATCCTCATCTTTATCACTAGCAATAATATCATCAGCAGCAGTATCATCTACATCTTCAAAATCAAAAACAATAGCATCAGAAGCTACAGTTCCAATATCAGCAATAACATTCTCAATTTGTTGAGAAGCAGCATCCTCCTGAACTACTTCTTTTTCAACAATAACCGCAACTTCTTGAACATCTTCAGCCTCTTGTTCAACTTCATGTTCTTGTTCAGGAATAGTTGCTTCAATTTCAACATCTTTGTGTGTCCCAAAATGCAATCATTCAATCATGTAAACAAATAATCAACACAATAATGCAAACCTGATATTGATTAATCAAACGATTCAACGAGTTACAAGTTCTTGAAATTGATATCTCTCTCTCTGTTTCTCTCTTCACGGCGCACCACCACCAACACAGCCTCCTCTCAATATTAATTTTTCTATTAAGCTCTTCTCTTAACCCTAATTACAACTAACCTAAACTAATTTATACTAGGGCCTTATTAACCAAATGGGCTTTACAATGCTTGGCCCAAAAACAAACTAAGTTAACTAAAATTAAAACTAACTAATAAATAAAATACGTAAACAGACTTTGACTATTTATTACAAAAGGACCCTAGACTATTTGTTGAGACGACTTTATCAGCTTTAACTTCAGATTTCCATCTTCAGATAATTATGATCTTGAATCCAATAAATATGTGCTTTAACAATCTTGTTCAGCAGCTTGATTATCATGAGAGGGCTCTTCTTGTACAACTTCCATGAACTCATTATCCATACAGTATTTTATTACATCCTCATTTGCAACATCAGCGTAGTTGGCAATAAGAGCATATGGAATAGTCATAGAATAGTTGAAAGTCTTCTTCTGTTTCTGAATGTAAGACATTTCCGAGTCTGAAACTTGAGGCCATGACATCCTGCGAGGAATAGAAGGATTGCTACGGAGCATGCTTCGAACAATAAGTTTCATAAATCTGACAAATGGAATAAACTTTCGTTTCCTGTTGGTGAACTTGTCATGTACTACCTCCGAGAGTTCTGTCCAAAAGATAAACGTATAGTCGACATGCAAGTCATAGACGACTGCATGGAACAATCGGAGATATAGTAGACTTGCACTATCAGTGCCAGAATGCTTCGATGTCAGGCACCTGATGAGAACAGAGAATAGTGCGTACCAAACTGGAGGTAGATTTGACTTGTCAAAATCTGTAGGTTTGTTCAAAGTACCCACATATCCAAGATTCCGAATCCCTTCATAGACTTCCTCTTCAGATGGAAAAGTGTCATATGTATTTCTGCCTGGTCTGAAGTTCGGCTCAGGAAGCTCCAATATCAATCTCAGTCTTTTGTAGGTAAGGAAAGATTCAAACTGATCTACTTGAAGCTCAAAGCGATGCGGACGAGCCAGTTCATTCTTTGTTATAGTATTCCAAGCCTGTTGTAGATATACTTCAGGAACATCTGCACAGTATGAAAGAGCAGGAGCAAGAGGATGTCTTTTGAGAATTGCTCGTATCACGGGATGAATCTTGATTCTGTCAAAGTCCACGTGATAGTTGTTTGGCTTGTATGGCATGTACATGATGGTTGGGAATACATCATTTGGTGTACGTCTAGAAGCAGAAAGATCGGCCCCTACAGAAGGATGTGACGGCATTGGAGTATCATGAGAAGCTCGATCAGATGGATCATCGAGAATGGCATTTTCATCTTGAATCATGGGATCAGTATTAGTTTTGGAAGCCATAAGAGACCTGGAAAACAAAATGAAAAAGAATTAGAAGAAAAGAAGAAAGAAGAAAAAAAAATTCTATGTATGGTTTGCGGGTCAAGTTAGAAGCGCAAAGTAGACTTTGCGTTTCTAGTTAGACGCGCAAAGTACACTTTGCGTTTCTAACTAGACTCGCAAAGTTGACTTTGCGTTTCTAGTTAGACACGCAAAGTAGACTTTGCGTTTCTAGTTAGACACGCAAAGTAGACTTTGCGGGTCTAACATGATCTGAACACTATACTTAGAAATTCAAAAGAAAAAACAAACACTAAACAAGAAGGTTTGTGTATCAAGTTAGAATCGCAAAGTACACTTTGCGTTTCTAGTTAGACACGCAAAGTAGACTTTGCGTTTCTAGTTAGACACGCAAAGTAGACTTTGCGTTTCTAGTTAGACACGCAAAGTAGACTTTGCGTTTTGTAAGGATGATAGACCCGCAAAGTCTACTTTGCGTTTCTAGTTAGACCCGCAAAGTTAATTTTGCGGTTCTAACTAGACGCGCAAAGTAGACTTTGCGGGTCTATCATCCTTACAAAAAAAAACTAGGGCTCGCGACTCACAGACCCGAAAACCACAAAAACTCAAAATTAAAGCAAAAACACGAAATTAAACCAAAATAGAACATACCTGAGTGTCGATTAATAGGTCTAAACAAAACCCAATATGTAAATCGATCAAACAACAACACGAATCTGGATTTTTAGAGATCGATGAACAGAAAAAGAACGCAAGTTAGATAAAAACACAAATAGGAACAAAGAATGAAAACAAAACAAAGAAATAGTATACTAATCAAACGACAATCATAGAACGAAAAACACAAACATACATGAAATTCCAAAACGACAATCTGAAATGAATCAGATGAGAATTGAAGAAGAAGAAGAACACGCAGAGAGAGAGTGGAGGGAAGATGAATAGTCAAACAGGTTCAAATGGAATAAGAAAAAGAAAAAATACACACTCTTACTTCTATATACTCTAAAAACACTTTAAAAAAATAACTATGAGAAAATTACCTGATAAGCCCCCATTACTCCCCCTACACAAATGCATAAAATTTATCAAATTAGTTTAGCATTTGCATAGTAATTTCAGAAAGACTTACCTGATGAATTTCTGATCAGCACAGATAAAAATTCTTACTCTCCCCCTCAAACACAGAAAAGATCTTTTTCAGATAAGCTCTCCCCCTTGAAAAATTGCACATACCATATCCAAAATACAGATACTAAAACATAAAGACATCAGTATGAAAGATGATCATATTGAATATAAATTTTGTAACAACTGAACATATAAAATTTTAAACACAAAACAAATTAAAGTCTACTCAGTAAAATATTCCAGATTTATCAATCAGTTGAAATCAAACGAGAGTTGTTGGATACAGAAACATGTTTCATTGCATATCAAGTTAAGACATGTTCACTGTCAAACACTTGCAGGTATCTATTTAATGTGCTCGCATGCGATCTTTGATTAGCTTCAAGAAAAATGCAATTCTAAACATAAAATGGAGAACTTTGCATGTACAGACACTAAGTCATCAAGAATTAAGATTTTCACAAATTTACAGGTTTATCGCAACTCAAAAAAAAATACCAAGTATCAAGAGATGTGTGCTCATTGGCATCTTTTAGCTGTGTGCTCATTGGCATCTTTTAGCTGTGTGCTCTTTGGCATCTTGTAAGCGTTGTGCACTTTGGCATCTTTTAATCAAAGAGTTCATTAAGTAAAGAACATGCCGTAAACGTAATTTTCTATCTGATCCTATTGCAGGATTTGGGTCAGCCGCTCCCAAACCAGTTGGCCTTAGGGGACTAGGTGTCGAGCAACCCTTGGAACTTACTTTCCCAGATCAGAAAGGCTACATCGACATATCCTAAACCCATTCATACCAGTAGAACATGGCTTTCGATCTGGTTCTATTGCGGGATTTGGGTTCGATCGCTACCAGACCAAATGACCTTAGGGGACCAGATGACAAGCATCCCGAGGAACTTACTTTCCCAAACCAGAAAGGCCACAGGTACAAACTTTTAAACCCAGAGATTTCTGTATTTTATAAGCGAAAAAATAATCATCTCAATAACTCAGATCTATATTGAATCGCTTAGCACATATTTTCACTACAATCTACAATTTTGATCACTTAGGTTGTTCAAGCAAAGTAAACCATAAGTATGCCGACTCACATATCTTTAAAGCAGTATCTAAAGCGTCAAACATGTTGCTAACTTTTCGATGTTTGAAAGATTTGAACGTTGAACATATGAAACTTTAAATATAAACAAGGCGACTTGTAAAAGATCCTAGACACACATTTTATTCAATAGAAAGAAAATCTGAAATATTAAACTTTATAGAATAAAATTTGTAAAGATCTAAACTTTTAAATTCAACATGCCAAGTTTTGAAAGCAGAAAGTTAAATCGTTTTTCATCTAAAGCTTTTGTAAATATATCAGCAAGTTGATATTCAGTTGGGACAAAATATAATTCAATAGTACCTTCTTCCACGTGATGCTTTATAAAATGATATCTCATGTCTATGTGCTTGGTCTTGGTGTGCTGGACTGGATTGACTGATATCGCAATTGTTGACTTGCTGTCACAATATATTGGCACTGTCTTGTACAGCATCCCGTAATCACGAAGTTGTGTTTTCATCTACAGCACTTGAGCACAACAACTAGCTGCAGCGACGTATTCAGCTTCGGCTGTTGATATTGACACGTAGTTTTGCTTTTTCGACGCCCAGCTTATCAGTCTGTCACCCAGAAACTGGAGATGACCAGAAGTACTTTTTCTGTCCAATTGATTACCACCAAAATTTGCATCTGAATAAACAATCAAATTATAGTCAGAACTTTTAGCATACCATAATCCTAAATAAGAAGTTCCTTTAATATATCTAAAAATGCGTTTGACTGCTAAAAGATGAGATTCTTTTGGTTTTGCTTGAAAGTAGGCACACAGGCACGTTGAAAACATTATGTCCGGGCGACTGGCAGTAAGATACATCAGTGATCCGATCATCCCTCTGTATGTCTTTTGATCCACAGCTTTTCCATCTGGATCCAGTCCGAGTTTGGCACCGTGAGCCATAGGCGTGCCGATTGAGGTAGACTTGTCCATTTTGAATTTCTTCAAAATGTCAAATATGTACTTTGACTGATTGATGAAGATTCCATCTGGAAGCTACTTCACTTGTAAGCCGAGGAAGAAGTTGATTTCTCCCATCATGCTCATCTGAAATCTAGAGGTCATTAAATCAGAAAACCAATTACACAAAGATTTGTTAGTCGCACCGAAAATAATATCATCTACGTATATTTGTACTAAGCAGATATCAAGATTAGTTCTATAAATGAAAAGAGTTGTATCTATCGAGCCTTTGGTGAAGCCGGACTTGACCAAGAAAGTTGACAACTCGTCATACCACGCCCGTGGAGCTTGTTTCAAGTCGTACAATGCTTTATCAAGAAAATATACATAATCTGGACGATCTTTGTCAACAAATCCCTCTGGCTGAGATACATATACTTCTTCTTTCAGCTTGCCATTGAGAAATGTTGTCTTGACGTCCATTTGATATACTGTGAAGTTGCGATAAGCAGCAGCAAGAAACATTCGGATAGCTTCCAATCTGGCAACGGGTGCAAATGTTTCATCATAGTCAATACCTTATTCTTGTCGATATCCTTTGGCTACTAACCTTGCTTTGTTCCGAACGACGATACCATCTTTGTCTTTCTTATTCTTGAATATCCACTTGGTACCAATTATGCTTTTACCTTTCGGTCTTGGTACAAGTCTCCACACTTTGAGTGCGTCAAATTGATTGATCTCCTCTTGCATAGCAATGATCCAATATGGATCCTCCAACGCTTCAGAAACTTTTGTAGGTTCAATCTTGCTCAAGAAGCAAGTGAAGAGACATTCGTTGGAAGTAGTCGTCCTAGAACGTGTAGAAACACCGGCTTGAGGATCTCCAATAATTTGATGAATTGGATGAGATCTTGTCCACTTTATTGTATGAGGGAGAGGATCAATTACTTCTTGAAACACTTGTAATTGATGAGAGGGAGGTTAAGAAACTTCTACATCAAAAGATGAAATAGAAATAGTTTCAACTTGAGGAGGAGATATCTCAAAAATCTCTGAATCAGATTCGGGAACAATTTGTTGAATAACATCATTCTGTGCTTCCTCCTGAACTGATTCCTCTTGAACAGATTGATCTTGAATAGATTCTTCTTGAATAGGTTCTTCAAGAATAGGCTCAGTTTCTGATTGAACATTATCTGATTGATCCAATTCTTGTTGTGCCGGTTCTTGTTGAACAGGAGGGACTGGAGCAGCATCATTGTCAGAGATGGATACAGCGGAATTTGGAATAGATGAGCTCTCAGTTTCCTGAATCAAAACATTAGAAACATTTTCAGAATTAGTTCTAGACACATCATCATAAATATTTTCAAATAGAAAATCAAGATCAGAAAGATTAGGAGTGGGAGTAGAAGAATCCTGGTTATTCGGTGAAAGAGCAGGTTCTGAACTGATTTGTTCAGAAACTGAATTTCCAGTAAGTGCGGGTTCTGAGTCCGATTGACTAGAAACCAAATTAGCAGCTTCGTCAAATTTTACATTGACACTCTCTATGACCTTTCTTCCAGAGATCAGAAAAACTCTATAAGCAACAGAGTTTGAAGAATTGTTAGGACTGAAAGTCCTATGTGTTGAAAGTGGAATAAAGTATTTATAAGGGTTCATTTTGTAATTACTTAATAGTTTATTTAGTTAGATGGGCCTAAGCCCATATGCCCAATTGCTTGTAAATCCTAAGTATATAAAGGCTTATTTAGTTCATAATTAGGGTTGGACAGTTTAGAAAGGTTAGAAATTCATTATTCAGTTTTCTAGTCATTAGGTTTACATACCCTAATCAGAAATTCTCTTTGTAAACCTTAACCCTTTGAAGTTATATCAATCATATGACTAGTTGCTGTGGCCTATAATCTGTTCATCATTATTCATTATTACTTGTGATTGCACTGCACTGGGATCTACAATTGGTATCAGAGCAAGTAGGCAAAAAGGTTTGATCCAGTAAAAAAGGTTTGTCTGAAACCCTAAAATCAATTACTTGTGATAATTTCTTTATTTGCTTTAATTGATTATTAGTGTTTACATTCTGTGTTTATCTGATTTTCTCGTTATCTGCAAAATTATTTTTTTTGGTATCTGTGTTTCGATCGAAAGTTATCTTCTGGAATTTTTCTTATCGATCGAATCTGGGTTTATTTATGTGCAAACCTTCGGTCTAAGTGAGTTTGAGGTGTTATCATCCGGTCGAATTTTTGATTGGTTTACTGTGTGTTTCATTCGATCGAAGGATCGAAGTCTCTGTTGGTTTAATCGATCGTTTAAAGTTTCTGGGTTTGGTTTCGGTCGAATCCCAGAAACTCATCGTGTTCTTCGGTCGATTCATCGTGTTTATCGGCTTATTTGTTAATTGTGTTTATCACTTTCATAGTCATTCGACCTGAGCATTCGACCTGAGCATTCAACCGGATACTTCTTTTCCCGGTCTTACTCATTTGACCGGACTCTTGTACTCCGGTCTTGCCCCTTCGACCGGATACGTGTATCCCCGGTCTTACCCATTCGACCGGATATTTGTACTCCAGTCTTGCACCTTCGACCGGATACTTGTATTCCCGGTCTTTCAACTTCGACCGGGTACTTGTTTACTCCGGTCTTCCCTTCGACCGGATTCGTCTTGACCGGTAATAAGATTCGACCGGTACTTTGTTGATACCGGTCCTTTGGTTCGACCGATACCTTGCATATACCGGTCCTTTTGCTTGACCGGCTCGTTGTCTATATCGGTCTTTTGCTCGACCGATACTCAGCTCGACCGGACCTTGTTTCGACCGGTTTAAAAAAAAAGGTCAAATTTTTTGTCTCACGATCATTTTGCAGTGCATTTATTTTAGCCCCTGTACTTCAAGGATTCAGCGTGTCATTTGTGACCCTAAACTTTCAAGTTTCACAAGTTGTCACTTTTGGTCCTTGCACTTTAGTGTACCATCTCTTTGAAAAGTTCAGTCCCTGTATATCAAAAGGAATGCCTTCAAGCGAAGCTCTTTCAATAAGTATGGATGAGATGCCACCGGTTCTTTACAGAGGAGAATATGACAAATGGAGGATTCAGTTCTTAGACTTCATTGATAAACATGACTTGGGTAATTATATCAGATTATCTCTGAGGGAAGGAAAAATGGAAACTCCGACAGATATTTGTTATTATATGGGAGAAAATGGAAGAACGGAACACTTAGTGTACACAATACCATTTAAGGATTACACTAATGAGCAAAGAAAGAGATTTGAAGCTGATAAGTTATCTAAAGCTTTTATCTTGTAAGGAATTTCCGAGGAGATTTCAAAAGAGATTTCTGTAAGTTTAGACAGTAAAAAGGCTACAGGAAAACAGCTGTGGGAACATCTTGAAAAGATAATGACAGGAACAAAGATGTCTTCAAGAGTAAAGTTTTTGGAAACTGAGAACTCTGAACTAAAAAGACAGATTTCTGATCTGGAAGTTCGAATTTTCCAAATCCAACAAGTAGCATCTGTTGAAAGTTCTGAGGAGCAGATTGAGCATCAGAAAGATACAAATGCTGAGCTTCAAAAGCAAATATCTGATTTGGAGCAAAATCATGCTCAAGATAAATCCGAGGTTGAGAAATCGTTCGCAAAGAAGTTCTCAGAATTCTCGAGAAAATGTGTTGATGAGAAGAAAGAAGTTGAGCTGAAATGCATAAAACTTTCTCAGCAAGTTTCTGATTTTCAGAAAGTAATCATTCTTGAAAGAGAGAAGTTTACAACAGAAAAGAAGGCTATTAAACAAAAGAATGTTAGCGTCTTCAAAGAAATATCCGGCCAAAGAAACAATGCTGATAAGGGATTTGAAGAAGAACGAAGCATGTTTGAGACGGAGATCAAAAGGCTTACTGCCAAGTTGTCTGAACTATCTGAGAAGGCATTAAAAGAGCAGAGAACGAAGTCTGAATTCACGAAGAAGATTGACCTGCTTGTTAAAGAAAGAGACAACTTTGCTTCGACGATTAAAGTGCTTGAAAAGTCTGTATCAAGTACAAATCAGAAATCTGTCTCTCCACAAAGGTCAGTTAAATCTTTTGATCGAATTCGTAAAACTAACCTTTTCTATGATAGCAATATAGATGGTTCAGGTATACATCAAAGAAGAAGGAGATACAAAGATGAGGAACTGGTCTGGAAGAAGAAACCAGTTGAAGATGAGCTGAAAGAAAAAGAATCATGTGTACATGCGGTCAATGCCAAGAAGAACAAAGTGCATAAAGGTAAACCTGATCATATCTACTCAAGAAATCAATTACTCAGGTTATCAGGTAAGAAATACCACTGCTCTTATTGTCATACACATGATCACATTCACAAAACCAGTGATCATTTCTGGTATGGTTCTTATTCTATATCCCCCACAAGAACTGCAACTAACATTCGACGACCCAAATACCAGTGGGTACCAAAGCCGAAAACTGATTCTTTGTTGCAGGCACCTACTGTCAAGGGGGAGTAGAAGAACAATGGCTTCTAAGTAAATCAGCTTAGAACCCGGACTTCAACGAAGTTTGGCTTCTGATTACATGACAGATCAGGACCCGTTCTTCAACGTTTAGACCTGGATATTTTGCAAATATCCAGGGGGAGCTTAATAGATCTATATCGTTCTATCATGATTTGAAGGGGGGCTTAAAAGGTAAATATCTTCTAATCCTAGATCTCTGATTGTTTGAAAGAAGAACAACTTTCAAGCATGAAAAACAGTTTCAGAATGGTTCAAACCACTTCTGATTCTCAAAAGGTTTCATGAATCTAGAAGTGTGAATTTAAATGTTTTTCAATTCTTGAGCTTTAATGTTTAACTGACTGTGTGTTTCTAAAGATCAATACTTGCGTATTATCTTATCCTTATACTGTAACGTATTCACACACACATGTTCAGTACTTCATTTCTATTTGTTATTACCATGTCTCATAGCGAAACAATTTTTTCGATGGTAATACCCCCGCTTGAAATTCAATGTTGGTGAGCATCTATCATTATTTCTAAATTTGTGCTTTCATTGCTAAATTGTTTATATTTGTTCATATAAACAAAATATCCAATTCTTTGATACCCTATCCATTTTATGTGATCTGATTGATACACTGTCAGATTCTCAAAACAATGCTCTTGATTTCATTTCATTCATTCAATATATCTGTTTTGAGAAATCTTCAAATTTCAATTGCTCAAATCTTATGAGCATACATTTTGACAGTGTTATCATACATTCTGTGCTTAAATGTTCAAGTTAAACTGTTGATTAACTATTTTTTAGGACTTACATGGGATTTGTGTGAGAACTTAAACAGTACTTCCATGGATTCACGTTAACCAGTGTTTCCTACCCCGGAAGTTATCCTAGAGTGATTTGAGGGGTGAGGGGTCATAAATCAAAGAGTGGGGGAGATAACTCATCGGGTTGAGTTTTTTCTCATTGTGTGGAGTGGAAAAATGGAAAAGAGAGTTTGGTTAGAAGTGAGCTTCAATGATAAAAAGAAAGAGGGTGTGAGAACAGAGTTAAAAGAATATCAAAACTCTGCACCAACCACTTTCTGAGTCGGGCAACCACATATTCTGATTGGTTTACATTCTTTGGTGACCATCATTGAAAAAGGCACCTAGCCCATGCCAACTCTTGCTATTACCCCACCAACCACTCGTTTCTTTCTTAACAAAGAAATGTTTCATTTTCTTTGGGGACGCAGCATATCTGCTATCTAGTCTTCACTCGGAAGATTTAGATATTGAAAAAGAAGGAAAATTGCCCCACCTTCGCACCTTTTTCATTCACATTGAGTCCGTGTAATATCTGTTGCTGTCTCAACAGTTTACACATTTTTGAGCCTGATCAAGCTAAGTAGCTTCAATCATTTCTACACTTGCACGAGCACACAAGAAATGAGTTTTCTTGTCATAACATTCATAGAAAATTACTTTGTGATTTTTCAATGATTGAATGGAAGCCCTGGAGGAGTGAACATCACAAAAACTCCTTTCCAAAGTACATCCGTTGTACAAAGTGGCTCAGTGCTACTTACAGGCATACTAACTGTTTCTTCTGTTGAATCAAGGTTACATTGTTCATTATGTCTGAATTTGAAAAGATTCGGATATATACATTTCATGAATTGACGGATAATCAGATCAACGGGCGGAGAATGCCAAATTTTCATAGAGGGGAGATCAAAGAAAGTGCTGAAATTGAATAAGTTTTGATGATCATGATGTTCAAAATCATCAAAAAGGGGGAGAAATGTTTACAATGTTCAATTTCCAAGTATTAAAGAAAGAAAGTCAGTTCTGAAGACAGTCTAGAGATCAAGGAGATGAATATATGATTTTAATGCTAAATTTGTTTGTCTGAAGACAGTGAAGATTTCAAAGATTGAAGATTTCAAAGTCTGTATTGATTCTTTCCCGTATCATGTGGTGTCTGCTACAAATTTGTTTATCATTCCTCCTACGAGCTGATTGAAACAAGTTCTTAAGCTAAAAGTCTATGCAACTCGCGGTTCAAAGACAGATTCTGTGTTTTAAACTGAAGAAGCGTCGTGGAATGTCAAGTAACTCTCACATTATCTTTCTTTTGTGCTGATCCGATGTGATTGAGTTTCTACAGTTAAAAGTTGCTTGATAGTGCGTTCAGTCGAGGCTACTGTACATTGAGTCTGGTTACACAGTTGAAACTATGAAGACCAAGAGATTTATTCAAGGGGGAGATTGGAAAGATATGAAGATATGCAACACCAAAGTTCTTGAAAGACTCAAGAGGGAAAGAAGATCAATGTTTGAAGATTTCAAGAAGATAAATGCTTTATTCAACTTTAGGGGGAGATTGTTAGGACTGAAAGTCCTATGTGTTGAAAGTGGAATAAAGTATTTATAAGGGTTCATTTTGTAATTACTTAATAGTTTATTTAGTTAGATGGGCCTAAGCCCATATGCCCAATTGCTTGTAAAGCCTAAGTATATAAAGGCTTATTTAGTTCATAATTAGGGTTGAACAGTTTAGAAAGGTTAGAAATTCATTATTCAGTTTTCTAGTCATTAGGTTTATATACCCTAATCAGAAATTCTCTCTGTAAACCTTAACCCTTTGAAGTTATATCAATCATATGACTAGTTGCTGTGGCCTATAATCTGTTCATCATTATTCATTATTACTTGTGATTGCACTGCACTGGGATCTACAAGAATAACCCATAAATACTCCTTCGTATGCCTTTGGACTAAACTTGTTGAGATTCTCCCTGTCATTCAGAACGTAGCATTTACACCCGAATGACTTGAAATACTTGATGTTCGGTTTGATCCCGTTCATAAGTTCATACGGTGTTTTGTTGAAGCGACGATGCAGAATTGATTTGTTCTGTGTATGACAGGCAGTTGACACTGCTTCAGCCCAATAAGACAAAGGTAGACCTGAATAAGCGAGCATTGATCTGGCGGACTCAACAAGCGTTCTGTTTCTTCTTTCAACAACGTCGTTCTGTTGTGGAGTACGTGCAGCAGAAAATTGTTGTTGTATTCCTTGAGACTCATAGAATGCCTGAAGAACACTGTTTCTGAATTCAGTGCCATTGTCAGATCTTACCACTTTCACTTGCTTCTGCTTATTTGTCTGAGTTGTCTTGATAAGATTGATGAGAACTTCAGGAGTCTCGTCTTTTGACTTCAGAAATTTTACCCAAGTATATATGGAGTAGTCATCAACAATCACCAGAACATATTTCTTATGTCCTAAATTCTTTGTCTTCATTGGACCACACAGATCAACATGCAAAAGATCAAGAATAGCCGATGTATAGTGTTCAGGTTTAGGCTTGTGAGGAGCTTTCTTCATTTTTCCTTTCTCACAATCTTGGCATAGATGGTCTTTCTGAACACGGAGAACTGGAAGACCTCTCACTGAGTCATTCTTGACCAGACGATCCATATACTTGAAGTTAAGATGAGCCAGTCGACGATGCCAAATCCAACTTTCACTGATAGAGGCTTTGGATAGTAAACACAAATCTGATGAGGTTTTAACTTTGGAAAGATCAATTGTATACAAATTAGATCTTCTCTTTCCAACCATTAAGTCTTTGCCACTATCATTCTTTACAGCAACCCTTTTTGATTTGAAGCTCACTTCAAGATCTTTATCGCAGAATTGGCCGATGCTGAACAAGTTGTGACTTAGACCCTCAACATAGCTTACTCTTTTGACAGTTATGTTTCCTTGAACTAGATCGCCATAACCAAGAATTGGAGCTGTCTCACAGTTACCAAATTTCACACGACCGCAACATTTATCTTTAAAATTAGAAAGAAGTGATTTGTTGCCAGTCATATGTTTTGAACATCCCGAGTCCAGATACCATAATTGACTAAGCTGCACACACAGAAACTACACCTTTTTAGGTACCCATATGCTTATGGGTCCCTTGTTAGATTTATGCCTTTTATTTTTCACAAATTTATTTTTCATGCATGAATGAAAGTAATTATCAATAGAAGATAAAACACAATCATCAGAATTAAAACTGGAAGAAGCATATGAGATATTCTTTGATATATCAAACATTTGCTGAAAAGAGTATTTTAGGTATTTATTACATGTAGCAAATGTATTAGTATCACAAAGATTGTCTACACAATCAACTCCTAACAGTTCAGATTCTAAAATTGGTTGTTTCATCTTCCAAATCTGCCTTGATGACTTCCTCACAGTCCGATCTGAAGAAGAAAAATCAGAAACATTAGAATTTTCAGATAATACAGTATCATGTTTCTTTGACTTCTTTGATCTCCTTCTTTTACGCTTCTTTTTATAAAATTGAGCATTTAGAAGAAAAGAATTATCAATAATTGAATCAGAAGAAGAAACTTTATCAAAGAAATCAGTCTTATCATTTGACATTGAAGAACTAGCCTTGGAGTGAAAATTTTCAAATTTTCGCAAGTTTGGAGGAGGTTTGTGTTTCTCATTAGAAGCGTAAACTGAGTTTTGCGCGTCCAACTTCATGCGCAAACTCTCAGTTTGCGTTTCTAATGTGGAACGCAAATGGCCATTGTTTTTCAAAACTTTAGTATTTTCCTTTGAATCTTTTGAAAATCCAGAAGAAAATTTATCTTCAAAACTTGTTTTTATTATAAAAAGAAGTAAATCATTTTCTAAACAAGTTTGAAGATTTTGTTCTTCCAATCTATCTTCAAGATCAACTATCTTACCTTCTAACACTAACGGAGGAATATATTTCTTAGTATAATAAGATACCGAAGATACATTTTCCTTTGGAGTGTTAGTAAAAATAACAACAAAATCTGTTGAAAATGAAGATTTATTGGAAGATTTGTCATTTAAAAGATTTTGAAATTTTCTGGATTTCTTAGATTGATCAGGAAAATATTTTGCATTTTCAGAGGTGTAAACAAATGGCATTTCCATCCTCTTATTTTTCATCCTTTTCACATTTTCTTCTTCCAAAATTTGTTTCTCAGTTGTCCAAAAGAATTTAAACTGAGGAGCATATCTTGCAAGAGTAAAATAATCATATTCGTATAAAGTAGGAACTTCATTTTTAGCATTATTTAAAAAATGCGGATTTTCGAAACCAAGTCCCCACTTTTCCTTTATAGTTTCTTCACTCCTTGGTTTATTCATGTAAATTGTTTGCTCAGATTGTTCTCTTTTATACAATTTCTTTTCTAAAACAATTATCTTTTCAGAAAAGATTTTATTTGAAGAAGTCAGTTCAATCAATGAATCATGGTAAGTCTGAATTGAATTTTCAAGATCAACTAACTGCTTTTGAAATTTCTCTTTTGTATCAATTAAAATTGATTTTTCATCTTTTAAAGAAATTTGCAGTTTATCAATTAAATCAGACTTTTCTTGATTTTTAACTTTTTCAGAAATGAACTTTGAGCGCAAATCATGCAAAGCAGTGATAAAAACATTCATTTGAGATAAGAAGAAATTATAGTTAAACTCAGAAATTACCTCAGAACCATCAGATGATGTATCATCTTCCTCATTATCAGAATTGTCATCACCTATAAAGCACATGGCTGCTGTTTCTTCATTCTCAGCCTCATTGTCCGAATGATCTAACCAGTACTCTTCTTCGGCCAACAGAACGGTTCCACTTTCCTTCTTTTCAGCGAGAGCCAACTTCTTTCGGTAAAAAGCAGCATCTTTTACCACTTTGACTCTGCATTCCTTGGCAATATGTTCAGGCTTTCCGCAGTTAAAGCAATTCATCACCTTTTTCTCATCCTTCTTCTGTTCAACCACTTTAGCTGGTTCATACTTTGGAGTGTATGGCTTTGAAAGAGCACCAGGTTCTATCTTCTTAGAACCAGAAGAAAACCGCAGATTGTTAGAACCAGATTTATGCTTGAATCTCTTCTGATAGTGCTGAGTCAAAAGTATCATGGCCTTTTCAAGTGCTTCGCCATCATCATCTGTTGATCCATCATAAGCTGATTCAGTCAAAGCTTGCTCAGCAAGTTGACTAGCTAAAAGTGCAATGGGATCTACTGACAGAGGCTTGTTCTTCTTATCCATTTTCGCCTTCTTCTCCATAACCATAGACTCATCTATCATCGGTATTTCGAATAACTCTTGAATAGGCATGGTTAAGATTCTGACATCATTTCTCATTCTGTGGCATGACTTGTTCCACTCAGGTTGTAAAGCATTCAGAAACTTCAAGTTTGCCTCCAACTCAGTCTTGGTAACTTTGATCTTGTATAAATCGTTGATTACAGCCCAGAATCGATCAAATACATTCTTCAAGTTTTCTCCATCCTTAGCCTTGAACTTCTCAAAATTGTTTATATATCTAGTCTGACGCAACTGAGTTGACATTGCAGTACCAAGCATGATCTTTTCAAGTTGAGTCCACATCAGCATAGGATTCTGTTTGAAGCAATTGATTCTGTTATAAATGAAGTTGGGAAGAGCAAGAATCAGATTTGATTTGGCCTGACTATCAGCTTGATGTCTTAACATCTCATCTGCATCATATTCCCTTACTTCTTTCACAACAGTGGTAGCAGGTGTAGTAGCAGTAGCTGGGATCACTTTTCTTGGAGTTTCCATAGGACCCTGAGTCAGTGATTTCATCATATTCTCCCCATTTGGTTGTCTTTCAATAAAGTTGATGAATCGATCCTGCCATTGTTCAAATTCATTCTCATTGATGAGAACAGGTGGACGAGTATCGGACCCCAAAGACATCATGAGGTCATTCTTGTAGATTTGAGCTTGCAAAGACATCTTGTGAAAAAGTCAGAAAAAGTCAGAAAAAAATTCCAAGTAAGAGAGGCCCGCAAACTGATGGTTTGCGTTTGTAAAGAGGAACGCAAAGTGAGCTTTGCGGTTGCTTCGTGAGACGCAAGGTGATCTTTGCGTTTGCTGAATAGAACGCAAACTAAGCTTTGCGTTTGTAGAACAGAACGCAAACTGAGCTTTGCGTTTGCTTTGTGAAACGCAAAGTAATTCTTTGCATGAGAAAACCTCTCGAGTGAGATACTTTGCGGGTCAGAGACTTCGCGGGTTAGACTAGAACCGAGAAACAATCTTTGCGTTTCCAAAGAGAACCGCAAACCTGAAAAAAAAAATTCTAACACAAAAGTTAGATCATCATATCTAAGAGTGAAAGAATGAGATGCAAAGTATAAGAATCATACGCAAACATGTTTGAATGACACGCAAACTCTCAAGAATAAAACGCAAACTGAATCATGCAAACTATGACAGACACGCAAAATTCACATGAATGACATGCAAATAATGACATGTAAACTATGAATAACCCACAAAGTTCTTTGAATTAAACTCAAATAACTTTGAATGACACGCAAACTAACAAGAGTAAACGCAAACTTCATAAACTCAAACCAATCAAGCAAGATCAGCTACAACTTCGAAATTAATCCAAGAAAAGCATACACTGAACTTCGAAAACTATATTCTAACACATTTTATCAAACAATTTCAATCAAAAACAACAAAATCTAAAAATTCGACAAGAACAGAACGAGAAAGTCGTTTTTCCAGAAAATGTAAAATCTGCAAATTGAAGATCTAAACAAGGTTTTTATGCTAAACTCAAAGAAACAATTATGATCGATTAGTAGAAACGAAACAATTAAGCCCAAAAACAACACAAATTGATCAACAAACAATCCAAATTTGATGATTAAGCAAAAAACGAGATTTTCTTGAAAAATCAAGAAAATCGATCGAGTTTTCTGCTTCAAGTCACAAATCCAGAAACAAAAACACTAATCTCTCAGGATTCAGATTGCTCTGATACAAATTGTTAGTCCAAAGATCTCTGATTCGTTAGAGAGAGAAAGTGTGAAGCGCAAAGTAACAGATGTATTGAATTGTGTGTGTCTGAAATTGTTACAAAACAAAGGCACAAAGGGGACTTAAATACCCCTAGCCCTTACAAACAGAATACACTACTAAAAGCATTAAAAGCTATAAAATAAATACAATGATTACTACAAAATTAGACTTAACAATTAGTGGCCCCGCCATCTTGAGATCCTAATATACATGTCATTTAAGAAAAAGTGTTACGCTTATGCCTAGTGAGTTCTAACAATTATAGAATAAAGCTATAAAACATTAAAACAAAAGTCATAGCTTTAATCAAGTCAATTAGTCCATTAATACCATTCTCGCTCTTGGAAAAAGGCACAATACATCTTACGATAACGGGGGAGACCCGATTTTCTTTAATAGTAAGGGAACACAAAATAAGCCACATATTTATGTTATATAAGCATCACTTATGGACTAACATTCATTAAGATCAACCACTCCAAGTTTATCGTTTAATGAGTTAACAAGCTCAACTACTTCAAGTCTATTGCTTATGAAGTCACCAAGTTCAATTACACTCGGTCTATAGCTTGGGATCTCTAGAAATCCTAGTTAAGCTCGTTCACTAGAAATTACATTATATTAGTCAATGGTTGATGCCCAACTCCAAGAGTCTACACCATATTGTCTGTGAAGACCCAATGCTTATTTTAAGTTACAACTAGGGAATATCATCCTATTTATACCAAATAAAACTTACTTATGCTTAAGGATCCATTGCATTATAGTCTAATATATTTAATCTTCTAGATATGTCAAACCATATCCAACACATGAACATTTGTGTATTAATAATATCAAGTGGGCAAAATCCCCATCTTATCAACAAAACCAATGGTAAGACCATTTTGGTTCCAAACCCCATCATAATTCATAACTTTGGAATAATCATTCAAATGTAAGTAAAATCAATCCCCACACTTATTTAATCAAAAGCCATAAAGTCCCAAAAACCTCAAATTAGACCTAGCTGGTCCAAAATCAACCAAATAAGAAATATATGAAATGGTAGTTTTGAGGAACTAAAATACAACATTTGAACATGTATATAATTTTAGAGGAGTAATAACCTAAAATCCTCATTTATTGAAGTTTTGGGACTTAAAGGTGTTAAGGAGAATTCTTTCAACTTTTAGGTATTTAGGTGTAAATAAGGGTTAATGAGGGTAAAACCCTCAAACCCTTCTCATTTCTCATTCATACATATTGGTGGCTAGGAGGAGAGCTAGAGAAAATTTGAAGCTTTTCATTGAAGAATTGGTGAAGGAACTGATTTTCCAAGGATCAAAGGTCATCTTCTCCAAGCTATCATCCTCATTCCTTTTCATCTATGGATTTTAGTGGGTTATATGGTTTGACATTTTTGGGGTTTTCATTATTGAAGTGTTTTTGGATTAAAACCCTATAGAGATATTGTTTTGATCGAGTAATTGTTGGTTTTCATTGAAGTTTGGACAAAACCACCATTGTTTTTTTTTTGGAAAAGCAAAACCACCATTGAAGTTTTTTTTTTTTGGACAAAGCCACCATTGTTGATGACTGTTTCAAGGATTTTTTTTCATTTCTAAGCCTTGGAAGATGAATCTTCATCAATGGATGGATTCCAATGGTTTAAATAAAATTTCGATGTTGGTTTTGTGGATAAAATGGTTTAGAGCATTGATTTCTGATAAGTACTCACTTTTGAGTACTTACGCACTTTGTTTCTAACATTTTAGATTAGATTTTACATTTTATAATCCCAACTTTGAGTCATTTATTTTATTATTTTCCACTTTCTTGATTTGGAGCTTAGGTTATTGATTTGCTTGTTTACATGGGGTTGTTTAGTCTAATTTTAATGTGTTTTGGAAAATATTTTTGGAACAGGTCATGTTGCAGAATAACTGGAGCACTGGACCTGATGGCCTTCGTTAGGATGGAATTGGAAGTTGATTAAAGTGGAGTGGAAATAGCCTTTTTGTGGACCGATGGGCAAAGCTTTGTTCCAGCTGATGTGAAGTTATTAGTTGTAATTTAATTATTTTTTTGTACTTCCTAGTTAGTGTGCTTAACTAGTGGTTTAATCCTCATGGAATTAGTTGAAACTTACACTTTTGGCCCCTCTCTATCACTATAAATAGAGGGCTTTGAGGCATTTATTATGTTCTTACTCCTAGATACTCCTACTCACCATCACTCACTCACTTATAGCTGATCTTAATCAGCTCCAATTTCTTTCTTAATTTCAGTAATATTAAGTTCTTCATGTTCTTCATTTAAGGCTTTCAATCTTCTTCAAATCTTCATCCTAGTGTATGAATGCTTGTAGCATCTCTACAGCACTTGGGATTTTAATTTTTACTTTGCGTTCTTTACTTTCATCTTGCATCTCTAGTATTTCCATTTATGTATTTAATTTCAAGTACTTTACATTTATGTACTTACATTCTTGTCTTATTATTTAAAGTCGTTTATATTTATTTACTTTTAAAGTCATTTACATTTTAAGTCATCATGTTTACTTTTATAGTTCTTTACATTTGCTTTTCTTTATTTCTTGCAATGAGTAGCTAATCATCTTAGCTTGGGTGTAAGGCAAAGGATGATCATGTTAATCTAAAGAAAGTAGACTTTTTTGTGACATTAATGAATTTTATTATTCCAACTTAAGTTTTATTAAGATAATACAATCCCTTGACAAATTCATCACTTTGATAATGTTAAAGTGTCATGGACCTAGAGATAGGCCATTAAATAACACGTCAATTTGAATGACATGGGAGGTAATATCGAAAGAGTTACTTGCAACGAGAATTGTTACTTGTGTTTTTCAAAATGATTCACTCTTGATAAGTTGTCACTTTAAAATGGAATATACTTAGAGATAAGCTATTTGGATTACATCAACTTGGGAGGTACGGGGGTTATATCGAAAGAGTAACTTTTAACAAGGAGAATTTGTTTTGTTATACATTTTGAGAACTCCACTACCATCATTTCTTTATCTTGAACTCTACTCAGAGATGAGATTGTTTATAGCTACTGGAATAATGAGATGGTGAGAGTCTAAGAGGAACGTGTCTCAAAATATATAATAAAACTAGTTATTGTTATAATCATGTTGCAACATTCCTATAGCATCATGCTGTAACATTTCTGTAGCATTGGTCTGTTGGAATTTGGGTTAGCATATCATCCCAAGTCTTACACCCTTGCTTCTCTTTTAATCTTGTTTAATTAAATCTGCGTTAACCAACCAATCAAAAATATTGCTTCAAAATTGTCATCTGAAATCACATCTTTCATTGTACTTCTAAAGCACTTTTTACCCCAATCTCCGTGGGACGATATCTGGTATTTTACCACTTTTATTACTTGAAAGACGACATTAGATCTCATTGTATACTTTCTTTGAGGTTTAATTAGCACACGTCTGTAGGTGTATTCTCACCACTGTCAATTTCCTCATTTGTAGGGCTTAAAATTGATTTGGGGAGTATTGAGATGAAGGGTTTTTTTGGGTTTGTGAAGGTTTTTTGCTGGAAACTTGGGGTCATGGCGTGGCCTAAAGTCACGAGCTAGGCCGCGCAAATGTCCATTTGATCAATTTTTGTTTTCACTTCGTTTCTCGTTTGGAGCTAAGATCGAGGCATTGATTAGAGGATTGTCTTAAGGGTTGTTATAAATGGTTTTAGGGAGTAATTAGGTGGTTTAACACCATTCGTATGTCGTGGAATGTAGGTGTTCGATTTGGGAACTCTTAGCTTCAAGTGTGAGAGTTAATCTTGGACGACAGACGAGATTTCTTACTTACTCTTATCTACAAATGAGATTTGATTATGCATGGTGGTTATTGAAATGATTGAATTACAACTGTTTATATCATCGTTGATTTTGAATTGATATTCAAAGTGTGCATTCATTTGGGTGGGGCATGAGATGGCTTGTTATGGGAGGTGTGATCTAACTGAAATGCATGAATTCGTTTCATGTCATTTATCCAAGGGCAGGTGTGGGCCCGAACACATTGTCATAGGTGTGCATAACTTTAAGCGTGTGTCATGTACATGTGTTAAGTGTGTGCATGAAATTTTAAATGTATGAATTATCTCTAAACGTTTTACAACTCATTTTGAATAATATTTCATGGTGTGATGTTGTTACTTAAGGGAACTCACTTGACCTCTGGTCTGACCCTCTCTTTTATAAAACTGAAAACCATTTTCAGGTAAGCCTGTTAGTAAGGGATCGAGCAAAGGAAAGGGAAAGTTGTAAGCACGAATCCTAGAGGATAGAGTGAAGATTTGTAGTGTCTTGTTTAGACTTTCCAGACTTAGTTATGAATTTTTAATTCTCAATTGTGGAGGTGTTTACCCACAATAAACTTATGGGATGTAATACAGTATTTGACCTGTTGTTTTGGGGCCGTTTTGGCAGTATTTTTTATTAAGCCTTGTTTGAGTTTTGGGTTGTTACAAGGAGTATAGAATGAACTCTCACGATGCTAGGATTTAGGCAAAACTTTGAAAATCAAGAAAACCCTAGAAATAGAGATGAACACTTGAATCGAGGACTCTATACTTGAATCATTAGCTTTGATGATGATAAACCCCTTTGAAATCCTTGAGAAATTGCCTTAAATGCTCCATAAATTGAAATAAATAAGGTGGATGAAGAGAGAAATGAGAGAGGAGAAGTGTATGTGAGAAAAATGAGCGAAATGACCCAAAATCGGCCCTATATGTGCAGGTAACAGATCAACGTGACCTGCCTCATGACTTGAAGTCACAGTGTAGGTCACCCGAGCTCCTGGTCCCTTGTCAAACAATGTATCCCACGTGACTTAGGTCGCCCTCGAAGTCACTGGGACTACTGTTTATGCACGATTTCGTTCTTTTTCCGATTTTTCAAGTCTAACAAGTTACCAATGATATTAAATGATAAATAGGCTTAATAATAACTTATTTGGTCCAAAACTCATGGAAAAATCTACATTCGCATAATTAGAAAATTTCGGGTGTTACATTATGCCAGATACAACTACTATTCATATATTATATAGTGGGTTACATCGTTGACCCTTGTGTTCTGGTTGTCTTTTGGTTTTAGTCCTTAATCATCAATTACATTAGTGATTCTTATTTTGTATTTCACATACCAAACACATCCCTCGAGTTAACACCATTAGTCAAGTGACCATTAAGGCAATCATGTGCCACTTTATGTCGGGGAATTTTCGTCCTTTTATCCATCTTCTTCCTCAATTCAAAAACCCGAATTTCGTTCTTTTGATTTGTTTTATGTAAGCCTTGAATTTTATCCTTCTACCCATCATCACATCTCCGCCAGTCACTCCCTTCACCACCATACTTCATCGTCTCCTGCCCCTATCGTCCTCTCCACCATCACCTTAAATAGGTTTTACCTTTATATGATATTAATATTAGTTTATTATGTTATACAATATTAATTTATGTGTTGGTCTCAACCATCGGATTTGATAATAATACATAATAACATCCGATCAAACACCTATAATGTTATAGGATTTTAAGTTGTTGCCTACTATCCAAAATACAAAGAGGATTCGAAATGTTAGAGGATCCGATTTGTATAGGATCTAAGCGTTTTGGATCCAAAATTGAGAAGGATATGATTTTGGTATATATCCAAAATACACCTTGTATTTCACATACCTAGCCATCCTTGTAAATAGGATTCCATTGGAAGTTCTATTTTGTAATCTGTTATCTGATCAAGCAAAACTGATGTGGATGTTTGCACACCACTAAGACATGTGATAATTGAATCTCAAGGCAAGTATACAATGAGACCCTATATCGTCTTTCAAGTAATAAAATAGTAAAATACCGAATATCGTCCCACAGAGATTGTTGTAAAATTGCAATAAAAGTGTAATAAAAGAAATGATTTCAGATGGCGAATTTGAAGACATTGTTTGGTTTGGTTGACAGTTAAATTAAGATAACAGAGAATAAAGATAGCAAGGGTGTAAGACTTGTGGTGAGTATCAAATACAAGTTTTTGTGGACCAATGTTGTAAGGATGCTACAGCATTGCGTCTCTCAGCAACTATTTCCACCACCTACTTTAAGAACGATCCTCTCGGATTCAGCCGTAATACTTGGATTTAGCTTCAACCAGACACATCTCTGTGCAGTATCAAAATCAGTGATAGTGTTGAACGGTGCTCTTAAAGTATATGGATAAATAAACAAGTTTATTAAAAATCACTCTCTCGAGTTAATTCCCATATCATCCAAGTTGACGTGTTCCAAGTGGCTCATCTCTGAGTCCACTACACTTTAAGACTTTGACTCGTGATCAACTCGTCGAGAACATATCGATTAGAAAAACATAGTTGCCAAATTTCTTGGTAAGCAACTTTTCCAAGTATACTTCCTATGTCATTCAAATTGACGTGTATTAATGTGGCCCATCTCTGAGTCTACTACACTTTACCACTTTCAAAGCGATCAATTCGTCAAGAAGTGCGTTTGGATTTATAAAACTTAGAATGAAATGGTGGAACATCGTTATTGAGAAACGACGTCCACTTTCTTTTGATTTAAAAACTCACCATTCGCCTCACACCCAAGCTAATGAAATTAGCTACTCATGACGGAAATTAAATTGCAAGAAATATAAAGAGCGGAAATTAAAGACATAAAGTAAATTGCGTAAAGTAAATGGCAATAATAAATTACGGAATGTAAATGCGATAAGAGTAAATAAATAAATAAATAAATACAAGAAAGCAAGAAATAAAGTAAATACGAGATTTATATTAAAATGATTACGAAAATGTAACAATCGGTTTATGAAACCGATTGGGTCTTGAGAGCCAAAAGCTTTTAGCTACTTGGAACTTTAGAGTACTTGCTAACTTGAAGTTTGAGAGAATAATAACTACTTGAGATTACTTACTTGCACACTAAACAAACACCTAAACCCACATATTTATACAAAAGAAATTGGGTAATGTCTAATGGGTAAAGACAAACTTGGAGCCCAAAATTACACAAAAGTCAAATAAAAGTACAATAAAGCAAGTAACATTGTCATCTTTTTAATAATAAAAAGAAATATGATTCTTTTCTTCAAAAGTAGCAGCCCACGTCTTCAAAAAAAGTCTGGCCCATTAACTGTGACAGCTGGATCCATGAAGCCCATCCATCAGCCTGCTGCCCCTCAATGTTACGGGGATACTGTGAATAACTGCTGCAATATTTAAACATTAAAGATAAAATAAGCAACTATTTAACATAAAGATAAGTTTCACTACCGCATTAAGCCTCATAAAAAGATTTAGAAAGTAACATAGAAAAAGACTCAAATTAGGGATATTGGAAATAAAATAGCTATCTAAAAAAGAGAAAAAGAGTGAATATGCATTGATTTCTCAAGGCATATCAAAAACCATTCAGCAAAATCGAAAACTAGTTGAATGAAGTTAGATAGACACCAAAAAGGATTGGATTTATCATCTAGCCGATAGAAGATTGGAAGATAGATAAATCAGATAATTTGACAAATGCTATCTGGCAAACCGATGTGAAGTGAAGAATTTGGGACCAAGTTAATTTCTTTTACCAACTCTAAGTCTTAAATTCTTAAATTGGGAACATGTTCAACATGTCAGACTAAACAAATAATATTTACTTACTTTACTGTTCACTCGCACACAAAAACATGGATGGAGACTTGATAATAAAACTTAGGACCAAGGTTCCAACCCATGTCCTGGTATTGGAATACGTTCAACATGTTAGCCAAAGAAACTCAAAAATACTATTTTATTAGTACCATACATTGTTTATTGTTCACTCTGCATACAGAAGGATGAGTTGAAGCAACAAATATCTACATCATATCAAATGGATGATATGAAAAGTACAAATGTACATGGACCATCAAACCAAATGAAGACACACGTTGATATTATATTGCTGCATTTAATGCATGGACCGCTAAAAAAGGCGGTCTCTGGATCATATGCAACTTGCCCCTTTGAAGAATTGTTAAGTGCAATTTCTTGCAAATTGGTGCCTTAACCTCTGAAGACTATCTCAATCCTTCATATCTAAATTAGTTCTTTGTATTTAGCTCAATCTGTAATTCTTTGTTTAATACAAAATATAGAATTAAAAAATGAAAATTTGTTGTTTTTGTATTCAATTCCCTTCTACAAACACTTGTAGTATAAGTCATTAACCCATGAGGGACCAACATTATATATATTTTTTAAAAATAAATAATAAATATGGTAAAATGATAGATTTTCCCCTTAGACGAAGAGCACAATGGACACTAAGATAATGGTGTTAACTTGAGGGACAATTTTGTTATCTGAAATACAAAATACATACCACTGACATAATTAATACACTTTTAGGTCGAAAATCAAAAAATAACCAAAAACATAGATCATGAGTATAATTCACCCCATATTATATAAGTAATTACATAAATAGACAAGTGTGGGAAAGACAAGAGTGGTAGTAGCCGCTTGATCAATATAGCAAATGAATTTCACAAATTTTTCTCTAATATGTTAAAATTAAAATAATTTTAATTTTATTCTATTTATAAATTTCAAATAGTCGTCGTTTGTGTTCGATAACTTTAAGATATTGTACATAGAATTGTGTCAAAATCGTTTGTGCAAATGTTTTATGGTATGCTTGTGTGATTGTATGTGTATTAAAATATGAACATGTTATAATTAACACTCGATTTATATCGCGATAAATATTTTTTTTTAAAGACGATCAACTTTATTACCATACTCACAAAAGTACAAAAACACAGGGAGAGCCAAACACCAAAGCCAACGACCAAACCAAAGAAGAAACGAAAAACAAAATGAATGCCAAACAGCCTACGGCAGCAAAGAACCAAACACAACAGCCTTTCAACAACCATTTAACAACAGTCACAACTCGGGACAACCCCTAAAAACAGCCCATTAAGGCCTGAACGTGGACAGCCCCAAGAGGAAACACACCACAGGACACAGAACCAAAACTGATATTGCCCCTACTTACACCATCGACCAACACCTAACCTCCACTTTTCACCCAACCCAGATTACACCCCGGACAGCCCCTGCTCAATGACACCACTATTTCTTCTCGATAAGGTCCACTGCACAGCCTACCGCCTGGACTGACCAACGCACCAATGACGAAACTGTACCATGCATCCACACCGCAACGTTCTTCCAAACCGCAACAACCTGTTTATGACAGGATACCAGAATCTACCAACCAGTTGTTCCAATCCAATTTCCTATCGCGCAGTCTCCTACCGATCCATTTGAAACTCTTCCGTTGGAAATCAAAAAACATATTCTCCAATTTCCTTTTTTTCCTTATTAAAAATGACCCTGTTCCGGTGAGACCAAATAAGGCACACAAACGACCATACCATTTCTACCCACAACTTGTTTCGGGGCAACGCGCCGACATTTTCATCTAGAATGTCACTCACCAACTCTATGTTCACAAAGTTCACATTCTACCACCTAAGAACTTTTTTTCCACAAAAGAGTAACTTCATTACAACTTACCAAAGCATGATCCACCGTCTTCACCTCCTTCTCACACCTCGAAAAACTCACGGAATTGATGTTTATCCTTATTTTATCTAGCACCGCTCTACACGGGACCCGACCTTGCCTAACCCTCCACATAAGAATGTCGATTTTCTCTGGGACCAATTTAGACCACTTTGTCTCTTCAAACCGCTCCCCTCTTTCTATCTATTTCTCTTCAATAAGGCCTTTATGCTCTTGTAGAGAGAACCTCCTGTCACTTCCAAGCCACCACTTTGCTAAGTCCCTACTTCCTACTTTCGGTTTCCACCCTTGAAGAGCGGAAGTCAAGTCCTCCAATTCCCCTACCTACCTCCCTCTCAGTTCCCTCCTTCACCCCCACCTCCACACCCAATTTCCTCCCTCCCAACCTCCTCTCTCGGAAATCTGAGCATGCTTATTAGCATCGAGAAGGAACAACCTTTTATATCTTTTACCCATCTCCTTGTTTCTAAGTCATCTATCCGACCAAAACGACGTATCACCCCATCCCCCACCTCCTTCCCGAAAGAAGAAGAGAAGTTTATACCCAACTTTCCCAACTCTTTCCCAACCTTTATCACGTAGCACCAAACCGAGGTCCCCCTCCTAAGTCCACCAACCTCTCCTTTTAGGCTCCCATCTCTACCGAAAATACTCTTTATCACTTTCACCCAAAGAGCATTCTCCTTACATAGGAACCTCCACCACCACTTACCCACAAGACCCAAATTTGAGGCTTGTAAGCTTCCAACATTTAACCCATCCCCCTTAAACTTCCTCACGACCCTATCCCACTTTACCCACGCCATCCCTCTATTTACATCGGACCCATTTACCCCCTCCCCCCCCCCCCCCCCCGCGAAAAAAACGACAACTCACCCTTTCCAACTTTTTGATCACACCTCTCGGGGCTCGAAATAGCGAGAAAAAAATACATCGGGAGACGAGCTAGAACCGACTTTACCAACGTGTGCCTACCGTCGAACGAAATTAGTTTCGTCTTCCATGAAGCTAGTTTGTTTCTCACCTTATCCTCCACGACCTTCCAGTTATCTACTTTATGCATAGTCGCTCCCACCGTAAGCCCTAGGTACACAAATGGCAATACTCCACACCCACATCCCAAGTCATTAGGTCAAACTTTGACTTCTTCAAAATCGACACCCACCTCATAAAGCTTACTTTTACTAACATTGACTCCGAGACCAAGTAAAAGCAATGTAATATTTTCATTAAATTTTTGACGTTCAAAGTAGTCCACTTCCCAAAGAAAATTGCATCATCAGCATATTGCAACTTGCAAGTGCGACACCTCCAACTCTTCGCTTCCAACTTTGATGCCCCTTGAAGATTCCTTTCTCTAACGCCTCCCCCATTAGGACATTTAAACCTTCCACCACTATTAAGAAAAGAAATGGGGTGAGGGGATCACCTTGTCAAAGACCCTTCTCCATCTTGAATTCCTTAGTTGGTGATCCATTGACTAGAACCGAAACTGAAGATTCAAGACAAGCTTTTATCCACCTACATCATCTTTGACCAAAACCCATTGTTTTCATTGAATTAATCAAAAACGGCCACTCCATGCAATTGTAGGCCTTTTCAAAGTCCACTTTGAATACCAATCCTTTACTTTTCACCCTTCGGATATCTTCCACCACCTCATTTGCCACCAGCACTCCATCTAGAATGTACCTCCCTTTTAAAAAAGTCGATTGGGTGTCTCCAATAATTTTCCCCAAAGCTCTTTTCAATCTCTCCGCCAATACTTTCGAAAGGATTTTGTAAGAAACCCCAATTAGAATAATTGGTCTAAAATCATTTAAACCAATCGGGTTGTGGTTCTTACGGATTAAAATGAGGAAAGAGGTGTTGCACCCCCCATTAATCTTCGCCATTTCTCAAAAATTCATGATCGCCGTCAAAAACCCGCTTTTTATAGTCTCCCAATATTTTTTTAATGAACGTGAAAGTGAACCCATCCGGGCCGGGAGATTTATTGCTCCCGCAAGCTTTGATTGCCTCCCAAATCTCGTCTTCCGAAAACGACCTTTCCAAATTCTCCATCTCATCTTGAGACAATTTTTTAAATTTATCATTTATCAAACTTGGACCGCCTTATCTTTGTGAAGAGAGTTTGTTTTTGAAAAAATCGAACACACTTTCCTTTATCTCCTCCGGATCCTCCGACCAATTTGCATTGATTTTGAAACCTCTGATATCGTTCATTCGTACTCTCTTCCTACATGAAACAACTTCGAGTTCTCATCCCCCTCTACGCACCATTTGACTTTAGCTTTTTGCATGTTATTTCTACTTTCTTTTTTTCCCCATCCAACCATGCTTTTCATGCCTCTACCCACTTATTTCTCTATATTTCATCGAGCCCTCTATCTTCAGCAATCTCTTCCAACTTCCTCATCTCTTCCTTGTACTGAACCATCTCCCCTTCCAAGTTCCTAAACTTATCGCAGCTCCACATTTTCAAGGCCATCTTCACATTCTTCGATTTATCTCTGAGCACATTATCCGAATATACCGAAGTTACCTCCTTATTCCACACCTCACGAATCACCCTTTCCACCTCATCACCTTCCAACCAAGCGTCGAAAGTTTTAAATGGATTGGGCCCAAAATCCAATTTATTTTCCCAAAGCATAATTAGATGGTGATCCGACCATTTCCTTTCCAACGCTTTCACCCCCAAATTCTTCCATGCTGCATAAAAGTCATTAGATAGCAAAAAACAATCCAATTTGCTATGTTTTACACCATCGTCACTAATCCTAGTGAACTTTTCCCCCGCCAAAGGAATATCCACCAATCGAAAATTACGAATAAACTCGTTAAACTCTTCCACCCCCTTGGCATTAATGATCAAGTTCAATCTTTCATGCTCTCCTCTTACTTCATTGAAATCTCCAAACACACACCATTTCACCTCTTCTTTATTGCACAATTACTCAATATTTTTCCGTACCGACCCTCTCTCCTTAGGATCTCTCGGGTCGTACACGTTAACAAAGCCCACAAAACCATTCACTCCTACCCACTTTCCCACCACCGCTAGCAAATTTCTCCACGACAAAAAATTCACAACTAAATTCTTTTTTGTCCCAAATCAATAATAAGCCCCCCAAACTACCCGACGCTTCCGATTGAACAAAATCACCATCGTCAAAACCCCAAAGTTTAGCAACCTCCACCTCACTCCACTTTTTATACTCAGTTTCTTGAATACCAATCATACTTAATTTTTCTTTCACACAAAGATAGCGAATCCACCCTCTTTTCTCTATTCCACCCATACCTCTAATGTTTATCGATATAATCTTCATTCAAAATATAAATCGACCAAAAACGCATACCTTTAACAACTTCTATTTCCTTCGATTGCTCGCCTTTTCAACCGCTGCTCCTTTTTCCCAAGCTAGCCCCAATTTTGAGCCAAACTCCTGAATACTCTCTGAGTCTTATGATCCTTTCCCACATTTAGAAACCTCCGTCGAATTCTCCTTGCTACCTCTCGAGCGCCTTTTTCTTTTTCCTTTAATCTCATTACAACTATTTGAGGCCTTGATTGCTTTTTTTGTGCACTTCTTTGCGAGCTTGATCTAGCCATCTGGTTAATCAGGTGAAAGCTCACTTTTCCCTCTGCCAAGTCCTGACCCTTCAACCCTTTTCACTTTATGTTTCTCACTGTAGTTTCCTCTCTTCTCCATCCCGATCACTCTTCTAGACTCCTCCATTTCTCTCTGATTCCCACTATTTCTCCTTCAATTGTCTCCAAAACATCCTCTTTGTGAATGCCTGTCATTACTGCCACCACACCAAAAATTGGCCCAGATCCTTCCTCAATTGGATTTGGACTGCCTATGTTAAAATTATGATCAATTTTAATTTGTTATGGCCTACCATACCTGGGCGTTGAAAGAAATCCACTCTGTCTTCTATTAAAACATTTCCTTTTCTTAATTGGATTCTATTCACAACCGCCATCGTCGTCGGTATCCAATGAAATTTCCCGACCCTCCTCTGCCCCACTAATTGGAAGGCCATCTATCTCCTCGACCCTCGAGGCTAGCTCATGTGGAGCATTTTGTGACCTTTCACCTACCTCTCTTACCTCTGACGACAGCGAGGAATTTCCGATTACATTATGGGCTGATGTCGCTTCTTGTAGTTTTAACTCACCATTAACTCCGGTCTCGTCTCCCCTTTCTTTAACTTCTTCCTCTCCTCTACTTTGATGACCATGTTTTCCTTCAAGCCAACTCTCTTCCACATACCAATCGTCATCCCCATCTTCCTCCTCGGTCCATTCCGATGGAATGCTCGAAGAGTCCTCCCCTTCCTCACCACTCCCACCATCGTCCTCCAAGAACGACGACAGTTCCGATCCTTCCTCCACCACCCTAATCCGGTAGAACTGGTTGTCGACTTTTATACTTTTGATTGCATCTATGAATGATTCGTAAGTTGGTAAAGTTATTTATTGTTTTATGTTAATCCTGGAATATATGATCAATGTTTGCAATTAGTAAACATTATGAATAACAAGATAATTTTTAAGTTAAAAATGCTACCAAAACTACAATTATTTTAGAAATGTCATAAAAATATTGTATTTAGTTTAAATTGTCATCTTTTTATTTTTTTTGTTTTTTCTCTTTATGAAGTTTGTTTTGAACTTAAATAGTTATTTTGTATTATAAAAATTGGAGTAATTACATGTTTGACCCATGTGGTATACCAAAAATTATGACTTGCGGATCTCTAAATCGAAAAAAGTATAAATATGGTTTCTATGGTATATATATATATATATATATATATATATATATATATATATATATATATATATTATTGATGTTAAATTAAAGATTACAAATTTTTTTTTGTTTAGTATAATTGTTTGATTGGAATTTTTGTAGTAATTTACAGATTTTAGATTTTAAATAAAAATGTAATTTATTTTAGTTTTAACCATCAAATATTTGTCTTATTAATTGAACGCAATAAGTCATTGTATTAAAGGACTCGACATGGCACGAAACTCATGTCCAACGTCACATTACACTCATGGCTTGCCATTGTACAAGACACGTTTTCTTGTAAGACATTATTTTATTTTTTTTGATTTTATAATAATTTTTTTATCTTTTTGGTATTTCATTTTTTAGTATATAACTTATTTTTGTACAGTAATATATCAGATTAATAGTAGAAAACATGTGTGTATCTATACTATATTATAAAGCACGGATAAAAAACTCTTCAATACAAATATCAAAGCACAAGATACATATTACTACTGAAGACTTCTAACACCCACTAATTTGGTATGTGGAAGGTCTTCCTTTTATACAGACCTTTTCATGTATCACTATTAATTAATATATTATATTACTATAAATGTGTTTTAATTATATTATTAAATATGTAATTGATTATTTTTTTTAGATGTCATTAAAATATATAAGATAATCATTGAATTCTAACAAAATACTTAATTTTTTTTATATAAAAAATATTATATTATTAAGCCTAAATTAAAGAAATTTATAAAAAAACATTATCACTTTCTCAAAATCATCCAAAATCGTACTGTAAATCGACAAAAGAATAAAATGAAACATTAAAATCGTGATTTATCTCGCTGCATTGCGCGAGTACGCTTTTAGTATATAATTATATATATATATATATATATATATATATATATATATATATATATATATATATATATATATATATGGGCGTCAAAATGCAACCCCTCTATCCACCACTTATTTTATTTTCACTTTTGTAATTAAGAAAAAAAGAAAAAAAACTGAAAATAAAATGAGTGATGTATAAAGGAGTTGCATGGGTTGCAACATGTAAAATGGTTGCATAATAACCTGCCTATATATATATATATATATATTGGTTGGGTGGTGAGAAGTTGAAGTTAACGTGAGAAGTGTGAGAAGTGGGTATGAACCGTTGAATGAGAAATGGATGCACATTACGATGAGATGCACCAGATCAATTCTCTTCTAAGCCGCAATTCATAGATGACATTTGATTAAAAGTGATCAACGGTTCAGATCCACTTTTCACGCTTCTCACGTAAACCTCAACTTCTCACACGATCTTTCGAATATATATAGAGAGAGAGAGAGAGAGAGAGAGAGAGAGGTGGGTTCAAACGAGAACGGTACCTATTTAAAAGAATACGAGAATAATTCTGGACCAATCATTTTATTAAATAATACCTTAAGTAAAACTTTCTAAAAAATCACCCAAAAGGGCATATATGTCATTTGTTTAAATATAGATTAAGTAATAATAAATTTAATTAAGGTATTTATTTTATGATTTAAGCATTATTAATTTTTTATTTATTTACTTATTATTTTTTACAATATTAAAATAAGTGTGATTTAGTTTTTCATTCTAAATATTCATTTTTATAGAATTAATTTATTTAATAAATTTTTTTCAATTTTCGTCAAAAATCACATGTGATATCCAATTAATCGACATTTTTTTCATAAAAAGGATTCGTTAATTTTCATCAATGTATCATAATTGATATTGATCATAGTAAGAAAGAAATGTAAATTATTTGCAACATTACAAATGATATGTTAAATTATGAATTACGTTTTGAAATACATGTGATCTTATACATTTCAAATACATTTTGCTACATATCACATATGATTATGTTTTTATTATTTTTCTTTTTTAAATTTAAATTTAAATAATTGTTTTTCAAATTTTAAATCACATATGATTAGAAAAACATTTTGAAAAACGTTAATTCATTATGAATCATATATGATTAGGAAAACATTTTGAAAAAAAAAGTTAATTAATTATGAATCACATGTGATTTTGATAACAAAAAGGTTAACATTACAATTGATATTTGTAAATTATGAATTACGTTTTGAAGTACATGTGATCTTATACATTTTAAATGCATTTTACTACATATCACGTATGATTATGTTTTTATTATTTTTCTTTTTTAATTTTTAATTTGAATAATTATTTTTTAAATTTTAAATCACATATGATTAGAAAAACATTTTAAAAAAAGTTAATTCATTATGAATCAAATATGATTAGAAAAACATTTTGAAAAAAAAAGTTTAATTCATTATGAATCACATGTGATTTTGATGACAAATTATGAATTTCGTTTTGAACTACATGTGATCATATACATTTTAAAATGTGTTTTGTATAAATCACATTATGTTTTCATTATTTTTCTTTTTCAATGTTTAATTTAAATTATTATTTTTCAAATTTTAAATCACATATGATTAGAAAAACATTTTTAAAAAATTAATTCATTCTGAATCACAAGTGATTTTGATGAAAGTTGTATTTTTTTGTAAATATTAGTTTAAATAAAAAAAATGAATTATTTAAATGAAAATTAAAATCCGTTAATTTAAATGAATTAAATAAAAAAAATTAGTAAATAGAAAATTAAATTATATTAATTCATAAATATGGTAAAAGTATAATTTTAAATAAATACCTAAAATAACTTTTATATAACTAAATTATTTTTATACCCTTATTTATTTATTTTTAGAATTAATTATTTAAGGTATTATTTAATGAAATGATTGGCCTAGAATTATTCTCTTATTCTTTTAAATAGATATCATTCTCGTATGATCCTTCCTCTCTCTCTCTCTATATATATATATATATATATATAGGTGGGGTTCAAACGAGAACATACGCATTTTACGAAAACGCGAGAACGTTTATGGGCCTTTAAATTATTTATCTCATAATTAAAATTAAAAGAAAATAAAGTAATTAATTAAGGATAATCATATGATTTTGTATTTATCTGTAATATTGGTTATTTCTTTATCTCTAAATTCACGTACATATAATATATGCACCGATCACAATTTATCAAATCATTCTCACGTTATTATCACAGCAAAATCACATAATGAAAAGACAAAGTGATGAATGTAGAGATGATGATCACTGGTCTTAGATTATCACAACATTATCACAATAAAATCACATAATTATCATAACAAAAACACATTATAAAAAATCTTCAATTTATCAAAACATTATCACGTTATTATCACATCATTATCACATTAATATCGGCAAATGAGACATTAATGTAAGAAGTTTCCGATGATATTAACAATATTTAAGAAATAAGAACAATATAAGATAATAGAAAATTGTGGATAAATACTAATTTATTTTTATTTGTTCTAATGTTATTATGTGTAAATTAATTTGGAGGTCCATAAGTGTTTTCGCATTTTCATAAAATAAAGATGTTCTCGTTTGAACCATTCCCTATATATATATATATATATATATATATATATATATATATATAGAGAGAGAGAGAGAGAGATGTGGGTTCAAACGAGAATGATGCGTATTTAAAAGAATAAAAGGACAAATCTCATCCTCTAATTAGATTCAATCAATGGCTGGGATAATAATGGCATTTTGTGTAATTAATAAAACTAAAAAACAAATTTCCAAACAGGGTCAAATTATTTTAGGGGTAAAATGGGAATAAAAAATGTTAATATGATATGTTTTACGAATTACATGTGCTATAAATATGGGATGAGCATCCTATCAAATTTGCTAGGTCAATCATTTCCTAAAATCACTCGATCGCCACTTTCATAGAGTTGAAAAGAAATAGATGAAAAGAAAGAGAAAAACCAATCATTTCCTAAAATCTCATACCAAGTTTTGATTATGTGGTTTACCATATTTCAACATTCTATCTAAATTATTCATAATGTAATCATCTATGATTATATGATGCACATTACCATTCAAGATTAAGGCAATTTATTCATAGTACAATCACATATGATTATGAGATGTTACTATTATTTATGATGCCCAAATTATTCATATTATAATCATAAATGATTTTGAACTACATAATATACTTAAAGTTTATATTCAATTTCCATAACGTATAATCACAAATGATTTTAAACTGTAGAATATACTTAAAGTTTTTGTTCAATTTTTGTAGCATATAATCACAAATGATTTTGGACTGCAGAATATCCTTAAAGTTTCTGTTAAATTTCTGTAGAGTAAAACACATACGATTTTGGAATGCAAAACAACATTTTGTCCAATTTCTGTATACTATAATCATAGATGATTTTTGAATGTAGAAGATATTTAGATATTATGTCCAATTTCTGTACAATATAATCATAGATGATTTTGGATTGAAAAAAATACACTTAAACATTGTGTCCAATTTCTGTACAGTATAATCATAGATGATTCTGGATTAAAAAAATACACTTAAACATTCTGTCTAATTTATGTACAATAAAATCATAGATGATTTTGGCATGCAGAACATACTTAAACACTATGTACAATATAATCATAGATGAAGCGTATATCAATGGAGGCATGATTCTTTTATGGTACGTATATCAACGGTGGCACAATTCCATCAACTATTTGGCTTCGCGTAAAATCGATTCGTTTGATGGCTCCATTGAAGAGACGAACATCAATTGAACTGCTATTGTTTGATGGCTTCATTGAAGAAAACGAATTACAGGTTGAAGAAACGAAGATGGAGAAAACAAATTACAGAAACGAAGATGAAGAAAACGAATTATAGAAACGAAGATGAAGAAAACGGATATAGGTACGAAGATGAATGCTAATACTCTCGGCTTCGTGTGAAATTGATTTGCTTACCTGTAATTCGTTTGATATTGAAGATACGATCACCAAATAAACTTCTATCATATACTAGTTGAATAAACTGTGATTTTGTTGAAGAAGTGAAGATGAAGAAAACTTCTATCGAATTGTGTGATACTTAAACTAAAATAAAGGATTTGCTTGAATTAAGGAAATTGATACGGATGAATTTGATATGAAAGTAGAATTAGAATACCTTGATTTTAGGAAGTCAAGTATATCCTAAATTAACCCATAAAATAATGTTGATCTTAATACCCTTTTTAATATGATTTTTGGATTTTAATATTTTCGGAAATATTTTTAAAAAATGATTGGCTGAGAGTTGTTGCTTTGTTTTTTTAAATAGTTAGCATTCTCGTTTGATCCTCCATTTACATATATATATATATATATATATATATATATATATATATATATATATATATATATATATATATATAATAGTTTTGCCACAATAAGTCACCCGAACCCAACCCATAAGTCATGTATTTAAATACCCCATGTCTCTAAAAGCTTGAGACATGACATCACTATTAAACCACCCCTCAAAGTATCGTCAACAAATTCTTTAAAATGGAGAAAATAAAGATTTTAGTAAAAATAAAATAAATAAAAAGTTGTTTCAACACATTCTCTAAAATAGAGAAAACATAAGAGAAAATGTGAATTTCTTCAAATTTGAAGAACTTTAAAAAAAGATTATCATGAGAGAAAAACAACTTTATATTATATTTTCACTCATAAATTGTTTTAATATTAAATATTTACTAGAAACGTACTCGTGCAATGCAGCGAGATACATCACGATTTTAATGTTTAATTTTATTTTTTTGTCGATTTACAGTACACTTTTTGATGGTTTTGAGAAAGTGATAATGTTTTTTTTTTATAAATTTGTTTAATTTAGCCTTAATAATATAATGTTTTTTATATAAAAAAAATTAAGTATTTTGTTAGAATTCAATGATTATCTCATATATTTTAATGACATCTAGAAAAAATAACCAATTACATATTTAATAATATAATTAAAACAAAATTATAGTAATATAATATATTAATTAATAGTGATACATAAAAATGTCTGCATAAAAGGAAGACTCTGTACATACCAAATTGGTGGGTGTTAGAAGCATGCAGTAGTAATATGTATCTTATGTTTTGATACTTGTAAATTAAGAAAATTTTAAAATATTGCATAAAATAATGATATCCTATGCCTAATAATTTGTATTTAAGTGTTTTTTATCCGTGCTTTATAATATAGTATAGATGAAAGAAAAAGAATACTCTATTAATTACATACATAAACTATATTAATAATATGATGAATATTATACTTTTGAGAATAGAAAGATATTCTCACATTATACAAAACATTGCTCAAGTGTTTATTATTTGAATTTATTTACTAGTTTAAATAACTTTAAAATTTTATAAATGCATACTAAGTATAGATTTATATTTACACAACATTAAATGTGAAAAAAAATGGAAGGATTTAACACCCAATCCCGAAAAGATTCTCTTCCTCACTGGCCCTCCCTTTTCCCCATAAGTATCCCCTTCACATTCCTTCTCCTCTTCACGCTTTTCAAAACACTCTCTTCATCTCTCTCTATCTCTTATTCAAAAATGGAGGTCCGAGGTTTGGGGGGGTTCATTCTAATTTTAACTGCAATTTTGACGGCCGTCGTCAACGCTCGTATTCCCGGAGTTTACACCGCCGGACAGTGGGAGACCGCTCACGCCACCTTTTACGGTGGCGCTGATGCCTCTGGCACCATGGGTTTTCATTTTCCCCCTTTTCTTTTCAATTTACTCCCTATTATTACCTTATATATATATATATATAATTTTGTATGTATATATTAGTATATCTCTTCTGGGTGGTTTGTTCTGAATTGGGTGTAATTTTTTCAGGTGGAGCATGTGGTTATGGGAATTTGTACAGCCAAGGCTACGGCGTCAACACGGCGGCACTTAGCACAGCGCTCTTCAACGATGGGCTGAGCTGCGGCGCTTGTTTCGAACTAAAATGTACCGACGACCCTCAATGGTGCCATCCCGGCAACCCTTCCATTTTCATCACCGCCACTAATTTCTGTCCGCCCAACTTCGCTCAACCCAGTGACAATGGTGGTTGGTGCAACCCCCCTCGCCCCCATTTCGATCTCGCCATGCCCATGTTTCTCAAAATCGCTGCCTACCGCGCCGGAATCGTCCCCGTCTCCTACCGCCGGCAAGTCATCTCCAACAAATTCCCTAAAATTTATTTTATTTCAAAAATTAATTATAATATTATTTCTCTATATACAAACAACTCTATTTTTAAAGTTTCCTATTCGTCCACACTACTCTAGTTTCCTACTTTTTTCCATTTTTGATATAGTTTTGGGAAAAAATGGATTCTTATGCTCACATACAATGTTACGATTTTACCTCTGTTTCAACAAGTGAATTACATTTTATTTTATTTTTCAGGGTGCCATGTTTGAAAAAAGGAGGGATAAGGTTCACGATTAACGGTTTCCGTTACTTCAACTTGATTCTGATCAGCAACGTCGCCGGTGCCGGCGATATTACCAAGGCATGGGTGAAAGGTTCGAACACGGAATGGATGAGTCTGAGCCGGAACTGGGGTCAAAATTGGCAGTCAAACGTAGTGTTGATTGGACAGTCACTTTCGTTTAGGGTGACAGGCAGTGACGGTCGCACTTCCACCTCGAAGAACATAGTGCCTCCGAATTGGCAATTCGGGCAAACTTTTACCGGGAAGAATTTCCGGGTTTGAGGATTGGTATCGGGTTTGGTTGGCGGGTGAAATATTTATGTATTTTGAAAAAAATATATAATTATTTCTATTTTTAGGAGTGCTTTTTGACTATTAAGAAGTGCTTTTCTTTTCTTGTAAACGGAGCTGAAGCGGCTATGCTTCCTGGTAGGGGCCCGCAGCTTTTATTTTCTTTATATAAATATACAATATTCACCATTTATAAACTATAATAATTAATCTTTTTATTATCGATGTTTTTTTTAAACGTCAAGTTAACACACACGTTTCTGGGGTATCCGTGCTCTCACTTAAGGGTGTCACCCGACTAATCCCCGCCGATCACGACCCAACCCAATTAAAAGTACCACTATGTGGCAGACCCATGATCATGGATGTCACAGAATGCTCACCACGGGGTTCGAACATGGGTAGTCAGAGATACCATCCACTGACCCCCCACCAGGATGTTACCTTACCACTGGGCTACAACATGAAACACTTTTATTATTGATGTATGAGTCAGCTTGTATTCATCTTAAATCTTTAATTCGTATTTTTTTAATGATTTTTATGGGTTCTTTTTAACAACCATTAGGTGTCGTTTGTTTTTTAAGAGGTCTAAATTAGTTATGATTAATAAGAGGTGGTGTGTAAAAAAGTTTAAACGATTCAGACTTAAGACCCATTAGAAGGTTTTAAAAAAAAACAACCCCTTAGTGTGGAGGTTTTAGTTTGTGGATGACTCGACTAATTTTGTAGTTCTTCAAGTTATCAGGTGAGAAAACTTACAGTGGTTTTAAAATAAGTTAATGTGTTATTAGAGCATCTCCAACAGATATGTTATATGTTCTCTTTTTTTTTTAAATTTGAAGATTTCTTTTTTTTCTTTCCTATTATTATTTATTTTAGAAGAGATGTTAGCATAGTTATTGGAAAAAAAAAAGTCCAAAATTTCTAAAATAACATAGTTGTTGGAGATGCTCTTGTATTATGATTGATTGAAATTTTACCTTATACTATGTCAATATTGTAACATTCTTATTGTTTTTATATGTGTTTTGTTATATTGTGTGAAAGTTACAATATGAAGGTATCTTCACTAAATTTACGACAAATATTCATGCGATATAAATGTATTTTCGATTATTCTCATGTTTTTTATGAAGAATGTAATGTATTGGGATGTTCAAAAACCCGACCAACTCAATCTGGAAAAAAAATAAAATAAAATAAAAAAACTCAACCTAAGATAACTAGACACATAGTTGATACAAAATTAGGATAAACCGCATCTATTAGGTTTGGAATTGGGTTAGGGTAATTTGAATCTAACCCAACTCAACCCGATGAATGTGATGTCTTTCTATACTATGAATTTAATAAGACTGTTAAGTCATTGATTAATATATATACATAAAGACATTAGATCAACCGATAATTAGCTATATTTAAAATTATATTATAATTTCAACCGTAATTTTACTTTCTTATTTACATGAATTTCAAATTGATTTTTTGAGTTTGTTAGTCTTTTTGTATATTCTTATTTTGATTAATTTGACTTCGTTTAAACACAAATTCTTAGATAGATTGTAAAATAATGTACCAAAGTTTCAATCCGATCAACAACCCAACTCAACCCAACCTGCACGGTTTGGGTTAGGTTGGGTTGTAGTTTTGTTTGGTTGAGATTTTTCAAACCACAAATATTGGGTTAGGTTGTTCAAACGTCTACAACCCATCACACATGTGCAGCCCAACCAAACATGAAATTTTAGAAACTCAATTCTATATGTTGCCATAAACTACAATAACATGAAATTTTAGACCTCAAAAACAAAACATAGATGTTACTAAGAGGAAGAACAATGACGACTACAAACAATGGACACAAATATGTCAAGTTTATAATCGAAAAACCTTGTTTTAAATCAATTACTACAATATAAAAGTGTCAAGAAATTTGTGCAATTGAGACTGAAAACATTGTACGGGCTTAAGAATTTGGAAGAAAATAAAATTACAAACTAAAAACAAAAAAAGAAAAAAAATGATTTTTTAAGATATTGCATTTCTTTATTAACATCATATATATAAGTATATATTTCTTTTTTTTTTCCTTAATAAAAAATAATTATATTTTTTTAAGTTATCAGACAATTTGAAAACTATTTGACCCTTTTATAAGAATTCAAGATTTTAAACCTCACTTTTAATGGCGTGGTTCAAAATTCAAATTGATGTTGGTTTTAATATTCAATACTTGGAGAGCGTTTATTAAAAACTTATAGGTAAGAGTGACCATCCTTATTTTACCTTTTTGGATAATATTTTTAGCCATCAAAAAAGATTGTTGATAAGCGAATCTTACCAGTAAGTGTTAACCGAGTAAGAGTGTTCTCTATCATTTACCGGGTAAGATTCTCGGTTCTAGCTATTCCTCTTATCGGGTAAGATTATATATCGGTCCTTGTCATGCTTATCCAATAATTAAAATATGATAAGCATTTACCCAGTAAACGTTTGGTAAAAAGCTCTTTGTTGTAATGCATTCAAGATGATAACAAACTCCCACACACAAGAACCAACTTATCTTCGTACTTCTAATGTGCTTAAGCCGAGTAAATCTTGAAAAAGTTTCCAAGAAAAAATATATAAAATATTCAAGATTACCAATTTTTTTATGACATTAAAGTGTTTAAAAACAACTAATTATGTAATTACGCATTGTCCTGTTAACCAAAGAAAAAAGAAAGAAACCTTATCATTGTAAAATGCATCGAAATATGATAAAGTCTGTTTTAGTTCTTATTTAGTGTAACAATGCATTTTTCCCCTCAATTAATGTAACAAACATTCAATTCTTCCTATTCCATACCCATTCTACAAGATAAACAGGTTTTCAACCAACATAACCTCGGTTAATTTTGATGTCTCAACTTTCAACATAATAAAAAAATTACAATAAAACTTGGAATCCATGTAATCAATAGTTATGAAATCTACCAATTATCGGCCAAAATAGATACAAAATAAAAAAGAAATAAACGTTTACTACCGTAATCAAGAAAAATAAATTATAGTTAAAGTAAATAGAAATTAACACAAAGTTTCTTATGGATTTTTGACTTGTTGTAACCAAATCCTATCCTATAGAAGCATGTTCTTATCTGATCTGACAACTGCTTAAATGGGGCTACACAGAGATCGTATGAGGATGTACCAACTAGAAAAAGATAATATAAACAAAATCATAAACACAGGAGCACAAGACAACATATGTCAACATGGTCACATGGAGGATGCAAGAAATCATTATGAAGCAAATACTGTACAATAATGCAATCCTCAGAAATAAGGTAAGATGCCAAATAAAGATCCATTCTTCAGGATCCTGTGTATATAATTGACCACATCAAATAAATTTCAAATCAAACTCATCAGATTTTTGAACTTATGCAAACTGAATTGAACCTATCCAAATCCCACCTCACCTCCTACCCCACTACCCAATCTATCCTCCATATTCATAGACAAGAGGGATATAAACAAATGGTCATTTTTTTAAGGGTGTGTTTGGTATGCGGACAACATTTGACTTAACGATATTAGACTGGTTGTTGAGGTAAACAAGTGAAAGAATTGTGGAAGGTTTTAAGGTTTTAGTTTGACATGAGTAGTTTAGTAATTTACCTATTTGGTGAGACAAGAAAACTGCATTGCATTTTTGTGTCACTCAGTCTTATCATGTCCTGGCATAATTTCTGTCTATGAATATGGAGGGTAAATTGGGTAATGAGGCAGGAGGTATGGTGGGATTTGGATAAAATTGAGAGGCTTGTCTTTACAGAATTTCAAAAATCTGATGGGTTTGATTTGGAATGTACTTGATGTGGGTCAATTATGTACACAGGATCCCTGAAGAATGGATCTTTATTTGTCACCTTACCTTATGTTTGAGGATTGCATATTGTACAATAGTTGCTCCATAATGATTTCTTGCATCCTATCAATGTCCCGTCCTGCATACCAAACACACCCTATACTACATTTTATTTTTATTTCCTTTCACATTGAGTAAATGAGATCCAGATTCATATATTCAGTACCAGCATTGCTCCAGAAAAGGACTTCCTTAAAATCATCTAGTCGAACCATTAACCGATTGATGAAGTGTTCAAATAAGCACAAGATTGGTGGGACTTCTTTGACACAAAGGCTTAATTGAGTTAAATCTATTCAAATTAGCATACAACTTCTTAAGTTTAAGTGAACCCAACTGGGAAAACAATGGCACTCGTTAGTTTCATATACTTGCTAACTTGAGTGTGCAAAGAACATAACTCAATTTGGTCGTTGACCATCCCTTCTACGTTTAACCGACTTACTAGCCTTCATTTGCTGGATTAAACAGTCTATAACCTCCTTAAGATTAGCTTTTCTACCATCCTTGAAGTTCCAAAGCTCCGAGACTACATATCTCCCACTTGGGTTATACTCGTTCAATTCCAATAACGCGTTGACTACAGCGTCGCATGCTTCTTCACCCCATTGACTTCTTAACTCCCTCAAATGGCTATCATCTTCATCTACCATTTCCTAAATTTGGAGGAGATATTAGTCCAAGAATGTAGCTATATACAAGTATTAATCAAGAAAGTTGAAGATAAAAGGACACTCCCTCATAAAGAAAGCGGATGAATTTGAAACGTTATCCCTTAGAGTTCGTTTGTTATGCAGACCAGAACTGGACAAAACTGAACGGGATAGGACTGCACAGGCGAGAACGAGGCAGGCTAGTGAAAGAATTCTCAAAGGTTTTAGGGTTTTAATTTGACACGGGTAGTTTAGTAATTTACCACTCTTGTCCTATCTCCCTGATTTTAGTTCCACTCATTTTGGTGGAACCAAAAATGCATGTTCTCATACTCATGTCATGCCCAGTCCCAGTTCAATGTCGCGTCAAACATGGGGTCAACACGTATTTATATTGTCTTTTTCAATGGGTCCTGCCTACCAAACGCATGCTAAATGCACATGATTATAGATGACTCTTTTGTAGTGGCATTGGCTTGCATGTATGTATGTTAAGCTTAATGCAAGTCCGTAGCTTTCTCTAGAAGCCAACATAATCCATGTTTTGACATCAAGATTTATGATTTGCCAAGCCACTAGATCATACAAATTCCGCTTCATAGCAGGATGCTTCACTTGTTTTATACTACTGAACTAGAAAAATAGATCATCTCTGAGTCCCAAAAAGATTGCAACCTATTTATTTGCGACATTGTTTAGAAAAATAGATGGCGGTCTATTAATTATCTAACTTATTGGTCAACCAAGGCAAAAGGAGACGGACCATGTGGACTCAAATTAATACCATTGATTTATTTTGTAACGAGTATAGCAAGCAAATATATAATGTCAAATTGAAAACTTCCCAAAAAGAAACTACTGCAATCTTCATGGGACATCCTGAAAAGAAAGTGTTGCATTGTTTTTATGAACTAACTATGAAGGGCATACACAAAAATAGACAAAAACTTCGTGGATATAAACCAAAACCATCAACAATAACGAGAAAATATGTAATTTTAACCTTAAAACATCCCAAAATAATGCTCCAATTGCCAAAGCCGGTAGATACAGGTATTTCAAAGATAATCCTTAATGACCAATGATTAATGAAAAACAAAATGTTGCAACTTTCACTCGACATCCCAAAAAGAGATATGTTGTGATCTTCATGAACAGAGGAAGTATATAACAATGGTATGATAGGAGGATGAAAGAAAGATACCTGCAATTTCCCATCTTTGATAGCTTGTTTGAAAGGATGCCAATTTGGATTATTAACCTTATCTTGCCACAATGAACTTAGCTCGACTGATCTCAATTCCCAATCTTGAGCCGAGAATTTCTGCAAGCATACGTCTTGAAAAGGTTTCTGAGCAACCTCTCCCATTCTTTTCAGACCAATTATGGCAGTGGCATCCAAAATTTGCGGCAAAACCTTCATGAGAAAAGCTAGGAAATATTTCATCACTTTACATCTACCAAGGGGTTTGCCAAATTGATTACTTTTTTCCGAAGGCATGAAAGATAAAGAAGCCTCACGTTTATTAGTTCCTTTCGAGCAGCTTGTAGTTCGTTGTTACTCATGTGCTCTCTAAGTATAAGAGTTTGATTTAGGATGTCCATATCACGCAATTCTTCCTCTTTTTCAGTCAGTCTGTCCCTTAAGTCATTGATATGAACACTCATACTATAGTCACTGTCAAAGGGATTTTGAGCTATCTGCATGATATTTAATACAATCAGGAAACCAACATATATGTCAGTATATCATATCGTCCAATAAGCAGGGTCTAGTAACAATCTCATCTCTGAAATACCTAAAACCAGTTCATAAATTCATCTCAAAGAGAAAGGAAAAAACAAAGCACACACACAAACACAAGATAAGAAAAACATAAACTTTTTTAAATTAAACTTAAAGCAGCAGACCCAGGAATTTCTCCGAGTGCTGCACCTTTAAGGTGAATCAAGGGCCCACAAAATCACGGTTTGACCTGGGGAAGTCGACGCAATTTGACCAAAAGTCAATTGTGGCGATTAGGGGAATAAAACTACATTTTTTCAAATAGAATCGATCTTAATCTTTAAAATAAATATATGTTGCCTTGAAAATAAGATAAAAACGGCGATCTTTAAGATGAATTGACATTGATAAGGAAAATAAATCATGAAAAAAGGTAATAAAATCAAAATGGGAGAAAAATCAATAAAAAGTCTTCTTGGCGTAGTGGTAGTTATGTCTATAATTGTACTTGAGGTTGCGAGTTTGATCCTTGTAGTTATATCTTTGTTAATAGTTCTGGTAGCATTGTAGGGCCTAATGCCCTTGCCCGGCCTTTGTAACACCCGTGATTTTCGGTAAGTAAATGTCACCCGGACGTTGCTGTGACTTGTAAACAGTGGGGTTTTGTTGGGAAATGTAGTGTTTAAAGTCCCTCGGAGTATCGGGAGTAATGACAGTGAAAAAGTCGGGTTTCGGGGCTCCGGAATGGTCCCGCGATAATGCCCGGCGACTATGACAAGTCACAGTCGCACATGGCACAGTCGCAGAAGGGAAACAGAAGCCTGGGGCATACTGGCGACATTGCCCTAGGCATAGTCGCTTGGCAATGTCGCCAAGGGGGACCAGGTCGCTGTTAAGTCGAACTTTTAGCCTATTTCCTCATTTCTCTCATCCAAACTTTCCCTATTCTCTCCCAAATCGTTTTCCCCCTTCTCCCTTCAAACCCTAACTTACTTGTGGCTCAAATACTTGTATTCTATGGAGAGAAAACACCATTATGTGGTAAAATGGAAAGCTATGATCAAGGATTCACCATCTCCATCTTCATCCTCAACCTCTAGCTCATTTTTGGGTTTTCAAGGTTTTCACCAAAACCTATGTGGTAAGTTTACTTTATCCATCTCTAAACCTTGTTAAGTGATATAAATGTTCCATTGATGGTTTCCTAGTGTTTGATTCATTCGGTTTCGGTTTGTAAGATTTTGGAAGGATTGGTGTCAAAACTAGGGTTTTGCCCAAAATGGAGATTTTGATGTAATATGTTTGGGGGATTATTCTAGATGGTTGAATAAGTATATTCATGATTGGAAACTTGTGATGATAGGTTTTTGGAAGGTTTTGCTTATAGATTCGGATTTCTTCAAGGAAGCTCAAGTTGGGGTAAAATCTAGATTTAGCCTAAATCTAGCGAGATGAGTTCAAGTTAATTTGTGAAAACGGTGTACATGCCAAAATGTTTATTTTAAAGTGATTTGCGTTTTACATGAAATTGTTAACTGCTGATAAGTTTGGTTATTTTGGAAGTGGTTAACTTTATAAACTTATATAACACCCATCTTTGGGAATTTGGACATTTTGATACATAAATCATTCTAATATGTTTCTTTGATGATTTAATACTTAATTGGAGGTCATTTTAAGTAATTGTCCTTTTGGTGCAACTGATTTCATAAACCGTTTGGAAAATGCATATCATTGTGTTACGAGTCATTTTGGAAAAATAAGGGAATGAGTCCTTTGGGAAAACGCTTTGTTTCAACCAATGACGATTTTTTAGTTAATCTTACTTTTGGTCGTTGTGTTGGCATATCCGTTGGTCAACGTGTTTTAATGTTTACACTGGCTTTTATTGGAGATTTAAGTAAATTGTTGAGCCTTTGGCTCGGTTTTGACTAAAATGAGTCTTGAGGACATTTGTCCGGTTTAATAGCCCGTCGTGGAGTTGTGAGTATGATTTCGCTTAATGCGTATTATTTGATAATTACATGTTTTGAGTGCGTTGATCATTCGATTGGAGTCATGTAATGTTTTAGACTGTAAGGCAGTGGATCCATAGGCATATGAGTCGATCTTTATTATTCAAAGAAAATGGGCTATTATTTATATGTTGACATCAGAATTAGTCATGGGATCTCGAGGATAATACGGTGAGGGCTCGTGGAGTCCAATACCCGGACCTGCATCCGTGATGTAATTTCTGAGTCTATTTTATGGGATAGTTATTTCCCATTTGTAGCTAGTTGAAACATTGGGTCCTCGGGGGCAATTTGGTACGGTTATGTGGGACCGGTTACTAGTCATGGGCCGTAAATGTAATCCTAGCAAATGAGCATGACTAGGAATCATTGGGTGCCCTCCCCCACGTCTTAGTACGAGCCGGCGTGTTCGTGGCCTTGATCCTAGTATGGTGAGCTCAGTAACTTGAAATGTGGCCTACTTTTGTGTTCCGCCACTAGCCTTGGAATTCGGGTCTCCCCCGTCACCGAGAGGTGTTGTTTTGGGGTATTTAGTTTTATCCTTGTTTTCGGTGACGTGTTGAGTTGGGTTTTCCTCCATATGCTCTAATTTTGGAGACTTGAGTTTACTCATATTTTGGTTGTTTGTTTTATAATGTTTTATTCAAATTCCAATATTTGAGTATTTACCATTATTCACGTTTTGAATAAGTGTTGGGTTGCATTACCTCATGAAAGAAAGCCTTTGCGTTGAGGCGTCCATTTATAAAATGTGTATTATTGGAAAACGGATCTTTCTCATATTTAAAGCCATTTATTTTAAAGGATCATGATTTAAGTTGCATTATTTACGTTTAACGATTCTTATATTCTTGTTAAAAACTCTTGAACTCACTAGGCGTTAGCCTAACCTTTTTATTTGTCGGCATGTGCATCAGGTTCCATTTCGGGATTAGATCTAACGTCACTGTGAAGAGGTGGGTTCTAGTTGTGTGCTCAAGAAGGTGTTTAGCTTATTGAAGAATTCCGCATTTATATTGGAGATAGCGACAGTTAGTGGTTTTGTTAGTGACACCCGACTTTAATTAGTCTTTGTGTAAGACTTTAATTATTCGATGATGGATTAACCTAGAAATGTATTTCAATAATGGCCTTGTAGTAAGAGAATTTATATTCCTTTAAGGTATTCTTGGAAATTTTAAATTAGTCGCTCTAACCAAATTTGAGGGTGTGACAGCCTTGGAGCCGAAATTTAAAAGATAAAAGATCAACTTTTCATCAGAAATAAGATTAGAACCCTCAACCACTTGTATGTCAAGTGTTAATCCACCCATCTCACCCATGATTGATTTTTGTTATAGGTCTGGTTTCAAAATATTTAAGGGCACCCCTCAAAATCAAGCGGGTGCACCTTTCAAACACCTAATTTTTTTTCTCGTGCACGAGACCCCGCTCGGCCCTTAGTAGGTCCGCCCCTATATGTACACATCAGTTATCAAAGTGAAACAAACTCGGTAGAATTTGGAACTCCAAAGTCATCAATTTAGCTTGGGCTAACTTCCAAGATAAGAAACTGTACCAAAGGACCTTTGGCCTCCCTGGAGATCGGGGGTTCAAACCTCACCAAAGGTGAGGAGGGTGTGTGAGTTTATTTGTTGCAATTGCCGTATACAAATATTATATACTTCAAAAGAAAAAAAGATAAGAAAGTGTACCTTTTCCTTCTCTATGTAAAAACTTTTGCGCTCGATATCAAGTTGTGACTCTCTTTTCTCCAGTTCATTAGCTTTTAGATCAAGTTCTTTTCGTTGATATGCCACTTCCTCCTTCAGTCTTTCACTTTCTTGAGTAAGCAAATGCATCTTACTCAACTGACACTCTAATTCAGTCTTCAATTTGGCATTTTGCAGTCCAATCACCTGCATCTTTCTCATCTCTATAGTATTACATGAACCATGTTAGAGACAAAGTAACCAGATTTCCTGAACAATGTAAACCAGCAGGCTCACGTAAGAAAAGCTACTCAACCACATTTCATATAATACACAAGTGATTTAAACTTGATACATGGAGAAAGAAATTAAGATATCACATAAACATGATTTGTTCTTCTTCTAGAGGCAAATTAACTCGCACATCAATGTGCTGAAGATACTCAAACTTATAACTAGAGGTTGTCGATAAATCCATTAGTTTCTTTTTTACCCTCCTATTTTCATTTTTTTTAAGCGGGCTCGGTCTTTACCTTGCCAGATCGGATCAGTCAGGGTTTTTTTTGCACGTGGACCAGACCTGGCTTTTTTTGGACTTGTGTGTGTGCAACGCTACCCCCACGCACTCATAAATTCTTGACCAACTCAAAAATATGTATATTAGACAGCACTAACTCCAACTCATGGGATATGGGTGGTCGTGGATTCAGAGAAGTTACAAGCAGTATTGGAGTGGCACTTGCCACATGATGTAAAGGAATTGCTCTGAGATATTACCATCGATGTCTCAGAGACTATGACCAATTTTTCCATCCAAGTATACATAGAGGCCTTCGTTTCATGAAAAATGAATCCCAAAAAATTCAAAAATATTTTTCCTTTGTAACCCAATTTGAGCCTAAACACTAGCCCTTCCTTGTACACCCATACACCTATAAAAAAATGCACATTAAGGTTGAATTCTTCGAAATGATAGATGGATTTGGCATTTAGTTTAGAAATAAACACAAGCATAGCTCGTGGGTAGTTTGTTGAGCCCCCCAAAACAAGCATAACTTGTGGGTTCACAAAGTCTTGTACCAAAAAAAAAAGGAAGATACAAAAATACAAAAAAAGAGCAAAAGTAAAATACGCCTTCAATCCATCAAAAACATTAGGAAAAGAACCTTACGTGCATACAAAAAAGAACCCATTTTATACACCTAACTTTGTGTATATTAACTGCATTTTTATATGTTTTAGTGTTTAGTTTAGTATTTTCATGCATTTTTATTTATTATTCTCTTATTTTCTCTAATCACAGTTGGAATTTCTTTTGGAGATGGTTTTTATGCTTTTTGTATGTATTTTTGTGCAGATTGTGCATAGTTTTAACTTTTAAATGTGAGATGGGTGAAGACATGCTCGAGTTGAAGAAAGAAGAGAAAGATCGAGTGAATATGAAAGATAAATCCGAAGAGGAAGGACATAAGAAGAGAATCGAGAGCGAAGAGGAGAAACCATTGGAAGAGAAATCGGAAGGACATAGTTGTTGCCCATGCTTCATGGGCGCGAAAGTCTACTTCGCGGGAGCGAAGAAAACTCCTTGATTCATACTGAAAGTTTATGCCACGGTTTTACGGGCGCGAAGATTTCTTCACAGTCGCGAAGCACTGTTCCTGAAACAAAGACATTTTTCTGCTGCACTTTCACAAACGTGAAGGATTCTTCACCGCCGTGAAAGTCGTCTGGACTATTTTATTTTGGGCTTTTTCCTTGGGATTTTTGACTTGCCTATTTAAACCCCTTTTAGGGTTTTTTTGGGGGGGAGCCGTTTTATTTTCCCATAGTATACGATAACTTGGTTCTTTTTTTGGAGTTCTCTTGGTCGACGTCTTACAAGACTTGGGGAAGAAGATCGTGCTTTAAGCTTATGCAATTGGATACTGATTGACACTCGGTTTTCATACGATATTGAGTATCTTCTTCCCTATCCCTTTGAATTCCTGTTTTTGTCCGTAAATTATCATTAATTTAATCGTTCTTGAGTTTTCTCTTTCAATCCTTCTTTATTCTTGTTGGTTTGCATCAAGTTTCGATTTTTCTGCACTTTCTTATCGTTTACTTAATTGCTCTCTACTTTTATGCATCTCTACTCTCTACTCCCTATTTTAATTCAATGCAATTCAATTAATTTCTACACCCTTTTAATTTTCTGCACATTAGATTAGGTTAATTGATTTTCTGCGTTTGTTTCTAATTTTCTGCACATGTTCACTTAGTTATTCATTGTTTATCCTAGATTTGTGTTAATGTTAATCGTTAATAGATTGCGTTTAATGTAACTATCTTGCTAGTTTAGGTTTACTTTATCTTTGATTTTGTTGGAGTCTAAATAAATAGCTTGTTGCTTGGTTTTGGTTTAGTAATCGTTCTATTGGGTAATCGTCGCTTAGGATCAAAGTTTTGGTATTGGTCAATTGTTTTTACAATGGATGTTGGATTTTAATCCATTTCGACTCTAACGAAAGTCGGGGTTGATTAAATTGGTAACAAAGCATTTAGTTAATTCGATTAGTTTTTGATGTAAACGAAAGTTTGGATTTTTACTTGGATTAAATTGATCAATGACAACGGTTCTAACATGCAAATAGTTAGAGACGTTGATTGGAAAAATATTTGTTTTAAATCCTGATGTTTCTTCCCAACTTACATGTATTGCGAAGTAAATATGTGTCTTGGTGTAGAAAAGCTTTGCCACCTCGAAAGAGGGTTGAAGTAGTTTTACATAACAAATTTCCACAACCACCCAAAATCCGAGGTTGACATTACCCGGTGTTCTTTAGTTGTATTTATAATTTGTTTTACTTGGTTTGCTTTAATTACTCCTTATTGTATCTCCTTCCCTTGATCTCATTTATTTTTATGTCCACTTAGTTTAATAATCAAACCAGTTATCCGATTCACATAGCTAGGCCATGATTATTAAGTGGTTGGTGTTTAGACCTCACCTCCCTGTGATCGACCCGTATGCTACATAACTCATACGCTTGCGGTATAAATTTAAAACACATCACAAAAGTTGTCACATTGCTTGATTCAGCAGGTTTAAAACATTGAAACCTTCTCCAAATTCACCTCATGTTCATTAGAAGCATAACATGATATTGCAAATTTTGAACCTTTACTAAAAAACACACAAGAGTCCCCTGGATTTTCTTGACTTCCAAATATGGTTCCTTATTGAATTTTGCAATATACAGGTGTTTAGAAAACTATATCATCTGAACTAAAAACTAGGATTCGGGCAAATTTTGCATCTTTTCACTGTGAAGCTGATGAAGTAAATTTCAAAACTAATGAAGTAAGGGTATACAGATATGCCCTAAACTCGAGAAGTAAATTGCAAAATTTTCTAGAGTTGGAGCAAATTTTGCATCCAATATATGGGTGTTTACAAGCAATCTCTCAGCAAAACCGATTAAGTAAATTGCAAAGGGAAGAGCTTGTTGTTATTTTTGAGGGTTTTAGGTAAACTTAGTTCAATGCATCGATAGCTAAATTTGAAATCAATTCGTATTGGTAATTCGTTTACTTGAACGTAATTTTTTGATTTTAAATTAATTTTGCCCTAATTATGGTTCCAATCAATAAAATTGAAGTTCACGGACGGTTCCCTATTGCAAAATTCAATTTGAAGAACAGAAACTTCAATTCCATAGATTGGAACCATAATTGGGGCAAAATCTCAAAATTACCTTCAAGTAAATGAATATTACCCGTATGCATTGATGATTTCAAATTTAGCTACCCATGTATACATTCAACATTAAGTTTACCTAAAAAACCGTCCGTCAATAATAATTACAATAAGCTCTTCCCTTTGCAACTAACTTCATCAGAGATATTGCTTATAAACAGTTTGAAAATGTAAATGATTAGAAGAAAAAAGAAGTAGAAATACCTTCAGAAAACGCATGATTCATGCGATCTTTCTCAGCAATCATGGAATTAAGGCGGGAAGAAATCTCTTCAGTATGACGCTCCATTTCCCATAGCCTTTGATTCTTCATATCCACTTCTCTCGCCAGACTCACCGCCAAACCACGCGCCTTTCGAAGCTCACACACCATTTTACTGTCCTCCATTTTTTTTCCGATGAATGTCGTCAACTACCGGATCGGTGAAAGAGAAAGGGTCCTTTTTCTTAACGTGATGCGTAAACGGCTATTTGGGCCCTCTGATTTTAAGTCTTCTCATTTTGGCCACTATTGTTATCAAAAAGTTTCAATTACGCCATCTTATTATTACTATCTTGTGATTGGGTTTTTCTAAACCATTGTGTTCTTATTTACGTTTTGAAATAAATAACATAACTCATTAATCATGTAATTTATGAAAATGTTTTATTATTAATCAAAATTTTAAAATGTCTTCTTAAAACGACAAAATACAAAAATGATTATCGTAACACCTGCATTTTTTTTTCACCATGATTTTCTTGTTAATCATGGATGTTCGTGTCAGGTTGAGTGCACCTCGACTAATTCCAGGAGCCCTGGAGAACATCCAGAAAAATCTCCAGTGGTTATACAAGACTCGAACCGGTGGTCTAGGAGAAAGATCCTAAAAGGTCCAAATCTTATAGCCGGTAGAGCTAACCCCACAAGGTTTTTTTCACCTTGAAGTTGTACATCATCATGCTTAGCATATTGATCTTCATAATCAACATAAATATCATCACAAAACGAAAATGAAATATTTTCATGATTAAACTTACAAGAAGTATTTACGACTGGAAATAGTGTTTGATACATTTAGTTCGTCCCATATCGAACTAAAACATTATTGGAAAGTAATAGGTAATAAAACAATCTTGATGTTTGAAACAACTCTTGAGTGCTAAAAACAACCTAAAATATATGAGTAATAAGCGATTAAACCAATAAGCTCAATTAACTCATAATTTTATGCAATAATCATGCACATATTAAAAACATTTTTCTACAAATAGTTATGTATAGAAACCATGTTCATGGATAAAGAAAATTGTGTATTTAAGTTTTGAGATCTCTTTACTTTAGTCTGGTATGCCTGGTTCATTTATTCTCCTTGGGTTGGCTTGGATGAGAGCTACCGGCCCTTACCGATCTAATCCTCACAGGCACACTTGCTTGCCTATATAATGGTTGGTAAAATCATACACATACCAAAATCATTTTTATGCGTAAAATTGAAATGGTTGATCCTTATGCAACATGCTAAATGAATAAAACAGTTAAACATAGAACATGGACATCTCCTCTTTCAGAACCTATATACATGTAGCATATGTCAGAAGCATGTAAAAATTACCTGTCCTTAAGTACTTTACTGAAAACACGTATCACATACTGATATATTTCATATTTTCATATATCATTACATCTCATTTCAATCTCATGAAACTCACTTGTAAGTCTGCTACCAACTTCTAAATTAAGACTTACACAGTCATAACATGCCTACCAAGTGTCTAAACATCATATAATACACTCTTGACTCGCAAGAATGGACCGACTAGACCATATTGTCCCTCTCTAATGGACCTTGAGGTTGCTTCCAAGCTTGCCTATACTGAATGTGGGACCAGGGAGCTCGCCTACCTCACTCGCATACATTTGGTTGAACCCAGATGTGAGTTGCGAGATCATGTGCGAGCTCAGCTTGTTGAACTCACGTTTGGCCCCGCCTCGAGCCCACAGAGGCTTCTTTGGACATAACCTCCGTTAAACTCATAAAATCCCAATTCTACCTCCGTTTTACAAAATCTTTTTGCACAAGATTGTTTATAACACTTGTATCTATCTATACCCGTCCCTAGACGGCATCAATTTAACACCATATTATGTATAAATCCTCTAGCTACTGATCATGCAAATATGTATCTTCTTCCATTTTTTCAACAATTGAACATCCTTGGGCCACACATTTAACATAAAATCGGCGTTAATCACTTGATATGATATTGACCCAACATTAATTCAACGTTTTTGCGTACAAATCATACCACAATTTGACGATTCTTCATTAGAATTTACTGCCATCATATTTACCACATCTACTTGAGAAGTTTAACCATCGTCAATGCGATCTAAGCCGATCCAAAACCAGCAAACATGACATAGATACATAATGCTAAGTAAACTAAAACAAAGTTTGTAGCCAAAAGCAAACACCATATGATTCAAAATGTCACATGGTTCTCCTGTGTTTATGGGCATCCCACATCTTGAGAAGATAAGAAACTCCCTCCTGTAGACCAGCTTTTCTGGTTTCAGTGAAGTTCCACAGCTCTGTTATCACATATCTTCCACTAGGATTGTAGTTGTTAATCTCAGTCAACGCGGTCGTCACAGCTTTGTACACTTGGTCACCCAGGTCTCTCTTTAAGCCCTTCAGTTTTCCATCATTTTCGTCTATCACTTCCTGCACCAGTAATATCAAAACTTCGCTAATCTAATAAAACAAACCAAACCAGAAACACCTAATAAATCGCATGCAGAAGGTCTAATCAGAAAAAAGAACATTTATATCCATCCAAAAATGCTTACATCATTTTAATTGTTTTCACATGAACCCGTAATTAACATCTTTGACAAAACATTTGGTCATTTCATTTCAACGTCTTCATTCGTCTTTTATGGGTGTGAGCAAAATTGATATGAGACCTTGATAGGAACTATCCAAGGGGGATAAATGGTGAAAACCAATAAATCCTAAATGAAGTTGTTACTCCTGGATATGTTATCCCAAGCTGGACTTAATATAGAAGTAAATCATAGAGGATGCAAATGACCTCTTGATTATTTTTGCAATGAATGTATGCATAGAGAAGAAAAGAGAATTGTACTATCGAGTAAAACAAGTCATGTTCAAATCAGAGATTGTCCATCAGTGACACTTGTCTTGCCAAAGCAATTTTTTTTTTTTTTTTTTTTTTTTGGGGGGGGGGGGGGTGGGGGGGGTGGGGGGTGTTAAGATGTAGGCAGTCCTGAATTCTACCCCAACAGGGTAAGAGTGAACAAACAGGTGGGAGGAACAAATACTAACATATGGTGAAAGAAGCACGAAAAATAAATAAGAATAAGTAACGAGTATGTGCATTGAAATTTGAAACACATGAAAAGGCAATGAAGGCAGAACACACACAAAACAAGTAAGGTCAAACAACACATCTCTAGCCAAAATTGCTAACCCTCTAAGCCCAACCTGTCCAACTCCCTTGTGCCCAACCACGTTAGCTACAGTCCCAAAACCTAGTCTGCTACCCAAGTCCTCTTTGTCCAAGTGCTCCTATCAGAGGTCATTTCTTCAGAAATGTCTAAGACCGCCATGTCCAACCTCAATTGCTAATCCCATGTCCTCCTCGGCCTACCCCTCATCCTCACCCTCTCAACCATCACTCTTTTAACTCTCCTCATTGGTGCCGTCATCGGCCTCCTATGACGTGCCCAAACCAACGCAATCTCCTCTCTCTCAACTTATTTGTTATTGAGGCAACTCCTAACTCCGCCCGGAAAACCTCATTCGGGATTGTCTAACCTGGTTCGACCACATGACCGCCTAAGCATTCTCATCTCCACAACTTCCAACTTCCTCTCGACGGCCTTCCTTGTGGCCCAACATTCTGACCCATAAAATGATGTTACTATCATGACTTATAAAGGAAAAAGGTTAAGTTTTTGATTTGTAAGGGCCGATGGGCAGAAAGTAACTGGGACATGAAGTATAATGGCCAATGAATATTTTATTCTGTAGCATAGAGGCAAAATATATACATTTTTGTAGGTGTGGGAAATGGAGGTTTGCCATACAAACAGATTTAGTTTATCATAATGGCAGTCGTCAACATATATACTAAATATGCACCTGTGGTTTTCCATTGATGGTGATTACTCTGAAAGGATGCCAAGTGGGATCTCGAAGGTACTCTTCCCACAATGAACATACTTCTGAAGCTCTATCTTCTGCTTCTGACTCATTGTACTTCCGCCTCATGGCATCATAAAAGGGTTTATTCTCGAGCTCTCCCATCCTCTTTACACCAATATGTGCAGATTTTGATAGTTCCTTCAAGCCCTTCATTCAAAATATAATGAAGTCACCCTTTAGTAGAATAAAATCTCTATGCAGAGCAAGCAATCTCATTAAAAAAGATTCTTGAAATCCTATTTGCACTCCACAATGACACAAGAAAGACGTAATGAACTAGCCTTGATAGCTATTAAAAATGGCTTTTTGGAGAAAGTTGATTATGAAGAACTCGTTGAAGATTTTGTTTCGAAGAATGATTGTATTTAAGTGAATTTCATATAGTACTTTGAAATATTAAGACATATTTCTTGTTTTAATTTGTAAGACTTTAAATATAATATGTATATGGTATCAACTTGTATATTTTGTTTTATTTATTACTCATCAAATCGATCTATAGTCTTGATAAAGGTGTAATTGGGCATCCAAAAAGATTGGAATGACCCTGAAAAAGAAGATGAATAGTTAGAAATGAAATATAACTAAAAATCCAAAAACACACCTCAATTAATTCTTTACGAGCCTCCTGCAGTTCATCATTGCTTTTCCGTTCCTGAACAACCAGAGTTTGATTTAAGCTTTCCAAATCCTCGAGCTCTTCTTCCTTTTCCTTTAAGTTTTTGTGCATGTCTTCTATCTTCTTGAGAACCTCCAAATCATCATCTCCCATGTGCTTCATAACATTTAATTGCCCCTTCAAACGTTCTATTTCTAGCTCTACAGCTTGCTTTGCATTCAGTTGTTTCTCAAGAAATATTATTTTCTCGTGGAGTTTCTCCTTTTCCCTCTGAAAGTGATAACATGATATATTAAAAACAAAATATTGCATTAGTGTTCAACATTATATATATACTATAAAAGTCAAAGATTACCTTATGATCATCTGCAAGTTTCATCACACTTACATCAGCTTTCCTTTGCTCATCAGACGCTATCCGGAGCGAACTATTCTTCACAGCATTCTGGCAGATTAGAAAAAGAAATTTATTTGAGCATTTAGTAGATGCATCGTAAGTGGTCTCACAAACACCTACATTGTAACTATCATAGTTATAATGACAAAAAAATAAATCTTTTGCAGTCTTAGAGATTGTTAGAGTCTCACATCGGCTACACCGTGATCATTTCTCTTCGGTATATGTTGGAAACTCCCTTCTATCCTCAATGGCTCTTTTGGAAAGTAATCTAACGGGACTCACATATGCTCACATGGTATGTAGAGCTAAGGTCTACCACTCTAGTGACTCAACACTCTGGCAATCTGTACTCCTTTTGCCCCTCTCGACAATCTGGGACAATTTGTGCCAGTCTAGCCTCCATTGGAGGGGGCGTGTTAGAGTCTCGCATCGGCTAGACTTGGATCATTTCTCCTCAATAAGTGTTGGAAAGTCCCTTCTTTTCTCAAGGACTCTTTTGGAGAGTAATCTAATAGGTTCCATGTATTCTCACAGAGGTTTGTTACAAAGATGATGCAGGCTATGCATGAGAATCATATATACCAAGTGTTATGCAGTACAAATGATTAGCACTAAGAAGCATGAAACTACCTGATTATGGAGGACAAGACTTTCTATGATTGATCATAGATATGGAAGGAAAAGAGATGGAAAGAACAATATAAACCGTGCAATAACCAGACATGAATCTCACACCTCTTCAATCTCTTCTGCGACCTTTTTCCTTTCGTTTTCGTTTACAACCTCACGCTTCTGCAGTTCAACACCCCGAAGTTCAAGTTCTCTCTTTTGGCTTTCTAGTTGCAATTTTAATTTTTCATGGTCATTGAAGATCCTCTGGAGATGTTCTCGCGCGCTCAACTGGATTTTCTTTATCTCTGATCAATACAAGTATACCAAATAGCATCATAGCAAAATAGTTGTGTGTCACAGGGGTTATTTAGCTAAATGACCTCATGACAAGTTCTTTTTAAACTAATGACCTTCTGGCAGTTTTCTAGACATTCTTGTGTATGGAAGTGGCATTCTCAAACCTATCAGAAGACCATGGATTTAAAAAACCCTAAAGGAAGGTCATTTAACCAAAGGACCCGTGTCGAAGGGGAGAGAGAGTCGGAGAGATTTATGCAATGAATTGAACCAAAGGTTAAACTTTCTATCTTATCAGTGTCAACTTTATATGGACAAAAACCAAAGAGGTTACAGTAGCTTTCAGGTAGACTAAACAAGATCATGAGAATTCTAGTTATAATGAGTACGAGTACAAACAGTAGAACTTGACAAACAGCACAAACCTTCGTTATAAGATTGATGAACCTTATCTTTTTCAGCAATTAATTTGCTGAGGGTATTTTCTGTTTCCATGTATTTGCTCTCCATCTCTTCAAAGTGCCTCTTCTTGACTTCAATTACATTTGTCAAATTTGACATGAGCTTAACTGCTTTATAATCTTCTTCTGCCATGATATCAGAAACAGTCCTAAGATCAGCGATCTTGCGAAGATGCTCCCCAACTATGTTGTCTGACATGTAATCATCAGCACGAGCAACCCAACCATATATACCAGATTTCGGATCATTATTTTCCCTCCAGTCCTTTTTACCATGATGATCAGCCTCATAAGCCTTCTCAAACGACATGGCATTATTGAACCCTGTCCAATCTTTTCTAAATTCAACCACTGCAGATCCTGAATGACCACGAAAATTCCACAAAGGATGCACCCTCATAGGATTAAAACCTCTCATGGTTAAATCATCTCTCATGTTTGAACCACTTTTACCAATATAGCGCCCATCTATCAATTCAATTGGCAGGTTTACAACAATGCCCTTCCATGGCCATACAAACATCTCATCGCCATCATGGTCTGCAAGGTGATCAACCTCATCTTTAGGCCGTGATAGACCAGAGGCTTCTGCTATATCTTTTTTGAGATATTTAGCTAGTGCTAGATGATTAGCCTTGTCTGTCTTACTTCGCTTTTGTGAATCACTTTTCCCCACCATAGTTGCATGCTGCAATAACTCCTTATATTGATAATCATGTTTTTTCTTATGACAGTATGGGCAAGTGAGAGCTTCATTTGGTAACTTGATGCGGTGTTTTCCATTCTTGAGCTCTTCATAAGATTTATCTTTATATTCCTCTATTTCAGATTCACTTGCATCACAATCTTCTCCAGAACTTTGCTCCATATAATCCTCTGTCATTTTTGTTAAACAAAGAAGCTTGTTAACCATAGAAAAGGTCAATCTTGTTATACATATTAGCAAATGGTATTTTCAGAGGAACAATACAAATGGTAAAAGGTCTACTGTTTCTTGTCAATAAAGAAATGGTAAAAGGTTTGCAGTTCGAGAATTGGAGCATGTCTGTCAAGGATGTGCATCGAGTAAACAGACAAGAATATTATATATATATATATATATATATATATATATATATATATATCCCAAAGGTCAATCTAGATGAGCCTCAAAGAAACTGGAGTTGATACATACGTGGTCCTATGAGCGCCAAGTCACATGCAGGAATGTGAGGATTTCCTATTGTTCAGTTCATTGATGATCTTACATGGATATGCTCGGTTTATTTCCTTAAGATGAATTCAGAAGCATTTGATTGTTTCAGAAAATTTATAGCTCTGACAGAAAAAGCTATCTAATGAAAATCTGAAAGCCCTTAGAACAGATCGAGGAGGAGAGTTCATATCAAAATATTTCATCAACTTCTGTGAAGAACAGGGAACTAAAGAGTAAAGAGAGCTCCGGGCTCTGTATATGCCTGAAAAAAATGGTGCAATGGAGTGCATAAATAAATGGTGGTGGTAATGGCTCGTTCTATGATGAAAGCAAAAGACCTCTCTGATGAACTTTGGGCAAAAGCAGTGACTTCTGCAGTTGATATACTTACCGACTCAACTAAGAAAGCTAAGTGGAACATGACTCCTTATGAGGCCTGACATGAGGATAAACCATCCAAAAGCTGGAGACTTGAAGCTGAAAAATGAAGTCCAGCTTTGAACACAGAAGGTCAGAAAGGTGAAATAGAAGATAATGCGGTTCCAACAAGTCCTCAAGTTGCCACTCAAGCAAAGACCTCTTCATCCTCTTCTGTTGAGTCTACTCCTGAGAATCAACATAGAAAATACGTCACTAAATGAGATTTACTTATCCATTATTTGCTGGAGATCCAGCATAAACAGAATCTGTTTTACAAGATGAGATATGGAATAAGGCCAAATAAATGGGACATGAACTAGATGAATCAGCGGCTGGTAAGAAAGCAATAAGTCCGAAATGGAGTAGAGTATCCCGAAACACAAAGCAAGCTGACTGCTCATGGACCTGCTCAGGAGCAAAGAGTGGATTTCAATGAAAGTTTCTATCTAGTGGCTACAGTGAGAAGGATTCTTGCATTGGCAGCTCATCAACACTGGATCATATTAACAGTTCAAGCTTTCTTGGATGAAGAGTTGATGGAGAAGTTTATGTGCAACAACCAGAGGGGTTTGTGAATCTAGGTGAAGAAAACAAAGTCTATAGACTCAAAAAAGGCATCATATGACTTACGGCAACCCCCTTGACCATGGTACAGCAAGATTGATCGATTTTTCTATGAGCATGGATCCAAGAGGAGCCTAAATTAACCTACCTTCAAAAATCAAGGTGTGCAGAATATCAATCCGGTTGGTCTGTTCACCTTATGTTTGAATTTAAAAATTCTATGATGAACATGTTTGGGATGACCGATATGCTAAAACTTGGCTCAAAGTAGTTTGTTAACAAACTCAGTTGAATATTTAGTTTCTGTTGTTTCTCTTTGTTTTCTAGTTCCTACTTTCTAGGTTATCATATCCTTTTTCTTGCAAGCCTATGGAACTCTCAGTAGTTCTCAAGAAACAAATAAATAAGCAACCATTGCATACAAGTTTCTACTTCTTACAACGTCACATTTACGTGGTATCTATTCCTTGTAGACTGGGGGCTGTTTGTTACCTCTTAATGGTTCCATTAAGAGGTAACCTCTGAATCACTAAGAGATGAATCTTGTTTGGCCAATAAAAAAGGTTTGTCTCTTAATGGTTCCAAAGTCATCTGAATGATTTTGTATCTTGGCCCTCCCCTAACCATTCAAAGTCTTAATTTCATTTTGAACAATTAGCAAACAACCGTATTTCATTTTGCACTATATCATAAGAGTCTTTTAATCATTCTACACCAAACCATTCAACAACTGCCAAACAGCCCCTAACACATTAATCCAATTACTATATATCCACATATGGAACTTATGTTTGCTTTTACAAATTATTTATTTCTAAGCCAAACCACATAAGTTTCTCCTACAAAATCATGACATTGACATGTCTATTGGCCTTTATTTTCAGACTGGACAGTTTAAAATAATAGTAGAGTCTTATATGATTCTAATTTATTAAACTTTATAAGCTGTTAATTTTGATATTAGATTTGTTTAAAGCCAAAGATAAAGTTTAAGTAAAATAAAAATAAAAACTAACAGATAATCATAATTAATCATTAGTTTTTATTTATAAGTATATAATATACCCTTTTATCCAAGGAATAATTACTCATTTCTTCCAACCATTTTTTCCCATGACACCATCAAAATTCAAAAAGGCTTTCGGTTTATCATCTATCCATTTTTTTTATTTTTCCTCATTTAATATATTACTTTTATAAAATAACGATTGTTTGACTCAAAAATACAAACACTATATCTATTTTGTGTTGTTATACAAAAGATTTACTGTTTACTTTTTTAATATTTCAATCATATTATATTTAATTATATTATTTGAATTTCCAACTGCGATTTATAAGGTTTTATTATTTTATCAATCTATAAAACAGTTTAAATTTTGATCAACCATTGGATAGTTTTGTTGAACTATGTAGTGAACGAAAAATAAACATATATAATTATATATATATAAATATGTGTGTGTGTGTATAATTATTGTAACGTTATAATTTTTGTATGAATTTATTATTTTAATTTAATGAAATTCAATACAACAAAGTTAAATATTTATATGCAGGAATAACTCTAAATTTCTTTTATGTTAAATCTTTTAACATATTCTCTATAAATCAAAATGTAGAAACAAGAGTTCAAATCTTCAAAAAATTTAAAATATTCAATAATACTCCAACAAACTTTCAAACAAACTTTGTTTTTTGTAAAATAATGATATGCATTTTAAGATATAATATATCCCAGCTTGTACTCTTCTATTGATCTTTTATGTTATTTTTTAAGTGCCAAATATGTTGCTAAAGTACTACTTTTGGTGTTACATAGCTAATGCTACTTTTGGCATAAAAAAACCATGAAAAAGGATCATTGGAAAAAAAATCCATACCAAACAAGATATCATTGAGGCATTTTTATCTTACACTTAAATACTTAATATGTTTGTTAAAAAGATGTTAAGTGAAAGCCCTAAAACCATAAGAATAATTTTAGTCACCTGAGTTTTCAGTATTTTGCAAACAAATTTTCAACATTTGTGCATTTACTAAAAAGAAAACAAGTAACGTACTGGTATGTAAATTTCTTTAGGTTAATGCTTCCTCCTTTCAGAAAATGCCCTGCTAGTCGGTGTTCAAATTGCATTCATTCTTACATTTCAAAAACACCAGCAGCATTGCATGCAGCAATTTGTGCTTAATTTTACAGCTAACCCCAGTCATGCATAGTTTCCCCAAATCAAGGTAAATTCATCACTGCTTGTTCCGTCAAAAGTAGCACAAAGTCGTCAGTATTTATAACCTAACACTACATTTTGCACCAGACGTTCAATTCAGAGCATGATTATTAATTGACCGCTTCAATTTGAAGCATCACGAAATATTAACATGCATTCCAGAAACTAAGCACAATGCAGACCAGAAACTCAAGTACGCTCTAAATTACTTTAATATGTATGATTACGAGTACGTATACACACAATATGTGAATGCGCAACAATAGTTGAAGAAGAAAGAATACTTACTTGGAATTGATTGATCTGTTAGGCTAACTCTGCATTGAATATGCGAAGATCATTTAGGGCAAATATTGGAAGTAAGAACATTGGATTTTGGGGGTCTGAGTTTGATCAAGGAGAAGAAGACGACTGAAAGAGGGAGTGGCAAAGGGTTGATAAAGGAAAATATTGAGAAAAACGATGAAGGTGCGTTTTGTTTATCAATTGGTGGATGTGAAAGGTATGTGTATTAGGATGAGATGTATTGAAATAAGATGCACTGAAATTCATTGGATCAATTCTTTTATAAGCCGTAATTTATATAAGGATTTGAGATTAAAAGAGATCAACGGTTTAAATCCAATTCTCGTGTTTGTTACCATTAACTCAACTTCTAACACGATCATTGACCTTATAAACAAAAAGGTTCTTACTTTGTTATTTTGTTTTAATTTTTTTCCATGGCTCATTTTCGACTCGTTAAAATAAGAATTTAGATAAAAGTCACAATGATACTTCTTATAAAAACATTTTTTTTGGATCCAACGTATAATATTAATAATTATATATTTATAAAATTAATAATTATAAAGTCAAAAGAATTTAAAAAAAAAAACTAGCAAATTTGTCACTTTACACCAATTTCAAAGTAAGAACGAAGGTTCTTGTATAATAAGCTAAAGAAAATGACGTTGTTATAAAAACTTTCACAATGGTAATTTTCACAAGTCACTTCACTTTTTACTTATAAGAATATTGCATCGAAGATGTTCTACTCTTAGGTCCAATGTGTTTCGGTTGATTTTGTTAAAATTCAATAGTATTGGTCTTTATTTTATGTTTTGGAGCTCAAACAAGTCCCTCGAGTTATTAATTATGTCATAAGTCCCTCACTTGAGGAACAATTTCATTTTCTTCCTCCCATCTTCTTCCTTTTCAACCATGAATACTAGTGCATATAAAGCGCCACCCACCACGCCTATTAAACACAAATCTAAAATCAAAACCATTCACACAGCTCAAACAAAAACTTAAAAGCATTAATATAACTTAAATCTCAAGAACATTCATATAAATCTAAAGTGAAAATCATTTAAAAACAATCATAAAGATCAAACTGGTACATACGAATCAACAATCTAAATTTAAATACAAGTCCCTAAATCAAATATCTAAAATCAACAATATGAAACCCTAAACCTAACATGGGTATGTCAATCGAAACCCTAAAAAATCTAATTTGGGTCGATTGATTGAAACCAAAAAGATCAAATCCCTAAAAAGGTATAACTTGCATCTTCGTCTTTTGTGTCTCTGGCGAGAAGGGGATGGGGGTGGCGATTTCTTCATCTTCTATGTCTCCAACCGTAGGGAATAGGGGTGGTGGTTTATTCGTCTTTTGAGTCTATGGAGAAGGGGAAGAGACGATGGTTGTTTGAGAAGGAGATGGGGTGCCTATAGTAGTGGAAGAAGAGAGCAAGAGACAGTAGCTCTGTAAAGAAGGGTTGTGCGTGCTAGGTTTGGGGTGGGGTGGGGTGTCGTCGTGTCAGGTCAGGGAAGGGAAGGGAAGGGAAGGGAAAAAGGAAAAGGGTGGGGGAGGTAGGGGTCGGATGTTCGAGTTAAGTTGGGGGCTTTATTTCTTTTTCTTTTTTGTGTTGTGCCTCTTTTTTGGGTTAAAAAAACCAAAATGTCCCTCATCTGATTGGCACATGACTGATTTAATAAATCCTAGACTAACATGTTAACTCGATGGACATTTTTGCTATATGAAACATGAAATAAGGACTACTTGTGTTAACAAGCTATATATTTTGTCTCGGTAGTCTTTAAGACACTTTTGTTTTTTTCTCTAATTTGTGCATTGTTTGGGTAAAAAAAATTTATATGTATATCTATGTCTGATTTTCATGTGCAATGTTCGGGGCAATTATATATGTATACCTATCATTTTTTTGGAAGGTATAGCGGTATCGAACTAACGAACGACTACCACGAACATACACACACACGCACCCACACCTTCCCAGCGGTATCGGGCATCCACGGGCAACCCACTAATCCGTCGCTGTCCCGGCCCAACTTACGCTGAACCTAGAGCCCAACCACAGTCTAAAACTGGGCTGGGGGGGCAGCCCAGTCAACAACTGGACCAACCCAAGGACTTTGATGAATACGAATGTTTATTTTATATCTGATCATTCGTATAAATTCATTCAATTTCAACATTTTGAAAGCTAACATTAACAAATACATATACCCAACCATCTATATTAGTTTACTTTTCAAACAATCACAATGGTTAAGTATTCATACTTTAGATAATCTCATAACATCTAGATTTCAACCAACACCTAAAAAACAAGTCCTCATTCAACAACTTCAACCAAAACGAATTCAACAACTTTAACCAAAGCAGTTGAATGTGGTTTGAAGTCTTAGTTTAGGCTAAAATCAACAGTTTTTCATGAGAACTCCCCCTGATAAAGAATTCCATACAATTACACTTAAATGACCTACATCCATAAGGGGGTAAGGCTTGTCTCTTGCGTAACAAATTTCTTAGGGTTGTTGTTTTCATCTCACATGTTGTTGGTTGCTCTGGGTCATTGATGTTTTCTTTGTATTAACAAGACTACAATGAGTCAGTGGTGTGCTTTTTTATAAGAAGATCACAATGATATATCCATATCGTTTCAGATGACGGACATCTAAGGATTTCAACCTTAGTTCATCATCATGAGCCTCAAAAGTTAGATCATATCCAAGAGGAGTGCTATAATATTTCTAAAAACAAAGTATCTAAAATCAAAATATCAAAAAAATTACATTTAACTGTAACAACTACTTTATTTTGGCAATTCCACCATTAATTATTTTGTTAAAATATTATGTAAATTCATCATTCAAATACACTTTTAAAAAAACTTTATAATTTTTTTAACACACTCAACCTCATTTTTTTTGGGAAGGGTGTCCTAGCCCCTAGGCTATGCCTAGACTAATCCCTTTGACAAATTATGACTGTAAAACATCAGCCCTGATTAAACCTCAGTGATCACAATTGTTGTGTACGTCTGGATTTGAACTCTAGGCAAATGAGATATTCCACCACATCCCTCAGGGCCTAAACCAGTACGCCACAACCCTTAACACACTGAACCTCATTGGTGGAAACAATTAAAATAATATATCACTCTCATCAACAATAAATTGTGAAACTTTCTCCAAATTTTCGAGATTTATATCTTTGTTTTCTTTCTATTTTAACATACACCTTAACTAGGGGTGTACATAAAACCGTCAACCCGTGAAACCCAACCCGCTCCCAACCCAATTAAACCCAACCCGTCAAACCGCCAAACCGCTAATTAGAAGGGTTGAAATTGGGTTAGGAAAACTCAACCCAACCCAACCCGCCAACCCGCCGCTAGTTTTTTTATAAAATTATATATATATATATATATATATATATATATGTGTGTGTGTGTGTGTGTGTGTGTGTGTGTGTGTGTGTGTGTGTGTGTGTGTGTGTGTGTGTGTGTGTGCAGTTTATTCACAACCCAAATTAACTTTAAGACTTATGAATTATAATTTATAATTGGATGATTGTAATTAGAGTTGTAAACGAACCGAACGTTCAGTGAACTGTTTGTTAAACCGTTTGGTGGGAAGTTCGTTTATGTTCGTTCATTTAATAAATGAACGAACATGAACACAATTTTTTTTTCGTTTAGTTAAATGAACGAACATGAACAATGGTCTCGTTCGTTCATTTACGTTCGTGAACGTTCGTTCATTTATGTTCGTTAATGTTCGTTCGTTTGCATTCGTTTATGTTTGTTTACGTTTGTTTATGTTCGTTTACGTTTGTTTATGTTTGTTTATTATATAAATATATTTATATATTGTGACATTAATATGTAAAATCATTAAGTAAATTGAATTTTTAGAATTCTTTTTTTATCGCTCATAAGTTTACACAGTTTTTCATTTTGTTATGTTAGTTTTTAGGAACGGAATGATGAGTAATGGTGGTTGTTTTTTGTTCATTTATGTTTGTTCGTTTATGCTCATTTAAATTTATTTATGTTCGTTCGTTTATGTTTGTTTAAGTATATTTGTGTTCGTTTGTTTATGTATGTTTAAGTCTATTTATGTTTATGTTTGTTTATGTTTAAGTCTATTTATGTTCGTTCGTTATGTTCGTTTAGCATCTTAACGAACAAACATAAACGAACACAAACAAACACATTTTCTTAATAAATGAACATGAACACAAAAAAATTCATTTTTTTAAGTATATAATATTTATATACGGCAAATGCAACAAATAAACTCACAGACCCTCCTCACATTTGGTGAGGTTCGAACCTCTGACCTCCTAGGAAGTCAAAGACTCTTTTATGGCTAGGCCAAAGGCCCTTTGGTATAATAAAAATACATTCGTTTACCGTTCTTGTTCGTTCGTTTGTTCAGTTAAGTTAAACGAACGAACACGAACAAGTTCTAATTGTAATAACTAATAACTTTGTTGAGAATAATTTAGCATTATTTATCGTATTTCCGGAAAAATTATGTATATTACTAACCCGCCAACCCAACCCAATCCGCCATAACCCGCAAGGGTTGGGTTGGGTTATATTTTTGAATGGGTTGGGTTGGGTTAAGATTTTCTAAACCGCCATAATTGGGTTGGGTTGTAAAAACGTCCCAACCCGCCCAACCCAACCCGCGTACACCCCTAACCTTAACATAGTTGTTGGAGAAAGAACTCTCAAATCTTCAAAATCTCTATTTTAACATAATTGTTGGAGACGCTCTTACTCTTTTTAGGGGTGTTAATCTAAACCGTCTACACCGAAACGCACCACAAAGTGCAGTTTAAAACTGCTGCGGTGCGGTTTGCGGTTTATATTTTTACCAAGCCACATCGGCTTACGATTTTGAGTTATCAAATTGTGATTCAAACCGCACTTCATCGTACAATATATTTATATATGTGTATATTATATATTACACACATAGAGGAAGGATCATGCAGGAAGTTAGACATTTTGCAAGAAGACGAGAAGTGTGATATCATATATGATTACATGGCTTGTGAGTATGTTTAATCATATATGATTAAACGTCTATGTATTGTCAATGTAACATATCTTTAATCATATATGATTAAGTTTTTGTATCATATATGATATCACACTTCTCTCAAAAATGTTTAGCTTCTCGTTTTAACCTGCCCCTACACACACACACACATATATATATGTAGGGGCTGTTTTATTTGCAATATTTATGTAATGTGTATTTAAGGATCGGACGTGTTGAATTTTTTTAGTTTATTTTTTTGGACTATGGTCATGTTATTGTTGTTTTTATAATGAAGTTTTAATCTTTTATAAGATTGCAGGTGTAAATTGGGTTAGGTATAAACCGTATAAATTGCACCGCATTTCAGGGTGCGAATTTATGAAATTTGAGGTTTAGGATGTTCAAACCGCATATATGATGCGGTTTACGGTTTTGTCTTAAACTGTACCGTAAACACCTCTATAATATTTTTAATAAATAGAGAGTTGAAGAATTTGATTAAGATATAGACTAGGAAATCGATTTGGGTTTTGATTTTTGGATTAAAGGTAGAAAAAGAAAGGGGTTAAAAACAAAAGGACCCTTGATTTAAACCCATGTATAGTGTACAACTGGACATGCAACAACTTTAACAAATTTCGTTAACGTTAACGATCCATCTATACTATATTATAAAATACGAATAAAAAACTCTTAAATACAAATTATTAGGCACAAGGGGTACCATCATTTTATGCAAAATTTTAAAATCTCTTAATTTATAAGTATCAAAGCACAAGATATATATTACTACTGCAGACTTGTAACACCCACCAATTTGGTATGTGTAGAGTCTTCATTTTATGCAGACCTTTCCATGTATCACTATTAATTAATATATTATATTACTATAAATTTGTTTTAATTATATTATTAAATATGTAATTGGTTATTTTTTTTAGATGTCATTAAAATATATAAGATAATCATTGAATTCTAACAAAATACTTAATTTTTTTTATATAAACAACATTATATTATTAAGCCTAAATTAAACAAATTTATAAAAAAACATTATCACTTTTTCAAAACCATCCAAAATCGTACTGTAAATCGACAAAAAAACAAAAAACAAAAAACAAAATGAAGCATTAAAATCATGATGTATATTACGCGAGTAAGCTTCTATTGAACTTGAAAATGAAAATTTGATCATTTTGGACCAAGAATAGAATTGAGGGACTAATTTTAACATTTATGTAAAGTGCAGGAACCATTTCTATAACTCTCATCATCTTTGCCCCTTTCGTTTTTCGCAAACAAGAATCCGTGGTTATCCGCCGGCGTTGATAATTAAGCACAAGACGACTCCGATTCCGACTCCGATTCCGGTGAAGGCTTCAACTTTGTAACCGCCATCTTCGATCTGTATTCACCCTCCCTTCCGCCTATCTCTCGCTCTCTCTCATACACGCACTCACATCACATAAGATGTTCACACAGTTCGGCTCCACCGCTGAGAACTTTAGCAAGGCGTCAACAATGGTGTTTCGGATCGGCACAGACGCTCACCTCTACGACGATCCCGACGATGTCAGTATTTCACCTCTTCTCGATAGCAAATTCGATTCTGAGAAATGCGAAGCTCTCAAACGATTGCTCGCTCTCATTGCCCAAGGCTTAGATGTATCGAATTATTTTCCTCAGGTAGCTCAATCATGACAGTATGTCTTTATCAATTCACCAACTGTTTCTCACTGAAGATCGAAAAACTGATTTTGATTAATCAGAAGCGTCGAACTATATATATATATTGGAAGGATATTTTGCAACCCTGAAAAATGTTGCCACCCTTGCAACCCACATCTTATCTTAACCGTTGGATCCATGATCGTCATGATCGACGGTTATTTTATTTTTATTTTTCTGTTTTTTTAATTAAAAATATTGGACCCATATCTATTCTAACCGAGTGAATGGTCTCTAGGACTGAGAAATTTATAGTCGAATAGAAGCAATTAGGTTTTGAACTCAGAAATTGTTCTAAATTCGTTTAAATTAATGAACCCGAAGCATGACAATGATATAATTTCATGATAATACTTACACTGACAGCCTAGTTCATATGTCAACAGCAATGAAAGTGATTCATAGATAGGATTGTGCAAAATCTGCAGGTTTACTTATTAAAATCAATTAGCTTCTAAACTAAGGAACTGATATGAGTTTGTTATAACTTATAGAATAAAATGCATAACAATGTTAAAATTACAAGTCAATGGATTTATTAATTATTCACTCAGCATGTGTGGATTTCATACATACAGAACGTTTATATGATCATAACACCTCAACACCTTGTCAAAATATAGGGTATTTACGTAAAAGATACTTCATGACTACCATGTTTTGATCTTGGTAACAAATCTATACATGGTCACTGATCATGCAAATCCAAAGTTTTGCTCTTGAAATGTGATAAATGTATCTGCATTTTCAATCCAGAAAAGGTCACTTTTGATGCCATTGTTTTATTTGATTGACAGGTGGTTAAGAATGTTGCATCTCAGTCATTGGATGTTAAGAAGCTTGTTTACTTATATTTGCTGCATTATGCTGAAAGGCAAGTCAATTATGTCCTTTCCCTCTATTCTTGAATCAAACCTTGTATTCAGTTCAACTTAAGATACATTAACTTACATAAGCCCTCCAGTATTCAGTTCAATAAAACCTTCTTAATGGAAAACATGATTAATGGAGATTAAAGAGTTTCTTATATAGGCCTTAGTTGTTTACGATGATCAAGTTCTAAACCATGGCCTGCAATGCAATCTTGTTCTTTAGTTTGAACTGTACAACATTGGATAGAGGAAGTTGAACATAATTGCATATCCTTTCAACTAAATGTGAATATAGTGTTTATTGTGCTAGACATATTGTTATGTACATTTGATCATATCTTCATACATGATTGATGCATTAAGAATTTGGCATGCAAGGATTCTGATATGCCTCATGTCTGCCTTCTTTCCACCATATTAGGCGTCCGAATGAAGCATTGTTGTCAATTAATATTTTCCAGAGAGACCTGGGGGATCCAAACCCATTGGTGAGGGCCTGGGCACTCCGTACTATGGCGGGAATTCGCCTGCATGTGATATCGCCTCTTGTTTTGGTGGCCGTGAGAAAATGTGCTAGAGATCCGTCTGTATATGTGAGAAAATGTGCTGCCAATGCTCTCCCAAAGCTCCATGATTTGCGTCTCGAGGAAAATGCTACGGCAATTATAGAGGTTAGTTTTAAGTAGATTGCTATTATTCTTCTAATCTGTTAGACTGTTACAACTACCATTATTATCAACATGCTAAATTATTTTATTATCAGAGACCATTTTTTCTTTTCCTTTTATTATGAACATGAACTGGGTTTCTGTTCTTAGTGAAAGATAGAGCTTTGGAGAGGGAAAATACTTCCATCAACATAACTTATAAGTTTCTTTTTTTCTTTTCTTTCCTGGGGAAGGGGTACTCGTTATCTTGATAGAATATTAGAAATTTTGATTACCTAGCATATGGATAGGGTTCTATTCAAGTTATCTGGAATGTCTGTTAAGCCATGCAAAATAATGGTCATCTGGTTAAGCCTGTTTTCCTAGAAGAAACTTCACTGGCAAGTTTATTGGATCTGGTGCAGTGTTCTATATAGCCAGTAAGTTACCTTGTACTTTCTTCTGTGACATATGTAGTAGAAGTGAAGCTGTTTATCATGCAAGTAAAGACTATTTACACATGCATCAGCACTAACAGTTTATCTAGCCCTGGCATGTAGGTGACTTTCTGGGGATCATGCCTGCACTTATTGCAAGGATAGAGCATTTATATACTGATTAGTTTATTACATTAGCCATATCGATTATGGAAGTAGCAGACCCTTCATACTTTAACGTTCAAGTCCCACTATTTGTTTGATACTTGGGTTAAAAGGCATGTCTGGCGGAATAAATGCATTCTGCATTTTCACCTGGATGCATTGAGTGCAAATTAACTGATTTATGATATTAAAAATTTTAGTTTATTGTTTTTTACAAGACCTTGATATTTCCCATCTATGCATTTTGCACCAGTTTCCCTTTGCTAGTAAATGTGTAGTATCTGTTTTTTTAAAGTTCTATATTGTATGCTTGATGGATCATGGATGTAATGTCTTATAATGCAGATTATTGGAATACTGCTATATGACAATTCCCCTGGAGTGGTTGGAGCTGCTGCTGCAGCATTTGCTTCTGTTTGTCCAAATAATTTGCCTCTGATAGGTAGAAACTATACAAGGCTATGTGAGATTCTTCCTGATGTTGAGGAGTGGGGTCAGATTATTTTGATAGGGATCCTTCTCCGTTATGTCATTGCAAGGCAGGGGCTTGCAAAAGAATCTATCATGGTATCTTTATGCCCTGAGGATGTCAATCATGATAAAAGTGGTTCAGACTTTGATACCAACTCTTTAGAGATGAACAAAACATATGAAATGAGAAGCGGGATTCAGGAGCATGAGATGGCAGCTATGGTGTCCAGGAGTTACCTTGAAGGACCAGATAAGTACTTGTCACATTCCACTAAGGCAGATATGGTGTCGTCAGAATTTGATTCGTCGCGATTTACATCATCCAAAAGTGATGATGACATGAAGATCCTGCTGCAGTGTACTTCACCTTTGTTATGGAGTCGGAACAGTGCTGTGGTGCTTGCTGCTGCTGGGGTACACTGGATTATGGCACCAAGGAAGGACATTGCAAAAATTGTCAAGCCTCTATTGTTTCTCCTGAGATCGTCTGATGCCTCAAAATACGTGGTACCGCTCTTGCACTCCAACATATGTCTCTAGTGGTACCACAAATCTTCCTCCATTACATTCCTTTGGGCAGATGTTCTTCTAGATCTATATCTCCTGACATCTATGACATATAACTTCTGCTAAGTAGAGATGTAAGCATGATCAGTCATCTGTGTCTTCAAATGTATATGTATGACCAAGAACTCTAGAATCTTTTTAACTGCGTACTTAGTCCATGGTAAAGTACTGTTAGCTTTCGGAATCTTGTAGTGTGAATATCAATATTTATTAGGAAATCACTTCTATTAAGAATGAAATGAAGTTGAATTCACAAAAAAGCCATGCTTAGGGGAGTTTTTTATTTTGCCTTCAACTAGATAAATAGGAGTTTTACTGGCAATTTTTTTCTTGTCAGGGCTTAATGTCAACAGGGGGTATTGAATTGATATAGGGTGGGTTTTACTAAAATACTACTTGCATACCCTGTCACACACTACTTCTATGGATGTATTCACTATGTTGTGTTGCAAAATAGTTACAAGGCCAATTACATTCTCTAAATAAACTGGTTTAAGATTGAGTATGCTAATGGAATTACTATAAGTAAAATGCTTAAACTAAGCTGGATCTTGTAGAGCGTTGGCTGCTAGAATTAGAAGGCAAGAAAATTGTTGTTGTTAGAAATAGCAGTAATTAGCAAGTGATGAATTTGAAAGAACTATTTCTTATGTTGCCTTAGACGTGTTTAAGGTGAATAGTAGATCAACTAACAGAAATCAACATGGAGTTTAATGTGTCTTACCTTTTTAATTGAATTGTGAGCAGCTGTTCATTGAAAACTAATTGTTGAGGACAGGGTTTTTTGTGGGTGAAGGGGGTGGGGGGATATCCTAACACACGATTGATGAAGTTGTGTATACATATTTTATTGTTCACCACACACACTCATATATATATATATATTTATATTATATATAATTTTTTTTGGTAAAGGAGTTTCCCAGACCACTTTGGGCCCGGACTAATCTCCTGGAAAACAGGCCTATGGCCCGCGGGCATTCATCCCGTGGCCACAATGCTGCGAGTGGGGATCGAACCCGGGCAACCGCTATGAAGTCCCCAGGCTCTTACCACCACGCCACAACCTTGTGGTTTATTTATATTATATTGGTATCAGTGTTTGGTTGCTTAACTATTTTAAGTAGGTTTTTACCACTGATGCAGGTCCTCTGCAACATTCAAGTCTTCGCTAAAGTGATGCCTTCTCTTTTCGCTCCAAACTTTGAAGACTTCTTTATTAACTCTTCAGATGCATATCAAGTTAAAGCTCTGAAACTTGAGATTCTTTCTTCCATTGCTACAGATGCATCAATCTCAGTTATTTTTCAAGAGTTCCAGGTACTTTTCCCTGTTGCAGGCTTGCAGCTTTGCTAATTTTCCATCTGCTTTAATAATATCACTTAAATTGGAAGTTGTAGAGCATTGCAATTAATTCCTAACACGGAAATTATTGTTGGATATTTTGCTTCGTTTACCTTTTTTTCGTTATTCTTATACCCTTTGTTGCTGTTTTCCAAAAGGAGAGGTTTCCCGCTCATTGTGATCCTGCAGTTTACTTTTCTTTACTAGGTGATGTAGTAAAATCTTTTGCTTTTCTCTGTAGGCATAAAACTATGATCAATATCAGAATATCTTTTACTATACTTGTAGTGTTGACGTCAAAGCATAATTATGGACTTTAAGTTGCTGTGATTTGAAAAAAATGAGTGTGATGAACAGGAATTGCTGATGTTCAGAACGGGAAGTAGATGGGGAAATTTTAACCCATTTAGGTGAAAATGGGCCCATTTGGGTTTACATTTTATTGCTAAGGGGTCCAATGGGTAAAATTAAAAGATTTGACTGAAAAGGAAATGGGTCAAACATGTGGAACGGTATAAAAGTCGCCCAAAGTATATTTTAAGTGTTTACAACCTCCTAAATTGCTTTATTCAAAAAAATGTTGGATCGTTATTTTAGTAATAGTTTTTGTAACCATGTTTAACATATATTAATTATTTATGAAATTTAAAAATTATAAAAAAGTGTTGGCGGGTCAACACTCAACCCAACCCGTTTTGATCCATTCTAAAAAGTTACTTGTAATGACCTGTTGCCTAACCCAACCATTTTCCACCTGCAACGAGAAGTTTGAGATTTTGATGAGGGTCACAAGACCAGGTTCAAAAGAGCTATCTCATCATAAATGTTATTTCAGTAGCAACTGATGTAATTAGGATTATAGCATTTATAGTTTGGAGACTGGGACAATTGAAATATATAGGAGTATGTGGTTGGTGTATTGTATATGCCTTCAGTAATAGTGTTTTTTGTTCTGTGAGTAGTATCCTTCAAAATAGAGTTGTAATCCTCAAGGTTTCAGTGTTTCATCAATTGGATATTATTATTGAGATTACCTGGTATATTGAATTGTCTTTTCAATTTTGTTGTGGGAGTGATTCTCAGGAAACCCTAGGCTTCTGCGTTGCCTGGTCAATCTTTTTTTGTTGTTCCCCACGATGCTATTGTTTTGTTTTTTTGTCCTGCATCAGGTTTCTTGACGAATGATGTTTATTATTGATGGACAGGCGCTGACCATGTTCTAATTTTCTTAATAAGTATCCAAGGAACTTAGGTCTTCCAATTAGTATGAATGGCTTTGTTGGGGTCTCTCAGATCTTTCTGAGCTTCTGAGGTCACCTATGAGGTGCCACTCATAAAAATAAATAAATAGAGAAAGAACCTAGAAAAACACAAACTATGACATTTATTATTTCAATTTACATCTTGGGTCTCAGTTGTATCAAAAACCTTTCAGTTTCATGAATAGATTCAGCTCCAGCTTCTACTTTAGCAGCTGAATGAAATTGTATTGTGGCATGATAAAGATGAGAACTAAAACCTTATATTTTTTATTTAAGAAATTGCTGACAACAAACAGTTGATCAGCATTATTCTTATAATTATAAGTATTATGTGTTTATAATTTAATATTTAGTAAAAAATCCTGTTGCTGCATTCCTGGGCACATAAAAAGATAAAGAAGAGAAGTAAAAGAAACAGAGGATCAAGAGTATGCTGCTTAATCTTGGGTTCCTTTCAGCTTCTTAATTCCCTAGTCATGTGATCCTAAGCTTCCCCTTGAGGTGCATTATATTATAGACACTTCCTTTCATCATTTTTTGTTTTCTACAACTTCAATATCGTTGAAAAAAAATATATTTTTGCTGATTTCTAATAACATTTATAGGATTATGTCAGTGATCCCGACAGGAGATTTGCTGCAGATACTGTCGCTGCTATTGGTCTGTGTGCTAAGCGGAATCCACAAGTAGCAAACACTTGCTTGGAGGGACTGCTAGCTCTTACCTCACCCAGTTAGTCACTAGTCACTAATCATTTATGTATTGTATATGGAAAAATTCTCGAATTTTGAGCTTAACGTTATTTACATTTGCAGAATCCATTAATAGTACCTCTGGATCCATGGATGATGACGCAGTTGTTTTAGTTCAAGCAATTACATCCATCAAAGATATAATAAAACAAGATCCATCCATTCATGATAAGGTGCTTGTTATTCATAGAGGAGCTCGTATTACTTCTCACTTACTTACCGTGTCTGAGTATAACCTAAAGTTCTTTACTCATTTATGATGTTCAATGACCACCTATACAATTCATTGTGTTGTCAAATGTTTCATGTTTGTACTACTTAAATACTTGGTTAGGTCCTAGCTTATATGCTTCATGATTATATTAAGGTCTTCATGCCAACAATTTGACAAGTCACTTCTACTACAGGCCATTATTTATTTGGCCCGAAATTTGGATGCAATCAAGGTTCCTGTGGCCCGTGCAATGATTGTTTGGATAGTAGGTGAATACAACTCTATTGGCAACATCATACCAAAAATGGTGCCTGTAATTTTAAGATTTCTAGCTCGAGGCTTTCCTTCAGAGTCCATTGAAACAAAACATCAAATTCTGAATGCTGCTGTTAAGGTATGATGAACCGAACAGTTTACATAATCTTTGTTACTAGATTAGTAGAAGAAAAAGGATGGAACTTGTTTTGATCATAATTTATAAATTCTTGCATTATAGTACTGCAAGAATCTTTTCAACTTCTGGTTTCATTTTGAGCCCGTTCAATACTTAAATGTTTATCGAGAGTTCTTTTATTTTCACGCAACTTCCATGGATAGGATTGATTACCCTAGTAAATTAGTAAGATTTCCTTTGATTATAAATTTTATTGCAGGTCCTTTTAAGTTCAAAGGGGGAAGATTTCCACACTGCAAGAAGCATTTTAAGCTACGTGCTGGAGCTTGCCAAGTTTGATTTGAACTATGATGTCCGTGACCGTGCTCGTGTCTTAAGGAAACTTCTGTCATGCTTCTACGTTAGCTCTAGTGGACTTGAGGAAGAATCTAGTCAGAAACCTGAAAATGATGAACTTCCACTTTTACTTGCAGAACATGTATTTGGCGAAAAAATAACATCAACTGAAATGGTTAATAACCGGTTCTACCTTCCAGGATCTCTCTCACAGATAGTTCTCCATGCAGCTCCAGGATATGAACCTCTTCCGGAGCCTTGTAGTTTGACTGAATTGGATATTACTGAAGGAATGAAAATATCAGAGCAGGGACCTACTCAAGCGGGATCATGTGAAGTCGACAATTCTGACGTAGACTCGGGGTCTTTGAATGAAGAAGGCAGTTACAGTTATGATTCAGAAGATTCTGTCAGTTCAAGGGGAACTGATAACACCAATGAGAGTGAAGTTGATAACACTGATTCTTTAATCAACTTCTCTGATGTTGGCAAAGCACAAAAAGAGGTTGAAGTGTCAGAGGAGAACGATTTTCATGGTGAATTGATGTCGAAAGGAGCCCTGGAATCATGGTTGGATGAGAATCCTTCTTCAAATCAGAATGTACCTGAAATGGATAACGAAAGGTCATCATCAGCAAGGATCTCAATTGCAGATATTAGTGGGAGAATTAAACCTAAAACACATATGCTTTTAGATCCAGCATATGGAAATGGTTTGAGAGTAGTATATCAATATTCATCAAAGGCTTCAACAATATCACCATCACTTGTAAGTGTTGAAGCTTCTTTTGAGAACTGTTCTAGTGAGCCAATGTCAAAAATATTTCTGACCGATGAAGATTCTGGCATGAGTTCTGAATCGTTGGACCAAGTATCGCCTACTGATGAAAGGTAATGGAAGAATTTTTACTTGCATACACAAGTTAGTCATTCCCTCATTTCGCTTTTGTATTTAGATTTTCATGATACTTCCCTTCTAACAAGACTCCTATGTCATCATAGCAAGAAAATAATTATTCCCTTATTTTATTGTTTAAAGTTTTTGTTAAGTATCTTCCTTGTAAACAAATTTAGGTTCAAAATTTTGAGGAATCTTTCATCAGTGATTGCTGGCATGGACTATTTGTTACCTCTTTTTGCCTTCCACTTTCCCTGTTCCTATATTTTTGCACATTTAATTGGTCACCTGCTTACTCAGTTGTGCATGCATGTGAAAGTATTCAACCAAAAATATGTTGTTAGAATTGTTATAGTACACTTACCTTTCTAACTTTTTGAGCGAGTATTACCTGTAGGCTATTGTATGCAACTTCCATTTTAAGTAGACCAACCTTTTTCAAATATCTCTTTATTTATGCAAGAGTCTTCTTGATCATCATGTTTGCTATTATATTTATCTAATTCACCCACTTTCTTGTCATATAAAATGACAAGTCATTTATGTTTTTCTAATGGCTAACCATTCTAGTTCTTGTCAAATGGGTGTCCAGTTCTTCGCAATCTCAAAAGGATGTACCTACCCTGGTTTCTATGGAAGAAATTACTGTGCTTGAACCTGGTGAGACTACAAATAGAGTCATCCAAGTTCGCTTTCATCATCATCTCTTACCTCTGAAGCTCGTCTTATGGTGCAATGGCAAGAAAAACTCTGTTAAGTTGCGGCCTGACATAGGATATTTCATAAAGCCTCTCCATATGGATATTGATGTTTTTTCACACAAAGAATCCCAACTCCCTGGAATGTTCGAATATACAAGGAGGTAAGATACTACTTTCTTTAAATCTCTGCCACCCCCCCCCCCCCCCCTTCCTTCTCCCCACGTATGTGATGTGAGTATAGTAGCATTGATTGGATTTGTGTAGACACGTATGCACATGTGCATCATTAGGCATATATATATTGTGTTAACGTATGCATTACAGAAAGAAAACTTCATATTTAGGATCTTTAGTTATGTTATGCTTAAAGGCCTACGATCACTATTTTCATAAACCAAGCTTAATAGTAAAATTGTAGTATATTTAAAATCTGTTCGGTACATATATACCAGTCATATTACATTGACCTTCAGACTCCCTCTGTCCCAAACTAAGTGTCCACTTTTTTATCTTAGTTTGTCCCAAAATAAGTCTCTCCTTTCAAAAGTAAGTGCCTACTTTCGAATTTTACCCTTTAATTATGAGATGGAGAAATTAATTACTCCCTCTTTTATTTACGGTACAATCATAGTTGTAAAAGCACACCTAGGCTCTGAGCTCATAGGGCTCAAGGTCTTGGGATTTTTTATAGTCGAGGCGAGGCATATTCACGAGGCTCACTAAGGCGTTGCGCCTTGGCTGAGGCACCTTGTGGGCCTAGGCGCACCTCATAAACAGTTATTATATACCTAGTCAAACTCAAACCCTGATATTAAATAAGTTTTCTAATCTTCTCATCTCCTAGACTTCTTAAAAAAAGAGTTACTAAATAGATGATATAAGTCAAACCCTAATATTAAATACAGAGTTCTTTGAACTTCAAGTCTCCTTCTCTATAAATACCCATACCTTAAAACTTCTCCCTCACGCTTTAAACCCTTCTCCTTTCTATCTCGAAGTACCGTTGGTTGCTGCATTGGAGACTTGTACTTGCTGCATATTTGAGTTGCGTGCAACTGTGTGTGTGTGTGTATATATATATATTTTGATAAGATGCGACTCACATTTTTGACGCCTGCACCTCACACCTTGGTCTCGGGACCCGCACCTTGAGCCTTTAACAACTTTGGGTATAATTAACCACTTGGGTTGTGGCGCACTGTTTAAGCTTTAGGGGGATGTAGTGGAAAATCTTATCTAGCCCAGGTTTAAATCCAAACGCTGCTAAAGCCCTTGTGGCCATGGTGGTTCACCTGCAATGACTCCAGGCCATTTGTGGTCGCCCGGGGGATTAGTCGGTGCACGTAAGCTATAGCCCGGAAACCCACGGTTATCCCATAAAAGAACTTTGGGTACTATTGTCATTTTTGGGAAAAAGGTTGATACCGGCAACCCTGACCGGCCCCATACCTGACCCTGCCTATGCATCCGTATCCTGCCTATGCATCCGTATGAGGGGGCATTTTGAGGCTCACTCAGCGGTTGCGGCTAGCGGGGGGGGGGGGGGGGCTCGAACCCAGGATCTATTAGTTATTGGGCAAGTCTCCCCGCCCCATTGCCAACTGAGCTACATGCCATAGGCGGGTACAATTGTCATTTGGTTAATTAAAAAGTGTAATGGTTACACATTTTTAAAACAATGCATTTTTTATTGTGGACATTTATATTACTATATTTGCAATGGAGTAAATTACAATATCGACAGGGGTACATAAGTAGCATCATAACAGAGGAGGATCAAAGGGTTCTATTCACAACCAACTCGTATTTTGTGGCACCTTTCCCTTCTGCATTTATTTTACTTCAATATTACTTCCACTGCAACAGATGTTCCTTCACCGACCACCTCGCAGAGCTGACCGACGACAAGGATGGCAATGGCTCATCGATAAAGGATTCATTCCTGGTTATATGCGAAAGTTTGGCATCAAAGATGCTGAGCAATGCAAATGTTTATCTTGTATCCGTGAACATGCCGGTGGCTGCAAACCTGAATGACGCCTCAGGTCTTTGTTTACGTTTCAGCAGTGAGATCCTTAGTAACTCAATCCCGTGCCTTATATCTGTTACGCTCGATGGTAAATGCTTTGAACCCCTAAATGCATGTGTGAAAATTAACTGCGAAGAAACTGTGTTTGGTCTGAATCTGTTGAATAGAATCGTAAACTTTTTAGCCGAGCCTGCTGGGACTAGTTAGGTAAATTTGTCGATATGGAGATTGCAAATGCGGATTAAAATGTGAAGTCTGTACCGATATGGGTTTCTAGTTGTCTGCTAAAATGCGCTCTTTGGGGGATTATTGCTAAAATAAGCATTTGTGCTTCTGAAACTTCTCCCAATCACCTGGTGCAGCAAAGTACGAGTGTTATAGTTTTTGATGTTTGGAATGAAAAAATGAACATTGGTGTTTTTGTGTTAAATGTTTCCTATTATTGCACATTTGCACCTGTCACATTCCGTCCAAATATTATTGGATTTGTGTATATAACACATTTTTTGTTGGAAAACACGCGTTCATAGTGTACTTTTTTATTCCGTTTTCAGCTTTGATGATTGTTTTAAAGTCAATTGTACATTATGACCTAACATTGAAGCTTTATGCATTTTCTAAGTCAATTCGTTCATTGGTACGAGCTTGTTAGACTTTTTTTTTGAAATATTGAAGCTTTTTAATTTTGATTGTATGATTTATGAACATGTTAGGCTTAAAAAGTGTATGTTTGTATGACGCGATTTGACTCAAAAAATTAATCAGATTTGGTTTTATAAAAGATTAAGTTAAACGAGCTTTATTTTGTAACTGAGATCAACCGGATGCAACCAAATTCACCCTCACTTTTTACCAAATCTACGTAGCTGTCATTATTGTATTTAAATGTTGTAATTATAATCTCTATCTTACATATAGGTCTGTAAATGAACTGAACTTTCAGCGAATCGTTTGGCGGGAAGTTCGTTAAATGAACGAATATGAACACGTTTTTTTGTCCGTTTAGTTAAATGAACGAACATGGACAAGGGCTGTGGTGTGGTGGTAAAGGCTTGGGGAGTTCATAGCGCTCAACCCGGGTTCGAGCCCCACTCGCAGTACTTGTGGCCACTGAGGATAAACTCAGGGTTGCACGCTTTAGCAGTTGGGCCAAAGGCCCTAATTGCCAGGGATTAGTTCGTTCATTTATGTTCTTTTTATGTTTGTTTATATATAAATATATTTATTAGGGAGAATTACACTTTTGGTCCCTGATGTTGATTTATATGAAAGTGGGACCTGTACATTAATAAGTCAACTTGTAGTCCTCAAGGTTTCAATTTTGCTCTAAAAGTGGGACCTGACTACTAACTCCGTTAAAAAGCTCTGTTAGAGTCAGAGATATTTTCGTCCAATCATGTTTTGTCCCTCTTTTTGCATTTTTTATTCTTTATTTTTATAAAACCGTCAAAAAACAGGGGCTAACTACCTAAGTAGCTCTAACACCTTTCCACAAACCTACGGTGAACATCTCATAAACGTCTGGTGAACAAACCAACCACATCACATCCCTTCTTCCTTTGCTTTGAGTATTGATAAAGGTCCAAATACACAGGGAAGAGTAGTCTTGATGTTTCATGGTTTCATCTTGGCCAAAAAAAGAGAGAGAGAGCAAATCACAAGGGCCAAACTGCGGGGACCGGCTGAAAAATAGCAGTGGTGGTCGGTGCTTCAGTCTAAATACACAGGGAAGAACAACCATGATGCTTTATGGTGATCACTGGTTGGAAAGTGTAACACCCCTAAAATTTAAAAATAGCAAACAAAATAAAACTTCCAAAAACTCTCAAATACATAGCATTGAAATATCAATTATCTAAAGTTACAAGGAAGAAGAAGAATCACTACAACAATGTATCAGAGTTCTAACGTAACTATCTAGTCCCATAAACGGGGACAAAGTTAGTCGAGTGTTACTAAAACCACCAAAGTTGCTATCTTCACCAAAATGGATGACGTCACCAGGGCCATCCTACCGGAACTTTTACCAAGCTCCACTCGCCACTCAGATCCATCTGAGACATGATATACATGTCGAAAAGAAAAAGTGTTAGGGTTAACACCTAGTGAGTTGAAACAGTTTTCATCATACGAATCACAAAACCTTTAAAACAAACATTTTACTCTGAACAAGGCCATTCCAGAAACACTGATTATAAAAAGGCTTTGTTTACAAATCAAGTTACTTCTAATTTTCAAACACCCAATTTAAATAAGTAATCAACACCCAAATTTCCCCAAAACGCACCCACACAGTATTCCACCAAAAATACTATTTGTGTAAATAAAATGGTACGTTTCAACACCGAAGGTATGGGTAAGGGAATACCCAAAATAACACATTTCGGTGACGGGGGAGACCCGATTCCATCGAATGTGGCGGGCACACAAAGTTAAACCACTTATCAACGTTCTCGAGTTTCACATAAGTCCATGGACCTCCGTATCCGGCTCCTCTGAGCTACCACCGCAAGATACTCAAATGATCCTAGTGTCTACTCGATCTCTAGATGAGTGTCACCATAAAAGTCATAAGTCCACGTATCCGGCTCACCATGGGCACCACCGCAAGACTTAACTCCGTATACGGCTCTACAGAGCACCACCGCAAGCTTACATAAAAACATGACTTGGGTACCACCCATTAGACTCAAACATGGACGTTAAAAGCTCCATGATGAACAACCCGACTCCTATGCCTATGAATCCATCGCATTACAGTCTAAACATTACATGACTCCATATGAATGAACTAACGCATCCAAAACATGTAATAATCAACATTTGTATAATAATTGTATTTCCATAAAACACTCCATAAGGAGCCATTTAAACCGGACAACGTCCCAAAACTCGTTAGTGTACAAATCAAGTTGTAAGGTGTCATAAAACATTTGACACTCAAATAGAGCCAATATGGCTACGTAAGCCGATGTACAACTTTATCAAACATTCCCAAATTAAAAGGTATCTGTTCCAACCACTCACACTTTTATTGTCAAAGGATTCAAAGTTTTCAAATATAAACCCGTACGTTGAGTAACGCCCCAAAATGACCATATTTCCATGAACGTTCTTAAAACTCCCCAACTCACACTATTATTCCATTTAAAATCATTTGTACTTTAAATCTTCCCATATTCGGGACCCAAACAACACAATACCCAACTTCTTCAAATATTCAAGAAACATGTATGGTAGATCAAAATCCCCTTTTTGGTGACTAAAACATCTCATAAAATATTGTGACTCATTTTCAAGGATTTATAACTCAAATATATGTAGTGTACAAATGTTCACAAAACTTATCAAAATGAAGTAAACTCATGGATATACTTTTAAAACCCAAAATATGTGCATTTTGACATGTATATATTTTTTCAAAGCAACTAGAACTCACCTTGCTATATTTAGACTAAATCTAAGTTTTACCCACAAACTTGAGTTCCTTTGAAGGGGAGATCTTGGATCCTTTCACTAGCTCCAAGCTTTCTACAGATCCTTTACCACAAACATTCTCAAAGTTATACCAAACCCTAAGGATGCAAAACAAGATGAAGAACACCAAACCCTAACTTTTTAGATGGAAAAATGGGTAGATTACCTTGATCACAAACCCTTGGATCCACTAAATATGTTCAATCCACTTATTCCTCCACTTGAAAAGCTCCAAAAGACGAGACTCTAGGTTCAAGAATCACTTAAATCGGACTTGGGAGGAGAAAGTTATGAGAAAATGAAGTTAGATCCCAAAAATCGAGTTTAAAACTCTCAGACAGGTTCTTGCGGCCTTGCCCGCAACTTGCAAGTCACGGGGCAAGTCGCCCGCTTCCCAAAACTCAATTCCAGTGAGTTACGCGGCCTGGGCCGCGACTCAGGGTTGCGCACCAACCCGCGACACTCCAAAATTCTGTTTTCTCGCGTTTTTCGCACCTGATTCGATTCCTGATGGTTCCATTGCAAAACTTACCTGATTTATCGATACCTTTACGTTCTAAGAGTCAAATGACTCTTGTATTACCATCGAGGAGAGATTCCAAAATTATGGGTGTAACATAAAGTAGCAATGGTGGTTGGTGCTTCGGTCCCTGTGGTGTCCACCGTCTGTGCATATCTCTTGTTCGCGTTCTACCTTCTGGTGATCGAAAAAATTTAACAAAAGGTGGATTGTTACGAAATGGTGATGGAAATGTAGTTTTTGATGGAAATTGACGGCAATCGCACTTGCCACGGTGGGGATGGTGGTGGCCGGAGGTTTTAAAGAGATAAGATGGGTGCAACAGGGATGGTGTTCAGGTTACGAATCATCAAATATTTGTAGGGACAAGTTGAAAGTTTTCATGGACACATGGGACTTCACCAAACCTTCCATGTGAAGACACATGGACGATTTCACGGGGACATAAGACCTGTTTCATGAAGGTCTCTAGTTCATGGTCCTTGTGACCTCCCCAACTTCATGGTCTCTGTGTTGGAATTTGTAGGGCAAAAAGAGGAAGCAATGAGGGGGAAGGGTGGAACGAAGATGAGAGGATGGGGAAAGTTTGGCAAGTGATGGAGTTTGGTTGGCATCCCTATGGTCGTGGAGAACGATGGTTCTTGTGGTATGTGTGTTAACAATACATAAGTTTATTTGTGAACCTATGTGATTCACATATGAAATATACATTCATATGTGAATCAGTTAATTATTTCATACGAGAATCAGTTAATTAGTTCATATGTGAATCACAAAGGAGATTCATATGTGAATCTGTTAATTAGTTCAACTAATTCACATATGAACCTACAGTTAATTAGTTCATATATGAATCCATTAATTAGTTCATATATGAATAAGTTAAGAGAGTTCATATGTAAATTACACTGGTTCACATATGAATATATAGTTCATATGTGAATCATTCCGTTTATTTGTAAAAATTATGAAACTGTCATTCTATTTTTGGAATAGCCGCAACTTTTGACAAGTCAAAGCCGCAACTTTTGACCAGTCAAAGCCGAAATATTTGACCAGTCAAATCCGATCTTATATATATATATATAGCTAATGAACATATATATATATATATATATATGTTCATTAGCTATATATATAAAAGATCGGATTTGACTGGTCAAATATTTCGGCTTTGACTGGTCAAAAGTTGCTGCTTTGACTGGTCAAAAGTTGCGGCTATTCCAAAAATTGAAGGACACTTTCGTAATTTTACAAAATACATGGGTTGTGTTCATATATGAACCTGTATAATTTACATATGAACTATATGTGAATGAGTTTAATTCACATCTGAACTCTTTTAACTGATTCATATATGAACTTTTGTGATTCATATATGAACTAATTAACTGATTCACATATGAACTAATTAACTGTAAGTTCATATATGAATCGGTTGAACTAATTAACAGATTCATATATGAACTTTTGTGATTCATATATGAATTAATTAACTGATTCTCATGTGAACTAATTAACTGATTCACATATGAATGTATAGTTCATATGTGAATCATATAGGTTCATATATGAAATCATCTCGTGTATTTTATGAAACTACCCCTCTATCTTCTATAGATCATGTAAGGAATTACCCGGTGTTTCGCGGTCAAAGCCGCAAATGTTGACCAGATGAATGACTAAGATTACTTCTCTATTTCTCATACATTTACTATTTCTCAAATGAACCTCTCCCTATATATATATATATATAGCTTTAGGTTCATTTGAGAAATGGTAAATATATGAGAAATAGAGAAGTAATCCTAGCCATTCATATGGTCAAGATCATATTTGACTAGTCAAATATTGCGGCTTTGACTGGTCAAAAGTTGTGGCTTTGACTGGTCAAAAGTTGTGGCTTTGACTGGTCAAAAGTTGCGGCTATTCCAAAAATAGAAGGACATTTTCGTAATTTTTACAAAATACACGGGTTGTGTTCATATATGAACATGTATAATTCACATATGAACTATATGTTCATATATGAATCAGTGTAATTCACATCTAAACTCTTTTAACAGATTCATATATGAACCTTTGTGATTCATATATGAACTAATTAACTAATTCACATATGAACTAATTAAGTGTAAGTTCATATATGAATCAGTTGAACTAATTAACAGATTTATATATGAACTAATTAATTGATCCATATATGAACGTATAGTTCATATGTGAATCATATAGGTTCATATATGAACTCATCCCGCATATTTTACGAAACTACCCCTCTATCTTCTATAGATCATGTAAGGAATTATCCGATGCTTCGCGGTCAAAGCCGCAAATGTTGACCAGATCAATGACTAAGATTACTTCTCTATTTCTCATACATTTACCATTTCTCAAATGAACCTCTCCATATATATATATATATATATATATATATATATATATATATATTACTTATTTACATATTGATCCTTAAAGTTTTATTATTTTTACAAATATAAGGAAAAATGAAATAAACTTGCAAAAAGGTGGACAAAACATGTTTGGACGAAAATATCCCTGACTCTAACGGAGCTTTTTAACGGAGTTAGTGGTCATCTCCCACTTTTAGAGCAAAATCCAAATCTCAAGGACTACAAGTTGATTTATTGAAGTACAAATCCCACTTTCAAAGAAATCAACAAACATCAGGGACCAAAAGTGTAATTCTCTCTATTTATATATTTTCACACTAATACCTAAAATCATTAACTAAATTAAATTTTTATAATTCCTTTTTTTTATCCCTCCTAAGTTTATCCAATTTTCCATTTTGTTACGTTATTTTTTAGAAATGAAATGATAAGTAATGGATTAATGGTGGTTGTTCTTTTGTTCATTTGTGTTCTTTTGTTTATGTTCGTTTAGCATCTTAATAAACGAACACGAACAAGCACAAAAAATCCATTCATTTACCGTTCGTATTCGTCCTTTTATTTGGTTAAGTTAAACGAACGAGCACGAACAAGTCTACATTCGTGTTCGTTCGGTTCATTTACAGCCCTACTTACATATATCAAGTGATCATTAAAGAATCAATAAGCTAAAAAAACGCGAGGATAAAAAATGATATGAAATGCAGGCCCGTTCCTGACATTTTATAGGCCCTGGACGAGAAGTAGGAAAGGGCCTTAGATAATTATGGGAAAAAAATATTAATATATTGTTTTTATCATAAGAAATTAAATGAATTCAAGAAATACTAATAATTCATATAAAATCGTTTTTCCGAGTACTCCGAGATGTAAAATCAATCGATAATTATTTTTAAATTAATATTATCTGAACCACAAGAGTTGTGGCGTACTTGTAAGACCCGTAATTTTATGTAAATATAGATTCCCAACTTGTCTGTATTTGTAACCTTTATTCGTTTTAATTCCACTCCTATCCGTGGTATCTATTCCCGTGTTGTAGTCTCGTAAGTTGCGGGACCGAAACCTCAAGTTTTCAACTTCGGTACCATCGGTGCGACCTTGCCCGCGATAGTGACAATGTCACTATCGCCGGGGCACTATCGCGGAAGGTCGATGAGCCGCGGTACAATTGGCGCGAGCTTGCCCCGCGATAGTGACAATGTCACTATCGCATGTCACTATCGCGAGCGGGCACAGTGACATTAATTAGACTAGCTCCGAAATTATTTCATTTATCTGATATTTTGGTTGAGCTTGGCCGATTTTCTCTCTTCTATTTGGTAAGTCTTCAAACCCTAGTCTTCCCTTTTACATTTATTACTCCATCCAACTTCCTCCCCCTCATTAATGGTGTTGGTATAGGTGAACCTAAGGTAACCTTGTGAAGATCTCAAGCTCTCATGTGCTAGCTCTCTCCAACTAGAAATTTCTAGGGTTTTGGTATTTAACCTATTGTGAGTTCATACTTCTCTTTTATTAAACTTTATACACATCAAAATGCATCTTTTTAACTTCTAAACATCTCCTTGTTTAACATTTTCATTGTTGATGAGATTTGACCTAACTTTGTATTTTGGGAGATTTTTAGGGTTTCTTACCATTTTTGTAAATGATGATATAATCCATGTCTTGGAATTACAAAGGTGGTGGTGTTATATTATGTTGAGTAAATGTTCAACTTACGGCTTATAGCCAAGCTTATGATTAAACATTTTATGGGGATTTGGTTGAAAAAGGTTATTTTATGAGAAGGAAATAAATGGTTTAAAACATGAAGAAATCTATGTTTCAATAAAAGGGTTTCTACTATGGAAAGGTTTATTTGGTAAAGAAACATTTTGGCATATTGAGACGATAGCCTTGTGTTTTATATATCTTTGTAATTCTTATCAGCAGTTAACCATTAAAATGTGATTTGGGAACTAAATGGCAATATGAACTATATGTTTGATTATAGTTGGTCACAAATGTATTGTGACGAGTCTAGACTATTACAAATGGATCCATAGGTATAGAGTCGACTTATTATTTGGGGGTAACTCCCGTTTGTAGCTAGTTGAGACATTGGACCCTAGAGGGCAACTTGGTACGGTTATGTAGGACCGGTTACTAGCCGTGGGTCGTAAATGTAAATCCTAGTGAATGAGCATGACTAGGGATCATTGGGTGCCATCCCCCCATCTTTATTCGAGCCGGCGTGTTCGCGGCCTTGATCCTAGTATGGTGAGCTCAAAACTCGGAAAGTGGCTTACTTTGTGTTTCGTCACAATCCTTGGAATTCGGGCTTACACCCGTCATCGCAAGATGAAGTCTGGACCGGAATGTCACTATGTGTTTACCAAACCATTTACAAGGATGTTGATGAAAACAATTTATTTATAGTGCAACTAATTCTTTTACTGTCTTTCATATAAACTGTATGTTCTCACTAGGCTTCAAGCCTAACACTTTTTCTCAAATGATGTGTATAACAGGTTCCCTTAGCGGCGGGCCGTCAAGGGATTGAGAGAAGAGCGTGGTCTCTTGAGGACATTTTTGAATGACAAAACTTTTGAAGCTTTAGCATTGGAACAATTATTTATTTTGGTATTGGGTTGACAACCAATGTAATCTAGCTAGATGTAGTTTAGATTAGTTTGTTGTCGTTTCTCCATACATTATTACAGGTTTTGTAAATGCTCACGCTTTGCCCATTTTGGGTGGTTTGCCCTATTTATAAACGTTATATTGCCGAATTTTTAATTTTCAAAATTACCCGAATTTTTAGGGTGTTACAGTACTGGTTAAGGCCCTGGGGGATGTGGTGGAATATCCCATCTGTCTAGGGTTCGAATCCAGGCGTACACAACAATTGTGGCCACTGAGGTTTAATCAGGGCTGATGTCTTACAGTCATAATTTGCCAAGGGATTAGTCTAGGCATAGCCTATTATACCATTACAAAAAAAAGTAATATTATTTGTCATATCATTTTTACATAGCATCGTTAATTTGTTCCACAGACAAAAACATCCTTATGATGTACATTTAATATATATATATATATATATATATATATATATATATATAAAACTACATAATTTTGGGTCAAAATGTTTAAACTTTTAGCGGTTTAAACAAACTTTTCCGGGATATCTCTTAGAATCAAAATCCAGTTATATCTTAAGATTTTATTGTTGTTTTAGAGGTAGGATAGTACTTAAGATTAATATACTCGGTATTAGGTAATAAAGAGTCAATAATGTTTGAAAAAATAATGGTATAGATATAAGTTGAGCCGTCTCATATGGTTGGTAATTTTTTTTTCAAAAGGTATGAGAGCACTCTCTTAGTTACTAACAAAAAAACTATTATATTATAATCCAAATATAGAATTCATGCTGATGAAATAATTAAAAGAGTCGGTACGAGATGGATGATGGATAATATATCAATATTTTCTAGATACGTAATTTTAGACTTTGATATTAGATAAAAAAACTTAGAGAAATAATAAACAATACTATAAAATAAATGACCAAATAACATTTTACATATTCTTTTTTCAATGTAATTAATTAATATATGTTTGGGTCCATAATATAATACAAAATTTTTTGGGGCCCATTAGACTTTGGATTTCTAAGAGCATTTCCAATGCAAGGTTCTTGTAAGCAAAAAGTGAAAGTGTCTTGTAAGAACTACCATTGTGGAGAGTTTTTATAAGAACCTAACCCCCTTTGAGTTCTTATTTAAGAACCTTGATTCTTACCATGAAGTTTGTGTGAAATGACAATTTCCTCATTTTTATTGGTAGTTAAATTAAATATTTGATATTTATTTATAAATATATAATAATTATTGATGTTGACATGAGGTTCTTATAAGAACTACCATTGTGGACTTTTATATAAATTTTTATATTGATGAGTTGGAAATTAGGTGACACCAAAAAGTGTAAAAAATAGGTTATTGTAAGAACCTCCAGAGATGCTCTAATAGGACAAGTGGGAGATGAATGATGAAGAATATATCAAAGATTTTTAGACAAGTAATTTTAGACTTTGGTACTAGATAAAAAACTTAGAGAAACAATAAACAATACTATAAAATATACAACCAATTAAGTTTTATCATATTTTATTTTTCAATGTAATTAATTAATACATGTTTGAGCCATAATATAATATGAAATTATTTATTAGATACTAAAAGAATTTTTGTCTCTTTTATTTTACTATATTTTTACTACTGCTATTTTACTATATTCCCTCCCCCAGACAGACACGACTCTGATGAAATGTTGCATGGTTAAAAAAATGTATGAACCGTTTTTAATATAAACCATAACGTTCAACTTAAGGTGTAATTTATTAACAAATATTTGTATTATAATTCCCGTTTAATAAAAAATTTGCAGATTAAAAATTAAAACTATATATATGATGATTATGTGATAAAGGTTCATCTAGGTTAATAGTTCGTAAAAAGAATGTAATACTTTTTTTCGGAGAACAAAATTAAGAGGGGTTTCGTTTTTCTTATCCTAAAATCATAATGTATGATTAAACAGTTTAATAAAACTTTTGATTTTAATTTAAATATCTTTAATTAGAGGAGGACGATAAATACAAGATTTGGAACTATTACAAAATAATATCATCAAATGTTACAGACCTATCTAGATATCTTTTAATTTAAGCTCATGTGTATTCCAAGAAATAAAAATTATGTTACAATAAAAGTTGATTTTCCAAAATTGGCTTTTTAATTTTCTTGATTTTATGCGTTAATAAAATTATATTTTTCCTTAAAATTTTAGAAATTTAACTGTCAAAAAAATTGTTTATTTTCAAATTAAAATTAAAATTACGATGATTTGAAGTTGTAAAAAGAATTTAAAATCAAATATCAGCTAAAAAGTCGGGTAGAAAAGAAAAGGCGCCATCCGTGGGACTCGAACCCACGACCACGTGGTTAAAAGCCACGCGCTCTACCAACTGAGCTAGAACGGCTTCTTGGCCACTTGATTAGTAAATATCTTATAATATAAAAATGCTTTTCCACTTTTTTTTGTTATGCCCATTACTGATTAAGAAAGATATTATGGTTGGATAAAAAAAAAATCCCATTTCAAGACGCTTTGAACACCAGCAATGCATATAAATCTCATTCAATATTTTTTCCAAATTGGTATTTCAATATTTCCCAGTTTCTTCTTTACATTGTATTCTGCTTTCTTTCACCCAAACCCAATTCATGTCAAAACTGTACAACCCTCTTTGCTCAACTCCTCTTCCCGCTACTCGATCCCGAGCCCGATCCCGATCCCGAACCCGCAGGTCTTGGATACGAACCGGGCTTGCTATCATTGTGTCTCCGAATCGGTTCTCTTCTTGAACTATCTGTGGCCTTTTGCAACTCTTGAAGCTGCTCCAACGCTTTCACCACCTCCTCAGCACTCGGCCTGTGCTTCGGTTCTTTCAACAAACATTTCATAGCAAGCATTGCACCTCTGATTGCTACAGTTGATGAGTACTGCCCACCTATTCGCGGGTCCATGATGTGAAGAATCCTTCGTTTGCTGCTCAAGTACGGTTTGGCAAACTCAACGAGTATTTGTTCACCAGATGGGCGGTTCTTGTCGATGCACCGCCTCCCTGTCAAGATTTCCAGGAGAACCACCCCAAAACTGTATATGTCGCTTCTTGCGGTTAAGTGACCTTCATTGGATGCATCATTTACAAAAAAGGTTAGATCAATGGGGACTAATGGAACAAGAAAAGACAAGCATTGAATCAAGATTTTTCACTATGGACGAAAAATGGGGGATTGACTTCTATAAGGGTACATTGGGTAATGAACAGGACTGAACAGACGAAAGTGAGGCAGAATTTTGCAAGATTTTAAGGGTATTAATTTAATACGGGTAGTTTAGTAACTTACTAATCTTGTCTCCTCCCCGTGTTTTTTGTTCCTGTTGTGTCCCACCCAATTATTGTCCTGTCATGGCCTAGTGTGGCACCAAACATGGGATAATAAGTTTTTGTTTTGTCATGTCCACATACCAAACGCATCCTAATGGAGTTGTTTAAATTCATTCGTTGGTTTCAGAACAGCTATTATAGACATAATAACAAGATCCAAACTTGAAACGCTCGGGGTTATATTAAGGAAGTCTCGACCGTATACACTAGTTATTTTAATCCTCAACTATTTTTACTTGGCTTACCTGTGGCCATGTATTCAGGAGCTGCATATCCATAGGTGCCCATAACTCTTGTGGAGACATGACTTTTCCCATCTACTGGTCCGTCCTTTGCCAACCCGAAATCAGAAAGTTTTGCGTTGTAATTCTGGGAGTAAATAATTTGTAAGAAATCACGTAACAATGCTAAATGAAGTGCATGATCTACATAAAGACATCAATTTGAGAAACATACAGAATCAATCAAGATATTGGAAGACTTGAAATCACGGTATATCACTTTTGCTTCCGGGCTGTGAAGGTAAGCAAGCCCCTTTGCAGCCCCAAGTGCAACCTTAATTCGTAGGTTCCAAGGGAGCGGTTGAAAGTAAGAACTCCCTGTTATAAATATTGACTCAGACGGGTAAGTAGTGAATAATGTGATGATAGTATTTAGAGGGAAGGTTCAAACGAGAACCATAAATATTTTGAGAACCCGGAACCAAATAATTCATTAATTATTCATGATGAATAACCCAAAAATATTCATGAATATAATGCATTCATTAACCATGATATTCATCATTAATATCTATCAGGATATTCATCACGAATAAATGAATAGTTGGTTCCCAGGTTCTCTAAATCTTTACGGTTCTCATTTGAACCGGCCCTTAGTATCCAGTGATAAAGATATTCTAGAAAAAGTTGAATGTGGAAGTAAAATTAACAATGGCAAGAACTCACTCCGGAATAGATGGTTTTCCAGGCTGCCTCGAGGCATGAACTCATATACCAGGAGTCTGTGGTCATCTTCTAGGCAGTAACCAATTAACTTCACAAGATTTGGATGATTTAGCAGCCCTAAATAATTAATTTCAGACTGCAAAAGTGTTCAGAAAACAAACCAATTTACTCATTGTACGAATATACATTGTTACAAGATTTGAACGACTTTAATTCAATAAATCATTGAAGAAGATCCAACGATTCGTTCTTACCAACCACTCTTGATGACCTTGAAGACCTTCTTGGTTTAACCTCTTTACAGCAATAACAGTGCCAGTTCCAGGCTTGGCAGCTGCAAGTGATTGCTCATCGATCCACCCTTTGAAAACGGAACCAAAACCACCTTCTCCCAGAACACTATCAGGACGGAAATTCCTGGTAGCCATTTTAAGTACATTAAAACTAAAGGGCTTCAAATCTCCCGACTGCAAAATCTCGGTCTGAGTCCTGGGGCTCCGTGGGCTAGGTGGTACCGAGGCAGACGTAACCTTACCTATTAAAGACATGAAATGACCATATTAGCCTTAAACATCTTGATCATCAACATTATGGTCCCCAACAATACACACCAAAGTGGCATCCTTATGATGAATGTTAGTTTAATCCCACTTAGACCATTTCCCCTAAATATATGTTGGAACATCTGTTCTCAGACCTTCGAAGAGTAATCTAACAGGATTAGACATATTCTCATCTCTTTTGATAAACGCTCTTTTGAAAAGTAATCTAATGGGTTTACACTTGGACATATTCTCTCATATGGTATCAGAGTCGATGTCTACCAATCTGTAATCATCTAGCCCCCTCTTGCGAGTGTTCCTGCTGTTATGCTCTCTAGGGGTCTATTATTCCATATATGGGATTGGTGTTGAATTGAAAAACCCATGTCTTAATTTTGCTGCTAAATATAGTAATCTACCTACAAGAACCACACTAAATCTGGAAAAGTTCAACCTCTGTCAAGAAAATCAACTCTTTGATGCTTAATGTCTACACCTATTGATCTCAAATTAGAGAAAGCAACAGTGAACTCCACAAGTGATCAGAGATCTATTTCTTTACTGAATATCAACACAAAATAGAATTAAAGTAAGGTCTTTTAAGGAAACGTACAAAATATAAATCAATCCACAATCATCAATAATGAGGTGAAATTAATAAGAGTTGTGTTTGTTTGCAAGGTTTTTTCTAAGGCAAACATACAAAAACCTCATCTCAGAAAGCTGATCATAAGCTGAAACAACGAAGAGCTGCGTGTTCTAAAGGATGTGTGTGATAAACTGATAAAGAGAGATCAATAAAACATCGGAGAACTTCAAGAAAAAGGAAGCTGCAAAAGCAAAAGAAGGACCCCTTTTTGCTGCAAGATCATAAGATCAAGTCTTGCCAAAGTTGTTTTGTAAGAAAAAGGCAACAGAGTTACAACAGCAACTAAAGAGGATGATACCATTTACTCACCATCGAGACGTGAACTATCGATTTTTAATCCAACACTGAAACAAGAACCCATCTTTGATCTTCTTCAAACACCAACTGGAATCACACCCTTCTCGACAAAGAAGAAATAGAGAGAGAAAAGGGTTTAATTTCTTTCGGAAGAAGCAGTAAATAAATCTGTGAAAAGAACTCAATGGGGAATTAAATCAAACAGCTGGAAGGTGTGAACCAAAACGTAGACTAGATACGTGTTCAAAATGCATATAAATATGTGCAAGTGTGTGTTGAATGGTTAAAGTACGTACGTGTAAGCGGACGAGAAGTTTTTCCAGAAGAATTTTCCTTTAAAAAAGGCAAAGACAAAAGGTTTGACTTGTCGCCATTAATTTGTCACTGCAAGTTTTCACCATGATTAACCCACCCAGCTCTCTTTTGTCTTTATTCACCGGCAAACCCGAATAAGGAATCCAGCGATGGGTCTCCTTAAAAAACTGTTTATGGGTTCTTCAATAATTAATCACAAAACCAAGAACATGATGATGGACTAAACGAGTCAAGAGCCCCCACAAGATTCTGCCATTGTTTTAAACCTTTTTAGACCAACAACAATCATTTTTTCATTCATCAATTTATATATATATATATATATATATATTTTTTTTTTTTCTCAATTATGCATTAATTTGATGTTATTTGAAATTTAATATATTGTTATATATAAACTTTAAATGAATCAAGTAAGTTCGGTTTCAACATTCTTTAAAATCGGCTGGTTAATTATGAGATGTTCAATTTGATCGAATAAGCCAAATTGTATGTATTTGAGCAATTTATCCTGTCTCGAACAAAAAATGCACCACTTGACTTATTCAGTTTGTAAAAATAGAGCAACAGAAAGGTTGATATGTGAAAGAAGAAAAATAAGATTGACATTAGTTCATTTTTGTCTACATGTGTTTATTGTACGTGTTTTAAATAATGCCATATAGCTACCTATCATTGACCATAGGTTAATGTTTGTTTGATTGGAACTAAAATGGTTATCATATACACGTTGAGTTTCGATAAGAATGAAAGTTATGGTGAGAAGAATAAGAAAGGATTGCCACCTTTGGATGTTGGGGAGTGGGGTGCAGAAATCGATGGGTAGAGGGAGAGAAGAGAGAGTGATCTGAACTTGGATATGAATATGAGATTGCGTGAGAGCTCGCTTTCCTTAAGTGATATTTCAACCCTATTCTGTCTGGGTATCACGAAATTCACTCGAGGATAATCTCAATTCACCGGTCTCGATTCTGGCAGAAATCGATCCTATTTAAACACCAAAAGAATCGTAATCGATCCTATATTATTAATGATAATAATTTTCCAATTAATGGGATTGATTGTGGACATTAATGTTGGCGGTTACAAAAGTTCTCATCAGTTATGAATCTGATGAAGACGCACGACCCATGCCAATTTCAAGAAGAAAATGGCACGGGTCGTGCCAAACTCTCTGTCGACCACGCACGGCCCATGCCAATTTCAAGAAGAAAACCCGCACTGGAGTGTGCGTGTTTGAGGAACCTCGCGGCTTACGCCGCGGGTGGAAGTCGCGGCACAAGTCGCGATCTACCTGCAGTCCCCAAAAAAGAAAGAAGAGGAAGACCCTCTTCACTATCACGGTGCTTCAGCCTCAGTTTTTGAAAACATGGGTTTTGTTCGACGATCGCAGAACCACCCCATATATGTGGGTTTCGTTCTCATGCTCACAATCACAAAACTAATCCTCTTTCTCTCTCACGCCCATCTTCTCCCCCACCCTAGATAGATCTATGGGTTTTGTTTGACGATCACAAAACGCAGAACCCAGGTCTGTGGGTTTTAGATTTGGTTTTCTTCACGGTTTGATTGCAAAACACACAACCAAATATGTGGGTTTTGTTCTCTAGTAGATATGTCTTGGGTTTCAGATTTGGCTTCACTTCTCAAATTTCTTTTCTAAAAGCTAATCAAGAACAAGAATAAATTTAGTTGTTGATTTACTTTTAGGATCTAACCAGAGCAGACTTTTGTTTATTGATTTTCTTGGATTTAATTTTGAGTTTTACATCACAAATCCATCGAAGAAGATAATCGGATAAAGATGGGTCGCCGAGAACGTGGCTGAGGGATGTCATTGAGAAACAAAAAGAAAAAGACCTAGACTAACGTTGTGACCGGTGAGGTTTTTTCTGAATATATACGAATTTAATAATATATACATACTTATATATAATATGAGGTGGTTTCAATTGGAAAGCTATATTAGATTGGAAACTTTGGAAACCATCTAGATACCATTGATCTTAAATATGGTAATAAATGAATTAATTTATTAATGAAAATTAATAATAATAGGCTAAAGGGGCAAAAGTGTCTTTTGCTTTTTTGTTTCAATTTTGATAACAAGATGAAATACGTTGAATAAGGAAACGTTTGCTTTTAAACAAAACTTAATTCTTTTTTATCATTAATATTTACGATTTTAACTCTTATGCATTTTTTTTATCAATATTGAAGTAATTTTAAGTATGAAACAAATTATTAACTTTTTTTATTAGATTGAGAATTAATTAAATGTTGCATTTTTGTAATAGAATTATCATGGTTATAAAGAAATATCATTATGGATTTCTCCGTTTTGAATAATTAAAAGAAAACTATTTTTTCATGAAATTGGTTCATAAGTTTCAACATTGTTTCATCAAACACGCATTTGATGAAACGCGTTTCAACATTGTTTCATCTATAACAAATTCATCATGTGTAAACGTGCTTCATCTATTGGTTCATGAGTTTCAACATTGTTTCATCACACACGTGTTTCATCTATTGGGAATCTTATCAGAATCATTACTAGGAATTTCATCAACCGGACGAATAAAATACGATAAAAACGTTTCATCGTTGTCAAGTAGATCTCGAACATGAATTTCGTTAGCCGAAACACTATCAAACATGTTACCCTTCATTGCTCCGTATGTTTTTACTCTCCAATTAAAAAAACCATACAAATATTTAATAAAGAATGAAAAGAATATATTTTAAAAATATTTCAATTTGATGAAAACAAATATTGATTTTAAATATAATTAAATATTTGAATTTTCTATAAAAAAATAACTATTTTCCAAAATTTGATGAAAAGGAAATCAAATAAATAAAAAAATAGTTTACCTTAATTATTCAAATTAATATGAAACTGAAATCGAAATCAAAGAAAGAGTTTAAATTAATAGGAATTAAAGAAATGTGTTATGAATGAATATGGAATGGATGCCAATCCCCTTTTTATTTGGTAAAGATATGTACCATATATGTATTGTGTTTTTTGGTAGCTAAGCAATATGTATCTATATATATGTATCATCTATTGAATAAAAGAATAGGGTGCGTTTGGTTTGCGGGAATGGATTGGAATGGATTGGATTTCAAGTAAGGATTTGGATTTGAAAGGATTTGGATTTGGGGGGATTTGAAATCCCTTCATGTGTTTGGATTAGAATTTGAAATCCATCAGGCTTTAGAATCCATCATATTTGGATTTCAAATCCAGACTCATTACAACGGATTTTGAAATCCATCATGTAAGGGATTTTTAAATGGTCAACGGATTTCAAATCCGGTCAACGAAATCCATTCCTGCAAACCAAACACAGGATTGGAATGGATTTGAAATCCAAATCCCTCCAAATCCATTCCAATCCCACAAACCAAACAGGACCTAAGCTTTTGGCTTTCATATTTCCATCTCTCTCAATCTCGCCATCTCTCTCTACTCTCAGTTATTCATAACACGTTATCAGCACGAGACTCTTGACGAAGGAGACTAGGCGACACCAAGGAGAAGCAAACGACGAAACAAGAACGCTCAAATCCCCTAGGGTTTCACCTTTAATGGTCAGTTTTAATTTTGCCCCGCAATCTTTTTTCGGTCAATCTGATTCTACCCCATTCTTCTTACCACCTTATCACAAAAGATAAAACCACGTTTAGGTTTATTTTTCCACGTTCATCAAATATAAAAATCTGTCTTTAAACATCAAAACAATTAATTTTATAAATAAAGTTTGCAACTTTAGGCATAAATTTTGATATTTTAGCGCACAAAGATTTTTGATAACAACCAAACTTGTTTTTTTTTTTTTACAATCAATTGTATCGTTTTTTTTTCTCGAAAAATAATCAAAGCTTTATATTTCTAATTCATGTATCCAATTCAAATAAATTGTTTATGGAATCGGAATTTTGTTTTAAACAATTAAATCGTTATAAAACCATTAAAAAAATATTATTAAAGTTATTAACTTTTATATTTTATGATAGTTAAACATGACAAATCTTGCAAAACTTGAATTTTTGGCTTTGGATATCACCGGGAAAAACTACTTGTCTTGGGTATTGGATGCTGAAATACATTTGGATGCTAAGGGCCTCGGAAAAACAATCAAAGAGGGAAACCAGGAAACTACCTAGGATAGGGCAAAGGCGATGATTTTTTTATGCCATCATCTACATGAAGCCCTAAAAACTGAATACCTCACTATAAAAGATCCAATCATCCTCTGGAAAAATCTGAGAGACCGCTACGATCACCAAAGAACCGTGATATTGGCAAAGGCACGTTATGAATGGGTTCATCTAAGATTTCAAGACTTCAAGTCAGTAAGCGAGTATAACTCAACTATGTTTAGAATTACCTCTCAATTAACCCTATGTGGGGAAAAGATCAATGATGAGGAGATGTTAGAAAAAACATTATCCACCTTTCACGCCTCTAATATGCTATTGCAACAACAATACCGTGAAAGTGGATTTAAGAAATATTGTGATTTGATCTCATGCTTACTAGTAGCTGAGCAAAACAATGAGCTCCTTATGAAAAACCATGAGACCCGTCCTACAGGCACCGCCCCATTCCCAGAAGCGAATGTGGCAACATATAATGATCAAAACAGAATTAGAGGACGCGGTCGGGGTCATGGTCGTGGTCGTGGTAGAGACCATGGTCACGGTCGCGGTTGCGGTCGAGGAAGTGGTCGTGGAGGATATCCTGATGTCCAATTTAATACCCCAAAGCTACATACCCGTGAAAAGAAAAACTCATATGAGAAGAAAGAAAAACCGACAAGTAGTACATGCAATCGTTGTGGCATGGAAAATCATTGGGCCCGGACATGTCGAACAACAAAGCATCTGGTTGAACTTTATCAGAAATCCCTCAAGAATGAGAGGAAAGGGGCAGAAGTGAATTACACTTATGAGCAAAACGAAAGCCCTGATGGTCCTGAAGACCACAACAAAGCAACTCACTTGGATGTTGGAGATTTTATTATCAATGAATGAGCACTATCCCAAAATTAAGAAATATGTCAAGTTTTTCTTCTTCTTTTGTTTTCATGTATTTCCTATTTTAGTAAACGAGCAAGATATTTATGGAATTTAGTGATGAACATCATATTGTATGAATTTCTAAAACAATATTCTCATCTTATACAAACTTGAAAAAAATAATCAAACAGTAAGTTGCGCGACTCATACCGTGGGCAAAGCCGCGGGTATACCCGCGCGACTCACTGTTTCACCTTGACATTGTAGTCATTTATTATACAATCCAACAAAACCTACTATATTTTACTTGCTGGAAATTTATGAAATTTTAATGTTTCCTTTTAGAAAATATGGATTGCTTAAAACAACTGGATATTGATGACGAGGACATATGTCTGGTGGATAGTGCATCAACACACACAATCCTCAAGAAAAAGAGTTATTTTTCTCACTTATCTATGCAAAAGGCAAATATCAACACAATATCCGGAAGTACAAATATAATTGAAGGTTTTGGAAAAGCACATGTGCTATTACCAGGCGGTAATTTGGAAATTGAAAGTGCACTTTATTCCCCCAAGTCTCACAGAAATTTACTGAATTTCAAAGATATCTGTAAGAATGGATACCATATTGAGACTACAACAAAATAACATACTGAATATATTCACATTACAAGTATGATGACAAGAAAGAAACAAGTGTTGGAAAATTTGCCTATGTTTTCTTCCGGTTTATACTACACTAAAATAAGTGCAACCGAATCAAATGTGGTCATAAACCAGAAGTTTATGGACCGAGAAAGATTTATCCTTTGGCATGACCGGTTGGGACATCCCGGGTCAGTAATGATGCGAAAAATAATAGAACAATCATGTGGGCATACTTTGAAGAACCAGAAAATCCTTCAAGCTAATAATATCACTTGTGTTGCTTGTTCACAAGGAAAACTAATCACTCGCCCATCACCAGCCAAAGTAGGGTTTGAATCCCTTAATTTTCTGGAAAGGATACATGGGGATATATGTGGGCCAATACACCCCTCTTGTGGACCATTTAGGTATTTTATGGTTTTAATTGATGCATCAACCAAATGGTCACATGTGTGCTTATTATCAAGTCGCAATCTGGCGTTTGCACAATTACTTGCCCAATTAATACGATTGAGAGCACATTTTCCAGATTACCCTATCAAAGCAATTCGTTTAGACAATGCTGGTGAATTCACATCCCAAGTATTTAATGACTATTGTATGTCTATTGGGATAAAAGTCGAGCACCCTGTAGCTCATGTTCATACGCAAAATGGGCTTGTTGAATCGCTTATCAAGCGACTACAATTGATAGCCAGGCCAATGATTATGAAAGCTAAATTACCAGTTTCCGCCTGGGGCCATGCTATCTTGCACGCAGCAACACTAATTCGCATCAGGCCAACAAGTTATAACGCCTCCTCCCCTTTAAAAATGGTTTTTGGTCAGGAACCTAATATTTCCCATCTAAGGATTTTTGGATGTGTGGTTTATGTTCCAATTGCTCCACCACAACGCACAAAGATGGGACCTCAAAGGAGGTTGGGAATATATGTTGGACACGAATCAGTATCTATAATCAAATATTTAGATCCATCAACGGGGGACTTATTTACGGCTTGATTTGCTGATTGTCACTTTAATGAATCAGAATTCCCAGCATTAGGGGGGGGGGACTAAACAGCTGGAAAATCAAAGTAAAATAAGCTGGAGTGAATTATCATTATCTCATCTTGATCCTCGAACTAAACAATGTGAACTAGAAGTTCAAAAGATAATTCACTTACAAGGACTTGCAAATCAATTACCAGACGCATTCACTGACCCAAAGAAAGTGACAAAGTCACATGTGCCAACCGCTAATGCTCCCGTTAAAATTGATATCCCAAAAAGGCAAGACAACTTAAGCAATGAGTCTAGAGCACACCAGAAGCGTGGTAGACCAATCGGTTCCAAAGATAAAAATCCTCGAAAGAAAAGGGGAGCTAATAGCCAAGATGGTCAAAACGAGGTAAGAGAAACGCCAGAAGAGTCTCCCGAAGAGACACTAGACATGATGGTTCCAGAAGAACCTCAGGTACCTGAAAATGAAGAGATCTCAATAAATTATATCATGTCTAGAAAAGTATGGAATCGAAACAAAACCGACGTCGATGATATTTTTGCATATAATATAGCGCTGAATGTGATTGAAAATGAGGAGGATCAAGAACCAAAATCTGTCAATGAATGCATGCATAGAAAAGATTGGCCAAAATGGAAAGACGCAATGCAGGCAGAACTTAATTCACTAATGAAACGGGAAGTTTTCGGACCTGTCGTCTGTACACCTGAAGGTATAAAACCTGTCGGGCATAAATGGGTCTTCATAAGGAAACATAATGAGAAAAATGAAATTGTGAGATATAAAGCACGGCTAGTAGCACAAGGATTCTCACAAAGACCCGGAATCGATTATGAGGAGACTTATTCTCCCGTGGTGGATGCAACTACTTTCCGATATCTTATAAGTATGGTAGTACAAGAAGGGATTGATATGCGTCTAATGGATGTCGTGACAACTTATTTATATGGGTCACTTGACACTGATATTTACATGAAACTCCCCGAAGGATTGAAATTGCCTGAATCATGTAAAGTAAGTTCTCGAGAACAATGTTCAATCAAGCTAAATAAATCATTATATGGTTTGAAATAGTCAGGGCGTATGTGGTACAATCGCCTTAGTGAATATTTACTAAAGGAAGGTTATAAGAATGATTTGATTTGCCCGTGTATCTTTATAAAGAGATCTGGACCCGAGTATGTCATAATTGCCGTGTATGTGGATGATTTAAATATAATAGGGACTCCTGGTGAGCTTCCTCGGGCAATAGAATACTTGAAAAAAGGTTTCGAAATGAAAGATCTTGGAAAGACAAAGTTTTGTTTAGGGCTACAAATCGAACACCTTAAAGGTGGAATTCTTATGCATCAAGAAACTTATATAGAGAAGGTGTTGAAAAGGTTTTATATGGATAAATCACATCCAATGAGCACCCCTATGGTTGTGAGGTCGCTTGATGTTGAGAAGGACCCTTTCCGACCTCCAACAGATAATGAAGATATCCTTGATCCTGAAGTACCATACCTAAGTGCTATTGGGGCACTTATGTTTCTCGCTGGTCATACCAGACCAGACATATCATTCTCTTTGAATCTACTAGCGAGATATAGTTCGTGTCCAACGAAGAGGCACTGGAATGGAATAAAGCAAATACTTTAATATCTTCAGGGTACGAAAGATTTGGGCTTATATTTCGCTAACCCATCAAAAACAGGTTTAATTGGTTTTGCAGATGCTGGATACTTGTCAGATCCTCATACTGGTCGATCACAAACCGGGTATGTGTTTACCGTTGGTGGAACAACGATTTCCTGGCGCCCCACAAAACAGACTATAACAGCCACTTCATCCAATCATGCTGAGATCTTAGCTATCCACGAAGCCAGTAGGGAATGTATTTGGTTAAGAAATGTAATACAACGCATTCGTGGATCTTGCGGTATTATTCTTGATAAGGATTTACCAACAGTCTTGTATGAAGACAATGCGGCTTGTATCGCTCAACTCAAGGATGGGTACATTAAAGGAGACAGAACCAAGCATATACTTCCAAAGTTCTTCTTCACACATGATTTGCAGAAAAGCGGCGACATTAGTGTTCAACAAGTTCGCTCGTGTGAGAACCTAGCTGACCTATTCACCAAGTCACTTCCGAACTCAACGTTTCAAAGGCTGGTTCGTGATATTGGGATGTGTCGACTGAAAGAGCTCAAGTGATGTGATTTTCAGGGGGAGAAAATATGCGGTTGCACTCTTTTTCCCTTGATCATGGTTTTGTCCCACTGGGTTTTTCTGACAAGGTTTTTAACGAGGCAACAACCCCAAGCGTATTTGGAGTAATTATGTACTCTTTTCCCTTCACTAAGTTTTCCCACAGGGTTTTACTTGGTAAGGTTTTTATCGAGGCATAGTACTCTTGATAGACATTCAAGGGGGAGTGTTATGAATGAATATGGAATGGATGTCAATCCCCTTTTTATTCGGTAAAGATATGTACCATATATGTATTGTGTTTCTTGGTAGCTAAGCAGTATGTATCTATATATATGTATCATCTATTGAATAAAAGAATAAGCTTTTGGCTCTCATATTTCCATCTCTCTCAATCTCGCCATCTCTCTCTACTCTCAGTTATTCATAACAAAATGAATATTTTAAATTAAAAAGGAATTGAAACCGAAATCAAAAAGTGCATACTTTAAATTAATATATCATCAATTATTACCATATATAAAATACATTCAAATTAAATAATTAATATTATAATAATAACAATAATTACCATATATATTACGAAATTAGGTAAAATACTAAAATACCCTTATCAGTTAAAATAAAAAGTAAAAAAAAAGGAAATTTATTGATTGGTCAATATTGATTTCCAAAGTTTCCAGTCTAATATTGGTTTCCAATTGATCCCTCCTCTATATAATCTTAAATTAAATAAAAACAAAATAGAGTAAAAAGACCGAAATAACCCTAAGTTAACAGGTTTGTTTAACAGTAGTTTGTGAGATGGACCAACATTGAAGTCAAATGATAACCACAATGACCAAAACTGAAATAAAATGACAACCATAATGACCAGAACTGTAATTAGTTTAAAAAAGGATCTATAGTTAATAGTACGTGACAACCATAGGGACCAAAAATGTAATTTACTCTAAAAATAATGTTCTTTTGCACATGGATTCTTGATGGTTAGGAATCGTAAGAGAAAAAAACTACCAAAAGTCATATTCACACTTCAAATTTCTTTTTCTTTTTATATATTATTTTATGTGTATGTGGTTGATCTTGTGGGGGAGGTATAAATTTCGTAATTATCTTTATATTTAATAAAATTATTTAATGCTTGTGTGTTATTCAAGTTATAAAGTTTTTTTCACGTAAAAATAATATTTGTATCAAAATGATTCATTAGATGATATGATCTACTAATTTTTGTTTATTTTTGTAATGTTTTTTTATAAAAATATAATGGTCATTTATTTGTTGGTTATATAAACCCAACAATTAATAGGGCTGTAAACGAATCGAACGAACACGAACGATAAACGAACGAAATTTTTTGTGTTCATGTTCGTTCATTAAGAAAATATGTTTGTTCATGTTTGTTTATTAAGAGCTAAACAAACGTAAACGAATGAATGTAAACGAACGAACATAAATGAACATAAACAAATGAATAAAAAACAACTACCGTTACTCATCATGTTGTTCGTAAAAAATAACATAACAAAATGAAAAATCGAGTAAACTTAGGAGGCATAAAAAAGAATTTTAAAAAGTTAATTTAATTAATGCTTTTAGACATTAATGTCATAATATATACTAAATATATTTATATATATAAACAAACATAAACGAACATAAATGAACGAACATAAATGAACGAACGTAAATGAACGAACAAGAACATTGCTCATGTTCGTTCATTTAACTAAACGAATAAAAAAATGTGTTCATGTCCGTTCATTTATTAAATAAACGAACATAAACGAACTTCCCGCCGAACGGTTCGCTGAATGTTCGGTTCATTTACAACCCTAACAATTAATATGTTATATTTAATAAAACATTTAGTTAATTTTTGGAGAAAGTTTTTTTTTAGTATGATAGTTGTTTTATAACTAATGATAAAATGAAAATCTATTTCACATGTTATTGTTATACTTTTGTTTGACGATATTTTTTTATTTTTGTTTTTAGTATTTTGAAAAATTATACATTTTAGAAAATTAAATTCTTTTGTGAATTAAGTTTGATTAAATAGATGAAAAATTGCATAAAATGAACGTGATATAAATTTTAAATTTTATTTTATATAATGAAATAAAACAACATTTCTACAGTGTCTTGTGTTTTTTTTTGAAAGGGTATCATGGGCCTATGGTCCAGACTAATCCCTGGCAATTAGGGTCTTTGGTCCAGCTGTTAAAGCGTGCAACCCTGAGTTTATCCTCAGTGGCCACAAGTGCTGCTAGTGGGGCTTGAACCCGGGTTGAACGCTATGAACTCCTCAAGCCTTTACCACCACACCACAACCATTGTGGTTTTGTGTTCTAGGCAATAAATGATCTAGAAACCTGTTTGTAATTGTATGATGACGTGAATTTCTTTGTTTTGATTATTGAAAAGATTCAAATATAGTATATTATACGATGAATTTGAATATTAGATGAGAGCCTTGTTTGTAAAATAATCAAAATGAAATTAATAACTTTACAGTTTTATCGACATATACTCCTGTTATTATAAAAGGAAACAGTTGGCCGACAACCACTAAAAAACTGTATATTTATCTTTACAAAATCGAATAATTTGTGCCTTTGTCTTTGATTTGATGATTTCCTTATGATGGCTAGAGGAAAAGTTGCGGTAATATTCCACAAAGTTGATATATCAGTTTCAAATGCCATTGTCCAACTTTAATATCTAAACATATTAATTATTGTTTTATCAACCTTCATTCTTTAATTGTTTTATGCATGTTTAACAAATATAACCACAAGGGTTGTGGCGTACTGGTTAAGACACTGGAGAATGTGGTGAAATATCATATCTGTCCAGGGTTCGAATCCAGACGTACATAACAATTGTGGCCACTAAGGTTTAATCAAGACTGATGTCTAACTAGGGCTGACAATGAGTAAGGGTAAACTCGTTACCCGTTATGTTTCGACCCGTTGGATAAGGGTATGGATAAAGAAAATTTTATCCATTTATCCACTTATCCATTACCCGTTTACCCGAAATTTTAGTGGGTAGGATATGGATAAACGGTTTTTCGTTATCCATTACCCGTTACCCTTACAATATAATATATATATATATATATATATATATATATATGTATAATTATATCTATACTATATTATAAAGATGACATAAAAAACTCTTAATTATAACTCACTAAGCTTTATGTACTATCATTTAAAGCTATCTACTTAAAATCTCTTAAAAATAACTACTAAAGCCTAATGTACTACCTGTAAAGCTTTTAACCCTAATTAATATATTTCATTCCCATCCCCCAAAATCCTTATCTCTAATCCCCAAACCTTAAAATTATGAAATTTGAATTATGATAAACATAATCAAAACAGAATAAACATCTCAATTTAAATATAAAAATTTTAAAATATATAAGATAGTTAATGAATTTTAACAAACTACTTAATTTTTTTTATATAAAAAACATTATATTGTTAAGCCTAAATTAAATAAATTTATGTATAAAAAACTATTATCACTCAATAAAAATCATCCAAAATCGTACCGTAAATCAATAAAAAACAAAAAATAAAAATAAACATTAAAATCGTGATGTATTAAGCATTATGTACTATTATTTAATGTTAATCTACTTAAAATCTCTTAAAAAACAATTAATGAAGCAATATGTACTACTTTTAAATGCTTTTAAGTTTTAACCATAATTAATAAATTTCATCCTTATCCCCCAAAATCTTTATCTCTAATCCCCAAATCCTAAAATTATGAAATTTGAATTCTGATAAACATAATCAAAACAGGATAAACATCTCAATTTAAATATAAAAAATTTAAAATATATAAGATAATTAATGAATTTTAACAAACTACTTAATTTTTTTATATAAAAAATATTATATTATTAAGCCTAAATTAAACAAATTTATATATAAAAAAATCATTATCACTCAATAAAAATCATCCAAAATCGTACTGTAAATCAATAAAAAACAAAAAATAAAAATAAACATTAAAATCGTGATGTATCTCGCTGCATTGCGCGAGTACACTTCTAGTAAAATTAAATATTAGTGTATATATACATAATTATATTAAGTTAAGTATTAATATTTTTTTAATAATGTTGTTGTACATTAACGTGTACTTTAATTTATTTTTATATTTATTGAGTAAAAGAATTCATGCTGATTAAATGAGAAACAAGACGAATTTAGAAAATAAATACAACGAAAAGTGTTAGTCTTACACATTTTAAATTTTTTTAAAATATTATACTATGCATTATATTTAGAGTAATTAAATGGTTACTACAAAAAATTAGATATAAAATAATAATTATATTTATGAACTTATGTTTTACTTATATGTTTGAGGTTTAACAATATCAATTGTAGTCCAAAATAAAAATTGTTTTTACCATTTATCCATTATCCGTTTCGTTATCTGTTACTTTTAATGGGTAGGGTAGAATACGGATAAGGGTTTTATGAGATGAATAATTACCCGTTTCGTTACCCGCTATTTTAAATGGATTAGATAACGGATTAACTCTTACCCTACCCATATCCTACCCGTTGCCAGCCCTATGTCTAACAGTCATAACTTGAAACTCCAAGACTATAATTGACTTGATACAAAATCTTTATTCATAAATCTTATAAAATCGTTTGTGTAATATTATAATCATTTCACAACTCACAAATGGTCCCAACAACAAAGCAATAGTTCAATTGAAACTAATTTTGTGACTTCGTTTTTGTACGTCAACCAAATTGACGTCAATATCCTAACTTGAACGACAATAGAGACAATTGTCAACAATGTAAGCTTAAGGATGTATTCAATTCTTCTATTTTTCGTTCTTATTGATGCAACACACACTGACACATGTAATAGATATACGTATATTGAGGAAGATTTAAGAGATAACAAAAAAAAGGTATGAAATCCCTATTCACCTTTTGATCTAGAAAAATCATGAGACTTACTCGATGGTAAGCGCCTGATAATCGTAGATTTAATTTTGTCAAAATATAACAACTTCTATTATTCACAACAATATAAATGAATATTTTAGATAAGTTTCATTGTTATTTTATTTTAAGTATTTTTTTAATCTATCCATATATTTAGGGTCAGGTTCACGTAAGACCAAGTTGCTTCCGTGAGACCGCGTGAGACCAAGCCTTAAAACATGAAACTTCACACCGAAACACTGTGAATGTAAAAAACATTCGAACCTTTATAATGTAATCACACTATGAAGGTAAAAAAACCTAAACCAAGTTAAAAAAAATCAAACTTTCACATATAAAAGACTGTGAAGGTATATCCGAACCTTCACAGTGAAGACGTTGTGATGGTAAAAAAAACCGAACATTCACAGCGAAAAACACCGTGAACGTAACATTTACGGTGTTTTCCCTATGAAAAGTTCAATTTTTTTTACATTCACAGTTTTTTGGTGTGAAGTTTCATACTTTAAAACTTGGTCTCACCGGTCTCACGGAAACTGTTTGGTCTCACGCGAACTTAAGTCTCTCTCTCTATATATATAGACGGAGGTTCAAGGGAAAACCTCAAAAAAACGGAAAACTGAAGAACACTCTGGTAGCCTTTCATCTGGACGGTATGCACTTGTGCATACAAGTAATTATGTTTTTTTTTTTTGTTTTTATGCACAAGTGCATTATGCACTTGTGCATGTTACAAATTACTTGTATGCACAATTGCATACCGTCCAGATGAAGGGTTACCAGGGTGTTCTTCAGTTTTCCGTTTTTTTGAAGTTTTCCCCTGAACCTGACCCTATATATATATATATATATATATATATATATATATATATAGGGGCTAAATCAAATGAAAACCATAAATATATTACAAACATCTGAGAACCAATATAAAAATATTTTTTCACATGATATATTTTCACCAAATGCTTGGATTTAATATATTTCTTCCCATATATTTGTTTCATAATATGATAATTTTACATGTATTTGTTTCACCACATGAATATTTTTTACCTGTATTTTTCATTTCACTAGGTGAATCAAATTTTATTTTTCACGTGTAATATTTTCACAAGGTGAACAAAAACATATATGAAACAATATCTTAAATCATAGGTTAAATCATGTAAAAAAATATTTTTATATCGGTTCTCAAGGGTTTGTAACATATTTTTGGTTTTCATTTGATTATCGGCCTATATATATATATGTATATATATATATATAGAGAGAGAGAGAGGGAGAGGGAGATGGATTCAAATGAAAACTCATTTTTTAACGTGAGGATCAATCTTAGCCATTGATCAAAACTTAAAAAACTAATGAATGGTTAAAACATAATAAGATTAATTGAGAAGTGATTAGGAACAAAACTGTAAATTTGAATTAACGTCTACCTTATTTGACTTTTTATTTTTTTAATTAAAAAACTTTTACTTCCTTAAAATTTAAATAAATTATCTTAAAAATTACTAATATTTAATTCAAACAAATTCCATCAAAAAAACGAGAATTTCATATTATTCGATATGACATCCATCTCAATATAGTTTTGTTGTTGTTATAACCGTTTTTTTACGTGAAATGTTATATATGTGTTATATTCATTATGAATATGTATGCATGTCCCCGGGTGTCCACATTCAATATGAATAACAAAGGTTAACGTTCATTCGCTATTAATGATAAATAATACCATATTCATGATGAATAATACACGAATTCATGATTCATGTATTATTCATCATGAATCATGTATTGTTCACCCTGAATGTTGTATTATTCATCCTGAATAATACATTATTCATGATGAATAATATATGAATGACTCGTGAATGTGTGGACACATGACACTCTCTATTTTGCTTCCTGATTCACAACTGAAATTTGGTTTAATTCATTATGAATGTGTATGCGCATCTCTAAGTGTCCCACATTCAGTATGAATAAAAAATGTGAAAGTTCATTAATTATTCAGGATGAATAATACAGTATTCAGGATGAATAATACAACATTCAGGATGAATAATACACGAATTCATGAATCATGAATTATTCACCTTGAATGCTGAATTATTTATTCTGAATGATATATTATTTATGATGAATAATACACGAATGACCCGTGAAGATGTGGACACGCTCTCTTTTGTTCCCCTGTTTACAACTGAAACTCGATATGTTCTCGATTCTTCTCGATGGGTGTTGGGTTACGGTGATGAAGAACGCAATGTCTTACGACGTTGAAGAAAGTGTTGAAGAAGGGGATGTCGAGTTACGGACTTATAGTGTCGAGGTGTTGTACACATTTGAACGTACATAAACATCTATAATGAATATAACACATATATAGTATTTCACGTAAAAAACGGTTAAAACAAATAAAAAACTATATCGAGATGGATGTCATATTGAAGAGCACGAAATTTTCGTTTTTTTGATGTAATTTGTTTGATTAAAATATTAGTAATTTTTAAGATAATTTATTTTTAAACTTTAAGTGGGTAAAAATTTTTAATTAAAAAAATAAAAAGTTAAACATGGTAGACGTGAGTTTAAATTACATTCTATTTTTACCCCTAATCATCTTAAAATTAACAACTCTATTTAATATGAGTTGTTGGATCAATAGAGATGAAGTGACTGAGATTCGTCCTCACGTACACAATAAAAATTGAGTTTTTATTTAAATTTTCATATATATATATATATATATATATAGTGATATGTTCATTTGAGAAATGCTAAATGTATGAGAAATAGAGAAATGATCCTTGCCCCTATATCTGGTCAACATTTGCGATTTTGACAGTGAAGCATCGGATAATTTCTTGTATGGTGTGTAGAAGATGTAGGGGTAGTTTTGTAAAATATACGGGACGAGTTCATATGTGAACCTATGCGATTCATATATGAAATATGCATTTATTTGTGAATCAGTTAATTAGTTCATATGTGAATCTGTTAATCAGTTCAACTGATTCACGTATGAACCTACAGTTAATTAGTTCATATGTGAATCAGTTAATTAGTTCATATATGAATCAATTAAAAGAATTCATATGTGAATTGCACTGGTTCACATATCAACACATGAACATATAGTTCATATGTGAATTATACAAGTTCATATATGAACTCGTCCCATATATTTGTAAAAATTACGAAACTGTTCTTTCGATTTTTGGAATAGTCGTAACTTTTGACCAGTCAAAGTCACAATTGTTGAACAGTCAAATTCGATCTCGCCCCTTATGTTTTATTTAGTGAAAGCCATGATTGATATTTTAGGAGTTGTAGCTATCAATGGTCCTAATTCTATCCTCTAAGTTCTTAAAATGTCAAATTTATTTTCCACGTTTGTATGGTCCAAATCCACCTTACTTTTGGATCTTTATCCATGTCCGATTCTTATCACTAAAAGTCCAAAAGATGCTTCATTTAATATTTTCTTTATAAAAAACCCACTTGAATTTCATCCAATAAAAAACCTAATTTATTTTAGAGTAAATTACGTTTTTCGTCCCTATGGTTTGTTATAAATTGCGTATTTCGTCCCTATGGTTTTGCAATTTCAGTTTTCGTCCCTATGGTTTGCAAATTCATTTCTATTTTCGTCCCTGAGGTTAAAACACTACTTTTAAATAGGGCTGTTATTCGGTCGGTTAAATCGGTTTTCGGTTTATTCGGTTTGGGTTAATCGGTTTTCAAGCTTTTTAAAAATAACCGATAACCAAACCAAATAAGGTTCGGTTTAATCGGTTTCAGGTTATTCAGTTTTCAGGTTATTCGGTTCGGTACCCGGTTAAATCAAATAAGGATTTATATTTTTTTGTTAGATACATGCTAAAATAATTTTCCAAATTAAATATGCGCTACTTCTAATATATAATTATATCATCCATTCATACGCAACAATTGATTTATATTAAGTAAAACATCATCTATCAAAAACTAATAACTACCAAATGATGTTACTTTTCTTCATACGATGTTGTAAATCAAGTAAAAATAATAATATGATAAAAAAACATTATCTACTATTAGTAAAAACATTATATAACATTAAAATATGTAAAATAATAATAATATAACATGTATTTGATTATTTTTTTTTATGAACTTGATATATATAAAATATGAGTAGAATGTGTTATTCAGGTTATTCAGTTTAACCAAATTAGGAAAGATTTAACTGAAAACCCAACCGAATAAAGATTCTTATTTGGTTAACCGAACCGTTTAACCCAAATTTCATTCGGTTTGGGTGGGTTATTCGGTTTCGGTTATTTTTGACACCCCTACTTTTAAATATGAAGAACTAAATTAGAAATGAATTGTAAACCATAGGGATGAAAAGAGCAATCAAATTTCAATTATAAGGACTAAAAACATAATCGGATGAAAATCATAATTTTAAAACCATAAGAACTAAAATAGAAATTTTCAACAAACCACAAGGACTAAAAACGTAATTTACTCTTTATTTTATAAAACAAAAAACGCAGCTAAAATGGATATCCAATAATTAAAAAAACATGTTTTATTGAATATGTAAAATGCCATTCCCATTATCCCCTTTTTGGCAATATTCTTTCTTTGTTTGTTAAACTCACAAGTAGTTGCATTATGTTGGTATTTACTTAAATAAGTTTTATTAAAATACTCTTATTTACTTTATCATGAATGACATGATAAACTATTTAATTATTAAATTTTTAAGCAATAAATTATCAACACATCAATAATGTGACAGTTTTAAAACAATGTGACGTATGATTATTAAAATATAATGGTAGATGCAGATTATATACGATAACTATTTTAAAATAATAAGAAAACAACAAATAATGTGTGAAATCATATATGATTCGGCATTGATGGCCAAAAAAATAGACGTGGATGACTTTGCCTGTGACTTAAGTCGCGTGAATCATATATGATTTTGTATGTACTCGGTCGTTCTCGTGTTTTCATGAATATATATTGTCCTCGTATGAACTCATCTCTCTCTCTCTCTATATATATATATATACACACACACAAAGAGAGAGAGAGAGAGAGAGAGAGAGAGAGAGGACGATAATCAAATGAGAACAAAAAATTGGTCGAGAACCGTGAAAACCGATCTAAACCATTAATTGATTTTAATCTATGGTCATTAAATGCAATGACATTTTTGTGATTTTTTTGAAATCTGAAACCATTTATTTAATAAATGGCAAATTGAAAGAGGTATTCACGTCCATTTGTCAAACAACGTGTGTGAAAGAAGCAACAAGTCTTCATCATCATCTTCATTGAAAATCATGTTCATCTCTTTCAAATTCCATCTTTGATCGAACTCCTCTAACGGCAGCTATGTCAAAAATCAAACCTTTATTTCTACAATCCAATACTCAAAGAAGAAGATTGAGACGCCCTGTTTTTTTTTTATCTCCATAACATCATAACTTTTACGTCTGCGGAAGCGTTCTTGCAACAATTCAGTAGCCTAACATTTATAATGGCTATTTTAAGAACTATAACTCTTCATGCGATCCCTTCATGTCTTATCATGATCTTACCTGAGATACATATATGGAATACGTAAGCTTTAAGTTTAGTGAGCAATAATGGTTTCATGAAGAAATCATCTTTCATAAAATATATCATTTTAGTGCATGAACGATAATTCCATACACTTCTCACAATCATGCATAATAACATTGATGCATAAACCATTTCAGTAAAAACATCATCTTCTTTTAGTGCGAAATCTCATATGTGTAAGTATGCCAAACATTCTCAACAAGATCCTAGATCCCTGGGGTTCCGTGAAGGATCTTCCCCCTAAGGCCCGTTTGCAAGACGTCCTCATTTCTTATACCTGTCGGATATTTAACATGGCCATACTTTCACATGCACAAAACTTTTCATATGCCACATGTAAAATACATGTCTTTCTCATAAAATGCATTATAAACATAATCTTATCTCATGCAAGACAAACATGCCAAAACAACATTTCAAATGTTAATGTATATGTGTAGAGGGCCCAAGCCCATGTCAGTATAAGGCCCAAGCCCATATAGTCCATGTATAAATACATTGTATCTTGTAGTCTAGGTTTATCATTCTCATTATTTTACTTTTCATATTGTACGTTTTCTCTCAATCAATATATCGAGGTTTCAAACCTTCAGCATATTCATCGTCTCCTTCAATCATATTCATCTTCTAACATGGTATCAGATCTGTAGGTTTATTCTTCGATTTTACTGTTCATCAGTTCACTGTTCATCTGAACCATAGTCGAGTCTCTCCGCCGCTTCTGCCTCTCGCCGTCTCTCGTCGCCGCTGCTGTTTCTTGCTTGCCATCGCCTCTCTTCGTCGCCTTTGAATCGATTTTGAATCAAGCCGACATCGATCACTGACATCGATCGATCTGTTTGTTTTGAATCGATTTTGAATCAAGCCGCCGCTGTTTGTTTTCTGAAACCCTTGCCGCAGAACCGGAAGTTTACCGATCAAAACCTTTACCGGTCGCAACTTTTACCGGTCGAAGCACTTTACCGGTCGCATCTCTTTACCGGTATATACCGGCCGCACTTCATTACCGGACTATACTGGTCGCACCTCCCGGTTTTGAACCGGTCGAACTTCTCCCGGTCTATACCGGTCGCATCTCCCGGTCCATACCGGTCGAACCTTCATACCGGTCGACACCGATCACTCTAGTGTAAATCTGAACTGTTTTTCGTCACTCCCATGGCTGCCAATCTCAGTCACTTAAATCCCATCTCGGTTGTTTTCCATGGTAGAAACTACATCCTGTGGCATCACCATATGACAATTCTGCTAAAATCTCATGGGCTTTACACCTATGTTACTGGTGCATCCAAACTTCCAGTTCAGGAAGCAACTGAGAATGCTGTTGATTTTGCTAAACGCATGAATGAGTGGGACATTAATAATGCGCGTATTCTGGGTTTCATTAATGCCTCCACTACTCCTGAGATCAACCAACAGTTTCTTGGCTATGTCACCGCCAAAAGTCTCTAGGATTTTCTTGCCAAGCGGTACACGTCATCGGGCCCATCTCATCAGTATCAACTGTGGACCACATTTCAGAACAAACGTCAGCTTCCTGATCAATCTGTCAACTCTTATATATCTGAAATGCAGTCTCTCAGAGATCATATAAGTCTTGGAGCTCCACAAATCTTTGATGAAACAGCTCAACAATTCACTGCATACTTCAACCAGCTACACTTGATCACCATTCTGATGGGTCTTACTGATAAATTTGAGAATGTTCGTGCTTCTCTTCTTCATAGGCAGCCACTACCTACTCTTGAAGAATCCATATCCGAATTGCTAAGTGAAGAAACTCGTCTTCACATGCGCTCACCGATGCCAGCTACTGATAGCGTTCTTTACACGTCTCATCCTAAGTCCAAAGGCAAATGGACCAACAGCAACCATTCCAAACCTGTGGGAAAGACGAACACATCTGAGTGTGCCTTTTGCCATTCTACTGCTCATCTTCTTCTTGATTGTCCTATTCGCAAGTGCCGTAGGTGTGGCATCACTCATCCGCGCCATTATGAGTCTGACTGCCCGAAGACCTCAAAGCACACTGGCCCTCAGAACCGGACTCACGCTGTTGTTGGGTCTACTATTGCTGATAATGAGGTTTCTCCAGTCTCCTCACCTGATCTAATGGAACTGATGCGTCGCAATCAGGAACTCATGGAGCAGATCATGTCTGGTGCTATGGGTATGAATTCTCCACACTCAGCTACATCAGGTAACTTATGGCTTTTTGACTCTGGGTGTTGAAATCATATGACACCTTGCACTGATAGTTTCGTTTCTAAGAAACCACCTCAGCATTTTACGTCAGTAAGAACTGCTGACAACACTGGCCTACCGGTATCCTTTGGTGGAAATGTCTCCACTCCTCATATACAATTACCGGATGTTCTAATTTGATCATTTTATTTCATTCTTCTGGTTGTGTTGTACAGGATCCAAAGACCAAGCAGATCCTTGGACTCGGCCGTAAAGTTGGACGGATGATTGAAGTGGTCTACCTTTGTCTTCTATTACCCTCTCCAAGTCTTGTTGCCTCAGTTTCCAGCACTTCTTCTTTTGAGTTGTGGCATGCCCGACTAGGTCACTTATCTCTAGCCAGAATAAAATCATTAGCTCATTTAGGGGTGTTAGGAAATTGTGTATCAACTGACAATATTTCTTGTTTATCATGCAAACTTGGCAAACATCATGCTTTACCTTTTGAAATGATTGAGTTTAGTTCTACTTCTTCTTTTGATCTTATTCATTCTGATGTATGGGGACCAACACCACATCCATCTATGGGGGGTGCTCGATATTTTGTTATTTTTATTGATGATCATACACGTTTCACATGGATATATCTCATGAAACATCGTTCGGAACTACCCAAAATTTATATTATGTTCGCCTGGATGATTCACACCCAATTCTCAAAATCTATAAAGATTCTTAGAGTTGACAATGCTATGGAATACAAAGAGTCATCTCTTCTCTCCTTTCTTCAATCTCAGGGGACTCTCTCAGTACTCCTGTCCCGGCACATCTCCTCAAAATGGTCGTGCCGAACGCAAACACCGTCATATTCTTGATACAGTTCGCACTTTTCTCATCTCTGCTAAATGTCCATAATGTTTTTGGGGTGAAGTTGTTTTCATTGCAGTTTATACTATCAATCGTCATCCTTCTCCCATCCTTAATAATAAGTCTCCTTATGAGGCTCTTCATGAGGTCACCCCTGCCTATGAACTTCTAAAAGTTTGGGGTAGTGCTTGTTTTGTTCAACTACAATCTCATGAACATACCAAACTTGAACCTCGCTCTAGACTTTGCTGCTTCCTTGGATATGGTGTTGATCACAAGGGTTATCGTTGTTGGGATCCTATCTCCCAGCGTCTTCGTATATCTCGCCATGTTACCTTTTGGGAACATGTTCCTTTTTCCTCTATATCCAAGTTTCGTGAGTCTCCTAACTTCACCACTCCGTTCTTCACTGATGCTTTCGTCTCATTGGACTCACTCCAATCTGACATCATATCACCTCCACCTGTTGTTCCAACTCCTTCTGAGTCTGCCTCTCCTTCAGAGTCTCCTGCCCCTACACAACCTGCCTCTCCTAGTTTTCCTGATCAACATCAATCATCTGATCCATCCGCACAACCAACATCTGAGGTGCCTGCTGAGTCTTTGGCTCCTAGAACTTCTCAATCTCAGAATGTTAGACGATCAGATCGGGTAAGATAAGTTCCTTCTCATCTCCGTGATTATCATGTTTATGCTACTCTACTGTCAAATCACGAACCTACTTCCTACAAGGAAGCCTCCTCTAACCCTGATTGACAGAAAGTTATGGATGAGGAACTTTAGGCTCTTGACAAAGCTCAGACATGGGAATCTGTCCCTCTTCCACCAGGCAAGTCACCCATTGGATCCAAATGGGTGTTCAAAATCAAGACAAAATCTGATGGATCTATTGATCGGTACAAAGATCGTCTTGTGGCCAAGGGCTTCAATCAAGAGTACAATATTGATTATGAGGAGACATTTGCACCCGTTGCTCGAGTCACTTCTGTTCGCAGTCTCCTAGCCATCGCAGCTACAAAACAATGGTCTCTCTTTCAATTGGATGTTAAGAATGCCTTCTTGAATGATGACTTATCTGAGGAAGTCTACATGACACCTCCTCCAGGCGTTCGACTTCCACAAGGTCATGTTTGTCGTCTTCGGAAGGCTCTTTATGGACTCAAGCAAGCTCCGCGAGCTTGGTTTGAGAAATTCAGTTCCACAGTCACCTCTCTGGGGTTCTCACCCAACAACTATGATTCAAGACTGTTTACTTGGACCACTGAGGCTGGCACAATCTTACTTCTCCTATATATGGATGATATGATTATTACTGGCAGTGACTCTACAAGCATAGCTAATCTCAAGACATCTCTCAGCTCATGTTTTGAGATGAAGGATCTTGTCTCTTTACACTATTTTCTTGGTCTTAAGGTGCTCTCAGATCCATCGGGAATTTATCTTTGTCAAGCCAAATACACCTCAGATCTTTTGTCAAAAGCTGGGATTACTGACAACAAAACTGCATCCACTCCGCTTGAGCACAACCTTCATTTGGCTCCGAATGCTGGACCTCCTCTGCGTGATCCTACTTTATATCGCCAGTTAGTGGGGTCACTTGTCTACCTGACAGTGACTCGACCTGACATTGCCTATGTTGTTCATACTGTCAGTCAGTTCATGTCTGCACCCTGTTCTGATCACTATGCTGCTGTCCTGCACATTCTTCTATATTTAAAAGGGACCATGTTTCATGGTCTTCATTTTCCATCCACATCATCATTGACTTTGCGAGGTTTTTCTGATGCTTATTGGGACAGTGACATAACTGATCGTCGCTCCACTACCGGCTACTGTTTCTTTCTTGGAGACTCTCTTATATCTTGGCGGAGCAAGAAACAATCTCTCACAGCTCGATCCAGTACTGAAGCTGAGTATTGAGCACTAGCTGACACGACTCAAGAACTTGTGTGGTTACGCTGGCTACTCTCTGACATGGGGGCTCCTCAACAGTCTCCAACTCTATTGTGGTGTGACAACAACAGTGCTAATGTATATGTGTAGAGGGCCCAGGCCCATGTCAGTATAAGGCCCAAGCCCATATAGTCCATGTATAAATACATTGTATCTTGTAGTCTAGGTTTATCATTCTCATTATTTTACTTTTCATATTGTACGTTTTCTCTCAATCAATATATCGAGGTTTCAAACCTTCAGCATATTCATCGTCTCCTTCAATCATATTCATCTTCTAACATCAAATATTCATTATGCATAAAAACATTTACATAACATATATGTATCACAGTAAATCTCATAACTTACCTTAAAACTTGTTATTTGTTTATCTCTTAATCTCAACACTTGTGTTTCAAACTTGTGGGATATTTAGAAATAAGGATATGACCATGTATTTATATGCATTTAAAGTCGGCTAATCAAGCAAAACTTGAAGGCTAAGGTCGCGTTTGGTTTACGAGATTGGAATGGATTTGGAGGGATTCTAAAGCCTGATGGATTTCAAATTCTTATCCAAACACATGAAGGGATTTCAAATCCCCCAAATCCAAATCTCTCCAAATCCAAATCCTTACTTGAAATCCAATCAAATCCCGCAAACCAAACGCACCCTAAGAATTTCATTTTTTGGATAACCAAATTCGTTTTTAATTCTTAATCCATAAGGTTTTGTAAAAATAAGGGTGAGTCATAAACTTCCCCGGTAAGCATGCATTTTCAAAGTGAGATTGCCACCGTCCTAAATTTAGATGCCATGTATATCATTAAGTTTATTTATTAATAATAACAATATATATATAGAGAAAAATTCAAATGAAAACTCATTTTTCATTGTGCACGTGAGGACAAATCTCAGACACTCGATCTCTTTTGATCCAATAACCCATATTAAATAGAGTTTTTAATTATAAAATGTTTAGGGGTAAAAATGGAAGAAAAATTTAAACATACGCCTACCAAATTTGACCTTTTATTTTCTTTTTTAATTAAAAACTTTTTACCAAATTAAAGTTTAAAATAAATTATCTTAAAAGTTACTAATATTTTAATCAAACAAATTACATCAAAAAAACGAGAATTTCGTGCTTTTCGATATGACATCCATCTCGATATAGTTTTTTTTTTTTATCGTTTTAACCGTTTTTTACGTGAAATGATATATATGTGTTATATTCATTATGAATATTTATGTACGTTCAAGTTTGTACAACGCCTCGACACCGTAAGTATGTAATTTGACATCACCTTCTTCAACACTTTCTTCAACGTCGTAAGGCATCACGTTTCTTCAGCACCGTAACCCAACACCCATCAAGACGAATCGAGAACCTATCGACTAATTCTGTTGTGAATCGGGGAACAAAAGAGAGCGTGTCACGTCTCCAAATCTTCATAGGTCATTAATGTGTTATTCATCATGAATAATGTATCATTCAGGATGAATAATACAACAATCAGGGTGAGTAATTCACGATTCATGAATTCGTATATTATTCGTCATGAATGTTGTGTAATTCATCTTGAATACTATATTATTCATCATGAATAATGAATGAACGTTCACAATTGTTATTCATACTGAATGTGGGACATCCGGGGATGCACATACATATTAATAATGAATTAAACCAAATTTCGGTTGTGAATTGGGAAACAAGAGAGAGTGTGCCATGTGTCTACACATTCACGGGTCATTCATATATTATTCATCATGAATAATGTATCATTCAGGATGAATAATAGAACATTCAGGGTGAATAATACACGATTCATGATAAATAATACATGAAACATGGATTCGTGTATTATTCATCCTGAATATTGTATTATTTATCCTGAATACTGTATTATTCATCATGAATAGTGAATGAACGTTCACATTTGTTATTCATACTGAATGTGGACACCTGAGGACGTGCATGAATATTCATAATGAATATAACACATATATAGAATTTCACGTAAAATTCTATACAATTTGTGATAAATAATACATGAATCATGAATTTGTGTATTATTCATCCTGAATGTTGTATTATTCATCCTGAATACTGTATTATTCATCCTGAATAATGTATTATTCATCATGAATAGTGAATGAACGTTCACCTTTGTTATTCAGACTGAATATGGACATTCGGGGACGTGCATGCATATTCATAATGAATATAACACGTATATAGAATTTCACGTAAAAAACGGTTAAATCGAGAAAAAAACTATATCGAGATGGATGTCATATCGAAGAGAACGAAATTCTCGTTTTTTTGATGTAATTTGTTTGATTAAAATATTAGTAATTTTTAAGATAAATTATTTTAAAGTTTAAGGGGGTAAATTTTTTTTAATTAAAAATAAAAATAAAAAGTCTAAGAAGGTATGCGTTGATTCAAAATTACAATTTTGTTTTTAATCACTTCCTAATTAACCTTATTATGTAATGACCATTGATTAGTTTTCTAAGTTTTGATCAATGATTGAAATTTGTCATCATGTGCACAATGAAAGATGAGTTTTCATTTGAACTCACCCCTATATATATATTTATATATATTATTTCCTTTATTGAATATATTTATATATTTAATCTCAAACCATAGTATAAAGACATATTTAAGATCTATTTACAATATATATTTATAATTATGCTATCGTTATATCTTTTTCTGAGATGTATAAATTTTCGTAATCATATATCGATCTTTTTGACATTTACGGTATCAAAACTTTTTAACGTATATAAATGTGAAATTCGGTATTAACCCAATATTTCTATAATCTGTAAATGAAACAATCCTATCGTTCTGCTCAAGTGACCATAAAATAAAAACGTTATTTCTTTTCCAAATTTAAAAGTGTCGTAAATCGCTGAGTTCATATATATATATATATATATATATTGTATAACTTATAAATCCATTGGAGTACTGAAATTAATAAAAACGATATATTTAATATCGAATATGTCCTATAAATAAAACTTTGTCTGTTTTCAAATTTAAAAGTTTCATAGTAATCGTCATAAATCACTGATCTCAAAAGTATATTAGTCGCATTTAATAAAGATCTATACGACCAACTAATTTGAGTAAAACAGCAAAACCATTTAAATGAAATAATAATAAAATATTATATATATATATATATATATACACACGATTAGGACATATGTAAGTATATTATAATTTTGTTCATTAATAATAATTTAAATATATTTTAACATATTTTTATCTCTATAATTATTAATCAGATATAAATTTTATTTTCTTTGTTTCTAACAATGATATTTTTTAAATCTTCGAATTATCCTCTTTTCAATGATATCAATATTTTGATATTAAAGTCTTAACTTTAGAATCCGATGTAAATATCACCTTATTAGATAACATTTCTTAAACTATGTCATCGTGTTTAACACTTATCTTAAATATTTAAGATACCTAGATAGTCATAATTTTCTTATTATTGTAATAATGAAAACGAGGTGTTACAAAGATGAACAATTTCATCTCAACAAACCCTAGATAATTCCATACATAACTGTTCTAGTTTGATTGAAGATGACGATGGTCTTGTGAACGTTGACGAAGAAGACATTCCTTACACCTTTAATTTTGATCCGTTTTCACCTCTCAATTCATTGTTTTTCGTCTCTTCTACCTTCTCTTTTTCTAATCATCATCATCATCACAATCCGTAGGTAAACTCGAATTCATGTTCTTGTTGCTCATGTGAATCTGAATCAAAATCCGTTTTTTCGGATTCAACTATTTACCCTGATTGTTTATACGGTCACGAAGAAGAATACACCCAAATAGATTTCATCACCGATTTGTTAAATCGAACACGATTCTGATGTAGGAATTAGCGCATCTGAAGCGAATAGTGATCATGATCATGATGACGATGGCGATTTTGTTTCGAGTAATATCGAGGAGGTAGTGTTAGGGTTTGAAGGTGGTGGTGGTGGTGGTCTAAGAGTTGTTGGAATCGGATCCGACTCCGATACAGAAAAATCAGGTCAAGTTAATGATCAAAAGATGAAAGAACTCAAATCACTAATTTGAATCTGGAACAGATTAGGAAAATATTTTCTTTGGTTGCAATTGATTAGGGCATTTTTGTTTCCAAAAATTCTATCTGAATTCATGGGTGAAATAACATTATTGTTTGAATGCATGAGGTAAAGTAACATATAGACTTAAATTACATTTGATTTCATGAGTTTAAATAGATTAGAGATAAAAATTGTGTTTGATTTCATGTGGTGAATCTGTATGTTTCATCTAATGAATGAATCTGTATGTTTCATCTGGTGAATCTTGTTACCAAAATGACGATTATGCCCTTTTCATGTGATGAAACAATTTTTAATTAAAATCATAAGATCAAAACCAAATTATGGGGTTCTCACGGTTCTCAATCTTTTTTTGGTTCTCATATGAGTTAATCCCTATATATATATATATATATATATATAAACTAGGGCTCTGATACCAACTTGTAACACCCTAAAAATTGAGTGATTTTAAAATTTGAAATTTTCGCAATATAATGTTTATAAATTGAAGGGAATTTAAACCTAGAACATTTGACATGAAATAAAACTTCACAAAATGACACCACTCCAAAAAGGGGGAAGAGTATAAGCGTTTACAAATTTAAAAATGTAATGGAAACGAGGATCGACAACCTACTTAATCTAAAACATTCTAATTTAGATTATAATTGGGTGTCGTCATCATCTCCCAAAATATTGTTAGGTATGATCAACCCCACACCAAAATGTGTACAAATACTTATAAAATAAATACAATAAAACAAGATTCTTTTTACAAATTTATGTAGAAAAACATAAAATAACAACAAATCATAAATCTTACTTGTTATTGTAGATTTGACGTCGATAAGAAATCGATTGAGGCCTACGATTCGTACAGTGCCCTAAGACAAAATTTCGCCCAGTGTAACAGCGTTGTCTTGAGGATACAACAATCGTATTCAAGTTTGATACTTGAATCTATCGAATTAAACGATGTTTGGAGATGAATGAGATAGAGAGAAACCCAATTTTTGATGAAAATTTCGTAGGAAAAACGAGAGGATTATGTGCAGATTTTATAGGTTGCTCCACCAACCGAAATTAACTGTCAGGATGTCCCCCATCGAGACCCCAAGATCCCCAAGGCCTAATCTTTGACATTTAATATGTATATACTAATGTCAATGAGAGCCCACAAATCACACCACAATCCAAGCCCAAGCAATTAAATGATTCATTTAATGCTTAATGGTTTGGATTTATTAAGTGGTGTAAACTTTATCTTGGCTCCTATGTGGGACTAGGTTTCTCTTATCTATACTAAGTTCCGACAATACCCCACATTTGAATAGAAAATAAGCAATAGAATTGGAACTTATTTTTCTATCACCAAGCTAGTTATAATATGCATCGGAAAAAGTGTCTTTTGGACTTGAACCTTTCATAGTGAGTATCTATCGGATCTACTTCGTGGATAGTGAACTAATGTCTTGAACTAGCCACTTTTTGTAGTAAATCGAGACAATTGGCATCACACATATTATAGCTATACATAATTTAATTCTTACCGTTGTGTTCATTTTGGTCGTGAACATATCCTTTCTTCATGAGAGTTTTAGAAGACGTAGCCATATCCGTCCTCAAAGATGCGACCCCACATCAGTCTCACATAGGTAATACCGATCAAGAATAATCCGTAGTATTCCACTAAATAGCTATCAACATTATTAAGAATGAACATTCAACCCTATATCATCAACAGAAAATTACAAAGGAAACATCATAGGAATAGGTATACCTTTGTTTGGTTGTTACTTGAGTTGACCCCGACTAGTTTGCCTATTGAACCTAGACCATGGGATCTCCAATTTCGTTGGTTAGGTTGTCATCGAGGACACTCATTGTGTTGTATTTAAGCCCATTCCCCTCGATGTGAAGGATACTTTCTCTCTACTTAGGCCTTTTGTCAAAGGATCAACAATATTCTCCTTTGACTTCACGTAATCAATGGAAATTGTTCCATTTTTCAGCAAGTCCTTTATAGTGTTGTAGCGTCTTCGTATGTGTCGTGACTTGCCATTGTAGATTTGATTCTTAGTTCGAGTGAGAGCGACCATACTATCACAATGGATACCAATTGCAGTCACTGGTTTAGGCTACAACGAAATACCCTCTAAGAAGCTTTTAAGCCATTCGGCTTCTTCAGCGGCTTTGTCTAAAGCGACAAATTCTGCTTCCATAGTCGATATGGTATTCACCGTTTGTTTTGAAGATTTCCAAGATATCGCTGCACCACCACGTGTAAAGACATATCCACTTGTGGACTTACTCTCAGAGTGGTTGGAAATGCAATTAGCATCACAACACCCTTCTAGAACTGGAGGGTATTTCGTATAGTGTAACCATAACTCATTGTGTATTTCAAGTATCGGAGCACTCTGACTAGTGCATACCAATGGTCTTTTCCCGGGTTATGTGAGTACCGACTAAGTCGACTCACACTATACGCTATATCCGGTCGTGTACAGTTCATGATATACATCAAGCTTCCAAGAACTTGAGTGTATTCCAACTGTGCCACACTATCTCCTTGATTCTTCTTCAATTGGCTTGAAGGATCAAATGGAGTCACAATCGGTTTGTCATCATAATGACCAAATTTTATCAACACCTTCTCAACATAGTGAGATTGGGTAAGGATGTAACCATTTTGATTCCTTTGAATCTTTATACCAAGGATAACATCAGCGACTCCCATATCTTTCATGTCAAATGTGGAGTGTAGCATCTTCTTGGTTTGGTTTATCACATCCAAGTTTGATCCCATGATTATCATATCATCAACATACAAGCATATGATGACATAAGCACTTTTGTATTGTTTCACATAAACACATTTATCGCATTCATTTATGTGAAAACCATTTGACAACATAGTGTTATCAAATTTCTCATGCCATTGCTTTGGCGCTTGCTTAAGTCCATATAGAGACTTAATCAACTTGCATACTTTGTTCTCTTGGCCTTTCACAACAAGAACTTCCGGTTGTTGCATGCATATTTCTTCTTCTAGTTCACTGTTCAGGAAATCGGTTTTTACATCCATTTGATGTATTTCCAGGTTATGGATAGCCGCTATAGCAATCAACGTCCTTATAGACGTTATCCGTGTAACCGGTGAATATGTATCGAAGAAGTCTTGACCTTCCTTTTGCCAATAACCTTTGGCGACTAGTCAAGCCTTGTATTTCTTTATAGTGTCATCAGGTCTCAACTTTCTTTTGAAGATCCATTTGTGGCCAATGACTTTATGACCCAGAGGCAAATCGAACAATTTCCATGTGTTATTTTGCACAATGGAGTCGATTTCGCTTTGAATAGCCTCTTCCCAATAAGGTGCCTCGGAAGATTCCATGGCGGCCTTATAGGTGAGCGGTTCTCCTTCAATATGGAAGGCTATAAAGTCTGGTCTAAAGTCTTTGGCGACTCTTCCCCTTTTGCTTCTCCTTGGTTCCATTTCTTCTTGAACCTTGGAGGATTCAGCAACCCTTGATTGATTACTCTTGTTTAAATCATCATGAGAATAAGTATCATCAATTGGGCGTTTTCCAGGATTAGAGGTATTACCCTCCTTCTCCTTATAAGGGAATATTGTCTCAAAGAACTCTGCTTCAGCAAGTTCCATGATTGTATTATTGCTTATGCCATCTACATTGGATTTCTAACCTAAGAACCTATATGCAACACTATTTTGGGCTGGACCAATATATACACAATCAATCGTTTTAGGTCCAAGTTTTGTCCTTTTAGGCAAAGGAACTTGAACCTTAACAAGGCAACCCCACACTTTCATCCTTTTGTAGGATGGTATCCTACCTCTCCACAATTCATATGGAGTTTTTATCACTTTTCTTGTGGGGGGTCCTGTTTAGGATCATATTTGTAGTAAGACACGCCTCGCCCCATAAATGATGAGGAGCTCCGGACGTTATCAACATTGAATTCATCATATTTTTCAATGTTCTATTCTTCTGCTCGGCCACTCCGTTTTGTTGGGGAGTGTATGGAGCGGTAGTTTGATGTATAATGCCATGAGTTGCACAAAATTCAGAAATTCGTGGGATTCATACTCTCCTCCACGATCCGACCTTAGAATTTTGATTTTCTTGTCGAGTTGATTCTTGACCTCGACCTTATAAGTTTTAAACATATTTAAGGCCTCATCCTTTGTAGGGATTAGATACACATGACAATACTTACTGCAATCATCAATGAAGGTAATGTAATAATTCTTACCTCCTCATGAAGGTGTTGCCTTGAAATCACATAAATCAGTATGGATTAACCCAAGAATTTCATTTGATTTCTCTACCGATCTATGTGGGTGGTTTGTGTATTTTGCTTCTACACAAACCTCACACTTAGATATTTTGTCATTAGAACACTTAGGAATCATGTCAAGTTTGATCATTCTTTGTAATGACCTAAAATTGACGTGTCCTAATCTAGCATGCCAAAGGAAAGAAGGATCCAAAATATACACTGAAGTAGTGCTAGTGCCTTCCTTATTATCATTATATACATTCGCGGCATCAACAATATTTACAAAGTTCTGTACAGAGAGTTTGAAGAGTCCCTCATCGAGGTAACCCTTCCCAACATACGCACCACCTTTGGTGATGACAAATTTGTTCGACTGAAATACAACTTTGAACCCTTTCTTAATGAGAATAGGGCCATAAATTAAGTTCTTAGTCAGAGACGGTACATACAAAACATCAGATAGCACAAGATCCTTTCCGGAAGTCAACCTCAACGTGACCTTCCCCTTTCCTTCAACCATCGCGGTAGATGCATTACCCATGAACATCGGTTCCTCTCTCTTCACCTTTTGATAAGTATCAAACAAGATTCTTGATTTGCATAAGTGACGGGTTGCCCCGGTGTCGAACCACCAATCTTCAACATTGGTCACCATGTGTGCTTCAACAAATCCAAGGAATTGGTTTAGGAAGTGAGTGCGGTTAGCATGATTATTTTCCCCACCGGCTCTTCCACCACCATTTCCGCCAGCACCACCATGATTGTGTCTATGTCGACAGTCCTTGGCTCTATGACCCGGTTTCCTACAAACCCAACAATGCATGACTCTCTTTAAAGCTTTCTTTTGAGGGGCCATCAGACCTTTTCCGGGAGGGAAATGACTCTTAGTCATTGTGTTCTTCCCTTTGAACTTAGGGAATTTTGGCCTCGAAGAGCTTCCTTCAATCATGTTTGCATTTGATTCCACAGGGATGGCATCGGATTTTTCATTTAGTCGATTGTCTTCTTCCACTCGCAACTTGAGGACTAGTTGTTCAAATGTTATGTCCTCCGAAAAATGCTTCAAGTAGAGCTTGAAGTTTTTCCATGAGTGAGGAAGTTTATCAATAATCGAACCAACCAAGAAATTGCTATTTATTCCCATGCCTTCCACCTCTAGCTCGTGGGTAAGAATTTGAAATTCTTCAACTTGCTTCATCATTGGTTTCGAATCAACCATCCGATAATTCAAGAATTTCCCTACAACGAATCTTTTGGAACACACAACTTCAGTCTTGTACTTTGTGTCCAAAGATTCCTAAATCTCCCTTGCTGTCCCCAAGGTAGAATATATATCGTATGGGGAATCATCGAGTGCATTCAGAATATAATTTATGCAATTATATTCATTTGATCTCCATGCCTTGATAGTTCTTTCATGTCCAGCCACTTGAACTTGAGTATGTGGCGTTCCATCTTGGTTTACCGATGGATTCGGTGATGGTTCATCCTCGGTGAGGACGTTGGAAACTCGAAGTGTTGTTAGATAAAACAACATCTTCTGTTGCCAACGACGGAAATCCGATCCTTTAAACTTTTCGGGTTTCTCCACGTGATTTTTCAACACGTTTGATTGATCCATCTCTCCTAACAACAAATTTTGTCTTAGATTGTTAGGTATGATCAACCCCACACCAAAACGTGTACAAATACTTATGAAATAAATACAATAAAACAAGATTATTTTTACAAATTTATGTAGAAAAACATAAAATAACAACAAATCATAAATCTTACTTGTTATCATAGATTTGATGTCGATAAGAAATCGATTGAGGCCTGCGATTCGTACATTGTCCTAAGACAAAATTTCTCCCGGTGTAACGGCGTTGTCTTGAGGATACAACAATCGTATTCAAGTTTGATACTTGAATCTATCGAATTAAACGATGTTTGGAGATGAACGAGATAGAGAGAAACCTAGTTTTTGATGAAAATTTCGTAGGAAAAACGAGAGGATTATGTGCAGGTTTTATAGGTTGCTCCAACAACCGAAATTAACTGTCAGGATGTCCCCCATAGAGACCCCAAGAGCCCCAAGGCCCAAGGCCCAATCTTTGACATTTAATATGTATATTCTAATGTCAATGAGAGCCCACAAATCACACCACAATCTAAGCCCAAGCAATTAAATGATTCATTTAATGCTTAATGGTTTGAATTTATTAAGTGGTGTAAACTTTATCTTGGCTCCTATGTGAGACTAGGTTTCTCTTATCTATACTAAGTTCCAACAAATATCGGCAAGTATAATGCACGCTCTATATCTCGTCAAATGCTAGATTCCCAAAATGTTGACCCGACTCTCCGCTCAAGGTTTCGCTACCCTACCACTAACGGAACCTGTTATGTACACCAAAGCAAACAAGTGTTAGGCTTGGAACCTAGTGAGTACATCCAAAATATAGGTGCAAGGAAGTACAATACATTAGTGGACATTTAACAACATTTAGAGTAATAATAATAAATAAAGCTTCCAACGTTTGAACCTTATGCAAGACGGGGGAGACCCATCCCTCCATAGGTTGTGACGGAACACGAAAGTAGGCCACAACTCATATGGTGTACTTAATCGGAATGGTTATTTACCGACGTCAACTCTATCCATGAATCTTTAGCCGTTAGAACATCAACTCTTTCCATGAATCTTTAGTTCAATGTAAATATGGGTTCAACTCTTTCCAAGTCTTTACCCCAAAGAATTACCAAGTTCAACCCTATCCATGGGTCTTTACCATGGAACCTCACCATTCCCTAAGCTTCATGATTTACCAACATAACAATTTGCACTTAGTAGCAACACCCAACATGCAAACATCATATTTCATTGTTATCACAAGATAACCCCTAATCATCATTATACCATCCTTTCACATAATATAAGCTTACCCAAAATGTAAGAACTAGTAGCATGTTAATCCATTAACCAAGATACCAATAATACATATAACTTCATAAACTCACCATCTACTTCCTTGGTTATGAACCCAAATAAATCACATTATCCATTTGGATCCCTTATTGTATAATCATTAAGTAAACAATGTAAATACAAACACTTAACCTTTTGTGTCATCATATTCCAAAATATTCCAAGAATGTCAAAACCCTAGATTATTACCCGTTAGTTCAAGAGGTTCAAATAACAAAGATTTAATGAAAAGTTAAGTAATGTAAAGAGAAAGTTTTCATGTTGACATATACACTTTAAATATGAAAGATGGACTCACAAATGTGGGTTTTGAGGAAAACCCTAAAACTCTATAACTCTACTTGTAGAGGATGGCAAAGAGTTGATGAGATGAAGGCCCTAGCTTCCAAACTTGATTGATAACTCCCAAAATGGAGTAAATGAGAGTAAATGTTCCTCTTGAAACCCTAGATTTAGACTATTAATGAAGGGAGAGGTAGATACAGTTTTTGGAAAGTTAGGTTGAATGTGATAAATGAAAAGAGGGGAGGAGGGGCTTTAAAGTCGTCCAACACCCGCCAATTACTATGCCCTCGCGACAATGCCCTTGGCACAAAAGTCAGGAATTGTCGCCCGCTAAAGGACCCTCATGCTCTGAGTCCCACGATAGTGACACCGCGATAGTGACCCAGGCACTATCGCCGGGCACTGTCACCCCATGTGTACCGTAACTCAGTTGAGGGAGGCGGTTGTGACATCGCAACGATGCCCCTAGCATAGTCGTCGGGCACTCTCGCTTGAGTGGTACCGAAGGCCAAAAGTTGGAATTTCAACGCTAGCTGGAATCGAGGTCTACCCGAAACGTGTTAGTGCATCCCAAAACTCAATTATGAATAAGTATAAGGGTAATGATACACTAAGACTTACCGAGTTTTTCGGGTGTTACAATCCTCCCCAACTTGGAAAGGATTTCGTCCTCGAAATTGACGCTCACCCAAATAGGTGAGGGTATCTCCTCTTCATGTCTTCCTCCGCTTCCCAAGTCACGTTGTCCCCCCGGTGGTGCTTCCATTGGACCTTGACCATTGTGACTTCTTTGTGACGGAGTTTCTTGGATTTCTTTTCCAAAATGGCGTCGGGTTCCTCGATGCAACGGTTACCCTCATCCACTCTTATCTCCGAAAGGGGAATGACACTTTCCTCTTCCGCCAAACATTTCCGGAGATAACACACGTGGAATGTGTCGTGGATTCCATTCATCTCGGGTGGAAGCTCCAATTGGTAGGCTTAGAGTCTAATCCGTTTGGTTATGGTGGATGGTCCAAGAAATCGAGTACTCAACTTTCCCCGCTTACCAAACCGTATGATTCCCTTCCAAGGTGATACCTTGAGCATAACTCGATCACCCACTTGGAATTCCACTGGTCGTCTCTTCTTATCCGCGTAACTCTTTTTCCGGTCTTGGACTGCCTTTAAGCGTTCCCGGATACCCTTGAACTTGTCCACGGTTTCTTGCACGATATCGGGCCCGACAAATTGTTTCTCACCCACCTCTAACCAACAAACCGGAGTCCGACACTTCCGGCCATACAAAGCCTCGAATGGGGCCATAATAATGCTAGAATGGTAACTGTTGTTGTAGGCGAACTCCACTAGAGGTAGGTGTGAGTCCCAATTTCCGTCAAAGTCAATAACACATGACCTTAACATATCCTCAAGTGTTTGAATGGTCCGTTCGCTTTGACCGTTAGTTTGGCGATAATAGGTCGTGCTCAACTTTACTCTAGTACCCAACTCTTTCTGGGGACCGTCCCAGAAATTTGAGGTGAAACGACTATCACGATCCGACACAATGGACAAAGGCACTCCATGCCTCGAGACGACTTCATCAATGTAAAGTTTGGCCAACTTATCCATTGGGAGGGTCTCTCTCATAGCAAGGAAATGTGCCCTCTTGGTGAGACTAGGGGTGTTCGCGGTTCGGTTTGGTGCGGTTTAGGGCAAAATAGCAAACCGCACCGCATATGCGGTTTGAGCATTTTCTCAAACTGCAAACCGCGCCGCATATATCTCAAACCACATCAAACCGCATCGCAAAATGCGGTGCGGTGCGGTTTATGCGGTTTGTAACTAACACACTTTACACCTACAATTCAATAATTATAAAATTAAAACTTCATTTTGAAGTCGGCAATAACTTGATTGTAGTCCAAAAAATAAAAATATTCAACACGTCCGACTCGTAAATACATATTATATAAATATTGCAATTATTCTATATATACATATATGTGTGTGTAATATATAAAATTAAAAAAATATACATATATATAATGTGCGGTGCGGTGCGGTTTGATAACTCAAAACTGCAAACCGCAAACCGCACCGCAAAAGTTCTAAACCGCATTTTGCAATGCGGTGTGGGCGGTTTGTGCGGTTTGGCGGTTTAGATGATCACCCCTAGGTGAGACGGTCCACCACCACCCATATAGTATCGTGCCCCCTTAGAGTCCTTGGTAGCTTGGTCACAAAATCCATGGTGATGTGTTCCCACTTCCATTCCGAAATTTCCAAGGATTGGAGACTTCCGTACGGTCGTTGGTGTTCAACTTTGACTTGAAGGCAAGTGACACATCGCTCCACGTAATTTGCCACGTCCAACTTCATGACGGACCACCAATAATTGAGTTTCAAGTCCCAATACATCTTCGTACTCCCCGGGTGGATGGAATATTTGGACTTATGGGCGTCTTCAAGGAGTAGTTCCCGATTACCACCGACCTTGGGCACCCATACTCGCCCTTGGAAGAGCTTCACCCCTCGACCATCTTCGGTCAAGAGTAAGTGTTGTTTTACCATCACCTCACTTTTAATGTTATCTTCCCTAAGAGCTTCGGTTTGAGACTCCTTGATCCTCTCGATCAAGCTCGACACCAATTCGATTCGAGAGAAGGAAGCTTGTAGATTTCCACTATACTCCTTTCTACTTAGAGCGTCCGCCACCACGTTTGCCTTATCGGGGTGATAGAGTAGTTCACAGTCGTAGTCCTTTAGGAGTTCTATCCATCTCATTTGCCTCATATTCAACTTTTTCTGGTCGAAGATGTGCTTTAGACTCTTGTGATCCGTGTAGAGGGTGCACTTCGTGCCATAGAGGTAGTGCCGCCAAAGTTTTAGCACAAAAACTACTGCTGCCAATTCTAAGTCGTGGGTAGGGTAGTTCTTCTAGTGCACTTTGAGATGTCTCGATGCATAGGCAATTGCCTTCCCTCGTTGCATCAAGACACAACCCAACCCCATCTTCGAGGCATCGCTAAAGACTACGAAATCCTCGGTTAGGATCGGCGCCTCGTAGAGTTTCTTCTGAAGGGTTTAGAAAGCTTTCTCCTGAGCATCTGTCCAAACAAATTTAATGTTCTTTCGAGTAAGAGATGTCAAGGAGGAAGCACTCTTAGAGAAATCTTGGATGAATCGTCGGTAATAACCTGCTAGACCTAGGAAGCTCCAAATCTCGGACGGACTTTTCGGAGGTTCCCAATTCATCATGGCCTCGATCTTAGAAGGGTCCAATTTCACTCTGTCTCGGGTAACAACGTGCCCCAAGAATTAGACCTCCTGTAGCCAAAAATCGCATTTCGTGAACTTGGCATAGAGTTGCTCTTTCCTCAAAACTTCTAAGACCTCGCGAAGGTGACGATCATGCTCGAGCTCATCCTTAGAATAGACGAGAATATCGTCAATGGACAGAATCACCGACTTGTCGAGGAACGGTCGACACACTTGATTCATCAGGTCCATGAACACCGTCGGCACATTGGTCAACCCGAAAGGCATGACCAAGAATTCATAGTGCCCATACCGGGTCCTAAACGAAGTCTTCGAGACATCTTCGTTCCTCACCCTCATCTGGTGATACCCGAATCGAAGACCGATTATCGATTTTCGAAAAACACCCTACCCCTTGAAGCTGGTCAAATAGGTCGTCGATCCTCGGGAGTGGGTATTTGTTCTTCACGGTTGCTTTGTTCAACTCCCGGTAGTCGATGCACATTCTCATAGTGCCATCTTTCTTCTTGACGAATAAGACCAGGGCTCCCCATGGTGAGGAACTCGGTCTTACAAAACCTTTCTCAAGTAGGTCTTGGAGTTACGATAACATCTCTTGCATCTCGGATGGAGCTAGCCGGTATGGAGCTCTAGCGATTGGAGCCAGCCCCGGGATTAAGTCGATCCAAAATTCAACTTGTCTTTTAGGCGATAAACCGGGTAAGTCATCTGGGAAGACGTTAGGAAACTCCCGAACTACTTTCACTTCCTCAAGTTTCTTCTTTTCAAGCTTGGCATCCAGCACGTAGGCTAGGAAAGAGGTACATCCTTTCACCAAGAACCTACGTGGCTTAGCCATGGTGATGACAGGTATGTAGCCCTTCCTTCTCTCACCATAGACAACTACCTCAGTCCCATTGGTAACCGGAATTCAAATCAGCTTCTTAGCACACAAAATTTTCGCTTGATTTTCCGCCAACCAATCCATCCCAATCACCACATCAAATCCTCCTATGGTCATTGGCATGAGATCGATCGATAATTTCTTCCCTCCGATTTCCAAGGTACAACCCTTCAGTGACTCGTGGACCACTACTTGACAACCGTTAGCTATCTCAACAACTAAGGCGTCATCTAAGGCGCAAGCGGCCATCGAAAGGTTTTGGCAAAACGAATTTGATACAAAAGAAAAACTGGCACCGGAGTCAAACAATATGTAAGCGGGTACTGAGTTGACAAGGAACGTACCCGAAACAACATCCGGTGAAGCCTTTGTCTCATCGGCGGTCATCTGGAATGCTCTCCCCGGCACCTTCGAAGGGTTTTCCTTCTTTTCTTGCGGTCCTCCCACCTTCAGCTTCGGGTACTCACTTTGGATGTGGCCCGGTTCCTTGCATTCATAGCATATGACCCCTCGGGCCGAACAATTTTCACGAACATGTCCCGCCTTGCCACACTTAAAACAGTTCATCCCGCTAGAGTTGCACGGGCCGAAATGTTTACTTCTGCACTTGGGGCACCACCTAGCTTCCCGCCTAGGCTTTGTTGATGTTGTTGTTGAATACTCTTGGTTTCTTGGGGGGCAAGGAGTTGCCTTCCCACTTCCATATCTCGGTCTCCCCAACCCTCTCCTCGTGACTCTGAGTATAGACATCCTCCATGACCTTGGCCTCTTCAATGGCCTCACGGAGAGTAGAGGGCTTAGCGTTGCGAACCATGACCATCATGTCCGTCGGCAACCCTTTCAGATATGCCTTCACTTTATCATTTTTAGTTGGGGCCACATGCCCCACCAGATCAAGCTTCTCAATGAACTTCCTCGAATAGTCTCTCACTGGCATTTTACCCTTCTTGAGGGCTCATAACTCATCAACAATCCGATCCATCGCCCTCTCATTGCAATACTTTTCCATGATCTTCTTCTTGAATGCATCCCAAGACAACTGGGCAAGGATGAAAGCATCGAGGGTGGACCTAGTGACGTTCCACCACCGATGTGTCGGGCCTATAAGCATCTGTGAGGTGAATTTTACCTTTTGTTCCTCCCCACACTCATTGGAATCGAAATCCTGCTCGATCGCTTGGATCCAGTTCATATAAGCGACTGGGTCATCGGATCCTGAGAACTCGGGTGACTTGCTACAAAGGAAGGTCTTGTAGGATCAAGTCTTTCCGACCCTCTGAGCACCGACAACGACATGCTCTTCTGTCCTGATCCCATTTCCAGTGCCACCCGAACCAGCCACCACATTTTCAGCAACTATCTAAGGCCTCCTGAGACTAGCACCCTTATCCTCCAACATCTTTAAAAAGGCCTCTTGCTGTTTCTCCATAGCCGACGTCACCATCTGCATGACGCTGGCCATCATGCCGACTTGAGGGTTTGCTTCTTGAACGACCGAGTTCGAAGATGCCAAATCCACCCTGGGTATGTGCTCTACCCTCCCAGTAAATAACGACGACATATTGGGAGGGATAGCATTTACCGCTCTATCCGCTTGATTTGGATTGAATGTGCTATCTTCTTAAATTTCCCCTTCGATCAACGGTCGACTTCGTGTATTCACCATGATGGAATAGTGGCTGCCACACAAGCACGAAAAAGGAAAAGTGATCCAATCGAAACACAAGAAACGTACTAGTACATTCATCAATCGTCATGATATCAGTAAATCAAGCACGCTTACGTAACAATATATTCATTATGGCATTAGCTAGGTGCAATTATGAACACACCATACACAATGATTCTCGTTACCATCATCACAATTCTTAATTTATGCAATTCCGTCGACTCTAAGACCATCATATCTTAGAAGTTCTACCAAATCTCACAAATCGTTACTTAATAATCTCAACTTAAGTCTAGACATCTTACATTCATGCCTAGTTCACTTAAACTGGGGCTCTGATACCAACTTGTAACACCCTAAAAATTGAGTGACTTTAAAATTTGAAATTTTCGCAATATAATGTTTATAAATTGAAGGGGAATTTAAACCTGGAACATTTGACATGAAATAAAACTTCACAAAATGACACCACTCCAAAAAGGGGGAAGAGTATAAGCGTTTACAAATTAAAAAATGTAATGGAAACGAGGGCCGACAACTTACTTAATCTAAAACATTCTAATTTAGATTATCACTGGGTGTCGTCATCATCTCCCAAAATATCGGCAAGTATAATGCACGCTCTATATCTCGTCAAATGCTAGATTTCTAAAATGTTGACTCGACTCTCCGCTTAAGGTTTCACCACCCCACCACTAACAGATCCTGTTATGTACACCAAAGCAAACAAGTGTTAGGATTGGAACTTAGTGAGTACATCCAAAATATAGATGCAAGGAAGTACAATACATTAGTGGATATTTAACAACATTTAGAGTAATAAATAAAGCTTCCAACGTTTGAAATTTATGCAAGATGGGGGAGACCCGCCCCTCCATAGGTTGTGACGGAACACGAAAGTAGGCCACAACTCATATGAAGTACTTAATCGGAATGGTTATTTACCGACGTCAACTCTATCCATGAATCTTTAGCCGTTAAACATCAACTATTTCCATGAATCTTTAGTTCAATGTAAATATGGGTTCAACTCTTTCCAAGTCTTTACCCTAAAGAATTACCAAGTTCAACCCTATCCATGGGTCTTTACCTTGGAACCTCACCATTCCTTAAGCTTCATGATTTACCAACATAACAATTTGCACTTAGTAGAAACACCCAACATGCAAACCTCATATTTCATTGTTATCACAAGATAACCCCAAATCATCATTATACCATCCTTTCACAAAATATAAGCTTACCCATAATGTAAGAAATAGTAGCATGTTAATCCATTTACCAAGATACCAATAATACATATAACTTCATAAACTCACCATCTACTTCCTTGGTTATGAACCCAAATAAATCACATTATCCATTTGGATCCCTTATTGTATAATCCTTAAGTAAACAATGTAAATATAACCACTTAACCTTTTGTGTCATCATATTCCAAGAATGTCAAAACCCTAGATTTTGACCCATTAGTTCAAGAGGTTCAAATAACAAAGATTTAATGAAAAAGTCAAGTAATGTAAAGAGAAAGTTTTCATGCCGACATATATACTTTAAATATGAAAGATGGACTCACAAAGGTGGGTTTTGAGGAAAACCCTAAAACTCTATAACTCTACTTGTAGGGGATGGCAAAGATTTGATGAGACTATTAATGAAGGGAGAGGTAGAGAGAGGTTTTTGGAAAGTTAGGTTGAAAGTGATAAATGGAAAGAGGGGAGGAGGGGCTTTAAAATCGTCCAGCACCCGTCGACGACTATGCCCTCACGACAATGCCCTTAGCATAAACGTCGGGCATTGTCGCCCGCTAAAGGACTCCCGCGGTATGAGTTCCGCGATAGTGACACTGCGACAATGACCCGGGCACTGTCGTCGGGTACTGCCGCCCCATATGTATCGTAACTCGGTTGATGGCGACGATTGTGACACCGTGACTATGCCCCTAGTATAGTCTCCGGACACTCTCGCCTGAGAGGTACCGAAGGCCAAAAGTTGGAATTTCAACGCTAGCTGGAATCGAGGTCTACCCGAAAGGTGTTAGTGCATCCCAAAACTCAGTTATGAATAAGTATAAGGGCAATGATACACTAAGACTTACATAGTTTTCTGGGTGTTACAATATATAAGAGTATTTGGTGGTGGGTTGGAAGCAAAGATCAAGAGTTCATCATCATCACCTCTATCTTCAAGAATTGTGGGGTTTTCTAGGTTTTTACCAAAACCTAAGTGGTAAGTTCATCCCTTTCACTTCCAAGCTTCTTTATGAGTTATAAATGCTCTATTGATGACAACCTAGTGTTTTATTTCTCCAATTTCGGTTTGGAAGATTTTGAGAAAAGTTAGGTCAAATTAGGGTGTTTGGCCAAAATGGAGATTTTGATATAAGGTGTCTAAGGAATGATTCTAAACACTTGGATATGTGTATTTATGGTTGGAAACTTGTGGATCTAGGTTTTTGGAAGTTTTGGCTTTAGGACCCAAGTTTCTTCAAAGGAGCTCAAGTTGGGAAAAAATCTAGATTTAGCTTAAATCTAGCAAGGTGAGTTCAAGTTGATTTGTGAAAACGTTGTACATGCCTAAATGTGCATTTTAAAGTGTTCATATGTTTTACATGAAATTATCATTTGTTGGGTTATTTAGTGGGCATTGATTGTTTGAAGTGTTTAACTCTATAAACCTTGTAAAACACCTATATTTGGTATTTTTGGGATATTTTGATAAATAAATCATGTTAATATGTTTACTTTATATAAATGGAGGTCATTTGATGTAAAGTGGCCTACTTTTGTGTGGTGAGCTCAATAACTTGGAAAGTGGCCTACTTTTGTGTTCCTCCACTAACCATGGAAATCAGGTCTCCCCCGTCATTGAAATGTGTTGTTTTGGGTATTTAGTTTTATCCTTGTTTTTCGATGACGTTTTGAGTTTGGGGTATTCTCCATATGTTATAAATTTTGGAGGCTTGAGTTTACTCATATTTCGGTCGTTTGGTTTATAAAGTTTTATTCAAATTTCAATATTGAGCGTTTATCATTATTCACGTTTTGAGTAAGTGTTGGGTTGCATCACTTCATGAAAGAATGTTTTGGTGTTGATGCATTCATTTATGAAATGCGTATTATTGGAAAACGGGTCATTCTCATATTTAAACTAATTCATTTTGAAGGATCATGATTTAAGTTGCATTATTTTCGTTTAACGAGTTTTATAATCATGATAAAAACTCTTAAACTTACTAGGCGTTAGTCTAACCTTTTTATTTACCGACATGCGCATCAGTTCCGTTTCGGGATTAGTTCTAGTGACTCTGTGAAGAGATGAGTGCTAGTTGTGTGTTCGAAGAAGTGAATAGCTTGGTGAAGTCTTCCGCATTTACTTTGGATGTAGCGACTGTCATTGGGTTTTAGTAACACCCGACTTTAATTAGTTTTTATGTAAGATTTTATTCATTTTGTTGACGGTTAAATCTAGAATCGTATTTCTAGTGTGAACTTGTCGTAAGAGATTTTATCCTTCTTTGAGGTATTATTGAAAGTTTTAAATTAGTCGCTCTTTCCAAATTTGAGGGTGTTACATCTTCACCATCTTCAACCTCCATCAAAGACCAACCTCCCTCAGATGGAAGCAACAACAACATCAACAAAAAATACAGGCCCTCCCTCCCATGTTTTCTGGTGGACACCAACCTCGCCCCGACCTTGTTTTCTAACGAACACTAACCCCCTATGTTGTCCGGGGAACACCAACCTCCCTCTGCCCCTGTATTCTGCGAACGTCAACCTCCCTCCGCCCCTGGTTATGCAAAAACATTTCTTTAACTGTTTCAAATTTCAATAGAATTTCCTCATGGAGTGCTCATAGGATTTCTCAAGTACGCTTAGCTTTTTGCTTTGTTTGGTACTTGTTGGTAGTTGATTAATTGAAGTTTTACTTATACCGTAAAGAACACTATTGCTTAGTCTGAAGTTTGATGCACTATTCAACATATTTTTTTGCTTTATATTCTTCAATAAATAGGCTAGACTCTATGTGATGTGCACACTATGCATATTGTCATCCCGCCACATAACCACAATTTGTAGAGTGTGCACACTTTGCACAATATGTGGTGTGCACACTGTGTTCACAATATTTATATACCATAGGGTTGTATAAAAATTGGTTCACAATGGTGTTTATAATGTGCTCACAATATTTATACATCATAGGGTTGTACATAATTTGGGTGGTGGTGGTTGAACGTGTTGGGAATGAAGAAAAGGTGAGAGAAAGGAGAAAGAGGAAAGAGGACAAAAGGGATTTACAAATACCCATAATACCATTTATTTAGTTTTTAATTCAAAATCACCAAAATTAATAGTTTCCTAATTTATTATGATTTTGTGGTTTATATTGGATCTCACGGATCTCACAAATTGCTAGGATCTCAAAAGAATGACCATATATATATATATATGTATATATATATATACTACCTTGTAAAGCAAATTTCATGAGAGTCTTAAACTCTTAAAAAGAACTCATAAAGCCTTAGGTACTATCTTTTAATGCATAAAAGTCTTAAAGTCTTAAAAACAACTCATAAAGCCTTAGGTACCATCCTTTAATGCATAAAATCTTTATCCTAATACCAATGCGACTATTCATGGTCCCGAGGTGTCTTTGCTTAAATCTCATTGTATCCCTTCCCCATTTCCAGATTCAAATTTTAAATTTCAAACACTCTCTCTATCTTATGATTTTGGTCATCTCCCTCTTCAATTTGCTTTTGAAACGAGATGCTTCTTTCCTTCGTGTTCTTCAACTCCAGGCTTTATGATTTGTCTGTATGGTCTTGGATCTTTCGTTGATTCTTGATTATTTTTAGGAATGCTGATTCAGCCTTTTGATTTATGCCGACTGCCGCTGCTACCACCACCACCTACTAAACACCGATATGTGTTATATGTCGCCGACCTTCACCCCGAAACCACTGATAATGGGCTTTGTATCATTTTCACCACGATTTGCCTACTGCGTTTGTTTGTATATGCAGATATCGTCTCTTCCGCAAATCCCTTTGCTATGCTTACATCAATTTCTACCTCCAATTTCTTCATTCGATGGCGTATCAGTTGATTTTTCCGCAATTTCTAGCCATGCTGAGAGCCTTATGTATACTTTAGTTGATGCAGTTGTTGTTTTTGACTCTGCTGCTTCTGCTTCCGGAGACTTGGCTACTTCGACGGTGCTAAAGTCCAGTGGATGTTCTTCAGGTGGAAAAGAAGATGAAAGGTTTCGAGGAGGTGGTTCACGCTCCTGATGGCATCATCACATTCACCCTCCCTGTTCAAGCTTTACCCCTGAAATCCAAACCCTATTCGAGGTTAATTTCAACCAATTACCTGGTTCTCTATGTGAATCACTTTTGTTGATTTGCTTCTACATTACATATTTCATGGAGACCTCAATGGATTTTGCTTATCTTCACTGAGATATGAAAACTTGTAGTTTAAATGTTCAATTACATTATGTTTTCTACTTCATTGAAAATTTGCTATTGTTACTTTAGAAAGTTGTAATTTTGTGTTTGGTTATATCTAATTTAACCTCGAAATTCCTTCATTCTCGATTACAATAGTATTGTTTTTTGAAATATGAGAGAGGAAAACTATTGGTGGGTTTGGGAGAGTGGTTAATCTGTTAAACTATGACGGAAAAGGGGAAAGGGAAGGGTGGAAAGGGACTTCAGAATCATATCATCATTTGCAGACCATCAACAATGGTTGAGGTTGTGGGAGATTGACTCAAAATCTAAAACCATATTGGACGGTTCATAGTTGCTCGGTAATTTCTCCATCTCTTTCATATGATGTGGTTCTAACCATGAGTTCTCGAACTCAATTCTTGCATCTTATCTGTTTGATTGCTAATTTACCTAATTTCAATTTCTCTATTATCCAACCTCATTCCATTCACTACCATTTGCAGGTTGTTGTACCCGATGAAGCAACCAAGGGTCATGCTTTTATAACCAACTATAATCCTTCCTTCTCTAATTATTCACTGAATTTTCTGATTCATTGATTTTGATTGTGCTTGCTTTTACACCTTTATTGTTTGATTTGCTCATAACAACAAATTCTATGATTATGAAAATCACAGGAAAGGGAATGTAGAAATGCATGTCTCAGGTTCTAAACAGGAAGGGAAAACGTGAACATTTTTTCACATGTTCCTCCATCTTTCGGTTCCATCCCATCGGTGAAGAACTCGTGGATTACTACCTTCGGAAAAGATTAACTCGATATCAATTGAATTGGACATCATCAGAGTTGTCGGTCTTTACAAAATTGAGCCACGGTATCTTCAAGGTATACATACTAGCCATCGATGGGGAAAACATTATCAACTATTCATAATTTCTGAACAACTTATTCATACTTAATTACTTAAATTTGATATATACCATGATGTTTTCTTGTTTGAAGGATGCTAATTTGTAATCTTAAATAGAGCTATGCAGACTAGGTATGTACCAGAAAAATGATTGGTATTTCTTTAGTCATAAAGGTAAGAAGTATCCAACAGGTTCTTGCATAAATAAAGTACTGCAACTGGATTTTGGAAGGCAACCGGAAAGGATATGGCCATTTACTCTAAGGAATATTTGGTTGGAACGAGAAAGACATTGGTCTTTTATAATGGTTGTGCGCCTAATGGACTAAAATCGGATTGGATCATGTATGAGTATCGCCTTGAAACCGATGAAAACGTAACCACAACACATGCAAGTTTTGAAGATAAAAAAATGTTAGATTTTGCTTCTCTTGGAGAAAATCAATCTTCACAATACGTACGGTATAATGCAATATTCTTTGGTACGGTATAATGCAATATTCTTTTGTATTTAAAAATCAGAAGGAGGGTGGGTGGCGTTCAAGAAAAGATTACCCACATTAACGAGGAGATCAACAAGTGAGCATGATGATCATCTCATTTGACTCACCAAAGCTTTTGTCCATCCATTTTAGTTTAATTTTATTTTGTTTATGTTGTAGCTAATTGTTTATTGTAAGTGGATGTTTTGTTGCAACTTGCTAAATTTTGTTTCCAATTGCTATGTTCTTCAAATACCTTAAAAAGTAAGGTTCTTTTGTTGTTGGAAGGGGTGGGAGTTCTTGTGAGCAAGTTGATTGCATATATTTCTGGACTGAGTTTTATGTTATGTCTCCAACCTCTAATGAATTAGACCAGTGTGATAACAAATACTTTGCATCTCTTCATTTCGTTGGTCAAATTTACTAAAAAAAGACGGGATAAGTTAGTCTATGCTTGAATATTTGTTGCTTAGTTTGATGTAGACTTCTTCTGTTTGGGGTTTGTAAAAAGTTATTTTTTGTGTTTGGCGTCATATTGATTTTTGAAAATGAATGTGATTTGTATCTGGCCACCAATGAAACATCATCATCATTTATATTATATGCACACAACTTCAATAAAAAAAGACTTGGATTTTTCAATGGAAGAATTCTGATATATGGATTTGTTTTGTCGTTTGGAATTGCTTAATAAAATGTTTTGTTTAAGTTCCTTTCTTATAACAAGGATTTGCTACATGTCATTGTTATTGCATCCTTATGTAGAAAATAGTGATGGAATTGGTTTTTATAATGAAGGATAGTTACATTGATTTCCTATTTCCGATTTACAAAAAAGTTTGACATCCCGCCGCATTGCGCGACTACCCAACTAGTATATATATATATATAGACTTAAGTTCGCGTGAGACCAAGCAGTTTCCGTGAGACCGGTGAGACCAAGCTTTAAAGTATGAAACTTCACACCAAAAAACTGTGAATGTAAAAAAAATCGAACTTTTCATAGGGAAAACACCGTAAATGTTACGTTCACGGTGTTTTTCGCTGTGAATGTTCGTTTTTTTTTACCTTCACAGCGTCTTCACTGTGAAGGTTCGGATATACCTTCACAGTCTTTTAGCTGTGAAGGTTTGATTTTTTTAAACTTGGTTTAGGTTTTTTTACCTTCACAGTGTTTCGGTGTGAAGTTTCATGTTTTAAGGCTTGGTCTCACGCGGTCTCACGGAAACAGCTTGGTCTCACGTGAATCTGACCCTATATATATATATATATATATATATATATATATATATATGAAGGTTCGAACGAGAATGCTAAATATTTAAGAAAACAAGAAAACAAAAAATTATGTGCAAAATCATATATGATTCGGCATTAACGGCCAAAAAATGGACATGCGCGACTTTGCTCGCGACTTCAAGTCGCGGCGAATCATATATGATTTTGTACGTAAATCATATATGATTTTGTATGTACTCGATCGTTCTCGTGTTTTCTTAAATAGATATTGTTCTCGTATGAACCCACCTCTCTCTCTCTCTCTCTATATATATATATCTATATATATAATCGGGTTCCAACGAGAACGATACATATTTAAGAGAACATCGAAAATGGTCGAATCACATGTGATTTTACACTAAAATCACATAGAAAATCACATGTGATTCACACGACTTTGACGAGACCTGAAGAAGCGGCCAAAGTCGCCCGCACACCTTTTTATGACCGTTAATGTAAAATCACATGTGATTTTGCACGTGGTTTGGCCATTTTTGCATTCTTTAACACCCGCATTTCGGTAACCCTTTAACCCTTTTCTTACCTCTAATTCATTATGTTAAGCTGCCATTATGTTAAGGGGTGCACCATCTAAGTAACCTCTCTTATTGGAACTTTATCGCATTTGGAAATCGAAGTGATCGAAGCTCGGGAGGTGTTCGACAATTGTGCCAGGCAATTGTGACATTGTCACTCTCGCCGTGTTACTGTCGCGGGGAGAGAGGAGCTCTCGGTACAATATAGGTGACTATGCCCGGCGATTGTGACATTGTCACTCTCGCCGTGGCAATATCTCCGGGGCCCTTGTGGTCTCGGTACACATTTAGCGAGAATGGCTCGCGACTATGACCGGGCAAGGTCGCGGTCGGCCCAGAGTCCCTTAAAATCCTATTTTTGGCAGCCCCATCTCATTCGTTACCAATTTCTTCACACTCCTTCCTCTCTCAAACGAACCCTCTCGGTCCCTTAGTTTTTTTTTTTTTTTTTTTTTTTTTTTTTTTTTTACATTTTGGAGCCCAAATCCTTGATTTTCAAAGAGATTTTTCATCACCAAGTTAGAGATGGGATGCAAAGGTTGGAAGTCTTCATCTCACACCCGTTTTCTAGGGCTTTAAGCTTCTAGGGTTCCACCAAACCCTTTTTCCATTCTTTTGGTGATTTGGGAATTTGAAGTCATATTGGTGACCTAGAATAGCATTGTTGGTGGATTCAAACTATGGTAAATGTAATCTTCTCTTCTCTTCAACTATGGAATTAGGGTTTTGAGATAAGATGAGATCTTCATGTAAAATGTTTGGGGAACGATTCCATATGGTTGAATATGTATATTTATGGTTGGAAACTTGTGGTTCTAGGTTTTTTGAAGTTTTGGCTTGAAGATCCAAGTTTCTTCAAAGGAGCTCAAGTTGGGAGAAAATCTAGATTTAGCCTAAATCTAACAAGGTGAGTTCAAGTTGATTTGTGAAAACGTTGTACATGCCAAGATGTCAATCATTAAATGTTTATATGTTTTACGTGAAATTATTAACTGTTGAGGTATTTGATGAGTTTTGATTATTTGAGGTTTCTAAATTTATAAACTTGTAAAACACCCACATTTGGGATTTTGGGCATTTAGGCATTTCGATAAATAAATCCTAAACATTGGTATTTTAATGATTTATTTTATGGAAGTAGATTTTTGAGTATAAATGTATTTTATTGTGTGCTTTGGAGAAATGCTTGATTTTGTGTTATGGGACGTTTTGAAAGGGAAAATGGAATAAACTTACTTGGAAAATGTTTTGTCCCAATCTAAACTGTGTTAGAGTTATTTATATATTTTCGACCATGGGTTTGCATAAATGCGGGTTGTTTACGTTTGATTTCATCTTATGAGTTTACAATTGGTCTTTTGATTTGTCGGGCTTATGGCTCAGTTTGGTTTGGACCTTTTTGGGTCTTGGGGACACTTGTCCGATTTTAATAGCTCAATGTAGAGCGTTTGGTCATGATTTCATTTACTGCATCTTATTCGAGAATTACATGTTTTGAATGCGTTAGTTCATTCGTTTGGAGTCATGTAATGTTTTTAACTAGTGCAATGGATCCATAGGCACGATGTTCTTATGTCCCGTTTTGGACAAGTTCACCACTTTGGCACGGAATAGGCATCGGGTCACCATGGTAAGTAAGGTGTGGACCTATATGGTCGGGTAACGTCCCATGGGAAGTAAGGTGTAATTCCATTTGTGCATGTATGTTTTGTGTGGATTTGGATATCTCAAAGTATAGATCCAGAGGGGTTGAATTTGAGTCTCCACGGGCAAAAGATCTAGAGGGGTTGAGCTCGATATGTCTTATGAGTATAATCCATACGTTTTGGTTTTCTACATAGTTATGTGACCTACTTTTGTGTTCCGTCACGTGCAATGTAATCGGGTCTCCCCGTCACCGGAAGGTGTTGTTTTGGGTATGGAGTTTTATAATCCATGTTTTCGGTGACGTTTTGAGTATGGGTTGTTATCCATGTTCTAAGGTTTTGAATATTGAATCTTATCAAGGTTTTTGGATGCTTTGGATGATAGAGTTTATCCACGTTTTCAATATTTGGTTGTTAAAGTATAAGTTATGTTTTGCATGAGTTTTGGATTTTGGATTTATATTCAAATAAACATTTGTATCGTGGTTTTAATCATGAAAATGATGAATGTTGGAAAAGTGATTGCTTTCAGTCTTAATGTATTTTATTTTGGGAAATCACGTTTTAAATAACACTCTTAAGGTTTATTGTTTTACATATATATGATGAAAACTCTTGAGGTCACTAGGCGTTAAGCCTAACCTTTTTATTTGTCGGCATGCGCATCAGGTTCAGTTGGGGAATGGTTCTAGCAATACTATGAAGAGATGAACACATGTTTTACACAAGGGTAAGTGGTTTGGTGAAGTCTTCCGCATTTTGGAGGTAGTGACTGTTATTAGTTTTTTTAGTAACATCCGCCCCTATTATAGACCGTGCATTGGGTTTGAATTGTGTTTATTGAAGTTAAACCTTAAACTGTTGTTATAGATGAATCAGTTATCGATGTATTTAGAAAATTTTAAATTAGTTGTTATTTCCATATTTGAGGGTGTTTCATATTCTATTAAATAGTTAGCATTCTCAGTTGATCCTCCCCCCTCTCTCTACATATAATATATATATATATATACACACACACACACACACATGCATATATACATGAACCACTTAGGTTGTGGAGCACTGGTAAAGCCTTTAGGGGATGTAATGGAAAAACTCATCTACCCAGGGTTCAAATCCATGCGCTATCAAAGCCCTTGTGGCCATGGAGGTTCACCTGCGATTACTCCATGCCATTCATGGTCGCCCAGGGATTAGTCGGTGCGCGTAAACCGGCCCAAAAACCTACAATTACCAAAAAATATATATATATAAACACACACAAATAAATTTTTGATTCTTTGTTGATCCATACTATCTCAGTGATTTGATAACGACCCTTTTCTATACTTAATGAAAATTACGTTTAATTTTATGTATTAGTGTTTCATCATCAACGATCATGCTAAGTCTGTTCAACTATCACTGATGATCTCTTTTGTAAACATTCATATGTAAAAGTGTTTCACTATCAACGATCAAATACTGAGTATGTTCAATATCGTTGATGATTTCAAATGTAAACAGTTAGATTAATCCCTAAAGACAAGTTTCGCGACAAAAATGTTCACCGCTGAATCGAAGACAAAGCTGCTGAACAAAGACAAGTCTACTCATGACCTGATGCGGATATCAGTGAAGCAAAGACGAATCTACATACACGCGAAGAAACCTGAGGAAAAGCTTCGGCGATAGCTGAACTTCTTTGTATCTCTGAAGGAAGAGATATTCAGCGATCGATGATCACTCAGTTTATGCCTCAAGTCTCTTTTTTCTTACCCTTGCACACCTGTACGATCTATCAGAACGGACATACCTCTGCAGCAATTCGTACAACAACTCTGTCAACTACAATGTTCATCATACGGCTAAAAGCATATCTCCTAAAGTCAGACCCATGTAACCAATCAATGAAGGACACTTGTAAAGTACTCTGCCATGCATTTAATGCATAGGGTATAAATAGAAAGACCAACACTCCATCTGAAGTGTCGCCTTCATCTTTCTAAATATATAGAAACCCTTGTTTTCTATATTCTCCGAATCCCCTATTCTCTATTTCTAGTGCAACCATCTTAGTGATTCTTAAGTTTGTTTAGATTAGGTTTTACTTAATCTTATTCCGCAACAAATTTGTAAATTGTGTTTTGATTTATCAATAAACAATTTATTAAACTTTAAAATTATGTGTTTGTATTCAACCCCCTCTTCTACAAACTTGTTAAGCACCTTCGGGACCAATATTCTTTTTATTCAATTCTCATCTATTTTGTTTTAAATGTTAGAGAAAACATTTAATGATAAAGAAAAATATGCCATGAACAATCCCCTTTAGCTCTACTCAACTTTAACCTTATAATGCAATCGTATTATCTGGTCTAATTGCCATTTTTAAATTTGTATTAGGATGTGTTTAGTAACGACTTAATCAGCTTAATAACAAAAAGGGCTTATTCACATAGTAAGTGGCTTATTCATTAAGTAGGTAAGGGGTGTATTGTCCTCATTAAGACAAAATTTTGACCATTCTACCCTTAAGGAAAAAAACGCATCAGTTATAACCCTAGCCTCCATCCATCGCTTATCCCCCATTTCTCTCTGCTCCCACAATGCGATTCTACCCACTTGTTTCTTCTTAATCGTTGGCGACCATTCTACCCGCATCGTTTTCTTCTTAATCTCCGGCGACTATTTAACTATAAAAAACTGTAAGCCTCGTCTTCCCTGTCGTCGGCGCCTTTCTGTTGATTAACAGCAAAGGTATGGTTTTCTTCCCTACCTCCTGCGACGTTTTCTTCCATGTCTCCGACGATGGTTTCCTTCCCTGACTCCTGTCATTTTAATGTCGATTATCTGTTGTTTATGTCATTTTCTTCCCTATCACCTGTCGTTTCTGTTGTTTTGGTGGATTTATGTGTCGATTCACAACAATTTTGGTGTGATTTTGGTGTGTTTCTATTGATGTGTGGATTAGCAGCAAAGGTATGGGTCTGAATATTATCCTCAATCTATGGTCATGTTTCTGTATAGCATTACGAACTATATATCTTTAGGAATTTTTGGTATGCTTTATGTGTATTTTGGTGTGATGATGAAGATGATAAGTTGAGCTTAGACCATATATATTTCGGTAAGTGATATGGTTATTTTCTTTTTCAAAACGGATAGATTTTGATGGGCTTATTTAGTGTGATTTATGTGTTGTTTCTTCTCAAAATATCTAGTATCTTGTTGTCCAATGTTTTTTTTTTGAAGTGTTGTAGCTTGTTACCGATTTTATTTTAGGTATGGAACAAACCAGTGAATTACACCAACAAAAGAGAATTAGAACAAGTTGGAAAGATCACAATATTGTGAAAACTTCTGAGACAACTTCAAATATGTCGAGTAATCAAAGATGTTTGAGAGAAATATTTCCGGTAAGATTTATTCTTGACATTTTAAAATGTTATATATATTTTAATATTTTTATGTTATTGAAGGATGCAATAGGTGCACTAGACGGTACCCTTATACATGCAGTTGTGTCAGCCAATCATCAAACTGCTTACAGGGGAAGAGGAGGCGGTTGATGTTATCAAAATGTTTTAGGAATTTGTGATTTCAACATTATATTCACTTTTGTTCTGGCTGGATAGGAAGGTATAGTGCATGATTCGAGAATACTTAGGGAAGTTGCTTTTAACCCATGATATGGTTTTCTCTTTCCACCACAAGGTATATAACTTTCTCAATTTCTATATAGCTTTTTTATTTGTATAATATATGTTTGATGTGGGTGGTTTTGCAGATAAATACTATCTTTGTGACACTGCGTACGCCAATTACTCGGAGTTTTTTGGCTCCATATCGTAACACAAAATATTGGTTAGCGGATTTTCGACGTCGGCGTGCTTTGACTAAAGAAAGAAAGTTTAATCATGCACATGCCCAGCTCAGGAATGTTATTGAAGGTGCTTACGGTGTCTTAAAAGGGAGATTCCCGATCCTAAAGCAAATGACTCCTTTTCCATTCACAACACAAAGAAATGTGGTAATTGTTTGCTTTGCGATACATAATTTTATACGAAAATATAATATTCAAGACCAATTATTTATGGAGTGCAACAAGGACACCACATTTAACAACGAAGAAAAAGTCGAAGAAAGTGGAGAAAAAGAATTCGATATATCCCAATGGGGTGCTAATAGCACTCAATGTATGGCTTCTTTGCGTGATGGAATTACAAATAGTTTGGTTAATAATGTTTAAATTTTAAGCATTTGTGTTCGAACTTTGCTACTTTGTGTCTGAACTTGGAATTTTAAGTACTTTATGAATTTATGTTTTGATTTTTGGATTATATCAATGAATTTATGAATATATGTCTTAAAAAATAAACAACAATTTATAAAACAACTTATAATTCATATTCAGGGGTAAATTGGTCGTTTCTGTTATTCAAACTGTTTATTCATATAAAAAAGTAAACAACATCAATTTATCCAGACAAACAAATTTATTCATATAGAATTTAATGAAAAATTTAGTAAACAACCCCTTAGTGATTTATCCACTAGGTTAATTTGGATGGTTCTTTATAGGGGTGCTCAAAAACCCGACCAACCCGGAAAAAAATCAACCCGAGGTAACCCGACATATAAGCGATACAAAATTAGGACAACCCGAATCTATTGGGTTGATATTGGGTTAGGCACAAAGCAACCCGACCAACCTGATAACCCGATAAATGTTTTAGCAACTTCTCTAAAATTATTTATATTGCCCTTTAATATGTATATGTTATCAAAAACTACTTGGCAATAACGAGCAATGGAACTCATAAGAATACATTATTGGAAAACCTAAATATTTGATGAACTCGTATATTCTTTTGAATGATGGATCGTATTTCAGAGAATTTTTTTTCTTATTTTTATGTTTTCAATATTGTTTTTACTTTGTTTAAACACAACCCGATCAACCCGAACGGGTTGGTTGGGTTGAATTGAAAATTCTCAAACCACAAACATCAGGTTGGGTTGTTAAAATGTCTTCAACCCGATCAACCTAACTCGTGAGTTCTTTATGTTTGGTTCTTTTTAATGTTAGAAAAAATATTTAATGATTAAAAAAGCAGTGGTTGATGACATGGATATCCCCTCCCCCCCTAAAAAAAATAAGAAAAAGAAAAAATACCCAACCCACAAAACCATTGAATCTGAATCGCATTTTCCCATTTTCATGTGACAGGGTACATGCATTTATTTTCTCGTGACATTTGGGATGCAAGTGGGGAAACAGATTAATTAGTTTGATAAATGTTTAAAAAATATACGTTGGATTAAATCATTGTTTAAAATATTTCTAATAAAATAGTTTTGGAAAGGTTTTTATATTAAAGAAGATTTAATCATAATTTTATTTTAATTTTTATCACATTTTGATTGACAGATTCAATTTCTCAAAAATTAGAACTAAAAATAATTTACTTTTTATAAGGAAATATATCATTAAAAATCTTTTGTCTCAAGATAATTAAAATGACACAAATATATAATATTAATAAAATATAAACATCGCACAATATTTCACAAGAATTTACGGATATGATACGATGAATTGACGATTAACACAAAAGTTTTTACAATGGTTCTTTAGTGAATGTACAATTGTTCTTCAAAGAGGAGAATTTTATTAAATCATTCATATAGACAAGGATAAATATTAAATGTTAATTATTAGAAAAAAAAAAAAAAAAAAAACTTTAGAAATGCTTTTGCATTAGAAAAGGTTTTTAAAAATATGTTTTTCATAAGAAAAAAGGTTAATGAAGTACCGACATTACAAAAACAAGTCATTGGATAAATCTACCAATTCATATACTGTAATATGTTTCATTATACTAAATTAAACAATAACAAAATTTCCAGTTATTTTAAATTTAAATAGTTTGCAGTTATTTTAAATTTCCAGTTATTTTAAATTTGTGAATTTGTGAAATGCCCATTCCAAACACAACCATAGTGTTTTTTTTTTTTTTTCCATTATGTAAAATATAACATGTGTAAAATAGAGGTTTTATTTGTAACCCTTAAAAAGATTGCAAATCTTGCAACTCATATCTTAACCGTCGGATTCATGATCGGCGGTTACAATAGATATGGGGCCCAATATTTTTAATTAAAAAAACAGAAATATAAAAATAAAATAACCGTCGATCATGAATCCAACGGTTAATATGTGGGTTGCAAAGGTTGCAACCTTTTTCAGGCTTGCAAAATATTCTTCTACTATATATATATATATATATATATATATGTGTGTGTGTGTGTAAAAAACCCTTAGAAATCGGTGAAACCCCGACTTATTTATATGGTTTTTACATGCGCACACAACCACACACGCACAAACCCATAAAAAAAGATTGAAGTTTTGTTATGTTAAAAAAGTAAAATAAAGGTTTTAGTCGATAAATAGTAAAAGAAATTGTTAAAATTCCCATTTTGATTTGAAACCTTTCAAGGCTTGTTATAGCAAAGATTGGATTTGAAATCGGGTTAGTGAACAAAGACGATCGGTATAAGATATCTAATGGTTTTAACAAAAGATCAATAAGTTTTTTATTTTAAGAATAACCTGCAAATTATGTCTAAGCATTTTTCTTCACCTCTACAGCCTTGATGATATCCAAGAATTCAGCCTACATATAGATATTAACAACACCAAAACAAACATCAAATTATTATTTTCAATAACAGTACTTATAGATCATGAATGAAATAGGTATATCACATGTGAATAACTCAATATATATTTGGTCTGGTGGGTGAATTTTGGTGAAAAATTAAATGATAATTAATGTTTGTCATGGCATTAATTAATACCTTGAGAGAAGCCCCACCAACCAAAAAACCATCAACATCAGGCTGTGCAGCCAATTCTTTGCAGTTCCCACCATTCACCGAACCTAATAATTACATTTTCCAACCAAATGTCAAAATCCACACTTTTTAACCTATTTCATATTCTTATTCTATTAAATAAAAAAAATGGAAATATAATTATTTATTTGATATATTAAGAACAAAAATCACAAGATATATAATCGTTTCTTTATTTCTCGACGTTCATTCTTCTCCAACAAATAAACCCAACCAAACCAATTCAGTAAATTCCACTATAAATACATAAGGTCTGACAAAGCGTCCGACTATGGGCTTTTCAGTCCTGACTTACAGTCAACCCAAAGAAACCCGAGCTTTTACAGACCGGGTTTTTGGGGTTGACAAAGGGTCCGACTGTGGGCTTTTTAGTCCTGACTTTTTCGGTCCAACCTTTAACTGGACCTCAAAAAAACTTTGTTTGATTGGGCTTTAAGGTTGGGCCTAGGCCCGGTCTTTTCTAGGCCGAGTTTCAAAGGCTTTCTTGTGCATCTCTAAATCACACACAGACACGGTATAAGGTCTAAAAGAAATAAGATGTATATAGACATTACCTTTATCTAAGAAAGAAAAAGAGAAGAGTGACAATGAGATAGAGGTGAGGCACTAGTGCGATGCCAAAAGGGGACGCATTAAATTAAATCCAAATAGCAAACTTTTTTCTATTTCTTTTTAAATTGTGATGACTTTGGGCTTATCTCCATAATATTAAGTGGACCAATCAATCCACATGTCAAACACTACACTTATAATAGCCAAAACGTGGATAAACTTTTCATCATTGTAATAATCTAGAATAGATCAACACAAAAATGGTATAAAAGGTATTAAGCGACTTCACTCAATATAGTCCACAACCTAAAACTTATATCTATGTAAGTCAGGTTGTCATAAATCTTACTTTCATTCAATATGAGACAAGTTATCACATATAAATGTGTGGATAGCATTTTTTTTTGCGTAATAGGAAGGGGTTACCATGAGTTTAAATGATACCTCCATAGATTATCCGTGTCATAGATGCAACTTCTGCACTGATATTCTTTTGAAGCCAATTCCTTAATTCTGAATGTACCTGTTGATTTACAAAGGTCCATACCATAACAAATTTTGCCAAACTGAAACCCATTAAAGAAATTTTTTAGAGGCTACAAAGCACACTTGTAGATAGAGATGTACAAGGCCCGGCCCTTTCAAGCCCATTTTCAGTGAGCTATAAAAAAGGCTTGAGCCAAGCTTTGGGGTTGAGGGAAAACATCTGATCAGGCTTTTTTAGGCCGGGCTTTTCCAGGCTTTATTAGGCCTAGCTTTCTCGGGTCGGGCCTAGGCCTAGGGCTGTAAACGAACCGAACGAACACGAACGAAAGCTTGTCGTGTTCGTTTGTTTAACGTAACCGAACAAACAAACAAACACGAACGGTAAACGAACAAAATTTTTTGTGATCATGTTCGTTCATTAAGAAAAAATGCTTGTTCGTTTATGTTCATTCATTAAGAGCTAAACGAACTTAAATGACCTAAACGAACGAACTTAAATGAGCTAATCGAACGTAAACGAACGAACTTAAATGAACATAAACGAACGAACTTTAATGAGCTCAAACATTTAAGCTCAAGATACTAAGCAACGAAGGTTTAAGGGATATATATATTAAAGTATTGAGCATCCAAATAGGAAATCCCACCAATGTGGGATGGGTTATTCACAACTATCAAACATCTATATTCTATACAAGGGAACGGTGTAAAACATCCCACATCAAAATTATTTGAGAAAAAACAAGGTATACATATTTATATAAAGGAAAAAAACATCAGTTTCATTATTTATTTATTTTCATAAATTGATGTCTTTATTAAATTATTATTATTATTAATTATATCTATTGTAAATTTAATAATAATTATTATTTCATTGTTAATTTATTATTAGTAAACGAACGTAAACGAATATTAACAAACATACGTTCACGAACATAAATGAACGAACGTTCACGAACATAACATAAATGAATGAATGAGGAATTTGTTCATGTTCGTTCTTTTAGTTAAACGAACGAAAAAACTTGTTCATGTTTGTACGTTTATAAATAAACGAACTTTCCGCCGAACGGTTCGCTGAATATTCTGTTCGTTTACAGCCCTACCTGGGTCTGGCCCAAAATTTCAGCCTGATCGGGCTTGGGCTTTTTTGTGCATTTCTACTTGTAGATAATACTCAGAATCAGGAACACTGTGAATCACGGGTTAATAATTTTATAAGAGCAAAAACAGATGATGTGATAAAGGCGGAAGTAAAGAATAAGTGCTCTGAGTAAAGAAAAACACCAAGGGTTGGCCTAATGGTCAATCATGGGCCTGATGTGTCATGAAGCTTTCAACTCCTTTAAGGTGCGTTTGGTATACAAATCGGACCGCACTAGACAGACACAAGAGTGAGTCAAGTAAATAAAAGTATTGTGGAAGGTTTAAGGGGTTTAATGTGACATATTTAGTAATTTATCAAGTTTGTCCCATCTAACTTTTGTTCCACCTATTTTGGTGAGACACAAAAAATGCATTTTGTCCCACCCAATCATGTCAAGTCACAGTCTAATTGTTGCACCAAATGTGAAACAAGTTTTTGTTCCGTCTTGTCTTGTATAGTCCCACGTACCAAACGCACCCTAAGGGCCAACGGGTAGTCAAAGGCCTGAAGTTTTCCTAGACCATGTGGAGGTGGTATTTTGCATGACCTCCTGGATTTAATGGGCCAAAGTTATGTTTACTAAAAACATTAGAAAGTAGAAATGAAGATCAAATATCCACTTACTTGTTGAGCCTGATCAGGAGTAGCAACCTTTCCTGTTCCAATAGCCCAAACAGGCTCATATGCCAAAACTACATCACTCCACTTTGATATTTTATCTGTAATCACACCCAGCAAATTTTCAATGTTAACAAATATTCTGTCAAAGAAATTGGAATCTGTAAATGGGACGTCTAGTGTACCTGCGATTGCTTTCGTTTGTGCAGCAACAACGTCTATGGTAGACCCTGATTCTCGCTGCTCAAGAGACTCGCCAACACAAGCGATTACCTTCAAACCTTGAGAAAGAGCATAAGCAATCTTGTCTCCGACAAACTACAGCCACCAAATGGACAAAACTAAGAGCTTCATAAATTATAAAACAAAAAAACATAGCAATAATCAGCACGCAGAGATTGTGATCGAATAGCAAATACATATATTACCTCATTTGATTCATTAAAGAGAGCCCTGCGTTCAGAATGGCCGATGATAACCCAAGGGATGCGCAGGTTCACAAGCATCTCTGCACTGATCTCACCGGTGAATGCACCTCCTTTCTTAACCCAACAATTTTGGGCCGCAACTTGAAAATCAGACCTCAATGTAGTTTTAACCGATGGAAGAAACAAAAATGGGGGACTCACTACAACCTCTGCAACAGTATCAAATATAGGATTATCTCATGAATGGTCTTTCTGCCATGGATTGTATATGTATATGTATATGTATATGTATATGTATATGTATATATATCAATGTTCTAAAAAACTCGCCGCACAGCCGCCATGGCGCGCCATGGCACCAAGACTTGTGTGTCACGCCACGTTAAGCCCATGGCACGCCATGGCCTAGTGCGCAGTTATCGTAATGAGATATTTGATATTTCTTTACGTTTTTAATGTTTTATTTGCAAGTTTTTAATATATAACCTAATTTAACTTGTTTATTACTATTGACTCATTGAGTAACAATAACGAAACATATGTTTATATATATACTATTATATATTAATTAGAAATTTGACGCCATAAGTCACGCCTTGAAAACGTCATGGCTTCGCCATGGCTCCTAAGGCTTGAGGCTTGGCCTCGCCGCCATGCCACGCCTCACGTCATTTAGAACCTTGATATATATATATATATATATATATATATATATATATATATATATATATATATGTGAGATTATTTTTAAATAAACTGAGGATGACCAAAATTCCATACCCACAACATCTCCAGATGGAACTTGACCAGCATTAAGAAGTGACAAAAGGACCTTAATCTCTTCTGAGGTTCCATTCTGCAAACAAAAATGGGTCATTTAGGTATATA